>CM066567.1:11942695-13142695 GCA_033816785.1 Picus viridis
CAAACACACAGACACCCTTCTCTCTAGACCTGGGAGGCAATTGCACCGTCAGCTCTGTGGTATTTGGGGAACAAAATAAATCACAGGCTCACAGGAACCAGGACATTTGCTTCATGACCCTTTGCCTGCATTTGGAATGGAGATACATTCTGCATATCTAGTGGTCTGAACAGTAGATATATGTGCTCCTGATCCCTCATTAAAATACCTAATGGCTCGCAATTTGTAGCAAGATAGTTGTAAAGAGCAAGAGAGAGACCTTTTCACCATGAAACCTGTGTTGATAGCCTAAATATGGCAACTAAATATCAGACAGGAGTTATTTGTAAATAGCCTCACACTGCTGTGGATGTCATTCCCCCAAACCAGCTGCTTCACACTGCAAATCCTGTGTTGGGCTGTGCTGCTTCCTGACGCAGCCCTAAAGCTCTGCTGGCAGGAGCAAGGATGGATGCTCTGACTTGTGGCACCGTAGCAGGGGAGATGTGTCTTCTAGGAAATACAACTTAGTTGCACTTTGGGGTCTGCCATTACCTGATACCCTAAAAAGTCCCTCCCCAGCTTTCTTGGAGCCCCCTTCATATCCTGGAAGGCCACAAGAAGGTCTCCTGGGAGCCTTCTCCTCTCCAGACTGCACAGCCCCAACTCTCTCAGTCTGTCTCCATAGCAGAGCAGCTCCAGCCCTCTGCTCATCCTGGTGGCCCTTCTCTGGATACCTTCCAGCACCTCCAGATCCTTCCTGTAATAGAGGCTCCAGAACTGGACACAGAGCTCCAGCTGTGGTCTCAGCAGAGTGGAGCAGAGGGGGAGAATCCCCTCCCTGGCCCTGCTGGCTATGCTTCTCTTGCTGCAGCCCAGGCTCTGGTTGGCTCTCTGGGCTGCAAGTGCTCACTGCTGGCTCCTGTTGAGCTTCTCCTCCCCCAGTACCCCCAGGTCCTTTTCTTCAGGGCTGCTCTCAAAGCCAGTCCCTACCCAGTCTGTATCAGTGCCTGGGATTGCCCTGACCCAGCTGCAGGACCTTGCACGTGGTCTTGTTGAAGCTCATGAGGTTGGCTTGGGCTCTGGATAGCCATTTCATTGCTATTTCTACAACGCTGAGGCTGTGGATCTCCTGGCTCTGAGGGGACTCCGGTCTGCATTTGAGGGGATGTCAGCTTTGGGTCGGCAGTGCCTTTGGAGCTCCACAGGACCACTGTCACAATGACCTCTGCCTGTCTTCCGTCTCCCAGTGCCTCTGCTCCCAGCTAAGCCAGCAGCAGAAGCGTGAAAATGCTGAGAGAACTCCTGCAGGCTTTCCGGCAGGCGGGTGGCTCGCTCAGCTCTCCAGCCGCGCCTGCAAACACCCCGGCTGCTAATCCGGGGAGCTGCTGCCGAGCTGTGCTCTCAGCCGTGTGAATGCCATCTGAGCAAGGTGCATGCAGCCTGTCAGGAGGTGCAGAGCAGTGGGAGAGGGGCTTGTCCCTGCTGCCTTCTCCTCTTGCTCTGCTCCTGCTCTAGTCTGTGCTGCATCCAGGGATGCAGGGTGAATAACGCATCGGTCCCGGTCCGGCTGGTTCCCCCGCGGTGAGCTGAGATGCAAACTGACAGAGCAGCTGTGAGCAGGGAGCAGGCCCGCAAGGTGGGCCAAGGGGCCCCCATCTGCAGAGCTGCTGGCTATTTATTAAGGCACACATGAATGGTACAGTTCCCCTTTCCCACAGCCTGCCCTTGCTAAGCCCACTGGTCTATCCCTGCTGTACCAGGTGCTCTTCTCCCCACTTCCATCTCCCATCCCCAGCAAGGATGCAGCAGTTTGTTGTCTTGTATTCCCATCCTTCCTCACATCCTTCAGGGTACAACATCTCTGACCACACTCCAGGGCCCCCTACAGACACGAAGGCCATCTAAACATCCCATTGGCTAATCCCTGGGTTCACAAACAGGAGCAAACCCTTGAACCTCACTGCATTTTCTGGGCTCTCTGAAAGTACTGTTTCTGTTGTTGATGCAGAAGCAGCATTACAGAATCACAGAATCAAGCAGGCTGGAAAAGACCTCAGAGATCATCAAGCCCAACCTATTCCCTAATATCTAACACCTCCTGACAACTAAACAATGGCTCCAAGTGCCACATCCAAGCCTTTCTTGAACACCTCCAGGGATGGTGACTGTACCACCTCCCTGGGCAGCACATTCCAGTGGCCAATCTCTCTTGCTGGGAAGAACTTTCTCCTCACCTCCAGCCTAAACCTCCCCTGGCACAGCTTGAGACTGTGTCCTCTTGTTCTGGTGCTGCTTGCCTGGGAGACGAGACCAACCCCCACCTGGCTACAACCTCCCTTCAGGTAGTTTTAGAGAGCAAGAAGGTCTCCCCTGAGCCTCCTCTTCTCCAGGCTAAACACCCCCAGGTTGATCAGTTCAAATTCTGATCCCCTCTTCTGCTGCAGAAGAATAATTCTTTGCATCATGGTTCATACCTTTACTGCCTGGCAATAGATCTTTTGGGGGCAAATAATACTCCTCACTGCTGCCACTATTAACCCTCCTATTCTGTCACCCATTTTACCTGTCACATTCCAATGTGTTTATTGCATCTTGTCTCAGTTTGCACCTTACTGCAAGCCCAGCCCCTTGTTAACTCCAGCAGATCTTGATCAGATTGGAACCTCTGTCAGTTACCATAATGCAAATATTCAGCAGTGATTTCCTCCTGAGACAGCAGTAGCTGTAGCATTACCAAGACTTTCACACTGTGTATCCAATGGAAATTCAGTGTTAACACCTGTGGCTGCAATGAAGTGGCTGCTGGGCTGTGCAAAAGCTGTGACAGTGATCAGGATAAATGTTTATTCAAACCTGATGAAAGGCTGAGGGGAAATATTAACCTGATGTACAGTTTGCTGTTGAAGGATCTTTACAGGGATGGGATTGTTCTCTGCATTTTGTTAGAGCCCTCTCTGTTGATTTGGCTGTGGGATGTTGCAGGGCACAATCACAGAATCACAGGATGTCAGAGGTTGGAAGGGACCATCTAGACCAACCCCCTGCCAGAGCAGGATCACCTCTTCCTCTAGAGCAGGTCACACAGGACTGCATCCAGGCAAGTTTTGAATGTCTCCTGTGAAGGAGGCTCCACAACCTCTCTGGGCAGCCTGCTCCAGGGCTCTATCACCCCCACAGTGAAAAAGATTTATGTGGCACCTCCACTGCTCCAGCTTGCACCCATTGTCCTTTGTCCTATCATTGGACATCACTGAGCAGAGCCTGGCTCCATCCTCCCAACACTGCCCTGCACGTCTTTATCAACAGCAATGAGGTCACCTTTCAGGCTCCTCCTCTCCAAGCTAAAGAGACTCAGCTGCCTTATCCTTTCCTCATAAGGGAGATCATCTTTGTGGCTCTGTGCTGGATGCTTTCAAGCAGTTCCCTGATGTCCTTCCTGAACTGAGGAGCCCAGAACTGGACACAATGCTCCAGATGTGGCCTCACCAGGGCAGAGTAGAGGGGAGGAGAACCTCTCTCGACCTGCTAACACCACCCCTTCCAATCCACCCCAGGATGCTGTGTGTAATGTGATGTCCATCGCTCCCTCTCTTGCCCCTCTGCAAGAACTTGATTCTTTGATCTTTGTCAGTGCAGGAGAACTAAATGCTGCCAGTGCAGTGCCATTGGATTCTTGCTAAAGTAGATTTGGTTTTGTTAAGGATATCATTTTAAAATATGGCCTCTGGCCAGTGTTGTCTTTTGAAACCAGAGCCTTATCTCTGCCTTTACTGGCAAAGGCACTGTTGATGCTTCAAGTTTGTGCTCTTCTCAGGTCTAAGAAACGAATTTATTGTGCCCAGTGGAAGCAGTCCAATGGGATGCTCATCAAACACACACTGCTTCACCATTATTTGTGGATTTCAGACAGTTACCCATGGTCTGCAATAGCTCTTTACTCCCCTGTGCTATGGAAATGCACAGGTGAAATACTATCACGGTTCAATTCATGTTTCCCCTGTCCCATTCTAGAGCAGTATGCATGGTGCTTTGTCAAGAACAGCTTTTGTGAGCACCCACTGCACTGACTAGGTGTCAGGATTTGAGCACTGGGCCATGAGCAATAGTCCTGAGAAGGGAATCAAAGAATCAGAGAATCAATGAGGTTGGAAAAGACCTCAGAGATCATCGAGTCCAATCTATCACCCAACACCTCCTGATAACTAAACAAAGGCACCAAGTGCCACATCCAATCCCTTTTTGAACACCTCCAGGGATGGGGACTCCACCACCTCCCTGGACAGCATATTCCAGTGGTCAATCTCTCTTTCTGGGAAGAACTTTCTCCTCACCTCCAGCCTAAACCTCCCCTGGCATGGCTTGAGACTGTGTCCTCTTGTTCTGGTGCTGGGTTTCTGGGAGAAAGGACCAATCCCCACCTGGCTACAACCTCCCTTCAGGTAGTTGTAGAGAGCAGTAATAACTACAATAAGAGGAGCTGTACCATAACATGCTTGGTTGCATGGTTTAGTTGATTAGGTGGTGTTGAATGATAGGTTGGACATGATCTTGAAGGTCTCTTCCAACCTGGTCTATTCTATTCTATTCTATTCTATTCTATTCTATTCTATTCTATTCTATTCTATTCTATTCTATTCTATTCTATTCTAGCCTATTCTATTCTATTCTATTCTATTCTAGCCTATTCTATTCTATTCTATTCTATTCTATTCTATTCTATTCTATTCTATTCTATTCCTCTCTGCTTCCCTTCTCTTGTGTATGTAAATGCATACTACAGCTTGAAGGGGGAACTTCAGCCTAGATCCTGGCTGCAAAGGCTAAAAGTCAAATAAATTGCCATTGGATGCAAAAGGAAAACAATGCTGAGGTCTGTAGAATTCATTGGATTGTTGATGGGATATGGAGTCAAGGCACAAACAGTTCCTGCTCTCTTGTCTTCTTCTGTACTTCTGCTTGCAACTTCTCCCCCTTGCCAGGGGATCTCTGTTGTCACTCCTGGGTGAGGTAACAGGAAGGAGGGAGGGAGTGGGGAAGGAGGTGAACGGTCCCCTGGGTCCATGCAGGGAGGGGGTGAGGAGTCTCTGTGTTGTTCATAAATTGTAAGTATATCTATATTGTGTTCATCCATTGCATGTTTGGTGCACATTCACTGCAGTTCCTATTTCTAGATTGTAGTTTGCTTGTAAACAGAGCTTCATTTGCTTCCAAAGCCTTCTGAGCTGGTCTGGCAATTTTATTTTGGGGGGTAAATCTCTCAAATTAGTTTGGGGGTCATTTCAACCCTCCACACTGCATCATGTCCTTCCTGTGCCCTCCAGAGCTTTGCTCAGAAATGGACCACAGTGGCATTGAGTGCAAGGTTGCTGATGACACCAAGCAGACATGCTGGAGGGAAGGGATGCCAGCCAGAGGGACCTGGACAGGCTGGAGAGGTGGGCACAAGCCAACCTCATGAGCTTCAAGAAGACCAAGGGCAGAGTCCTGCAGCTGGGTCGAGGCAATGCTAGGCACAAATCCAGGCTGGGCAGTGACTGGCTGGAGAGCAGCCCTGAGGAGAGAGACTTGGGGGTGCTGGTGGAGGAGAAGCTCAACAGGAGCTCTCAGTGTGCACTTGCAGCCCAGAAAGCCAATCAGATCCTGGGCTGCATCAAGAGAAGTGTGGCCAGCAGGGCAAGGGAGGGGATTCTCCCCCTCTACTCAGCTCTGCTGAGACCCCACCTGGAGTACTGCCTCCAGTTCTGGAGCCCCTATTCCAAGAGGGCTCTGGAGGTGCTGGAAGGTGTCCAGAGAAGGGCCACGAGGATGATCAGAGGGCTGGAGCACCTCTCCTGTGAGGACAGACTGAAGGAGTTGGGGCTGTTCAGTCTGGAGAAGAGAAGGCTCCCAGGAGACCTCATTGTGGCCTTCCAGGATCTGAAGGGGCCTACAAGAAGGCTGGGGAGGGACTTTTGAGGGTGTCAGGGAGTGATAGGACTAGGGGGAATGGAATGAAGCTGGAGGTGGGGAGATTCAGGCTGGACATGAAGAGGAAGTTCTTCAGCATGAGAGTGGTGAAGCCCTGGAATGGGTTGTCCAGGGAGGTGGTTGAGGCTCCATCCCTGGAGGTGTTTAAGACCAGGCTGGATGAGGCTCTGGCCAGCCTGCTCCAGTGTGGGGTGTCCCTGCCCATGGCAGGGGGTTGGAACTAGCTGATCCTTGTGGTCCCTTCCAACCCTGACTGATATTATGACCTAGTTGTACCAGAACTGCTGCACCCTCCTCCTGAAATCCTCACTCTTTCGTAACCTAGAGGAACAACAAGCCCCTGCAGTCTGGGTTGGTTTTCCCCCCCCAAAGAGGTTTAAGTCTGATAGCTTTAATAGAAAGAAGTATTAAAATGCCATTATTCTGAGATGGCCAAAGTTCAGCTGTCATTAATTGTCACAGGCATGGAGTGAGCAATTCCAATCTGGACATCTATATCAATGTATCATTTATTATTAAAGCTAATCGTTTGTTTAATTATTCACAGCCCTGGATTGATTTCTCTGTGGTCTGCAGCTGGGACTCGACTCAAGTTGGAGAACAGAGAAGGATTTTGTACAATATTGACATTTGTAGTGCACATAATTAAGAAAAATAATAATGTAAAAAGTAATTTATTTTCACCTTAAACTATTTTGGTTTCCCCATTAATAACAATCTAAGTCATCAGTGTAAAGAACATAACCATGCCTATGTATGGCTTGACTCTGAGGTTTTAGTTTGACATATTGCCTGGTATTAAAAGACAGCTGAGGGAGGATTAGAGATGTTAGGAAGAAGTTGTTCCCCCATGAAGCTGGTGAGAGACTGGCACAGGTTGCCCAGGGAGGTGGTGGAAGCCTCATGCCTGGAGGTTTGCCAGGCCAGGCTGGATGTGGCTGTGAGCAACCTGCTGTAGTGTGAGGTGTCCCTGGCCATGGCAGGGGGTTGGAACTGGCTGATCCTTGAGGTCCCTTCCAACCCTAACAATTTGATGATCTCAAAGGTCTCTTCCAACCTGGTTTATTCTATTCTGTTCTATTCTATTCTATTCTATTCTATTCTATTCTATTCTATTCTATTCTATTCTATTCTATTCTATTCTATTCCATTCCATTCCATTCCATTCCATTCTCATTCTATCATTCTATCACAGAATCACCAAGGTTGGAAGAGATCTCAAAGATCATCAAGTCCAACCTGTCACCACAGACCCCATGACTAGACCATGGCACCAAGTGCCACATCCAATCCCCTCTTGAACACCTCCAGCGACGGTGACTCCACCACCTCCCTGGGCAGGACATTCCAATGGCGAACGACTCTCTCAGTGAAGAACTTTCTCCTCACCTCCAGCCTAAAGTTCCCCTGGCACAGCTTGAGACTGTGTCCTCTTGTTCTGGTGCTGGTTGCTAGAGAGAAGAGACCAACCCCTTCCTGGCTACAACCTCCCTTCAGGTAGTTGTAGACAGCAATAAGGTCTCCCCTGAGCCTCCTCTTCTCCAGGCTAAACAACCCCAGCTCCCTCAGCCTCTCCTCATAGGGCTTGTGCTCAAGGCCTCACACCAGCCTCATTTTCTGAGCATGATTTGGGCAGTGAGGGCTCTTTCCCTGCCACTGTCACACGTGACTGTTAGGGGCAGGAAGGTTGCAGCAGGCTTTTGTGGACTTGCTGAGAGTAATTGCAGGAGCATTGCAGAGAAGTGCTGTTGAGCCAGGCTAGACCCAGGACAGATGCCTGCAATGCTTGGGAATTCAGTTTCTAGTTGTAAGGAAGTCTTTGAGCATGCATGAGCTGAGACCTTCAGCACCCCACCTGTTCTGCTTGATTCAGGTTTTCAGAGATGATAAAGGCCTGCTGGAGATAGCAAAGTAGCTGCCTGGCAGTTTTGAAACCTCTCCTACACAGTGGTTCCCAGCTTGCTGCCACTGGTGGCTGTATGTCTCCAGGGGTTTCCCACATCATTTGTGGGGGTCAGGCTGCACACCCAGATGTACAAGCTTCCTGCCAATGCTCTGTCTTGTGTGAGGAGTGTACAGACAGGACAGGAGAGTAAACAGAATATACCATGTCTGGCACTGGGCTTCTTGTTATCCCCCATCCTGGCTATTCCTCACAGTGCCTCTGCCTTCCTTCCATCCAGCATCTGATGAGCTGCTGAGGGATGATGCTCTGGGACCTTGGGGATGTGTGGGGATGGGCTCTGCAGACAGAGAAGTCTCTCTGTTTGACACAGGTGCTAGCAAAATCAGAGAGAGTCTTCCTTGGATGCACAGAAAGGTCTCCTCCCTACTCTAATGGATTAGAAATGCTAGAGCTCCTTAGCCAATGCATTGCTGGCTCATTGGTTTGCTTTTAGCATAGGTTAAACAGTGGGATGGCTAAATCTGAGAAATGGCTGGATCTCTACTGAAATAGTCCATTTAAAATGGATGCATCCTAAAGTAGGCACCCTGGGTAGAAGAGTTCAGTAGAAATGCTTCCAGCTGCCAAGGATATAATTGACCCAAGCCAGTCTTATAACAGATTACACAAGTGGTGCTTGCAGCCTCACTTAGGTGTTTCCTCATAAGTCCTGTTTCCCACACCTCTGAATATCCTCATGGTTGTTAACTGAGCTTGCTTTGGAGGGTTCATATCTTTGCTGAAATACAACAGTAGAGAAGGCTGGGTGCTGAAGAGGGCAGGATTATAGAACCATAGAATTGTCAGGGTTGGAAGGGACCTCAAGGGTCAGCCAGTTCCAAACCCTCACACTACAGCAGGTTGCTCACAGCCACATCCAGCCTGGCCTTCAAAACCTCCAGGCACGAGGCTTCCACCACCTCCCTGGGCAACCTGTGCCAGTCTCTCACCACCCTCATGGGGAACAACTTCTTCCTCAAGTCCAATCTCAATCTACCCATTTCTAGTTTGCTCCACCCCCCAGTCCTATCACTCCCTGACACCCTCAAAAGTCCCTCCCCAGCTTTCTTGTAACCCCCTTTCAGACACTGGAAGGCCACAGTTAGTTCTGACTCTTTGAAGCCCTCCTGAGCCCTCAGTTAACTGTATGGTATACAGAAGTTGGCTGTCTGTTCGTCATGGGGAGGAATGTTTCACTCTGGAGTTCTGTTTTGATTAGCACTGCTGTTATTAATGGAAGTGCCAAATTGTTGCAGTGTTTGGTGGAGATCATCTGAGCCAAGTGGAATTCAGAGAGCTTATTGGCTGGAGAAGGACGTGTGCTTAAAGGATTAATCCTTTGGAGGAGATTTGTATAGCTAACAAAGTGCTTAATTACAAAATGATGCAGCCTTCTGAGACATTTAGATACTCAGAACAATATACTTGGGTTAGAAAAAAAAACCAGCAAACAAAACAAAATCTAACAAACATCCCCCCACCCCCCCAAAGAAAATCAGGACAATAGAGCAAAAAAATGGAATCACTCCTATTTTATAGTTCAGATGCTATTAAACAGGTTATGTACTGCTAGACCACATTACTCTCTTGTGAGCCAACTAAAATGTGTATTATAGATCATAGAATCATAGAATCACAGACTGGTCCAGGCTGGAAGGGACCTCCAAATCTCATCCAGTCCAACCTCCCCACACTCAGCAGGGACATCCCCAACTGGATCAGGCTGCCCAGGGCCTCCTCCAGCCTCATCTTGAAGATCTCCAGGGAAGGAGCCTCAACCACCTCCCTGGGAAACCTGTGCCAGTGTTCCACCAGCCTCACAGGGAAGAACTTGTTCCTAACATCCAATATAAATCTACTCTGCTCTAGTTTGAAGCCATTGCCCCTGGTCCTGTCCCTGCAGGCCTTTGCAAACAGTCTCTCTCCATCCTTCCTGTAGTCCCCTTCAGGTCCTGGCAGGATGCTCTTAGGTCTCCCTGGAGCCTCCTCTTCTCCAGGCTGAACACCCCCAGCTCCCTCAGCCTGTCCTCATAGCAGAGCTGCTCCTGATCATTCTTATGGCCTCCTCTGGACCCTCTCCATCAGGTCCATGTCCTTCTTGTATTGAGGGCTCCAGACCTGCACACAGCACTCCAGGTGAGGTCTCAGCAGAGCAGAGAAAGTGTCAGAATCACTTCTCTGGCTCTGCTGGCAATGCTGCTTTGGATGCAGCCCAGGCTGTGATTTGCCTTCTGTGCTGCAAGCTCACACTGCCTGCTTCTGTCCAGCTTCTCATCCACCAGCACCCCCAAGTCCTTTTCCTCAGGGCTGCTTTCTCTCACCTCCTCCCCCAGTCTGTACTGATAGTGAGGATTTTTCTGGCCCATTATTTTCATTACTTTTTTAATCCTCCTGGTTTATATAAAGCTATTGGCCTTTTTTGTTCTTTTTCTCTTTAATTTGTCAGGAGAGTCTTAGGACAAACTGAAGATGTAGCTTCAGCTGGAAGGATAATGGAATGAAGCTGGAGGTGGGGAGATTCAGGCTAGATGTGAGGAAGAAGTTCTTCAGCATGAGAGAGGTGAAGGCCTGGAATGGGTTGTCCAGGGGGGTGATTGAGGCCCCATCCCTGGAGGTGTTTAAAAAGGTTGGAAAACACCTCAGAGATCATCAAGTCCAATGTATCACCCAACACCTCCTGACAACTAAACCATGTCTCCAAGTGCCACATCCAAGACTTTTTGAACACCTCCAGGGATGATGACTCCACCACCTCCCTGGGCAGCACATTCCAATGGGCAATTACTCTTTCTGGGAAGAACTTTCGCCTCACCTCAAGCCTAAAGCTCCAATGGCACAGCTTGAGACTGTGTCCTCTTGTTCTGGCAGCCAGTACCAGAACAAGAGGACAGTCTCAGGCTGCACCAGGGGAGGTTTAGGCTGGAGGTTAGGAAGAAGTTCTATACAGAGAGAGTGACTGCCCATTGGAATGGGCTGCCTGGGGAGGTGGTGGTGTCACCTTCATTGGAGGTGTTCAGGAGGAGACTTGATGGGGTGCTTGGTGCCATGGTTTAGTTGTTTAGGTGGGTTGGATTGGTTGATGGGTTGGACACGATGATCTTGAAGGTCTCTTTCAACCTGGTGTATTGTATTCTATTGTATTGGTGCTGGGTACCTGGGAGAAGAGACCAACCCCCACCTGGCTACAACCTCCCTTCAGGGAGTTGTAGAGAGCAAAGAGGTCTCCCTGAGCCTCCTCTTCTCCAGGCTAAGCAACCCCAGCTCCCTCAGCCTCTCCTCACAGGGCTGTGCTCAAGGCCTCTCCCCAGCCTCGTTGCCCTTCTCTGGACACGTTCAAGTGTCTCAATGTCCTTCTTAAACTGAGGAGCCCAGAACTGGAAGGTGATCCAGTCAAGATAATCAAGGTACTCCCACAAGAAACCCCAGCAATGAAACCTAAGAAGAAAGCTCTGGAGGTGGGACCAGTTCTTGGGATTTCAGTGGGCTTTGGGCCATGCTCAGGAATGAATTCTTAACCAGTTACTAATGTCATCAATAAATTTGCCTCACAGCTGTTACTTTCCTGGGGTTTTCTAGGGGTGGGCATGTGGGAAGGGTTGGCATATTCTTAATTAGTGTTAAAGTCAGACACAGAGTTTCAAATGTCTGCTGCTGTTTTGACCACAAATGAGCAGCTACTATAAATGAAGATGTATACTTGTGTTTTTCATTTATTTTTAATTTAGACTTTCAAAGCTTTCCTTCCCCCCCCCCCCCCCAATTTCCTGCATCTGCTGACCTATTTTGCTAATATGCTTCCCATCCTGTTTGTTCATTAAAATGAAGGCCAACTAAATTTACTTTATGTTAAAAGGATGACTGTAGTGCTGTAGAATCACAGAATAGAAACACAGACCATTAGAGGTGGGAAGGGACCTCCAGAGATCATCCAGCCCAACCCCCCTGCCAGAGCAGGATCACCCAGGGCAGTCTGCACAGGAATGCATCCAGGTGGGGTTGGAATGTGTCCAGAGCAGGAGACTCCACAACCTCTCTGGGCAGCCTGCTCCAGGGCTCTGTCACCCTCACTGGAAAGAAGTTTCTCCTCATGTTGAGCTGAAACCTTCTCTGCTCAAGTTTGTCTCCATTGTTCCTTGGCTTATTGTTGTGCACCACCCAAAAGAGCTTGGCCCCTTCCACTTGACCCCCACCCCTCAGATATTGATAGACATTGATCAGATCCCCTCTCAGCCTTCTCTTTTCCAGACTAAACAGCCCCAGGGCTCTCAGTCTCTCTTCACAGGGCAGATGCTCAAGTCCCCTAAGCATCCTCCTGGCTCTCCCTTGGACTCTCTCCAGCAGCTCTCTGTCTCTCTTGAACTGGGGAGCCCAGAACTGGACACAGGATTGCAGCTGTGGGGTCTGAGCAGGGCAGAGCAGAGGGGGAGCAGAACCTCCCTAGCCCTGCTGGCCACACTTTTCTTGCTGCACCCCAGGATCCCACTGGCTCTCTCGGCCACCAGGGCACATTGCTGTCCCATGCAGAACTTGCTGCCCACCAGCACTCCAAGGTCTTTCTCCATGGAGCTGCTCTCCATCACGGCAGCCCCTAACCTGTCCTGGTGCCTGCTGTTATTCCTCCCCAGGTGCAGGACCCTGCCCTTGTGCTTACTGAACTCCATGAGGTTTGCCTTCAGCCATCTCTCAGCCTGTCCAGCTCTGGCTGGATGGCAGCACAGCCTGGCAGGTGTCAGCCCCCCCAGTTTTGTGTCATCAGCAACTTGCTGAGGGTACTCTCAATGCCCTCAGCCAGGTTGTTGGTAAAGATTTTGAACAAAACTGGGCCCAGTACTGATCCCTGAGGAACACCACTGGCCACAGGCCTCCTAGCTGACTGTGTGCCACTGATGAGAACCTGCTGAACTCTGTTGTGAAGCCAGTTTGCAGCCCACCTCACAGAGCAGCTGTCTGTGCCACATCTCTTGAGCTGTTCTATGAGGATATTTTGGGAGACAGTATCAAAAGCCCTACAGAAGGCAAGGTAGATGACATCCACTGCTCTTCCCTCATCTCCCCATTTGGTCATTGTTTCAATCAGATTAGTCAAGCAGGACCTTGTTGGCTACTTCTGAGAGCCTTCTTTTCTTCCATGTGGTGAGAGATGACCTGCAGGATGAGCTGCTCCATCACCCTTCCAGGGATGGAGGTGAGGCTGACTGGTCTGTTTATTGAAAGTCTGGGGGAAGAAGTCATTTTGTTTTGTCACATGCCCCCAGAGGACTATTCAGACATGCTTCCAGCAATGTGTGTTATGGACAGTGTTCTACAAGCAAGTGGGCTGAATGAATTACGTCTGGACTACATCATGATAGCTTCAGTCATTCTCCTTAGTCTGCATAAAGAGGGTGTGGGTGGCACCTAGCAGTGCCTGTGTGTTTCTGCCTTAGCAGAAATGGAAGCAGTTGCATTTTGGCAGTGAAATCTAACCTGAGGTACCAAGGGTTTGCCTGGTGCTTGATCTGCTTCTCTGGAGGAGGGTGTTCCTAGGTCTGTGTGGCAGATGTAGAAGGGAGATGAATCACGTAATCTATCTGTTCCCATCACAGTGTGTGATAAATGAGTGTTGCCTCCAACCCACTGCCAGTTGGAGATCTCTTAACTCTTCCTGAGCACCCATCTGGGTGGTGACAGATCTGAGGAAGAGCAGGAGCAGGTCTGTAGAGGATGGGACCGCTGCAGGAACACAAAATGTACCTGAGGGTGCTCCTGTCTCTTGGAGGTCCTGAGTGGTGCCTCTCCTGTTCACCAAACAAAAACTGGTTTTCCTTCCAGCATGAGAGATCCTGAGCAGTGAGGATGAAGGGGCGTGGAGGGAATCCCATGCTTTCTTTGATCTGTTCAGCAGATCCTACTTCTGTGGCCTGCCTTGAAACATTCAAAAGCCCCTCTGAAACGGACTACTGGGAACTGTTTCATCTGCTAGCAATTGGTATTTGAATGATGGGGAAAAAAGGGCAGAATTTAAATTGGCTGTTTCTATTCTCATAAAGGTCACCTGTGTGCAAATTTACACAAAGATCTTGCTGATGCCTTCTGTGGTGTTTTTATGCTGGAGAGGGAACCTCTATCATGGAGAAATGAAGTTGTTCCTTAGTGTTATTCACAGAGTCACGGAACATTAGGGGTTGGAAGGGACCTCAAAAGATCATCTAGCCCAACACCTCCTGGCAGAGCAGGAGCACCTGGAGCAGGAGCACCTGGAGCAGGTATTCCCATGTATTGTCCTGCAGAAGTGAGAGTTTAGTATGATAATTTTGGAGCATTGTCTCGATCCGGAGAAGGAAAGAGATTCAGGTTTTTAATGAATATTCCCGTGTTGTGAAATGAGAGGCACAAACGAGGCCAAAATATCAACAGCTAGACTATTTATTACATAAATAAGGTGGAGGGATCAGAAGGGGAGAGAGAGAGAATAGGGAGAGAGAGAAGAGAGGGAGAAGAGGGAAAGAATTATATTACCACACCCCTCACCCCCAAGACAGTTTGAGTCTGTGGAAGATAGGTGCTGCAGGAGATGTTTGGTCTGTGGAGGAAAGGCGCTGCAGGAGATGTTGGGTCTGTAGAGAAACGGTGATGCAGGAGATGTTGGGTCTGTAGAGGAAGGGTGCTGAGGCTTTGGCTGTAGAAGGGATGAGGTCCTCTGGGCAGCTTCTTCAGCTCCATGAGTTGCAGCAGGCGGAACTTAGGGCACGGAGAGTCCAAGATCCATTGTGTTGGCCCCGGGATGTTTCCAGCGTGTGCTGCCGTCTGCTTTCTTCTGCATCTTGCTTCTCCGATTTTCTCCTCCCAAAAGCCAGTAGTTGCTCCAGTCTTTTATACAGTTTTTTAGCCCTTAGGCAAGTGTCCAGGTGTTGTTCCCCAGGATATCGTTCTGGGAAATCATCTCTAGGTCCAGGTATCATTCCCCAGGAAATCTTTCTGTGTACTCAGGTGAGTTTGGGCAGCAACTGGATGGAGGGGGGAAGGCCTCCGCCTCCTCCTGCTCCATCGACCTACCCACACACTCTTTTCACATCAGGAACCATTGTCCTTTCCTGGGGTATCTGATGGCTGGAAATGATCTTGTCCTGAAGGTGTGGAATGCTGGGCCCTTGGGCCATTGTTGTAGGCCAGCTGCAGTCCCGTGATCAATGTTATCTTGGCACCTTCCAAGAGTCCTTCCAGTGGCTCTGCCCAACACACATCAACTATTGTCTGGGCAAGCAGCAAGTGATTTTATCTTTGTTGAGTCACTCCAGGAGAGACAAGCTTTAGTCTCTCACAAGCATGTATGTAGTTAACAGGCAAATTCAGCTTAATTCCTCTTTAATGCAACAGTGGGTTTGGAACCTGATGATTTTGAGTGTCCCTTCCAAACCTATGATTCTATCCAGAAATGCTTGGGCAACTAAGAAATTAATACTTCTAAAAATTATTTCTTCCAGCCTGGTTCAGATACAAAACCAATGACTAGGAGTAAAGATGCCCCTGCTTACCCAAGTGGGGCTGGACTAGATGGCCTTTAGAGGTGCCTTCCAACCCAAACTCTTCTATGACTCTAAGTAAGGATCCAAAGAAAGAAGTTCCTACTTTAGTGTGCAGAGATTAGCTTCAGTGTGACATTGCCTAGCAGCTGAATGCTCCAAACAATTAAATGTTTCAGTAGTAACATCAAGCAGTGGGAGAGTAATGAAGGACAAAACTTGCTCTTGCTTATTTACATTAACTCAGCAATAACTGTAACCTCCTATGGGATGGCAGGGGTGTGATTTGTAGCCCCAAATCAATACAGTCATAGAATTGTCAGGGTTGGAAGGGACCTCAAGGAGCACCCAGTTCCAACCCCTCTGTCATGGCCAGGGACACCTCACACTCCAGCAGGTTGCTCACAGCCACATCCAGCCTGGCCTTCAAAAACCTCCAGGCATGAGGCTTCCACCACTTCCCTGGGCAACCTGTGCCAGTCTCTCACCACCCTCATGGGGAACAACTTCTTCCTCACATCCAATCTGATTCTACCCATTTCTAGTTTTGCTCCATTCCCCCCAGTCCTGTTACTCCCTGACACCCTCAAAAGTCCCTCCCCAGCTTTCTTGTAGCCCCCTTCAGATCCTGGAAGGCCACAAGAAGGTCTCCTGGGAGCCTTCTCTTCTCCAGAGATCTAGATCAGGTTTATATTTGCCTTTGGCAACTACTCTGGAGCCCCAGATGTGAGATATTTTGAGGCTGCATTAATTCTTGGCCTGCTTTTGTCCTCTTGGCAGATGAGAGATGTTGATGCTCAGAGGCTGAGTTGGTCCCATTAGAGCTGCAGTGGGGAGGTTCCTGTGGCTGACCAGCCCTGCCCATGGGCAGAGCTTTCCTGCAGTTTGCCAGTGGGTGCATCATCTCCAAGTTAGTGTGGGAGCTAGGAAAACCACTAGATCAATTAAACTCAGCTTCTTCCAACAGCTCATAGTGGGAAACCATTGGAGGCTCAGAAAGGTAGGTTTCTGAAGAAGACTATAATTTGATGGGTAATTGATAAACTTGGTTTGGTATCTCTGATTCACTTCAGGATAATGAAGTGAACACTTTTATTCTCTGGAATGAAGTGATAGCACACTCAGTTTCCATCCAAACCACAGCTGCCATCCTTCCTAGTGTGAAGAATGTTTGGTGGTTTACCTTTCTCAAGGCTGAGAGGCCTGGGGCTGTTTAATGTGGAAGAGAGAAGGCTGAGAGGAGATCTTACTAATGCTTATAAATATCTGAATGGTGGGTGCCAAGAAAAAGGGGTTGGAGCAGCTCTGCTACAAGGACAAGCTGAGGGAGCTGGGGGTGTTTACCCTGGAGAAGAGGAGGCTCGAGGAAGACGTTATTGCTCTCTACAACTACCTGAAGGGAGGTTGTAGCCAGGTGGGGGTTGGTTTCTTCTCCCAGGCAACCAGCACCACAACAAGAGGACACAGTCTCAAGCTTTGCCAGGGGAGGTTCAGGCTGGAGGTGAGGAGAAAGTTCTTCACAGAGAGAGTTGTTAGCCATTGGAATGTGCTGCCCAGGGTGGTGGTGGAGTCCCCATCCCTGGAGGTGTTCAAAAAGGGATTGGATGTGGCACTTGGTGTCATGGTTTAGTTATCAGGAGGTATTAGGGAATAGGTTGGGCTTGATGATCTCTGAGGTCTTTTCCAACCTGCTTGATTCTGTGATGAAGGAAGGAAATCAGGCAGTTTAGGGAAGCCAGCAGGACAAGGTGTCATGCCAGCCTCCTTGTGCTTCAAACCTTCCAGCGGCAATCGTGTTCGAGCAGTTGCATTGCTGTTGTATTAGTCAGGAAGTGATTGAAGTTTATTCTAGCTTCACAGGGTTTGTGCCAGATACAGTACCTGATAAAGTGAGAGTGTTACAGATAAGGTGATGCCTTATCTAATGTAAAGCAGCTGTGCAAGTTGAATTGGGAGAATTGTTTGAGCTTGGATTAGAGCAGCGATTTGTGTCGTGTAGTCCCTGCGGCTTGGGCCCGTGCGCTCGAGCTGGATTCTGCATGCTGTCAGTCCACACTCTGGGAACAGCCAGGACAGAAAGTAGGCAACTTACCCTTGAAGGCTGAGCTGGTGTTCTTCACACCTTTCCAACTCAATCTTTTTTGTAGGGTGAGCAATAGCATAGTCTTCATCTGGCATGCAGTGCATCCTTCATGAAGGTAACAGGTGGCCAAGAAGGCCAATGGCATCCTGGCCTGCATTAGGAATAGTCTGAATAGCGTGCAATAGGAATTGTGTGCAATAGGAATTGTATACAATAGGAATAGTGTGCAATAGGAATAGTGTGCAATAGGTGCAATAGGAATTGTGTGCAATAGGAATTGTATACAATAGGAATAGTGTGCCATAGGAATTGTGTGCAATAGGAATAGTGTGCAATAGGAATTGTGTGCCATAGGAATAGTGTGCAATAGGAATTGTGTGCAATAGGAATTGTGTGCAATAGGAATAGTGTGCAATAGGAATTGTGTGCAATAGGAACAGTGTGCAATAGGAACAGTGTGCAATAGGAATAGTGTGCAATAGGAACTGTGTGCAATAGGAACAGTGTGCAACAGGAATTGTGTGCAATAGAAACAGTGTGCAACAGGAATTGTGTGCAACAGAAACAGTGTGCAATAGGAATTGTGTGCAACAGGAATTGTGTGCAATAGGAATTGTGTGCAATAGGAATTGTGTGCAATAGGAATTGTGTGCAATAGGAACAGTGTGCAACAGGAATTGTGTGCAATAGGAACAGTGTGCAACAGGAATTGTGTGCAATAGAAACAGTGTGCAACAGGAATTGTGTGCAACAGGAATTGTGTGCAATAGAAACAGTGTGCAACAGGAATTGTGTGCAACAGGAATTGTGTGCAATAGAAACAGTGTGCAACAGGAATTGTGTGCAACAGGAATTGTGTGCAATAGGAATAGTGTGCAACAGGAATTCTGTGCAATAGGAATTGTGTGCAATAGGAACAGTGTGCAATAGGGAAAGTGTGGCCAGCAGGAGGAAGGAAGTCATTGTGCCCCTCTACTCTGAATTGGTTAGGCCACACCATGAGTCATGTGTCCAGTTCTGGGCCCCTCAGTTTAGGAAGGACATCGAGACACTTGAACGTGTCCAGAGAAGGGCAACGAGGCTGGGGAGAGGCCTTGAGCACAGCCCTGTGAGGAGAGGCTGAGGGAGCTGGGGCTGTTTAGCCTGGAGAAGAGGAGGCTCAGGGGAGACCTCATTGCTCTCTACAACTACCTGAAAGGTGGTTGTAGCCAGGAAGGGGTTGGTCTCTTCTCTCAAGCAACCAGCACCAGAAGAAGAGGACATAGTCTCAAGCTGCACCAGGGGAAGTTTAGGCTGGAGTTGAGGAGGAAGTTCTTCACTGAGAGAGTCGTTGGCCATTGGAATGTGCTGCCCAGGGAGGTGGTGGAGTCACCATCCCTGGAGGTGTTCAAGAGGGGACTGGACATGGCACTTGGTGCCATGGTTTAGTCATGAGGTCTGTGGTGACAGGTTGGACTTGATGATCTTTGAGATCTCTTCCAACCTTGGTGATACTGTGATACTGTGAACAGGTTTCCTTAACTGTTGAAATGAATCTTTTCCTGATAATAATCTTCCATAAAGAAGTACCAATTGGGTGCACAGCCAGCTGCTACCTTGCTTTTTTTGTCTGGATCTGGGACTCCTCAACAGCAATCAGAAAAAGCAACGCTGAAGTTGTGGATGCCAACCAAGTCCTAAGATTGCTTTGCATGCTTTTTGGGAATGGATAGGGCCACGAGGATGATCAGAGGGCTGGAGCACCTCTCCTATGAGGACAGACTGAAGGAGTTGGGGCTGTTCAGTCTGGAGAAGAGAAGGCTCCCAGGTGACCTCATTGTGGCCTTCCAGGATCTGAAGGGGCCTACAGGAGGGCTGGGGAGGGACTTCTCAGGATCTCAGGTAGTGATAGGACTAGGGGGAATGGAATGAAGCTGGAGGTGGGGAGATTCAGGCTGGAGGTGAGGAGGAAGTTCTTCAGCATGAGAGTGTGAAGCCCTGGAATGGGTTGTCCAGGGAGGTGGTTGAGGCCCCGTCCCTGGAGGTGTTTAAGAGGTGTTTATGTGGAGTGGATGTATTCTTGTGTAGGTGGCCACTGCTTTCTTTCTCTGTGTGACTTTTGAGTGAAACCACCATAATGTGATGTTAATTTAAATGTCAAATGAAGAATGCATCTATGGGAGTGAAGGATCCTACCTCAGCTAATTATTCACTAGGGGGTCTGCATTCTATGTTAATGAGGTAAAGGGAGCAAAAGATGGCTGAACATCAAAGCTGCTGTAAGTGAACATGCAGGAGATTTGAAACTAAAAAGCCCTCCCCAGCACTTTCTCAACATAAGTAGATAAAAAGGGAGGTACTTAAATGGCTTAAAGCAGTAATAAAATGTGACTTCAAATCCCCAATAGTTCAGTAAGGGAAGGCTTCAGCTCTCCACAAATCAGGGGAGACCTTATTGCTCTCTATAACTACCTGAGGGGAGGTTGTAGCCAGGTGGGGGTTGGTCTCTTCTCCCAGGCAGCCAGCACCAGAACAAGAGGACACAGTCTCAAGCTGTGCCAGGGGAAGTTTAGGCTGGAGGTGAGGAGAAAGTTCTTCCCAGAAAGAGTAATTGGCTATTGGAATGTGCTGCCCAGGGAAGTGATGGAGTCACCTTCCCTGGAGGTGTTCAGGAAAGGCTTGGATGTGGCACTTGGAGCCATGGTTTAGTTGTCAGGAGGTGTTGGGTGATAGGTTGGACTTGATGATCTCTGAGGTCTTTTCCAACCTGCTTGATTCTATGATTCTGTATGAAATTTAGGTAACCTTTACGTTCATTATGTTCAAGGCCAGGATGGATGTGGCTCTGAGCAACCTGAATTAGTGTGAGGTGTCCCTGCCCATGGCAGGGGGCGGTGGAACTGGATGATCATAGAGCCATAGAATCAGGAAAGTTGGAAAAGACCTCTGAGATCATCAAGTCCAACCTATTAGGATGAGGTCCCTTCCAACCCTAACAGTTCTGTGATTCTTGGTTCTTCTCCCCCTCCCTCCTCTCTCTTTGTCGAGATGTTCACATCTTTTCCCTAGCTCCAATACTCCCTGTTTCCCCTCTAGGAACTTTGTAATTTTGCCTTTCTTCCCTGCAATTAAAACATTCAAATATGCTTCCACGGGCATCTAAGAGAGGAAGAAGAAACTAGCTCTCTCGGTGGTGATTATGAACCCTCAGGCACCAGTCTTTTCCATCCTTCTGGCAGCAGCTACTTTGTGCATGCATGTGAGCCACAAGGGTGGCTAATAGCATTGCTTTGCACATCCCAATCTAAACAGCAAATCAGGAATGTGCTGAGGATTGGGAGGGTCAAGGGGGATAATACCAGGCTCCTTTTTCCACCTCATGCTTTGACATAATGTCTAACCTTCCTCCCCTCCTCTGGTTATATCTTCTTGAATGAATCCAAACAAAGGGGAAAGGGTTAGAAAAAGGAGAGAGGTTGGATCAATACTGCACAAAAGAAGGGAAAAATTACCTTGTTTCCTACTTGAAACAATATTGAACCCATTAGTGTCACTCTTTGCTAGCCCTGTGAGAGGCTGTGACTGAGCCAGGCTTTTAGATGTTCCATATGCATATATTATATTCAGCACAGTTAAGGCTTTGAGTTGTGCTTAGCTTTGTATACATCCTCTCAATGATTTCTCAACCTTGCAATTCAGGGAGTGTGGAAGGAGAGCTAATGAGGCTTGGTTGGTTGGGGTCTTTTTCCTTTGTTTTCCTTTTTCCCTTTTATGTGATCATGGCTCAGTCTGCCTAGCAGGGTCTAAATCTCTGTTCCTTTAGCATTGTCTGTTGCAAGGACCTGAAAATCCTCTGAGACGCGAGGCTAGGCTGTTGAGCTAGGCTGAACTGAACTTTTAAGCACCAATACTTGTGCAATTAGGTGCCCCAGGATGGTGATCAGAACAGAAGCATAGTTTTCAAGGTGGTTTAGACTCGTGGAAGGGTTAGGATTTGCCCCTCTTCCTCCCAGCAATCGGAGATTCCCCCCCCCAGAACTAAGATTTACCTCCCGGATGAATCACCAGGCTAGCTCAGAAAAGTTTTGGAAGCACAATGAAGCTGTGCTTACAAAATGTGAGCTAAAGATGAAATTATATCAAGTGATAGGACAGAGACCAAATACATTTATATACATTTACAACTCAACAACCATCAGAAAGCACTCCCTTATACAAATCCAGCTCCTCCCTCCCCCCAAAGGAGGCTTTATGCAGCCTCTCCGTGTCGTCAAAATAAAAATTCTCCCAGCAAGGCCACAGTATCACAGTATCACAGTATCACTAAGGTTGGAAGAGACCTTGAAGATCATCAAGTCCAACCTGTCACCACAGACCCCATGACTAAACCATGGCACCAAGTGCCACATCCAATCCCCTCTTGAACACCTCCAGGGATGGTGACTCCACCACCTCCCTGGGCAGCACATTCCAATGGCCAATGACTCTCTTGGTGAAGAACTTTCTCCTCACCTCCAGCCTAAACTTCCCCTGGCACAGCTTGAGACTGTGTCCCCTTGTTCTGGTGCTGGTTGCTAGGGAGAAGAGACCAACTCCCTTCCTGGCTACGACCACCCTTCAGGTAGTTGTAGAGAGCAATGAGGTCTCCCCTGAGCCTCCTCTTCTCCAGGCTAAACAACCCCAGCTCCCTCAGCCTCTCCTCACAGGGCTGTGCTCAAGGCCTCTCCCCAGCCTTGTTGCCCTTCTCTGCACACGTTCAAGTGTCTCAATGCCCTTCTTAAACTGAGTGGCCCACAACTGGACACAGTACTCAAGGTGTGGCCTGACCAGTGCAGAGTACAGGGGCACAATGACTTCCCTGCTCCTGCTGGCCACACTATTCTTGATGCAGGCCAGGATGTCATCGGCCCTCCTGGCCACGTGGGCACACTGCTGGCTCCTGTTTAGGCGACTGTCAATCAGCACCCCCAGGTCCCTCTCTGTTTGGGAGCTCTCCAGCCACTGACCCCAGCCTGTGGCTCTGCATGGGGTTGTTGTGGCCAAAGTGCAGCACCCGGCACTTGGACTTGTTGAATGTCATCCCATTGGACTCCACCCATCTGTCCAGTCGAGGTCCCTCTGCAAAGGGAGAGAGAGTTACAAGCAGAAGTGACAGGAAAAAAGTCCCTTGGACTCTCTCCTGCAGGTCCCTACCTCTCTGGAACTGGGAAGCCCCAGACTGACTATTCTTGGTTCCCAGTGAAGAAAGGCAAGGCTCCTCAGACTCCCTGGAACAGTAGATCTCTTCCTGTCAGCCCCAAGATGGCAAACTGCAGCTTCTCATCCTTGCTTAGGAGTTGAAGGGATTGCAAGCTGGTCTGTAGCATGAAAGCTGCCAGGATTGCTGCCCTAGGTCCTCAACAATCCCATTTGAGTCCAATTACAGGGCTCTTATGCACTGGCTTCAGGTGGAGCTGAGCACACTGTCACCCCTAAGCATGCGTTTAAATTGCCAGGCCTGAGTGCTCTGGCACTGACCTATCTCCCAAGGAACACTGGTCCAGGGTTGTGGTGCAGCCTGTGAGTGGATCTGTCACAGCCTCTGCTATGATTAGTTGATGCCATGAAGCATGAAATAGCATTTGCTTCCTCTGCTGCCAGTATCAGATGGTGTGCCACTCTTACTGCTCCAGTGGTAGGGTTAACAGAACTGTGTTTCATTAACTGGCACTTCCAGAGAGGTCCTGCTTGCTGCACTGAAGCCAGTGAACACAAAGTTTAAACAGCACTGGCATACAAAACTCTAAAGCTAATTAATGGTGAAACCCCAGCTTAAGAATGACTTGGGGTCCAAAGCAGCAATATAGAATAGAATAGAATAGAATAGAATAGAATAGAATAGAATAGAATAGAATAGAATAGACCAGGTAGGAAGAGACCTTGAAAATCATCACGTCCAACCCATCATCCAACACCACCTAATCAACTAAACCATGGCACCAAGCACCACATCAAGTCTCCTCCTGAGCACCTCCAATGATGGTGACTCCACCACCTCCCTGGGCAGCCAATTCCAATGGGCAATCACTCTCTCTGTATAGAACTTCTTCCTAACCTCCAGCCTAAACCTCCCCTGGTGCAGCTTGAGACTGTGTCCTCTTGTTCTGGTGCTGGTTGCTAGTGAGAAGAGACCAAGCCCCACCTGGCTACAGCCTCCCTTCAGGTAGTTGTAGACAGCAATGAGGTCTCCCCCTGAGCCTCCTCTTCTCCAGGCTAAGCAACCCCAGCTCCCTCAGCCTCTCCTCATAAGGCTTGTGTTCCAAACCCCTCACCAACTTTCTTGCCCTTCTCTGGACACCTTCCAGCAAGTCAACATCCTTCCTAAACTGAGGGGCCCAGAACTGGACACAGGACTCAAGGGGTGGCCTAACCAGTGCAGTGTACAGGGGCAGAATGACCTCTCTGTTCCTCCTGGCCACACTGTTCCTGATGCAGGCCAGGATGCCATTGGCCCTCTTGGCTGCCTGGGCACACTGCAGGCTCATGTTCAGCCTACCATCCACCAGTCCCCCCAGGTCCCTCTCTGCCTGGCTGCTCTCCAGCCACTCTGACCCCAGCCTGTAGCACTGCCTGGGGTTGCTGTGGCCAATGTGCAGCACCCAGCACTTGGATGTGTTCAATCTCCTGCCCTTGGACTTTGCCCATCTGTCCAGCCTGTGGAGGTCCCTCTGCAAAGCCTCTCTGCCCTCCAGCAGATCAACTCCTGCCCCCAGCTTGGTGTCATCTGCAAAGTTCCTGATGATGGACTCAATGCCCTCATCCAGATCATCAATAAAGGTGTTAAAGAGCATGGGGCCCAGCACTGATCCTTGGGGCACAGGCTTTACTTTCTGTTTTCTGCAGCCCTAGCTTACCCTAGAGAATATTACACATTGACCTTTATTTAAAATGAGATTTCTTAAGGGTGATCATTAGTTGAACACAAGCTGTATAAGGCATGTGGGTAGAAAATTCTCTCCTCAGCAACTCTCTCCTCAGTAAGATGGGAAGAACTGAGAGGTTTTGATAGTTGCTGGCCACACTTCTCTTGCTGCAGCCCAGGCTCTGCTTGGCTCTTTGGGCTGCAAGTGCTCACTGCAAGTCACTCCTGTTGAGCTTCTCATCCACCAGCACCTCCAAGGCCTTTTCTTCAGGGTTGCTCTCAAAGCCAGTCCTTGCCCAGCCTGTACCAGTGCCTGGGATTGCCCTGACCCAGCTGCAGGTGCTTGTCAGATGTTGTCAGTTGCTTACTGTGCTCAATTTCTGTTAGCTTTACTCCCGTGTCCTGGTGACTTCACCAATTTATTTACCTTTTAATATTGCAGGGCTATACAGTGCAATAACTTCTTAGTGTATAAAAACTCTGTCTCTTGAAGCCTTCCAAATTTCCCTCTTCATATAGTCCAAGGCTTGCTGAGATGATTGCATTAATAATACATTACAACAAAGATTAGAGTGCATCACAGTGAACATGCTAATGGGGTTTCATTGATTGAAACTTGTAAATGGGGGGGCTAGCAATCAGAAGCCAGGTGCAAGTCTGACTTCAGATGAACTGACAGTGGTAACAGTGCCAAAATGTTAGGCAAGATTCATAGCCATGGTGTTGGGGGAGGGGGTGTGTGTGGGGAATGATAAGCTTAATGAAGCTGCGTAGATGAAGCTGTGTTATGAATCAAGGGGTGCAGGCAGGGAATTAATACAAACATAAATGATTTTATTAGTTTAGAAATCCCACCACCCACCCAACATGCATACAGATTTAGGAAAATATCCTTTACAGGCTGGTTGCCTCAGTTGCACAATCTCTCCCAGAGCACAGGAAGAGGTCCACATGGTTATCCTGTGTAATCTGGTGTAGGTGGGCCTGCTCTGGCAAGGGGTTGGACTGGATGATTATTGCTCTTTACAACTACCTGAAAGGAGGTTGTAGCCAGGCAGAGGTTGGTCTCTTCTCCCAGCACCAGAACAAGAGGACACAGTCTCAGGCTGTGCTAGGAGAGGTTTAGGCTGGAGGTGAGGAAGAAGTTCTACACAGAGAGAGTGATTGCCCATTGGAATGGGCTGCCTGGGGAGGTGGTGGAGTCACTATCATTGGAGGTGTTCAGGAGGAGACTTGATAGGGTGCTTGGTGCCATGGTTTAGTTGTTTAGGTGGTGTTGGATTGGTTGATAGGTTGGATGTGATGATCTTGAAGGCCTCTTCCAACCTGGTTAATTCTATTCTATTCTATTCTATTCTATTCTATTCTATTCTATTCTATTCTATTCTATTCTATTCTATTCTATTCTATTCTATTCTATTCTATTCTATTCTATCCTATCCTATCCTATCCTATCCTATCCTATCCTATCCTATCCTATCTTTCATGGTCCCTTCCAGCCCCTAACATTCTGTGAAAAATCAGTATTTGGGAATTGATAGAAGCCAAGAGCAGTAAATTGCCCCTACTAAAAAGAGACGGTATTCCCTGGAGACTCAGGTAGGTTCCACATACACTCACAACGCTGGTTCCAGTTGTGAGCAGTCCTCTTTAGTGTTGTCGTGTTCTGGTGCTTGCTGCCTGGGAGAAGAGACCAACCCCCACCTGGCTACAACCTCCCTTCAGGGAGTTGTAGAGAACGAGAAGGTCTCCCCTGAGCCTCTTCTTCTCCAGGCTAAACAATCCCAGCCCCCTCAGCCTCTCCTCACAGGGCTGTGCTCCAGACCCCTCCCCAGCTTTGTTGCCCTTCTCTGGACACCTTCCAGCATCTCAACATCTTTCCTAAAGTGAGGAGCCCAGAACTGGACACAGGACTCAAGGTGTGGCCTATCCAGTGCTGAGCACAGGGCAGAATGACTTCCCTGCTC
Organism: Picus viridis; assembly: GCA_033816785.1. Lineage (NCBI taxonomy): Eukaryota > Metazoa > Chordata > Aves > Piciformes > Picidae > Picus > Picus viridis. The sequence goes on from CM066567.1 coordinate 11,969,022, forward strand.
CTGCTGGCCACACTATTCCTGATGGAGGCCAGGATGCCATTGGCCACCTGGGCCACCTGGGCACAGTGCTGGTGTGGAAGTTGAAGCATAGGAAGTTCGATGGAAACAGGATGAAGAATTGTTTCACTGTGAGGGCAATGGAATACTGGCACAGGCTGCCCAGGGGGGGTGTGTAGTCTCCCTCTCTGGAGACATTAAAACCCCACCTGGATACATTTCTGTGTGATCTGGTCTAGGTGACCTTGCTCTTACAGGGGGTTGCACTGGATGAGCTTTTGAGGTCCCTTCTAGCCCCTAACATTCATAGTATAGTATCATAGAATCATAGAATCAGTCAGGGTTGGAAGGGACCCCAAGGATCAGCTAGTTCCAACCCCCTGCCATGGGCAGGGACACCTCACACTAGATCAGGCTGGCCAGAGCTTCATCCAGCCTGCTCTTTAACACTTCCAGGGACTGAGCCTCAACCACCTCCCTGGACAACCCATTCCAGGGCTTCACCACTCTCATGCTGAAGAACTTCCTTCTCACATCCAGTCTGAATCTCCCCACCTCCAGCTTCATTCCATTCCCCCTAGTCCTATCACTACCTGATAGCCTGAGAAGTCCCTCCCCAGCCTTCTTGTAGGCCCCCTTCAGATGCTGGAAGGCCACAATGAGGTCACCTGGGAGCCTTCTCTTCTCCAGACTGAACAGCCCCAACTCTTTCAGTCTGTCCTCATAGGAGAGGTGCTCCAGCCCTCTTATCATCCTCGTGGCCCTTCTCTGGACTCTGTGACTCTGTCACATTGCACGTGTCCTGCATGTGTCACTTGTCCTTTCTGCCTACTGATGTTCAAATAAGGATTGATAACTCAGGGGTTTGGGGTTTTTTTTTGCTTGTTTGTTTGTTCAAAAGCATGAGTGCTAGTTATGAGTTCATTTTTGTCAGATTACTCTCTCCTGCATTCTGTTTATGGCACTGGCAGCACTGATTTAACATTGTTTGCCTTCTTAAGCTGCACCCCCCTTTCATTATTACTGTTGTTGTTATTGCCTGGTGTACTCAATTGTAATGCTCATTACAGGTCTTATGATGTGTGGATTAAAGGCAAAAATCTCTGGCCTTGAGCTGTCAATAATCTTGCTGTGGGGTCCAATTACAGAATAATTCTTCCAGTTATTCTGCTTAATTTTAGGAAGCAAAGGTCACAGGAATGGATTTTCTTTGTGTGAGTAAACGCTGGGGAAGTAATTACTGAGGACCTCACTATTACCATGTGAGATGACACACCATTCTGTCATTCTAGATACTTGCAGGGCACAGGAATGGCAGCTCCATGCAGTTCTATTAGCATTGGAGCTAACAAATGTTTTTAAGGAAGCCTTTGAAAATGCTCTTTGTGAGGCTGGCTGCTCCAGTAAAGCCACTGAGAAGAGCCCAGCCACATCCTCATGACCTCCACCATTTAGATATTTATAAGCACTGATATGATCCTCTCAGTATGCTGTTTTCCAGGCTAAAGAGCCCCAGGGATCTCAGCTTCTGCTCACAAGAGAGATGTTTCAATCCTCTAATCATCTTTGTAGCTTTCCACTGGACTCTATCCAGCAGTTTCCTGTCCCTCTTGAACTGGTGAGCCCAGAACTGGACACCATCCTTCAGGTGTGGCCCCATCAGGACAGAGTAGAGAGGGAAGAGAACCTCTACCAACCTGCTGGCCACACTCTTAATGTATCTCAGCATAAGGTTAGCCAGCTTGGTCACAAAGCCACATCACCAGCACTCACAGGTCCTTCTCTGCAGACCTCCTTTCAAGCAAGTCAGCCCCTCTACACTGCAGGAATCTACACTTGTCCTTGTTAAACTTCATGAGGTTCACCTCTGCCCAACTCTCCAGCCAGTCCAGGTCTTGCTGATTTACAGAATACAGAATTAACCAGGTTGGAAAAGACCTTTGAGATCATTCAGTCCAACCTAGCAACCAGCACCATCTAATCAACCAAACCGTGGCACCAAGTGCCTCATCCAGGCTGGACATGAGGAGGAAGTTCGTCACCATGAGAGTGGTGAAGCCCTGGAATGGGTTGACCAGGAAGGTGGTTGAGGCCCCATCCCTGGAGGTGTTTAAGCCCAGGCTGGATGAGGCTCTGGCCAGCCTGCTCTAGTGTGGGGTGTCCCTGCCCATGGCAGGGGGTTGGAACTGGATGATCCTTGTGGTCCCTTCCAACCCTGACTGATACTATAATACTATGTATGTTGGGAACTGCATTAACACAGTGAACATTTTCAATTTGAAGGAGGCATGTAAGGCTTCCTGTGCTGGTGAGAAGCTGAAATGGGAAGCCTTTCAGTGAACCCTGTGGTCTGGGGAAGGGAGAGAAGGGGATGTGTGTAGATAGGTATCTGTGAGGAAGTGATAAAAATCTTTCTGGACTCTCTAAATAAATCCTGTCATGCCAGCAGAAAGAATTTTATCAACTAGTTCCAATGTGTTTTCTGATGATGTACCTGAAAAGTGGAAATGCTCTTGTATCATAGTATCATAGGTCTCAGGGGAGACCTTATTGCTCTCTACAACTATCTGAAGGGAGGTTGTAGCCAGGTGGGGGTTGGCCTCTTCTCTCAAGCAACCAGCACCGGCACAAGAGGACACAGTCTCAAGCTGTGCCAGGGGAGGTTCAGGCTGGATGTTAGGAATAAATTCTTCCCAGAAAGAGAGATTTGCCATTGGGATGTGCTGCCCAGGGAGGTGGTGGAGTCACCATCAGTAGAGGTGTTTAAGAGGAGACTGAGTGAGGCACCTGGTGCCATGGTTTAGTTGATTAGGTGGTGTTGGGTGATAGGTTGGACATGATGATCTTGAAGGTCTTTTCCTACCTGGTCTATTCTATTCTATTCTATTCTATTCTATTCTATTCTATTCTATTCTATTCTATTCTATTCTATTCTATTCTATTCTATTCTATTCTATTCTATTCTATTCTATTTCTATTCCTATTAATTTTACTCTATTCTACTTCTCTCCTCTCCTCTCCTCTCCTCTCCTCTCCTCTCCTCTCCTCTCCTCTCCTCTCCTCTCCTCTCCTCTCCTCTCCTCTCCTCTCCTCTCTCCTCTCCTCTCCTCTCCTCTCCTCTCCTCTCCTCTCTCTCCTCTCCTCTCCTCTCCTCTCCTCTCCTCTCCTCTCCTCTCCTCTCCTCTCCTCTCCTCTCCTCTCCTCTCCTCTCCCCTCTCCTCTCCTCTCCTCTCCTCTCCTCTCCTCTCCTCTCCTCTCCTCTCTCCTCTCCTCTCCTCTCCTCTCCTCTCCTCTCCTCTCCTCTCCTCTCCTCTCCTCTCCTCTCCTCTCCTCTCCTCTCCTCTCCTCTCCTCTCCTCTCCTCTCCTCTCCTCTCCTCTCCTCTCCCTCTCCTCTCCTCTCCCCTCCCCTCCCCCCTCCCCTCCCCCCCCTCCCTCCCCTCCCTCCCCTCCCCTCCCTCCCCTCCCCTCCCCTCCCCTTCCCCTTCCCTTCCCTTCCCTTCCCTTCCCTTCCCTTCCCTTCCCTTCCCTTCCCTTCCCTTCCCTTCCCTTCCCTTCCCTTCCCTTCCCTTCCCTTCCCTTCCCTTCCCTTCCCTTCCCTTCCCTTCCCTTCCCTTCCCTTCCCTTCCCTTCCCTTCCCCCTCCCCTCCCCTCCCCTCCCCTCCCCTCCCCTCCCCTCCCTCCCCCTCCCCTCCCCTCCCCTCCCCTCCCCTCTCCCTCTCCTCTCCTCTCCTCTCCTCTCCTCTCCTCTCCTCTCCTCTCCTCTCCTTTCCGAACCGAACCTCTCGTCTCTTCTCTTCTCTTCTCTTCTCTTCTCTTCTCTTCTCTTCTCTTCTCTTCTCTTCTCTTCTCTTCTCTTCTCTTCTCTTCTCTTCTCTTCTACTTCTATTCTATTCTATTCTATTCTATTCTATTCTATTCTATTCTATTCTATTCTACTCTACTCTACTCTACTCTACTCTACTCTACTCTACTCTACTCTACTCTATTCTTTCTTGCAAGCAATGCAAGCTGCATTCATATGGATAGCAATCTTTCCCTTAGAGAGCTGACTCGCACAGGTAATACGTCATGAACACTCATGGAATATCTTTCTCTGCCTTGTGCTTCTCTTCAAAAGTCATTTGCTGTCATCTGCATCGCTGTTGTGATCACTCTTACAGAAAGCATTTCAACATTCTCATTCTTCACAGTGTTTTCATGAGTCTGACAGTTGGTACCCAAATAAAGCCATTACCAAAAGGAGCAGCAGAGAAGAGGATGTGCTGCTATTATTGCTTTTGAAGAGAGGAATCATCTTTTAAACTCTGTTCAGCCTGCTTTTATGTGCATGCTGGTTTTACCTTGTTATTAAAATATCACAACATAGATCAAACTTGGCTGTGATGAAGACTGTGCCATCTGTACATAATACTATTGCTTAAAAGTATGGTATGGTAATAGTCATGTAGGAAGAAAGTGAAAAAATCAGTCTCCAAGAACTTATTCAGCTGGTATAAAGGTTGGGCAGGGCTTTATCTGTAGTCTTTTGGGGCTTGGTTTTATTAAGAGAGCGAATGGAAATCACAGAATCACAGTATCACCAAGGTTGGAAGAGACCTCAAAGATCATGAAGTCCAACTTCTCACCACAGACCTCATGACTAGACCATGGCACCAAGTGCCACCTCCAATCCCCTCTTGAACACCTCCAGGGATGGTGACTCCACCACCTCCCTGGGCAGCACATTCCAATGGCCAATGAGTCTCTCTGTGAAGAACTTTCGCCTCACCTCCAGCCTAAACTTCCCCTGGCACAGCTTGAGACTGTGTCCTCTTGTTCTGGTGCTGGTTGCTAGGGAGAAGAGGCCAACCCCTTCCTGGCTGTAACCACCCTTCAGGTAGTTGTAGAGAGCAATGAGATCACCCCTGAGCCTCCTCTTCTCCAGGATAAACAGCCCCAGCTCCCTCAGCCTCTCCTCATAGGGCTGTGCTCAAGGCCTCTCCCCAGCATTGTTGCCCTTCTCTGGACACATTCAAGTGTCTCAATGTCCTTCCTAAACTGAGGGGCCCAGAACTGGACACAGGACTCAAGGTGTGGCCTAACCAGTGCAGAGTACAGGGGCACAATGACCTCCCTGCTCCTGCTGGCCACACTATTCCTAATGCAGGTCAGGATGCCATTGGCCTTCTTGGCCACCTGGGCACACTGCTGGCTCATGTTCAGGCAGCTGTCGATCAGCACCCCCAGGTCCCTCTCTGTTTGGCAGCTCTCCAGCCACTCTGACCCCAGCCTGTAGCTCTGCATGGGGTTGTTGTGGCCAAAGTGCAGCACCTGGCACTTGGACTTGTTGAATGCCATCCTGTTGGACTCTGCCCATCTGTCCAGCTGATCGAGGTCCCTCTGCAGAGCCCTTCTGCCCTCTAACTGACCAACATCTGCTTCCAACTTGGTGTCATCTGCAAATTCACTGATGACTGTCTCAATGCCCTCATCCAGATCGTCAGTGAAGACATTGAAGAGCGTGGGGCCCAGCACTGATCCCTGGGGGATGCCACTGGTGACTGGACTCCAGCTGGAGGTGGCACCATTGATCACCACTCTCTGGGCTCGGCCCTCCAGCCAGTTCCTAATCCAGTGCAGAGTGTTGCTGCCCAAGCCACGAGCTGACAGCTTGGCCAGCAGTTTGCTGTGGGGGACGGTGTCAAAGGCCTTGCTGAAGTCCAGGTAGACCACATCCACAGGCCTCCCCACATCCACCAGGCGGGTCACCTGATCATAGAAGGAGATCAGGTTGGAGAGGCAGGACCTGCCCTTCCTAAATCCATGTTGGCTGGACCTGAGCCCTTGGCCATCCTGCAGGTGTGCAGTTATTGCCGCCAGGATAATCTGCTCCATCGCTTTCCCTGGCACTGAGGTCAGGCTGACTGGCCTATAGTTTCCAGGTTCCTCCATCCGACCCTTCTTGTGGATGGGAACCACATTGGCCAGTTTCCAGTCATCTGGCACCTCTCTGGTGAGCCAGGACTGGAGGAAAATGATGGAGAGCGGCTTGGGCAGCTCATCTGCCAGCTCTCAGCACCCTGGGATGGATCCCATCCGGCCCCATGGACTTGTGAGTGTCCAAGTGGCTCAGCAGGTCCCAAACTAATTCCTCATGGATATCCAGGGCAATACACTGCTCCCTGACCCCATCACCCAGCTCAGGAGGCCACTCGTCCTGAACTCCTCCTGCCTTGATCATCACGTCCAACCTGCCAACCAATCCAACACCACCTAAACAACTAAACCATGGCACCAAGCACCCCATCAAGTCTCCCCCTGAACACCTCCAATGATGGTGACTCCACCACCTCCCGGGCAGCCCATTCCGATGGGCAATCACTCTCTCTGTATAGAATTTCTTCTACCTCAATGGTAGAAAACCTTTGATCTAGCTCTCTGTGAAGCTTGTGGACAGAGTCCAACCAACATTCCTGAGAAGTGGAAAGTGGGTTTAAAATGCAGTCCGTGGAAAGTAGAGCTACTGCATCTTCCTTCTCAAACTTAACTGAGACTGATGAAGCATTTCTCCGCTCCACTTTTCTTCAGAGAGCACTAACTTTTGACACTCCTCCCCTTTTCTGCCTACAGAAAATCTGGGTTTGCTGCTGTGTCCTGTTTGGTCATCTGTTGGTTTGGGGTTTTTTTAAATGCAGGTATGGTCATTCAACATAAACCTGCCCTGTGTGAGGGGTGATCGTGTGCCCTGTGGGGCTGAACCGGCCTTATTCGAGTTGCTACACAGAAGAAAATGCCAGCACTGACTGTATTTGTCCTCTGGATACCTTATTCCAGTGACTGCATGCCAAAGCCAGAGCTGTAAGCTCTTAACTGTAAGTTCTGCCTACAAGTTCTAACTTTGAGGATGTGTATAAACATTCATGCCATGAGATAGAGAAGTGAAGCTAAGGGAGGACTGTAGATAATGCTTCCAGTCTGAAAATGCATTCTGGGCTTGAAAGTAATAAAGCTAGGAGCCAACAAAAGAATGCATTGCCCAGGGTTTTTCTGTCCACACAGTGGGTACAAACCCCTGTAATGTTTTCCTAATTGAGCAGTGCAAGCCTGCAAACCATGTGGACTGCTAGTTAGATGTCTTTCAAGGGCATGCTTGTGCTGCTTTAAAATGCAGGGACGTAACACCTCTTATATGAAAGCTGAGGTTGAACATGTTGAATGCTTTTAGATGTTTATTCTCCCCCTCTGCTCCACTCTGCTGAGACACCACCTGGAACTCTGTGTCCAGTTCTGGAGCCTCTGTTAGAAGAAGGATCTGGAGGTGCTGGAAGGTGTCCAGAGAAGGGCCACGAGGATGAGCAGAGGGCTGGAGCTGCTCTGCTATGAGGACAGACTGAGAGAGTTGGGGTTGTTCAGTCCGGAGAAGAGAAGGCTCCCAGGAGACCTTCTTGTGGCCTTCCAGTATCTGCAGGGGGCTCCAAGAAAGCTGGGGAGAGACTTTTGAGGGTGTCAGGAAGTGATAAGACTGGGGGTGAATGGAGCAAAACTAGCAATGGGTGGATTCAGATTGGCTTTCTCTGCACCCAGCTTTTAAAATGGCTGCTGAACAGCACTGGTTTTCATAGCTTCCTTCACCCCAGTGCTGTGAATTAATGGGATGGGGTTAACACCAAATTTCATCAAATGCTTCAGTGAATATTGCTGGGCAAACCTGTGAAGAAGACAATGCTTGGAAGCCCTTGTTTCCTGTGCCTGAGTGCTTAGTGAGCCTTCCCCTTGCTCATTTTGCTTTTGAAGGCCGGCGCTTTCTTTGTGCTTGAAGAAAAAATCACCACCCAGAGCACGCAGTAATAGGAGGTGTCAGGCAATTGAGTTACCACTGGCACAGCCTCATATTGGACTTACAGACATGGGAGGCGTTGGGGATGGGACAGCAGCTCTTCAAAGGTCAGTCTTGGCAAATGGTTCCTCATGATTAACTTACTTTTGTGTCCTGACTTGCAAATGTTTCTGTCACCCAGAGGGCAGGTGCATTAGGAACCAATACTAAAGATGAAGGGACAGAACAAAAGTATCTGATGGGGCCTGATAGCAGATTTATTAGCTAGCCTTCCATGTAAAGGCTTTGCTTCTGTTCATCTGACTTCAGTTCCAGGTGTATAGATGAAACCCGGGGGTGAGCACTGGAAAGGGACTTGCTCACTCATTCTAACTTGCTCACTTACTGTCAATCACATGAGATTCAAGTCAGGTCAAGTGAAAACTGTGTGGAAAAGACTATGTGGGAGAAATAAATTGCACACATTTCCTGTGAACCTAGAAAGGGGAACTCCCTTGTCTCAGACTTCTTGGGTAGATCACCAAGCGGATTTTATCTTTTTCTGGTTGCTGACGTGGCTCTTTGTCAAGCTCTGCCCTAGTTTTCTCCAGGCAGTTTCACAGCAGGTTTGGAATCATAGAATCACAGAATTGTCAGGGTTGGAAGGGCCTCAGTTAGCTTTATAGCCTACAGTGGGTTGAATACCTAATGACTAGAATCATAAAATTGTCAGGGTTGGAAGGGACCTCAAGGAACTGCCAGTTCCAACCCCTGCCATGGCCAGGGACACCTCACACTACAGCAGGTTGCTCACAGCCACATCCAGCCTGGCTGCAAAAACCTCCAGGCATGAGGCTTCCACCACCTCCCTGGGCAACCTGTGCCAGTCTCTCACCACCCTCATAGGGAGCAATTTCTTCCTAACATCCAATCTGAATCTACCCATTTCTAGTTTTGCTCCATTCCCCCCAGTCCTATCACTACCTGACACCCTCAAAAGTCCCTCCCCAGCTTTTTTGGATCCCCCTTCAGATCCTGGAAGGCCACAGTTAGGTCTCCTGGAAGCCTTCTCCTCTCCAGACTGAACAGCCCCAACTCTCTCAGTCTTTCTCCATAGCAGAGCAGCTCCAGCCCTCTGCTCATCCTCGTGGCCCTTCTCTGGACACCTTCCAGCACCTCCAGATCCTTCCTGGAACAGAGGCTGCAGAACATTGAATTCTGATGTCAGTGAAAGCACATAGTCAGTGTGTCATATGTACCTCCATAAAATCAGCTGGCTTTAATGAGCTGCTATGTTAATTTAATACACATTCACCATGACAAAGACATGCCATGCAATTGCTGAACCTCCTTTGTGTTTCTTGTAATTGAATATTTGACTGCAATTTTAATGATAATGTAATTAGCATAATTTATTTGAGAAATCCATGTTGCTGTCCTTAATTGCATTATTTCCAACAACACTGCACATTCCAGATGGGCTGATAAAGGTTCACGTGCTTCCATTCCACGGTGCTTGCCCTCTGGACATCTGATAGTAATCCTTACTTACATTTCTGAGGGGGAAGAAAACAATCCTGTCATTCCAGCATTATGGAAATGCATGCAGTCTGACAAATCAATCCCATTAACCTCTCTTAACCCAGTGGTTTTGGATATTCATAACTTCAGGAAACTACCAGTAATGCAGGTTTAAATCCTTGCAGCCCTTGTTCTGCCTGTGGAATGTGTGGGCTGCTGCAGAAATACAATACAATACAATACAATAAACCAGGTTGGAAGAGACCTTCAAGATCATCACATCCAACCTATCAACCAGTCCAACCCACCTAAACAACTAAACCAAGCACCAAGGCACCAGGCACCAAGCACCCCATCAAGTCTCCTCCTGAACACCTCCAGTGATGGTGACTCCACCACCTCCCTGGGCAGCACATTCCAATGGGCAATCAATCTCTCTGTGTAGAACTTCATTCTAACATCCAGTCTAAACCTCCCCTGGTGCAGCCTGAGACTGTGTCCTCTTGTTCGGGTGCTGGTTGCCTGGGAGAAGAGATCAACCCCCACCTGTCCACAACCTCCCTTCAGGGAGTTGTAGAGAGCAAGAAGGTCACCCCTGAGTCTCCTCTTCTCCAGGCTAAGCAACCCCAGCTCCCTCAGCCTCTCCTCATAGGGCTTGTATTCCAAACCCCTCACCAACTTCGTTGCCCTTCTCTGGACACCTTCCAGCAAGTCAACATCCTTCCTAAACTGAGGGGCCCACAACTGGACACAGGACTCAAGGTGTGGCCTAACCAGTGTAGTGTACAGGGGCAGAATGACCTCCCTGCTCCTGCTGGCCACACTCTTCCTGAGGCAGGCCAGGATGTCATTGGCCCTCTTGGCTGCCTGGGCACACTGCAGGCTCATGTTCAGCCTACCATCAACCAGCACCCCCAGGTCCCTCTCTGCCTGGCTGCTCTCCAGCCACTCTGACCCCAGCCTGTAGCACTGCCTGGGGTTGTTGTGGCCAATGTGCAGAACCCGGCACTTGGATGTGTTCAATCTCCTGCCCTTGGACTCTGCCCATCTGTCCAGCCTGTCGAGGTCCTCTGCCTAACCCAAGTGCAGTACACATTGGGATGTTCACTTCTAAAGAGTCATCTTTGAAGAAATACCTGCTCAGTGCTATGAACTGTGAGCCAGATGCAACACACCTGAAAATGAACTGGAGCCCCTCTACAGTAAGGACTATTTGTATCACAGAATAGAATTACAGAATGGTCTGGGCCAGAAGGGACCTCCCAAACTCATCCAGTCCAACCACCTCTGCAGTCAGCAGGGACATCCCCAACTAGCTCAGGCTGCCCAGGGCCTCCTCCACCTTGAAGATCTCCAGGGAAGGAGCCTCAACCACCTCCCTGGGCTACCTGTGCCAGTGTTCCACCACCCTCATAGCAAAGAATTTGTTCCCATATATTGAGGGAGAAAGATCGGTGAATTCTAAAGACACAAACTGTCTCTGGAGTTCAGTAAACTTGGCTGTGTCAGGACTCAGCCTGTCTGTGCCTGGTTACACTGGCTGTCTGATCCAAATGGGGCTGTTTGCCAAATTAAAACCATTGCACCTTTACAGGTGGCTGGTAATTTGAACTCATGAGACAATAAAAACTCCCCTTTGTCTCTCTATGTTTATACAGCCTAGTAGGAAGGAAGCCTTCTTCTAACGTTCTGTGTTGCTACAGAGGGGGATTCCTCAGAGCTCAACAGGGAGATGGGATAACTTAACACCACTCTATGCATGTTTGCAACACATTGGAACTACCCTTTTGTGCTTCTGGTTTGTGTGTTTTGGTAGGTTGTGTGCTGATCATTGATTTTCTTTGTTGCACCACAAAAAGCAGCATCTCAAAGTGCTCAGCTAAAGTCTCATTAAACATGAATTAAACAAGGGGGGGGAGAGAAAAGGCTTGTAGTGTATTGTGAGAAAATAAGATTAGGGGTCAAGCAAGAAAAGAACAATTGGACAGAAAAGGAATGGATAATCCTATGCACTAGAGAGGATGAGGTGAGAAGTACAAAGGAAGAGGTAATGAGAGTGTGGAAAGTGGGTGGTTTAGGTGCAGAGAGATCCAGGTTGTTTGCAGAGGTGGCAAAAGAGGGATTAGAGGGCAAGATAAGCCAGCTACTGGATCAAATATTGAGGAATCTGGTTCAGCACAAAAGGGTGAAAATCTAGGCTGCTTGAGAAGGGATTAGTATTGAAAAGTGATAATTACAGTTGAAAAGGAAGACAATAAGGCTCGCACAGGAGGGGAGAAGAAGGATAAAGATGAATCTAAAAGAATAAAAAATCCAAGCTAAAACCCTAGGATTTAATGAAGCAAAAGTCTGCCATGGAATAGAAGCCTCCCATGTAATCCCCGAGGGGATGGTAACACAAATGAGTCATCAATTCGGTTTCAGTTTTTCTCGTGGCAGGGTGTGCCTCAGAGGCTTTCCAGGAGGACAGGGGCAGGGAGGTCACACTGGTGCTTGCACGAAATGGATTTGCAGCACTTAACCATTGTCCACTGCTGCTGGGCGTGCTCCCCGGAGCAGGCTTTCAGAACCACAGAAAGAAGATGTGCAGGCAACAGGTTGGGGTTTGCTTGGATGAAAGTGGGTTGGGGATGCATCTCTCTCCCCCTGGGTTGGCATCCCTTAATCTGTCAAGAGACCTCCCATTCTTCCACAGAGAGATGTGTTTATTTAGATATAAGGATATTTACAGTATTTATTTATATATACATAATGCATGATGGGTTTATTTATCTATATATTTATGTATTTATTTATAGATAATGTAGTTTTATAGATGAGAGAGAAAGAGACAAAGACAAGACAGAGACAGAGAGATACATAGAGAGATATATAGGTGGGGACAGAGACAGGGATAGAGATGGAGATGGAGATAGAGGCAGAGAGAGAGATAGATGGAGACAGAGATGGAGATGGAGATGGAGATGGAGATGGAGATGGAGATGGAGATGGAGATGGAGATGGAATGGAGATAAAGATAGAGATAGAGATGGAGGCAGAGAGATAGAGATATAGATGGAGATGGAAATGGAGATGGAGATGGAGATAGAGAGACAGAGACATAGAGACAGAGACATAGAGATAGAGCTAGAGAGACATAGAGATAGAGGGAGAGAGAGACAAATAGAGAGACATAGAGAGTCAGAAACATAGAGACAGAGACATAGAGAGACAGAGAGACAGAGACATAGAGACAGAGACATGGAGATAGAGCTAGAGAGACATAGAGATAGAGGGAGAGAGAGACAAACAGAGAGACATAGAGAGTCAGAAACATAGAGATAGAGCTAGAGAGACATAGAGATAGAGGGAGAGACAGACATAGAGACATAGAGAGATAGAGATACAGAGACATAGAGATAGAGACAGAGACATAGAGACAGATAGCCAGAGAGACTGAGATAGAAATAGAGACACAGAGATATAGAAAGATAGAGATAGAGATAGAGATAGAGATAGAGATAGAGATAGAGATAGAGATAGAGATAGAGATAGAGATAGAGATAGAGATAGAGATACAGATAGAGATACAGATAGAGATACAGATACAGAGATAGAGACAGAGATAGAGATAGAGATAGAGACAAAGATAGATGATCTAGATGATCTATATATATAGATGATATAATTACAGATATAGATGATATGATGTATGGACAGTGGTGGGGATCTTTTATGCATCCAGTGTGATTTTTAATTTTAGTTGCTAATGACAGCAGAGTTTGGAGTGATTTCCATTTCATTTTTAAAAATTATTTCTTACATGGAATTCATTGAACCAATAAGTGCACAGCTTGAGTGCACCCTCAGCAAGTTTGCTGATGACACCAAGCTGTGTGGTGCAGCAGACACGCTGGAGGGAAGGGATGCCAGCCAGAGGCACCTGGACAGGCTGGAGAGGTGGGCACAAGCCAACCTCATGAGCTTCAACAAGACCAAGGGCAGGGTCCTGCATCTGGGTGGAGGCAATCCCAGGCACAAATGCAGGCTGGGCAGGGACTGGCTGGAGAGCAGCCCTGAGGAGAGAGACTTGGGGGTGCTGGTGGATGAGAGGCTCAACATGAGCTCTCAGTGTGCACTTGCAGCCTGGAAAGCCAATCAGATCCTGGGCTGCATCAAGAGAAGTGTGGCCAGCAGGTCAGGGGAGGGGATTCTCCCCCTCTACTCAGCTCTGGTGAGACCCCACCTGGAGTACTGCCTCCAGTTCTGGAGCCCCTATTCCAAGAGGGATCTGGAGGTGCTGGAAGGTGTCCAGAGAAGGGCCACGAGGATGAGCAGAGGGCTGGAGCACCTCTCCTATGAGGACAGACTGAAGGAGTTGGGGCTGTTCAGTCTGGAGAAGAGAAGGCTCCCAGGTGACCTCATTGTGGCCTTCCAGGTTCTGAAGGGTGGGGAGGGACTTCTCAGGATCTCAGGGAGTGATAGGACTAGGGGGAATGGAATGAAGCTGGAGGTGGGGAGATTCAGGCTGGAGGTGAGGAGGAAGTTCTTCAGCATGGGAGTGGTGAAGCCCTGGAATGGGTTGTCCAGGGAGGTGGTTGAGGCCCCATCCCTGGAGGTGTTTAAGCCCAGGCTGGATGAGGCTCTGGCCAGCCTGATGTAGTGTGGGGTGTCCCTGCTCATGGCAGGGGGGTTGGAACTAGCTGATCCTTGTGGTCCCTTCCAACCCTGACTGATTCTATGATTCTAATCCAACATGAGTAAAATGCCGTCAAATAATTCTCTGATTGGAGGAGCAGTCACTGAATGCCTTATTCATGAGCTGTCTTTCAGACACAGATTAATGCAAAATGGATTCACATTTTATTTGAAGCAATACTGAACATTAACCTGTGACTGCAGTTAATAACTGGACTGTGGGCAGGCATCGCAGGTGGGGGCTGGTCTCTTCTCCCAGGCAACCAGCACCAGAACAAGAGGACACAGTCTCAAGCTGTGCCAGGGGAGGTTTAGGCTGGAGGTTAGGAAGAAGTTCTACACAGAGAGAGTGATTGCCCATTGGAATGGGCTGCCTGGGGAGGTGGTGGAGTCACCATCATTGGAGGTGTTCAGGAGGAGACTTGATAGGGTGCTTGGTGCCATGGTTTAGTTGATTAGCTGGTGCTGGATGATACTTTGGACGTGATGATCTTGAAGGTCTCTTCCAACCTGGTCTATTCTATTCTATTCTATTCTATTCTATTCTATTCTATTCTATTCTATTCTATTCTATTCTATTCTATTCTATTCTATTCTATTCTGTTCTGTTCTGTTCTGTTCTGTTCTGTTCTGTTCTGTTCTGTTCTGTTCTGTTCTACAATACCTAAAATATCAAAACCAGCCCAGACACAGCACTCCAAAATGGAAATGCCTGCTTATGCTGCATGGCTGAGCTCCTCCAAGAGGAAGCAACCCCTGAGTCCCTTTGGAAATGTCCTACAGCATTTTTGTCTGCAGCTGCTGATGCTGTTGGTTGAACTCATCTGCTTATTTGTGTATAGAGGGAATAAGGGCAAGGCAGCCCAAAGTTTGTCACAACAAATACCATCTTCTCATTTTGCTTCATGAAAAAGGCATTTGTTTCAGGAGAACAGGTTCCTAAACACTTTCTTAGTCTTCTTTTTCACTGCCTGAGGTTTAAGTTGTCATTACATCTGCATTTTATTCAAATGTTGTTCCTGTCAATGAAGCAAACAGTGGAACTGATGTGAGAATCTGTGCCTGCCTGCCTGGACTTGGTCAAGGATGGATACACTTTTCAAAGGTCTGTGTCAGTCCATCACAAGTTCTTGGCTTCAGTCACAGATCAGTCACAACATAGGTGTGGTGGCCTACATTATAGAATAAGACAGACTAGGCCACCTGCTCTGGCCTTTCCTAATCTTGACTTACATGAATCTTTGTTAATGGGATCATGGAATCATAGAGTCATAGAATTGTCAGGGTTGGAAGGGGCCTCAAGGATCATCCAGTTCCAAACCCCTGCCATGGGCAGGGACACCTCACACTACAGCAGGTTGCTCACAGCCACAGCCAGCCTGGCCTGAAAAACCTCCAGGGGTGGGGCTTCCACCACCTCCCTGGGCAACCTGTGCCAATGTCTTGGAGCCTACTCCAGACTGAACAACCCCAACTCGCTCAGTCTGTCTCCATAGCAGAGCAGCTCCAGCCCTCTGCTCATCCTTGTGGCCCTTCTCTGGACACCTTTCAGCACCTCCAGTTCCTTCCTAGAACAGAGGCTCCAGACCTGGACACAGAGCTCCAGCTGTGGTCTCAGCAGAGTGGAGCAGAGGGGGAGAATCCCCTCCCTGGCCCTGCTGGCCACACTTCTCTTGCTGCAGCCCAGGCTCTGGTTGGCTCTCTGGGCTACAAGTGCTCACTGCTGGCTCCTGCTGAGCTTCTCCTCCCCCAGCACCCCCAGGTCCTTTTCTTGAGGGCTGCTCTCAAGCCAGTCCCTGCCCAGCCTATATCAGTGCTTGGGATTGCCCTGACCCAGATGCAGGACCTGTCCAATGTGCAACAAGGACGTAGGATAGGCTGTTAGCTTTGAATTATAGGTTGTCTTCATCTCTTCACAACTACTTTCTGTTCATTAAAGGTGTCTAGCTGTAATTGCTCCCATGTTTAATTTTTGACTGTGGTGCAGTGAAAGGCTCATGCACTACCATCCCTTCATGGTGTGGTTGGGCACTCCATGCCATAGCTCTCTTTCACATGAAGGCAGAGAAGAAACAGAAGTCCTTGTCATGTAATCACAGAATCACAGAATCACCAAGGTTGGAAGAGACCTCAAAGATCATCCAGTCCAACCTGTCACCACAGACCTCATGACTACACCATGGCACCAAGTGCCACCTCCAATCCCCTCTTGAACACCTCCAGGGACGGTGACTCCACTACCTCCCTGGGCAGCACATCCCAATGGCGAATGACTCTCTTAGTGAAGAACTTTCTCCTCACCTCCAGCCTAAACTTCCCCTGGTGCAGCTTGAGACTGTGTCCCCTTGTTCTGGTGCTGGGTGCTAGAGAGAAGAGACCAACCCCTTCCTGGCTACAACCACCCTTCAGGTAGTTGTAGAGAGCAATGAGGTCTCCCCTGAGCCTCCTCTTCTCCAGGCCAAACAACCCCAGCTCCCTCAGCCTCTCCTCACAGGGCTGTGCTCAAGGCCTCTCCTGAGCCTTGTTGCACTTCTCTGCACACGTTCAAGTGTCTCAATGCCCTTCTTAAACTGAGTGGCCCACAACTGGACACAGTACTCAAGGTGTGGCCTGACCAGTGCAGAGTACAGGGGCACAATGACCTCCCTGCTCCTGCTGGCCACACTGTTCTTGGTGCAGGTCAGGATGCTCCTACTGTTGTTGTTGTAACCTTCTCCTGTAGCCCAGAGGTTGCCTACTGCTCTCTGACAGAAAGTATCTCAATATTAAAGATTCCCATAGAAGGGGATGCCTGCTGTGTTATTTTATTTCCCCAGAGGCTGCTTCTTACAAGCTCATTGCCTTATCTACAGACTTTGCAAGCCCTGGTGACTTAATAAATGCCTGAAAGTCACCTCTCAGTGCTTGCCCACATCATATCCTGATGCATCAAATAATAACCCAGGGGAGGTAAAGCTGCTTGGAGTGAAGAGCACTGTTCAGCCCTGACATTTCAAGTCTGAATGCTAGGCTGAAAAATATTGGATATAGCTCTTCAGGACTCTTGATGTGTCTGTCACATTTCAGAACAAGAGGGAATGGCCTCAGGCTGCTACTGGGTAGGTTGAGACTGGACAGTAGGAAAAAATTTTTTGAGGGCAAGAGTGGTCAGGGACTGGAATGTGCTGCCCAGGGAGGTGGTGGAGTCCCCAACCCTGGCTGTGTGTCAAGGTGGTTTGGATGTGGTGCTTGGGGGATATGGTTTAGAGATGAACCTTGTGGAGTAAGGTTCTGGGTTGGGGTTGTGATCCTGAGGGTCTTTTCCAACCTGAATGTGTCTGTGACTCTGTGATTTGTGACCAATCTCCTTTACTTTGTGATGTAAGTATGAATTTTTGATAAACTGGTTCTTTTTCTTGTCTTTTGTTGTTGTTATTTTCCTGAAGGCTCCCTTAATCACCTTGAATTGATTTCCGCTCGCTGAATAGGAGATAAGAAGTCTGTGATGGTCTTCTTGGGCATGCTTAGCCAGAAATAAGTATCTTGTTATGGCAGGAGTATCATAGTATCATAGTATCAGTCAGGGTTGGAAGAGACCACAAGGATCAGCTAGTTCCAACCCCCTGCCATGGGCAGGGACACCCCACACTACATCAGGCTGGCCAGAGCCTCATCCAGCCTGCTCTTAAACACCTCCAGGGATGGGGCCTCAACCACCTCCCTGGACAACCCATTCCAGGGCTTCACCACTCTCATGCTGAAGAACTTCCTCCTCACCTCCAGCCTGAATCTCCCCACCTCCAGCTTCATTCCATTCCCCCTAGTCCTATCACTCCCTGAGATCCTGAGAAGTCCCTCCCCAGCCTTCCTGGAGGCCCCCTTCAGATCCTGGAAGGCCACAATGAGGTCACCTGGGAGCCTTCTCTTCTCCAGACTGAACAGCCCCAACTCCTTCAGTCTGTCCTCATAGGAGAGGTGCTCCAGCCCTCTGATCATCCTCGTGGCCCTTCTCTGGACACCTTCCAGCACCTCCATATCCCTCTTGGAATAGGGGCTCCAGAACTGGAGGCAGTACTCCAGGTGGGGTCTCACCAGAGCTGAGTAGAGGGGGAGAATCCCCTCCCTTGACCTGCTGGCCACACTTCTCTTGCTGCAGCCCAGGATCTGATTTGCTTTCTGGGCTGCAAGTGCACATTGAGAGCTCCTGTTGAGCTTCTCGTCCACCAGCACCCCCAAGTCTCTCTCCTCAGGGCTGCTCTCCAGCCAGTCACTGCCCAGCCTGCATTTGTGCCTGGGATTGCCTCGACCCAGATGCAGGACCCTGCACTTGGTCTTGTTACTTTTCATGATATTGTACTTTTCATGGTATTGTTAGAAAGGTGAAAGATGTGTTAAGGGTTGTGTGAAACAAGGGGTGGTCAAGTTTTGAGTTATCAAAACAAGATGTGAAACTTAAAGCATATGCCAAGGAGCTGATTAGGAACAGCTCGTGCTGCTTTGGTCAGCAGAGCTATACATTTCCATACTCTCATGCACTAATCTTTTCCAAAACCCTGTGGTGAGTGAAACTGATGTTGGAGGAATTATCCACAAGCAAGTTAGTATTCTTTGAGTAGCTGTTCATGATATGGAAGCTCCTCTCCTTGCCTGGGCTGGAGAGGAGACGGTTTTGGATGCCGCTGCCTTTGCCTATCTCCACTCAATAATAGGAGTGTGATCACAGAATCACAGAAACATTCATGTTGGAAAAGACCCTCAGGATCACCAAGTCCAGCCCAGAACCCTACTCCACAAGGTTCACCCCTAAACCATATCCCCAAGCACCACATCCAAATCACGCTGAAACACATCCAGGGTCGGTGACTCCACCACCTCATTTTGATTCCTCTCCCTGCCTCATCTTTCATGAGGCCAGGTCTCCAGGGAACTGCTGGAGCCAGTGCTAAAGACCAAGGCAAAGTAGCCATTGAGCACCTCAGCCTTCTCCTCATCCTTAGTCACTCTGTTTCCCTCTGCATCCAACAAAGCATGCAGATTTTCCCCCAGTCTTCCTTTTGCTGTTAATGAATTTGTAGAAACAGTTTTTATTACCCTTAATGGCTGCAGCTAGGTTAAGCACTAGCTGTGCTTTGGCTCTCCCAATTTTACCCAGCATAGCTTCACTCCATCTTTACAGTCCTTGTGAGAAGCCTGTTCCCTCTTCCAGAGGCTATAGACTCTCCTTTTGTTCTTGAGGTCCAGCCAAAGGTCCCTATTCAGCCCAGCCGGACGCCTTCCCCACTGGCTCCTTTGTTGGCACACAGGGACAGCTGCTCCTGTGCCTTTAGGACTTCCCTCCTGCAGTGTGTGCAGCCTTCATGGACTCCTGTATCCTTCAGGGTGATGCAGAGTTCACAAGAGCTGTGCCTGGCTATTTCCTCTCGTTGGGCACAAGGTGTCTCGTGCAGTCTCTTTTGCCAGGAAACTCTGTTACTATGATGCTATGTCATTATCATGATAGTCAGGCTTGTGACTCCTCCTGGCCTTTGTTACAGTTCAAAGGGGGAACTTTAGCCTAAGCCCTGACTGCAAAGACTGAAAGTAAAATGGAATTATCATTGGTTACAAAAGGGAAATAATGGAAAGGTAAATATGATTCATTGGCTTGCTAATGGGGGTATAGGGTAGAGAATCTTAGACTCATAGAATCAGCCAGGTTGGAAAAGACCTCAGAGATCATCATCTTATTACCTAATACCTAACACCTCCTGACATCTAAACCATGGCTCCAAGTGCCACATCCAAACCTTTTCTAAACATCTCCAGGGATGGTGACTCCACCACCTCCCTGGGCAGCACATTCCAGTGGCCAATTACTCTTTCTGGGAAGAACTTTCTCCTCACCTCCAGCCTAAACCTCCCCTGGCACAGCTTGAGACTGTGTCCTCTTGTTCTGGTGCTGGGTTTCTGGGAGAAGGGACCAACCCCCACCTGGCTACAACCTCCCTTCAGGTAGTTGTAGAGAGCAATAATATCTACAATAAGAGGAGCTGTACCGTAACAACTCTTCCCTTTTCTCTTCTGATCTCTGGCTGGTTTGCTTCGCCCGGGAGAGATAAGCTGCTTGTGGGCTGGCCTTGGCTAAATCTAACTTCTCTGCTCCTTTCTCTTCTCCCTTTTGTACAGGGGGTGAGGGGGAGGCAGGGAGGGAGAAGCTGGTAGCTTCCCCTGGTCCTTGGCCAGGGAGGTCCTTGTGCTGTTTATTAATTTTAAGTATCTGTCAGTATTGTAACTCCTGGATATTTTGTACACATCCATTGCATCCCACTGCAGAGTGTGGATTGTGCTTGTAAATGCAGCTTCCTTTGCTTCCAGCTGAGTTGGCCTGGCAAAGTTAATGCTGGGGGGAAACTTCAACCCACCACACCATGTAATTTGTGTTCCATGTGTTTTCAATTCAAACACTAACACAGACTTACTCTATTGTTAAATATTCCCTTTGTTTGATATTACAGGACAGACAATGCAGAGAGATGTATCACAGCACAGATCTCACCAGTGAAACCCTAGAAAAAGGATTACATATCACAGGAATAAGCCAGACATTTTAATTACATGAACAGTAATCTTTTATCTCCCAGTTTGAAGCTAAGTGGGGAAAAAGAAAACCACAAGGTTGAGCAGCCAGTGGTGGCTATGTCTTTATGAGAGTGATGTATTGAGCTAGATCTTGTATGAAAATGGGAACTCCCTTAAAATTAAATGATGATGTGTACATGCAGTCCACACTGGGACTTAATATTTGTTGGCTTTCTCCTCTCTTCCTTCTCTTCTGTTTTTATTTAAAACAAAACAGCCCAAACCAAACATCCCCCACCCCTCTATTTATTTTCCTCTTGTGGCCAAGAAGACCAATGCCATTCTGTGCTGGATACGAAGGGCTGTGGTTAGTAGGTTCTCCTTCCCCTCTACTCTGCCCTGATGAGGCCTCATCTGGAGTGTTGTGTCCAGTTCTGAGCCCCTCAGTTTAGGAAGGACCTCAGGGAACAGCTTAGAAGAGTCCAGTACAGAGCCACAAAGATGATGAAGGGTGTGGAAGATCTTCCTTATGAGGAGAGCCTGAGGGAGCTGAGGGCTCTGTAGCTTGGAGAGGAGGAGCCTGAGAAGTGACCTCATTGCTGTTGCTAAAGATGTGCAGGGTTTGTGCCCAGAGGCTGGAGCCAGGCTCTGCTGGGTGATGCACAATGACAGCACAAGGGGCAGTGGCGGAAGTTGAAGTCCCCCAGGTCCCTTTCTGCCAGCAGCTTTCCAGCCACACTGCCCCAAGCCTGTAGCCTTGCTTGGGGTTGTTGTGCCCCAAGTGCAGGACCCGGCACTTGGCCTTGTTGAAGCTCCTCCTGTTAATGCTGGCCATGGGTCCAGTCTGTCCAAGTCCCTCTGCAGAGCCTCCCTCCCCAGTATTTGCATTTGGTGATTTTCACTGAGTATTTACAGGACAGTTCTGCTATTTGAGTCTCCGTCCCTGGAGGCGTTCAGGAGGGGACTGGATGTGGCACTTGGTGCCATGGTCTAGTTGTGAGGTTATGGTTACAGGTTGGACTCGATGATCTTCAAGGTCTCTTCCAACCTTGGTAATTCTATTCTACTCTATTCTATTCTATTCTATTCTATTCTATTCTATTCTATTCTATTCTATTCTATTTGTCTCACCTTCATTTACCTCATTGCTTCAGAGTCTGCGTTACTAACTGCATAATTTGCTGAAGAAAAATTATATCATGCCTTGCTTGTCCATGTTGGGTAACAGAACTGCCTTTTGTAAGTACACTGAGGTGTGGATTTGGTTGGTAGGTGATCTGCTCTGGCTTTTAAGTCCCATTGGAGAAGGGTCCCTTTGCATCTTCACTGATGATCTGTATGAGGGCATTGAGTCAGTCATCAGCAAATTTGCAGATGACACTGAGCTGGGAGCAGATGTTGATCTGTTAGAGGGTAGAAGGGATCTGCAGAGGGACCTCGACCCACTGGACAGATGGGCAGAGTCCAACAGGATGGCATTCAACAAATCCAAGTGCCAAGTGCTGCACTTTGGCCACAACAACCCCATGCAGAGCTACAGGCTGGGGTCAGAGTGGCTGGAGAGCTGCCAAACAGAGAGGGACCTGGGGGTGCTGGTTGACAGCTGCTTAAACATGAGCCAGCAGTGTGCCCAGGTGGCCAGGAGGGCCGATGGCATCCTGGCCTGAATCAAGAATAGTGTGGCCAGCAGCAGCAGGGAAGTCATTGTGCCCCTGTACTCTGCACTGGTCAGGCCACACCTTGAGTCCTGTGTCCAGTTCTGGGCCCCTCAGTTTCAGAAGGACATTGAGACACTTGAACATGTCCAGAGAAGGGCAACAAGGCTGGGGAGAGGCCTTGAGCACAGCCCTGTGAGGAGAGGCTGAGGGAGCTGGGGGTGTTTAGCCTGGAGAAGAGGAGGCTCAGGGGAGACCTCATTGCTCTCTACAACTACCTGAAGGAAGGTTGTAGCCAGGAGGGATTTGGTCTCTTCTCCCAGGCAACCAGCACCAGAACAAGGGGACACAGTCTCAAGCTGTGCCAGGGGAAGTTTAGGCTGGAGGTGAGGAGAAACTTCTTCACTGAGAAAGTCATTGGCCATTGGGATGTGCTGCCCAGGGAGGTGGTGGAGTCACCGTCCCTGGAGGTGTTCAAGAGGGAGCTGGACGTGGCACTAGGTGCCATGGTCTAGTCATGAGGTCTGTGCTGACAGGTTGGAGTCGATGATCTTTGAGGACTCTTCCAACCTTGGTGATTCTGCAATTCTGTGAAGAGCAGCTGAAGTGGAATAGGTCCCAAAGCAGGTGTTTGCCCATCCACTGTATCTGTTTAAAGCACTGTGAGGCAGAGAAATGTCTGCAGGTGAAGTGTTTGTCTGCAAGAACAGCTGCTGCTGCACAGTGGTGTTATAATAACACTTGCAGCTACCATGATCAAACACACTGACAAAAGCTGAACCTTTTTTTTTTCATACCCTGTAATTCATATTAGAAATGTTTGCCTCTTTCAGCCTTCTTTGTTTGAAATGAGGGGTTTGGGGTTGTTTTTCTTTGGCTGGTTGGGTGGTTTTGGTTGGTTGGTTTTCTTCAGGTTGGTTGGATTTTTGTTGTTGTGGTTTTGGGGTTTGGTTTTGTTTTGTTCTCAATGTGAATTTCATGGTTTCTGGTCAGAGTGGCTGGAGAGCAGCCAGGCAGAGAGGGACCTGGGGGGACTGGTCGATGTAGGCTGAACAGGAGCCTGCAGTGTGCCCAGGCAGCCAAGAGGGCCAATGGCATCCTGGCCTGCCTCAGGAACAGTGTGGCCAGCAGGAGCAGGGAGGTCATTCTGCCCCTCTACACTGCACTGGTTAGGCCACCCCTTGAGTCCTGTGTCCAGTTCTGGGCCCCGCAGTTTAGGAAGGATGTTGACTTGCTGGAAGGTGTCCAGAGAAGGGCAAGAAAGTTGGTGAGGGGTTTGGAACACAAGCCCTATGAGGAGAGGCTGAGGGAGCTGGGGTTGCTTAGCCTGGAGAAGGGGAGGCTCAGGGGAGACATTATTGCTTCTCTACAACTCCCTGAAGGGAGTGGGGGTTGGTCTCTTCTCCCAGGCAACCAGCACCAGAACAAGAGGACACAGTCTCAGGCTGCGCCAGGGGAGGTTTAGGCTGGAGGTTAGGAAGAAGTTCTACACAGAGAGAGTGATTGGCCATTGGAATGGGCTGCCCAGGGAGGTGGTGGAGTCACCATCATTGGAGGTGTTCAGGAGGAGACTTGATGAGGTGCTTGGTGCCATGGTTTAGTTGTTTAGGTGGGTTGGATTGGTTGATGGGTTGGACGCGATGACCTTGAAGGTCTCTTCCAACCTGGTCTGGTCTATTCTATTCTATTCTATTCTATTCTATTCTATTCTATTCTATTCTCTATTCTATTCTATTCTCTGTTCTATTCTATTCTATTTCCTGTGACTAGAGGTCAGATTTCTAAAGACAGTGATTTTAAACACATGAGGGGGAAAACAAAAGTAGCCAACACAAATGGGAAGCCAACAGGTACTGCTGTCTGCATGAGTTACATGAAATTACAGATAGCTGTGTAGCAAACCTTTAGTCTACATGTGATAAGCTAAACTCATGTGACTAAGACCTTTGTCTGCACTTTCGCTATTGATCACAGTACAGGTACAGGTTCAATGTGGTTAAAGTGAACAATTGTTCTTAGCTTTCTTTTTTCCTCTGTGGAGTATGGCAGGACCACCAAATACCCCTGAACATCTGTTACTGTAAAGGTTATGTTGTTCTTTCATGCCTCATGATAAGGAAATGGGAAAGCTCAACTGACCCCGGTTGAGCCTCAGTTAGCTTTATAGCCTGCAGTGGGTTGAATACCTAATGACTAGAATCATAAAATTGTCAGGGTTGGAAGGGACCTCAAGGATCAGACAGTTCCAAACCCCCTGCCATGGCCAGGGACACCTCACACTACAGCAGGTTGCTCACAGCCACAGCCAGCCTGGCTGCAAAAACCTCCAGGCATGAGGCTTCCACCACCTCCCTGGGCAACCTGTGCCAGTCCCTCACCACCCTCATGGGGAACAACTTCTTCCTCACATCCAATCTCAATCTCCCCATTTCTACTTTTGCTCCATTCCCCCCAGTCCTATCACTCCCTGACACCCTCAAAAGTCCCTCCCCAGCTTTCTTGGAGCCCCCTTCAGATGCTGGAAGGCCACAAGAAGGTCTCCTCAGAGCCTTCTCTTCTCCAGAAAAGCAAAGAATGAAAATAAAGAGGCAAAGATTGTTTATTACTAAAACCACAAAACTTTGTGCAGGTCAAACTTGGGGATAATAGTGGATAGGAGGTTGTCCATGAGCCAGCAATGTGCTCTTGTGGCCAAGAAGGCCAGCGGCATCCTGGGGTGGATTAGAAGGGCTTGGTTAGTAGATCAAGAGAGTTTCTCCTTCCCCTCTACTCTGCCCTGCTGAGGCCACATCTGGAGTATTGGGTCCAGTTCTGGGCCCCTCAGTTCAGGAAGGACCTCAGGGAACTGCTTGAAAGAGTCCAGCATAGAGCCACAAAGATGATGAAGGAAGTGGAAGATCTTCCTTATGAGGAGAGCTTGAGGGAGCTGAGGGCTCTGTAGCTTTGGGGTGGGGGCAGCCTGAGGGGTGACCTCATTGCTGTTGATAAAGATGTGCAGGGTGAGTGCCCAGAGGCTGGAGCCAGGCTCTGCTGGGTGATGCCCAATGCCAGCACAAGGGGCAGTGGTGGAAGCTGAGGCAGAGGAAGTTCCATGGAAACAGGAGGAAGAATTTTTCCCTTATGAGGGTTCCAGAACACTGGAAGAGGCTGCCCAGGGGGGTTGTGGAGTCTCCCTCTGTGGAGATATTCAAGCCTTGCCTGGATGTGTTCCTGTGTGACCTGCTCTAGGTGCTCCTGCTCTGGCAGGGGGCTTGGACTGGCTGAGCTTTTGAGGTCCCTTCCAGCCCCTAACATTCTGTGATGCTGTGAAACTTGATGGGACCTGATCTACTTACAGATGTCCCTGCTCACTTGTCTGAGGGGGTTAGACAAGGTGCCCTTTGAGTGTCCCTTCCAACCCAATGCATTATATGATTCTCTGATTCTCATTTGATCCAAAATGGATCTGCATCTGAAACTAAGGGAATGTGTTAAAATTAGATACTTATTCTTGTTGCATGCAGGCAGCAATGCCATAATGAAAGGAAATTAGCTGCTGGTCAGAAAGATGGAAAGAGGAAAAGTAAACTCTTCCTAGTAATGCACTGTGGTTAAAAAAAAGCCACATTTAGTGGCTTGCTTTGTTAAAATGACTTGACTACAGGAAAAGGCCTTTGAAACCTAATCTCCTTAGATGCCTCCAGCATTAGAAAGTAAGAGAGCTGTATTGTTAGCCTCTAGCTTTAGGAAGTCTATTTTGAAACTCTCCATAAGAACTCAGGGACTTAAGGTTTTACATTTGTGGTTGTCCTGGATTTAGGTAAATGCAGTGTTTGAGAGTAACTTATCTGCCCCTGATAAGCTTATTTTTGGAACTCTGGCCATGCTATAGAAAATAAACTATGAGATCATGAGGGCTTTTATGAAATAAGCCATTGATGGATGAAGCTTAGGATGAAGCAGCTTTCCTCTAGGCAGTGTGGGGAGTGGAGTTTGCCACAGGAGCAGCACCCCAGCAGCTGTGAGGATCAGTGTCTCTCCCATGTCACTGTCTGGCAGCACTGCTTGGGAAGGAGCTATCAGCTGGCAGCAATCAGGTACTGACACCTCTATGATTCATGGATTTTTTGGTATTGAGAGCTTGAAAAGTGTGACTTTCATTCTTGCCTTCTCTATAAAAGGAATCCTCCCAGCAGTGGTGAAATTCTCCCATGTTCCTTATTCTCTTTTGTTAGCAGCAGTAAGATTACTTCTGTCTGTTGAATCGAGTCTGACAGCAGCAAATTAAGATTGTGAAGGAGAGCAAGTATTGACAGGTGAAAGGGTACCAGGACATCTTCTAAATATCCTGCACTCATGCTTTGGGAGGTGTGCTGGCTTGTGGTGAGGACTGTCAGGTTGCAGAATAGATGCAGTAGGCTGCAGCAAGAGAAGTGTGGCCAGCACGGCCAGGGAGGGGATTCTCCCCCTCTGCTCTGCTGAGACCACAGCTGGAGCTCTGTGTCCAGTTCTGGAGCCCCTGTTCCAGGAAGGATCAGGAAGTGCTGGAAGGTGTCCAGAGAAGGGCCACGAGGATGAGCAGAGGGCTGGAGCTGCTCTGCTATGAGGACAGACTGAGAGAGTTGGGGCTGTTCAGTCTGGAGAAGAGAAGGCTCCGAGGTGACCTAATTGTGGCCTTCCAGGATCTGAAGGGGACTACAAGAAAGCTGGGGAGGGACTTTTGAGGGTGTCAGGGAGTGATAGGACTGGGGGGAATGGAGCAAAACTAGCAATGGGTAGATTGAGATTGGATGTGAGGAAGAAGTTGTTCCCCATGAGGGTGGTGAGAAACTGGCACAGGTTGCCCAGGGAGATGGTGGAAGCCTCATGCCTGGAGGTTTTTGCAGCCAGGCTGGCTGTGGCTGTGAGCAACCTGCTGTAGTGTGAGGTGTCCCTGGCCATGGTAGGGGGCTTGGAACTGGCTGATCTTTGAAGTCCCTTCCAACCCTGACAATTGTGTGATTCTATGAGTAGCTCTTCTCTGAGACACAGGGCTATGCTTAAATACATTGGGCTACTGAAGGAAAAAATAATCTAGAGGGTTTTGTTTGGTTGGTTGTTTTTTTTCATACTCTTTGCTTGCTTATGTGCAAGCCCCCTCCCCCCTTCTTTTTGTTAATAAATTGAATTTCATTGGCAGTTTAACTTTCTCCCCTTGCCTGACCTTTCTTCCATGGTCTCTCCATCTGCTTTGGTTAATGTGAGAGCTGTTTGCTCCTGTCTTGTGGTTCTCCTCTGAAAAGCCTTGGTGAGGTTAAGGCTGCACTTGCCAAAACCAATCTGTACACTTTACTTGGTTGGTCTATTTTTAGGTTGCTTCCTGCTCTGTGGGAGATGCAATAAGCAGAACCCTCATCTCTATGCAGAATCATAAATTCTGTAGCATTTCCAGTGCATATGCTCCAAGTCAGGCAGAAGAGGGAATAGTATCTTTGCCTGCTGGATGCAAGAGGAAAGCTGGGCTCAGGAGAACACGGGCATATGGTTTGTTTATTTCACTTGACCACCTTTGGACATGGGCATCAGATGAATACAACCTGCTTCAGAGTCTGAGAAGTGTGGAGACTTGTTTGGCTTCTGAGCACTTCCTTCAGAACTGAGGCTGCCTTAGAGAGGTGTTTTAAAATCTGTGTATCCCAAGAGGGAGAGAAAATGTCCATGTGTGGAAGGCCTTGCAAACCATGACAGGTAAAACCTGAGGTAACTTGAGCAGAAACTTGGTCTAAGTGTTTGTGTTGAGTACCCAGAGGCTGGAGCCAGGCTCTGCTGGGTGATGCCCAATGCCAGCACAAGGGGCAGTGGTGGAAGCTGAGGCAGAGGAAGTTCCATGTGAACATGAGGAAAAATTTCTTTACTGTGAGGGTGCCAGAACACTGGAAGAGGTTGCCCAGGGCAGTTGTGGACTCTCCTTCTCTGGAGAGATTCAAGCCCTGCCTGGATGTGTTCCTGTGTGATCTGCTCTAGGCGATGCTGCCCTGGCAGGGGGTTGGACTGGATGGTCTCTCCAGTTGCCTTCCAGCCCCTAACATTCTGTGTTTCTGTGATCGAATGCTTATAGGTCTGCAAATCTGTGCCTACCTTCAAATAAATGTGTTAAATAGACTGTGCTGATGAACAGGAGCATGAATAAGATTCCCATGTACTGAGTGGATTTCTCCAGGACTTTACTGAGTACTGTTGAAATTCTCAGGAAGCAGATTTTGCTCAGCAGTTGGCACAGCAAGTCATGGTCTGGGCTAGAGTTTCATGGCAGCACCACAGAATGACTATAGAATAATAACCAAAGAAGAATTGTACTAGATGCTCTCCAGACCACTGGGAGAAGTGGTCTGCTCTCTACAACTACCTCAAGGGTGGTTGTAGCCAGGAAGGGGTTGGCCTCATCTCCCTAGCAACCAGCACCAGAACAAGGGGACACAGTCTCAAGCTGCAACAGGGGAAGTTTAGGCTGGAGGTGAGGAGAAAGTTCTTCACCGAGAGAGTCATTTGCCATTGGAATGGGCTGCCTGGGGAGGTGGTGGAGTTGCCGTCCCTGGAGGTGTTCAAGAGGGGACTGGACGTGGCACTTGGTGCCATGGTCTAGTCGTGGCGTCTGTGGTGACAGGTTGGACTCGATGATCTTCGAGGTCTCTTACAACCTTAGCGATACTGTGATACTGTGAAGTGATGTCCCAGAAGAAAGCAGAGAAATTCTTGTGATTAGAGCAGAAGCCACTTCTTGCCAATGCCATTGAGAACTGGAGACTTCCAGCTCCATTGAATCAAGCTTCAGAAATACAGTTTGAGTTTTCATTAATGGCAACTGCTTGCACTCGAGCACCTGTCAGACTGGTGGAGAGCAAGTTATTTGTTGGTGGCCAATAGAATGAATAGCCACTCAAGCTTTCAGATTATTCATCAATCACACACCTCTGACCTATAGAGAAGTTTTGAAAGGGCCCAATGATGATTCAATTTCAGAAGAGTATAGCACTTTAGGGAGGAGTAACCCCATGCATCAGCACAGTGTAGAGGTTACCTGCTGGAAAGCAGCTCCATATTTCACAGAATCACAGAACCACAGAATCAAGCAGGTTGGAAAAGACCTCAGAGTTCATCAAGTCCAACCTATTACCGAATACCTAACATCTGGACACGTTCAAGTGGCTTAATGGCCTTCTTAAACTGAGGAGCCCAGAACTGGACACAGGACTCAAGGTGTGGCCTAACCAGTGCTGAGAACTGGGCAGAATGACTTCCCTGCTCCTGCTGGCCACACTGTTCCTGATGCAGGCCAGGATGCCATTGGCCTTCTTGGCCCCCTGGGCACACTGCTGCCTCATGTTCAGCTGCTGTCACCCAGTACCCCCAGGTTCCTTTCTGCCTGGGAGCTCTCCAGTCACTCTGACCCCAGCCTGTAGTGCTCCATTGGGTTGCTGTGGCCTCTATGTTTATTTAAAGGCATCCTGGTTGTGAAAGACTTCCATCTTCCACCCTTAGGCTAAAACTAGGTTCCATGTCTTCTTCCCTTACCCTGCAGGGATGGATCGCACTTGGAGGAGGCCAAACTTTCACTTCAGCTGTGATGTGCAAGTTCAGTTCCTGCAAAACACCTAGCAGAGCAATGAAAGAACTTGTGGACAAAATACTGCTGACAAAGGCACTCCTTAGATATTATTCCTTTAAAAGCATTCCCTCCATGTTGCAGTGAATGCAGCATTAACAAGCAAGTCTGTATTTTGTTCAGCTGAAAGACTTTTCCTCTAAACAGAGGAGCACCAGAATAGGAAGCAGTTTCCTGGTGTGCCCTGAGACAACCAGAGTTCATGACCTGTTTCCTCTCTATTATATCGGCAGATTTCTTTTTTCTGAAGGGCACAGCAGCCTGCTGTCAAACCTCACCAAGGAGATCAACTGCCTCTGAAGCTTACAAAGCTTATTTAAAAGGAAATGCTCACACTGTAAGACACACACAGTGCACTGCAGGTTAACTGTGGAGCTCAGAGTGGTTTATCACTTACCACCAAACTGAGCTACCTAACCCCGTAAAGCATAGTGTGGTAGTTTCAGGCTATGCCTTTAATTATTTTTCACAGATCTTGAGCAGAGAAGTAGTAAAATGTAAAGAAATCACTCTTGGGTGTGACAAAGAAAATAGAGCTCATTCTAAACAATCCCATTGGAGAGATATCTATCCTAAGGTTGGTTGTACCAAAACAATTTCCTCTCCCCTCCCCTCCCCCTCCCCTCCCCTTCCAATCCTCCCCTCCCCTCGCCCCTCCCCTCCCTCCCCTCTTCTCCCCAGGAGACAGGCAGAGGTTGGTATCACAGTATCACAGTATCACAGTATTACTAAGGTTGGAAGAGACCTTGAAGATCATCGAGTCCAACCTGTCACCACAGACCTCACAACTAGACCATGGCACCAAGTGCCACATCCAGTCCCCTCTTGAACGCCTCCAGGGACGGAGACTCAACCACCTCCCTGGGCAGCCCATTCCAATGGGCAATCACTCTCTTGGTGAAGAACTTTCTCCTCACCTCGAGCCTAAACTTCCCCTGGTGCAGCTTGAGACTGTGTCCCCTTGTTCTGGTGCTGGTTGCTAGGGAGAAGAGGCCAACCCCTTCCTGGCTACAACCACCTTTCAGGTAGTTGTAGAGAGCAATGAGGTCACCCCTGAGCCTCCTCTTCTCCAGGCTAAACAACCCCAGCTCCCTCAGCCTCTCCTCACAGGGCTGTGCTCAAGGCCTCTCCCCAGCCTTGTTGCCCTTCTCTGGACACCTTCAAGTGTCTCAATGTCCTTCTTAAACTGAGGGGTCCAGAACTGGACACAGGACTCAAGGTGTGGCCTAACCAAAGCAAAGTACAGGGGCACAATGACCTCCCTGCTCCTGCTGGCCACACTGTTCCTAATGCAGGCCAGGATGCCGTTAGCCTTTTTGGCCACCTGGGCACACTGCAGGCTCATGTTCAGGCAGCTGTCGATCAGCATCCCCAGGTCCCTCTCTGTCTGGGAGCTGACAGCTTAGCCAGCAGTTTGCTGTGGGGGATGGTGTCAAAGGCCTTGCTGAAGTCCAGGTAGACCACATCCACAGGCCTCCCCACATCCACCAGGCGGGTCACCTGTCCAGCACCAGAACAAGAGGACACAGTCTCAGGCTGTGCCAGGGGAGGTTTAGACTGGATGTTAGGAAGAAGTTCTACTCAGAGAGAGTGATTGCCCATTGGAATGGGCTGCCCGGGAGGTGGTGGAGTCACCATCACTGGAGGTGTTCAGGAGGAGACTTGATAGGGTGCTTGGTGCCATGGTTTAGTTGATTAGGTGGTGTTGTATGATGGGTTGGACGTGATGATCTTGAAGGTCTCTTCCAACCTGGTCTATAAATTCTAAATCTTCTAAATCTTCTATTTATGTACTGCATGGGATCAAAATTGCCAGCACTAAGTTGGAGCAGAAACTCCCAGGATAAATGCATAGCAGATGGCTGGAACTGCACCATACATGCAGCATTCATTCACCCTGTTATTATTCATCCTGAAGTCCCACTTGACTGAACTATAATTTTCAGGAAATTGCAATGATAATTGTGAGCAAAGGAACAAAAAATTAAACCTAATGCAAATGAACCTCATCCATAAAATATGATCCTGTATGTTTTAAAGAAGGAAGGAAAAAAAGACAAAAAAAACCCCCCAAAACAACAAACAACCAGCAACTGCAACTGATCTGTTTGTGCATGCAGATATGAGCAGATGCACAAGTATACAAATGCCACCAAAGCTCATGGTAGAATAGAATAGAATAGAATAGAATAGAATAGAATAGAATAGAATAGAATAGAATAGACCAGGTTGGAAGAGACCTTCAAGATCATCGCATCCAACCTATCAACCAATCCAACCCACCTAAACAACTAAACCATGGCACCGAGCACCCCATCAAGTCTCCTCCTGAACACCTCCAATGAAGGTGACTCCACCACCTCCTCAGGCAGCACATTCCAATGGGTAATCACTCTCTCTGTATAGAACTTCTTCCTAACCTCTAGCCTAAACCTCCCCTGGTGCTGCCTGAGACTGTGTCCTCTTGTTCTGGTGCTGGCTGCCTAGGAAAAGAGACCAACCTCTGCCTGTCTACAACCTCCCTTAAGGTAGTTGTAGAGAGCAAGAAGGTCTGCCCTGAGCTTCCTCTTCCCCAGGCTAAGCAACCCCAGCTCCCTCAGCCTCTCCTCACAGGGCTGTGCTCCAGACCCCTCCCCAGCCTTGCTGCCCTTCTCTGGACACGTTCAAGTGTCTCAATGTCCTTCTTAAACTGAGGAGCCCAGATCTGGACACAACTCTGGATGTGTGCTGAACAGTAACTACTTCCCGTGCTGCCTAAATGATTTTCTTTAGCACACTGACAAATCAGAGCACTGATGTAGCTGCAGGGACATCTGCCCTGCTGGAAGTGTAGAGAGATATTGCAGTACAAGATTCAGGGAGTTTTAACTCATTTCCTGGTATGAAGAGTGCTCTTTAATCAGCAGAAATTCATGCTGAGATATGCATGTTTGCCTTCTCTTTAGCCCACTTTCCTGATGTTTGCCTTAAGGAACCCTCAGAAATATTACTCCATTTCACCCAGGCTAAAAGTTTCTATTCAGAAATAGCATTACTTTTCTTTTTCTTTGTTCTGTCTGTCTCCTTGGCAGCTGTAAAAACAAACAAACAAAACTTGTAAATACATTAATAGATTAATAAATCTGTGGGAAAAGTGACAGAAAGCCTTAGAACATCAATTAATATCAGCTTTACCCCTGCAGCAGCACGGAGTTACAGCAACCAATCAAGATGGAATGGAATGGAATGGAATGGAATGGAATGGAATGGAATGGAATGGAATGGAATGGAATGAATAGAAATAGAATAGACCAGGTTGGAAGAGACCTTCAAGGTCATCACGTCCAAACTATCATCCAGCACCACCTAATCAACTAAACCATGCAACCAAGCACCCTATCAAGTCTCCTCCTAAACACCTCCAATGAACGTGACTCCACCACCTCCCCAGGCAGCCCATTCCAATGGGCAATCACTCTCTCTGTGTAGAACTTCCTCCTAACCTCCAGCCTAAACCTCCCCTGGTGCAGCTTGAGACTGTGTCCTCTTGTTCTGGTGCTAGGTGCCTGGGAGAAGAGACCAACCTCTGCCTGTCTATAACCTCTCTTCAGGTAGTTGCAGAGAGCAAGGTCTCCCCTGAGTCTCCTCTTCTCCAGGCTAAGCTACCCCAGCTCCCTCAGCCTCTCCTCATAGGGCTTGTGTTCCAAACCCCTCACCAGCTTTGTTGCCCTTCTCTGGACACCTTCCAGCAAGTCAACATCCTTCCTAAACTGAGGGGCCCGGAACTGGACACAGGACTCAAGGGGTGGCCTAACCAGTGCAGTGTACAGGGGCACAATGACCTCCCTGCTCCTGCTGGCCACACTGTTCCTGATGCAGGCCAGGATGCCCTTGGCCCTCTTGGCTGCCTGGGTACACTGCTGGCTCATGTTCAGCCTACCATCAACCAGCACCCCCAGGTCCCTCTCTGCCTGGCTGCTCTCCAGCCACTCTGACCCCAGCCTGTAGCACTGCCTGGGGTTGCTGTGGCCAATGTGCAGAACCCGGCACTTGGATGTGTTCAATCTCCTGCCCTTGGACTCTGCCCATCTGTCCAGCCTGTCGAGGTCCCTCTGCAAAGCCTCTCTACCCTCCAGCAGATCAACTCTTGCCCCCTGCTTGGTGTCATCTGCAAATTTCCTGATGATGGACTCAATGCCCTCATCCAGATCATCAATAAAGATGTTAAAGAGCATGGGGCCCAGCACTGATCCTTGGGGCACACCACTAGTGGCAGGCTGCCAGCTGGATGTGGTGCCATTCACCATTACTCTCTGGGCTCGGCCCTCCAGCCAGTTCCTAACCCAACGCAGTGTGCTCCTGTCCAAGCCACGGGCTGCCAGCTTGGCCAGGAGTTTGCTGTGGGGGACTGTGTCAAAGGCCTTGCTGAGGTCCAGGTAGACCACATCCACAGGCCTCCCCACATCCACCAGGCAGTCACCTGATCATAGAAGGAGATCAGGTTGGTCAGGCAGGACCTGCCCCTCCTAAATCCATGCTGGCTAGGCCTGAGCCCCTGGTCATCCTGTAAGTGCTGTGTGATCGCACTCGAGATGAGCCGTTCCATAATCTTGCCTGGCACTGAGGTCAGGCTGACAGGCCTGTAATTCCCTGGCTCTTCCAACTGGCCCTTCTTGTGGATGGGCACCACACTAGCCAGCTTCCAGTCTTCTGGGACCTCTCCAATGAGATGTGTCACCTATCTGGAGAGGAGTTGTATTTCCTGCATTACCCTGATGGGTCTCTCAAACTCTTGCCAACTTTAGACCAGAAAAGGCCCAGACTCTGGCTTGGGGGCTGTTGATCTTGCTCAGGACTGTCTGTGCAACCTGCAGGACTCTCTGCTTTCAAAACATTTTGGGAATGGTCTTTGAACAGGACAGATGGAGCTAGTGGCAGCCTCCCTCCACATCTGTTGCAGTGTTGTGCTCAGTGGGTCCAGTGCAGGATTTTATACAGAATAAAGGCTGGAAAATGGGGTGTGTGAATGGTGAGTCTCTCAGATGGGGTGGGAGCTCCCTCAGCCTCTCCTTGAGCACAAGCCCTACGAGGAGAGGCTGAAGGAGCTGGGATTGTTTTACCTGGAGAAGAGGAGGCTCAGGGGAGACCTTATTGCTCTCTACAGCTACCTGAAGGGTGGTTATAGCAGGTGGGAGTTGGTCTCTTCCCTCAAGCAACCAGCACCAGAACAAGAGGACACAGTCTCAAGCTGCACCAGGGAAGTTTAGGCTGGAGGTGAGGAGAAAGTTCTTCCCAGAAAGAGTAATTGGCCACTGGAATGTGCTGCCCAGGGAGGTGGTGGAGTCACAGTCCCTGGAGGTGTTCAAGAGGGGATTGGACGTGGTACTTGGTGCCATGGTGTAGTCATGAGGTCTGTGGTGACAGGTTGGACATAATGATCTTTGAGGTCTCTTCCAACCTTGGTGATACTGTGATGCTGTGAGTGTTTGCATTACTGCTCCAGGCTTCACAACAGACCTGGGAAGGTGCATTTTTTCCTTGAGTCTTCAGCAGTGAGGCTGTTAGAGCTCCTGTCTCATGTTCATTTGACAACTGTGAATCACTGTTCTGTCTGGCAAGTCTGAAAAGCAGGTGTAACGCAGGAGCATCATCTATCAAATGCTCCTCCAGAGAACTGGAGGCAGAGTAAAATCTCTTCAGTCCACTTTCCTTACTCATTTGACTGCGTCACTTGGTCAGAGTCATCTTGCCAGAGATGTCTGATTAGAACCTGGAGGTGCTCATGCACAAGCAGCTGAAGAGGAGCCAGCAGTGTGCCCAGGTGGCCAAGAAAGCCAAAGGTATCCTGGCTGGGATCAGCAATGCTGTGTCCAGCAGGAGCAGGGAGGGGATTGTCCCCTGGGTCTCAGCTCTGGGGAGGCCACACCTGGAGCATTGTGTCCAGTTTGGGGCACTCAGTACAAGAGAGATTTGGAGGTGCTGGAGCCAGGGCAGAGGAAGGCAAGGAATCTGTGAAGGGCCTGGAGAATAAATCTGATGGAGAGTGACTGAAGGAGCTGGGGATGGTTAGTGTGAAACAGAGGAGGCTTAGGGGAGACCTTATGGCTGTCTACAGCTACCTGAAAGGAGGTTGTGGAGAGGCTGCTGCTGGTCTCTTCTCACAGGTAATTAGAGGCAGAACAAGAGGGAATGGCCTCAAGCTGCCATTTGGTAGGTTTAGACTGGACACTTATTTATTTCCCACCCTTGAATGCTAGAGCAATCACTTCTGATTCATATGGCTATTTATAAAAGCATGAGAAACATGTCCTCAGTTTACATGCTTGATTACACAGAAACACAATGTTGAAAAGTGTGGGGTTGTTAAGTTGCAGGTTTTAGCTGATGTGTATAGTTGGTAGGGAAATGCAGTAGTAGCTGCAAGGAATGTCTTATTAACAAACCTGAGGATCATAAAATCATAAAATCATAGATTTGTTAGGGTTGGAAGGGACTTCAATTCCACCCCCCCGTCCTATCACTCCCTGACACCCTCAAAAGTCCCTCCCCAGCTTTCTTGGAGCCCCCTTCTGATACTGGAAGGCCACAAGAAGGTCTCCGGGCAGCCTTCTCTCCAGACTGAACAGCCCCAGCTCTCTCAGTCTGTCTCCATAGCAGAGCAGCTCCAGCCCTCTGCTCATCCTCGTGGCCCTTCTCTGGACCCCTTCCAGCACCTCCAGATCCTTCCTGGCACAGAGGCTCCAGAACTGGACACATTGCTCCAGGTGTGGTCTCAGCAGAATGGAGCAGAGGGGGAGAATCCCATCCCTGGCCCTGCTGGCTATGCTTCTCTTCATCTATAAAGATCTGTAAGGTTCTGTAGGGATCTATAAAGACATCCTTGCAAAGCAATGCATTTCTGCTCTGAATTTGTGTGTGAGTGTGTTTTGTTTTAGTTTGGTTTTGGTTTTGTCTTCTTCTGTAGCAGAGGTCGTGTGAAAATGTGCTGGTTTACCCTGCTGTGAGGACTCCTTTGAGGACATCACAGAATCACCAAGGTTGGAAGAGACCTCAAAGTTCATCAAGTCCAACCTGTCACCACAGACCCCATGACTAAACCCTGGCACCAAGTGCCACGTCCAATCCCCTCTTGAACACCTCCAGGGATGGGGACTCCACCACCTCCCTGGGCAGCACATTCCAAGGGCAAACATGAATGCGTCCTTATGCTTATCTGCAATGGAAAGAGCAGCTCAGCCTTGTGCCCAGTTCACTGCACCACTCACATGAATTTTTAGACTCTTAATATCTTCCCTGTAAGAACATAAACAGATGCTCTCCTCCTTTGGAGCATGGTCCAGCCAGTGTGTAATGGAGAGCCAGTGAATGACCTCTTTGTCAGCCTGTGGGGTAATGCTGTTGTGAGCAGCTTTGTCGTGTGGGACGTGTGCCTTGATTCTCAGCGCTGCTGTCACAGGCTGCCTCTGAAAACCGGCTCTGTGTCTGCTGTGTGAATATGCATTCTGAGGAGACACAGCTCTATCCTGGCAACACAGGACTTGCCTGCTGGCAGTAATTTTCAGAGCATTTATGGCAATAGAGAGCTGTCAGCTTCTTCATTTTCTGTGCTAGTTTTGTTTGAGAACATTCTGGCAGCGGTAGTGTGCCCCTTAGACTTTACATCACTGTGAGTGGCGAGGAATAAACTGTTCTGTGATGGTATTCTCCAAAGCATTAACATCTGGGGTGCTGCATCACGTCCAACTCCAAAGGGATTTTCTCTCATTTTGCAATACTTCCCCGATGGAGATGGAGGAGGAGGAGGGAGTGATCCCTCCACTGGTCTGGTGAGACCCCACCTGGAGTACTGCCTCCAGTTCTGGAGCCCCTATTACAGGAGGGATGTGGACGTGCTGGAGCGTGTCCAGAGAAGGGCCACGAGGATGATCAGAGGGCTGGAGCACCTCTCCTATGAGGACAGACTGAAGGAGTTGGGGCTGTTCAGTCTGGAGAAGAGAAGGCTCCCAGGTGACCTCATTGTGGCCTTCCAGGATCTGAAGGGGGCCTACAGGAAGGCTGGGGAGGGACTTCTCAGGATCTCAGGGAGTGACAGGACTAGGGGGAATGGAATGAAGCTGGAGGTGGGGAGATTCAGGCTGGACGTGAGGAGGAAGTTCTTCCCCATGAGAGTGGTGAAGCCCTGGAATGGGTTGTCCAGGGAGGTGGTTGAGGCCCCGTCCCTGGAGGAGTTTAAGCCCAGGCTGGATGAGGCTCTGGCCAGCCTGATGTAGTGTGGGGTGTCCCTGCCCATGGCAGGGGGTTGGAACTAGATGATCCTTGTGGTCCCTTCCAACCCTGACTGATTCTATGATTCTATGAAATTCAGCAAGTCTCACGTGGGAAGGGGAGGGGCTTTTGTCGGTTTCCCAGGAGAATTACATTGCGAAAAAGGATGGCAAAGGAAGGCTGCTAACAGCCCTCATTGTGACTCAGTGAAGTCCTAAGTTTACATCTTGCAAACAAAATGCTGGCCTTCTGTGGTAGATCAGCTACCTTGTAGGAGCTGAATTTTCAGTTTCCTAGAACCAAAACCTCAGCTGGACAAACCCTCTTCAGTCCAGCCTGGGTCTGGCTCATCTGTCAAAAGAGCAGGGAAGTGGCCAAGCAGGACAGATTCAGTCCATCATGAGAAGAGGATCCATGGTCCATCAGTGCTGTCATGGCGCTGATTAGTTGGTCTCTTCTCCCAACTAACGAGTGATAGGACAAGGTGAAATGGCCTGAAGAGACTTCTGCTTTGTAATAAATATGTTGGGGGTAGAGAATTCTGTGTCATAGCAGGTAGGTAGTTACAAGCCCAATGCTCCTCTGCTTCTGAAAGATGGGAATTCCTCGAGGGATGGTTTGTTTTGGTCATGGTCATCGACAAGTCATGGTTTAGAGAGACATTTTCACAGAACAGGGCTTCTGGATAGACAATGCTTATACTTCCAGATCCTAGGCTGAGAGCATAAGCAGGCTTCCTTGAGTTGCATGCAGTTAAGTGTAAATTTAACCAACCTCTGGAAAGATTTCATTTCCAGTCAGGTTCTGTTGTGGCCAATGCACAGAGCGCCAGTGTGACTTCTACCCCTTTTCCTTTGCTTGTGCTGGACTGGCTTGGACTGGAATTTGAGCATGTTTTGTATCATAGTATCAGTCAGGGTTGGAAGGGACCACAAGGATCAGCTAGTTCCAAACCCCCTGCCATGGGCAGGGACACCCCACACTAGATCAGGCTGGCCAGAGCCTCATCCAGCCTGGGCTTAAACACCTCCAGGGATGGGGCCTCAACCACCTCCCTGGACAACCCATTCCAGGGCTTCACCACTCTCATGCTGAAGAACTTCCTCCTCACCTCCAGCCTGAATCTCCCCACCTCCAGCTTCATTCCATTCCCCCTAGTCCTAGCACTCCCTGAGATCCTGAGAAGTCCCTCCCCAGCCTTCTTGTAGGCCCCCTTCAGATCCTGGAAGGCCACAATGAGGTCACCTGGGAGCCTTCTCTTCTCCAGACTGAACAGCCCCAACTCCTTCAGTCTGTCCTCATAGGAGAGGTGCTCCAGCCCTCTGCTCATCCTCGTGGCCCTTCTCTGGACACCTTCCAGCACCTCCATATCCCTCTTGGAATAGGGGCTCCAGAACTGGAGGCAGTACTCCAGGTGGGGTCTCACCAGAGCTGAGCAGAGGGGGAGAATCCCCTCCCTTGACCTGCTGGCCACACTTCCCTTGATGCAGCCCAGGCTCTGATTTGCTTTCTGGGCTGCAAGTGCACATTGAGAGCTCCTGTTGAGCTTCTCGTCCACCAGCACCCCCAAGTCTCTCTCCTCAGGGCTGCTCTCCAGCCAGTCACTGCTCAGCCTGGATTTGTGCCTGGGATTGCCTTGACCCAGCTGCAGGACCCTGCCCTTGGTCTTGTTGAAGCTCATGAGGTTGGCTTGTGCCCACCTCTCCAGCCTGTCCAGGTCCCTCTGGCTGGCATCCCTTCCCTCCAGCGTGTCTGCTGCACCACACAGCTTGGTGCCACCAGCAAACTTGCTGAGGGTGCACTCAATGCCACTGTTTTGAAGTGACCATAGTCTTGAAAGGACCATTTTCAGACCTGGGAACTGGCCAGCATGGTTAGCATATTTTGAGCAAATTTCTGAACTTCCATTGTAGTCCCATGGGGCAGAGTGTTAAGTACAGCAGTGGTGCTAAGTGAGTACAAAAGTAAATTGTCAGCAATCATGGTGCCCAGAAGACATCTGCTAAAGGAAGTTAACAGTAAAGATAAAACAACCGAATCCTCTTTTCAGTAGTTGACACAATTAATGAAGAGCTATCACACTGACTTTTACATGTCCAGAGAAGGGCCACGAGGATGAGCAGAGGGCTGGAGTTCCTCTGCTATGAGGAGAGACTGAGAGAGTTGGGGCTGTTCAGTCTGGAGAAGAGAAAACTCCCAGGAGACCTTCTTGTGGCCTTCCAGGATCTGAAGGGGACTACAGGAAAGCTGGGGAGGGACTTTTGAGGGTGTCAGGGAGTGATAGGTTTGGGGGAATGGAGCAAAACTAGAAATAGGGAGATTGAAATTGGGTATTAGGAAGAAGTTGTTCCCCATGAGGAGGATGAGAGACTGGCACAGGTTGCTTAAGGACGTGGTGGAAGCCTCACCCCTGGAGGTTTTTCAGGCCAGGCTGGATGTGGCTGTGAGCAGCCTGCTGTAGTGTGAGGTGTCCCTGCCCATGGCAGGGAGGTTGGAACTGGCTGCTCCTTGAGGTCCCTTCCAACCCTGACAATTCTATGGTTCTATGAATCCATTCACAAGGCTAAAAACAGCCCACCCCAAACTAGAAGCTCACAGGTAGCATGATACTGGACTGGTGGACTACATTATATTGTTGCTTGGTGTGATCCAATGTAGCATACTAAGATTCCAAAAATAATGATACTGGAGTGTGTCCAGCAGATCCAGGGAGATTCTCCTCCCCCTCTGCTCTGCGCTGGTGAGACCTCCCCTGGAATATTGCATCCAGTTCTGGGCTCCCCAGTTCAGGAGGGACAGTGATCTTCTGGAGAGAGTCCAAGGGAGGGCTACCGCCAGGGCAGGTTTAGGCTGGATGTTAGGAGGAAGTTCTATACTGAGGGAGTGGTT
The DNA here is from genome assembly GCA_033816785.1 of Picus viridis. NCBI lineage: Eukaryota > Metazoa > Chordata > Aves > Piciformes > Picidae > Picus > Picus viridis. The sequence continues at coordinate 12,009,959 of CM066567.1, forward strand.
GCCCATTGGAATCGGCTACCCGTGGAGGTGGTGGAGTCACCTTCATTGGAGGTGTTCAGGAGGAGACTTGATGGGGTGCTTGGTGCCATGGTTTACATGTTGGATGGGTTGGATTGTTTGATGGGTTGGACGCGATGATCTTGAAGGTCTCTTCCAACCTGGTGTATTGTACTGTATTGTACCAGGATGCTGAAGGGATTGGAGCACTGCCTGGTGAGGAGAGGCTAAGAGCCCTGGGGCTGTTCAGTCTGGAGAAGAGAAGACTTGAGAGGGGATTTGATCAATGTCTATCAATATCTGAGGGCTGGGGGTCAAGAGGGAGGGGTCAGACTCTGCTCACTTGCACCCTAGGATAGGACAAGGGGCAACGGATGGAAACTCCAGCACAGGAGGTTCCACCTCAGCATGAGGAGAAACTTCTTCACTGTGAGGGTCACAGAGCCCTGGAGCAGGCTGCCCAGAGAGGTTGTGGAGTCTCCTTCTCTGGAGCCTTTCTGTCCCCATCTGGATGTGTTCCTGTGTGACCTGTGCTGGATTCTCTGGTCCTGCTCTGGCAGGGGTTGGACACCACGATCTTTGGAGGTCACATCCAACCCCTGACACCCTGTGAGCCTGTGATCCAATGCTCACTGAGACCCACAGGGTAAAAAAACGAACCACAGAACTATGAGCTTTTGATCAGGCCTAAAAAAAATCTGCTCCTTGCAAGCTTGACACCTAAGTGTTTTCCACTGACCTCGTGGTGACAGCTCTGACATCACAGCGTCTCAGCTCCAGTTGCAGGGGGTGTTGGAAGTGTTACTGCTCTGTTTCTGCTGTGTGTGTTATTATCTTGTGTCAGCTGTGTAATCCCCATCCTCACGCACTGTCTGGTCAGCCATGGTGATCTAGCTGATGCAAGGTAATTGAAGGGAGAGGAAGTTCTGCAAATCAGTGGTAATAGGCATTAGAACATTCTGCTGCTTTATTGGCTCCCCACAGCACAAGCTCTGACATCTGAGGAAGATTTCTTTCCAGAGGTGGGGGGAGGGGCCCGGGAAGGGGGATCTGCATTTTGTATCAGCTGCTGTACCAAGCTACCCCCAGGCTAGCACATTTACTCCGTCAGTTTCGCATGTGTTTGATAGCTCTCTGTCTTAATATCTGGTTAATTCTTTCTTTGCCTTTTCCTTTGTGTGTGTGTGTGTGTGTGTGTGTGTTAGAGCTCATCTTTGCCTTTTGGGACAGTGTGGATGCCAGGTGTTTTAAATTACAGTAAGGCAGGGAGAGCCCGGGTTTAATGTCGGGTGGAAAGCTCTTCCTGTTGGGTGATGTGGGAAGAAAGGACACCGTAGAAGAGCATTAGGATGCATCACTTCCAGCAGCTGACATGTATCTTAATACCCCATAGCTCTAATTGGCATTTTAATTAAAGATGACATTTTAATTGGCTATTCTACCATTTTAACTTGGATATTAGCATCAGCTACTCCTTTCATTAGTGGCAATTCATCTATGCCATCTCCATACCCAGAGTAGATCTTTTCAAATAGTATTTTGCTGTTTTGAAGAGGCTGAAATCCTTTTCTGTTGCTCCTCCAGTGCACTTCCTGGTGCTCAGGATGAAGTCTGCAGTGTTTGCCATTTGAAAAAAGTGGACTTCATCAATCATAATATCACAGATGAACAAGAGAAAAAAAGCCTTAATGGCAAGTAATTATCCATCAATTAACATCCTTGATACACTAAGCCTTTTAAATGCAAACCAACTGTGCCGTATACCTATGCCAGATGTTATTTTGCTATACATTTCTCAGACTTTTAAGATACAGCCTTGCAACTCTTTCCCCCTTCCCTGTTCTTAATCCATCCTGGGTGTGTGTACGATCTTCATTTAGTATTTTGAATTTTACATGAGGGCAAATGGAATCATAGAATTCATAGAATCAATCACTAAGGTTGGAAAAGACCTCAGAGATCATCAAGTCCAAAGTGTCACCCAACACTTCCTGACTAACTAGACCATGGCTTCAAGCTTTGCACCAGTAACTGATCTTCATCCAAACAAACACCAGTTCTCTCTCCATGCCAATTGTAGCAGCTCTCAGGCAGACTGCTTCACCAGCACGTGCAGGCGACACCACAGGCAGCTAGCACACAAAAAACAAGGAATAGAATAGAATAGAATAGAATAGAATAGAATAGAATAGAATAGAATAGAATAGAATAGAATTAACCAGGTTGGAAGAGACCCTCAAGAGCATCACGTCCAAACTATCAACCAGTCAAACCCATCTAAACAACTAAACCATGGCACCAAGCACCCCATCAAGTCTCCTCCTGAACACCTCCAATGATGGTGACTCCACCACTTCCCCAGGCAGCACATTCCAATGGGCAATCACTCTCTCTCTGTAGAACTTCTTCCTAACCTCCAGCCTAAACCTCCCCTGGAGCAGCTTGAGACTGTGTCCTCTTGTTCTGGGGCTGGCTGCCTGGGAGAAGAGACCAACATCCACCTGGCTACAACCTCCCTTCAGGTAGTTGTAGAGAGCAAGAAGGTCACTCCTGAGCCTCCTCTTCTCCAGGCTAAGCAACCCCAGCTCCCTCAGCCTCTCCTCATAGGGCTTGTGTTCCAAACCCTTCACCAGCTTTGTTGCCCTTCTCTGAACACCTTCCAGCAAGTCAACATCCTTCCTAAACTGAGGGGCCCAGAACTGGACACAGGACTCAAGGGGTGGCCTAACCAGTGCAGCGTACAGGGGCAGAATGACCTCCCTGCTCCTGCTGGCCACACTGTTCCTGATGCAGGCCAGGATGCCCTTGGCCCTCTTGGCTGCCTGGGCACACTGCAGGCTCATGTTCAGCCTACCATCGACCAGTACCCCCAGGTCCCTCTCTACCTGGCCGCTCTGCAGCCACTCTGACCCCAGCCTGTAGCACTGCCTGGGGTTGCTGTGGCCAAAGTGCAGAACCCGGCACTTGGATGTGTTCAGTCTCATGCCGTTCAATAAAACGTGATAAGGCTTTTGTTTTATCTTGGAAAAAAAAGGAGCCTTGGGTTCGTTACGAAAGCTGGAATCTTCAAAGGAGCCCACAGGAGCCCGGCTGGGGCTTTGAAAATCTGAGCTGAAGCAACAATTCACCCTCAGCAGCTTTAGATTCTCCATTCCTGTGGTTTGCTCTTTAGGAAAGTGCCCCGTTGGGCCGCAGAGGATGGGAGTGTGGGTGAAGCGATTGTCCCTGTTCTTGAAACAGCTTCACGGGAGCCTTCTGAGAGCTAATTAATACTATCCACTTGAAGAAAAAAAAAAAGCCTGGTGAAAGGCATGATATAAATGGAACAGAGAAATGGAGGGAAGTGAAAACAGGGAACTATTTTTAACTGCTTGTGCAAGAGGAACCAGGGCTCCTCTGTGGTGCCAGATTGACAGCTCTGCCTGATCTGTTGCCCACAGAACATATGCACCGTGGGCAGCAGTGCTGCAGGTTGTCTCGCTGGTGCTTATGCCCTGTCCTAGATGACTTGCCTCCAGCTTCCAGCTCTCCTCTTGGCTCTGCTAAAACTGCCAGTTCAGACTTTTGCCACGGTAGCTGGTTGTTTGGTTGATTATTTCTTTTTTCCTGTGGATGGTTGCCTGCTGAGAACAGGAGGGAGAGACTCTCTTTCTCCATTTCATGTTTCACTCTGCAGTAGGGAGGAGCACGGTGTAAAATGGTTTATCCAGACCAGCCACATTTTTTATGTAAAGGAAGGAGCAAGCTCGCAAACCAAGGTGATAAAACGTGAGTCTTGCAGTCACTGCCATTAGTTCTTTCACCATTTCATGTGGAGATAGAAAATTGTGTTCTTCTAAGTGCAAATGGCTGCTAAAATGCTTCTGGGGAGTGAGACCCCACCTGGAGCACTGTGGCGAGTTCTGGAGCCTCTGTTCCAGGAAGGATCTGGAGGTGCTGGAAGGTGTCCAGAGAAGGGCCACGAGGATGAGCAGAGGGCTGGAGCTGCTCTGCTATGAGGACAGAGAGAGTTGGGACTGTTCAGTCTGGAGAAGAGAAAACTCCCAGGAGACCTTCTTGTGGCCTTCCAGGATCTGAAGTGGACTACAGGAAAGCTGGAGAGGGACTTTTGAGGGTGTCAGGGAGTGATAGGACTGGGGGAAGGGAGCAAAACTAGAAATGGGTAGATTGAGATTGGATGTGAGGAAGAAGTTGTTCCCCATGAGTGTGGTGAGAGACTGGCACAGGTTGCCCAGGGAGGTGGTGGAAGCCTCATGCCTGGAGGTTTTTGCAGCCAGGCTGGCTGTGTCTGTGAGCAACCTGCTGTAGTGTGAGGTGTCCCTGGCCATGGCAGGGGGCGTTGGAACTGGCTGCTCCTTGAGGTCCCTTCCAACCCTGACAATTCTATGATTCTTAACCTGTTTACAAAAGCTGGCACAGAAAGTGGCTTGCTTATAAACTATTGGCATTGTTTTGGTTGTATTTTGTGCTTGAAAATATTATGCAGAGAAATATCACTGTGGGTACTTAATGAAAACTCTTTCAGATCATAAATCACGAGCTTCTGTGTTTTGACTTTGTTATGCTACTAACAGCTGTGGTAAGCTACACAGATAAGCTCTCTTTGTTACTGCTGCTGTTTTTATGAGGCAGGCAGGAGAATGGGCTGTATTTATTAGCTCCAACTAATTTCATTAAGGTGTGAGGAGAAAGGGGGCTGAGGGAGAGGAATCCTGGCACTTTTTTCCTGTGCTCTTAGAAGCAGGTAGGTGTGTTCAAGGTAAATGAGCGCATTCATAACGGAGAGACCCCAGCAATTTAACCACATTTAAAGAAATGCTTTAAGCATAACTTTTGGGGTGGGTTTGGGGTTTTTTTTGGCTGGTTGGTTGTTTAATTTGTGATCAACAGCTGCTTTTATGATTCAGGAGGAGGGAGCCCAATGCTGTGCTCAGTGAGGCTTCCTTAGCCTGCAAGTTTGGATAACGTAAAAGCAGAAGGCAGCTGTTCCCAGCGAAGGTCTTGATGCTCTGCTTGGGCGACCAGCATCACACTGAGGCTGCTAATAGCATCTGAGGCAGCATAGCTAAGCTTTGAGTGAATTGTTGCCTATCCTACAGCAACAGGAATCACTTTCTCTAGACTGCAAATCATCAACTGCAGTTTGAACTTACTGCCAGGACTGAGAAGTTATTCACAGAAATGTCAGCGGAGGTGGCTGGGGCTTGGGGGGTTGCGGGGGGGTTGGTTGGTTTGTTTCTTTGCTTGTTTGGTTTTTTGGTGTTGGGGTTTGTTTGGTTGGTTGTTTTTTCTTTTCTCTTGAATGTTTGTTTACAGCCTGGAGGATTATGCCTTATTACTTACAAAACTTGCTTAGCTGTCCCCTTCTCAAGTTCAGAATAAAGAATACGGAATTCACCAGGTTGGAAGAGACCTTTGGGATCATCAAGTCCAACCTATCACCCAACACCATCTCATCAACTCGACCATGGCACCAAGTGCCTCATCCAGGTTCTTCTTAAACACCTCCGGTGATGGTGACTCCACCACCTCCATACAGAGCACAGAGCCTTTTGCTTATTTCAGTTAGGTTAGCTGACCAGGTCATGAATTTTCCTGCTGCTGCTTGTGCACAAGAGTATGTTCTGCTTCTTATTATCTAGGAATGTTGTAGGCACAAAGGCAGAGTTGCTGACTTGGGCTGTTCTGCTTTCTGCTCTTGTTTTGGAGAAAACGTACTCAAATGCTTCTGTAACTCCAAATATTTTGCAGCTTTCCCTCTTCTTTGTGTCCCCAGGCGTTCGGTATTAGAGATCTGCCTTCGATTGGAGGGCATCTGCGCAGAAGAACCTCGCAGCCAATCAATGACACTACTAATCTGGCAGGAGAAAGCTGTGTATTCCCTTCCACCTCAGGGGGCTGCCTTTGCAACTCCCAGCCACCTGCCAAGAAAAGGCCAGGCTTGGCTTTGTGATGCAGCGGGATAGGGAATTAGGCGGTGGGGCTGCCAGACTAGTTAAGGCGAACACGCTGAAACGGAGCAGAGATGTTCTCCACCCGTGCTGCTGAGAAACGTGCGCGGGGTCTCTGTGTGTGAAGTGCAGGCTCCTGGCTCGGCTGGTAGGCTGCGTGGTAACACTTGTCTCTGATGACAGGAGGCATCTAGCCTTCTGTAGGCTTAACGCTCTCAGGCAGCGCGCTGTCCTCACGGTATTGGTTTCTGGGAAGGATGAGCTGTCACCACTCTTGATGTGTGTAGAGAACAGAGGTCTCCTGAGATGAGGTTGTTCATTATGCTTCCTGAAGAACCATTAAATTTCTATCAGTGCAACGTTATCTGCTCCTTGGGTAGAGACATTGTTTTCTGAGCCTTTTCTTCTATCCTAACCTCCACTTCTGTGATTCGGTTTCTTTATATATCTATCTCTCTATATATTTTAAACCTATAAACAGCAAGACTGTAGAAATATCTGAGTGCTCATGGTGCAGCATTTCCGTGCAGAGCCTGACAGTGACAAGATGAAAACCTGCACATTGCTACTGCATAGCCGGTATGTATGAAGCCTTTCTGACAGTCAGACCGTTCATCTCGTGCTGCTTTGTGCGAAGGTGCAGGATTCCGGTTGCCGCTTGCTATCAACACCTCGGTGCGGCGGCAGCATTTCAAGGCGGCTGTTGGGTGATGCGCGGTAATGGATGCGAGAGTCTCGATTGCGACGGGGATTGTTCAGGCTGCTCTCTCTACGCGGCTGAAAAGTTCTAACCGTGGGAGAGCGATTGAAGCGACCGGCCAGCCCTGAGACGCTGCGCTCGGTCTGTGGGCTGTGTGCATGCCATGTAATAATTAGGCGCCGGGTTTGTGAGGTGGTGAAAAGGCAAAAGGGTAAAGCAGGGGGAGCAGGGTGAACATCAGTGGCATTCTGTGGGTATTGGCTGTCTTTTTTAGGGGCAGCAATCCGGGCAGAGTTTTACCCTTTGAAATGCGATCGGCTGTCAACAACCGACAACAGTTAAAACGATGGGGCAGAATTTTGGGTTGAAACTCGCAGATTTCTTTGTGTGTGTGGCTAATTATATAATGCAATTAACCGCAAAAAGCTCTCCATGTAGGTCTTCTGTGGTAGGGTACAGAGCACGTTCTACAGAAAAAAAAACTCTCTCAGCCTTCTTTTTCTTTGCCAGTCTGAGCATCTGGCGAGCAAATTAATTAAATCTGCATCTATAATTTCAGCAGCCAGATTTTCTTAAAATACATGCTCAGCCCAGCTGCTGAATCTCGCTCCCTGAGTCATTTCGCACATGCTTCGTGCTCCGTCGGGATGCAAACGGTGAATCCAGATCTTTTTTTTTTTTTTTTGCACAGCAGAGATTAAGATACCGTCCGGCTGAGCGCCGCTCGCAGTCACCGCCAGACTCTTGTCTGCGTGTGTTTGACCGCACGAAGCGCCTGTGCTTCATTTTGTCAACGTGGATGCTCTCCGACCTTCAGCTTTGTTTGCCTTTTGAACGCTGCATGCTCTGTGTGGTGATTACCAATCAGCTCTGCGAGGCTGACAACATTGAGATGTAAATACAGCGGGGCAGCAGTGCCCCTTCCCCGCCTAATTCGGCGTCGTGTCTCTGACTTGAGCCACGTTGTAATAAGCGGGATGGCAAATTACATCACTACATCATAAGAAGTGGGATGGCAAGTTACATCACAGCTGTCCCAACAGAGACGATAAGAATTGTTTGCATTGTTAATTAGCTTTTTTTGTGTTTCCTCCTCCCTTCCCCCTTCCCCCTTCCCCCTTCCTTTCCCCCCTTCCTTCCCCCCTTCCTTCCCCCTTCCTTCCCCCCTTCCTTCCCCCTTCCTTCCCCCTTCCTTCCCCCTTCCTTCCCCCTTCCTTCCCCCTTCCTTCCCCCCTTCCTTCCCCCTTCCTTCCTTCCTCCCTTCCTTCCTCCCTTCCTTCCTCCCTTCCTTCCTCCCCCTTCCTTCCTCCCTTCCTTCCTCCCTTCCTTCCTCCCTTCCTTCCTCCCTTCCTTCCTTCCTCCCTTCCTTCCCCTTCCTCCCTTCCTTCCCCCTTCCTCCCTTCCTTCCCCCCTTCCTCCCTTCCTTCCCCCCTTCCTCCCTTCCTTCCCCCTTCCTCCCTTCCTTCCCCCCTTCCTCCCTTCCTTCCCCTTCCTCCCTTCCTTCCCCCTTCCTCCCTTCCTTCCCCCTTCCTCCCTTCCTTCCCCCTTCCTCCCTTCCTTCCCCCTTCCTCCCTTCCTTCCCCCCCTTCCTCCCTTCCTTCCCCCTTCCTCCCTTCCTTCCCCCTTCCTCCCTTCCTTCCCCCTTCCTCCCTTCCTTCCCCCTTCCTCCCTTCCTTCCCCCTTCCTCCCTTCCTTCCCCCTTCCTCCCTTCCTTCCCCCTTCCTCCCTTCCTTCCCCCCTTCCTCCCTTCCTTCCCCCTTCCTCCCTTCCTTCCCCCTTCCTCCCCTTCCTTCCTTCCCCCTTCCTCCCTTCCTTCCCCCCTTCCTCCCTTCCTTCCCCCTTCCTCCCTTCCTTCCCCCTTCCTCCCTTCCTTCCCCCCTTCCTCCCTTCCTTCCCCCTTCCTCCCTTCCTTCCCCCCTTCCTCCCTTCCTTCCCCCTTCCTCCCTTTCTTCCCCCCTTCCTCCCTTTCTTCCTCCTTTCCTCCCTTCCTTCCTCCTTTCCTCCCTTCCTTCCTCCTTTCCTCCCTTCCCCCTTCCTCCCCTCCCCTTCCTTCCCTTCCTTCCTTTCATTACCATTGGTGGACAAATGAAGGCAGGAACCTCATTGCTGCTCTGGCAATCAGATTCCAGAAATGCAGAGAGGAGAGAACCAGCATTACAGAGCCTCAGAGTGTCCCTAACAGCAGAAGTCCCAGAAGCCCTTAACAGAAGCAGCAGCTAACAGAAGCAGTCCCGAGTATGTCCCTAGCAGCATCCCTAAAGCAAAGCCCCACTCAAATCCCTAACCAATGACCCCAGAGAAGCCCTACCCCCCCCCCCCCCCCCAGTATCCAGTATTGCTCTGAGTAGCTGCTTAAAGTCTCTTTCTTATCAATCCCTTAACCAGTGAAACCCAACCACATCTCTAAGCTAAAATCTTTTCCCAGTAAGAGGTACCAGCATGTCAAGGAGGTGGCTGCTGCAGCATGTTCCAGTCAAAGGTGCCACCATGTGAGGGGGCTGGCTGCTGCAGCATGTTCCAGTCAAAGGTGCCACCATGTGAGGGGGCTGGCTGCTGCAGGGATGTTTTCCTTAGGAATGTTCCCGGTTTGCTCCTCACAGTGTCCTATTCCCCGGCAAGAGAATTACGTTGGGAGCACATCCTAGCAGCACAGTGGCTGCATCATAGAAGTCTTCTGCTACTCCTTTCACATGGCAAATTCCACCCTAAACCAGTCTCTGAATCACAGAAGTGTTAGGATTGGAAGGGACCTCAAGGATCATCCAGTTCCAGCCCCGCTGCCATGGGCAGGGAGTTTTACTTGCATGGATTGAGAACTCAATAAGCCAAACTTGAGCCTAAATAAGGATTAAGACACTCACATTAACAGAAGAAATCTGCAAATGTGTTTAAATCCATGAGGAGACACCCAGTATGTAAACATATATGGAGTGGACAATTGCCTGGGTTGGCAAAGATTGATAGACAATGGTTGAAGAATGTTAAATTAATCTCAAAATCCAACTGGCTATGCTTAGCCTTTAGAGAACTTGCTAGAGCTCTGAGAACATGCAGAATAGCATGGCTGCAACCTCCCTGCATTCTGGCTTTCCTTTAAGTCCCCAAGTGACACAGCCTACACTGGAGAATATTAAACAGCCAGAATAAAACATTAGAAAGACAAGAGAGTCTTGACAAGAGAGTCCATCATCAGTAAATTTGCAGACAACACCAAGCTGGAGGCAGGAGTTGATCTGCTGGAGGGCAGAGAGGCTTTGCAGAGGGACCTCGACAGGCTGGACAGATGGGCAGAGTCCAAGGGCAGGAGATTGAACACATCCAAGTGCCGGGTTCTGCACATTGGCCACAGCAACCCCATGCAGTGCTACAGGCTGGGCTCAGAGTGGCTGGAGAGCGGCCAGGCAGAGAGGGACCTGGGGGGACTGGTGGATGGTAGGCTGAACATGAGCCTGCAGTGTGCCCAGGCAGCCAAGAGGGCCAAGGGCATCCTGGCCTGCCTCAGGAAGAGTGTGGCCAGCAGGAGCAGGGAGGTCATTCTGCCCCTGTACACTGCACTGGTTAGGCCACACCTCGAGTCCTGTGTCCAGTTCTGGGCCCCTCAGTTTAGGAAGGATGTTGACTTGCTGGAAGGTGTCCAGAGAAGGGCAAAGAAGTTGGTGAGGCGTTTGGAACACAAGCCCTGTGAGGAGAGGCTGAGGGAGCTGGGGTTGCTTAGCCTGGAGAAGAGGAGGCTCAGGAGTGACCTTCTTGCTCTCTACAACTCCCTGAAGGGAGGTTGTAGCCAGGTGGGGGTTGATCTCTTCTCCCAGGCAACCAGCACTAGAACAAGAGGACACAGTCTCAAGCAGCACCAGGGGAGGTTTAGGCTGGAGGTTAGGAGGAAGTTCTACAGAGAGAGAGTGATTGCCCATTGGAATGGGCTGCCCAGGGAAGTGGTGGAGTCACCCTCATTGGAGGTGTTCAGAAGCAGACTTGATAGGGTGCTTGGTGCCATGGTTTAGTTGATTAGGTGGTGTTGGATGATAGGTTGGACGCAATGATGTTGAAGGTCTCTTCCAACCTGGTTTATTCTATCCTATTCTAAAATACACTGTAGTAATTTATTCTGCATTGGCAGATCAGGAAGCTACCTTACTTACAAGACCTTTAACAGCTCAATTTTAAACAAGTTTGTGCTCATGAATAAACTTCCACTATTAATGTTCTTCTTCTCATTTCATGTTTAAGGTGTACCAGCTACTGCTGCTTTTTGTTTTCAAATATTTGAATACTTTCTTGCTACTTGAATATGTTTGCAGCCAGCATGGATTCCAGAAGGGCAGGTCCTGCCTCACCAACCTGATCTCCTTCTATGCCCAGATGACTGCCTTGTGGATGTGGGGCAGGACCTGGTTTAGTTGCTTAGATGGTGTTGGGTACTCTGCATTGGTTAGGCCACCCCTTGAGTCCTGTGTCCAGTTCTGGGCCCTTCAGTTTAGGAAGGATGTTGACTTGCTGGAAGGTGTCCAGAGAAGGGCAACAAGGCTGGGGAGAGGCCTTGAGCATAAGCACTACGAGGAGAGGCTGAGGGAGCTGGGGTTGTTTAGCCTGGAGAAGAGGAGGCTCAGGGAGACCTTCTTGCTCTCTACAACTCCCTGAAGGGAGGTTGTAGCCAGGAGGGGAGTTGGTCTCTTCTCCTAGGTAACCAGCACCAGAACAAGAGGACACAGTCTCAAGCTGCACCAGGGGAAGTTTAGTCTGGAGGTGAGGAGAAAGTTCTTCACAGAGAGACTCATTCGCCATTGGGATGTGCTGCCCAGGGAGGTGGTGGAGTCACCATCCCTGGAGGTGTTCAAGAGGGGATTGGACGTGGCACTTGGTGCCATGGTCTAGTCATGGGGTCTGTGGTGACAGGTTGGACTTGATGATCTTTGAGGTCTCTTCCAGCCTTGGTGATACTGTGATACTGGGTGCTAGGTTGGACTCGATGATCTCAAAGGTCTTTTCCAACCTGGTTAATTCTGTATATTTATAATCTTTTTACATCACTCTTTTTTTTCCCCCTTTCCTCTTTTTTTCCTTCTTCTTTTTCTTTTTTTCCTTTTCTTTCTCTTTTCCCCCTCAAACACCACCTCTCACTTGGTCAGTGTCATGGGTTTAGCCAACCAAAGCTGTTGGGGAGTACTCAATACCGTGCTGCCATCGTGCCAGCTTTAAAATGAAAGTGCTGACTGCAGCACAATACCTGGGGCTTCTGGCTCAGTCTGGTGTGAGAGGCTTCTTGTTTCCAGTTGCTGCTTTCAGTTTCTGGGTTTGGGGTCATGTTTGTTTTCCACTGGGCTGGCTGCAGGCTTGGGGAATGAGAATAGTCCTGATTAATGCTTAGAATATAATCTGGAGTCATTCTCCACTAGTCTGTGAGTAACCTGTAGCTCATAGTGAAGGGAGGAAAACAAAAAACACACCAAAGCTGCTTTCAGGCACATTTCACCTGAATTTGGGCAGCTCATAGGGGTATCTAAACCAGAAGCTTAACCACACTGAATGCTTCTGTAGTGTGTCTCTAGAGGAAGAAGTCATTAACCCCCAGTCAGAAATCATTCTGCTAAATATTTTCTTTCTTGTGCTGTTTAATGAGGCAGCCTAAGTATCTCCTGTCTTATGCAGCAGCTCGCTTCCTTCAGGCCTGTGCTTGCAGTGGTTGATGCCTGATCTGCCAGACTTCTATTATGAGTGTGTCAATGATTAGAGAATATTATCAAATGGCTGTTATGTGTCTGTTAAGCAGCTCTAATTCATCTTCCCTTTTAAATTTGTAGATAAACCTAATAAACTCTGGTTTGCTCAGTGTGAGATTGTTAGGCTGCCCAGGACTCTGGGTATTTTTGTTCTGTTGTTGTTTCAGTGTTACAGATCAGTGAAAAATGGTGAAAAAGAAATCACATGTCACTGTTTAAAAACAACAAAAAGAGGGGGAAAGAGAAAGAGAGAGAGAGAGAAAGAGGAGGAAGAGAAAGAGGAGAGAGAAAGAGAGAGAGAAAGAAAGAGGAGGAAGAGAAAGAGGAGAGAGAAAGAGAGAGAGAAAGAAAGAGGAGGAAGAGAAAGAGAAGAGAGAAAGAGAGAGAGAAAGAAAGAGGAGGAAGAGAAAGAGAAGAGAGAGGGGGAGGAGGAAGAGAAAGAGAAGAGAGAAAGAGAGAGAGAAAGAAAGAGGAGGAAGACAAAGAGAAGAGAGGGGGAAGAGGAAGGGAAAGACAAGAAAGAGAGGGAAAGAGAGAGAAAGAAAGAGGAGGAAGAGAGAAGAGAGAGAGGGAAAGAAAGAGGAGGAAGAGAGAAGAGAGAGGGAAAGAGAGAAAGAAAGAGGAGGAAGAGAAAGAGAAGAGGGAAAGAGAGAGAGAAAGAAAGTAAAAGAGAGAGGAGAGAGAAAGAGGAAAGAAGGAAAGAGAAGGAGAGAAAGAGAAAGAAAGTGAAAGAGAAGAGAGAAAGAGGGAGAGAAGGAAAGAGGAGAGAAAGAGAGAGAAAGAAAGTAAAAGTGAAAGAGAAGAGAGAAAGAGGGAGAGAAGGAAAGAGGAGGAGAGAAAGAGAGAGAGAGAAAGAATAAACAGAAAAAAAAAGAAAAGCCCCAGCCAAGAGCATTTAATTACAGCTGTTCATGTTGAAAAGGCTGAAGACCATGGAACAATGTGCTGAATGGAATGAGCAAGAATTGCCACCCTGTGCTTTGCATGTTAAAAGTAATGAGGGCAGTCCAAACAAATTTATTTGCATTCTGCCCGACTTTGGCTTGAAAACACCATGCAGTTCCACAGAATAGTTTAATTGCCTGGTACAGCATAATTGCCAGGCATGGGGAGTAATATAATTTACATGTCTGACCATGAAATGAACCAGGGAAACTGCTGGGGTTTAACAGCTTGGTTTTTACTTAGCTGAGCTTCAGGCTTATTATAAATGCCAATTCCAGTGTTGATGACTTGCGGTGGTCCCTCACGTTTCAGCCTCCTGCGTCCTGGTGTGAGGGAGGCATCCACAAAACAGACAGCAAGAGCTACCCCAAGATGTGGATTGGTTGTAATCAAAGTTCTCTGCACTGCTTCCAGTGCTGTTAAATTACAAGTTCAGATGTCAGCTAAGAATGTACTCCACACAGCCATTTAAGCTTTAACCTGAAGCTTTAAGGAATACTCTTTCCAGGAAGATGAACCAAAATGTACACACCCTTGCTCACATGAAGGAGACTCCCACTCGAGAGTACCCAAAGTACACACTCACCAAAGCAGGGGTGAGGACTCACTCAGTCCACAGAGGTTCCCTTAGATGGCATCCCAGTCCAAGGGGAGAGGATCTGACTGCCGAGCTGCCTGCTGTGTGGAGGCCAACTCAAAATGTCTCTGTAGGGGAACTCCATTTATACCTAAGCCAAGGGTCCACTGTGATCATTTCTCATTAGCTGGAGGGCTGAGCTGATGGAACCACACCGGATCAGGGCAATAGCTTGAGTCTGGAGGTGCCAGTCAATGCCTGATAGGGGCCATGGCGAATGAGGCATTGGCAGCCTCACACAGTCAGCAGTCACCCTTGCACCCAGCCCTCTGGATTGCAGCAAGCCTGCGCAGGGCACTGGAAGCCCTCTGCAGGGTGGGACTTGCAGCACCAGCAAAAATAGAATAGAATAGAATAGAATAGAATAGAATAGAATAGAATAGAATAGAATAGGAGTAGAATAGAATAGAATAGAATAGAATAGAATAGAATAGAATAGAATAGACCAGAACAGAACAGAACAGACCAGGTTGGAAGAGACCTTCAAGATCATCGTGTCCAACCTATCATCCAACACCACCTAATCAACTAAACCATGGCACCAAGCACCCTATCAAGTCTCCTCCTGAACACCTCCAGTGACTGCGACTCCACCACCTCCCCAGGCAGTCCATTCCAATGGGCAATCACTCTCTCTGTATAGAACTTCCTCCTAACCTCCAAGAGCCTGAGGCAAACACTGCCTCAGAAAGCTGTGCCACCACCGGGCTCTTGGGAAGGCCTGGAGAATACACAGCACCCCAACACCCCTCCATCCAGCTGCCATCATCAAACCTACTCCAGGGCTGGGGAAGCCAACAGAGAAAGCTGGACCTGCACCTCACCTTTTCCCTCAGCTCTATTGGTGTTTGCATGCCAGTAACGGCCACCGGCCACTGGTTTCTTGCCCTGCCCCACAGGCTTTGGGGCAAACCACTGTGAAGCCAACCAGCTACCTGCTTACCTGCCTGAGACACAGCACTTGTACCCATTCCTTATCCCTGCTCTGGAGATGAGTCACTTCCAGGCATGGAGCTGGGTAGAGCTGAGAGCCACTTCCAGGCATGGAGCTGGGTAGAGCTGAGAGCCACTTCCAGGCATGGAGCTGAGTAGAGCTGATCTTTTAGCTGATCTTCTAGCAAGCTTCAGCCAGCTGCCAGGCTTTTGTGTTTGTTGGGTTTGTTGTAGCTGCTACAGTTACGGACTTGTGGCTTTTGTGAGGCCTTTAAACCATCAAACAGTAAATCCTGGGTTATGCCTTCGAGGGCCCTGGTAGGGATAGGTCTTGTCCTGAGAGCAATGTCTGGCTCTGCCCTGTTGCACCTCAGCCCTGATGGAAACAGTGAGAAAAGCTATGTGTGCTTGGTGAGGTTACAGCAGACAGCTGAAGCTGATACACTTCTTAATCCAATAATAATTCTAAGTTATGGCAATTTTGAGCAGTGGAATTTTGATGGCTTCTATTTTCTGGACAGTTGACATGCATTGCTTTCTTGGTATTTATTTCACAGGCTTCTCCTGTTGACTCTCAATAGTTATTAGGAAGATGCTCTCCAAGCATTTGAGTCTGCTTTGATGAGTGCATTTGTAATGTGATGCTTACCTGTGTCATTTGCAAGAGGAGGTGGCTCTTGAAAGCTGGAACAGCAAACAAAATTGGTTACACGCTTAGGTGAGACGTACCAGGCTGCAGCTGGGGTTGGGAAACAGGCTTCTATCTTCTCTAAATCAGGATAAAGTATAAATTAGTTCCAGCAGAGCAACACTTGTGCCTTGGGTCTGATTAAGTGGCAGTTTAAGCTGATAGCCATACTGGCAATGGCTCTGCTGGATTTTGGGATTGATTTATTTTGCTAGGAGATAATAACCTTTGCAGTGTCGTTGCATTAGACACAGACTTCGTGACCCAGCGTGTGTCATGCAGGGCACTCTCTAGACAGCTTTCTTCTTACATATGCATTAGTGAAGCATGTTGGGAACATTATGCATTTAAAATGAATTGCAGTGGCATTCAGATGATTGTATTTTTGTTTAATGTAGGCTTCATCTCCTCAGTTAATTCAATTTAAACACAACTGACTTTCAGTTGCACTGAAGACATGAATATTCCATGATTTTATTGTCACACTATGACAAAAGGGGCACAGGGTCTTTCTCTTGCTGTTAGCAGAACTTTAACTTTCTAGCAAACAAATCGTGTTTGAAGTTCTTTTGTTGTGTGTGCCACATCCAGCTGGCAGCCAGTCACTAGTGGTGTCCCCCAGGGATCAGTGCTGGGCCCCATCCTCTTTAATATCTTCACTGATGATCTGGACGAGGGCATTGAGTCAGTCATCAGCAAATTTGCAGATGACACCAAGTTGGGAGCAGATGTTGATCTGTTAGAGGGTAGAAGGGATCTGCAGAGGGACCTCGACCCACTGGACAGATGGGCAGAGTCCAACAGGATGGCATTCAACAAATCCAAGTGCCAAGTGCTGCACTTTGGCCACAACAACCCCATGCAGAGCTACAGGCTGGGGTCAGAGTGGCTGGAGAGCTGCCAAACAGAGAGGGACCTGGGGGTGCTGACTGACAGCCACATAAACATGAGCCAGCAGTGTGCCCAAGAAGGCCAACGGCATCAAGAATAGTGCGGCCAGCAGGAGCAGGGAAGTCATTGTGCCCCTGTACTCTGCACTGGTTAGGCCACACCTTGAGTCCTGTGTCCAGTTCTGGGCCCCTCAGTTTAGGAAGGACATTGAGATACTTGAACATGTCCAGAGAAGGGCAACAAGGCTGGGGAGAGGCCTTGAGCACAAGCCCTGTGAGGAGAGGCTGAGGGAGCTGGGGTTGTTCAGCCTGGAGAAGAGGAGGCTCAGGGGAGACCTCATTGCTCTCTACAACTCCCTGAAGGGTGGTTGTAGCCAGGTGGGGGTTGGTCTCTTCTCTCTAGCAACCAATACAATACAATACAATACAATACAATACAATACAATACAATACAATACAATACACCGGGTTGGAAGAGACCTTCAAGATCATCGTGTCCAACCCATCAACCAATCCAACCCACCCAACAACTAGACCATACAGCCAAGCACCCCATCAAGTCTTCTCCTGAACACCTCCAATGAAGGTGGCTCCACCACCTCCACGGGTAGCCGATTCCAATGGGCAATCACTCTCTCCGTGTAGAACTTCTTCCACCAGCACAAGCACAGCACCAGCACAAGAGGACACAGTCTCAAGCTGCAACAGGGGAAGTTTAGGCTGGAGGTGAGGAGAAAGTTCTTCACTGAGAGAGTCATTTGCCATTGGAATGTGCTGCCCAGGGAGGTGGTGGAGTCACCGTCCCTGGAGGTGTTCAAGAGGGGCTTGGAGGTGGCACTTGGTGCCACGGTCTAGTTGTGAGGTCTGTGGTGCCAGGTTGGACTTGGTGATCTTTGAGGTCTCTTCCAACCTTGGTGATTCTGTACAAAAGGGAGAAGAGAAAGGAGCAGAGAAGTTAGACTTAGGCAAGGCCAGCCCACAAGCAGCTTACTGCTCCCGAGCAAAGCAAACCAGCCAGAGATCAGAAGAGAAGAGAAAAGGGAACAGTTGTTATGGTACAGCTCCTCTTTTTCCAGATGTTTACCCAATGAATTTGTTTAGAGCAATCTTTTGGTTTCCTCTTTACACCCAAGAGTGATTCATTTATATTTTTCTACTCCTCTGCTCGAAATCTGTAACTGAATTTCGAAGGCACAGCCTAAAGCCACCACCCTGGGTTAGGCCATGTTTAGGTGTTTGTCCCTTCAGGACAATTTGATATTTATTTTATTTTAACTTTTCTTTCCCCCCTCTCAACAGGTTCACAGTCAGGATGTGACCTTCCGTACCATGGAAACCTGTGAAGAAAGACACAGATAGCAGCTGGAAATAGAAACGGCGGATGGATATTTCTCTCCTGAAGTATCAGCTCTTTAAAACACTATGGTGATGTGGAAAGCCCCAACAGGGAGCTGCAAGGTTTTCCTCCGTTCAGTTGATGGCTTCCTTGGTCGTTTCTCCCAGGCACTGATGCTCAGAGCTGGTGTGTGATGGGAAAAGCACCAGGTCTCTGGGTGTGTAGCCCCTGTTGTTTGGATTAGATTGCTGAATCGCGTAACCGGTTTCGTTTGAAGAGCAAGGAGCGAATGTGATGGATTTATCTTCAGAGATGAGCAAGCATGGAAGGAATCCAATCAGTCACAAACTAGAAGATCAAAAGAAGGTAAGACTTTTTGAGATTGTACTTAATTATATTTGTAGCACTTGCAAACACTGATGGCTTGTAATAAAGGGGAAATGAACGTGCTTTTGAGGATAAAGTGATCTGCAGTACAGTGAACTGCTGTTATGGGACTCAATTTCTTCATCATCTGGTAATTTCCTTCCTAATACTGCTTGATTGCCTGGCAATTTCGTGTCAAAAGCTCCCTGAATTTGTCTAGCAATTTGTTTGGCAAAACCTTTGCTTGCTATCAGTTCTGAATTCACCTGTCAGTGATCTGCTGCTCTGAGCTAGGTCCCTGACACGACTCTGAGGCTGAGGTTGTCTCCTTTTACCACGGATGTGTGGCAACCCTTCCTATTGTTTCCTGTCCGTAGTTCTGCACAATTTGGTTTTCTACCAATTAGCTGTTGCTCAAGTTGCACCCTTCAGTGCCCAAGGCCTTTTAAGCAGGGAAATTCACACTTTGGGAAACCCTTTTGGATAACCTGCCTCTGCAACAGTCTGTCCCAGAAGGCTCATCTTCCCAGCTCATATCCTTTACTTACCCATACTATGGTCTGGAAGCTTTTCTAATGCTCATTTTATAAACCACAATTTGATGCCTTTTATTATCTTTGGGTCTTCTATTTTCCCATTCTTTATTGGTCTTTTGGTATCACACTCCTAGATTTGTTTGCCTGAAAAATCTTCTGGTTGTTTATTTTTGTGGATGAATCACAGTATCACCAAGGTTGGAAGAGACCTCAAAGATCATCAAGTCCAACCTGTCACCACACACCTCATGACTAGACCATGGCACCAAGTGTCACGTCCAATCCCCTCTTGAACACCTCCAGGGATGGTGACTCCACCACCTCCCTGGGCAGCACATTCCAATGGTGAATGAGTCTCTCAGTGAAGAGCTTTCTCCTCACCTCCAGCCTAAACTTCCCCTGGCACAGCTTGAGACTGTGTCCTCTTGTTCTGGTGCTGGTTGCTAGAGAGAAGAGACCAACTCCCTCCTGGCTACAACCCTCCTTCAGGTAGTTGTAGAGAGCAATGAGGTCTCCCCTGAGCCTCCTCTTCTCCAGGCTAAACAATCCCAGCTCCTCAGCCTCTCCTCACAGGGCTTGTGCTCAAGGCCTCTCCCCTGCCTTGTTGCCCTTCTCTGGACACGTTCAAGTGTTTCGATGTCCTTCTTAAACTGAGGGGCCCAGAACTGGACACAGGACTCAAGGTGTGGCCTAACCAGTGCAGAGTACAGGGGCACAATGACTTCCCTGCTTCTGCTGGCCACACTATTCCTAATGCAAGCCAGGATGATGTTGTTTGGGATCTTTGTTGTTGCTGATCTTCAGTTTGTTTAAAGGTTCAAAACTCTGTGGTGCTTTACCTGCCTGGGCTCTAACACAAGCTCTGCACTGAATGGCACCCAGCAGAGAGAGTGCATTGTGCTGCACCATTCTGTGCCTGCAATGCACTTCATCAGAGGTCTTAAACTGAGATCGAGCGGCCTCGTTGAATTGCTGCGTGGGTTCAGTGGGGCTGTTGAATGTCCAAATCATGTAGTAGAGTGTAAGGTATGGTGACAGAAATTTATCATCATAAATCCTGCAGATTTGGTCTATTTTTAAAACTTTTTTTTTAAAAATTTTGGTATCAAGATCTGCTGGCTCATCCAAAAAGATTTTGATCTTTCTAGGCAATCCCTTGAGGGGACTGAGACAGTCATCAGCAAATTTGCAGATGACACCAAGTTGGGAGCAGATGTTGATCTGTTAGAGGGCAGAAGGGCTCTGCAGAGGGACCTCAACCCACTGGACAGATGGGCAGAGTCCAAGGGGTTGGCATTCAACAAATCCAAGTGCCAGGTGCTGCACTTTGGCCACAACAACCCCATGCAGAGCTACAGGCTGGGGCCGGAGTGGCTGGAGAGCGGCTGGACAGAGAGGGACCTGGGGGTGCTGATCGACAGGTGCGTAAACATGAGCCAGCAGTGTGCCCAGGTGGCCAAGAAGGCCAATGGCATCCTGGCCTGCATTAGGAATAGTGTGGCCAGCAGGAGCAGGGAGGTCATTGAGCCCCTGTACTCTGCACTGGTCCTGTGTCCAGTTCTGGGCCCCTCAGTTTAGGAAGGACATCGAGACACTTGAACGTGACCAGAGAAGGGCAATGAGGCTGGGGAGAGGCCTTGAGCACAAGCCCTATGAGGAGAGGCTGAGGGAGCTGGGGTTGTTTAGCCTGGAGAGGAGGAGGCTCAGGGAGACCTCATTGCTCTCTACAACTACCTGAAAGGTGGTTGTAGCCAGGAGGAGTTGGCCTCTTTAGCAACCAGCACCAGAACAAGGGGATGCAGTCTCAAGCTGTGCCAGGGGAAGTTTAGGCTGGAGGTGAGGAGAAAGTCCTTCACTGAGAGAGTCATTCACCATTGGAATGTGCTGCCCAGGGAGGTGGTGGAGTCACTGTCCCTGGAGGTGTTCAAGAGGGGACTGCACATGGCACTTGGTGCCATGGTCTAGTCATGAGGTGTGTGGTGACAGGTTGGACTCGATGATCTTTGAGGTCTCTTCCAACCTTGGTCATACTGTGAAAATCCACACTTAGAGGAATTTAAGAGAAAGGTAAATGAAACAATGGTAAGACCTTGAAAAATCATCCTTGATTTTTCTGTGCCTCTGAGCTCTCTCTGTGTTACTCGAAGTCATTTGCTCTGAGCAGAGGGTCCTGCAAAGTGCAGAGAAGCGCAGGAAATATCCCCAACAATGCACATGATGGAATCATTGTGAGAACCGAGTGAGTGTTGTGGTACAAAGCCCACAGAGATGTGTGATGGGAGATAGCTGGGATTTGAGCACAGGACTTTCTCCAACTTATTATTCCCAGCCTTCTGTGGTGCCTAAGAAACCCAGGGCTGTTAGCATTAATCTCACCGTCTGGTGAACTGTTTCCTGACCCGTGATTATTTGATCTGGAATCGAGCATGCTCCGGCTCCCTCTTCCCTCAGCCCCCCTGATATTTCAAAAGGCATTTTTTTCCCCCTTCATGTCTAATAGCAGCAAGATTCACTTCTGGAGGCTGACTCTTCAGACTGCTTAGGAGGAGAAAGTTTGTGTTGGTTTTTTCTTTGCCAAAGAGGCTCTGCTGTACCTCAAGGTCAAACGTTTCCTTTGAGGCAGTCTGTGGATATTTTATCCAGCTGTAGAGCTATGCAACCACCGAAGCCTCTGTAGCTGCTAAGAGACTCTTCCTGTGGTGTGGTTGGTGCTGAAGAAGCAAACGTGATGATAATAAACGGAAGTCTAGGTAGCTTTCACTACATGCAGAGGTCCTTCCTAGGAATCTAGTGTCACTGATATGCTAGTATTGAGTCCATTGTGGAAGGCTGATGTGTTAATAAAAGAAGCTTTCAAAGTCATGGGGAAATGGGAGGCGTAGTAATGTGGATAGCTCTTTATGCTGCATTAGTTGTAAGACAAATTTGGAAGTGTGTTGGACAGAACTGAGTGAAATGAGAGTGGAGCACTTTAGGCAATGTTAGCTGACTTGCTGGCTCATGTGGATGCCTGGGTGAGATCAAGCAGAAGTCAGCCTGAATCTCGTGGGTATCTATGAACCCTGCTGTGTTCTGTGATGTCTCCACTGTCATGGGGTTGTGTTGTGTTGTCACTGGGCTGTTGCCTACAGGGGGATTTTAGGAAGAAAACTCAAATGGCTGCTAATGAAGGATATAAATCTGCTCAGGTAGTTTTCCAAATGCAGACTGCATTGATTTGTTCTGATCATCTCCTGGCATTACTGCTGCATATTTGCTTTCCTAGGATCTCGATTTGGGCCAGGACAACTCTGTTTATGTAATTCTCATGTTATTAGAATATGAACTATCAGGATTAGCATATCTGATGTCTTGTCTGCAGGGCACTCAGATATGCTCCTTGTCTTGAAACCCATCAAGTCCTCTCACCTGCATTTTAAATAGGTGCATTCTCCTTTTATGGCTGTAGATCTATGAAGCTACTTTTGTTCTGTAGCTGCAAGATGCAGTGACTGGTTCTTTTTGCTTTCTGGCAGGTGTCCCTGGGCTGATGCTCAGGTGCTTGACCCTCCTGAGTATAAAAGAAGTCGGAGGCATCTAAGTAAGAGTTGTTGGTAGCTGTGTGGAAGCAGCAGTCTGGTTTCTGTGGCTGAAGTGCTGTGGAAAGGAGGGAGGGAGGCAGGCTAACAGTGCAGAGAGGCGAATATTTTAGCAAGATCATTGTAATCCATTAACTTGGCCACCTAGGGAGAATGAGCACAGGATTTCCCCCTACAAATTCTTCTAGCTGGGTGCAAAGCCTCAGGAAACTGACAATGAGCTGGAAAGGACAGTCCCTCAGCTTTGTCTGCCTGAGGACTCTGTGTCCATGCTATCACTGTCCAAAAGGTGTTCTTTCTTCTTCCAAGCCGGGTGTGCCAGGCCTCCAGTTCCATCCATGTAGAGATTTCAGGCAAAATACTGTGCTTCTACAGGCATTGCCACAGTGTGCTGTCATTTTTCATTTAAAACAAAACAAAACTGAAGAAGTGGTGATATTCAAGGCCTTAAGGGTGAAATGTGGGAAGTAACAAAGGCATGTATTGCCGTTTGCAGTATGCTGCGCAGGTTCGTGATTTCGGCACGTGATAAATGGCAGAGCTATGAGCTAGCAGTCTGGAGACTCTATAGGCTGCATTTTAGAACCCAGGAAAGCTTGTCTTAGCTCTCTGCACTTCATCGTTCAGCAGGGTTCTTGTGTTCTCAAAATCAGCATAAAAATAGTGTAATGTAGTATAGTAGTATAGTATTACCAAGGTTGGAAGAGACCTCAAAGATCATCGAGTCCAACCTGCAACCACAAACCTCACAACTAGACCATGGCTCCAAGTGCCACATCCAGTCCCCTCTTGAACACCTCCAGGGACAGCGACTCAACCACCTCCCGGGCAGCCCATTCCAATGACAAATCACTC
This sequence comes from Picus viridis, assembly GCA_033816785.1. Lineage (NCBI taxonomy): Eukaryota > Metazoa > Chordata > Aves > Piciformes > Picidae > Picus > Picus viridis. Next base: position 12,033,088 of record CM066567.1, read on the forward strand.
TCTCGGTGAAGAACTTTCTCCTCACCTCCAGCCTAAACTTCCCCTGTTGCAGCTTGAGACTGTGTCCCCTTGTTCTGGTGCTGGTTGCTAGGGAGAAGAGGCCAACCCCTTCCTGGCTACAACCACCCTTCAGGTAGTTGTAGAGAGCTATGAGGTCTCTCCTGAGCCTCCTCTTCTCCAGGCTAAACAGCCCCAGCTCCCTCAGCCTCTCCTCATAGGGCTTGTGCTCAAGGCCTCTCACCAGCTTCATTGCCCTTCTCTGGACACATTCAAGTGTCTCGATGTCCTTCTTAAACTGAGGGGCCCAGAACTGGACACAGGACTCAAGGTGCGGCCTAACCAAAGCAGAGTACAGGGGCACAATGACCTCCCTATTCCTGCTGGCCACACTATTCCTAATGCAGGCCAGGATGCCTTTGGCTCTCTTGGCTGCCTGGGCACACTGCTGGCTCATGTTCAGCCTCCCATCAACCAGCACCCCCAGGTCCCTCTCTGCCTGGCTGCTCTCCAGCCACTCTGAGCCCAGCCTGTAGCGCTGCATGGGGTTGCTGTGGCCAATGTGCAGAACCCGGCACTTGTGTGTGTTCAATCTCCTGCCCTTGGACTCTGCCCATCTGTCCAGCCTGTCGAGGTCCCTCTGCAAAGCTTCTCTGCCCTCCAGCAGATCAACTCCTGAGGTGCTGCCAGATGCATGATTTGTGCTACTCCAGGACGTAAAGTGCAGATCTTCAATGTCCTGCCTCCCTCTGCCATCCAGTGTTTGCCCCAGAAGAAAGTCCCATTGTGGCCATTTCTTTGGCAGGCTATCCGGGTTGCTTGATATCTTCAGAAAGCACCTGCTTGCTGCAGGCAGACAAAGCCAAGCCTTCGAGTGGTACTGCAGCTGTGGCCTTGTGAAAATCTGGAGACCCAGGGTGAGAGCCTGAGGCTGTGCTTCACTGTTGGCATGCAGATGGTGTCAGGCAGCGTGCAGGCAAATAGCACAGACTGAAATACTGTCAAGTGTGGTTTATGGACCTTCTGTAACCCTTGAACATTGTTGCACAACTACAGTAGTGGCCAAGAAAGCCGGTGGCATCCTGGCTCATGTTAGAAACACAGAGGGCAGCAGGAGCAGGGAGGTGATCATCCCTCTGTGCTCAGAGTCATTCTTCATAGAAAGAGTAATTGGCTATTGGGATGTGCTGCCCAGGGAGGTGGTGGAGTTGCCATCACTGGAGGTGTTCAAAAAGGGATTGGATGTGGCACTTGGAGCCATGGTTTAGTTGTCATGAGGTGTTAGGTTGGTGTTAGGTCATAGGTTGGACTTGATGATCTCTGAGGTCTTTTCCAGCCTGGTTGATTGTGTATTCTGTATATGTTTACAGGGCTTTCCTCCCTGCTCCTAGGAGACAGCTGTGATATAAACAGGGCAGGACACATTTCTTTGTTATGCTTCTGCTTTTTCTGTTGCTTTCCCAAAGCCACTATCTGCCACAAAGTCTCAATGACAGAGCAGTGTTTTCAGTCACTGCTGCACCAAAACAGCTGAGAATATTAAATACCAAGTAATGACTACTTTTCTTTAAAAAAGTACTTGCTGGCTGCATCTTACACTTCAGCAGTGTGCTTGGGTTTCTCAGCTGGTTTCTTTTCTTCCCTCTCAATGCTGTCTTTATGCTGTTGCTGTTAGTGGCTCCCTGATAACTGAATAAAACTCATTTAGGAATGCCAGGTAAAATGCTTAGAGGATGCCATGGCTGCTTGGTTGCCAGGAGCACAGCTGCTTTGCAGTCATTGGCCCTGGCAGATTTTTGTAGAATCAGGTAGCTGAAATGAAGGTCCATGCAGAAGGATCTGGGAGTGCTGGTGGGCAACAAGTTCTGTGTGGGACAGCAATGTGCCCTGGGGGCCAAGAAGGCCAATGGGATCCTGGGGTGCATTCAGAGGAAAATGTCCAGCAGATCCAGGGAGGTTCTCCTCCCCCTCTCCTCTGCCCTGCTGAGACCTCCCCTGGAATATTGCATCCAATTCTGGGCTCCCCAGTTCAGGTGGGACAGGGCTCTGCTGGACAGAGTCCAATGGAGAGATACCAGGATGCGGAAGGGACTGGAGCACTGCCTGATGAGGAGAGGCTGAGAGCCCTGGGGCTGTTCAGTTTGGAGAGGAGAAGACTGAGAGGGGATTTAATCAATGTTTATCAATATCTGAGGGCTGGGGGTCAGGAGGGAGGGGACAGGCTCTGCTCACTTGCACCCTGGGATAGGCCAAGGGGCAATGGATAGAAACTGCAGTACAGGAGGTTCCACCTCAACATGAGGAGGAACTTCTTGACTGGGAGGCTCACAGAGCACTGGAGCAGGCTGCCCAGAGAGGTTGTGGAGTCTCCTTTTCTGGAGCCTTTCCAGCCCCATCTGAATGTGTTCCTGTGTGACCTGTGCTGGATTCTCTGGTCCTGCTCTGGCAGTGGGGTTGGACTCAATGATCTCTGGAGGTCCTTTCCAACCCCTGACATCCTGTGAGCCTGTGAATACATAGAACATGATTTTTGATATGCGTGGGAGAGGAGAGTGAGAGGAAGAAGGCGGCTTTTCATTTGGGTTGGTTGTCTTCCCCTGCCCTGTGAAAAAAACCCAACCAAATAGAACAGCAATTCTGTTGCTTAACAGAGCTTGTTTTCTCTCTTACCACTGAAGGCACAGTTTCCTATTTCTGCCAATTGTATGCAAAAGCAGGTTGAAGCATCTTGTCTCAAGTGGTCTTATCTGATTTGGAACGAGATAAAATGGCTAAGCAGCAGAGAACAGTGATATTCGTGGAGGTAATACCTCACAATTATGCAGTTTGCTCTAGGACACCTTGATGCTCACAAACTCTCTCTTAAGCTTTTCATCTGTCAAGCATTAAAGAAAAAAAAAACAAGGCTAGAGGCTTCCTGCCATAACTCCTGGCTTTTGATTGCTGTTGCTTCTAGCTTTTACAAAGCAAGCTCTTGCCAGCCCCAGGACAAGGAAGGATTTGAGTGGTAATAAACAGTTAAACTAGCAAATAAAGCCACAAAACTTTCTTCTTGTTTCTCTGCAGTGGCTCTGCAGAATGAGGAAGCCACTGCAGCTTTTGTTTAGTGTTTCTCTGCTTTTGTGATTGTTTTTTAAAAGGGCTACAGGAAACTCTTTGCCTTGGACATAGAAGGAGGCTGGGGAGGGACTTTTGAGGGTGTCAGGGAGTCACAGGCCTGGGGGAAATGGAACAAAACTAGAAATGGGGAGATTCAGATTGGATGTTAGGAAGAAGTTGTTCCCCATGAGGATGGTGAGAGATTGGCACAGGTTGCCCAGGGAGGTGGTTGAAGCCTCATGCCTGGAGATTTTTCAGGCAAGGCTGGATGTGGCTGTGAGCAACCTGCTGTAATGTGAAGTGTCCCTGCCCATGGCAGGGGGTTGGAACTGGCTGCTCCTTGAGGTCCCTTCCAACCCTGACAATTCTGTGACTGTATGATGCTATGTCATCTGGGAAAATCTGATGTACTTTTAAGGATGAAAGGCAGGTTAAGTCAGGGCTGGACTCATACAACCATACCCCATCTTTTCCTTTGTATGAGGGAACATAAAGCTTGAGAAGCAGCTGCACAAAGCACTGGACAGTGGAGGATCTGAAGGGAGGTTTCTCACTGATCTTGAACTGTGTCATTATTTGGGGATTTCTAATGCCTGGATTTCTGAGGATTAGTTGAGATTTTTGCAGTTAGAAATCTGACCTTTGAAATAGGGATGGTCCCAGGAGGAGACTTGATGGGGTGCTTGGTGCCATGGTCTAGATGTTTGGGTGGGTTGGATTGGTTGATGCGTTGGATACAATGATCTTGAAGGTCTCTTCCAACCTGGTTTATTGTATTGTGTTGTATTGTATAATGAGTGCATTGGGGAGTCAACTGTCCTGCTTGAGACTTCATTATTTCTTTAAAGTTCTGTGGAGGATCTTATGTCAAAATCTTCATTCAAGGTAAATATCTCAGTCACAGAATCACAGAATGTTAGGGGCTGGAAAGGAACTCAAGAGACCATCCAGTCCAACCCCCTGCCAGAGCAGGAGCACCTAGAGCAGATCATACAGGAACACATCCAGGCAGGGCGTGAATATGTCCAGAAATTTTTCCTCATGCTCACATGGAACTTCCTCTGCCTCAGCTTCCACCACTGCCCCTTGTGCTGGCATTGGGCAGCACCCAGCAGAGCCTGGCTCCAGCCTCTGGGCACTCACCCTGCACATCTTTAGCAACAGCAATGAGGTCACCTCTCAGGCTCCTCCTCTCCCAGCTACAGAGCCCTCAGCTCCCTCAGGCTCTCCTCATAAGGAAGATCTTCCACTGCCTTCATTATCTTTGTGGCTCTGTGCTGGACTCTTTCAAGCAGTTCCCTGAGGTCCTTCCTGAACTGAGGGGCCCAGAACTGGACACAATACTCCAGATGTGGCCTCAGCAGGGCAGAGTAGAGGGGGAGGAGACCTACTAACCGCAGCCCTTCCGATCCACCCCAGGATGCCATTGGCCTTCTTGGCCACCAGAGCACATTTCTTGTGTGGCCCTCGATGGTGAGCACCACTTAAAACCAGCATTAACCTATGGTTACTACAAGATATGCTCATGTATCCTGAAGGTATTTCTTACTTTCTCAGTGTGCAGGGATTGAGGTGTGTCTTGACTTCTTGTCAGTTCTTTCATCTTTTAATTAATTTTTTTCAATATGCTGACTCCTTAAAAATAAATTGCCTTAGAAGCTGTCCTGTGTCCAGTTCTGGGCCCCTCAGTTTAGGAAGGATGTTGTCTTGCTGGAAGGTGTCCAGAGAAGGGCAACGAAGTTGGTGAGGGGTTTGGAACACAAGCCCTATGAGGAGAGGCTGAGGGAGCTGGGGTTGCTTAGCCTGGAGAAGAGGAGACTCAGGGGAGACCTTCTTGCTCTCTACAACTACCTGAAGGGAGGTTGTAGACAGGTGGGGGTTGGTCTCTTCTCCGAGGCAGCCAACACCAGAACAAGAGGACACAGTCTCAAGATGCACCAGGGGAGGTTTAGGCTGGAGGTTAGGAAGAAATTCTATACAGAGATAGTGATTGCCCATTGGAATGTGCTGCCCAGGGAAGTGGTGGAGTCACCATCATTGGAGGTGTTCAGGAGGAGACTTGATGGGGTGCTTGGTTGCATGGTTTAGTTGATTAGGTGGTGTTGGATTGGTTGATGGGTTGGATGCGATGATCTTGAAGGTCTCTTCCAACATGGCCTGGTCTATTCTATTCTATTCTATTCTATTCTATTCTATTCTATTCTATTCTACTCAGTACTCAGAGTAGAACAGTTGCTGATTTGTCAAGCATCATCTGTATCCCTAAGTGTTATGCAGTAGTTCATCAATAACATGAATGTTCCTATTGCTGTATTACAATTGCTGCGGCATCACTTTTAGGAAGGATGAAGTATCCACAGCTTGGGGCAAAAAGGGCTAAAGATCAATTTCTGCTCTAGCTTTGTCAATTTTCTTGTTACCCATAGGGAAATGGCTTAAATTCAGTTTTATCCATCTGTAAAATGAAAAGATCTTCTGAGTCATTGATCATTCATTTCTCATAGAGCCTTAAGAGTCTTAGATAGAAGGTCAAATATATTTGCCTGGAGCTTAAAATAAATAACCCCTCCGAGTCATGAGTGAGGAAACAGTTGTGCTGCTGCTGTTCAGAGAATCAAACAGGTTGTAAAAAACTCAGAGATCATCAAGTCCAACCTATCACCTAATGCCCAACACATCCTGACAACTAAACCATGGCTCCAAGTGCCACATCCAAGCCTTTCTTGAACACCTTCAGGGATGGGGACTCCACCACCTCCCTGGGCAGCACATTCCACTGGCCAATTACTCTTTCTGGGAAGAACTTTCTCCTCACCTCCAGCCTACACCTCCCCTGGCACAGCTTGAGACTGTGTCCTCTTGTTCTGGTGCTGGTTGCCTGGGAGAAGAGACCAACCCCCACCTGGCTACAACCTCCCTTCAGGTAGTTGTAGAGAGCAAGAAGGTCTCCCCTGAGCCTCCTCTTCTCTTGTTCTCTTTCTTCTCTTTCTTCTCCCTAGACGCTGCGAGTTCCTCATCTGGTGTGGGGACAGGGTGGTTCCAGTCTTATCTGTGGCTGTCAAAGCCAAACTAATATTTATTGTCCAATCTTGGCCTGTTTAGGTCTAATGCCAGGGAATAAGGGGAGGCCATTTCAGGCCTGGCCAGCCTGAACCCAGCCTAGCTATGGGGGAAGGAAGAGCCCGGGGGTGGATGTTAAATCCCAGGTGGGGAGACAAGGAGCACTGGGATCTGTGGTTTGGTGTGGTTGGGGGAAGGTTTGGGGGTTTCCATGTATCCTGTATATGTATCAATACAATACAATATACAATACAATACACCAGGTTGGAAGAGACCTTCATGATCATCGCGTCCAACCCATCAACCAATCCAACCCACCTAAGCAACTAAACCATGGCACCAAGCACCCCATCAAGTCTCCTCCTGAACACCTCCAATGAAGGTGACTCCACCACCTCCACGGGTAGCCGATTCCAATGGGCAATCACTCTCTCTGTATAGAACTTCTTCCTAACCTCCAGCCTAAACCTGCCCTGGCACAGCCTGAGACTGTGTCCTCTTGTTCTGGTGCTGGCTGCCTGGGAGAAGAGACCAACCTCTGCCTGGCTACAACCTCCCTTCAGGTAGTTGTAGAGAGCAAGAAGGTCACCCCTGTGCCTCCTCTTCTCCAGGCTAAGCAACCCCAGCTCCCTCAGCCTCTCCTCATAGGGCTTGTGTTCCAAACCCCTCACCAGCTTTGTTGCCCTCCTCTGGACACGTTCCAGCAAGACAACATCCTTCCTAAACTGAGGGGCCCACAACTGGACACAGGACTCAAGGGGTGGCCTAACCAGTGCAGTGTACAGGGGGAGAATGACCTCCCTGCTCCTGCTGGCCACACTGTTCCTGAGGCAGGCCAGGATGCCATTGGCCTTCTTGGCTGCCTGGGCACACTGCAGGCTCATGTTCAGCCTACCATCCACCAGCACCCCCAGGTGTTCTGTGTTTTCCTCTATATTGCTGGATAGAGTTTCTGTATTTCTCTCCAATTCAGCGAGAGCCTCTTCATTTTGCTTCCCCTGGGAGTGCGAGTATTTCTGTCTGCTCTTTAAACCAAGACACCCAGGAACCGAGTGGTACTCTGCGTGGGAGAGGAGGAAGGAACATGCAGATTTTTTTTCCCTTCTGTCACGCTGAATGAGAACTTACAAAGCCCTAGCTGCTGCTGCATTGTGTCTGTGTTTTCTCCTAATTCTCCACTTTTTCTCCATCACAGTAATCCAAACACGCTCTCAGGACTACATCAGCCTTTTCTGGCTGTGCATTCGGCAGGGGAATGAATTTTTAATTCATTCTGTTTAAGAGGCAGCGAAAGTAGATACAGACACTTGATGTTGTCAACTGCCACATGAATGCATACAGAGACACTTACTCTTTGTATAAATGGTAATTTCAAGAGATCACTGCAAGAGGAGCAAATGGCTCAGTCAGGGAGATGGGAGAAAGTCATAATGGAAGAAAATGACAGAATTTTGGGAAGATTTCAGAGAATCGTAGAATTTTCAGGGTTGGAAGGGACCTCAAGGAGCAGCCAGTTCCAACCCCCCCCCCCCCCCCCACCATGGCCAGGGACACCTCACACTACAGCAGGTTGCCCACAGCCACATCCAGCCTGCCCTTCAAAACCTCCAGGCATGAGGCTTCCTCCACCTCCCTGGGCAACCTGTGCCAGTCTCTCACCACCCTCTTGGGGAACAACTTCTTCCTAACATCAAATCTCAATCTGCCCATTGCTAGTTTTGCTCCATTCCCCCAGTCCTATCACTCCCTGATGTCCTAAAAGTCCCTCCCCAGCTTTCTTGGAACCCCCTTCAGAGACTGGAAGGCCACAATTAGGTCTTGTGGGAGCCTTCTCCTCTCCAGACTGAACAGCCCCAATTCCCTCAGTCTGTCTCCATAGCAGAGCAGCTCCAGCCCTCTGCTCATCCTCGTGGCCCTTCTCTGGACACCTTCCAGCACCTCCAGATCCTTCCTGGCACAGAGGCTCCAGAGCTGGACACAGAGCTCCAGGTGTGGTCTCATCAGAGTGGAGCAGAGGGGGAGAATCCCCTCCCTGGCCCTGCTGGCTACACTTCTCTTGCTGCAGCCCAGGATGTGACTGGCAAACAAAGCCACCCTTCCACAATAGGTGTCTAATTGGGAATGGCCTCAAGCTGCCCCTGGGTAGGTTTAGACTGGACATTAGGAAAGATTTTCTCAGGGCAAGAGTGGTCAGGGACTGGAATGTGCTGCCCAGGGAGGTGGTGGAGTCCCCAAGCCTGGATGTGTTTAAAAGTGGTTTGGATGTGGTGCTTGGGGCTATGGTTTGGGGTGAGCCTTTTGGAGTAGGGTTCTGGGTTGGACTCAGTGATCCTGAGGCTCTTTGCCCACCTCAGTGTTTCTGTGATTGTGTGCAATGGTTGTGGCCAGTGCAAGTTTGATCTGTCAAAAATCCTCCTGTGTTGTCTTGATGTGCCAGTTGAAGACACAACTGGAAAGAAAGGTGGAATTGGCATTAGTTAGGAGAACAGCTGGCATCACAGCCTGGAAGTTGTGCTCTCCAGGACTTTGCCTTTCACCAAGGTAAGTTCAGCCACAGATCTCACCCTGTCCATTTTGCAGCTCAGGCAGTGCCCCCTTGCCTGGGAAACAGTAGTTTCAGAGGAGATAAAAGGGAAACTGTGGAACATATGTTTGGGTTGTGCTGGGCTGAATTTCTCTTGTCCTGTCCTGTAAGGAGGTTTCTGTGAGTGAGGTTGGTTGCTCTGACAGCTGCCCACAGAAACCAGACACTGCTGTGTGGGAGCCAGGATGTGGGAAATAGATAACTGCTTATTTTGTGTCTCTTTTTCTGTTGTTCTCTTTCTTAACATGATTTTTCAGAATGAAATAACTGACACCTCATTAAGGAGGAACAATGAGCCCGTGATTGCCATTTAGTATTTTCAAGAGGTACTTGTTTCTCCATGATGAGACACTGGTTAGGATGTTGTGACTATGGTGAACTCCATTTTTATCCTTCACTGCAGCACGTGCTTAGGAATGCTATGGACACAAGATTACCAGAAGCACTCTGCTTGAGTCAGGAGGGCTCAAAGAAGGAAAAATAATTAAGCTTTGTGAGATCTCTGTGGCAGAAAACTTTTCAGATGTGGTGGTTTGGCCCTGGTTAGGGGCCAGGTGCCCACTGAAGCCACTCTGTCATTCTCTTTTTGAGGGGAGAGGGAAAATACAGGAAGAGGCCCATGGGTTAAGATAGGAGCAGTGTAATAGGGCAAAAGCAAAGGCATGTGGAAGGAAGAGTAAACAGGTATTATTCCCCAGTTCTCCACTTCTCATCAACAGATGATGTCTGGCCACTCAGCAGGAAGCAGAATTTCAGTAGGTGTAGCAGTTGCTCTCAAGGTCAAAGACCATCAGCATATCCTTCTAACCCTTCCTTTGTCCCCTTGGCCTTTATATCTGAGCTGATGTCATATGGCATGGAATACTCCTTTGGTCAGTTTGGGTCAGCTGGACCAGCTGTGCCCCCTCCCAAGAGGAGCCACACATTGAGTCCTGTGTCCAGTTCTGGGGCCCTCAGTTTAAGAAGGACACTGAGACTCTTGAACATGTACAGAGAAGGGCAACAAGGCTGGGGAGGGGTCTGGAGCACAGCCCTGTGGGGATTGGCTGAGCGAGCTGGGGTTGCTTAGCCTGGACAAGAGGAGGCTCAGGGGAGACCTTCTTGCTCTCTACAGCTACCTGAAGGGAGGTTGTAGCCAGGTGGGGGTTGTTCTCTTCTCCCAGACAGCCAGCACCAGAACAAGAGGACACAGTCTCAAGCTGTGCCAGGGGACTTTTAGGCTGGAGGTGAGGAGAAAGTTCTTCCCAGAAAGAGTAATTGGCCATTGGAATGTGCTGCCCAGGGAGGTGGTGGAGTCCCAGTCCCTGGAGGTGTTCAAAAAGGCTTGGATGTGACACTTGGAGCCATGGTTTAGTTGTCAGGAGGTGTTGGGTGATAGGTTGGACTGGATGATCTCTGAGGTCTTTTCTGACCTTGTTGATTCTATGATTCTAATTCTAAGATCTTGCCCAACCCTCAGCCTACTGTTGAGGGGGGAAGGATGGAAAAGCACAGCCCGGGTGCTGTGCAAGCACTGCTCAGCAGTAGCCAAAGCACCTGTGTGTTATCAACACCCTTCCAGCTACCACTACAAAACACAGCACTAGGAAAGATGCTATGGGGAGAACTAACTCCAGCTCAGCCAAACCCAGTGCAGTCTGTCAGACCAGGAAAGGTGGAGGACTGCTGGAGGTTGGGAGTGGACAGCACACGAGAGAAGTTAGTGTCAAGATATTTTCAGAGACCATATGGAGGCTGCAGTCAGGGTGGAATTCACCTTCCCTCATTACAGCCAGTCAAAAGGTTTGTGTCTAGGCCAGGCTGGTTGCTTGTGCTTCTGCTATAGCCAGATGGTAGACAAAAGTACTTTAATTCCTGTAACTTTTTTGAGGTACTTATATAAAGGTAGAATAGAATAGAATATAGAATAGAATAGAATAGAATAGAATAGAATAGAATAGAATAGAATAGAATAGAATAGAATAGAATAGGATAGAATAGATAGAATAGGATAGAATAGAATAGAATAGACCAGACCAGGTTGGAAGAGACCCTCAAGATCATCACGTCCAACCTATCATCCAACACCACCTAATCAACTAAACCATGCAACCAAGCACCCCATCAAGTCTCCTCCTGAACACCTCCAATGATGGTGACTCCACCACCTCCCCGGGGCAGCCCATTCCAATGGGCAATCACTCTCTCTGTGTAGAACTTCCTCCTAACCTCCAGCCTAAACCTCCCCTGGTGCAGCTTGAGACTGTGTCCTCTTGTTCTGGTGCTGGTTGCCTGGGAGAAGAGACCAACGTTTGCCTGACTACAACCTCCCTTCAGGTAGTTGTAGAGAGCAATAAGGTCACCCCTGAGCCTCCTCTTCTCCAGGCTAAGCAACCCCAGCTCCCTCAGCTTCTCCTCATAGGGCTTGTGTTCCAAACCCCTCACCAACTTTGTTGCCCTTCTCTGGACACCTTCCAGCAAGTCAACATCCTTCCTAAACTGAGGGGCCCAGAACTGGACACAGGACTCAAGGTGTTGCCTAACCAAAGCAGTGTACAGGGGCACAATGACCTCCCTGCTCCTGCTGGCCACACTGTTCCTGATGCAGGCCAGGATGCCATTGGCCCTCTTGGCCACCTGGGCACACTGCAGGCTCATGTTCAGCCTACCATCGACCAGCACCCCCAGGTCCCTCTCTGCCTGGCTGCTCTCCAGCCACTCTGACCCCAGCCTGTAGCACTGCATGGGGTTGCTGTGGCCAATGTGCAGAACCCGGCACTTGGATGTGTTCAATCTCCTGCCCTTGGACTCTGCCCATCTGTCCAGCCTGTGGAGGTCCCTCTGCAAAGCCTCTCTACCCTCCAGCAGATCAACTCCTGCCCCCAGCTTGGTGTCATCTGCAAATTTACTGATGATGGACTCAATGCCCTCACCCAGATCATCAATAAAGATGTTGAAGATCATGGGGCCCAGCACTGATCCCTGGGGCACACCACTAGTGCTTGGCCTCCAGATGGCAGTGGCACTATACACCACTCACCCTAGACCTGAATATTCAAGTCCCATTAGACTTGAGCATTTTGTGCTTTTAATGATGTTTAGAATGCTTAGTCTTTAATACCATGCATGGTCATTGGAGGAGCAGGAAAGCACTCGCTGTATTTGCAGGCTGCCTGGTGGCTGTCTTGGGGCTGTGTAAATGCCCCCTGGTAAATGCTGCTGGCATGTGTCAGGAGTGTTTGCAGAACCATGTTTCTTCAAGTGAATGATGCTGTGAAGCAGTTCTCCAAATCCCATCCCTGGCTGCACGATGATTCTTTCGAGGAGCGTGGTATTAGTGGCAATCCCATGGTTAATGTTGTGTTTGGATTTACACTGAAGCACTTCACAGTTGCACTCCAAAGGTGTAATTACACAGACCTCTTAGATAACAGTGGGAATCTTTCCAGTGATTTTTGTTGGCAGGCTTTCTGCAGAGCCTTTCAATTTTTGATGTGACATCTTTACTTTCTGCTTGATTTTGTTAAAGAAAAAAATAAAAGAATGCTGGTCTCTTCAGATTGGATGTTAGGAAGAAGTTCTTCTTCTCCAGGGCTGGAGCACCTCTCCTCTGAAGACAGACTGAGAGAGTTGGGGCTGTTCAGTCTGGAGAAGAGAAGGCTCCCAGAAGACCTTCTTGTGGCAATCCAGTATCTTAAGAGGGCTCCAAGAAAGCTGGGGAGGGACTCTTTGGGGTGTCTGTTAATGACAGGACTGGGGGGAATGGAACTAAAATACAAATGGGTAGATTGAGATTGGATGTTAGGAAGAAGTGTTTCCCCGTGAGGGTGGTGAGACACTGACACAAGTTGCCCAGGAGGGTGGTGGAAGCCTCATCCCTGGAGGTTATGAAGGGCAGGTGGATGTGGCTGTGAGCAACCTGCTGTAGTGTGAGGTGTCCCTGGCCATGGCAGCGGGGTTGGCACTGGCTGATTCTCGAGGTCCCTTCCAACCCTGACAATTCTATGATTCTGTGACAGAAGGCAGAGCAGGAGCGACATTCTACCCTATAGATGCTGTATAGGGCTTCTAAAGGGAGGAAGGACTTAGTGGCAACCATAGCACCTAAAAGGAGGTAAAATGAAATGTCATTCCAAGAGCTGCTTTCTTTCTCTAATCGTGTGGTTTGAGCCTGATTGATTCTGACCATGAATCATTAGAAGGGCTGTGGCTAGTAGGTGGAGAGAAGTTCTCCTCCCTCTCTACTCTGCCCTGGTGAGGCCACATCTGGCCACATTCTTCATTCTGAAAACACAGACCCAACATGACTACTAGCATCAGCTGAGAATTGTAGTCACTATCAGCTGCTACTATATGCCTGTGCATGCATGGGAATTGACACAAAACTTGGGAATTAGGGTGAAAAAGAAGTTGAGAAGCAAGAATTAAAGCTATCTTTAGCTATAGACCTTTTTGAGTACAACCTCAGGTTGATGTATAACAAGGACAAGTGCAGAGTCCTGCACCTGGGCAGGGAGAATAAACTGCAGCAGTGCAGGCTGGGAGGTGATCTGCTGGAGAACAGCCCTAGGGAGAAGGACCTGGGAGTGCTGGTGGGCAACAAGTTCTGTGTGGGACAGCAATGTGCCCTGGGGGCCAAGAAGGCCAATGGGGTCCTGGTGTGCATTCAGAAGAGTGTGTCCAGCAGATCCAGGGAGGTTCTCTTCCCCCTCTACTCTGCCCTACTGAGACCTCCCCTGGAATATTGCATCCAGTTCTGGACTCCCCAGTTCAGGAGGGACAGGGATCTGCTGGAGAGAATCCAATGGAGGGCTATGAGGATGCTGAAGGGACTGGAGCACTGCCTGGTGAGGAGAGGCTGAGAGACCTGGGGCTGTTCAGTTTGGAGAGGAGAAGACTGAGAGGGGATTTGATGAATGTTTATAAATATCTGAGGACTGGGGGTCAAGAGGGAAGGGACAGACTCTGCTCACTTGCACCTGTGATAGGACAAGGAGCAATGGATGGAAACTCCAGCACAGGAGGTTCCACCTCAACATGAGGAGGAGCTTCTTCACTGGAAGGCTCACAGAGCACTGGAGTAGGCTGCCCAGAGAGGTTGTGGAGTCTCCTTCTCCAGACTCACCTGGATGCATTCCTGTGTGACCTGCACTAGATTCTGTGGTTCTGCTCTGGCAGGGGGGTTGGACTTGATGATCTCTGGAGGTCCCCTAGCATCCTGTGAGCCTGTGTACCTAAAGTCAAAGACACTTTGATTTGCCAAAGCCACTGCAGGCCCATCAAAGTCCACATTCTTTTGTGTCACTCCTTGGAGAGCATTAGATAATTTGAGTGTAAAATAATTGTAATTCTAATGAATACAAAAATTCAATCTTCCAAAAACTCCAGGCAGGGGAAGTCCTTCATGGCTTCATTTTTAAGGCCACAATGTGGATTGTTTGTAAAGACTGAGGCTCTTCCAAAGCATGTTTTGTTTGAGTGAGGCCCCTGCATGAAACTGACTCTTCAGACAAGGATTGGATGGGTTGGATTGGTTGTTTGGATGAAACACTAAATGACTCTTTCAGAAGAAACATCTTACAAATTCTTCATTGGATGTTACTTGCTTTAGATTTGTTTGACAGAAGGACCAGAAAACAGAAGCTGAGCTGGTGCCTAAGACAGAATGCTATTCAGATTTCACTTAAGTACTGTTGGGGGTTGGTCTGAATGACCTTTTGAGGTCCTTTCCAGCCCCTAACATTCTGTGTTTCTGTGATTATTGCTCATACAGTCACTTTGCTTCTGGAAATTGGACAGGTGTCTCCACATCAACTTGCTGTCATGTTTCCAGAGCTGCCCAGCTTTATGTTTTAAAGATAGACTGTGCTGTTTCCATGCACAGTACATCCCAACCTGCCCTGATAAAAAGCTTGACAGTTCTTGGTTAAACTGAGCCTTCAACCTGGTGTTTCTCTTGTAGGTCAGTTGGTTAAACTGAGCCTTCAACCTGGTGTTTCTCTTGTAAGCTAAGCCTTCAGCCTGGTGTTTCTCTTATAGGCCAGTTGGTTAAACTAAGCCTTCAACCTGGTGTTTCTCTTATAGGCCAGTTGGTTAAACTGAGCCTTCAACCTGGTGTTTCTCTTGTAGGTCAGTTGGTTAAACTAAGCTTTCAACCTGGTATTTCTCTTGTAGGTCAGGTGGTTAAACTAAGCCTTCAACCTGGTGTTCCTCTCATAGGTCAGTTGGTTAAACTAAGCCTTCAGCCTGGTGTTTCTCTTATTGGGTCAGTTGGTTAAACTAAGCCTTCAGCCTGGTGTTTCTCTTATAGGCCAGTTGGTTAAACTAAGCCTTCAGCCTGGTGTTTCTCTTATAGGCCAGTTGGTTAAACTAAGCCTTCAGCCTGGTGTTTCTCTTACAGGTTAATGATCTTGAAGTTCAGAAAAGAGGAATCTTTTTAAATACATGTTTTGTTTAATGCTCTTGAGAGGCTCCAGATGGATGCAAGCTCATTCATTATTATTCATTATATAAAGGCTGAAGATCCATCAGTTTTAGTGCTGTCATTGTGCAGGTAGGCACCTGCTGGATGTTCATGTGCCACATGCAGATACCTGTCTTTGGCTTGGCATTGACAGCAGCTGCCTCAGGGAGGAATAAGCAGTTTCTAGCATTATTTTTCTTCCCTAGTCATTTATATTCAGGGCAGTCTTTGGAGTTGTAGTCAGGGCCAGGAGGTCCCATGGTGGTGGGTAGGCCTTGTATACACACAAACTCTAGTTTGAATACAAAAACAATTGGCAGCTGAGCCACAAATCTCCTTCAAGAGCTTTCCAATACCAGACACGTTCTTTGGACTCGAAATTACACAGAGCTCCACTGGACGTAGATACATTTGCTTGTAAATGCCCTGGCTGAAATGTAATGGTTGAAGGCTGTAAATCTAACTGTCCACTGGATGTGTCCTGGCAGATTTTCAGTGCAGAAAAGGTTTTGACAATTAAAATTGCATCAGTAATTCAGAATGCTGCAAAATGATGGAGCGTGGGGGTGTTCATTAGGAGCATGTGGAGCTGCACTTTCATGGAGAGACATGGCCAAAGTAATGCAGTAGAAATGTCAGCATTTGGGGGAGGAAGGGAAGAGGCTACATTCAAGCCTTGCTGTGGTGGGTTGAGACTACCCCCCAACAAATATTGGATAACTACCCCCTCCCCCCCCAAAAAAGATATCACCAGGCTAGCTCAGTGGGATTTGAAAAGCAGAATGAAGCTATATGTACAAAGCAACCAAAATGTTGTAATTAGTGTATGTTGTAATTAATGTTGTAATTAATATGTACAAAGCAACCAAAATGTTGTAATTAATGTATGTTAATGGCAAAAAGAAGACTAGGGAAGGTGTGGGCCCCCTCAGAAAGGAAAGCGGTGAATTAGTCACTAGTGATGTGGAAAAGGCTGAGGTACTCAATCACTTCTTTACCTCAGTCTTCACTGCAAGGGCCTCCAGCCACACTCCTGGTGTCATGGCAGACGATGCCAGGGACGGGGAGGAAGAACTGCCCACCATAAGTGAAGCTCAGGTTCGTGATCACCTGAAGAACCTGAAAGTGTTCAAGTCCATGGGACCCGACGGGATACACCCACGGGTGCTGAGAGAACTGGCAGATGAGGTTGCCAAGCCCCTCTCTATTATATTCCAGAAGTCATGGCAGACTGGGGAAGTCCCCACGGACTGGAAAAGGGGAAACATTACTCCCATTTTCAAAAAGGGCAAGAAGGAGGAACCGGGGAACTACAGGCCAGTCAGTCTCACCTCTGTGCCCGGAAAGATCATGGAGCAGATCCTCCTGGAGGCACTAATGACTCAGAAGAACAGTGAAGAGGTGATTGGGAATAGTCAGCATGGCTTTGCCAAGGGCAAATCCTGCCTGACAAACCTGGTGGCCTTCTATGATCAGGTGACAACATTAATAGATGAGGGGCGAGCAACTGATGTCGTTTACCTGGATTTGAGCAAAGCCTTCGACACTGTCCCGCACCACATCCTGGTCTCCAAGCTGGCGACACATGGGTTTGATGGATGGACCACTAGATGGATAAAGAATTGGCTTGATGGCCGCACCCAAAGAGTGGCTGTCAACGGGTCCATGTCCCAATGGAGGCCAGTGACAAGCAGAGTCCCTCAGGGATCAGTCCTGGGACCTGTCTTGTTCAACATCTTTGTGGGTGACATGGACAGTGGCATCGAGTGCACCCTCAGCAAGTTTGCTGATGACACCAAGCTATGTGGTGCAGCGGACACGCTGGAGGGAAGGGATGCCAGCCAGAGGGACCTGGACAGGCTGGAGAGGTGGGCACAAGCCAACCTCATGAGCTTCAACAAGACCAAGGGCAGGGTCCTGCATCTGGGTCGAGGCAATGCCAGGCACAAATGCAGGCTGGGCAGTGACTGGCTGGAGAGCAGCCCTGAGGAGAGAGACTTGGGGGTGCTGGTGGACGAGAAGCTCAACAGGAGCTCTCAATGTGCACTTGCAGCCCGGAAAGCCAATCAGATCCTGGGCTGCATCAGGAGAAGTGTGACCAGCAGGTCAAGGGAGGGGATTCTCCCCCTCTACTCAGCTCTGGTGAGACCCCACCTGGAGTACTGCCTCCAGTTCTGGAGCCCCTATTCCAAGAGGGATCTGGAGGTGCTGGAGCGTGTCCAGAGAAGGGCCACGAGGATGAGCAGAGGGCTGGAGCACCTCTCCTATGAGGACAGACTGAAGGAGTTGGGGCTGTTCAGTCTGGAGAAGAGAAGGCTCCCAGGTGACCTCATTGTGGCCTTCCAGGATCTGAAGGGGGCCTACAGGAAGGCTGGGGAGGGACTTCTCAGGATCTCAGGTAGTGCTAGGACTAGGGGGAATGGAATGAAGCTGGAAATGGGGAGATTCAGGCTAGATGTGAGGAAGAAGTTCTTCAGCATGAGAGTGGTGAAGCCCTGGAATGGGTTATCCAGGGAGGTGGTTGAGGCCCAGTCCCTGGAGGTGTTTAAGACCAGGCTGGACGAGGCTCTGGCCAGCGTGATCTAGTGTGGGGTGTCCCTGCCCATGGCAGGGGGTTGGAACTAGCTGATCCTTGTGGTCCCTTCCAACCCTGACTGATTCTATGATTCTATGATTCTGTGAAACTCTGAGGTATAAAATGCAATAAATGTATACAAAGTCTATTTTCATGTATTTACAATTAAGAAACAACACAAGGACCTCCCTGGACAAGCCAGGGGGCTACCAACAGCCTCCTTCTCTCCTTCCTCCCCCTCCCCCTACCCCGGACAAGGGAAAAAGAGAGGGCAGTTAGTATAGCCTGCAAGTACTTAGCCACAACAAGGAACTCACAACAAGGTCAGCAAAGCCAAGCGAAAGCAACAGCCAGTGGCAGCTAGAGGGAAGAAGCAAAAAAGAGACAGAGCATCTTATGCAACTAACTTTTATCCCAGCCAGCAAGCCAATGGAATGACATATACCTATCTATGCTGTTGCTCTGAGTCCAGTGATAAGTTATCTACCTTTTTACTCAAAGGTGCCTAGAAAGTTCCTGTTCTTGTTTTTGCAGTTAGGAACTATGGCAGAAGTGGATATTAGGAAGAAGTTGTTCCCCATGAGGGTGGTGAGAGACTGGCACAGGCTGCCCAGGGAGGTAGGGGAAGCCTCATCCCTGGAGGTTTCTGCAGCCAGGCTGGCTGTGGGCAACCTGCTGTAGTATGAGGCGTCCCTGCCCATGGCAGGGGGGTTGGAACTGGCTGATCCTTGAGGTCCCTTCCAACCCTGACAATTCTGTGATTTTATTTTTAAGTTCCACCTTCAAACCATAACACTTGCACTTACCAGATGAATTTTCACTCATGCAGCCTCTAATTGCACTTTTTGTTTTAGGCTGCACAAAAACTTGATAGCATTTCAAGAACCTGAGGGTTCAACACTAACCCTTTCAATCAGAGAACAGATTCCACACCCCATCCCCCACTCCCCTTTGTTGTTGTTTCCAAAGAAATAAATGTAGTTAGAGAATATGTATTTAAATGAGCCATGACACCTGTCATGCTTCACTGTAGTGCTGTCAGTTAATGCTAAGATACCATAAAAACAGTTTTCCTGCCTGATTTCAGTGGGCAGAGGTAGTGAGAATGATTCCATAGGAGATGAATATTGAGGAAGACTGTGGTAGTACACAGAAATAAAAGTCCCTTTTGGGGGGCTCTGAATTATTCCAGCAGTGTTTGTGTTACAGAAACACCTCTTTAGACATCTACAGAGACATTACTGTAACACAAACCCTGCTGGAGCAAGACCCCATTGCGTTTGTCCCTAGCCACAACAACCCCATGCAGAGCTACCGGCTGGGGTTGGAGTGGCTGGAGAGCAGCCAAACAGAAATGGACCTGGGGGTGCTGATTGACAGCTGGATGAACATGAGCCAGCAGTGTGCCCAGGCAACCAAGAAGGCCAAGAGCATCCTGGCTTGCATCAGGAATAGTGTGGCCAGCAGGAGCAGGGAAGTCATTCTGCCCTGTACTCTGCACTGGTTAGGCCACACCTTGAGTCCTGTGTCCAGTTCTGGGCCCCTCAGTTTAAGAAGGACGTTGAGACACTTGAACGTGTCCAGAGAAGGGCAACGAGGCTGGGGAGAGGCCTTGAGCACAGCCCTGTGAGGAGAGGCTGAGGGAGCTGGCGTTGCTTAGCCTGGAGACGAGGAGGCTCAGGGGAGACCTCATTGCTCTCTACAAGTCCCTGAAGGGAGGTTGTAGCCAGGAGGGAGTTGGTCTCTTCTCCCAGGCAGCCAGCACCAGAACAAGGGGACACAGTCTCAAGCTGCGCCAGGGGAGGTTTAGGCTGGAGGTGAGGAGAAAGTTCTTCCCAGAGAGAGTCGTTCGCCATTGGAATGTGCTGCCCAGGGAGGTGGTGGAGTCACCATCCCTGGAGGTGTTCAAGAGGGGATTGGATGTGGCACTTGGTGCCATGGTCTAGTAGTCATGAGGTCTTGGGTGACAGGTTGGACCTGATGATCTTTGAGGTCTCTTCCAACCTTATTGATTCTATGATTCTATGATTGTATACACAATTCTACAGAGCAATGATTTCTTGCACTGAAATCAGTCTGCTAGGCCTGAATCTATGTGAGTAGATTGGGAAGTTGTAATTAATGTCTGTGATTCCTCAGTACTTTTTCCAGTGAGTGGATTGTCTCAGTCATGATGTGAAGGTTTGGTTGTAGTTGGAGTCTGCCTGGGAGATTAAAATGCAAGGGACTTCAAGCATCCCTGGCTTTGAAAGCAGTAAACATGAGAAGCTTGAGCTAGCAGGGAGGGGAGGAGGAAAGGGAAACAGTTCAGGTACTGGGAAAGACAGATCTTTGAATCTACTGAAAAGGACAAGAGTGCAGGGTATGGTTTGATGGATGTGCTGTGTTCTCATGACATTTCCCCACAATTAAAGTGACATCTGCTCAAATGTCAACAGGTTTGATGAGCTTCTCCCTGCAGGAGTAGGCAGCCCTGGTGTTTGGAGGAGATGACCCTTTAGTTAAAGGCACAGACAGAAGTTTCTGAAGAAATTCAAGTGAAGAAGAGAACCAGTGTGCTGTCATCTGTTCTCAGTTAGCATAAGAGTCTCTATATAGCAAGAAAGGATCATCTTAATGTGAGTTTTATTATTGTCTTGTAAGTGTTTCTAATGAAGTTTTCTTATTCCTCTTGTGATTCATCTGTGGACCTTGTAGTCTTGAAAGCCTTAATTCAATTTCCTTTCTCTTAAGGACGCATTTTGATGGCATGGGAGTCACACAGTAAATTCTGTCACTAAATGTTTCTTATGTCAGCCTTACCTTGTTGTCTTACTGCTGTTCTGAAGGCTGAGAGATCACAGGCTCACAAGATGTTAGGGGGTGAAAGGGACCTCTGGACATCATTGAGTCCAACCCCCTGCCAGAGCAGGACCAGAGAATCCAGCACAGGTCACACAGGAACACATCCAGACAGGGCTGGAAAGTCTCCAGAAAAGGAGACTCCACAACCTCTCTGGGCAGCCTGCTCCAGGGCTCTGTGAGCCTCCCAGTGAAGAAGTTCCTCCTCATGTTGAGGTGGAACCTCCTGAGCTGGAGTTTACATCCATCGTCCCTTGTCCTGTCACAGGGCACAATTGAGCAGAGCCTGTCCCCTCCCTCCTGACCCCCAGCCCTCAGATATTAATAGACATTTATTAAATCCCCTCTCAGTCTTCTCCTCTCCAGACAAAACAGCCCCAGGGCTCTCAGCCTCTCCTCACCAGGCAGTGTTCCAGTCTGTTAATCACCCTTGTAGCCTCTCTCCAGCAGATCCCTGTCCCACCTGAACTGGGGAGCCCAGAGCTGGATGCAAAATTCCAGGTGTGGTCTCAGCAGGGCAGAGGAGAGGGGGAGGAGAACCTCCCTGGCTCTGAGGAGGTCATAATGTAGGAAACCAAATGATGTGATGTTGAGTTTGGAAGATGTTAGCACTGATGAGAACAAGAAAAGCTTCTGCAGGTGAGATCACAGCACAACAGGAACAGTCAACTGTAAGAGACTTTGCCCTGGTAGCGGAAGACAGAGGCTTCATTGTTAACCTTGTTCACCTCTGCATCTTTGTTACTGCAATGGTTTTGTGTTTATTTGTGGCTGTTACAAGTGAAACAATCTTGAATGTTTTGCCTTAAATGTTATTACCCAGTGGCTCCTAAAGAAGGGAAGGCTCCCAGGAGACCTTCTTGTGGCCTTCCAGTATCTGAAGGAGGCTCCAAGAAAGCTGGGGAGGGACTTTTGAGGGTGTCAGGGAGTGATAGGACTGGGGGGAATGGAGCAAAACTAGAAATGGGTAGATTGAGATTGGATGTGAGGAAGAAGTTGTTCCCCATGAGGGTGGTGAGAGACTGGCACAGGTTGCCCAGGGAGGTGGTGGAAACCTCATGCCTGGAGGTTTTTCAGGCCAGGCTGGATGTGGCTGTGAGCAACCTGCTGTAGTGTGAGGTGTCCCTGCCCATGGCAGGGGGGTTGGAACTGGCTGATCCTTGAGGTCCCTTCCAACCCTGACAATTCTATGATTCAGTGAAGTATACACTGTGGAATTGTTAGTATTGCTTTGAGAATACTTTGCCTCTAGCTAAAGCTGTGTGATGAAAGCCTGTTGGCTGAGAACAGACATAAAGACCTTTAAGTCAAGCACATGCTACTGGGGGTAAAATTTGATCTGCAGAAGTTATTTTTTGCAGCTGGTGTAATACAAGCTGAAGACAAACAAAAAAAAAGGACTTAATTTCCAGTTTCAAGGCAGGGTGCAGAACTTCCCCCCCCCCCAGCCCATGGATTTGATGTGGATGCCATGGGAAAAGCAAAAACTCCTTTAGCATTTAGTTTCCAAGAGTGCCAGTAAGCAGCGTCATTGAATGCAGCGATGGAAACAGGCACAGTTTAGCATTTCTAACCCTTTCAGCACACAGGGGCAGCCACTTTACACTCCTGCCATAGCTGAACACATCAGCTTTGATGGCTCCAAGTCCAGATGGAGAGCAGTGACAAGTGGTGTCCCTCATTGCTGGGACCTATACTGTCTAATATTTTTATCAGTGCTACAGACAGGGGCATCGAGTGCAGCAGCAGCGGTGTGCAGATGACACCAAGCTGAGCGGTGCTGTCCATGCACCAGGGGGACAGGATGTCCCTGCAGGGATGGGCCTGGGGAGCTGGGGTCAATCAGGCTGGGGATACCTAATAGCTCCCTTCCAGTGTCTGAAGGGGGCTACAAAAAGGACGGAGAGAGGCTGTTTACAAAGGCCTGTAGAGATGGGATGAGGGACAATGGCTTCAAACTGGAGAAAAACAGAATTTAGATTGGATGTTAGGAACAAGTTCTGCATCATGAGGGTGGTGGAACACTGGCACAGGTTGCCCAGGGAGGTTTGTGGGTGCCTAGGGCTTTGAAACATTAGCTCTTCGTTATGGCTGTCACTTTTAAAAGACATTGTGAAGAAATGGAGTGTGCCAGCCTTTGGTTCCTGTGCAGCTGATGGCAAAATCACTGTCTATCCTGTCTATACTAGCAGAATGAATGCTCCTACATGAGCAGAGGGCTGGAGCTGCTCTGCTATGGAGACAGACTGAGAGAGTTGGGGCTGTTCAGTCTGTAGAAGAGAAGGTTCCCAGGAGACCTAATTGTGGCCTTCCAGGACCTGAAGGGGGCTCCAAGAAAGCTAGGGAGGGACTTTTGAGGGTGTCAGGGAGTGATAGGACTGGGGGGGGAGCAAAACTAGAAGTGGGTAGATTGAGATTGGATGTTAGGAAAAAGCTCTTTCCCATGAGGGTGTTGGAACACTGGCACAGGTTGCCCAGGGTGGTTGAGGTCCCATCCCTGGGGATATTCAAGGTGAGGTTTGACAAGGACCTGATCTAGGTGCTTGCTGCAAGGGGGTTTGACTGAATGACCTTTAGAGGTCCCTTCCAACCCAAGCCACTCTATGATTCTACAAAAGGTCTCTCTGTGCCTAATACATTATACATCAGCATACTACTACATGGGTTTTGAAACATACTGAGATGAACAGAAAGACAACAAAGCTTATAATATTCTGTGGTTGATTCTATGATTCTATGATTGCAGAGCCATATAAAACTCAAAGGGAGGCATTTTTGAAACATCTATTGGGTGGCTCTACAATTTTCAGATTTCATACCCCTCTCACCTCCTCTCCAGTCAAGACAGCATGCACACATGTATGGATACAGATTGCTCATTATCATTTATCTAGCTGGCTACAGAATTAAAATCTGTGTAGCTTTCATAGTTCCCCTGACTCCCTTCCTAAGAAAGGAGAGAATAAAAGGGAAATGAGAGCTTTAAACAGCCTTCTAGTTCAGGCTTCTGACCTTTAGAATAGTGGTTGTGCCCCTTGAGGTAAAGCAGCAAGGTCTTGAGAGGTGTACACACTCAGCCAGCAGTGTGCCCAGGTGGCCAAGAAGGCCAATGGCATCCTGGCCTGCATCAGGAATAGTGTGGCCAGCAGGAGCAGGGAGGTCATTCTGGCCCTGTACACTGCACTGGTTAGGCCACACCTTGAGTCCTGTGTCCAGTTCTGGGCCCCTCAGTTTAGGAAGGATGTTGACTTGCTGGAGTGTGTCCAGAGAAGGGCAACAAAGTTGGTGAGGGGTTTGGAACACAAGCCCTATGAGGAGAGGCTGAGGGAGCTGGGGTTGCTTAGCCTGGAGAAGAGGAGACTCAGGGGAGACCTCATTGCTCTCTACAACTACCTGAAGGGTGGTTGTAGCCAGGAAGGGCTTGGTCTCTTCTCTCTAGCAACCAGCACCAGAACAAGAGGACACAGTCTCAAGCTGTGCCAGGGGAAGTTTGGGCAGGAGGTGAGGAGAAAGTACTTCACTGAGAGAGTCATTCGCCATTGGAATGTGCTGCTCGAGGAGGTGGTGGAGTCACCATCCCTGGAGGTGTTCAAGAGGGGATTGGACGTGGCACTTGGTGCCATGGTCTAGTCATGGGGTCTGTGATGACAGGTTTGACTTGATGATCTTTGAGGTCTCTTCCAACCTTGGTGATACTGTGATACTGTGATAGTCAAACCAATGAAACAGCAGTGAGAGTGGCTTCTGTACATTCAGAGCAGAAGCTGACTTATGATCATTGAGCTGGAGATGCTTTTCTAATCTTTCTGCACAACATTCAGTCTTTTGGTTTTCAAGGGTTTTATATGCTCAGTTTGGTGTTGGTTTTTTTTTTCCTCCCCTGGGGCTTGATAGCTACAGTCCAAATTGCCCTTTATTAAATGAATTTAACTTTCTGGTTTCCATTTTCCATGCTTTACACTGTATTTGAGCTCCTCATCTGTATTGTCAATGATCATTACTCTGGAATGTCACTTTCTATCTAAGATATGACATTAGAAATCTATTTTGCCTTACTGCTCCTAATCTATTTATGTGTGGCTGGAGTCTCAAGGAAAAACAAAGGTTGTCTGTTTCTGGGTTTGGTTTTTGCTGATAGCCCTTTTGAGTTAGTATTTTAAACTTGTAGTAGCTTAAAAATGAGACAAACATGGAACTAGAGATTTAAAGTTTCAGCCATGTAACAATTTAATCTTCAGGGAAAATCCATGTATAGATTTAAAAATGCTTTGTAAGTGCAGCAAGAAAAGTGTGGCCAGCAGGGCTAGGGAGGTTCTGCTCCCCCTCTACTCTGCCCTGCTGAGACCACACCTGGAGTCCTGTATCCAGTTCTGGGCTCCCCAGTTCCTGCTGGAGAGAGTCCAAGGGAGAGCCAGGAGGATGCTCAGCGGACTTGAGCATCTCTCCTGTGAAGAAAGACTGAGAGCCCTGGGGCTGTTTAGTCTGAAGAAGAGAAGGCTGAGAGGGGATCTGATCAATGCCTATCAATAGCTGAGGGGTGGGGGTCAAGTGGAGGGGGCCAAGCTCTTTTGGGTTGTGCACAGGAATAAGGCAAGGAACAGTAAATACAAACTTGAATAGAGAAGGTTTCAGCTCAACATGAGGAGAAACTTCTTTCCAGTGAGGGTGAGAGAGCCCTGGAGCAGGCTGCCCAGAGAGGTTGTGGAGTCTCTTGCTCTGGAGACTTTCCCACTCCATCTGGATGCATTCCTGTGCAGACCATCCTGGGTAATGCTGCTGTGGCAGGGGAGTTGATCCTGGTAATCTCTGGAGGTCCCTTCCAACCTCTAATGTTCTGTGATTGTGTAAGTTCTTCACTGAGAGAGTCATTCACCATTGGAATGTGCTGCCCAGGGAGGTGGTGGAGTCACCATCCCTGGAGGTGTTCAAGAGGGGACTGGACGTGGCACTTGGTGCCATGGTCTAGTCATGGCGTCTGTGGTGCCAGGTTGGACTCGATGATCTTTGAGGTCTCTTCCAACCTTGGTGATTCTGTGATTCTGTGTGATTCTGCGATAAAAACTACCAAGTAGCGAACAGCCTTGGCTGGACAGCACTCACAGCTGCTTTGAACAGCAGCCCTCAGGACCATATGGGTGATTCAGGATACATTCACTCTCGTGGGAATGTTTCACTATCAATTTGACTAACTGACTGACAAAGAAATATTTCCTTGAAGAGTCTAAATTCAAAGATATGGCAGCTGAAAGGACCTTGTAGAGAGGCTGCTGCTGGTCTCTTCTCACAGGTAATTAGTGACAGAACAAGAGGGAATGGCCTCAAGCTGGAGAGGTTTAGACTGGATGTTAGGAAGCATTTTTTCCCAGCAAGAGTGGTCAGGGACTGAAATGTGCTGCCCAGGGAGGTGGTGGAGTCACCAGCCCTGGATGTGTTTAAAGGTGGTTTGGATGTGGTGCTTGGGGCTCTGGTTTAGGGGTGAGCCTTGGAGAGAAGGGTTCTGGGTTGGACTTGGTGATCCTGAGGGTCTTTTCCAACCTGAATGTTTCTGTGATTCTGTGATCAGTTGGGCCTCAACAAATGACTCTGAGCCACATCTTTTCTTATTGTTGCTGTGGCTAAATGTTATAGTTTGCTGTCTGAGCTCTGCCCCTGAGCAAAATCAAGAACATTTCACTTGTAAATTCTTGGGTCTTCAGATGTTAAGGACAGTGTCACCTGTCTGTTCTGGTATGGTTTGTTGGTGTCTACCAGCCACACACCCAGAGCTGTGCTATGGTGAGTGGCAGAGTTGTGCTATGGTCAGTAGCACGGCTTCCCTGTGTTTTTCCAGCCAGCTTTCTGAAGGCATAGCTACTCATTTGTGGTTGCGTATGCTTTCATCTGGCAAGACACAGCTCCAGATTAGCATGGCACCGTGCCTGTGTGATTATATCCTGCAGGTACGACGAGGCTCCTAAATGCCATCTGGCAGTGCTAAGTGGCCAGGCTGCATCAGAGCATCCAGACAATGGAATCATAGTATCATAGCATCAGTCAGGGTTGGAAGGGACCACAAGGATCATCTAGTTCCAACCCCTGCCATGGGCAGGGACACCCCACACTACATCAGGCTGGCCAGAGCCTCGTCCAGCCTGGGCTTAAACACCTCCAGGGACGGGGCCTCAACCACCTCCCTGGACAACCCATTCCAGGGCTTCACCACTCTCATGGGGAAGAACTTCCTCCTCACGACCAGCCTGAATCTCCCTCCTTCCAGCTTCATTCCATTCCCCCTAGTCCTATCGATACCTGAGATCCTGAGAAGTCCCTCCCCAGCCCTCTTGTAGGCCCCCTTCAGATCCTGGAAGGCCACAATGAGGTCACCTGGGAGCCTTCTCTTCTCCAGACTGAACAGCCCCAACTCCTTCAGTCTGTCCTCATAGGAGAGGTGCTCCAGCCCTCTGATCATCCTCGTGGCCCTTCTCTGGACACCTTCCAGCACCTCCAGATCCCTCTTGGAATAGGGGCTCCAGAACTGGAGGCAGTACTCCAGGTGGGATCTCTCCAGAGCTGAGTAGAGGGGGAGAATCCCCTCCCTTGACCTGCTGGCCACACTTCTCCTGATGCAGCCCAGGATCTGATTGGCTTTCCGGGCTGCAAGTGCACACTGAGAGCTCCTGTTGAGCTTCTCGTCCACCAGCACCCCCAAGTCTCTCTCCTCAGGGCTGCTCTCCAGCCAGTCACTGCTCAGCCTGGATTTGTGCCTGGGATTGTCTTGACCTAGCTGCAGGACCCTGCCCTTGGTCTTGTTGAAGCTCATGAGGTTGGCTTGTGCCCACCTCTCCAGCCTGTCCAGGTGCCTCTGGCTGGCATCCCTTCCCTCCAGCGTGTCTGCTGCACCACACAGCTTGGTGTCATCAGCAAACTTGCTGAGGGTGCACTCGATGCCACTGTCCATGGTGGAGGATGAATGGTAAAGGGGTCATAGTAAACTCGATTCACCTGGGCCTTGTGCGCAGGTACCACATAGATTGTCTGACAGGAACATTACAAGCAGGGGCATGGTGAGCTCTCCAGCCAGCGGATGTAACCTTTAGCTTAAGATGGTCTCAATTCTGTGGTGATACTAATAATTTAACGTGGCACTTACATGGATTGCTGCATTTAATTACTATGTTTTTAAGTCCTGCCTGCCTGAAAAAATCTAACCCCCTCCCCAGTCCCTGCTGCAGCTGCTGTGTTGAAATGCATCTAAAACCTGAGCCATGGCACGTGCTTTTTGAAGCCT
Organism: Picus viridis; assembly: GCA_033816785.1. NCBI lineage: Eukaryota > Metazoa > Chordata > Aves > Piciformes > Picidae > Picus > Picus viridis. The sequence goes on from CM066567.1 coordinate 12,060,953, forward strand.
TTGAACTGAAGCTAGCTGTAGTTTGAGGCCTGTCTACTTCAGAGGGAAAGGAAACACTTTCCTATTCTGCTCACAGACAGACTGTGCTGGAGGGCTTCTGCCTCTCTTCCCACAATGACTGCAGCAGCTAATCATGTGTAATCCCTGTGTTGCTGCTCACAAAGAGAATCTCTGGGCTTGGGAAAAGCATAAACTGGGGGATGTATGCAATTTACAGGGCAGTTGCTTTGTGTTTTACTGTATTTCCTTTTATTTTTAATTCAATTTCATATTATTCATTTTATTTAGTTAGTTTATTTGATTTTTTTTAATGTTTATTTTATAAGCTGCATCCTTTCATACCTGCCATTATTCCCTTCATGTTTATGTGGCAGGTGTTACGACTTTCACTGGTACTGCTTTGCACTCCTGGGTTCCTAAAGCAGGTAACTCGTAATGCTCTGATGAGATATAATGGGTTTTCTCTCTCTTTGGTGAGATGAGGAAGTGTTCACTTTTCATTCTTTAAGATAAAATAATCATAGAATTGGAATCACAGAGTTGTTAGGGTTGGAAGGCACCTCAAGGAGCAGCCAGTTCCAGCCCCCTGCCATGGCCGGGGACACCTCACACTACAGCAGGTTGCTCACAGCCACATCCAGGCCTGTCGTTCAAAACCTCCAAGCATGAGGCTTCCACCACCTCCCTGGGCAACCTGTGCCAGTCTCTCACCACCCTCATGGGGAACAACTTCTTCCTAACATCCACTTCTGCCATAGTTCCTAACTGCAAAAACAAGAACAGGAACTTTCTGGGCATCTTTGAGTAAAAAGGTAGATAACTTATCACTGGACACAGAGGAACAGCATAGATAGGTATATGTCATTCCATTGGCTTGCTGGCTGGGATAAAAGTTAGTTGCATAAGATACTCTGTCTCTTTTTTCCTTCTTCCTCACATCCAATCTGAATCTCCCCATTTCTAGTTTTGCTCCATCCCTCCCAGTCCTATCACTCCCTGACACCCTCAAAAGTCCCTCCCCAGCTTTCTTGGAGCCCCCTTCAGATACTGCTATGAACTGTTCAATAGACTGTTCAATAATAGGGACAATAAACATCTGGGTCTTCCAGATGTCTCTTTGTTTTGTTCCTGTTTCGAAACATCTGGAAACCTTGGGGAAACAGCCACTCCAGATAGACTGAGTGATTTCCCGCTGCAGTGAGTCCAGCATGTCCGGGTTTGCTGTGTGTGGTTCTGTGATCCACTGAGGCCTTTCTGAGCTGCATCCATCCTGGCCTTTCTTTCCCTCCTTAGCTACCTCACTTTTCACATACATACAGCCATGAGGTCTGTGGTGACAGGTTGGACTTGATCCTTTGAGGTCTCTTCCAACCTTGGTGATATTGTGATACAATGCATGCTTCCACCTTAATACCCAGCGTTTGCCAGGGAGAGTTCAGACTCCTGTGAAGTGTGATGGGTTTCACTTCCACTTATATCACCATGTTTTTATATGCTCTTAAGCAAGAAATGGGTGCAAGTTTTCAGTGTGTGGAGGTGAGATTGCCTTCCCCCATAAATGTATTCCAAATTGGGCTGAAAACAGTTTACATTTCTGCCTTGATGGGCTGAAAATTTAGCTCACTGGTGGTATCAAAACACTACCTTTGAACTGGCAGTTAGGCATATAATGCTGATCCCTGTAGGAAACTGGAAACCAGGCTGTCCCCCAGGTTGGGGACTGAGCTGCTGGAGAGCAGTGAAAGGGAAAAGGACCTGGGGTCCTAGTGGGTGGGAAGTTGTCCATGAGCCAGCAATGTGCTCTTGTGGCCAAGAAGGCCAGTGGCATCCTGGGGTGGGTTAGAAGGGCTGTGGTTAGTAGGTCAAGAGAGGTTTTTCTCCCCCTCTACTCTGCCCTGCTGAGGCCACATCTGGAGTATTGTGTCCAGTTCTGGGTCCCTCAGTTCAGGAAGGACCTCAGGGAACTGCTTGAAAGAGTCCAGCACAGAGCCACAAAGATAATGAAGGAAGTGGAAGATCTTCCTTATGAGGAGAGCCTGAGGGAGCTGAGGGCTCTGTAGCTTGGAGAGGAGGAGCCTGAGAGGTGACCTCATTGCTGGTGCTAAAGATGTGCAGGGTGAGTGCCCAGAGGCTGGAGCCAGGCTCTGCTGGGTGCTGCCCAATGCCAGCACAAGGGGCAGTGGTGGAAGCTGAGGCAGAGGAAGTTCCATGGAAACAGGAGGAAGAATTTTTCCCTGTGAGGGTGCCAGAACACTGGAAGAGGCTGCCCAGGGGAGTTGTGGAGTCTACCTCTCTGGAGACATTCAAGCCCTGCCTGGATGTGTTCCTGTATGACCTGCTCTAAGTGCTCCTGCTCTGGCAGGGGGTTGGACTGGCTGAGCTTTGGAGGTCTCTGCCAGCCCCTAACATCCTGTGATTCGTTCTGTGATTCAGTGTCTCACAAAGATGCAGGCAGTTGGTTTGCTGAAGTGTTTGGGGATTTCTGGTAGGTTGGGTTTGTTTGGGTTACTTTTTTTTGTACTGACTGGTTCTGGCATTGCATTTCAGCTTGTCCTTTTGCTGGTGCACACAGCTAGGTTTATCATTAATGTCCTGGGAATTCCAGGCGGGCTATTAAAGGAATGAGATCTCTCTCTGAGATGCAGGTATTCCCAGACAGACAGACAGACAGATCCTTCTCAGATCCTGTACTGCAAAAATTGAGGCTGTACACATTCAGAATAAATATTATGGTTTAGTGCCGTGCCTGTTAGCAACACAGGCCTGTCTGTGCACGCAGATGTGTGCTGTGCTGTGCTTCAGGAGAAAGCTGGGACCGCTGCCAACTTGCAGTTCATTATTCCTGCAGTTTATGAATGCTTCAGAAGACCAATAGGTCTAAATTGTGTCCTCCATGAGCTGTCATTGCTTTTGTAATCTCTGCTTTGTTTGTTGTTTGGGGTTTTTTTCTTTCATTTCAGGTTTTAATTGTGATCTTAGATTTCAGCAAGGGGGAACGGGGTTGTGGTTAAATCTTTCCATCCCCTGCACTCTGAAGGAGTTAAGAGTTTGGATGGCCTGTTTGTGTTCTGAAAGTGCTCCTATCAGCTCAGTCTTGACATTTCCCCCCCCACCAATGACAGTGTTAGGTCACCCATGTTTCAGACCTGTGATTACCTCTGCAAAACGATTCAGGGGAGGAGCTGGGTAGAGCTGAGTGTCTGCTTTTACCACAAGGAGACCTCATTGAATATGAGATTTCTGTTGTGTAAGTGAATAGAGTAGAGTAGAGTAGAGTAGAGTAGAGTAGAGTAGAGTAGAGTAGAGTAGAGTAGAGTAGAGTAGAATGGAATGGAATAGAATAGAATAGAATAGAATAGAATAGAATAGAATAGAATAGAATAGAATAGAATAGAATAGAATAGAATAGAATTAACCAGGTTCATAGGCTTAAGTATCATAGTATCATAGCATCAGTCAGGGTTGGAAGGGACCACAAGGATCAGCTAGTTCCAAACCCCTGCCTTGGCCAGGGACACCCCACACTAGAGCAGGCTGGCCAGAGCCTCATCCAGCCTGGGCTTAAACACCTCCAGAGATGGGGCCTCAACCACCTGGCTCACTGGAGAGGTCCCAGAAGACTGGAAGCTGGCCAACGTGGTGCCCATCCACAAGAAGGGCCGGTTGGAAGAGCCAGGGAATGATAGGCCTGTCAGCCTGACCTCAGTGCCAGGCAAGATTATGGAACGGGTCATCTCGAGTGCGATCACACAGCACTTACAGGATGACCAGGGGCTCAGGCCTAGCCAGCATGGATTTAGGAGGGGCAGGTCCTGCCTGACCAACCTGATCTCCTTCTATGATCAGGTGACCCGCCTGGTGGATGTGGGGAGGCCTGTGGATGTGGTCTACCTGGACCTCAGCAAGGCCTTTGACACCGTTCCCCACAGCAAACTCCTGGCCAAGCTGGCAGCCCGTGGCTTGGACAGGAGCACACTGCATTGGGTTAGGAACTGGCTGGAGGGCCGAGCCCAGAGAGTAATGGTGAATGGCACCACATCCAGCTGGCGGCCTGTCACTAGTGGTGTGCCCCAGGGATCAGTACTGGGCCCCATGCTCTTCAACATCTTTATTGATGATCTGGATGAGGGCATTGAGTCCATCATCAGTAAATTTGCAGATGACACCAAGCTGGGGGCAGCAGTTGATTTGCTGGAGGGCAGAGAGGCTTTGCAGAGGGACCTCGACAGGCTGGACAGATGGGCAGAGTCCAATGGCATGAGATTTAACACATCCAAGTGCCGGGTTCTGCACATTGGCCACAACAACCCCAGGCAGTGCTACAGGCTGGGGTCAGAGTGGCTGGAGAGTGGCCAGGCAGAGAGGGACCTGGGGGTACTGGTTGATGGTAGGCTGAACATGAGCCTGCAGTGTGCCCAGGCAGCCAAGAAGGCCAATGGCATCCTGGCTTGCATCAGGAACAGTGTGGCCAGCAGGAGCAGGGAGGTCATTGTGCCCCTGTACACTGCACTGGTTAGGCCGCACCTTGAGTCCTGTGTCCAGTTCTGGGCCCCTCAGTTTAGGAAGGATGTTGACTTGCTGGAATGTGTCCAGAGAAGGGCAACAAAGCTGGTGAGGGGTTTGGAACACAAGCCCTATGAGGAAAGGCTGAGGGAGCTGGGGTTGCTTAGCCTGGAGAAGAGGAGACTGAGGGGTGACCTTCTTGCTCTCTACAACTACCTGAAGGGAGGTTGTAGCCAGGCAGAGGTTGGCCTCTTCTCCCAGGCAACCAGCACCAGAACAAGAGGACACAGTCTCAGGCTGCGCCAGGGCAGGTTTAGGCTGGATGTTAGGAAGAAGTTCTACACGGAGAGAGTGATTGCCCATTGGAATCGGCTACCCGTGGAGGTGGTGGAGTCACCTTCACAGGAGGTGTTCAGGAGAAGACTTGATGGGGTGCTTGGCTGTATGGTCTAGTTGTTGGGTGGGTTGGATTGTTTGATGGGTTGGACGCGATGATCTTGAAGGTCTCTTCCAACCTGGTGTATTGTATTGTATTGTATTGTACCTCCGTGGACAACCCATTCCAGGGCTTCACCACTCTCATGCTGAAGAACTTCCTCCTCACGTCCAGCCTGAATCTCCCCACCTCCAGCTTCATTCCATTCCCCCTAGTCCTATCACTCCCTGAGATCCTGAGAAGTCCCTCCCCAGCCTCCTTGTAGCCCCCTTCAGATCCTGGAAAGCCACAATGAGGTCACCTGGGAGCCTTCTCTTCTCCAGACTGAGCAGCCCCAACTCCTTCAGTCTGTCCTCCTAGGAGAGGTGCTCCAGCCCTCTGCTCATCCTCGTGGCCCTTCTCTGGACACCTTCCAGCACCTCCAGATCCCTCTTGTACTAGGGGCTCCAGAACTGGAGGCAGTACTCCAGGTGGGGTCTCACCAGAGCTGAGTAGAGGGGGAGAATCCCCTCCCTTGACCTGCTGGCCACACTTCTCTTGCTGCAGCCCAGGATCTGATTGGCTTTCCGGGCTGCAAATACACACTGAGAGCTCATGTTGAGCTTCTTGTCCACCAGCAGGAAAGGAAGGTTGGAAAAGACCTTTGAGATCATCAAGTCCAACCTATCATCCAACACTATCTGATCAATGCAGTTGCAGTCTAGGACACATCGAAGGAACAGGCGACCAGGCCATTTATAAGTGACATGGATTTTTACCAATCACTTCCCATTAAAATGAGGAAAGTATAAGTCTTAATGAATACTCCACACATTTTTATCCTCTTTTTTTTTCTGAAATAGATGCTTTAGATGTGTCCTTAATTGTTCCTTATCTGAGAGGGTGACCTTTTCTTCTGGATCAGTCTTTACAGTGTGTATCTTCCTCTTTATCACCACCAGACTGGATTATGATGTTGCAGCAACATCTAAAGGCCATTCAGAAATTCTGTTAGTGCAGAATAAATCCTCTTTCCCACTTAAACACATCTCAAACAGATCTGCACTCTGTACATAATGTAGCTAAGAATTCATTTACGACCTTTGGAGTCTCTTGGTAAAGGAGAGGGAAATCAGGTTCTGCTGGGATTCATCATCACAGCAGCTAAAGCCACTGAAAAGAAAGGAAAATGAGAAGTGCAGGCAGTGTTTTTTTGTTTACAATCAAGGCTGCTCTTCTGGATAATAAGTGAGGTGGCATAAAGAAGATAAACCCACATATTTAAAGCATATGTTAAAGAGCTGCAAGAACATTGTGTACATAACATATTTAAACATGAAATGGAGATATGGAGTGAGATTAAGAGTGAAAAGAAGAATGTTTTGGTTCTTTTCTGCATGTATTATGGTTAGGCTGAAACCTGGATAGTTCTTCCATGACTGATTGAAAATTGACTATATGTCACATCTGGTTTGGCTTAACACAACTACTACTTCCACTCAGCACACAAATTATTTGTGTTTTATTCAAAGGTGTACTTATCTGTGATAGATATTTTACACTTTGCAGACTGGAGTCCAGGCCCACATTCTCTTTCATAGAATCATAGAATTGTCAGGGTTGGAAGGCACCTCAAGGAGCATCCAGTTCCACCCCCTGCCATGGGCAAGGAGACCTCATACTACAGCAGGTTGCTCACAGCCACAGCCAGCCTGACCTGAAAAACCTCCAGGCAGGAGGCTTCCACCACCTCCCTGGGCAGCCTGTGCCAGCCTCTCACTGCCCTCATGGGGAACAACTTCTTCCTAACATCAAATCTCAATCTACCCATTTCTATCTTAGATCCATCCCCTGAGTCCTATCACTCCCTGACACCCTCAAAAGTCCCTCCCCAGCTTTCTTGGAGCCCCCTTCAGATACTGGAAGGCCACAATTAGGTCTCCTGGGAGCCTTCTCTTCTCCAGACTGAACAGCCCCAACTCCCTCAGTCTGTCTCCATAGCAGAGCAGCTCCAGCCCTCTGCTCATCCTCGTAGCCCTTCTCTGGACACCTTCCAGCACCTCCAGATCCTTCCTGGCACAGAGGCTCCAGAACTGGACACAGTACTCCAGGTGTGTTCTCAGCTGAGGGGAGCAGAGGAGGAGAATCCCCTCCCTGGCCCTGCTGGCCACGCTTCTCTTCATGGAGCCCAACTTCTTTTCTTTAGCTATAAGGCAGAATCAAAATGATTGTTTGAAATACTGTCTTTGATCTATGTTCCTATTTCTGAGTTCTGCAGTTCTAATATCCATTATAAGGTGCTCAAAGAATTCTGGTTTTCCTGTTAAAGCTCTCTTTACAGTACAAATAGACTCTTACGAACACTGGTAGGGAAAACTGACTGACTTTAGTTTACCAGACAGCTCATGCAAGTTGATTTGACTAATTTACTCCTGTCCTTTAAAAGTCACTCTTTGTCTCTTTAGATACTATGAGTAATGGAGACTGAAAGGGAAATTAGCCTAGAGTCAGAGAATGGTCCAGGCTGGAAGGGACATCCTAAAGTAATCCAGTCTGACCTCCCTGCAGTCAGCAGGGACATCCCCAACTGGATCAGCCTGCTCAGGGCCTCCTCCAGCCTCACCTGGAATATCTCCAGGAAAGGAGCCTCAACCACCTCCCTGGGCACCCTGTGCCAGTGTCTCACCACAGTACCACAGTACCCTCATTGGGAAGAACTCCTTCCTAACATCCAATCTCAATCTAATCTAGTTTTACTTCATTGACCCAAGTCCTATCACTCCCTGACATCATCAAAAGTCTCCCTCCCCAGCTTCCCTGTAGCCCCCTTCAGATACTGGAAGGCCACAATGAGGTCTCCTGGGAACCTTCTCTCCTCCAGATTGAACAGCCCCAACTCCCTCAGTCTGTCCTCACAGGAGAGGAGCTCCAGCCCTCTGGTCATCCTCGTGGCTCTGTTGTGTACATGCTTCAGCACCTCCAGATCTGAATTGGTCTCTTTGTGCTTCCTTCTTTATTGCAGGCCTTTGTTCAGGATACATAGTGAAGCAAAGATGCAGATGCAGGCAGGCTTCAGCGTTCCTGGGTGTAAAACATTAGGAACACTCAGACACAAATAGTTGTGTCATATGAGTTTCTACACAACACACAATCATCCACCAGGCATGAAAGCTGTATCATAGTATCATAGCATCAGTCAGGGTTGGAAGGGACCACAAGGATCATCTAGTTCCAATCCCACTACCATGACCAGGCACACCCCACACTACATCAGGCTGGCCAGAGCCTCATCCAGCCTGCTCTTAAACACCTCCAGGGACGGGGCCTCAAACACCTCCCTGGATAATCCATTGCAGGGCTTCACCACTCTCATGCTGAAGAACTTCCTCCTCACATCCAGCCTGAATCTCCCTACCTCCAGCTTCATTCCGTTCCCCCTAGTCCTATCACTCCCTGAGATCCTGAGAAGTCCCTCCCCAGCCCTCTTGTAGGCCCCCTTCAGATCCTGGAAGGCCACAATGAGGTCACCTCAGAGCCTTCTCTTCTCCAGACTGAACAGCCCCAACTCCTTCAGTCTGTCCTCACAGGAGAGGTGCTCCAGCTCTCTGCTCATCCTCGTGGCCCTTCTCTGGACACCTTCCAGCACCTCCAGATCCCTCTTGTACTATGGGCTCCAGAACTGGAGGCAGTACTCCAGGTGGGGTCTCACCAGGGCTGAGTAGAGAGGGGAGAATCCCCTCCCTTGACCTGCTGGCCACACTTCTCCTGATGCAGCCCAGGATCTGATTGGCTTTCCGGGCTGCAAGTACACACTGAGAGCTCATGTTGAGGTTTTCATCCACCAGCACCCCCAAGTCTCTCTCCTCAGGGCTGCTCTCCATCGAAATGGTTGTGCACGTTGGTGAATCCATGTGCTCTTGGGCAAATACTCCAGAGATGTTATTTTTGGACTCCAGAAATACATCTAGACTGCTTGACATCTCTGAATTGAGGAAGTGCTACTGAAATAATTGCCTGCTATTGTATTGAAAGGATGACATGTTTCGAGAGAGAGAATGTGGGAGTTGGGCAAGCTCTACATTTATCAGCTCTTGTTTTATCTTATTGGAACCACTGTCTTCCCCACCTGCAGACTGTTTGGTGGCTAAGGAGCTGGCTGCGTGGTTGCACCCAGAGGGTAGTGCTCAATGACTTGAATTCCAGATGGAGAGCAGTGGCAGTGGTGTCCCTCAGGGGTCTGTACCAGGACCTGTGCTCTTTAATATTTCTATCAGTGCTACAGACAGGGAGATCAAGGCACCAGCAGCAGTGTGCAGGTGACACCAAGCTGAGTGGTGCTGCTGATACACCAGAGGGACAGGATGGCATCCAGAGGGACCTGGAGAGGTGGTGCCCAGGGGAACCTCATGAGGTTCAACAAGAGCAAGTGTAACGCTCTGCACCTGGGCTGGAACAATCCTCACTGTCAATACACACTGGGGGAGGAGGTGAGAGAAAGCAGCCCTGAGGAAAAGGACTTGGGGGTGCTGGTGGATGAGAAGCTGGACAGGAGCAGGCAGTGTAAGCTTGGGGCACAGAAGGCAAATCACAGCCTGGACTGCATCCAAAGATGTGTTGCCAGCAGATCCAATGTTTGATTACCATTTCAGAGAAGAAATGCATACAAAGAAAGAAGCAATGAACCAAAGAAGCCAAACCCATGCCCTTCTTGCTTGGGCAGAACTCAATTGCTTACTGTGGTGCTTTGCTCATCAGCTGTTTGGTGAACACAAGTACTTACCATTTTGGATTGTGATTTCCTCTGCACTCAGAATTTTCCTCATTTTCTCCCACGTCATTTTTATAGTTTCTTGCCTTTCTTGAGGTATGACAGTGACAAAAGAGTGCCTGTGGCCTTCTCCAGCTGCCAGCTCTGAGAATACAAATGGATCAATCCTCTCTCGTGAAGCTGCTTTCAGGTTCTTCCCATTACTCTGTGCATTTTCTGCCTATGTATATTTTCTACTGATCTCCAGCAGCGTACAGAGTAGAGGGAGAATACAAATCACATGCCCAGGACTTTTCACATTACTAGGGAGAGATGTTGTTCCCAAACATGTTCAAAACAAACTCACTACTGCTTCACAAACCCTGAAAAGAAATTAACCACCAAGATTTACTTTATTTTGCCTTGAGTTGAGGTCACATCTGACTTTCCCCAGGGAATCTCCTGATATGAAAGCCAAAATGGTCATGTTTTTACCCTATGGTACTAAAGTGTTCAAAGGAGGAAGACAGTGTTATCCTTTTTTTTGGTATTTCTTTGGTATGCAGTGCTACAGGCTGGGGTCAGAGTGGCTGGAGAGCAGCCAGGCAGAGAGGGACCTGGGGGGACTGGTTGATTGTAGGCTGAACATGAGCCTGCAGTGTGTCCAAGCAGCCAAGAGGGCCAATGGCATCCTGGCCTGCATCAGGAACAGTGTGGCCAGCAGGAGCAGGGAGGTCATTCTGCCTCTGTACACTGCACTGGTTAGGCCACACCTTGAGTCCTGTGTCCAGTTCTGGGCCTCTCAGTTTAGGAAGGATGTTGACTTGCTGGCACATACCCAGAGAAGGGCAACGAGGTTGGTGAGGGGTTTGGAACACAAGCCCTGTGAGGAGAGGCTGAGGGAGCTGGGGTTGCTTAGCCTGGAGAAGAGGAGGCTCAGGGAGACCTTACTGCTCTCTACAACTACCTGAAGGGAGGTTGTAGCCAGGTGGGGGTAGTCTCTTCTCTCAGGCAACCAGCACCAGAACAAGAGGACACAGTCTCAAGCTGCACCAGGGGAGGTTTAGGCTGGAGGTTAGGAAGAAATTCTACACAGAGTGATTGCCCATTGGAATGTGCTGCCCAGGGAGGTGGTGGAGTCACCATCACTGGACATTCTATCTGTAAACCTCAAAAGCCTTTATTTTAGTAAAAGAAAATCAACCAACCCCCCAAAAAAACTTTCTTGCTTGCTTTCTTGCCTTTTATTCCCCCCTCTTGGTTAAATTCAGAGTATTTTTGATGTTAGCTATGGCCTTTGCCATATGGGTTTGCGAAGTGTCTTTTCCCCCACCATGTTCTCCTGTAAATGGAGTCCTGACCACTGTGTTTTAATGGTGTTTTTTTTTTCTTACACAGTGCAGTTCCTGTTCAAAGAAACAAAATTGCTCATCTGAGAAACTGACAGTAAACTTGCTCAGCCTGCTCTCAAGTGGCAGCTGGTTAAAAAGTGTTCCTCCTAGCCGTGCCATCGCTTTCTAGCCAGCTGTGCTCATTAAGTGAAGGCTTTTGAGAAACAAAATCTTCCAGGAAGATTTATGGAGAAAGTTAAACTCTGAAATTGTTTTCCCCACAATTTATGAGCAGCAGAAATGTACTGTAAAAACCTCTCCCCCTGTAAATAAGTATTAACTCCCTGTGCTTAGCAAGGAGATGGCTATCAGTGAGTTTTGGTGTGGGTTTTTTTTTCCCCCTCTCTTAAAGTAAGTGTTTAGATAATTCCATGTATGCAGGCAGTCTGGATTTGATAGATAGCAGCTGTATCCTCATCTCCCAAAAGTGTAAGAGAAGGTCTCTCCCTGCTGGGGTATTTGCTCTGGGTGCAAGTCTTGGGAGGTCACTGTGAAGAGGGATTTGATAAATGGTGTGTGAGTAAGTGGGCTTTTGCTGAAGCTCTGTCAAATACTTGGGCTTGCTCTGTGATTTAGTAAAGGAATTCACAATATCACAGTATCACAGTATTACCAAGGTTGGAAGAGACCTCAAGGATCATCGAGTCCAACCTGTAACCACAAACCTCACGACTAGACCATGGCACCAAGTGCCACATCCAGTCCCCTCTTGAACGCCTCCAGGTTCAGTGAGGCGTTCAAGAGGGGACTTCATGTGAGAGAAACATGTGTTTGTGCAGCAGAACATGTATTTGTGCAGCAGAATGTGTGTTTGTGCAGCAGAATGTGTGTTTGTGCAGCAGAACGTGTGTTTGTGCAGCAGAACGTGTGTTTGTGCAAAACATACAGTTAGAATCATGGAATCATAGAATGGTCCAGGCTGGAAGGGACCTCCAAAGCTCATCCAGTCCAATCTCCCTGCAGCCAGCAGGGACATCCCCAACTGGATCAGGTTGTCCAGCCTCACCTGGAAGATCTCCAGGGAAGGAGCCTCAACCACCTCCCTGGGCATCCTGTGCCAGTGTTCTACCACCCTCATAGGAAAGAACTTGTTCCTAACATCCAATCTAAATCTGCTCTGCTCTAGTGTGAAGCCATTGCCCCTGGTCCTGTCTTTGCAAACAGTCTCTCTCCATCCTTCCTGTAGCCCCTGACTGATACTATGATACTGGCAGGCTGCTCTTAGGTCTCCCTGGAGCCTCCTCTTCTCCAGGTTGAACACCCCCAGCTCCCTCACCCTGTCCATGTAGCAGAGCTGCTCCAACCCCCTGATCATTCTTGTGGCCCTCCTCTGGACCCTCTCCATCAGGCCCATGTCCTTCTTGCCATATGCCACCCCCTAACAGTTTGCCATGCCACTGGTCATATGTTGGGGTGAGAAGAGCATGATGGCAACACAAGCTGGTAGCTAATTCAAGAGCATTAGCTTCAGAGGGATAAATCTGAATGTTGCCCCTCTCTGTGGTCACAACATCAGAACTTTTCCATTTCTCATAGAAGCACTGAGATGCATCTACCTTCAGTTTCATGAAGGGAAGAAATTGTGGAATATAGAAGTGTAGAATTAGGATGTAGGGAGAGATGTCCACATTGAGGAAGAAACAGAGGACTCTTCACATCATTTCAATTTATTTCTTGCTTGTTTACAAGATGTTGCTCATGAGAATTCAGCCTCTATCATCTGCCTCTCTGAGTGGCTGTGGTTTAAATATTAAATACACAGGAGACCATCAACCATTATAATTTGCCTGATGGAGTCTGCAATGAAGAGTGAAAAACTGAGTCTCCAATGACATCATGAGAATTGCAGCACAGGCTAGAAATGCTGCGGATCACAAGGTCATGCAATAGAGATTGCTTATCTGACTTGTGGTTCTTAAATCTTCTCAACCCCCCCAGACAGCTTTAGAACTGGAAATCACATCATTTTGCTTTAAAATCTGAGGAAAAAGATTTCCTGCAAGCATGCAGATAACAAATTTTGGGTGAGGAGAAAAAAAGAGTAGTTGCAGCTAAGCTCTGCTTAAACCCAGCAAGTCCTGGTTAAATGGAAAATCATCTTTGGATATACATGTGTGTGTATTCCTCCAATCCTGGCTCACCAGAGAGGTGCCAGATGACTGGAAACTGGCCAGTGTGGTCCCCATCCACAAGAAGGGTCGGATGGAGGAACCTGGAAACTATAGGCCAGTCAGCCTGACCTCAGTGCCAGGGAAAATGATGGAGCAGATTATCCTGGCAGCAATAACTGCGCACCTGCAGGATGGCCAAGGGCTCAGGTCCAGCCAACATGGATTCAGGAAGGGCAGGTCCTGCCTCTCCAACCTGATCTCCTTCTATGATCAGGTGACCCGCCTGGTGGATGTGGGGAGGCCTGTGGATGTGGTCTACCTGGACTTCAGCAAGGCCTTTGACACCGTCCCCCACAGCAAACTGCTGGCTAAGCTGGCAGCTCGTGGCTTGGGCAGCAACACTCTGCGCTGGGTTGGGAACTGGCTGGAGGGCCGGGCCCAGAGAGTGGTGGTGAATGGTGCCACCTCCAGCTGGAGGCCAGTCACCAGTGGCATCCACCAGGGATCGGTGCTGGGCCCCATCCTCTTTAATGTCTTCATTGACGATCTGGATGAGGGCATTGAGACAGTCATCAGTGAATTTGCAGATGACACCAAGCTGGGAGCATATGTTGGTCAGTTAGAGGGTAGAAGGGCTCTGCAGAGGGACCTCGACAGACTGCACAGATGGGCAGAGTACAACAGGATGGCATTCAACAAGTCCAAGTGCCAGGTGCTGCACTTTGGCCACAACAACCCCATGCAGATCTACAGGCTGGGGTCAGAGTGGCTGGAGAGCTCCTAAACAGAGAGGGACCTGTGGGTGCTGATTGACAGCTGCCTGAACATGAGCCAGCAGTGTGCCCAGGTGGCCAAGAAGGCCAACGGCATCCTGGCCTGCACTAGGAATAGTGTGGCCAGCAGGAGCAGGGAGGTCATTGTGCCCCTGTACTCTGCTTTGGTTAGGCCACACCTTGAGTCCTGTGTCCAGTTCTGGGCCCCTCAGTTTGAGAAGGACATTGAGACACTTGAAGGTGTCCAGAGAAGGGCAACAAGGCTGGGGAGAGGCCTTGAGCACAGCCCTATGAGGAGAGGCTGAGGGAGCTGGGATTGTTTAGCCTGGAGAAGAGGAGGCTCAGGGGAGACCTCATTGCTCTCTACAACTACCTGAAAGGTAGTTGTAGCTAGGAAGGGGTTGGCCTCTTCTCTCTAGCAACCAGCACCAGAACAAGAGGACACAGTCTCAAGCTGTGCCAGGGGAAGTTTAGGCTGGAGGTGAGGAGAAAGTTCTTCACCGAGAGAGTCATTTGCCATTGGAATGTGCTGCCCAGGGAGGTGGTGGAGTCACCGTCCCTGGAGGCATTCAGGAGGGGACTGGATGTGGCACTTGGTGCCATGGTCTAGTCATGAGGTTTGTGGTTACAGGTTGGACTCAATGATCTTCGAGGTCTCTTCCAGCCTTGGTAATACTGTGATACTGTGATACTGTGATCTACCCCAACACCCCTGCCTCGGGCATGGATACCTCTCACCTAGACTTGGTTGCTCAAGGCTTCCCCCAATCTGACTTTAAACGCCTCCAGGGAGGGAGCATCCCCAACCACTCTGCCCACCGTATTTCAGAGACTCACCACCTCATACTGAAGTCTCTTGAGGCTGTTTTAAAAATGAGAGTCTATAAAGGCAGAAATGCAATTGCATGCACACTTTAGGCTCTGCCTTGGACATGAGATATGCTTCTTGGAATAGTAGTGGTTGCGAAGATGGGTCAGGCCTGTAATAAGTCTCAACTTACAATGTCCATCTTGGGATTTGTGCCTTTGGTATGACCCCTGAGCTCCTCATGAGGAAAGTTAGGATATCACATTGTCACAGTACACAGTACAGTACACAGTACACAGTACATTACACAATACATTAGAGGTTGGAAGGGACCTCCAGAGATCATCCAGCCCAACTCCTCTGCCAGAGCAGCATCACCCAGGGCAGTCTGCACAGGAATGCATCCAGGTGGGGTTGGAAAGTGTCCAGAGCAGGAGACTCCACAACCTCTCTGGGCAGCCTGCTCCAGGGCTCTTTCACCCTCACTGGAAAGAAGTTTCTCCTCATGTTGAGCTGAAACCTTCTCTGGTCAAGTTTGTCTCCATTGTTCCTTGGCTTATTGCTGTGCACCACCCAAGAGCTTGGCCCCCTCCACTTGACCCCCTCCCCTCAGGTAGTGATAAGACATTGATCAGATCCCCTCTCAGCCTTCTCTTCTCCAGATTAAACAGCCCCAGGGCTCTCAGTCTCTCTTCACAGGGGAGTTTGTCCCCTAAGCATCCTCCTGGCTCTCCCTTGGACTCTCTGCATCAGGTCTCTGTCTCTCTTGAGCTGGGGAGCCCAAAACTGATTCCAGGTGTGGTCTGAGCAGGGCAGAGCAGAGGGGGAGCAGAACCTCCCTAGCCCTGCTGGCCACACTTTTCTTGTTGCACTCCAGGATCCCACTGGCTCTCTTGGCCACCAGGGCACATTGCTGTCCCATGCAGAACTTGCTGCCCACCAGCACTCCAAGGTCTTTCTCCATGGAGCTGCTCTCCAGCAGGACAGCCTCCAACCTGTCCTGGTGCCTGCTGTTATTCCTCCCTAGGTGCAGGACCCTGCCCTTGTCCTTGTTGAACTCCATGAGGATTGCCTGCAGCCAGCTGTCAGCCTGTCCAGCTCTGGCTGGATGGCAGCACAGCCTGGCAGGTGTCAGCCCCCCCAGTTTTGTGTCATCAGCAACTTGCTGAGGGTACTCTCAATGCCCTCAGCCAGGATGTTGATAAAGATTTTGAACAAAACTGGGCCCAGTACTGATCCCTGGGGAACACCACTGGCTACAGGCCTCCAAGCTGACTCTGTGCCACTAATATATAATAATACATTTTCCTAACTGTAATGATATGCTAAAGGTCCAGGTTAAGAGTACTTTAATGACAGGCCCTTTGAAAATTGCTTAAATAATCACACCCTAGTTTCCTGTTGAGACAGAAGGCAGGTTACACTGCTGTGCTTCTTTAAGGTGTACCATGTATTGATCCCTGCATCTCAGTGAGCAGCAGTCTGTTGTTTCAGGCTATTGTAGATAAAAATGGCAGCTTCTGTACTCAGTGTCCATGAGAATAGGAGCAGCTTCAAATTATCTGCAGACATGGTTAAGAATGGTTAAAAAGAGGAGGTCTCCAGGCTTCTGGACATCCAAAGGGAGGCAAATTGACAGTGGAAGATTGAGAGTTTAAATGTGAACAGATTTGTGGGTTTTGCTTCTTTTTCTTAAGACATTCAGTTAAATATTGCAGATTCTAAAGCAAACATGGAATACACTAAATTAGAAATGACAGACATTGTAAGATCATGAGTTTCTTAATATTTAAGGTTTGAATATCAGTCCAGCTGTATTCTGCTCGTCCCTGCCCCTTTCTACACAAGAGGCAGAGCCCTCTGCCCCCTAGGAAAGGAAAGCAAGTGCACAAAATGTGGTGATGTGGTGGGTTGAAATTACCGCCCCCCCAACTAATTTGGTGAACTATCCCCCAGAACAAATTTGCCAGCCCAGCTCAGGTTGGGCTGGAAGCAAATGAAGCTCTATTTATGAACAAACTACAATCTAGAAACAGGAACTGCAATGAATATGTACCAAATATGCAACATTTGCATGTATTTACAATTGATAAACAACACAAGGACCTCCTCAGGACAGAACTAGGGGGATACCAATACCTTCCCCCTCTTCACCCTTTTTGCCCCTATACAAGGGACAAGAGAAAAGAGAAGAGCAGAGAGTAGCTTGTTAGTTACTTAGCCACAGCAAGAATGCAGCCAAGGTCAGCAACAGCCAAGCACAAGCCACCAGCTAGAATAGAATAGAATAGAATAGAATAGAATAGAATAGAATAGAATAGAATAGAATAGAATAGAATAGAATAGAACAGAGTTGGAAGAGACCTTCAAGATCATCACATCCAACCTATCAACCAACACCACCTAATCGACTAAACCATGGCACCAAGCACCCCATCAAGTCTCCTCCTAAACACCTCCAATGATGGTGACTCCACCACCTCTCCGGGCAGCCCATTCCAATGGCCAATCACTCTCTCTGTATAGAACGTCTTCCTAACCTCCAGCCTAAACCTCCCCTGGCGCAGCCTGAGACTGTGTCCTCTTGTTCTGGTGCTGGTTACCTGGGAGAAGAGACCAACCTCTGCCTGTCTACAATCTCCCTTCAGGTAGTTGTAGAGAGCAATAAGGTCACCCCTGAGTCTCCTCCTCTCCAGGCTAAGCAACCCCAGCTCCCTCAGCCTTTCCTCATAGGGCTTGTGTTCCAAACCCCTCACCAACTTCGTTGCCCTTCTCTGGACACCTTCCAGCAAGTCAACATCCTTCCTAAACTGAGGGGCCCAGAACTGGACACAGGACTCAAGGTGTGGCCTAACCAGTGCAGTGTACAAGGCATCTAATGCACCCTGCTGTGGAACTCAGAGCTGTAGCATGCTGATGTCCTTGTAATCCTGTCAGTGCTGGTTAGAAATGTGTGAGTCCCGTGGGCTTTGCTCAGTGACATGTTCTGCCTCACTTTTACCAGGAGATCGGGTCCTGCTCCTGTTAGCTGGCTTTCATTCCGCCTTCGCAGGGCGTCACAAACCCCTTCCCGAGCTGAGCCCAGCGTGGGGAAGATACCCAACACAAAAGGCAGAAATGCCATTTGCTGGGAGATAATTGCCAGTGTTCATTTCCTCACTGAAGTGCTAGGGCCCATCACACTGTTGCCATAGCAACCCCGAGCCTGTCCCATCAACTGCCTGGTGTGAATTTATGAATGCAAGCCTGGATGTGTGGGAAGTGGCTCCAGACAGGCAGTGGTTTGCCTGCTGCAGCGCAGAGCGCCGAGCGCAGCCGGAGCCAGGGCTGCCTGGTTCGGGTTGTGGTGTCACAGTGGGGTGCTGTGATGCAGGCAGCCAGAGAGCAGATGAGCCAGTTCAAGGTTTAGTGGGATTTAATGTGGTTGAATCACAGCATCACAGGATGTTCGGCATTGGAAGCGACCTCCAGAGATCACTGTGTCCAAACCCCGGCACAGCAGGATGAGAGAATCCAGCACAGGTCACACAGGAACACATCCAGACAGGGCTGGAAAGTCTCCAGAGAAGGAGACTCCCCAACCCCTCTGGGCAGCCTGTTCCAGAGCTCTGTGAGCCTCCCAGTGAAGAAGTTCCTCCTCATGTTGAGGTGGAACCTCCTGTGCTGGAGTTTCTATCCATTGCCCCTTGTCCTATCCCAGGGTGCAAGTAAGCAGAGCCTGTCCCTGTCCCTTCCTTCCTGCTCCCAGCCCTCAGATATTGATAGGCATTTATTAAATCCCCTCACAGTCTTCTCTTCTCCAGACTGAACAGCCCCAGGGCTGTTGATTTGATTCTTCAACAGGGAGTCGGGGTGGTACACACCTTCCTACCCTAGTCACACAGGTGGCATTTTTTTCAGCAGGGTAAGATGGAGGTGCTTATCCTTACTTGTCCCCATATCACAGGATATTAGGAGTTAGAAGGGACCTCCAAAGATGCTTCAAGTCCAATCCCCCTGCCAGAGCAGAACCATAGAATCCAGCACAGGTCACACAGGAATGCATCCAGATGGGGCAGGAAAGTCTCCAGAGAAGGAGACTCCTCAACATCCTCTCTGGGCAGCCTGCTCCAGTGCTCTGTGACACTCCCAGTGAAGAAGCTCCTCCTCATGTTGAGGTGGAACCTCCTGTGCTGGAGTTCTTATCCATTGCCCCTTGTCCTATCCCAGGGTGCAAGTGAGCAGAGCCTGCCCCCTCCCTCCTGACCCCCAGCCCTCAGATACTTACAGAATCCCCTCTCAGTGCTGGTTTAATTTTGGAAATGTTTGTGCTACATTAAAACATTAGAAAAAATGTATTTCAAATGAATGCTATGAAAGACACTGGCTCTCTCCTAGTGACTTGATGGATGTCTGAGACATTTTGAAGGTGAAGCCCATTTCAGCTTAGGTTGCTAATACTGAATATGGGGGTAATGGGTTTGGACCCACACTTTCATCAGTATTTCACCTCATTTAAATCTCAAGAAAACATGCTTTTGAACAAGGATCTGGAAAGACTAACCCTCTGTTCCACTCTGGTGAGACCCCTGTGTCCAGTTCTGGAGCCTGTGTTCCAGAAAGGATCTGGAGGTGCTGGAAGGTATCCAGAGAAGGGCCACGAGGATGAGCAGAGGGCTGGAGCTGCTCTGCTATGAGGACAGACTGAGGGAGTTGGGGTTGTTCAGTCTGGAGAGGAGAAGGCTCACAGGAGACCTTCTTGTGGCCGCCTAGGATCTGAAGGGGGCTCCAAGAAAGCTGGGGAGGGACTTTTGAGGGTGTCAGGGAGTGATAGGACTGGGGGGAATGGAGCAAAACTAGAAATGGGTAGAGATTGGATGTGAGGAAGAAGTTGTTCCCCATGAGGGTGGCGAGAGACTGGCACAGGTTGCCCAGGGAGGTGGTGGAAGCCTCATGCCTGGAGGTTTTTGCAGCCAGGCTGGATGTGGCTGTGAGCAACCTGCTGTAGTGTGAGGTGTCCCTGCCCATGGCAGGGGTTTGAAACTGGCTGATCCTTGAGGTCCCTTCCAACCCTGACAGCTCTGTGATTCTATGATTCTAAGAGCTCTTGAGTTCAAATCTGGGCTGTTCCATAGACTTTTTATGTGATTTGGGGGTAAAGGTTTCAGCTGTTTTCTGTGCATGCTTTTCTTCAGTAAAATAAGGGTTTTGGAGAAACCCCAACCAACCAGCTAAACAAAACAAGCCAACCCCTTCCTAGTCTTTCTTCTTTGTATCGTGGCTATCTCAGAGCTGATTCCTGTGCCTTCTGGCAATCTTCACATTTATGATGAGGCTTAATAAATGTACTGGCAGTTGTAGCAGTAGGCTTCAAATATGGCTCTGCTCAGTGTCTGTCTGCTCGCTGCCCAAGGTCCTGCAGCCACACTGTTCATCAGCTGGGCTCATAGCTGAGGGCTGTTTTGAAGTGGCTATTATCAAATGCAGACAAATTGCCTTAAGGAAATGGTGTCATGAGTACGATGCCAACCATTCAGAGATGGAATTAAGGTAGCTCTTGCTGTTGTATTTTGCACCTGTGCATCTGCATGATGGTACAGCCCTGATCACTGAGGCAGAAGAGGGCCTCCAAGAAGGCTGCAGAGGGACTGTTCACAAAGGCCTGTAGCAATAGGACAAGAGGCAATGGTTTAAAATTAGAGAAGAGTAGATTTAAGTTGGATATTAGGAGAAAATTTTTTACCATGAGGGTGGTGGAGCACTGGAACAGGTTGCCCAGGGAGGTGGTTGGGGCCCCATCCCTGGAGATACTCAAGGTCTCAGCAGGGCTCTGAGCAGCCTGATTTTGTTGGGGATGTCCCTGCTGACTGCAGCTGGGATTGGACTAGCTGACCTTCAAAGGTCCCTTCCAACCCAAACCATTCTGTGACTCCATGATTCTATTATCATACACTACTTTTAGCAGGTGGTTTTTGCAGCAGTTCAGGCTGTGCAGTCTTCCTCTGAGAAGCATGTCAGGCTGTTCATTGACAAGTGTAAAGGGATAAGAGCAAGTTTGAATTCCCTGGGAATAAAAGCCTTTGACAGGGATAACTTTCAGAATGAAATTCATGCTACAGCAGGACAGGCTCAATCTTTTTGCATACCCCTAAAGTGGAGCCAAGCTCCAGACTTCGTTTTCATGCCTTGCTTTGCTGTATATTATTACCTTACACCGAATCATTGGTTTTCAGAGGAAGCTTGCTGCTTTGCTGTAGTCAAGAAGTTTTCCTTTCTTCCCTATGGAAGTGACAGGCAGATTGACTCTGCTGTCCTGCACTAATACATTGACACCTTGGTGTACATCACAAGAAAGCAATTTCCACTGACACTCCATTATCTCAACTGTTCAGTTTACAAATGCACAGCCTCCATCTGTCACATTTCCTTACACCTTTCTGATCAGCATCAGGAGTGGGCAGCATGGGCAGAAAGGACTTCTGAAGAGCTCATTCTGTGGTGATACAAGGGGCAGGAAGATGGCTTGAAATTACAGCAAGTTCAGCTCATTTCAACAGTGGTGTCTTGGGAAGCATTTTATGTGGGAAAGGTTTCATCTTCACTAACTCATGGACTAGGAGTTGCAGCATGAGCATGCACTTTCATTATGGGTTGAACTAGATCCCCCCCAGTCATTTGTCTTTTGGTAAAGCTACCCCAGAGAACAAATCCACCACACTCACAGTATGGAAATGATAATGGAATGGTATTTGCAAAAGAAACTAAGTATAGCAGTCTGACATGCAATAAACATGTACAGAATGCATTTACATATACATACACAATACAGAAGCTCACACAATTTCCCCTTGCCCCTACTCCCTAGGGACAAAGGGCCCCAGGCCAAGCTCGATCTCCCCATTCCCCTTGTACTTCTTACAGAAACCAAGCAATAAAGGCCCAAGGCCAGAAGGAAGAGAGCACAGCCTGAACCCCACAAGTGAAGCAGCAAGATGCAGCATCCAACAGCCAAGAGAGCACAAGACAACTCTGCTGAAAGATAGAAGGTGTTCACTAGTCCAGTGGAATTATTCTAACCTACCTATTCACAGAATCATAGAATCACCAAGGTTGGAAGAGACCTCAAAGATCATCGAGTCCAACCTGTCACCACAGACCTCATGACTAGACCATGGCACCAAGTGCCACATCCAATCCCCTCTTGAACACCTCCAGGGATGGTGACTCCACCACCTCCCTGGGCAGCACATTCCAATGGCGAACGACTCTCTCGGTGAAGAACTTTCTGCTCACCTATTCTTCAGACCAATTGAGTTAGATGGATTTATCATTATTATAATGTAAACCCTGAGGAGTCATGGAATCATAGCATCAATAATGTTGGAAAAGACCTCAGAGATCATCAAGTCCAACCTATCACCCAACACCTCATGACAACGAAACCATGGCTCCAAGTGCCGCATCCAATCCTTCTTTGAACACCTCCAGGAATGGTGACTCCACCACCTCCCTGGGCAGCACATTCCAGGGGCCAATTCCTCTTTCTGGGAAGAACTTTCTCTTCACCTCCAGCCTAAACTTCCCCTGGTGCAGCTTGAGACTGTGTCCTCTTGTTCTGGTGCTGGTTGCCTAGGAGAAGAGACCAACCCCCTCCCTGGCTACAGCCTCCCTTCACCCCTCCTGAACTGTCCCAAACCACAGGAAAATTCTGTTTACAGCTCAGCATCAGTTTCAAACTGTGACACCTTTGAAACCTCATGCTGTGAGGGTTTACAGGGAAAGTGTGTCACTGCTTAAAGGATTAGAGAGTCACACAGTCTTAGGTGGCTGTGCAGTTTTCCAGATGATAATTAGCAACAGAGATTTATAGCTCTGGTATCTTGTTGCACAAAAGCCATTCTCCTCCTGGAACACAGACATGTTTAGCCTATACATTGATCTGTGTAGCCGTGTACATGCACGCATGCTGACACAGGAGATTTATGCTCCTCGCCTCTCAACAAAGAAAGAGCAATGAATTGATGTCAATTTATTAGCTTCTTTAGTGTAGGAAATGTTGAAGTTGAATCCCAGAACACAGATGGACATTCCAAGTACTGCAAAGGTTAGCAAAGACATTCAAGGGAATGCCACTAGTTACAAGAAGAAACCGTAGCCCTTTGCTGCTAGCTGGGTGGCAGCATCTGCAAAGCGTTGACCTCGCGGCTTACACCATCTTGACTGCAGACAGTTTACAATGCAGCAGCACAAGGAGTGGTTCAAAGTGTATTGGAGCTGAAAAGCTGTGAGGGGAAGGAAGCAGTGCGTGTTCTGAGAGATGCCAGAAAGTTCCCTGCATCCCAGTTGCTGGACATGTCGTAGAGCTGGTTAGCAAGAATGTCTGCTAAAGATATAGGACTGATGTGGAGCCAGGGCAGAGGAAGGCAAGGAAGCTGTGAAGGGCCTGGAGAAGAAATCTGATGAAGAGCGACTGAAGGAGCTGGGGATGGTTAGTGTGAAACAGAGGAGGCTGAGGGGAGACCTCATTGCTGTCTACCAATACCTGAAAAGGAGGTTGTGGAGAGGCTGCTGCTGGTCTCTTCTCACAGGTCATTAGTGACAGAACAAGAGGGAATGGCCTCAAGCGGCCACTGGAGAGGTTTAGACTGGATGTTAGGAAGCATTTTTTCCCAGCAAGAGTGGTCAGGGACTGGAATGTGCTGCCCAGGGAGGTGGTTGAGTCACCAGCCCTGGATGTGTTTGAAGGTGGTTTGGATGTGGTGCTTGGGGCTATGGTTTAGGGGTGACCCCTGTAGAGTAGGGTTCTGGGTTGGACTTGCTGATCCTGAGGCTCTGCTCCAACCTGAATGTTTCTGTGACTCTAGGTGGCTTTTATTTATTTTTAATTATTAGAATTGGCAGCAGGGAAAAAAAAAAAGAAGTTTAAAAGTGTAAGGACTGACAAATTAATTGGTAGGTGTTAATGGATACATTTGTCACTAAATGCTGCACTATATATGTCTGCAATGTGAAAGCTCATGAAAGGTATTGCAGCTAACTAATAAACAGTGAGGAAATGATTATAGCAGATGGCAAACTTGCCAGGAGGTTTGCTACATGTGTTGCATGGTTAAGAATGTTAAGCTTGACTCTTGGGTAACCAGGACAGCTCAAGTATACGAGGATGAGCAGAGGGCTGGAGCATCTCTCCTGTGAGGACATACTGAAGGAGTTGGGGCTGTTCAATCTGGAGAAGAGAAGGCTCACAGGAGACCTAATTGTGGCCTTCTAGGATCTGAAGGGGGCTCCAAGAAGGCTGGGGAGGGACTTCTTAGGCTATCAGGGAGTGATAGGACTAGGGGGAATGGAATGAATCTGGAGGTGGGGAGATTCAGGCTGGACGTGAGGAGGAAGTTCTTGAGCATGAGAGTGGTGAAGGCCTGGAATGGGTTTTCCGGGAAGGTGGTTGAGGCCCCATCCCTGGAGGTGTTTAAGCCCAGGCTGGATGAGGCTCTGGCCAGCCTGATGTAGTGTGGGGTGTCCCTGGCCATGGCAGGGGGTTGGAACTAGCTGATCCTTGTGGTCCCTTCCAACCCTGACTGATACTATGATACTATGATACTTAAGCCTTGAATGCTTAATCCAAGCTATAAATATTTTAAATCTTAAAGATTTATTAAATACTATGTGAATATGTAAATATTCTGCTTGTCAAGATTGTAATGCTTTTTTTTTCACCAATTCTTACTAAATTTATCTTTGAGACACCTCAATTAAAAGAAAAAAACAAATGTTCTCCTCCTCCTCTACTCTGCCCTGGTGAGACCTCCTCTGGGATATGGTGTTCTGGGCCCCTCAGTTCAAGAGGGACAGGGAGTTACTAGAGAGTCCAGTGCAGAGCCACAAAGATGATGAAGGCAGTGGAAGATCTTGCTTATGAGGAGAGCCTGAGGGAGCTGAGGGCTCTGTAGCTTGGAGAGGAGCAGCCTGAGAGGTGACCTCATTGCTGTTGATAAAGATGTGCAGGGTGAGTGCCCAGAGGCTGGAGCCAGGCTCTGCTGGGTGCTGCCCAATGCCAGCACAAGGGGCAATGGTGGAAGCTGAGGCAGAGGAAGTTCCATGGAAACAGGAGGAAGAATTTTGTTCCCTGTGAGGGTGCCAGAAGCCTGGAAGAGGCTGCCCAGGGGGGTTGTGGAGTCTCCCCCTCTGGAGATATTCAAGCCCTGCCTGGATGTGTTCCTGTGTGATCTGCTGTAGGTGCTCCTGCTCAGTCAGGGGTTGGACTGGCTGAGCTTTTGAGGTCCCTTCCAGCCCCTAACATTCTGTGATCCTGTGGTTCTGTCTCTCTTTCTTTTTAATGTACTTTTAGAGTCCTAAGCATGCTAACTAATAAGAGAGCTGCCAGTGACAAATTCCTAGGCTGAAATGGTGTTAAACTTGGTTGTATACTATTCAGCATATCTTCTGCAGACAAGCAATGTTTCATCTGCTGCACATGCTTGCTCTTTGACAAACTGATGATAATTTATCAGTGTTTCTCTTTAATGTTGCACTTTAAAATCAATATTTAGTTCTGTATCTTAAAAAAAAATACCCAAACAGCATAACAAACCCAAGAAAAAGTATAGGCAGATCTATTTTGTGCCAAATATTCTTAATGAAGAGCCTCACCCCCGAAGGTGATGGAAGCCTCACCCCTGGAGGTTTTGAAGGGCAGGCTGGATGTGGCTGTGAGCAACCTGCTGTAGTGTGAGGTGTCCCTGCCCATGGCAGGGGGTTGGAACTGGATGATCCTTGAGGTCCGTTCCACCCCTGAGAATGATTCTATGATGGTAGGGGGGCACATATCACTATGTTCCCACTACATTGTCTTGCTGAAAGCTAACAAATCCATTACACTTAAGGATCTTTATAAGTGAGTGCTGTTTCCTCACCCATTCTCCTCCCTAACAGTAGGAGCTGAACAAGATTCTTCCCAAACCAAGCAGAGCAAAAACCATACCCACTTTTGTGGACTGTTCTCATCAGTCAGTGTGGTCACTGGGTTTAGGTTATCTTCTTGAGTTAGTCCTTCAAAAACAGCTGTCAGTTTTTAATGAAGATTATTCCAAGTTACCTTACTGTCCATCAAGAACACTTGGAAATGTTTGCAGTTGTCAGTGGACTGCTTGTCTATAAGAGGACTTGAGCACAAGCCCTACGAGGAGAGGCTGAGGGAGCTGGGGTTGTTTAGCCTGGAGAAGAGGAGGCTCAGGGGAGACCTCATTGCTCTCTACAACTATCTGAAGGGTGGTTGTAGCCAGGAAGAGGTTGGTCTCTTCTCTCAGGCACCCAGCACCAGAACAAGAGGACACAGTCTCAAGCTGCACCAGGGGAAGTTTAGGCTGGAGCTGAGGAGAAAGTTCTTCACTGAGAGAGTCATTGGCCATTGGAATGTGCTGCCCAGGGAGGTGGTGGAGTCACCATCCCAGGAGGTGTTCAAGAGGGGATTGGACGTGGCACTTGGAGCCATGGTCTAGTCATGAGGTCTGTGGTGACAGGTTGGTCTTGATGATCTTTGAGGTCTCTTCCAGCCTTGGTGATACTGTGATACTGTGATTATTTTTCTCCTGCTCTTGAGCAAAATGCCTTGAAAAATGACTGAAGATACTCTACAATCCATTCTAAGCATTTCAAACCCAGACGCTGTAAATGATCCACCGTGGAATGAGGAAAGCAGGGTGGGAAGAGGAAAATGCAGAGGTTGAGATGGGGAGATGGGATAAGGCAGGTAGGAACCAGGTGTTTAGTCTTTGTGAAAGGCTGAAAAAAGCACTTTTCATTTAATTCAGTAAATTGTACACTCAAAATGATATTTAAGGACTCATCCTGAAGGTTTTTATATGAGGTTTCAGTAATGACACCCCAATCTGCAGTTGCATGGTTTAGTTGATTAGGTGGTGTTGGATGATAGGTTGGGCAGAAAAGTAGTGAAATGTAAATGAATCACTACTGGGTGTGAAAAAGAAAATAGAGATCATTCTAAACAATTCCTTGGGAGAGATACCTGCCATAAGATTGGTTGTACCACAACAATTCAATTCCCCTCCTCTCTCTTGCCCTCCCCTCTCCTCTCTCCTCTACTCTGCCAGCTTGCTTCTGCTTGGCCTTGGCTGCATTGTTTGGGTGTTAGCTTCTCTGCTCCTTTCCCTTGTCTCTTCTTTTGTACAGGGGTGTCAGTGGGAGGCAGGGAGAGAGAAGCTAGAGGCGTTCTTGTGCTGCTTGTTAATTGCAAATCCCTGTAAATATTGCAAATCCTGGGTATTTTATACACATCCCTTGCATTCCATTGCAGAGTGTAGTTTTGCCTGTAAATACAACTTTCATTTGCTTCCAACTGAGCTGGTCTGGCAAAGTTAATGTTGGGGGGGGGGAAATTTCAACCCACCACAGGGCTCTACAGAGCAAGTCCCCAGCTGCTCAGCTGTGTTCATCTCTTCCAGTGCCTCTTCTGAAGCCTTTCACACCACTATGACGCTGTGGTGAGAGGGTTGTGTGGCAACAGAAGGCCCTTGCTCTCGTTGCTTTGTGTTCAGACTGAAACTCTGGAGGAGCCTCTGTTTTTTAAGACTCAGTGTGCTGGAAGGTCCCCATGTGGTGACTGACTTCATCAAAAAGCTGGTTCAGCAATTTAAAATGACAATCAGTGAGTGAAAGGCTTTCACAGGTAACGGGTTTCTTTGATAACCCTGGGAGAGCCTTTGTCCTGCTGGTTTTCCAGCTTCTGACACGTTTAATTGCGTAGTAAAGTGTAAGACAGACTCAGTTCTCCCTTGGGCTTTATTCAGCAAGTGATGGTTAATTGAAAAACTCATTGCAGATACACCCTGTGAGTGAAATTAATCTGTTGGTTTTGATGACTGATTTCAGTAAGAAGACACATTCTGCACTGATTTTAAAATATCAGGCTTGGAGTCTTGTTATATATTTCTTTTTCTTTGAATGCTATGCCATTGCATTCTTAATGCTTGCCAAAAGAATGCTGTGATTGCCTCTTCAAACTAGAAGCAGAACGGAGTTCTTCACGCTCTTGCTGCATCCCAAGCTTTGCAACCACTGTAACTGCCCTCCCTTATCTGCTATCCCAGCACAAAAAGGAGGGCTCTGCAGAGGGACCTTGCCAGGCTGGACAGATGGGCAGAGTCCAACAGGATGGCATTTAACAAGTCCAAGTGCTGGGCTCTGCACTTTGGCCACAACGACCCCATGCAGTGCTACAGGCTGTGGAGAAAGTGGCAGGAGAGCAGCCAGGCAGAAAGGGGCCTGGGGGTACTGGTTGACAGTAGCTGAACATGAGCCTGCAGTGTGCCCAGGGGGCCAAGAAGGCCAATGGCATCCTGGCCTGCATCAGGAACAGTGTGGCCAGCAGGAGCCGGGAAGTCATTCTGCCCTGTGCTCAGCACTGGTTAGGTCACACCTTGAGTCCTGTGTCCAGTTCTGGGCCCCTCATGTTGAGCTGAAACCTTCTCTGATCAAGTTTGTCTCTGTTGTTCCTTGGCTTATTCCTGTGCACTATTGAAAAGAGCTTGTCCCCCTCCACTTGACACCCACCCCTCAGCTTCTCCCCCTCTACTCAGCTCTGGTGAGACCCCACCTGGAGTACTGCCTCCAGTTCTGGAGCCCATATTACAGGAGAGATGTGGACGTGCTGGAGCGTGTCCAGAGAAGGGCCACGAGGATGATCAGAGGGCTGGAGCACCTCTCCTATGAGGACAGACTGAAGGAGTTGGGGCTGTTCAGTCTGGAGAAGAGAAGGCTCCAAGGTGACCTCATTGTGGCTTTCCAGTATCTGAAGGGGGCCTACAGGAAGGCTGGGGAGGGACTTCTCAGGATCTCAGGTAGTGATAGGACTAGGGGGAATGGAATGAAGCTGGAAATGGGGAGATTCAGGCTGGATGTGAGGAAGAAGTTCTTTACCATGAGAGTGGTGAAGCCCTGGAATGGGTTGTCCAGGGAGGTGGTTGAGGCCCAGTCCCTGGAGGTGTTTAAGACCAGGCTGGACGAGGCTCTGGCCAGCGTGATCTAGTGTAGGGTGTCCCTGCCCATGGCAGGGGGTTGGAACTAGATGATCCTTGTGGTCCCTTCCAACCCTGACTGATTCTATGATTCTATGATTCTATTGATAGACATTGATCAGATCCCCACTCAGCCTTCTATTCTCAAGAACCCCAGGGCTCTCAGTTTCTCTTCACAGGGGAGATGCTCAAGTCCCCTAATCACCTTGTGTCTCATTTCCTTTCTCTGCAGCAGACTGTGGCTAGTGCTGAGAAGACAATGTATGCCCCTGGTCTGTAAACCTAATTAGAGAGCTGTTCTGCTCCCCTATCAACTGCAACTGCAAGAGACAATCTCATTAGTGTGTGGCCTGCTGAATGCAGACAATGTTTGTGCATTTTCAAGCCATAATGCAGTTTTGCTGATAGCATTCTCCTAGCAATTATCTTTTTCTCCATCAATTTTGTGGGTGGCTAGGGCTTTGAAACATTAGCTCCTATTTATGGCTGTCACTTTTAAAAGACATTGTGAAGAAATGGAGCATGCCAGCCTTTGGTTCCTGTGCAGCTGATGGCAAAATCACTGTCTAGACTGTCTGCACTAGCAGAATGAATGCTCCTACATGAGCAGAGGGCTGGAGCTGCTCTGCTGTGGAGACAGAGTGAGGGAGTTGGGGCTGTTCAGTCTGGAGAAGAGAAGGCTCCAAGAAGACCTCATTGTGGCCTTCCAGTGTTTGAAGTGGGTTCCAAGAAAGCTGGGGAGGGACTTTTGAGGGTGTCAGGGAGTGATAGGACTGGGGGAATGGAGCAAAACTAGAAATGGGTAGATTTGGATTGGATGAGAGGAAGAAGTTATTCCACATGAGGGTGGTGAGAAACTGGCACAGGTTGCCTAGGGAGGTGGTGGAAGCCTCATACTTGGAGGTTTTGAACGACAGGCCTGGATGTGGCTGTGAGCAACCTGCTGTAGTGTGTGAGGTGTCCCTGGCCATGGCAGGGGGTTGGAACTGGATGCTCCTTGAGGTCCCTTCCAACCCTGACAATTCTGTGATTCTGTGTTTCTATAAATACAGGGGAGGTGTCCTCAAAAGTTCTCTGTGTTCAGGGCCAGGTTCAAATGTTTTGAGCTCCCTCCTGCAGTTTGTTTTCAGACACAGGAGGAAGAAGCACAACATTAGAGTAACAGTGCACCTGTGGTTGCTACTGAAAATGGTGATGCCTGAGCTGGGACAATCCACACTGTCAATGCAGACTGGGGAAGGATGTGAGAGAAAGCAGCCCTGAGGAAAAGGACTTGGGGGTGCTGGTGGATGAGAAGCTGGACAGGAGCAGGCAGTGTGAGCTTGCAGCCCAGAAGGCAAATCACAGCCTGAGCTGCATCCAAAGCAGCATTGCCAGCAGAGCCAGAGAGGTGATTCTGCCACTTGGCTCTGCTCTGCTGAGACCTCCCCTGGAATACTGTGTGCAGGTCTGGAGCCCTCAGCATAGGAAGGACATGGAGCTGATGGAGAGGGTCCAGAGGAGGCCATGAGAATGATCAGGGGGGTGGAGCAGCTCTGCTACAAGGACAGGCTGAGGGAGCTGGGGGTGTTCAGCCTGGAGAAGAGGAGGCTCCAGGGAGACCTAAGAGCAGCCTGCCAGGACCTGAAGGGGGCTACAGGAAGGATGGAGAGAGACTGCAAAGGCCTGCAGGGACAGGCCCAGGGGCAATGGCTTCAAACTAGAGCAGAGCAGATTTAGATTGGATGTGAGGAACAAGTTCTTTCCTATGAGGGTGGTGGAAGACTGGCACAGGTTGCCCAGGGAGGTGGTTGAGGCTCCTTCCCTGGAGATCTTCCAGGTGAGGCTGGAGGAGGCCCTGGGCAGCCTGATCCAGTTGGGGATGTCCCTGCTGAGTGCAGGGAGGCTGCAATGGATGAGCTCTGGAGGTCCCTTCTGGCCTGGACCATTCTGTGATTCTATGATTTTATGTCTTCTAGCAAGCCTGCCTTCTGAAAAACTGTTATTGAGACCAAAGTTCTGTTGGAGACAATATCCCTTTTGCTCTGCAAGAGAGTGAAGTCAGTTGGTGGGAGTGTGCTGAGTCCTTGCAGGCTGGTGCTCCTGCCTCCTTCCCGGGCTGCGGAGAGCAGTCCCTGAAGGTAACACTGCCACCTCGGGCTCCCGCGCTGCAAAAGCACAAGGAGGATGTTCTGCCAGCAGGATTGCTTTCTTGCCTTGCAAAGCTGCTTGTTACCTTCGGGCTAGGGGACACAAATCCTGATGTTTCTTCTCAAGCAGGGACATGTGTCCCTTCTCACAGGCAGTTAAACAATGACTCATGACAAGGACATTTTTCTTGCTCTTACTTAAATGGCTTCTTCTGGATGCTTTATGGTGCCTTTAAGAAATTGCTGCTTGGTGGATGCCTAATACCTGTTTCATTTTCCATTATGTCTGCTATTCACTTGGGTCAACAGAGGAAATGGAGGGGGTGGGGGTGGGGGGTTATTCCAAATAAAAAAGGTAAATTTGCAATAAGTTTCAAAGAAACTCCACATCTGTATTGGAAATGCTTTCTCTCATAAAAAGGCATCAATGCTCTTTGAATCTTAAGCAGCTTCTTCAGTACCCAGCCAATTTCAGATACAGATGGGCTATCTTCTCGGGTATCTCTGTGTTGACTGCATGTATTCTTCTCAAGTTCGTTAAGGGCAATGAGGCTGGGGAGAGGTCTGGAGCACAAGCCCTGTGAGGAGAGGCTGAGGGAGCTGGGGTTGCTTAGCCTGGAGAAGAGGAGGCTCAGGGGAGACCTCATTGCTCTCTACAACTACTTGAAAAGAGGTTGTAGCCAGGTGGGGGTTGGTCTCTTCTCTCAGGCAACCAGCACCAGAACAAGAGGACACAGTCTCAAGCTGCACCAGGGGAAGTTTAGGCTGGATGTTAGGAAGAAGTTCTTCGTAGAAAGAGTAATTGGCCACTGGAATGTGCTGCCCAGGGAGGTGGTGGAGTCACCATCCCTTCCAACTCCTAATATCCTGTGATGTGGGGACAAGTAAGGATAAGCACCTCCCTCTTACCCTGCTGAAAAAAAACACCACCTGTGTGACTAGGGTAGGAAGGTGAGTACCACCCCGACTCCCTGTTGAAGAATCAAATCAACTTCACTAGCAATAAATCCTCTAAATTTTGCACACTTGATGCTTATACTACTCTGGTTGAGGTTCATAGCAGTGAATGGTCAAGGGCAATGGTCCCCTGCTGTCTGCAGGGGAAAGTAATTATTGGGGGAGGGGGGAGGCATACTATGTGTAGTTGAGGAACAGAAAGAAAATTTTAAAGGTCAGCTATCTAATTAAAGATAATAATTGCCTCTAAAAGAGGAGGAGAAGCCACCTTTGCTCTGCATCATAAAGCATTCCCTTCAACTGCTCTGGGAGTGAAAAGAACAGG
Source organism: Picus viridis (assembly GCA_033816785.1). Lineage (NCBI taxonomy): Eukaryota > Metazoa > Chordata > Aves > Piciformes > Picidae > Picus > Picus viridis. Next base: position 12,093,124 of record CM066567.1, read on the forward strand.
AATGAATTCCTTTCAGAAGATAAGTGCAGTTTTCACACACAGTATATGAATGATCTTAGGAAATTGCCGCTCCTCTTGTTAGAAAAGACATATATGCACAGCTTCCATATTTAGGTAAATCATAGTCATAATCTAGATGTGTATTCTCCAGGAACAAAGAATGCAATATAAATGCTATAAAAATCCCCCTTCCCCCCCCCCCCATCTTACAGAATCCATTTGCTGGCTTGATTGTGCCTAACTGCATGCTTGTAGGGGAAGTGAGCTCCACCATTCCCATACGGCAAGAGCATGTATCAGGAATGAGAGAGCTGCTTTAAAGAAACTAAAGCATTAACAGTGGCACAAGGGAAAAAAAAAACCAAACAATATCAGCATTTGTTGTTCTGTGTTTTGGGACAAGTGTATGGAAAACCCTGAGCTGGGCATGGGGAGTTTTGGCTGATGGTTGGTGAGGCACAAGGGAGTTCATAAACCATTAAGGCGAGGTTTCATTTTTCCAGCGCTGGTCATCTATTCACTGGAGTGCCTGAGGCAGCCTGTCCCCCGTCACTGAAATCAGCTCCATGTTTTATTCATCCTCTGACACACCAGGCATTATGGTTGCTCTCATCTGTAAGAAAAGAGGTGGAGTGGTGCCATTTAGGGTTGGCTGAACATGAGCCTGCAGTGTGCCCAGGCGGCCAGGAGGGCAAATGGCATCCTGGCCTGCATCAGGAACAGTGTGGCCAGCAGGAACAGAGAGGTCATTCTGCCCCTGTACACTGCACTGGTTACGCCTCACCTCGAGTCCTGTGTCCAGTTCTGGGCCCCTCAGTTTAAGAAGGATGTTGACTTGCTGAAACGTGTCCAGAGAAGGGCAACAAAGCTGGTGAGGGGTTTGGAACACAAGCCCTATGAGGAGAGACTGAGGGAGCTGGGGTTGCTTAGCCTGGAGGAGACTCAGGGGTCACCTTCTTGCTCTCTACAACTACCTGAAGGGAGGTTGTAGACAGGCCTCTCCCAGGCCTTCTCCCAGGCAGCCAGCACCAGAACAAGAGGACACAGCCTCAAGCTGCACCAGGGGATGTTTAGGCTGGATGTTAGGAGGAAGTTCTACAGAGAGAGTGATTGCCCATTGGAATGGACTGCCCAAGGAGGTGGTGGAGTCACCATCACTGGAAGTATTCAGGAGGAGACTTGATAGGGTGCTTGGTTGCATGGTTTAGTTGATTAGGTGGTGTTGGGTGATAGGTTGGACACAGTGATCTTGAAGGTCTCTTCCAACCTGGTCTATTCTATTCTATTCTATTCTATTCTATTCTATTCTATTCTATTCTATTCTATTCATTTACAGACTTCTTTACAACGATGGAGATGTTCGGTCACCGAACACCTCCTTGTGCCAGTGTCTCACCACCCTCATGGGTGCCTTGCACCCATTTCTGCAGAACAATGCTTAGCTATATGACAGATACAAACCCTAACACTCTCTCCTATGAAAGGCTGCTGCAAACTGCCTTTGAGCAGGGCTTTGCTTTGAGCATAAACGGAGAAGAGAGCTCCTCAATTGTGTCTGCAGCAAGGAAATCTGCTCTGTAGCTGCTATTATGTTCCAGGAGCTTCTGCAGCCCTTGCTGTGGCCTCGGGTCAGCCAGGAATGCTTACATCTGGTTTCTGCAAGGCATTTAATTGTGTGCTGAAGGCTAAACTCAGCACGACTTAGGCACGCACTTAACGCTCGCCGTTGTCTGGAGGAGTGGTTTGCTCAGTTAGGATTACAGGAAGGAAAGACAGATTATCGTGGTGAGGTAGATATCCAGCTATGCCTGCATCCATACCAACATCAAAGAGATCTTTTATTCGGTTCAGAAGCACTCAGATGAAAAAAAAAGCAAAATTGCAATGCTTCCTTTCCAGTGATGTGGTTAGCAGAGGAGAGCAAGCTCTTGCCTCTCTCTGGAAAAAACACACCTTACCACTCCATATCCTGCCTGTTCCATCAACCCAAGGGAGGGGACTTTGGAGTTCCCATGCTTGTGTCACTTGTTTCCCTCTGTAGCATGGCTGGCATGTAGCTACACATCTTCTTCCCCTTGGTGGTGTCAAGGAAAAGTGGGGAAGGAAAGGTCCCAGCTGTGGAGGGAAGGCTGTGGTGAGCCACCCGTCCTGTTGCACCAACTACTGTATTTCTGTTATCGTCTCAGAAAATGTCAAGTCCCAAGGCTGCCCCCAACTCTTCTCTCCAGCACTGCAGTTTCCCAGATGCTCACTCAGTGCTGTCCATTTCTGTGTTTGGCATTTGTGGGACAAAGCCTCTTGCTGCTGCAAATATTAACGAGGTGCAAATGAAGAGCAGCCAACTTGCAAGGCTGCTCCGGCTCAGCTGACACATCTTCCTTTGGGATTCACCTGAGAGACGGCTTTAGTCAGCTCCCTGCAGAGCAGGGCAGGCTGTAGCTGTGTAGATGCCTGATAAGGTATTTCATTAAAGGTTTCCAAAGGAGATGAGGCAAAGGGGTGCAAGACAGAATAACAATTGGTATGGAAGCATTTGGTAATTTGTTATGGTAGGCAGGCCTCCAGCTGATGGCTTTAAGACTCTGTGTCCATGTGCAAGCTAGGTCTGTAAAAGGGAATTGACATCCAGTTGACAGAAGTCTTGTGTGTGATACAGCATTGTGTACTGAGGCATTGCTGTTAACCTTCTCTCCTTATTATTTGCCATTGGTGTAAGTGGAGCATTTGAATGCAGGAGCTCTGTTCTTACCAAGCAATGCCAGCCTTTCTGACTTTTACATGTCCTTTATCAGTATTAAATCAATTTGAAGCCTGGAAAAGCCTCATGTTCTCTAATTATGGAGTGTGTGCATCAGAGTGCAAATGTAAGTCACACTCCGTGTTTTGGTCACCAGTGTACCCAGTCTAACATCTTCCCTGCTGGATCACACTGTATTGCAGAAGCAAATTGTCCTTTTGTTCTGCAGTGCTGGAAGGAGTAAGTTTGAATCCTGGACAAGCTGGCACCAGAAAGTTGGAAAGAATTCAAAGAAATCCATCAATACTGATTAAAGATTTAGATTTCATGAAGACACATTAAAAACTAATTACACAGCATTTGTCTGAATTATGGAGTAACAATGCACCAGGGCAGAATTATTCTCACAGGATAAAGCTGAGAGCCACTAATGAAGAAGAGAAGATCCATTTTTGTGCCTAAAAATAAACCCCAACAACCCAGTCCCTGTGCAGCAGACCATTGCCTTGCAAGCCTGCAGAAGCAGCACTGTGATTTGTAGCAAGCAGTGTCCTTGTCTGCATTACTTTGTGTAATCATCTTAATGTAACTTCATTCAGAGTCCTACTCTCATGTCAGCTGCCGTTTCACACTTCTCCCTCACAAGTTCTGAGGATGAGGCTCATGGTAGATTAGCCAGGGAGTGTGCTCTGTGATTGCCCACTGAAGAGTTCAGAAGTGCTGAACGACGAGGCACTCGGTGTAGCAGGATGTTAAGCAATCAGTTGGAAAGTGGAAGCTGGAGTCCCTCAAGCCTTGCAACTCTGGAACACAAAATTAAATAGATAGGTAGGTAGGTAGATAGATAGATAGATAGATAGATAGATAGATAGATAGATAGATAGATAGATAGATAGATAGATAGATAGATAGATAGATAGATAGATAGATAGATAGATAGATAGATAGATAGAGAAATAGAGAAATAGATAGGTAGGTATGATTACTCTGTGCAGTGTTAAACACCTCCAGCATAAATGAGACCCCAGATAGAAGCGTAAAGTGTTTGTGCTGGATTTTTTGGTAGATTAGTCCAAGTATCATAGAATCACAGAATTGTCAGGGTTGGAAGGGACCTCAAAGATCAGCCAGTTCCAAACTCCCTGCCATGGGCAGGGACACCCTACACTAGATCACGCTGGCCAGAGCCTTGTCCAGCCTGGCCTGAAAAGCCTCCAGGCATGAGGCTTCCACCACCTCCCTGGGCAACCTGTGCCAGTCTCTCACCAACCTCATGGGGAACAACTTCTTCCTAACATACTCTTTGAGTCCTGTGTCCAGTTCTGGGTCCCTCAGTTTAGGAAGGATGTTGACTTGCTGGAGTGTGTCCAGAGAAGGGCAAGAAAGTTGGTGAGGGGTTTGGAACACAAGCCTTATGAGGAGAGACTGAGGGAGCTGGGGTTGCTTAGCCTGAAGAAGAGGAGACTCAGGGGTGACCTTGCTCTCTACAACTACCTGAAGGGAGGTTGTGGACAGGCAGAGGTTGGTATCCTCTCCCAGGCAGCCAGCACCAGAACAAAAGGACACAGTCTCAAGCTGTGCCAGGGGAGGTTTAGACTGGATGTTAGGAAGAAGTTCTACACAGAGAGAGTGATTGCCCATTGGAATGGGCTGCCTGGGGAGGTGGTGGAGTCACCATCATTGGAGGCGTTCAGGAGGAGACTTGATAGAGTGCTTGGTTGCATGGTTTAGTTGATTAGGTGGTGTTGGATGATAGGTTGGACACGATGATCTTGAAGGTCTCTTCCAACCTGGTCTATTCTATTCTATTCTGCGCTAACATCTAATCTGAATCTACCCACTTCTAGATTTGCTCCATTCCCCTCAGTCCTATCACTCCCTGACACCCTCAAAAGTCCCTCCCCAGCTTTCCTGTAGGCCCCCTCCCTGCTGAGCACTGCGTAGATGCCCATGAACACTGGCCCAGCTGAAAAACAAAAGCCAGTGAAGAGCTACAAATAGAGCACAGAACAATCCATTTGTTTCTGGTCAAGTGAGTTAAAGCATGAGAGGAGGAGCTGCAACTATACTGAGGTGAAAGATGTGCACGAAACAGCAAAGGCTATTTTAGAATGGTAACGGTGATGAGTGGGATAAATATCTGAGTAGTTCAAGCAGCCAAAGAAAAAGCCTTTTGAAATCCTCCTCTTTAGCATGATTTGCTGTAATTTTTTGCTCTGGCCAGGATAAGCCACTCAGCAAATGCACACTGAATTACAGTTAAAATAATATCAAAGACTATATATGTGGCCTTCCACTATCTGAAGTGGGCTCCAAAAAAGCTGGGGAGGGACTTTTGAGGGTGTCAGGGAGTGATAGGACTGGGGGGAATGGAGCAAACCTAGAAATGGGTAGATTCAGATTGGATGTGAGGAAGAAGTTGTTCCCCATGAGGGTGGTGGGAGACTGGCACAGGTTGCCCAGGGAGGTGGTGGAAGCCTCATGCCTGGAGGTTTTGAAGGGCAGGCTGGATGTGGCTGTGAGCAACCTGCTGTAGTGTGAGGTGTCCCTGGCTGTGGCAGGGGGGTTGGAACTGGCTGATCCTTGAGGTCCCTTCCAACCCTGACAATTCTGTGATATATAGAAGAACTGAGCCATGATGCTTTTGACACTGGTTGCTGTAGAAATGCAGTGAGAATTTGGGATTTCCTGGCTGTCTTGATAGCCACTTGTGCCACCAGCTCTAGAAACTTCTGATTATTGTTTTTTTTTGCTTGTTTTCCTCAAATTTTACAGCAGTTTGGAAAGAGGGTTTGGTGCAAGCTCTGGGAACTCTTGTGGCAATCTGCAGTTATGCAAACCCAGTGATTTGAAGTAGCATTGTGCAAGGCAGATCAATCCAAAATTGCAAATCACAGTTTAAAAGTTGCCTCCTTTCACCCTCTTTTAACAATTTTCCAAAGACCAAGAAGCATTCTCCACCAAGCCAAGCAACCCACTGGCTGAACCCCTGATGGAAACCCTTAACAGCTAATTCACTTTGGGTGAGAGGCAGAAATCAAGCAAATAAGCCTGGGTTGGGTAGTCTTTAGATCTCCACATCAGTGCTTGGCTGTCAGTGTGAGCTGCATCTTAAACAGGGAGGACTTAATGTATCTACAGTGTCTGCTTTGTATGATAAAAGAGATCACTTGGCCTCGCTGGAATGTGTTCCTGAGCCATAGAAGATGAATATTGTTTTAATGGCCTTCAAATTGAGGAAATAAATAAAAGTGATGTGAAAAGTACTGCAGTCCCCGCTGTGGGGATGCAGTCCTCGTGGCATCCTGACTTAGCTGGCTTTACTTAAAGAAGTGAACAGTGGGAGGCTGAGGTCACAGCTGCAGTGAGGGAATTTACAACTCGAGGAGCTGATGATGGGGCTCATAGCTGCATCATTTCTAGGTGTAGCTGGCAGCACAGGCTAATGAAAGGGATTTCTTCAGAGGCTTAAACCACCGAACAGCAGGAATGCTAAGTGGAAGTTTTGTGGAGCGCCAGCTGCCCCCTCTGGGAAAGTCACCCTCTTTGAGTTTAGCATAAAGTAATTCACCTTTGCATGTGATGTAGATTGAAAACCTGGATGTTTTTATAACCTTTCCTCTGACCATCATTATGGATGCGAACCTCTTGGGGGTGGGGTGGAAACAGAAGGGGGATGCTCTGCACTTTTCCTTTACACTGTGTTTCCTCTGCCTTTGCGTCTAGTCACAGTATCACAGTATCACCAAGGTTGGAAGAGACCTCAAAGATCATCGAGTCCAACCTGTAACCACAAACCTCACAACTAGACCATGGCACCAAGTGCCACATCCAGTCCCCTCTTGAACCCCTCAAGGGACGGTGACTCCACCACCTCCCTGGGCAGCACATTCCAATGGCGAACGACTCTCTCAGTGAAGAACTTTCTCCTCAGCTCCAGCCTAAACTTCCCCTGGTGCAGCTTGAGACTGTGTCCTCTTGTTCTGGTGCTGGTTGCTAGAGAGAAGAGGCCAACCCCTTCCTGGCTACAACCTCCCTTCAGGGAGTTGTAGAGAGCAAGAAGGTCTCCCTGAGTCTCCTCTTCTCCAGGCTAAGCTACCCCAGCTCCCTCAGCCTCTCCTCATCAGGCTTGTGCTCACAGCCTCTCCCCAGCCTCGTTGCCCTTCTCTGGACATGTTCAAGTGTCTCGATGTCCTTCCTAAACTGAGGGGCCCAGAACTGGACACAGTACTCAAGGTGTGGCCTAACCAGTGCAGTGTACAGGGGCAGAATAACCTCCCTGCTCCTGCTGGCCACACTGTTCCTGATGCAAGCCAGGATGCCATTTGCCCTCTTGGCTGCCTGGGCACACTGCTGGCTCATGTTCAGCCTATCATGACCAGCACCCCCAGGTCCCTCTCTGCCTGGCCGCTCTCCAGCCACTCTGAGCCCAGCCTGTAGCACTGCCTGGGGTTGCTGTGGCCAATGTGCAGAACCCGGCACTTGGATGTGTTCAATCTCCTGCCCTTGGACTCTGCCCATCTGTCCAGCCTGTCGAGGTCCCTCTGCAAAGCCTCTCTGCCCTCCAGCAAATCAACTGCTGCCCCCAGCTTGGTGTCGTCCGCAAATTTCCTGATGATGGACTCAATGCCCTCATCCAGATCATCAATAAAGATGTTGAAGAGCATGGGGCCCAGTACTGATCCCTGGGGCACACCACTAGTGACTGGCCACCAGCTGGATGTGGCACCATTCACCACCACTCTCTGGGCTCGGCCCTCCAGGCAGTTCCTAACCCAACACAGTGTGCTCCCATCCAAGCCTCTGTCACAAGCAGGTGACCATGTACTCAAATGATGACAAAACAGAGGCAAGAGAAGACTTTATAGGAGAGAAATAGATATTTTGCTCTGGCAATGTTATTTTTCTCTCCTTCAAGCTCATGGAGCTGATGAATCTCACTCTCCTAACAGATCGATGGGGACTGAAGGAGTTTAACTGAGGCTGGCAGAATGCTGCCCCAAAAAGTAAGCTGCAGTGAGATTTTATCTGCAGTTTTCAGTCTAATCTGGGACTTGAATAAGTACCAAACCACACAAAGTGTTAAGAACTGCAAATAAATAACAGAAGAGGGAAATTAGCTGATACAGTTTTAATGAACAGGCATTGGTCTAATAAATCTCACTCAGACAGACCACACATTGATTTTCTTGTCTGAACACCTACTGATTTTCTTGTCTGAGACCAAATAATGTGGGTGGGTTTTTTTCCTAATTATTTGCCATGAAAATACAGAGTAGTGTCCTGAATCAAAGCAGCTACATATCTGCATAGGAAGAAATTAGCTTACACATACATCCCTTGTGCCTTCCTAATTACAATGGTAAATGTGAGTAAAACAGAGCTGCCAATTCACAGTGAGAAATGTGAAGCTAAGTAATGAATGACAACATCCCTTGGTACAGTCATCCACGAATCTGCATTTCCAAGCTAGAGTCAGGTTAGGGTTTGAAGGAGAGTCCAGACAGGGAGGTGATTCTTCCCCACTACTCCCCTATGGTGAGACCCTAAGTGGAGCAATGCATCCAGTTCTGGAGCCTCTGTTCCAGGAAGGATCTGGAGGTGCTTGAAGGTGTCCAGAGAAGGGCCATGAGGATGAGCAGAGGGCTGGAGCTGCTCTGCTATGGAGACAGACTGGGGGAGTTGGGGCTGTGCAGTCTGGAGAAGAGAAGGCTCCCAGGAGACCTTCTTGAGGCCTTCCAGGATCTGAAGGGGGCTCCAAAAAGCTGGGGAGGGACTTTTGAGGGTGTCAGGGAGTGACAGGACTGGGGGGATTGGAGCAAAACTAGAAATGGGTAGTCTGAGATTGGATGTTAGGAAGGAGTTGTTCCCCATGAGGGTGGTGAGAGACTGGCAGAGGTTGCCCAGGGAGGTGGTGGAAGCCTCATGCCTGGAGGTTTTGAAGGTCAGACTGGATGTGGCTGTGAGCAACCTGCTGTAGTGTGAGGTGTCCCTGCCCATGGCAGGGGGGTTGGAACTGGCTGATCCTTGAGGTCTCTTCCAACCCTGACAATTCTATGATTCTGTGACAGAAGGTAGAGCAGGAGGGACATTCCACCCTATAGATGCTGTATAGGGCTTCTAAAGGGAGGAAGGACTTAGAGGCAACCATAGCACCAAAAAGGAGGTAAAATGAAATGTCATTCCAAGAGCTGCTTTCTTTCTCTAATCAGTGTGGTTTGAGTCTGATTGATTCTGACCATGAATCATTAGAAGGGCTGTGGCTGGTAGGTGGAGAGAGGTTCTCCTTCCCCTCTACTCTGCCCTGCTGAGGCCACATCTGGAGTATTGTGTCCAGTTCTGGGCCCCTCAGTTCAGGAGGGACCTCAGGGGACTGTTTGAAAGAGTCCAGCACAGAGCCACAAAGATGATGAAGGCAGTGGAAGATCTTCCTTATGAGGAGAGCCTGAGGGAGCTGAGGGCTCTGTAGCTTGGAGAGGAGGAGCCTGAGAGGTTACCTCATTGCTGTTGCTAAAGATGTTCAGGGTGAGTGCCCAGAGGCTGGAGCCAGGCTCTGCTGGGTGATGCCCAATGCCAGCACAAGGGGCAGTGGTGGAAGCTGAGGCAGAGGAAGTTCCATGGAAACAGGAGGAAGAATTTTTCCCTGTGAGGGTGACAGAGCCCTGGAAGAGGCTGCCCAGGGGGGTTGTGGAGTCTCCCTCTGTGGAGATATTCAAGCCCTGCCTGGATGTGTTCCTGTGTGATCTGCTCTAGGTGCTCCTGCTCTGGTACGGGGGTTGGACTGGCTGAGCTTTGGAGGTCCCTTCCAGCCCCTAACAGTCTGTGATTCATTTCCTTCCAGTCTCTGATTTATCTAGCAAATCAATATCACAGCTTTTGCAATTCTCACTTTCATGGAATCATAGACTCATAGAACTGTTTTGGTTGGAAGAGCCCTTTAAGATCGTTGACTCCAGCCTTCCACCTAAGACAACCATGGCCTTATGTGTGCCTGGGAATAATTCTCTGCCCTTTCCACAAGGCATCAGGAATGAAATTACAGGTTGAAACTTTCAAGGCTAAATGTGGGCTTTAACCCATCGTGTTCATTGATTTTTCTTTCTCCTTACTTCCTGTCTTACTTCCTTTCCTTTCCTTTCCTTCCCTCTCCCCCTCCCCTCCCCCCTCCCCTCCCTCCCCCTCCCCTCCCCTCCCCTCCCCCTTCCTTCCTTCCTTCCTTCCTTCCTTCCTTCCTTCCTTCCTTCCTTCCTTCCTTCCTTCCTTCCTTCCTTCCTTCCTTCCTTCCTTCCTTCCTTCCTTCCTTCCCTTCCTTCCGCCCTCCCTCCCTCCCTCCCTCCCTCCCTCCATCCCTCCACCCCTCCCTTCCTTCCCCCTCCCTCCCTTCCTCCCTCCCTCCCTTCCTCCCTCCCTCCCTTCTTTTCTCACTGGGATGTTCAGGACTTATCATCAAGTGAGGTTAGGAGCAGATTACAAACAAACAAATGTTTTTTACCTTTTCTTTCATGCAAGCTGTTCTTGGCTGGTGTTCTTCCTCTCTCCCCTTTCCCTGTTGTGGTGTCCTTCGTGTTGTGCACATTTTCATCCTGACAGGTGTGGGAGTGCTAGGAGCATGGCATTTGCTGTGCACCAATTGGATTAGAGGGAATTGCTGCTTAGCTTGTAGATGCAAATGCTGTAGTTTGACCTGATGACCATAACATTCAGAATCATCAGTGTCAGACATATTATTAATGGGATAAAATACCCCACAGGATGACTATGATGATAGTCACAATTTGATACACTCTTGCAAATGAATCCTTAGACTGTGGAGTAATTAACTTGTCAATGTGTAATCCTTCACATTTACTGCTTAGAGTGTTATCTGGAATTATGAAGTAAAACCCTGCTCTTGTAGGGTGGGAGCTCTGCACATTGGAGGTATTGCCTAGATTGATTCAACATCTTATCTCTTTGAAGTGGAACATTGTAAGGCCACAAATGAATCCAACACCTCAAGAGTAGACTCAGATTAAAAAAGAGAAAGAAAAAGGAATGGAAGGCTAAGGCTAAGAAATGTACAGAAACACTGAGGCTGGAAAAGAGCCTCAGGATCAGCAAGTCCAACCGTTAACCCTACTCTACAAGGTTCACCCCTAAACCATAGCCCCAAGCACCACATAGAATCATAGAATTGTTAGGGTTGGAAAGGACCTCAAGGATCATCCAGTTCCAACCCCCCTGGTCTCACCAGAGCAGAGGGGGAGAATCCCCTCCCTGGCCCTGCTGGCCACACTTCTCTTGCTGCAGCCCAGGCTCTGCTTGGCTCTCTGGGCTGAAAGTGCTTACTGCTCGCTCATGCTAAGCTTCTCCTCCTCCAGCACCCCCAGGTCCTTTTCTTCAGGGCTGCTCTCAAGCCAGCCCCTGCCCAGCCTATATCAGTGCTTGGGATTGCCCTGACCTGTCTGCAGGACCTTGCACTTGGCCTTGTTGAACCTCGAACATCCAAACCACCTTTAAACACATCCAGGCTTGGGGACTCCACCGCCTCCCTGGGCAGCACATTCCAGTCCCTGAACACTCTTGCCCTGAGCAAATGTTTCCTAATGTCCAATCTAAACCTCCCCAGTGGCAGCTTGAGGCCATTGCCTCTTGTTCTCTCACTAATGACCTGTCAGAAGAGACCAGCAGCAGCCTTTCCACAACCTCCTTTTCAGGTATTGGTAGACAGCCATGAGGTCTCCCCACAGCCTCCTCTGTTTCACACTAACCATCCCCAGCTCCTTCAGCTGCTCTTCACGTAGCAGCATTTAACTTCTTTTCTTCTAATTCTCACTGAACATGTCTTAGCTAGTCAGATATGAACAACTCAGAAACTCTGCTACCTTCTTTCTTTTTTTTTCTGTCTTTGAGGGACATCTCCCTTAAATGATGACAATTTCCTTACATATTAAATATGCCAATGGTGTGCAGAACTGCATTGCATGCTAAGTCTTTCTAAAAAGCTGAGCAGTTGGTGAATTAAATATACTAGTAGTAGTGTATAGTGGTCTCTGGTATAAAACACTGTTTCTCTTCACATAAGTTTGATAAAATCAGTTTCTGCCTGAATATGCCTTCCAGTTCTGGGCCCCTCAGTTTAGGAGAGATGTTGAGATGCTCAAATGTGTCCAGAGAAGGGCAACAAAGCTGGGAAGGGGGTCTGGAGCACAGCCCTGTGAGGAGAGGCTGAGGGAGCTGGGGTTGCTTAGCCTGGAGAAGAGGAGGCTCAGGGGAGACCTTCTTGCTCTCTACAACTACCTGAAGGGAGGTTGTAGACAGGTGGGGGTTGGTCTCTTCTCCCAGGCACCCAGCACCAGAACAAGAGGACACAGTCTTAAGCTGCACCAGGGGAGGTTTGGGCTGGATGTTAGGAAGAAATTCTTCCCAGACAGAGAGATTGCCCATTGGGATGTGCTGCCCAGGGAGGTGGTGGAGTCACCATCACTGGAGGTGTTTAAGAAGAGCCTGGATGAGGCACTTGGTGCCATGGTTTAGTTGATCACATGGTGTTGGGTGACTGGACGATCTGGAAGGTCTTCTCCAACCTGGTCCATTCTGTGTTGTGTGTTCTGTAGATTTGAATGGAATGCAGGCCATTTTTTTCCCTAGGCAGCTGGATTTTGTTCTGTAATCAGCATTCCGTGATGCAAACATATTCATCAGAATACTCCAGCCCCAGTCTTCTCTCCCCCTTTTGGGTTTGTTTTCCTCCCTCCCGCCTCTCCTCCCCCCAGACTGTGGCAATAAATAACGGATGAGTCTGTGGTGTTTTCCATGGAAAGGTAAGCTTCACTGACACTGAGGAATTTCTTTTACAGCTGCCATGCTCTGTGAGTTTAAAATTTAATCTCTTCAAATCAGCTTGCATTACCAGGGAATTATGCTTAGCATGTTCCATAAATGATTCAGTGGATCTTAATAGCTACCTTAGTGATTTCTTATGAATCATTGAAAGAGATCCCATTAGTAAACATCACTGGCAAGTGCTAAGCACATTTTGAATGACCTTTTTCTTTTATATTCTCTTAGTTTTGAGTATTGTTGATGCAAGATCCCCAGTGTAGGCATCATGTGAAGAGTTGTGTGTTGCACTGGAAGAACAGGGCACTGGATTTCGTTTTCAATTCACAGAATCACAGCATGGCTTAGGTTGGATGGGACCTCAGGGGTCATCTGGGGGTACTGGTAGATGGGAGGCTGAACATGAGCCTGCAGTGTGCCCAAGCAGCCAAGAGGGCCAATGGCATCCTGGCCTGCATCAGGAACAGTGTGGCCAGCAGGAGCAGGGAGGTCATTCTGCCCCTGGACACTGCACTGGTTAGGCCACCCCTTGAGTCCTGTGTCCAGTTCTGGGCCCCTCAGTTTAGGAAGGATGTTGAGTTGCTGTAACGCGTCCAGATAAGGGCAAGAAAGTTGGTGAGGGGTTTGGAACACAAGCCCTATGAGGAGAGGCTGAGGGAGCTGGGGTTGCTTAGCCTGGAGAAGAGGAGACTCAGGGGAGACCTTCTTGCTCTCTACAACTCCCTGAAGGGAGGTTGTAGCAAGGAAGGGGTTAGCCTCTTCTCTCTAGCAACCATCACCAGAACAAGAGGACACAGTCTCAAGATGCACCAGGGGAGGTTTAGGCTGGAGGTTAGGAAGAAGTTCTACACAGAGAGAGTGATTGCCCATTGGAATAGGCTGCCCAGGGAGGTGGTGGAGTCACCATCATTGGAGGTGTTCAGGAGGAGACTTGATGGGGTGCTTGGTGCCATGGTTTAGTTGATTAGGTGGTGTTGGATTGGTTGATGGGTTGGACACGATGATCTTGAAGGTCTCTTCCAACCTGGTCTATTCTATTCTATTCTATTCTATTCTATTCTATTCTATTCTATTCTATTCTATTCTATTCTATTCCATTCTATCTACTCCAACCTCCCCACTATCATGGGCAGGGACACCTCTCCACTAGACTCAGCTGCTCAAGGCCTCATCCAGTCTGGCCTTCAATACCCCCCAGGGAGGAGGCTCAACCCCTCTGGGCAACCCACACACACTCTGTGTCCTTCTTCTGCTGGGGACACCCCAACTGGATGCAGTATTCAATGGATGCATATGCCTTGCAGTGTTTTCTGCAAGGGCCATGAAGAGTGTGCCAGCACAAGCGCCACGGCACAGCCCAGGGTGCTGCCAGCTCACACAAAGTGATGTACCCCCTGGGCCAACCCTAAGAGTGATACAAATGTAGGACTGGCTATAGAATAGAATAGAATAGAATAGAATAGAATAGAATAGAATAGAATAGAATAGAATAGAATAGAATAGAATAGAATAGAATAGAATAGAATAGACCAGGTTGGAAGAGACCTTTGAGATCATCCCATCCAACCTATCATCCAGCATCACCTAATCAACTAAACCATGGCACCAAGCACCCCATCAAGTCTCCTCCTGAACACCTCCAATGATGGTGACTCCACCACCTCCCCGGGCAGCACATTCCAATGGGCAATCACTCTCTCTATGTAGAACTTCCTCCTAACCTCCAGCCTAAACCTCCCCTCGCGCAGCTTGAGCCTGTGTCCTCTTGTTCTGGTGCTGGTTGCCTGGGAGAAGAGACCAACCTCTGCCTGTCTACAACCTCCCTTCAGGTAGTTGTAGAGAGCAAGAAGGTCACCCCTCAGTCTCCTCTTCTCCAGGCTAAGCAACCCCAGCTCCCTCAGCCTCTCCTCATAGGCTTGTGTTCCAAACCCCTCACCAACATCATTGCCCTTCTCTGGACACCTTCCAGCAAGTCAACATCCTTCCTAAATTGAGGGGCCCAAAACTGGACACAGGACTCAAGGTGTGGCCTAACCAGTGCAGTGTACAGGGGCAGAATGACCTCCCTGCTCCTGCTGGCCACACTCTTCCTGATGCAGGCCAGGATGCCATTGGCCCTCTTGGCTGCCTGGGCACACTGCAGGCTCATGTTCAGCCTCCCATCAACCAGTCCCCCCAGGTCCCCCTCTGCCTGGCTGCTCTCCAGCCACTCTGAGCCCAGCCTGTAGCACTGCCTGGGGTTGCTGTGGCCAATGTGCAGAACCCGGCCCTTGGATGTGTTCAGTCTCCTGCCCTTGGACTCTGCCCATCTGTCCAGCCTGTGGAGGCCCTTTCTTGTATTGTACTCACTTATCACATGTGCTGCTTCTGAATCCTCGGGAAGACAGATAGAGTTATTAGCAATTGGGGGAAGGAAAATAGCTCATGGAAATAATAATAATTATTCAGGCAGATTGATGTTTCCTAAACTTTATGTGCCAAGGATTTTGAAGTAGCTCTCAATTCAGCAGCAAGGAAGCCGAGTGCTTTCTCTTAATTATCATTCCCTTGAATATTTAAATTGCCAATGAGGAATGCTATTGTTCCTTGGAAGATGGCAACACTCATTTCAATTTGGTTCCTTTGGAAAAAAAAAAAAAAGCTAATAAAAAACTGTGAACATCTTCACATTCAAAAGCTTCATTAAAATGTGTGGTTGCAGTTCTGAGCCATTCCTTACAACCTTCCCTTTCATTTTGCATTTAGAAAAACCCTAATACAGAGAGCTCTTACCATTTGTTTTCATCTCAGAAGCTATCTGCTGCTGAGAAAGAATCTGTAGGCTTGATACCATCCAGTCTTTAATGTTTTCAGTGAACTGTTTCAAGTGTGAGTTTTGGTTTAATAATATTATTATTGTAACTGACTATATAGGGTCATAAAGCTACCTGAGAGCAGCACTGGGAAGAGAGGCCTGCACCTGGGCAGGAAGAATAAACTGCAGCAGGACAGGCTGGGAGGGGATCTGCTGCAGAGCAGCCCCAAGGAGAAGGACCTGGGAGTGCTGGTGGGCAACAAGTTCTGCATGGGACAGCAATGTGCCCTGGGGGCCAAGAAGGCCAATGGGGTCCTGGGGTGCATTCAGAAGAGTGTGTCCAGCAGATCCAGGGAGGTTCTCCTCCCCCTCTACTCTGCCCTGCTGAGACCTCCCCTGGAATATTGCATCCAGTTCTGGGCTCCCCAGTTCAGGAGGGACAGGGATCTGCTGGAGAGAGTCCAATGGAGAGCTACCATGATGCTGAAGGGACCGCAGCACTGCCTGGTGAGGAGAGGCTGAGAGCCCTGGGGCTCTTCAGTCTGAAGAGGAGAAGACAGAGGGGTTCAGATCAAAGTCTATCAATATCTGAGATTTGGGGAGCAGGAAGGAAGGGGCAGGGACAGGCTCTGCTCAGTTGTGCCATGGGATAGGACAAGGAGCAATGGATAGAAACTCCAGCACAGGAGGTTCCACCTCAACATGAGGAGGAACTTCTTCACTGGGAGGGTCCCAGAGCACTGGAACAGGCTGCCCAGAGAGGTTGTGGAGTCTCCTCTTCTAGAGACTTTCCAGCCCCATCTGGATGTGTTCCTGTGTACCCTGTGCTGGATTCTATGGTCCTGTTCTGGCAGGGGGCTGGGCTTGAAGATCTGCAGAGGTCCCTTCTAAACCTTAACATCCTATGATCCTGTAATGTGTTACCCAATCTTTTGTCTTTAATTCCTGTCTCCTGGGAGCCCTCTCTTCTCCAGACTGAACAGCCCCAACTCCCTCACTCTGTCTCCAGAGCAGAGCAGCTCCAGCCCTCTGCTCACCCTCGTGGCCCTTCTCTGGACACCTTCCAGCACCTCCAGATCCTTCCTGTAATAGGGGTTCCGGGGATTACCCAGTCCAACTCCCCTGCCAGAGCAGGATCACTTAGTTAGGTCACACAGGAACATGTCCAGGCAGGTTTTGAATGTCTAAAGACAAGGAGATTCTACAACCCTGCTGGGCAGCTTGTTCCAGTGTTTTGTGTAACGTCCTGTGCTCCAGCTTGCACCCACTGCCCCTTGTGCTGGCACTGGGCGTCACCCAGCAGAGCCTGGCTCCAGCCTCTGGGCACTCACCCTGCACATCTTTAGCAACAGCAATGAGGTCACCTCTCAGGCCCTCCTCTCCAAGCTAAAGAGCCCTCAGCTCCCTCAGCCTTTCATCATAAGGGAGATGTTCTACTCCCTTAATCACGTTTGCGGCTCATCTCTTTGTGATGCCTTCAGTTATAATCCCTTCATATTTGAGCTCTGAGTGTCATGGAGAGACCTCATGTCGCCCTGAGGAGCAGTGACACAGAAGCAGCTCCTCCTTGCAGGGTCTGGCTTTTTGATGCTTGACTGCACTGGTGGTTGTCTGAATCATGTCACACTGGCAGCTAGAATGTCTTGAACAATTTTATCTTCCATTGTTAACATCTAGACTTGTGCTGTGATTAGGCCTGTGCTTTTCACCTTTCAGTCACATAGCTCCAGGATTACTGCAGCAACAGGAGCAGTATTGCAATTAGTCTCTTTTTGGGAGGAGAACATGCAGCTACCTGCCAGAGCTGCAGCTTGGTGCAAAATCACAGAAACAACCAGGTTGGAGAAGACCTCAGAGATCATCATGTCCAACCTGTTACCTACTACCTAACACCTCCTGACAACTAAACCATGGCTCCAAGTGCCACATCCAAGCCTTTTTTGAACACCTCCAGGGATGGGGACTCCACCACCTCCCTGGGCAGCACATTCCAATGGCCAATCTCTCTTTCTGGGAAGAACTTTCTCCTCACCTCCAGCCTAAACTTCCCCTGGCACAGCTTGAGACTGTGTCCTCTTGTTCTAGTGCTGGTTGCCTGGGAGAAGAGACCAACCCCCACCTGGCTACAACCTCCCTTCAGGGAGTTATAGAGAGCAAGAAGGTCTCCCCTGAGCCTCCTCTTCTCCAGGCTAAGCAACCCCAGCTCCCTCAGCCTCTCCTCACAGGGTTGTTGTTGTCTCCAGACCCCTCCCCAGCTTCATTGCCCTTCTCTGGACACCTTCAAGTGTCTCAATGTCCTTCTTGAATTGAGGAGCCCAGAACTGGACACAGGACTCAAGTGTTCTCTATTCAGTGCAGAGGCTTCAGTACGCTGTTGAGGAACACCAAGCAGTTGTTCTGTTTGGATGGCTTTGAACCGAGCAGTGAAGAGCTGCTTCGTTTTCATAATCTCTTAAACAATTTTGATTATGTTCCTTGACTGTATCACAGTATCGCCAAGGTTGGAAAAGGCCTCAAAGATCATCGAGTCCAACCTGTCACCACAGACCCCATGACTAGACCATGGCACCAAGTGCCACGTCCAATCCCCTCTTGAACACCTCCAGGGATGGTGACTCCACCATCTCCCTGGGAAGCACATTCCAATGGCAAATGACTCTCTCAGTGAAGAACTTTCTCCTCACCTCCTGCCTAAACTTCCCCTGGCACAGCTTGAGACTGTGTCCTCTTGTTCTGGTGCTGTTTGCTAGAGAGAAGAGACCAACCCCTTCCTGGCTACAACCACCCTTCAGGGAGTTGTAGAGAGCAAGAAGGTCTCCCCTGAGTCTCCTCTTCTCCAGGCTAAGCTACCCCAGCTCCCTCAGCCTCTCCTCACAGGGCTTGTGCTCAAGGCCTCTCCCCAGCCTCGTTGCCCTTCTCTGGACACCTTCAAGTGTCTCAATGTCCTTCTTAAACTGAGGGGCCCAGAACTGGACACAGGACTCAAGGTGTGGCCTAACCAGTGCAGTGTACAGGGGCACAATGACTTCCCTGCTCCTGCTGGCCACACTATTCCTAATGCAGGCCAGGATGCCATTGGCCTTCTTGGCCACCTGGGCACACTGCCGGCTCATGTTTAGGTGTCTGTCAATCAGCACCCCCAGGTCCCTCTCTGTTTGGCAGCTCTCCAGCCACTCTGACCCCAGCCTGTAGCTCTGCATGGGGTTGCTGTGGCCAAAGTGCAGCACCTGGCACTTGGATTTTTTGAATGTCAGTGTTGTTTTTTGCACCACTAGATGCTTGTGAGATGTCAGTTCCCCAGAACCAGCCTTCCTCATGCAAAATGAATAAGGTTTGTCAGTGACTTCTCTTTGCAGAGCAAAGAGATCATATGGTTGTATGTATTTATTTTTTTCAGCAAGGAAAACACAGGCTTTAGTCAAAGTTGACTTTTATTAGCCTGTAGCAGCTAAGAAACATCAAAAGCTCTGTTCTTGAAACTGGAAAAGTTGGAGCTTTAAACAAAAAATAGTTCTATGTAGGTCTGATGGAATATTTAGAAGCAGAAAGAAGAAGAAGAAAAAAAAAACACAAACAAACAAAACCAGATTCAGACAATTACCTTTAGGTCTCTTCTTCCAAACCCCCACAGGCTTAAGCAAATCTTATGTATTTTACCCTTTCATCACCTTTGCCCAAAACAGCTTTTCCATCTCAGAAACAGGTTCAGAGGTGAGCTTACACAGAGCAGGACATCATTTCTCATTTCAAGCCCTGTTAAGAGTTAGGAAATGGATATTCTGATACACAAAAGCAGGTGCTTGAAGGCTCTTGATGAAGACAGTGATACAAATGCTATAAAGTCATAGAGAAATATACATATATCATACATATCATATAAATGATATGAAGTCATAGAACTGTCAGGGTTGGAAGGGACCTCAAGGATCAGCCAGTTCCAACCCCCCTGCCATGGGCAGGGACACCTCACACTACAGCAGGTTGCTCACAGCCACAGCCAGCCTGGCCTGAAAAACCTCCAGGCATGAGGCTTCCACCACCTCCCTGGGCAGCCTGTGCCAATCTCACACCACCCTCATGGGGAACAACTTCTTCCTAACATCCAATCTCAATCTACCCATTTCTAGCTTGGATCCATCCCCCCCAGTCCTATCACTCCCTGACACCCTCAAAAGTCCCTCCCCAGCTTTCTTGGAGCCCCCTTCAGATGCTGGAAGGCCACAAGAAGGTCTCCTGGCAGCCTTCTCCAGACTGAACAGCCCCAACACTCTCAGTCTGTCTCCATAGCTGAGCAGCTCCAGCCCTCTGCTTATCCTGGTGGCCCTTCTCTGGCAGAGAGGGACCTGGGGGTGCTGGTTGATTGTAGGCACCTAAACATGAGCCTGCAGTGTGCCCAGGCAGCCAAGAGGGCCAATGACATCCTGGCCTGCATCAGGAACAGTGTGGCCAGCAGGAGCAGGGAGGTCATTCTGCCCCTGGACACTGCACTGGTTAGGCCACACCTTGAGTCCTGTGTCCAGTTCTGGGCCCCTCAGTTTAGGAAGGATGTTGACTTGCTGGAAGGTGTCCAGAGAAGGGCAACAAAGTTGGTGAGGGGTTTGGAACACAAGCCCTGTGAGGAGAGGCTGAGGGAGCTGGGGTTGCTTAGCCTGGAGAAGAGGAGACTGAGGGGAGACCTTCTTGCTCTCTATAACTCCCTGAAGGGAGGTTATAACCAGGCAGAGGTTGGTCTCTTCTCCCAGGCAGCCAGCACCAGAACAAGAGGACACAGTCTCAGGCTGTGCCAGGGGAAGTTTAGGCTGGGGGTTAGGAAGAAGTTCTATACAGAGAGAGTGATTGCCCATTGGAATGGGCTGCCCGGGAGGTGGTGGTGTTACCACCATTGGAGGTGTTCAGGAGGAGACTTGATGGGGTGCTTGGTGCCATGGTTTAGTTGTTTAGGTGGGTTGGATTGGCTGATAGGTTGGATGTGATGATCTTGAAGGTCTCTTTCAACCTGGTGTATTGTATTGTATTGTATTGTATTGTATTGTATTGTATTGTACCTTCCAGCACCTCCAGATCCCTCCTGTACAACCTGATCTATGCAAGTTCATAGCTTAAAGGGGAATTTTGCTCTGCTGAGGGACAGCAGCCTCAGTAGGGTGCTTTACTCTGGAGCAATTGGATTAGTGTAATAGCCATAAACTACCCCAGCTGAAAATAGGTTACAACCCTGTATTCTTAGGACTGGTTTCATGTTTTTCCTTTGATGTTTGGTGGGGTTTTTTTGTTTGTGTTTTGTGGCTGTTGATATTGTGTTGGTTGGTTGGTCGAGTTTGGGGTTTGGGTTTTTTTTTGCTTGTGAATAAAGGCTTAGACATGTGGGAAAGTCAGGAGGTGTTTATTATTGTGTCCCATGCTTACATAGCCAGAAGTTCAGCATTAAAAAGTGCCTTTGGCAGGCTGTGAACTACAGCAAGAGAGGCTCCATCCTGTCTTCCCAGTTGTGAATACGGACAGGTGGGGCAGAGAGCCAAGTGGGAGCTGAGAATTATGAATCCTGATCCCAAAAGGGCATTAAAAACTCAATTAATACCATGAGTCATGGTTGGGCAATTCAGTTACTGTCTGTGACCTTCCCCTCTTCATTTCATCAGTTACTTCTGCCCACATTAGCAATGTCTACATCTCCAGCTATTAAAGAATAGTTGTTTCCTTCTTAAATGGAAGTGAATTAGGGCAGACGCCTCCTTTTGGCACATTCCATGAGGTTATCTTCCTGGTTTTGAAGAGTCAGCTGCATGAGGTATTAAACAGAGTCCTCTTCTATACTCTTGGAAGTAAGGGAATTTATGATGTGAATGCAAAGTCAGGATGTTGGTTTTCTTCTGAACACCCCCTGTGTGTCATTGTGCTTTGAGAAATGTTACAATGGCCTGAAAGTTAGCATCAGGCTTTATAAAAGCATTATAGTGTCAAATATGTGTTGTGGGCTTGGAGGTGTTATTTTTTTGTCTTAATTACGAGCTTCTTTGCTGCCAAGAAGGCACATTGATTAATCATGGCTTAGGCTGGGCAGGGGCTGGCTTGAGAGCAGCCCTGAAGAAAAGGACCTGGGGGTGCTGGGGGAGGAGAAGCTCAACAGGAGCCAGCAGTGAGCACTTGCATCCCAGAAAGCCAAGCAGAGCCTGGGCTGCAGCGAGAGAAGTGTGGCCAGCAGGTCAAGGGAGGGGATTCTCCCCCTCTGCTCCACTCTGCTGAGACCACAGCTGGAGAACTGTGTCCAGCTCTGGAGCCTCTGTTCCAGGAAGGATCTGGAGGTGCTGGAAGGTGTCCAGAGAAGGGCCACAAGGATGAGCAGAGGGCTGGAGCTGCTCTGCCATGGAGACAGACTGAGAGAGTTGGGGCTGTTCAGTCTGGAGAAGAGAAGGCTCCCAGGAGACCTTCTTGTGGCATTTCAGGATATGAAGGGGGCTCCAAGAAAGCTGGGGAGGGACTTTTGAGGGTGTCAGGGAGTGATAGGACTGGGGGGAATGGAGCAAAACTAGAAATGGGTAGATTGAGATTGGATGTTAGGAAGAAGTTGTTCCCCATGAGGGTGGTGAGAGACTGGCACAGGTTGCCCAGGGAGGTGGTGGAAGCCCCATCCCTGGAGGTTTTTGCAGCCAGGCTGGATGTGGCTGTGAGCAACCTGCTGTAGTGTGAGGTGTCCCTGGCCATGGCCGGGGGTTGGAACTGGCTGATCCTTGAGGTCCCTTCCAACCCTGACAATTCTGTGACTCTCTGGCTTGGATTGAAAGCACTTCAATTGTAAGAAGATACAGGAAGAATTCATTCCACTGCTGGAAACATCTTTTACCTTGGTGTTTCATGTCTGCTCGTTAATCACTTTGAGATTCCCTCTCCGGTACTGTACATAATTAAGAATTGTGTTGTGAGCACAACTTCTCTTTTCTGTAAATCTTAGCCGTATTTTTCAGGGGACCTCTCTGCAGTTGAGTCATTCCCCTGTACTGCATGCGGCCCCTGCCACCTCCTGGAGACTGCCAGTATTGCCAGCTCCTGAAGCCACCCTGAAAATCAGGGGGAAGTGGTTTGATCTTCCGTGTATCTGGAACAGAAGTGAGAGCAGCTCATATCCATGCACA
Organism: Picus viridis; assembly: GCA_033816785.1. Taxonomy (NCBI): domain Eukaryota; kingdom Metazoa; phylum Chordata; class Aves; order Piciformes; family Picidae; genus Picus; species Picus viridis. The sequence continues at coordinate 12,115,607 of CM066567.1, forward strand.
GGTTAACATACCCGAAGAAGCAGAACACCATTTTCAGCCAGATACTCTGAAGGTGTACAAAGAAATTCTTCCCCATGAGTGTGGTGAGAGACTGGACAGGTTTCCCAGGGAGGTAGTGCAAGCCTTATCCTTGGAGGTGTTTAAATACAGGCTGGCTGTGGCTGTGAGCAACCTGCTGTAGTGTGAGGCGTCCCTGGCCATGGCAAGGGGGGTTGGAACTGGGGGGGTTTGCATCATTCTAACAAATTCTAACATTTTGATTGAGCAACACTGGAAACAGAAACAGTGAGCCTAACAAACAAACAACAACAGCAAAACACACAGAGGAACAAAAGAAGCTGAGACATGCACACAGCTGTTCAGGTGGGGAAAGGAACGGGCCTGTGTGGCAAAAGAATGGGAAATGTTTTTGAAGTTAGGCAATTGCAAGAAGTTCATAGAATCACAGAATTGTCAGGGTTGGAAGGGACCTCAAGGATCAGCCAGTCCCAGCCCCCTGCCATGGGCAAGGACACCTCACACTACAGCAGGTTGCTCACAGCCACATCCAGCCTGCCCTTCAAAACCTCCAGGCATGAGGCTTCCACCACCTCCCTGGGCAACCTGTGCCAGTCTCTCACCACCCTCATGGGGAACAACTTCTTCCTAACATCCAATCTCAATCTACCCATTTCTAGTTTTGCTCCATCCCCTCCCCCCAGTCCTATCACTCCCTGACACCCTCAAAAGTCCTTCCCCAGTTTCTTGGAGCCCCCTTCAGATCCTGTAAGGCCACAAGAAGGTCTCCTGGGAGCCTTCTTTTCTCCAGACCGAACAGCCCCAACTCCCTCAGTCTGTCTCCATAGCAGAGCAGCTCCAGCCCTCTGCTCATCCTCGTGGCCCTTCTCTGGACACCTTGCAGCACCTCCAGTTCCTTCCTGGAACAGAGGCTCCAGAGCTGGACACAGAGCTCCAGCTGTGGTCTCAGCAGAGTGCAGTAGAATTTTTTTAAATATTATTAAAATATTCAAAGGAGTTAAATATTCTGGAAAGGATTCTCTGTTTTTGTGTGTAGCTGGTAGTAAAAAAGGGAAGTAGGGTTTAATTTATTGAGGCTAAAGATGAGTTAGGGTGTCTTGTCAAGATTCTTTCATTTCAGTGTCTTATAGCCCTTGTCACAACTCAGTCTTTCTTTTACTTGCATTCATTTGCAGTAACCTTTTCCCTAACAGTAATACACCCAGGCTTGTAAACTGCCCTCCAGAGGCCTGTGTTGGCATTGGTAAAGTCTTGCTATCCTTGTTCTGCTTCTCAGTCTCATACCTGCAAAATGATCACTTGCTGCCTTGCTGGGTTAAAATGACAGCACACAGAATACAGAATTGACAGCACACAGAATACAGAATCAACCAGGGTTGGAAAAGACCTCAGAGGTCATCAGGTCCAACCTGTCACCCAACACCATCTAATCAACTAAACCATGGCACCAAGTGCCTCATCCAGGCTCTTCCTAAACACCTCCCTAGCTTTGTTTCCCATCTCTGGACACGTTCCAGCATCTCAACATCTTTCCTAAACTGAGGGGCCCAGAACTGGACACAGGACTCAAGGTGTGGCCTCATCAGTGCTGAAGCCAGGGCAGAATGACCTCCCTGCTCCTGCTGGCCACACTGTTCCTGATGCAGGCCAGGATGCCATTGGCTTTCATGGCACCTGGGTCATGTTCAGCTGCTCTCAACCAGTCCCCCCAGGTCCCTCTCTGCCTGGCTGCTCTGCAGCCGCTCTGTCCCCAGCCTGCAGGGCTGCATGGGTTTTGTTTTCTTATGTGCAAGGCTTCTTGGGCCAGGTTTTGAAATGCTGCTGCTCGCTAATCGTGGCTTGCAGTTTGGCAAATTAAAACCCTTCAGCTTTCCTGGTGCAGTGATGTCAGTCAGATCTCTTTGTTATTGCAGGCTTTTGCTTATGTTCATTTGTTGCTATTAACAGGCTTAATTTTCCCCTTTTGTCTGTTGGCTGTTAGGAGCTCTTACTCTTTAATAAGATTTGACTTCCAAAGAGGATTTTATACGTGAATTACATAAAAGCTCCAAGATAATTGCTAGATGAGCTTCCTCAGGTCTGATGGGTGGTGAGGAGGCAGTCTGGAGGCAAACCTTGCAGCTTGGCATGACACAGCAGAAACTCACAGCAGAAATGCATGACAGTGATGTCAGCTCTCAGAGCTGTCCCTTCAGACAGGCTTTCAGACTGCTGCTTCTCTCCAAAGATATGCTCTGTGTGCAGGTCGTCATAATCCTTGTGGCAGCTGGAAATGACTTCTTTCAAATCTTATCCAAAGCATGTCTTCCCTTGGGAATTTCAGCTTCCAGTTCACACAGGCAAAATGCTGTGGGTTTTTGCTGCTTCTTCCCCCACCCCCCAATTCCCTAGTGGCCAAACACTGCCTGATGAGCTGAGGGATTTTTACACCCTGTTAACTGCAAAAGAAAGGAAAATACCTCTGCCCTTGAGATATGCCTAAATGAACTCCCTTGATTTATTCATTTTGCTCTTTTTTTGACTACATATATTTAGTGCAAAATAGGAAGCTAATGAAAGAGCAAGAGCCTTAAAAGCAAAGCCTCTGTGTGTGTGTGTGTTTCTTCACTTAACCTTTTAAAGCATCTAGATGTTCGTTCTGAATGAAATGTGAGATGGAAGGAGAAAGACGAAAAGGTGCATTATAAAGAAGAGAAGCTTTGAAATGATTGGTGTGTAAGTGGAGCAGGACAAGTAAAACCCTAGGATAAAGCTGCCCTCGTTAGTCAGCAGTTCACTTCAGGCCACGCAGTCAGAGGCACTGCACTGCAAGAGATTCTATCCTGTGCCTGCATGAAAAGCACGAAGATGGAATTGAAGTAAACATCACAATGCAACACAGTATCCAGGTCAGGCTGCGAAGCACACCCAAGACCAAATATGCCTGTAAATTTATCATAGTATCATGGTATCATAGTACCAGTCAGGGTTGGAAGGGACCACAAGGATCAGCTAGTTCCAAGCCCCCTGCCATAGGCAGGGACACCCCACACTAGATCAGGCTGGCCAGAGCCTCATCCAGCCTGGGCTTAAACACCTCCAGGGACGAGGCCTCAACCACCTCCCTGGACAACCCATTCCAGGGCTTCACCACTCTCATGCTGAAGAACTTCCTCCTCATATCCAGCCTGAATCTCCCCACCTCCAGCTTCATTCCATTCCCCCCAGTCCTGTCACTCCCTGATATCCTGAGAAGTCCCTCCCCAGCCTTCTTGTAGACCCCCTCAGATACTGGAAGGCCACAATGAGGTCACCTGGGAGCCTTCTCTTCTCCAGACTGAACAGCCCCAACTCCTTCAGTCTGTCCTCCTAGGAGAGGTGCTCCAGCCCTCTGATCATCCTCGTGGCCCTTCTCTGGACACCTTCCAGCACCTCCAGATCCCTCTTGGAATAGGGGCTCCAGAACTGGAGGCAGTACTCCAGGTGGGGTCTCTCCAGAGCTGAGTAGAGGGGGAGAATCCCCTCCCTTGACCTGCTGGCCACACTTCTCCTGATGCAGCCCAGGATCTGATTGGCTTTCCAGGCTGCAAGTGCACATTGAGAGTTCCTGTTGGGCTTCTCGTCCACCGGCACCCCCAAGTCTCTCTCCTCAGGGCTGCTCTCCAGCCAGTCCCTGCCCAGCCTGGATTTGTGCCTGGGATTGCCTCGAGCCAGCTGCAGGACCCTGCACTTGGTCTTGTTGAACCTCATGAGGTTGGCTTGTGCCCACCTCTCCAGCTTGTCCAGGTCCCTCTGGATGGCATCCCTTCCCTCCAGCATGTCTGCTGCACCACACAGCTTGGTGTCATCAGCAAACTTGCTGAGGGTGCACTCGATGCCACTGTCCATGGCACCCACAAAGATGTCAAACAAGACTGGTCCCAGTCTTATGCAGCACAACTTTGAGCATGGGCTCCCTAGGGAAGTTCTTCTATGATCAGAAGTTTTTCTCTGCTCAGTCTTTGGGGAGAATTACAGAATACAGATTACCGAATTAACCAGGTTGGAAAAGGCCTTCCAGATTGTCCAGTCCAACCTATCACCCAGCACCATCTCATCAACAAAACCATGGCTCCAAGTGCCTCGTCCAGGCTCTTCTTAAACACCTCCAGTGATGGTGACTCCACCTCCTTGGGCAGCACATTCCAAAGGTGAATCATTCTTTCTGTGAAGAATTTCTTTCTCCAGCCTAAACCTCCTCTGGCACAGCTTGAGACTGTGTCCTCATGTTCTGGTGCTGGTCGCCTGGGAGAAGAGACCAACACCCACCTGGCTACAACCTCCCTTCAGGGAGTTGTAGAGAGCAAGAAGGTCTCCCCTGAGCCTCCTCTTCTCCAGGCTAAACAACCCCAGCTCCCTCAGCCTCTCCTCACAGGGCTGTGCTCAAGGCCTCTCCCCAGCCTCGTTGCCCTTCTCTGGACATGTTCAAGTGTCTCAATGTCCTTCTTAAACTGAGGAGCCCAGAACTGGACACAGGACTCAAGGTGTGGCCTAACCAGTGCTGAGCACAGGGCAGAATGACCTCCCTGCTCCTGCTGGCCACACTATTCCTGATGCAGACCAGGATGCCTTTGGCCTTCTTGGCCCCCTGGGCACAGTGCTGGCTCATGTTCAGCCTACAGTCAGTGAGTACCCCTAGGTCCCTCTCTGCCTAGCTGCCTTCAGCCACTTGACCCCAGCCTGCAGCACTGCATGGGGTTGTTGTGGCCAGTGTGTAGAACCTGGCACTTGGATTTTAAATTAAATAGAAGGTAAAAGACTTTTCCTCAACTGTATAGAAAAGTCTGGAGCACATCGCTGCTTTCTAACATGCATTTCATTGATGTGGCAGCAAATGCAAGAGTTGGCTTAAGTGTGTGTGTGTTTCCGAGGAGGTTTGGTTCCATTCTTCATTCAAATGCAAACCAGAATTCATCCCCAAAGACTGTTAGCCAAGAGATGTGCATCCATGAAATGTAAACAGCTCACAATGCAGAAGTTAGGGATGGAAACAACAACATGCCAGTGCTCAAACCACACCTCTCTCAGGGGTGGGGGTGAAACAATCAACTCAGAGTTGTCTGTTGAAATCCCCTGGATTGAAAAGGCAACCAAAGGCAAACAAAACACCAGCACCAACTAAAACAACACCAAGCAACAACAGCACCCCAAAAGCTGTTCTCAGAGGAGCAGCCAGTAAATAGGTTATTTGATACAGTCAACTCACTTGCCACTAACACTTTTGATGTACCACATTAAAGCAAGCATATGGAATTAGGTTCACTTTCATGTTATATTTAACTGGTATTTGCTGTAGTGGGAATGTTTTCCCTCTTGCTCTGTCAAAGTTGAAGGAGTCTTCTCCTTAACTCTTTCTTCATGTTGCAAATAGCAAATAGATACTAAAAGAGGTTTGAGTTATCCATGGGTGATCGATGGGCCCTGCTGGAGAAGAGGGCAAATGGGATCCTGGGGTGCATTCAGAGGAGCGTGTCCAGCAGAGCCAGGGAGGTTCTCCTCCCCCTCTACTTTGCCCTGGTGAGAGCCCACCTGGAATATTGCATCCAGTTCTGGATCCCCAGATCAAGGGGGCTGGAGCTGCTCTGCTATGGAGACAGAATGAGAGAGTTCAGGTTGTTCAGTCTGGAGAAGAGAAGGCTCCCAGGAGACCTTCTTGTGGCCTTCCAGGATCTGAAGGGGGCTCCAAGAAAGCTGGGGAGGGACTTTTGAGGGTGTCAGGGAGTGATAGGACTGGGAGGAATGGAGCAAAACTAGCAATGGGTAGATTGAGATTGGATGTTAGGAAGAAGTTGTTCCCCATGAGGGTGGTGAGAGACTGGCAGAGGTTGCCCAGGGAGGTGCTGGAAGTCTCATCCCTGGAGGTGTTTAAGGCCAGGCTGGCTGTGGCTGTGAGCAACCTGCTGTAGTGTGAGGTGTCCCTGGCCATGGCAGGGGTTGGAACTGGGTGAGCCTTAAGGTCCCTTCCAACCCTGACAATTCTATGATTCTGTGACAGAAGGCAGAGCAGGAGTGACATTCCACCCTATAGATGCTGTATAGGGCTTCTAAAGGGAGGAAGGACTTAGAGGCAACCATAGCACCAAAAAGGAGGTAAAATGAAATGTCATTCCAAGAGCTGCTTTCTTTCTCTAATCAGTGTGGTTTGAGTCTGATTGATTCTGACCATGAATCATTAGAAGGGCTGTGGCTAGTAGGTGGAGAGAGGTTCTCCTTCCCCTCTACTCTGCCCTGCTGAGGCCACATCTGGAGTATTGTGTCCAGTTCTAGGCCCCTCAGTTCAGGAAGGACCTCAGGGAACTGTTTGAAAGGGTCCAGCACAGAGCCACAAAGATGATGAAGGCAGTGGAAGATCTTCCTTAGGAGGAGAGCCTGAGGGAGCTGAGGGCTCTGTAGCTTGGAGAGGAGGAGCCTGAGAGGTGACCTCATTGCTGGTGCTAAAGATGTGCAGGGTGAGTGCCCAGAGGCTGGAGCCAGGCTCTGCTGGGTAATGCCCAATGCCAGCACAAGGGGCAGTGGTGGAAGCTGAGGCAGAGGAAGTTCCATGGAAACAGGAGGAAGAATTTTTTTCCCTGTGAGGGTGACAGAGGCCTGGAAGAGGCTGCCCATGGGGGTTGTGGAGTCTCCCTCTCTGGAGACATTCAAGCCCTGTCTGGATGTGTTCCTGTATGACCTGCTCTAGGTGCTCCTGCTCTGGTACGGGGGTTGGACTGGATGAGCCTTCCAGCCCCTGACATTCTGTGATTCTGTGACACAAGTGGCACAGACTCCAAAGGATTCATTGCATACTAATTACGTTGCAGACAAGAGATTGTAGATGAAGCATTTTGGGGCTTTTTTAATCAATATCATTTACACAAAAGAGTTTGAAATGCGATCATGCCAAGATACAAATTCTTGTGCAGAGTATGGTATCTCTGAGGGTGGTAGGGAGACCCCTCCAGACCCCTCCCCAGCTTTGTTGCCCTTCTCTGGACACCTTCCAGCAGCTCAACATCTTTCCTAAACGGAGGGGCCCAGAAATGGACACAGGACTTGTGGAAACTGGGTCAGCATGGAAGATCAGTCCCCAGTTAGAAACTTGAGAACAAATGTTACAAGAAGAGGCAGAGGCCAATTTGCTCTCGAAATGAAAGCAGGGGTTTGCCACTGCAGTGGTTTTGCCACTGAGCCAGCAAGAAGAGATTTTCTTTTTTAACATTTGCTATTGGTAAGCCATGAAGACACTTCAGGGGCACTGCTAGCAGCAAAGGTCCCTGGATAATGTGGTCACCCATTGATGGCATTTCAAATGAAGTGTAGATTCGTAGCAACTTTCATTTTTACAGCAGTTAATTCTGAGGATTTAAGGAAGCTTCCCAGCAAGGTCAGCTCTATTTTGGAGTTGGAGAACTTGGGGGTGTTTTAAGGCAAAGCTGCAAAAGGATTGAGAACTTTTACCCACTTTGTGGGGTTTGTGGGCTTTGTGTCTGAAGTGGATAATTTGATAGTTCAAAGGGATGTGGAGATGTACAGGGAGCTCAGAATGGAGCAGGCAGCAAGGCAAGTCCACTTTGAAAGTCAGGAACTGCTTTGAGAATGTGAAGCTAAGTTGGGCATTTTTCAAAAGCCTGTAAGAAAATGAGGTGGTGCTTTAGTCACATGAGAAGAAAGAGAAGGATGGGAGATCGCTGAATCACAGGATCAACCAGGTTGCAAAAAAGACCTCAGATCGACAGTTCCAGCCCATCAGCCAGCACCTCCTGACAACTAAACCATGGCTTCGAGTGCCACATCCAAGCCTTTTTTTGGAACACCTCCAGGGATGGTGACTCCACCACCTCCCTGGGCAGCACATTCCAGGGGCCAATTACTCTTTCTGGGAAGAACTTTCTCCTCACCTCCAGCCTAAACCTCCCCTGGCACAGCTTGAGACTGTGTCCTCTTGTTCTGGTGCTGGTTGCCTGGGAGAAGAGACCAACCCCCACCTGGCTACAACCTCCCTTCGGGAGTTGTAGAGAGCAAGAAGGCCTCCCTGAGCCTCCTCTTCTCCAGGCTAAGCAACACCAGCTCCCTCAGCCTCTCCCCACAGGCCTTGTGTTCCAAACCCCTCCCCAGCTTTGTTGCCCTTCTCTGGACACTTTCAAGTGTTTCAAGATCCTTCCTAAACTGAGGCGCCCAGAACTGGACACAGGACTCAAGGGGTGGCCTAACCAGCGCAGTGTACAGGGGCAGAATGACCTCCCTGCTCCTGCTGGCCACACTGTTCCTGATACAGGCCAGGATGCCACTGGCCCTCTTGGATGCCTGGGCACACTGCTGGCTCCTGTTCAGCCTACTATCAACCAGTTCCTCCAGGTCCCTTTCTGCCTGGCTACTCTCCAGCCACTCTGTCCCCAGCCTGTAGCACTGCCTGGGGTTGCTGTGGCCAATGTGTAGAACCTGGCACTAGGCTGTGTTCAGTCTCATGCCCTTGGACTCTGCCCATTTGTCCAGCCTGGCAAGGTCCCTCTGCAGAGCTCTCCTGCCCTCTACCAGATCAACTCCTGCCCCCAGCTTGGTGTCATGTGCAAACTTACTGATGATGGACTCAATGCCCTCATCCAGATCATCAATAAAGATATTGACCAGGATGGGGCCCAGCACTGGATCCCGGGGACACCAGGGGTGCCTGGCTGCCAGCTGGCACTGCCAGCGGCACCATTCCGCACCACAAAAGCTGCGGCTGCGTTGGCCGGGAATCGAACCCGGGTCAACTGCTTGGAAGGCAGCTATGCTCACCACTATACCACCAACGCCCTCACGCCTGCACCTGGCCTCTGACATCACAGCTGAAGGTAACCTCAGGGTCACCTGCTGACTAAGTGAACACTGACTGGGTTTTGTTAAGGGTATCCATGTTCTGCATGGGGCCAGAGCCTGGGTGCCTCACTCACTACAATGAGTGCAGCAGAGGCACATTGACATAGCCAGACCCAGCCAGCTCTGCATTCTCTGCACATGCAACACAGCCTTTTGCTCATAAACTACAGGATGGGGGCAAAAAGCAAGTCTGCCACACCCCACGACTTTTAATGGCCGGCAAAGCAGGGCTAGGACCACATCAACAGATAGGAGCAAGGCTTCTAGAAATGTTGCAAGAGAATAAACATTCCAAGAAGAGAGAAAGCTTCCTAAAATGCTTTGATATGTTTCAGAAGAAAGGTACACCAAGAATGGGATAGAAACTGACATGGATTTACCAGAGGTAGCTTAGACCTTCTGGTCTTGACAAGAAAGATGTCACAAAAAGTCAGCAACATTCAACTTGGAAAGGAGTTATTAAGGCAGAGAGAGTAGGAATTGGTGCATGGTGAGAAAGATGTGTAAGGAACTTCAATGAGGAAATCCCAAACTAGTGTTGGAAATTAGATGCTTTTAGCCTTGCTCTAAGCTAGGGTTAGGGGCAGATTTATTTGACACTCTCATTAACAAGTGTGGTACAACAAAGGTTTTGCCCGTGGCGTTTGTGGATCCCTAAGTTGAGATGCATCATCAAATGAGGATCAAAACAGCAGGAAGGAGTCTCTGAGGTCCATAAAGCCACATAAACTGAGGAACAGACAGAAGTTGGCTTGCTTAGTGACTCTGTGTGTGTAGTATATATGATGCTTCACCTGAAAATAACACATCTTCATCAGATGAATATCATCTCTCAGTGGATGGAAAAGCCAAATGTGATCCTACAGTTGTTGACCAAAGTTCAATGGAGATGGTGGCATGAGAACTTTCCTATCTGTAAGGCCTTCTGCAAGGCCTTTGACAGGGTCCCCCAAAACATCCTGCTCCCCAAATTGGAGACAGATTTGCTGGGTGGGCAGTTCAGTGGGTAAGGAATTAGCTGGGTGGTCACATCCAGAGGGTGCTGCTCAATGGCTTGAAGTCCAGATGGAGAGCGGTGGCTCTCAGAGATGTCCCTCAGGGGTCAGTACTGGGAGCTGTGCTCTTAAATATTTCTATCAGTGCTACAGACAGGGAGATCAAGGCACCAGCAGCAGTGGGAATGTCTTATGACTGCCTTCCTTTCTCTCATCAAGTCAATTGTTACACTCTTGGGGTGTACATTTCAACGTGGTGATTGTTCACAACAATATGAGGACAAAGATGACTGAGCACTGCTGACTCACGACAAAATATGGCAGGAAGGGTGGGAATAACAGTACAAGGTCATCAGTTAGACTCCAAGCCAGCTTATTCTCTTGACTACCCTGCTGCTGCTGCTGCTACATATTTGAGGCATTAGGCTAAGCTATAAATGAAACAGATATTTTCTTAGACTAAGTGGGTCCAATGAAAGGTCATCTGTTGATTATTTGTCCCCTAAACCTTCGTGACCTGTTTTCTGGGCTGTCATTTCTGCATTGCAGTGCTGCTGTATGGAACTGCACTTTGCTCCTGTCAATACATTGTCCTCACTCTGCTTCATTTCCTTTCCTGGTCTAAATCAGGATGAGTGCATGAATCTAAGCTTAGTGGATTTGGGGTTTGTATTGATGTGGATTCTTCTGGCAGCTACTTGCATCTTGTTTGAAATATCTTGGCTTCCTTCTTGTTTGGATTTTCTGCCTTGGCATGAATATTATGCTGGTTAGTTTGATTTCCAAATCAAATGGCTTATGAAATGACCAAAGTAAAGTACTCTTACAGTGCTGAGCTGCTTTGTACTGCACAATGAAATTGGGAATGAGCATAATTACCACTTCTGATGCCTCCTTTGTTTTGGGAGTAATTGTCATTTGCACTATAGTTATTATAAAGCAAAGTTAGTGGAATGCTGGACATCCTTAACTAAGACTTGGCTAACAAAGAGGCTTGCATGGCAGCAACCTCAGCTTCCTGGGATTAGTCTGGTTTGGAGTACAGGCTCTGGTATCCAGGTTTCCCACTGGTGTTCCCAGTGAGACCATTTCTGAAGATCCTAGAAGTAGGCAGTGCCTTTAAAGATTTTTCACAGGTCTTGAACAGAAAGTTGTGAGATGTTAATAAATCACTACTGGGTGTAAAAAGGGAAACAAAGATCATTCTAAACCATCCCATTGGAGAGAGGTCTTGGTTGCCAAAACAACTTACAATACAATAATACGGTACAATAAACCAGGTTGGAAGAGACCTTCAAGATCACTGCGTCCAACCCATCAACCAATCCAACCCGCCCAAACAACTAGATCATGGCACCAAGCACCCCATCAGGTCTCCTCCTGAACACCTCCAATGATGGTGACTCCAACACCTCCCTGGGCAGCCCATTCCAATGGGCAATCACTCTCTCTGTATAGAACTTCCTCCTAACATCCAGTCTAAACCTCCCCTGGTGCAGCTTGAGAATGTGTCTCCCTCTCTTCTTGCATCTTCGCTCTGGAAGAGACACTAACTCACTTCTGCTTGACCTTGGCTATATTCTTTTGGCTAAGTCTAACTTCTCTGCTCCTTTCTCTACTCCTTTTGTACAGGGGGATAAGGGGGAAGCAGAGAGGGAAAAGCTGGTAGCTTCCCCTGGTCCTTGGCCAGGGGGTCCTTGTGTTGTTTATCAATTGTAAATCCCTCAAAATGTTGTAACTCCTGGATATTTTGTACACATTCATTGCATTCCATTGTAGGTTACAGTTTGCTTCCATTTGCTTCCAACTGAGCTGGTCTGGCAAATCTAATGTTGTGGGGGAATTTTCAACCCCCCACAGTGTGTGATTAATATCTGAGTATTACTGCTCCTTCACAGTGTAAGCACCAGGCTGTGGACAGCCAGCACTAGCAGTTCATTTCCATCTTAGCACTCACCTAAATCCCAGCAGGAGAAAACACAGAGTAGACAAGAAAGAGCTTGAATGAAGCTGTGCAGACAGGGTGCTTGAAGGAGAGGTGCAGAGGAGGCAGCACTGGCCTTTGCTCTCTGGGCTTTTTTGGTGTTATCATCTGATGGCAGTCTCATGTAAAATGCATGCATGCAGCTTCCAGGGAGCTGAGTCTCTTCTCACAGTCGACTGTCCTCATCACTGGGTCAGGTTTTATTTGATCTCCTCTTCAGCTGATCACACTGGCTTTGCCTGAAGAGGACCAGAGGTGGGCTGAGGAACAGAGTGCTGTCAGCTAGTACATCTCCTGGTGCCCCAGTAGTTTGACATAGTCCTCTGTTACAGGTCTGATTTTACTGCTGTGCAAACTGAGTACATCTAAAGCCCAGACCTTCCTGCTTCAGGGATGAAATGAGAACCTTTAGCCACAGTATTGACATTGTCTGTTTTGAAGGGATCTTTCTGAGTGACTGGAGTGCAACTTGTGTGCTTGTTTGGCTGAGCTTTGGCAGGAAGCCCCAAGGGAGGCTCTTGTTCTTGCCAGGAAGGGACTCTGCAGAATGCACGCACAGGGAAGTATGGTTATAGCATGGAGAGCTTCCACTCCAGAAACAGGAGGCTGCTGTAGGAGTAAGTAGGTTTTAAGTCCTTAATCCATGGTGTAGGCCTTGGACTCCACCTTTTCTGTGTGTGTGTGCCTATGACTGCTCTAAACTATTCCTAAGGTTCCTTTTCCCAGAATCACAGAATCAACCAGGATGGAAATGACCTCCAAGGTCATCAAGTCCAACCTATCACCCAATACCATTTAATCAACTAAACCATGGCACCAAGCGCCTCATCCAGTCTCTTCTTAAACACCTCCAGTGATGGTGACTCCACTATCTCCCTGGGTAGCACATCCCAATGGCCAATCTCTCTGGGAAGAATTTCTTTCTAGCATCCAGCCCAAACCTCCTTTGGTGCAGCTTGAGCCTGTGTCCTCTTGTTCTGGTGCTGGTTGCCTGGGAGAAGAGACCAACCCCCACCTGGCTACAACCTCCCTTCAGGGAGTTGTAGAGAGCAATGAGGTCTCCCCTGAGACTCCTCTTCTCTGGGCTAAGCAACCCCAGCTCCCTCAGCCTCTCCTCATAGGGTCTTCCTTCCTCAAGATTAGGAAGTAATGTCACCCCACACCCTTGTGGCCAGGGAACAGAGATGTCCTGCCACTAAAATTCACTTTGACTTTTCCTCCTGACAAGAGTTGGAGGATGCCTTGTAGCTTGATTGAAATTTAAGAAATGTGTATATAAAGACTTTCCTCCCCTTGCCCACAATTTGTTAACTAATGCAGCACAGAATTTGGTGCCTTAAGCATATGCAATACTTTGAAGACAGGGAAACTGTTAGCATCTTAATGTTAAGCAGATACAGTGCAGAATGCATCCAGGCTGGCCAGCATCTAACCAGCTGAGGTCTGTATTCCTGAGGGCATGTGGATTTGACACAAAATCAAACTGCTCTTACTAAAACCCTTGAAAGTGTCCAATGGCTGTTATTACACCCTTCAGTACAACTTGGAAAAGCCCTTTTTGCCCTTCAAGTGATGACTTTTAATACACAAAGCCTTTTTACAGTATCTTGTGGCTTTCTTGCAGAGCACTCTGGCATTAGTGGCCGGGGAGGATAACAATAAACGTTGAAATGTGGCAGTTGTGATACAGTTAATAGAATGGAATGGAATGGAATGGAATGGAATGGAATGGAATGGAATGGAATGGAATGGAATAGAATAGAATAGAATAGAATAGAATAGAATAATAGAATAGAATAGAATAGAATAGAATAGAATAGACCAGGTTGGAAGAGACCTTCAAGATCACCATGTCCAACCCATCATCCAACACCACCTAATCAACTAAACCATGGCACCAAGCACCCCATCAAGTCTCCTCCTGAACACCTCTAATGATGGTGACTCCACCACCTCCCCAGGCAGCCCATTCCAATGGGCAATCACTCTCTGTGTAGAATTTCCTCCTAACCTCCAGCCTAAACCTCCCCTGGTGCAGCTTGAGACTGTGTCCTCTTGTTCTGGTGCTGGTTGCCTGGGAGAAGAGACCAACCTCTGCCTGTCCACAACCTCCCTTCAGGTAGTTGGAGAGAGCAAGAAGGTCACCCCTCAGTCTCCTCTTCTCCAGGCTAAGCAACCCCAGCTCCCTCAGTCTCTCCTCATAGGGCTTGTGTTCCAAACCCCTTACCAATTTTGTTGCCCTTCTCTGGACACCTTCCAGCAAGTCAACATCCTTCCTAAACTGAGGGGCCCAGAACTGGACACAGGACTCAAGGGGTGGCCTAACCAGTGCAGTGTACAGGGGCAGAATGACCTCCCTGCTCCTGCTGGCCACACTGTTCCTGATGCAGGCCAGGATGCCATTGGCCCTCTTGGCTGCCTGGGCACACTGCTGGCTCATGTTCAGCCTACCATCAACCAGTCCCCCCAGGTCCCTCTCTGCCTGGCCTCTCTCCAGCCACTCTGACCCCAGCCTGTAGCACTGCCTGGGGTTGCTGTGGCCAATGTGCAGCACCCGGCCCTTGGATGTGTTCAGTCTCCTGCCCTTGGACTCTGCCCATCTGTCCAGCCTGTGGAGGTCCCTCTGCAGAGCCTCTCTGCCCTCCAGCAGATCAACTCCTGCCCCCAGGTTGGTGTCATCTGCAAATTTCCTGATGATGGACTCAATGCCCTCATCCAGATCATCAATAAAGATGCTAAAGAGCATGGGGCCCAGCACTGATCCCTGGGGCACACCACTAGTGACTGACTGCACAGAGAGAGTGATTGCCCATTGGAATGGGCTGCCCGGGGAGGTGGTGGAGTCACCATCATTGGAGGTGTTCAGGAGGAGACTTGATGGGGTGCTTGGTGCCATGGTTTAGTTGATTAGGTGGTGTTGGATGGTAGGTTGGACACGATGATCTTGAAGGTCTCTTCCAACCTATTCTATTCTATTCTATTCTATTCTATTCTATTCTATTCTATTCTATTCTATTCTATTCTATTCTATTCTATTCTATTCTATTCTATTTGATTCTATTCTACTCTATTCTACTCTACTCTATTCTATTCTATTCTATTCTATTCTATTCTATTCTATTCTATCTTTGTGCTGTCTTTACTCAGGCTGAGATTAACAAGATAGTAAGCCTTTCAGAAATGTTCACAAAATCGAGGGACAGACACTGTTTTTACTTTGTGAAGCTGTGAAGGGTTTCAGTGATGCCACTACAGCTTGGGAAGAGCCAGAGGGTGAATTGCTCAGAAATATTTCCCTGCAGATATGGTTTCCCCAGCTCTGAGATGCAAACCAGATGGGGCTCCATAGGAAATTATTTTGCAACTAATTCTTGGCCTCACCTATGTAAATGTTATTAGTTAATTACTCATGTTAGTACAATTGAGCTGTGGCTGAGTTGTAAAGGTCTGGAAACCTCTAATTAATAGAAGCTACGTGAGGAGATGCAGGAATCTGGGGTGACAGCCTGCAACAAGCTTTTTGCTGACCATGCAAGATAAATATCTTATGGATACTTCATATTAAGGATGTATTGCATTAGGTTTTGATTAGACTTAATGAGATTTACTTTCTGTCTGCAAGAGTGCTCAAATTACGTCAAAAAATACAGAAATGGAAGAAAATGAAAATACTCTCCTCCAATTTGGTTGAAATGGCCTTAATTTATATTATTATGCAGCCCATTGAGTCCTTTGAAGAGCATCCAAGCTGGTTCCACACTTATTTTTATAGGGGTATGGTTTAAATAAAAGAACTATCAGAGCTGTTCTTGTATTCAGCCACATACATTGTCATTACTGGCAGGATGTCACATCCCCATTCCTTTGAAACTAGAAATGTTTATCAGATATCACAGGTTTCAGCTATGCCTCTCTGTGAATTCTAATTAACCTGCTATATATAACCAGCTGCCCTCAAGGGTTTTTGGCCTCATTTTTCCAAGGAAGGTTTCCAGTACCTGCTTTAGAGGCTGGGGTCAGAGTGGCTGCAGAGCAGCCAGACAGAAAGGGACCTGGGGGTACTGGTTGACAGCAGCTGAAGAGGAGCCAGCAGTGTGCCCAGGTGACCAAAGAGGCCAATGGCATCCTGGCCTGCATCAGCACTAGTGTGGCCAGCAGGAGCAGGGAAGTCATTCTGCCCCTGGTCTCAACACAGCTTAGGCCAGATCTTGAGTCCTGTGTCCAGTTCTGGGCCACTCAGTTTAGGAAAGATATTGAGTTGCTGGAAGGTGTCCAGAGAAGGGCAACAAAGCTGGGGAGGGGTCTGGAGCACAGTCCTGTGAGAAGAGGCTGAGGGAGCTGGGGTTGCTTAGCCTGGAGAAGAGGAGGCTCAGGGGAGACCTCATTGCTCTCTACAACTCCCTGAAGGGAGGTTGTAGCCAGGTGGGGGTTGGTCTCTTCTGCCAGGCAACCAGCACCAGAACAAGAGGACACAGTCTCAAGCTGTGCCAGGGGAGGTTTAGGCTGGAGGTGAGGAGAAAGTTCTTCCCAGCAAGGGTAATTGGCCATTGGAATGTGCTGCCCAGGGAGGTGGGCAGGGAGTCCCTGTCCCTGGAGGTGTCCAAGAGGGGATTGGATATGGCACTTGGAGCCATGGTTTAGCTGTTCAGGAGGTGTTGGGTGACAGGTTGGACTTGATGATCTCTGAGGTCTTTCCCACCCTATTGATTCTCTGATTCTGTGAATTCACAGCAGCCATGCAGAGGCTGTGCTAAAACCCTGGTGAATTTTCTGCACCAGCCCTGCTAGTTTTGTATGTTGGGTGTTGCAGGGACACACGAAGCTCTGGCAGAGCAGTGCCCCCATGCCACATACGCTGTGGTTCTGTGGGGAGAAAATTGTGGCCCAGCCTTGTCTTTAGAATTGGAATCAAAAATAATACTAATAATTTAAGACAAAGAAAAAAAAGGCAGACAGGGTCTTGCCAAACCCAGCAGAGAAGCAGTAGGCAAATATTAACGCCTGGAGCTCTGTGGCAGCCTAACCACAAAATCAGCGAGAGGCTTTGTTCTTCTGACTTGCAGATTGGATCCAGCTAACTGGGATACAATTTTGGGAGAGGCCCTGCAGCCCCTGGCAGGGAACAAGTCCTGCACAGGCCGGCCCTGGGTCTGGTACCTCAGCTTCTGTTCTTATCACACTGTCTTCTCATTTCTGGGGGTAAATTTGTCACCCAGCTCATAACTGAGGCTGTAACTAGACCTAACAGCAATTTTAGACACGCGCCCCCTGCTGCTGACATTCTTCCGTCAAGGAAGAGGAGTTGTTGGTGCTGGGTTGCCCGAGAGAGGCACACCCAAGATGTGATGATTAATCTTAGAATCATAGAATTGTCAGGGTTGGAAGGGACCTCAAGGATCATCCAGTCCCAAGCCCCTGCAATGGGCAGGGACACCTCACACTACAGCAGGTTGCTCACAGCCACATCCAGCCTGGCTGCAAAAACCTCCAGGCATGAGGCTTCCACCACCTCCCTGGGCAACCTGTGCCAGTCTCTCACCACCCTCATGGGGAACAACTTCTTCCTAACATCCAATCTCAATCTACCCATTTCTAGTTCTGCTCCATTCCCCCCAGTCCTATCACTCCCTGACACCCTCAAAAGTCCCTCCCCAGCTTTCTTGGAGCCCCCTTCAGATACTGGAAGGCCATAAGAAGGTTTCCTGGGAGCCTTCTCTTCTCAGACTGAACAGCCCCAACTCCCTCAGTCTGTCTCCATAGCAGAGCAGCTCCAGCCCTCTGCTCATCCTCGTGGCCCTTCTCTGGACACCTTTCAGCACCTCCATATCCTTCTTGCAACAGAGGCTCCAGAACTGGACACAGAGCTCCAGGTGTGGTCTCAGCAGAGTGCAGCAGAGGGGGAGAATCCCCCCCTTGACCTGCTGGCTGTGCTTCTCTTGCTGCAGCCTGGAGAAGAGAAGTCTCCAGAGAGACCTAAGAGCAGCCTGCCAGTACCTGAACGGAGCTACAGGAAGGCTGGAGAGAGACTGTTTGCAAAGGCCTGCAGGGACAGGACCAGGGGCAATGGCTTCAAACTAGAGCAGAGCAGATTGAGATTGGATGTGAGGAACAAGTTCTTTCCGATGAGGGTGGTGGAAGACTGGCACAGGTTGCCCAGGGAGGTGGTTGAGGCTCCTTCCTGGAGATCTTCAAGGTGAGGCTGGAGGAGGCCCTGGGCAGCCTGATCCAGTTGGGGATGTCCCTGCTGACTGCAGGGAGGTTGGACTGGATGAGCTTTGGAGGTCCCTTCCAGCCCGGATCATTCTCTGAATCTGATTCAATGATTCTATGATCTGCTGCTGAAACCCTGGACCACTAAACACAGTAGAACTGATTCATAAATGCTCATCTGTATTATCCAAGTCCAAAAGATTGTTTGCTGTAATACTATTGGCTATGTACAATTGGCCCATTCTGTCTTAAAATATGACTACTGTAGTTTTTATGTCTCATCCAATAATTATCCTCAGTTTTGCTCTCCTGAGTCTTCTTTTGTGATGGGTGCAAAGGAGAACACACTAATGTGATCTGTAACCACTACTGCTTGCATCATTTGCACATCTTTTAGAATCATAGAATCATGGAATGGTCCTGGTTAGAAGAGACCTCCAAAGGTTTATTAGCCCAACCCTCCTGCAGTAATCAGGGGCATCCTCAACCAGACCAGGCTGCCCAGCAGCTGTGAGGATGGTGAAGCACTTGCCCGGAGATGTTTCAGAATCACCATCTGTGGAGGTATTTATGACTGTATATGGCTCTGAGCAACCTAGGTGACCCTGCTTTGGGCAGAGGGTTTGACTAGATCTCTACCATTACCTGAAGGGAGGTTGTAGTCAGGTGGGGGTTGGTCTCTTCTCCCAGGCAACCAGCACCAGAACAAGAGGACACCGTCTCAAGCTGTGCCAGAGGGAAATTTAGGCTGGAGCTGAGGAGAAAGTTCTTCCCAGAAAGAGAGATTGGCCATTGAAATATGCTGCCCAGGGAGGTGGTGGAGTCCCCATCCCTGGAGGTGTTCAAGAAAGGCTTGGATGTGGCACTTGGAGCCATGGTTTAGTTGTCAGGAGGTGTTGGGTGACAGGTTGTATGATCTCTGAGGTCTTTTCCAACCTTATTGATTCTATGACTCTCTGATCTCCACAGGTCCTTCCTCAATCATTTGGTGATTCTGTATCATTTTAGAAACAATTGTAGGCTATTGCCTCTTTCATTTCCCTTCATTCCCCAATAGGTTTCTTCATTAGGGCTTGATACCCAGCAGGATACAATCCATGCATTTCTTAGCACAGTAATTTCATGCACTATCTCCTGTTCATAGTTATCTCAGCATGTTTTGACAGTTCCATTTAAATTTTGAGTAACTTGATTTATTGCCTGGTGCTAAACCATGGAACCTTTCTGTTCTGTTTTCTACTTGCCTGTCTAGATATTTTATATCCTCATGGGAAAACTCAAGAGATGTGGCACAGACAGCTGCTCTGTGAGGTGGGTTGCAAACTGGCTCCACAACAGAGTTCAGAAGATTCTCATCAGTGGCACACAGTCAGCTTGGAGGCCTGTGGCCAGTGGTGTTCCTCAGGGATCAGTACTGGGCCCAGTTTTGTTCAAAATCTTTATCAACAACCTGGCTGAGGGCATTGAGAGTACCCTCAGCAAGTTGCTGATGGCACAAAACTGGGGGGCTGACACCTGCCAGGCTGTGCTGCCATCCAGCTATGGCTGGACAGGCTGAGAGCTGGCTGCAGGCAAAACCTCATGGAGTTCAATAAGGACAAGGGCAGGGTCCTGCACCTGGGGAGGAATAACAGCAGGCACCAGGACAGGTTGGAGCCTGTCCTGCTGGAGAGCAGCTCCATGGAGAAAGACCTTGGAGTGCTGGTGGGCAGCAAGTTCTGCATGGGACAGCAATGTGCCCTTTTGGCTGAGAGAGCCAATGGGATCCTGGGGGGCAGCAAGACAAGTGTGGCCAGCAGGGCTAGGGAGGTTCTGCTCCCCCTCTGCTCTGCCCTGCTCAGACCACAGCTGCAATCCTGCGTCCAGTTCTGGGCTCCCCAGTTCAAGAGAGACAGAGAGCTGCTGGAGAGAGTCCAAGGGAGAGCCAGGAGGATGCTTAGGGGACTTGAGCATCTCCCCTGTGAAGAGAGACTGAGAGCCCTGGGGCTGTTTAATCTGGAGAAGAGAAGGCTGAGAGGGGATCTGATCAATGCCTATCACTAGCTGAGGGGTGGGTGTCAAGTGGAGGGGGCCAAGCTCTTTTGGGTGGTACACAGCAATAAGCCAAGGAACAATGGAGACAAACGAGCAGAGAATGTTTCAGCTCAGCATGAGGAGAAACTTCTTTTCCAGTGAGTGTGAGAGAGCCCTGGAGCAGGCTGCCCAGAGAGGTTGTGGAGTCTCCTGCTCTGGACACTTTCCAACCCCACCTGGATGCATTCCTGTGCAGACTGCCCTGGGTGATCTAGCAGCGGCAGGGGGGTTGGACTGGATGATCTCTGGAGGTCCCTTCCAACCTCTCTAATGTACTGTGGCACTGTGCAAATCATATCCTGCATGTCAAAAGCACTGTTTGGCTGCGTTCTTACTCAAATGGGAAAGCTCTTTCCTTTATTTGCAGTGTAGACTACAGCTGACTGAAACAAAAAATAATCATTAAAATTGGGAAAAAAATGGTGCACTACAAAATACTTTTGCTTTTCCAACATATCCAATCCGACTGTGACATCCAAGTCCTGATCCTAAACCTGTTACAACTGGTGCTGGGGTCTCTTGTGTGCTACTGTGGTATTTGTTCCCAGGTTGATCTTTACAGAAGTCTTTGGGAGAATGCAGCTGTTGTAGGATGCTGCTTCTAGATACTGAGTTATTACTCTTTCAGCCCACCAGCATGGTACAATATGAAGTGCTTTGGGAATCAAGATATTCTCAGGTGTCCTTCATCTGTGATTTATTATTATTATTGTTGGGGGGTTGTTTGTTTGTTTGTTTTCAGTCTCTCATGTGTCCTTTTTGTTCCAAATACCCTCAAAAATAAACACATATTTTAGATAAACCTAAAGTCAGGGCTCTGCTTTCCAAGTGTCGTTGGTGTGAAGGAGAATGTTTTGGAAATAGCACAGGCTCACAGGATGTCAGAGGTTGGAAGGGACCCAAAGAGATCAGAGAGTCCAACCCCTCTGCCAGAGCAGGACCATAGAATCCAGCACAGGTCACACAGGAACACATCCAGACAGGGCAGGGAAGTCTCCAGAGAAGGAGACTCCACAACCTCTCTGGGCAGCCTGCTCCAGGGCTCTGTGACCCTCACATTGAGGAAGTTCCTCCTCATGTTGAGGTGGAACCTCCTGTGCTGCAGCTTACATCCACTGCCCCTTGTCCTATCCCAGGGTGCAAGTGAGCAGAGCCTGTCCCCTCCCTCCTGACCCCCAGCCCTCAGATATTGATAAACATTGATTAAATCCCCTCTCAGCCTTCTCCTCTCCAGACTGAACAGCCCCAGGGATCTCAGCCTCTCCTCACCAGGCAGTGCTCCTGTCCCCTAATCATCCTCCTAGCCCTCCCTTGGGCTCTGTCCAGCAGATCCCTGTCCCTCCTGAACTGAGGAGCCAGAACTAGATGCAGTACTCAGGATGAGGTCTCACCAGGACAGATTTCTGCTTTTAGCTGGGGGATGTGGGTGTTCATCCCTTGCAGCTTTTGCTACTAGACAGAGAGTAATAAATGCCTGTGTCAGACTAGCAAAACACCTGGTTCTACATGTTGCCTGCTGATGACAGCAGATCAGCTCTTTGCAATTCTTAACCAGTAGAAGAGGGGAAAAAAGAAAGACCAAAAAAGAGACAGATGCCAGAGTCCAAATATTCTTCATCAGATCATTGAGGGAGGCAGCAGTAGCTTATTTCAAGGCATCAGGTACTCAGGGAACACTGAAGTACTGCTGAGGTGGAATTTAGCCCAGCTGCTTAAGATGAGTCACGTTTTGCCTGCTGATCATTTGTCTGAAGCGGATTTTGCAAGTTTCAGTCAAGGCAGCTAATGTGTTTAGAAGGAACGTGGGTTAGAAGCCCATGTTGTGTTGTACTGCTGAAACAATTTTGGTGAAATCACTTAAATAGTTTAAAATGTGGTAGCTGTGTCACCTGTGTGATCTGTTAGAGGGTAGGAGAGCTCTGCAGAGGGACCTTGACAGGCTGGAGAGGTGGGCACAAGCCAACCTCATGAGCTTCAACAAGACCAAGGGCAGGGTCCTGCAGCTGGCTCGAGGCAATCCCAGGCACAAATCCAGGCTGGGCAGGGACTGGCTGGAGAGCAGCCCTGAGGAGAGAGACTTGGGGGTGCTGGTGGACAAGAAGCTCAACATGAGCTCTCAATGTGCACTTGCAGCCTGGAAAGCCAATCAGATCCTGGGCTACATCAGGAGAAGTGTGGCCAGCAGGTCAAGGGAGGGGATTCTGCCCCTTTACTCAGCCCTGGTGAGACACCACCTGGGGTACTGCCTCCAGTTCTGGAGCCCCTATTCCAAGAGGGATCTGGAGGTGCTGGAAGGTGTCCAGAGAAGGGCCACGAGGATGATCAGAGGGCTGGAGCACCTCTCCTATGAGGACAGACTGAAGGAGTTGGGGCTGTTCAGTCTGGAGAAGAGAAGGCTCCAATGTGACCTCATTGTGGCCTTCCAGTATCTGAAGGGGGCCTACAAGAGGGCTCGGGAGGGACTTCTCAGGATATCAGGGAGTGATAGGACTAGGGGGAATGGAATGAAGCTGGAGGTGGGGAGATTCAGGCTGGACGTGAGGAGGAGGTTCTTCACTGTGAGAGTGGTGAAGCCCTGGAATGGGTTGTCCAGGGAGGTGGTTGAGGCCTCGTCCCTGGAGGTGTTTAATCCCAGGCTGGATGAGGCTCTGGCCAGCCTGCTCTAGTGTGGGGTGTCCCTGCCCATGGCAGGGGTTGGAACTAGCTGATCCTTGTGGTCCCTTCCAACCCTGACTGATACAATGATACTATGGATAGAAGGCCAGTCCAAGGGCAGGAGATTGAACACATCCAAGTGCCAGGTTCTATACTTTGGCCACAACAGCCCCATGCAGTGCTACAGGCTGGGGTCAGAGTAGCTGAGAGCAACCAGGCAGAAAGGGACCTGGAGGTACTGGGTGACAGCAGTTGAACATGAGCCAACAGTGTGCCCAGGTGGCCAAGAAGGCCAATGGCATCCTGGCCTGTATCAGGAACAGTGTGGCCAGCAGGAGCAGGGAAGTCATTCTGCCCTGTGCTCAGCACTACTTAGGCCACACCTTGAGTCCTTTGTCAGGGTTGGAAGGGATCTCAAGGAGCATCCAGTTCCAAACCCCCTGCCCTGGCCAGGGACACCTCACACTACAGCAGGTTGCTCACAGCCACATCCAGCCTGACTGCAAAAACCTCCAGGCATGAGGCTTCCACCACCTCCCTGGGCAACCTGTGCCAGTCTCTTACCCCCCTCATGGGGAACATCCTATCTCCTTCCTAACATCCAATCTCAATCTCCCCACTTCTAGCTTTGCGCCATTCCCCCCAGTCCTAGCACTACCTGACATGCTTGTGTTTACCTAAGGCTAAGGTGTTAATGGCAATATTTTGAAAGGGAAAAGATTGGCTTAGCTGAAGTCTGCCTCTGTTTGTGTGTGTGTGCCTGAGACAGATCTGACTCCATCTGGCGAGCGTCAGAGCTGTCATGGAACGGTGACGATTGAAAGGGGAAGGAAAGAAGCAGCCAGCCCCCCAACCCCACCCCCATGATGCTGTAGCCTGTCTGCACATCCCTGTATTTTCAAGTGTCTCCCTCAAGGCTGACATGACAAGAGTGTTGTTTCCACCTTGCCCACCCTCATCAGAATCTATTGGTTTGGGTTTGATTTTCCACTGAGCAGTGTTTCTGCCGCTTTGCAATCGGCTGCAGCTGTTAACTCTTACTGCGCCGCCTGGATCCCAGTGGGAGGAGCTGGTGAAAGCCAGAGAGAATTGGCAGTGGGTTTCCAAGCCAAATGTGATGAGGGATGTGTGTGCATTCCATGTGACACCAGATGACGTGGGTGAGGCAGACTGCCCCTTGCGCCGCTGTTCCCCCTTCCCTCTCCCACCTCTGCTTCAATGATCGGTGGAGGCTTGGGAGTGAGCTTATCCATTCTGCCATCCATGAAGCAGGCTGGCTGCAGAGCAAAGGGGCCTGCCTTCTCTGCAGCCTGAAATCCAGCAGTAGCTATCCAAAGAGAGAAATGCCTTGCTGGGGAGGGCAGAAAGCCACTGCTTGATTTGGTAGTGACAAGAAAAAATCACTTCTTCCCCAGCTCTTTTTTGCTAGAGACCTTTATCCCTTGACTGAATATGAACCTAGCTGTGTCTGGTGAAGGAGCTTCCTGCAAGAGGACTTTCACAATATCACAGTATCACCAAGGTTGGAAGAGACCTCAAAGATCATCAAGTCACCTGTCGATGGCATCCTGGCCTGCATCAGGAACAGTGTGGCCAGCAGGAGCAGGGAAGTCATTCTGCCCATGTGCTCAGCACTGCTTAGGCCTCACCTTGAGTCCTGTGTCCAGTTCTGGGCCCCTCAGTTTAAGAAGGACATTGAGACACTTGAACGTGTCCAGAGAAGGGCAACGAGGCTGGGGAGAGGCCTTGAGCACAGCCCTGTGAGGAGAGGCTGAGGGAGCTGGGGTTGTTTAGCCTGGGGAAGAGGAGGCTCAGGGGCGACCTCATTGCTCTTTTACTACTACCTGAAGGGGAATTGTAGCCAGGAGGGAGTTGGTCTCTTCTCTCTAGCAACCAGCACCAGAACAAGAGGACACAGTCTCAAGCTGCGCCAGGGGAAGTTTAGGCTGGAGGTGAGGAGAAAGTTCTTCATGAGAGAGTCATTCGCCATTGGAATGTGCTGCCCAGGGAGGTGGTGGAGTCACCATCCCTGGAGGTGTTCAAGAGGGGATTGGACGTGGCACTTGGTGCCATGGTTTATTCATGGGGTCTGTGGTGACAGGTTGGACTTGGTGATCTTTGAGGTCTCTTCCAACCTTGGTGATTCTGTGACTCTGTGAATCTGAGAATGAAATTCAGTAGAGAAGATGCCAAAATGCAAAGTTCCTTCTGCCTGGTATCCTCTTCTGGTGTTGGGCACCACTTGTCTTGTCGCATAAAAGTAAACACTCCAGAATAGTGAGCAGCCCTGAGGAAGATAACTGATGTTAAGGCTGTACTGGTTTGGCTAACAAAGACTTTTAAGCCCCCTAGCTCTCAGGCAGGTGAGCCTCCTCCTTCTGCTAAGGCTTTCCTGCTTTGTAGCCATAATTCAATGTTCACAGGGCCCAGGACATGAAGAGAGTGGCTGCAGCACAGAAAGGAATACCAAATTATTTCTTCAAACCAAGGCAGACCTTAGAAGAGAAAGCTGGAGGGTTCCCACGAGTATCTGGATGCATGCTATGTGATCTCTGTGTGAGTTACACACCATCAACTGTGTTTGCTGCCTTTGGTCTTAGATGTCTTTGGATTTGGCCTTTGAACAGAGCCATCTATCTGATCCTGGAGCTTGTGCCTTGGATGTTGGCCTGACTAATAGCACTCTGCACATACTTTCTTTGCTGGAAAGATGTTGGCACTTAGGCTGTTTTCTACATATTCCAGGATAAAGCACAAAGTTAGCTCTCTTGAAGGACACTGGGCTTGGATGATTGCTTAGCAATCAGGAGATCAGGGTTTTGTATACCTGGTGTGAAACCTGGAGCCATTTTCACAGTGCCTATTAACTTCAGAGCTCTGACAGAGAGTAACTGAGAGGTCTTCACTATGTGCTGAAGCTTTAAGCCAACCTTAATGTTCACTGACACCTTGCCTAGTAGTAGATGGTTGCAAACTGGGTTTTCATAATCAGAGCAGCCCTGTAGAGAAGGACCTGGGAGTGCTGGTGGACAACAAGTTCTGCATGGGACAGCAATGTGCCCTGGTGGACATGAGAGCCAATGGGGTCCTGGGGTGCATTCAGAGGAGTGTGTCCAGCAGATCCAGGGAGGTTCTCCTCCTCTCTACTCTACCCTGCTGAGACCTCTCCTGGAATATTGCATCCAGTTCTGGGCTCCCAGTTCAGGAGGGACAGGGATCTGCTGGAGAGAGTCCAATGGAGGGCTACAGGGATGCTGAAGGGACTGCAGTACTGCCTGGTGAGGAGAGGCTGAGGGACTTGGGGCTGATTAGTCTGGAGAAGTGAAGGGGATTTAATAAATCTATGAGGGCTGGGTGTCAAGAGGGAGGGGGCAGGCTCCTGTCAGTTGCACCCTGTGATAGGACAAGGGGCAATGGATATAAACTACAACACAGGAGGTTCCACTTCTCAAAGAGCACCATGAGAAGGAACTTCTTCAGTGGGAGGGTCACAGAGCACTGGAGCAGGCTGCCGAGAGAGATTGTGGAGTCTCCTTCTCTGGAGACATTCCAGCCCTGTCTGGATGCATTCCTGTGAGACCTGTGCTGCATTCTATGGTCCTGCTCTGGGAGGGGGTTGGACTCTGGAACTCTGGAGGTCCCTTCTATCCCCTTCCATCCTGTGAACCTGTGATCATAGCCATGTGATAGATTGCTGAGACCTGAACAGACATGCAGTTCCTTTTTTTGCCATAGTGGTAAGTTGCCATTTAAAGCCAAATTCAGTCAGTGCATGTGCTCAGGCTGACATTTGGCTATGAAACGAAGAGCTATGGTGTGCTTGCACTGTGAGCTTCACATCTGTCCTACTTCAGGCTGGGCCTGAACAGGCTATTTCAGAGAAACTTTGGCTGTCCTGACCCTTAAAGATGTGATGCTTCCATTCTTTGTGTGTTTGCTACAAAGAAATGAGGCTAAATCCTTTACACGCCGGAGCTGGTAAGCACAACGCCGTCTAAGCCCTCAAATGTAACCTAGTGGGAGCAAACCCGAAGGCAGGAAAGAAGGAATGCAGATGGCTGATAAGCTCTGAGAATAATCTCTGCTTATAATAAAAATGGACATAATGGAACATATTTTTCAAGATGCATTTAGTGGCCGGTATTTTGTCAACTGAATTTGCTTAGTAACAGCTCTGAGATGGGGACGTGGTGGTGTGCTGAGTGAACTGGGAGATTTTTCTAGGCACGATTACAGACTCATGGGTTCACAGGAGGTTAGGGGTTGAAAATGAATTATGGGGGGAGGGTTGCCTCTCTCTTGGAGCCCCTAGTACAAGAGGGATCTGGAGGTGCTGGAAGGTGTCCAGAGAAGGGCCACAAGGATGAGCAGAGGGCTGGAGCACCTCTCCTAGGAGGACAGACTGAAGGAGTTGGGGCTGTTCAGTCTGGAGAAGAGAAGGCTCCCAGGTGACCTCATTGTGGCCTTCCAGGATCTGAAGGGGGCCTACAAGAAGGCTGGGGAGGGACTTCTCAGGATCTCAGGGAGTGATAGGACTAGGGGGAATGGAATGAAGCTGGAGGTGGGGAGATTCAGGCTGGATGTGAGGAGGAAGTTCTTGAGCATGAGAGTGGTGAAGCCCTGGAATGGGTTGTCCAGGGAGCTGGTTGAGGCCCCATCCCTGGAGGTGTTTAAGCCCAGGCTGGATGAGGCTCTGGCCAGCCTGCTCTAGTGTGGGGTGTCCCTGCCCATGGCAGGGGGTTGGAACTAGCTGATACTGCTGCCATGTGCCTTCGACATTCTGTGCACCCAGAGTGCTTGCTGGGGTCACAGGGGTATCTTTTCATCACATTTTCTTATCATGCCTCACAACCAAAGGCTTTGGTGCTCGTGTTTACAGGCTGATCCAAATCAAAGGGAAAATAAGGAACAGTTTTTAGTATTGCACCACCATTCCCTCCATTATATGCTTTAAAGTTAAATACGAGAAAGTGAAAGGGCACAGGCTCAAGCTGCACCAGGGGAGGTTCAGGCTGGGTGTTAGGAAGAAATTCTTCCCAGAAAGAGAGCTTGGCCATTGGAGTGTGCTGCCCAGGGAGGTGGTGGAGTCACCATCCCTGGAGGTGTTTAGGAAGAGCCTGGATGAGGCAGTTGGTGCCATGGTTGAGTTGACTAGATGGTGGTGGGTGATGGGTTGGACCTGGTGATCTCAAAGGTCTTTTCCAACCTGGCTAATTCTCTATCTCTATCTTTGTGGTCCCTTCCAACCCTGGCTGATACTATGATACTATAAGTCTGAGAAATGCAGGTGGTGTTGAAAAGGCTTTTCACAGCTCTCCTTGGCCTTTTTTTTTACCTCCCAAGCTATTCCAAACTACTTAGGGATTGTTATTTTTTCTGCCATGCTTTGTTGCTACAGCAGTGAGAGAGAACTTTGCTGTGTCAATGCTCATGGCACTGTAAAAGATGTTGTGAATCATTACATTTATTTCTGTTTCCTGGAGCACAAAGATCTTGCTCAGCCTATTTCATACCAAAATACATCATTACCCACATGTTCTGCTGAGGCTTGCAGTCTCATCTGACATGAATCATAGTTCCCTTACTAAAAGGTGACAGAGGTGCTCTCCCAGTCAGGTCTTAAAGGGAATTGTAAAGCATCTCTCTTTGATTTGGTAGCTGTGTATGTGATGCAGTTGCAGTTTTTCACTCAGCAGTGAAGTACATGTTGTAACTTCTGTGTGTTGCAGTGAATAGGAAGGCTTGAGTTGTTTGTGTCTCAGAAAACATGCTGATTAAAGCCTCCCACATTGTCCCACACCACATCCTGGTTTCCAGGCTGGTGCAGGATGGGTTCCATGGAAGGACCATTCAGTGGAGACAACTGGCTTGATGTCTGCACCCAAAGGGTGGCTGTCCATGTCCAAGTGGAGGGCAGTGACAAGCGGAGTCCCTCAGGGATCAGCACTGGGACCAGGCTTGGTTAACAACTTTGTTGGTGCCATGGACAGTGGCATTGAGTGCACCCTCAGCAAGTCTGCTGATGACACCAAGCTGTGTGGTACAGCTGACAGGTGGAGAGAAAGGATCCATGCAGAGGTACCTGGACAGGGTGCAGAGGTGAGCCCATGACAACCTCGTGAGGTCCAACAAGGCCAGGTGCAAGGTCCTGCAGCTGGGTCAGGGCAATCCCAGGCACTGATACAGGCTGGGCAGGGACTGGCTTGAGAGCAGCCCTGAAGAAAAGGACCTGGGGGTGCTGGGGGAGGAGAAGCTCAACAGGAGCCAGCAGTGAGCACTTGCAGCCCAGAGAGCCAACCAGAGCCTGGGCTGCAGCAAGAGAAGTGTGGCCAGCAGGGTCAGGGAGGGGATTCTCCCCCTCTGCTTCACTCTGCTGAGACCACAGCTGGAGCTCTGTGTCCAGTTCTGGAGCCTCTGTTCCAGGAAGGAACTGGAGGTGCTGGAAGGTGTCCAGAGAAGGGCCACGAGGATGAGCAGAGGGCTGGAGCTGCTCTTCTGTGGAGACAGACTGAGGGAGTTGGGGCTGTTCAGTCTGGAGAAGAGAAGGCTCCCAGGAGACCCAATTGTGGCCTTCCAGTATCTGAAGGGGGCTCCAAGAAAGCTGGGGAGGGACTTTTGAGGGTGTCAGGGAATGATAGGACTGGGGGGAATGGAGCAGAACTAGAAATGGGCAGATTGAGATTGGATGTGAGGAAGAAGTTGTTCCCCATGAGGGTGGTGAGAGACTGGCACAGGTTGCCCAGGGAGGTGGTGGAAGCCTCATGCCTGGAGGTTTTTGCAGCCAGGCTGGCTGTGGCTGTGAGCAACCTGCTGTAGTGTGAGGTGTCCCTGGCCAGGGCAGGGGGTTGGAACTGGCTGATCCTTGAGGTCCCTTCCATCCCTGACAATTCTATGATATAAAAGTACAAGATCTGCTAGGGCTTTCAGAGACTACCAGAGGTGTGGGACAGGAGTGCTCATTCTGGACTGTTCCACTTCTCCTCACCCAGTTGATGGGACCAACTTTCTTATTCTTCCTATTGAAATTGATGCAGTTGCACTCCTTCCAGAGGAGTGACTCACAGTGTTTATAAACAGTACCTCACATGCAAAGCAAATCAGAAAGAAGATTAATGGGAATTAAAATAATATTGAAAAAATGGGTAAAGCAGACACGGGTTTTTAAATATTAGGATTTTTGCCTTTTCCTTCCTTTCTCTCACTCTCACTTTTATCCTTCTCTCACTTCTTCGGCTCTCATAGAATCATAGAATCAATAAGGTTGGAAAAGACCTCAAAGATCATCAAGTCCAACCTGTCACCCAACACCTCATGACTACTGAACCACGGCACCAAGTGCCACGTCAAATCCCCTCTTGAACACCTCCAGGGATGGTGACTCCACCACCTCCCTGGGCAGCACATTCCAATGGCTAACAATTCTCACTGTGAAGACCTTTCTCCTCACCTCGAGCCTAAACTTCCCCTGGTGCAGCTTGAGACTGTGTCCTCTTGTTCTGGTGCTGATTGCCTGGGAGAAGAGACCAACCCCTTCCTGGCTACAACCACCCTTCAGGTAGTTGTAGACAGCAATGAGGTCTCCCTTGAGCCTCCTCTTCTCCAGGCTAAACAATCCCAGCTCCCTTTCGTTCCCTTTCTTTCTTCCCTTCTTTCTCTTCTTTTTCTTCTTCTTTCTTTATCTTTCTCTCCCTTTCCTCCCTTCCTTCCTCTCTTCCCTTCACTCCCTCTCTGTCTTGCTCACTCACTCCCTGATTTTTTTGAGCTGCATGCTAACAATTAGATGCAAATTGCACGTTGCAGCTCGAGGCCAGCAGTCAGCTCTTCCACGACATCGACTGCTTCAATGATCCTTCTGCTCGATGATTTGGTTAGTTATTTAGGGGGCAATATTGGAAATATTAGACTCTGGGAACATAAATCAGACAGATGGAGGTTTGCCCACCCCAAAAATATAAGATACATGATTCATTTTTATCTCTGGTTTTCCGCTGTAATGGCTGAGTGTCAGCTTCCTGTGTAATTTTGATTTGTTTATCCAGCAGTTCTGTTTGTCCCTGCAGCTTTCCCTTTGCCAGTTGTGGTCTATATTTGGGTTCCATAAAAGGTATGTTTGCTTGGAGCCTATCTTTTTCTCTTCCCTTTTTTCCCCTCCTTTGTTTTTAACCACTGCCAAACCCATAAGTGATGCACCATTGCTTGGACTTTTGTTCTTAATTTAAACTTGGCACAGTGTGTCCCTTTGGTGCATAGTATCGTAGTACCATTGTATCAGTCAGGGTTGGAAGGGAACACAAGGATCACCTAGTTCCAACCCCCTGCCATGGCCAGGGACACCCCACACTAGAGCAGGTAAACCAAAATCCATTCTAACATAAGAGCAAGAAGGTAGCTCCTTCTTTTGA
This sequence comes from Picus viridis, assembly GCA_033816785.1. Lineage (NCBI taxonomy): Eukaryota > Metazoa > Chordata > Aves > Piciformes > Picidae > Picus > Picus viridis. Next base: position 12,146,800 of record CM066567.1, read on the forward strand.
GATGGGGTATGGGTTCTTTTGTAGGGAGGGAACTTCTCTATTTTCCTTGTATTGGGAAGGGGAGAGAAAAAGGATGAGGCTAGACTGTTTACATGATGGTTCAATGTCTCTTCAATGTGGCTGGAAAACTGTCTGGCAGAAGGGGACCTAGGGGTGCTAATGGACAAGCAGCTGAAGAGGAGCCAGCAGTGTGCCCAGGTGGCCAAGAAAGCCAAAGGCATCCTGGCTGGGATCAGCAATGCTGTGTCCAGCAGGAGCAGGGAGGGGATTGTCCCCTGGGACTCAGCTCTGGGGAGGCCACACCTGGAGTATTGTGTCCAGTTTGGGGCAGCTCAGTGCAAGAGAGATGTGGAGGTGATGGAGCCAGGGCAGAGGAGGGCAAGGAAGCTGTGAAGGGCCTGGAGAATAAATCTGATGGAGAGTGACTGAAGGAGCTGGGGATGGTTAGTGTGAAACAGAGGAGGCTGAGGGGAGACCTCATGGCTGCCTACAGCTACCTGAAAGGACCTTGTGGAGAGGCTGCTGCTGGTCTCTTCTCACAGGTAATTAGTGAGAGAACAAGAGGGAATGGCCTCAAGCTGCCACTGGGGAGGTTTAGACTGGACAGTAGGAAAAACATTTTCCCAGCAAGAGTGGTCAGGGACTGGACTGTGCTGCCCAGGGAGGTGGTGGAGTCCCCAAGCCTGGCTGTGTTTGAAGGTGGTTTGGATGTGGTGCTTGGGGCTATGGTTTAGGGGTGACCCTTGAGAGCAGGGTTCTGGGTGGGACTTGCTGATCCTGAGGCTCTTTTCCAACCACCCTGAAAGTTTCTGTGACTCTGTGATGTTCAGTGAGGTCAGTCTTTGTCATGGAGTAGAAGGGGAAGTCTGTCATCAGGAATATAAAATTTAAATGTGGGGTAGCAGCAGTTTGAAGAGAGGCTTCCATGCCAGCCCTTTCTTACTGCTTTTCCTAATCTGAATGAACTTTAGTGTCTTTCAGCAATCTGGAAATATATGAAAGTGGGGGGAAAAAAATCAGTTCCAGTTGCTGAAATGTGGAAACATCCTGGAACAGACATTGGTGTCTGTGCAGCAGCAATGCAATAGCAAGTTCACTGTAATATGACAGCATCTGAGGAGTTTTCTCTCCTTTTTCTTTTCCCTTCTACCTTTCCTTCCCTTTCTTTCTTTCTTTTCCATCTTTCTTTACTTCCTTCTTTTCTTCACTTCCTTCTAATAAACTTGAGATACCAAACTGGAGTGAAGTGTAGCAGATATAGAAGAGGGGACCACAGGGAACTGATAGACTTGGAAGCACAAAAGCTCCCTGTGTTTCATCTTGTATTACTAGTTGGTTAGTTATCAATTTATTTATTCACCCTGGAGAGAAAGGAAATTACAACAAAATGCTTTACCTTGTGCAGTCTTAGCCAATGATATCCAAAGCTGTCTGGGAAGAAGATTCCTGTTAATGAAACTCTGATCTTCCTTACCTCCTGTGGGCTATGGAGCCTGCTACCCGCTCGTGGTTGTGTGGTCTGTTTGCAGCAGGTGCCACTGCGACCTGAGGCATCATCTGCTGAGGTTCCTCTAACAACAAGCTGAGAAAGCAATTTCCTTTGGCTTTCTGCAGACCTTCACTGTTACTGAAGTCAGTATGAATTCACTGATTAGTCATTGTTTTGTAGAGAGTATCACAAACTAGCGCTTAGTCGCCTACCTTTCTCTTTCTAATTGCTTTTGTCCTGAGGGAGGAGTAGCAAGTTACAGACAGCACAAGGCTGTTGTTTTATCTTGTGTTGTCTTAGCCACACAGAGGTAAGTTGCTGTTTGAGATCTTCAGTGCTCTTATCTCAGCGTGGATGAGAGAAGCAGAATATGGACAATGGAGGAGGCTTGAGTTCTGCAGTCTGTGCTGCTTTTAGCCTTTCCTTTCCCTGCCTGGTTCTGAAGATTGTGGTGGGCTGAAATTACCTCCCAACTAAGTGGAATCAATCCACAGGGTAAATTCCATCCCCCCAAAAAAACAAAAGTCAGATCTTGGAAGTAAAATGAAAGTTATGTTTACAGAAGGTAAACTCAAAACTAGAAGTATAAAATGCAATGGTTATGTACAAAATGAGTTTACATATCTTTACCACTCAGAAAAACACAAATACAAGGATCCCCTTGTACAGAATCACACACCCTGGGTGGTCCAGGGGGTGCTTACAGCCTCCTCCTCCTCCTTTCCCTGGTAGAGACACAACACAAGTCAGTTCAACCAGCAGAAGGTCAGGAAAGAGGTAAGAGCAATGCAAAGCAGAATCACAGAGAGCAGAAGTGGAAAAGGTAAAGGATAGTTCATGTAGCAAACTTTATCCTAGTCAGCGAACAAATGGAATGATACAGACTTATCTATGTCATTGGTTTGTATTCAGCCCCTGCTTCATTTGCTTTTTACTCAAAGATGTCCAGAAAGTTCCTATTCCTGTTTATAGCTAAGACACTAAGCTAAGCTACCAGCTCCAAACCATTACAAAGATGTTGCTATTCCTGCCTTTAGACAGGGAAGAAAGCAGAGAGAGCGTAGAATCAAGGAATCACAGAAACATAGAAACATAGAATCAGAAACAGAATCATGGAATTATAGAATCAGAAACATAGGATCATGGAGTTGTAGAATCATAGAAACATAGAATCATGGAATCATAGAATCATAGAAACACAGAATCATAGAAACATGGAATCATAGAAACATGGAATCATGGAATCATGGAATTATAGAATCATAGAAACAGAATCATAGAAACATGGAATCATGGAATCATAGAAACATGGAATCATAGAAACATGGAATCATGGAATTATAGAATCATAGAAACAGAATCATAGAAACATGGAATCATGGAATCATAGAAACATGGAATCATGGAATTACAGAATCACAGAAACATAGAATCATAGAAACATGGACTCATGGAGTCATAGAATAATGGAATCATGGAATTATAGAATCATAGAAAGATAGAATCATGGAATTATAGAATGATGGAATTATAGAATCATAGAAAGATAGAATCATGGAATTATAGAATCATAGAAACATGGAATCATGGAATCCTAGAAACATGGAATCATGGAATCATGGAATTACAGAATCATAGAAACATGGAATCGTGGAATCATAGAATCATAGAAACATAGAATCATAGAAACACAGAGTAATGGAATCATAGGATCATAGAAACATGGAATCATGGAATTATGGAATCATAGAAACATGGAATCATGGAATCATAGAATCCTGGAATCACAGAATCATAGAAACATGGAATCATGGAATCATAGAATCATAGAAAGATAGAATCATGGAATCATAGAATCATAGAAACAGAATCATGGAATCATAGAATCATAGAAACATGGAATTATGGAATCATAGAATCATAGAAAGATAGAATCATAGAATCATAGAATCATGGAATCATAGAAAGATAGAATCATGGAATCATAGAAATATGGAATTATGGTATCATAGAAACATGGAATCATAGAATCATAGAAAGATAGAATCATGGAATCATGGAATCATAGAAACAGAATCATGGAACTATTGAATCATAGAAAGATAGAATCATGGAATCATAGAAATAGAGAATAATGGAATTATAGACTCATAGAAACATAGAATTATAGCAATATAGACTCATAGAAACATAGAATCATAGAAAGATAGAATCATGGAACCATAGAATCATAGAAACAGAATCATGGAATCATAGAAAGATAGAATCATGGAATTGCAGAATCATAGAAACATAGAATCATAGAAACATGGAATTATGGAATCATAGAATCATAGAAACATGGAATTATGGAATCATAGAATCATAGAAACATGGAATTATGGAATCATAGAATCATAGAAACATGGAATCATGGAAACATAGAATCATAAAAAAATAGAATCATAGAAACATGGAATCATAGAATCATAGAATCATAAAAATAGAATCATAGAAACATAGAAACATGGAATCATAGAATCATAGAAACATGGAATCATGGAATCATAGAATCATAGAAACATGGAATTATGGAATCATAGAATCATAGAAACATGGAATCATGGAAACATAGAATCATTAAAAAAATAGAATCATAGAAACAGAAACATGGAATCATAGAATCATAGAAACATGGAATCATGGAATCATAGAATCATAGAAACATGCAATCATAGAAACATGCAATCATAGAAACATAGAATCATGGAATCATAGAATCATAGAAATATAGAATCATGGAATCTTAGAAACACAGAATTATAGCAATATAGGATCATACAGACATAGAAGCATAGAAACACAGAGTAATGGAATCATAGAATCATAGAAACATGGAATCATGGAATTATGGAATCATAGAAACACAGAGTAATGGAATCATAGAATCATAGAAACATGGAATCATGGAATCATAGAATCATAGAAACATGGAATTATGGAATAATAGAATCATAGAAAGATAGAATCATGGAATCATAGAAACATGGAATTATGGAATCATAGAACCATGGAATTATGGAATCATAGAAACATGGAATCATGGAATTATAGAATCATAGCTAGAATCATGGAATCATAGAATCATAGAAACATAGAATTATGGAATCATAGAATCATAGAAACATGGAATTATGGAATCATAGAAACATGGAATCATGGAATCATAGAAAGATAGAATCATGGAATCATAGAATCATAGAAACATACAATCATAGAAACATAGAATCATGGAATCACAGAATCATAGAAATATAGAATCATGGAATCATAGAAACAGAATTATAGCAATATAGAATCATAGAAACATAGAAACATAGAGTCATGGAATCATAGAATCATAGAATCATGGAATCATAGAATCATAGAAACATACAATCATAGAAACATAGAATCATGGAATCACAGAATCATAGAAATATAGAATCATGGAATCATAGAAACATAGAATTATAGCAATATAGAATCATAGAAACATAGAATCATAGAAACACAGAGTAATGGAATCATAGAATCATAGAAACATAGAATCACAGAATCACAGAATGGTCTGGGCTGGAAGGGACCTCCAAAGCTCATTCAGTCCAACCGCCCTGCAGTCAGCAGGGACATCCCCAACTAGATCAGTCTGCCTAGGGCTTCCTCCGGCCTCACCTTTCTATTTGTTAGAGGAGCTCAGTTCAGATGGCAATGGACAGTGTCAGCCTGGGATTTAAGGCAGTGTCATATGTTTTGCAAATAAAAAGGTATTTCAGTACAACAATTTGAACAACTAACCTAACCCCCCTAAGAGGTAGATAAAGCAATCTGCTGTGTGGCCTTCCCATATGAATGTGAGGATCCAGGTGTCTGTCTTGCTGTTGTGATTTTTGGTGGTCAAAGTAATTCCACCTTCATTCATTCCTGCTAACAATTTGAGCAAGTGTTTTCTGCAGCTTTCGAAGCAAAACACACACAAGAGGCCCCAGCACCAGTTGTAACAGGTTTAATACCAGGACTTGGATGTCACAGTCGGATTGGATATGTTGGGAAGGCAAAATTATTTGGTAGTGCACCAATTTTTTCCCAAATTTTTTTTCAGTCAGCTGTAGTCTACACTGCAAATAAAGGAAAGAGCTTTCCCATTTGAGTAAGAACGCAGCCAAACAGTGCTTTTGACATGCAGGATATGATATGCACAGTGCCACAGTACATTAGAGAGGTTGGAGGGGACCTCCAGAAATCATCCAGCCCAACCTCCCTGCCAGAGCAGCATCACCCAGGGCAGTCTGCACAGGAATGCATCCAGGTGGGGTTGGAAAGTGTCCAGAGCAGGAGACTCCACAACCTCTCTGGGCAGCCTGCTCCAGAGCTCTTTCACCCTCACTGGAAAGAAGTTTCTCCTCATGTTGAGCTGAAACCTTCTCTGCTCAAGTTTGTCTCCATTGTTCCTTGGCTTATTGCTGGGCACCACCCAAAAGAGCTTGGCCCCCTTCACTTGACCTCCATCCCTCAGCTATTGACAGACATTGATCAGATCCCCTCTCAGTCTTCTCAAGACTAAGTAGCCCTGGGGTTCTCAGGCTCCAGTATTTTCTAATATCAGGGTGATAAACAGTTTAAAATCCTGATTTCTGTGCACTGCAGCTCAAAGGAGCTTGCCTGAAAAGCCTGAGGAAAGAGACCCAGAAAGCATCACTCTGTCAATTACAGCTCTGGCTCTGGAAGTCTCACATCTTGTATCAGTAATTTCTATTGCTTTGGGGTTTTCAACTGTAAAAGCAATGACTTCCTGCCTGCATCACAAAATCCTGAGGTCTCCTTTTTGTGCTGACAGCCAGCAGTGAAAAGGTAGTAATGTGAAATGTTATTATTTTAATGTTAAGATGGAGTGGGACTTGATGATCTTTGAGGTCTCTTCCAACCTTGGTGATTCTGTGACATAAATGAAATGGCAATTTGGATTATTTTTTTTTCCCCCTTATGAAAAGGTCTCCAAATGCTTTGCCACTTTGATTTCTTCAGGATCACTACAGAGAGTTCATGATACAAATTAACTAGTCTGGAGAAGAGAAGGCTCCCAGGAGACCTTCTTGTGGCCTTCCAGCATCTGAAGGGGGCTCCAAGAAAGCTGGGGAGGGACTTTTGAGGGTGTCAGGGAGGGATAGGACTGGGGGGAATGGAGCAGAACTAGAAGTGGGGAGATTGAGATTGGATGTGAGGAAGAAGTTGTTCCCCGTGAGAGACTGGCACAGGTTGCCCAGGGAGGTGGTGGAAGCCTCATGCCTGGAGGTTTTTCAGGCCAGGCTGGATGTGGCTGTGAGCAACCTGCTGTAGTGTGAGGTGTCGCTGGCCATGGCCAGGGGCTTGGAACTGGCTGATCCATGAGGTCCCTTCCAGCCCTGACAATTCTATGATTCTAAATCACACATAAACCATGACTGTGCAGCGTAACTTACTAAATTAAAGCCTTTCCTTTTTTGCCATGACTGTTTCTGTGAGGTTTCCACACATGCCCTAGACACCAGATTTATGACAGCCACATGATATCAGGAGGCATTTCCATCCTCACTCAACAGAAAAAGGAAATGGAATTTTGCTTAACAAGGATCAATTAAAATACTAACCAGGATGAGAGTTTAAGTACCAGGCAGATGGTGCTGAAGTCCAGTGACCTCCCCAGTGTGTTCCATTTCTGCTTTGTTGCTCTAAAGTTCCTCGATTTTTAATTATTATTTTTTTTTCCCCTTAATCCCATCCAAGTTGTTTTTCAGCTCTATAAAATGAACTTTTGTTTTCCTGCTGGCCTGAAGGCTTAGCTGAGAAACAGGAGTGCAGCTGTGGTGGCCTTGGCCATAGGCTCTTTTTTTCCTTCACTGAGACACATTCCTTTCTCCTTGCCTGCATCACTGGGCTCTTGTCCAAAACCAACTCGGCTGTGTTTATATTGTGTCCTCCTTTGCTTTAGCCTTCATTAGGATCCTGTCATGCTCAGCCCTCACACATATCACATTCATTATAGTGACTCCTTTATTCCCCTTTCCCCAGACCTCATCGTGAGAACTGTCACATTACTTTGTGCTGTGCACATTTAACTGGGTGTTGTTTTTTGGGGGTGGGGGGGGGTTGGTTAGAAAAAGGACAGACAAATGGTTCCAAGGATACCACGAGATCAAAACATCTTCATCAGCCCTAAATTCTTAATACTCTTGGTAATTTTAGCCTCAGCTTGAGGGGTTTTCTTAAAGAATGCTCAAGTTGTGTCAGTCAGAATTCCTAAAAGACATAAAGCAGCAAATGCTGAACTTCCATACAGGACAGTTTTTTCCTGACCACTCCCAGCATTTTGCACTCTTGTGTTGCTGTTGCAATCCCTCAGTCCAGTGTCCTTCAGATTAAACTATTTGTTTCTTTCTCACACAATCACAGGGGTTGGAAGGTACCTCCAGAGACCATTGAGTCCAACCTCCCTGCCAAAGCAGCATCACCTCAGGCAGGTCACACAGGAACACACCCAGGAGTGTTTTGAAAGACACCCAGGAGAGTTTGGAAAGTCTCCAGTGAAGGAGACTCCACAACCTCTCTGGGCAGCCTGCTCCAGGGCTCTGTGTCCCTCACAGTAAAGACGCGTCTCCTCGTGGTGAGGTGGAAGCTCCTGCGTGCTGTCAGCAAGAAGTACATGGTTGCTGCTGCAAAGGTTTTTTGCTAGCCCAACAAATTAGTGCATACAAATCTACAGGCAGGTCTGTCTTCAGGTGCCCTTGAAAACATTCTTCAGAATCACAGAAACATTCAGGATGGGTAAGGCGCTCAGGATCAGCAAGTCCAACCCAGAACCCTACTCTACAAGGGTCACCCCTAAACCATAGCCCCAAGCACCACATCCAAACCACCTTCAAACACAGCCAGGCTTGGGGACTCCACCACCTCCCTGGGCAGCACATTCCAGTCCCTGACCACTCTTGCTGGGAAAATGTTTTTCCTACTGTCCAGTCTAAACCTACCCAGTGGCAGCTTGAGGCCATTCCCTCTTGTTCTGTCACTAATGACCTGTGGGAAGAGACCAGCAGCAGCCTCTCCACAAGGTCCTTTCAGGTGGCTGCAGACAGCCATGAGGTCTCCCCTCAGCCTCCTCTGTTTCACACTAACCATCCCCAGCTCCTTCAGTCTCTCTGCATCAGATTTATTCTCCAGGCCTTTCACAGCTTCTTTGCCCTCCTCTGCCCTGGCTCCAGCACCTCCACATCTCTCTTGTACTGAGCTGCCCAAAACTGGATACAGCACTCCAGGTGTGGAACACTTTATCCTTATGGTAAAATACAATTTCTGAAAGAACTGAGCAAATATTTCTAATGCATTTGTCAGGATGGAGTTTGTGCTGCTGTCTCTTGCAGCAGAAAATGAAGTTAGTCTCATTTTCATTAAAAAAATATCTGTTCGTTCTTGGACAATTCACTTTTGAATGAATATTTCAGTCCAGGTCTTTAGTGCTGTGAAAATGAAATAACTTTCTTTACAAAACTAGAGAAAAATGAAACTGCTGGAAGTTACTCCAAGAAATGTGTAGAGTTTGCACAGCCCTACCATTTAATAAGGGTATGATTAAGATCAGGGAATTCAATTAAGACCCATCCTTTCCCCTTCCCCTTCCCCTTCCCCTTCCCCTTCCCCTTCCCCTTCCCCTTCCCCTTCCCCTTCCCCTTCCCCTTCCTTCCCTTCCCCTCCCTTCCCTTCCCTTCCCTTCCCTTCCCTTCCCTTCCCTTCCCTTCCCTTCCCCCTTCCCTTCCCTTCCCTTCCCTTCCCTTCCCTTCCCTTCCCTTCCCTTCCCTTCCCTTCCCTTCCCTTCCCTTCCTTCCCTTCCCTTCCCTTCCCTTCCCTTCCCTTCCCTTCCCTTCCCTTCCCTTCCCTTCCCTTCCCTTCCCTTCCCTTCCCTTCCCTTCCCTTCCCTTCCCTTCCCTTCCCTTCCCTTCCCTTCCCTTCCCTTCCCTTCCCTTCCCTTCCCTTCCCTTCCCTCAACATAATAACTACTGAAATATGTTAAAATCTGTGTCTCCCTAGAGCCCTGGGTCATGCTGTGCCATGACACCATGAAAGCCAAGGATAGCTGAGGCTACAAGGATCTCCCTGGGGCACCACATTAAACTTTTGTATCCAGTGTTTATCGCCTGAGTGATTTATTTGTCTGTTGCACAGTTCTCCGTTTGGAGATGCTGCAAGTTATCCTTTCCACAGCTGACACGGCTCTTGGCTCATACATTTGTCTCCAGATTAAAAAAAAAAACAACCAACATTGCAGATCTCATCCACATTAAATAGCAGGGAAAGAATTTTGCAGTGGGGGTTATCCATAAACAAGTTCTCCGCCGTGGCTTCCATCAAGCCGCACCATCTGAGCAGCGCGTATTCCTGGCTCCATAGTCCGCGTGTTTGTCAGCAGCACTTAAACACACTCACAGGCAACTTGATCACAGACTCAGCCAGGTTGGAAAAGACCTCCCAGATCATAAAGTCCAACCTATCACCCCAAACCATCTCATCAACCAAGCCATGGCACCAAGTGCCTCATCCAGGCTGGATTTAAACACTTTAGGGATGGTGAGTCCACCTCCTCCCTGGGCAATGGCTAATCTCTCTGTCTGGGAAGTATTTCTTCCTGCCATCAGCCTAACCCTCCCCTGGCACAGCTTGAGACTGTGTCCTTTTGTTCTGGTGCTGGTTGCCTGGGAGAAGAGACCAACCCCCACCTGGCTACAACCTCCCTTCAGGTAGTTCACAGAATCACAGAATCAGTATCACAGTATCACCAAGGTTGGAAGAGACCTCAAAGATCATCGACTCCAACCTGTCACCACAGACCCCATGACTAAACTATGGCACCAAGTGCCATGTCCAATCCCCTCTTGAACACCTCCAGTGATGGTGACTGCACCACCTCCCTGGGCAGAAGTAGAGAGCAAGAAGGTCTCCCCTGAGCCTTCTCCTCTCCAGGCTGAGCAACCCCAGCTCCCTCAGCCTCTCCTCACAGGGCTGTGCTTCAGGCCCCTCCCCAGCTTTGTTGCCCTTCTCTGGACATGTTCCAGCAACTCAACATCTTTCCTAAACTGAGGGGCCAAGAACTGGACACAGGACTCAAGGTGTGGCCTAACCAGTGCTGAGCCTAACAGTTCTATGATTCTATGATTCTGTGAAAGCTCAAAGAAGATACTTTGTAGAACAGTCTTGAGGGCCTGAAAACTTATCCTGTGCACAAACTTACACAGGGGGCTATAAAATGGTCTGGTTGGAACCATCTGGACCTAATTAGCTTACCTGATTATATACAGACTTTCATTAAATATTGCATTTAGAGAGTTCCATGATGAGTCCATGGAGTACACAAAGGTGGAACTTCCTTCATGGAATAATCAATTTCTTGAGTCCCCTTCAGATCCTGGAAGGCCACGAGAAGGTCTCCTGGGAGCCTTCTCTTCTCCAGACTGAACAACCCCAATTCTCTCAGTCTGTCTCCATAGCACACCTTGGGTCCTGTGTCCAGTTCTGGGCCCCTCAGTTTAAGAAGGACATTGAGGCTCTTGAACCTGTCCAGAGAAGGGCAACGAGGCTGGGGAGAGGCCTTGAGCACAGCCCTGTGAGGAGAGGCTGAGGGAGCTGGGGTTGTTTAGCCTGGAGAAGAGGAGGAGGCAAAGGGGTGACCTCATTGCTCTCTACGACTACCTGAAGGGTGGTTGTAACCAGGAAGAGGTTGGTCTCTTCTCCCAAGCAACCAGCACCAGAACAAGAGGACACAGTCTCAGGCTGTGCCAGGGGAAGTTTAGGCTGGAGGTGAGGAGGAAGTTCTTCCCTGAGAGAGTCGTTCACCACTGGAATGTGCTGCCCAGGGAGGTGGTGGAGTCACCATCCCTGGAGGTGTTCAAGAGGGGATTGGACGTGACACTTGGTGCCTTGGTTTAGTCATGGGGTCTGTGGTGACAGGTTGGACTTGATGATCTTTGAGGTCTTTTCCAACCTTGGTGACACTGTGATACTGTGATTTCTGCCTGTTGCACACAGTGCTCAGAGCCTTCCGCGGCCTGCATGCACACATACACGTGTTTCTGTGATTTCCATGTGCATGGAGTAGCTTAATTTCCGGGAAATTCCCAGCTGAGGAATTCCTTCAGGCTGCAGACCCTATCCTTCTTCTGATGTTTCCTCTTCCCATGACTTTTAAACCTGCAGGAGATGCGTCCTGATACAGCTTGGGGGCACAGAAGTAATTACGGGCTTGCTTTGCTTTGGCTAGACTTACTTCTCTTGGGGCTGCTTTCGAAACGTGAAGTGTAAGAACTGCCTAAATAATCCAGGTGTCAGAAACTGATTCACACAATCGGTTGTGTAGTGAACTGAGAAGCTGAGCCTTCTAGACTCCTGAACTCTGCTAAAGCCATAAGCATTCTCCTGTGTAAAATCAGCATAGGAGCTTTTGCCATTTAAAAAGCACTCTTGTTCATGAAGTTAGGCCTAAGTAAAATTCATGTGTGTGAGGAAGCATTGCTTGATTTGCTCTGATTATGTGGGATGGATAAAACATGCATGTTTCATTTCACCTGCTCTGTTGGTGGACAGTCCTTAATTAGATGTTCAGGTGGAGATTTTTTTCCATCAATGAACAACTGCTGAAGTTCTGCCCTAAGTCAGTACCTGGGTTTTGGCATCATAATTGTAGCTATATCTACCCATCTCTATCTATCTCTATCTATCTATCTATCTATCTATCTATCTATCTATCTATCTATCTATCTATCTCTATATCTATAATTCCCTCTCTATCTCTATCATCTCTCTATATATCATCTCTATCTCTATCTCTATCTCTATCTCTATCTCTATCTCTATCTCTATCTCTATCTCTATCTCTATCTCTATCTCTATCTCTCTATCATCTCTGTATCTATCTCTGTATTTGTGTATATGTATAACTATCTTTAGCTCTCTCTCTCTACCATCTCTATCTCTGTTTCTATTTCTCTTTCTCATCTCTCTCTATATCATCTCTATCATCTATCATCTCTATCATCTTTGTCATCTCTCTCTATATATATCTGTCTCTACCATCTTTATCTCTATCTCTATATCTTTATCTCTTTATAATTATATCTCTATTTCATATCTCTCTCTATATATATTATCTCTCTCTCTCTCTCTTCTATCTCTATCATCTCTGTCTGTCTCTCTCTCTCTAAATATGTCTAAAACATTAGAAATCAAAAACCTCTGGGCCATGCCAGAAAACATTCCTTCATTCCTACCCCATGACACAGAAGCAGTCTTATCAAAAACTAGTATATTGCATTTCACATTTAACTGGCTACTTCTATTAAGCAAGGGCCAACATGACCCTTAAGTGCATTGTGAACAATGCTATATTTACATCCATACAAAGACTGACTTCTCAGGATCTCAAGGAGTGACAGGACTAGGGGGAATGGAATGAAGCTGGAGGTGGGGAGATTCAGGCTGGACGTGAGGACGAAGTTCTTCACTGTGAGAGTGGTGAAGCCCTGGAATGGGTTGTCCAGGGAGGTGGTTGAGGCCCCATCCTTGGAGGTGTTTAAGCCCAGGCTGGATGAGGCTCTGGCCAGCCTGATCTAGTGTGGGGTGTCCCTGGCCATGGCAGGGGGGTTGGAACTAGATGATCCTTGTGGTCCCTTCCAACCCTGACTGATACTATGATACTATGCTCCTTTTGAGAGCAGCGTGGCCATCACTTGGGCTTGGAAAAGTCATTTAGGGTTTGGGGTTTTTTTTGACTCTTTCATGGATATCATTTCCATTATTACTCATAAAAGAAAGAGCTTTGCTACTCCTTCAGTGAGGTGATGTCCCAGGTGGAAATGAATAGCTAGAAAATGCTTAAAAAGCAGACAAAACAGTTTCCCCCTGGTTTTGTAGTTTGAATAGGGGTTTCAGAGGAGAGGACTTTCCAAATGTAGACTGCTGGGAATGGAGCTAATAGGGTGAGTGGGTGGGCAGGACAGGAACTGTTCTCTGGAATACATCTCTACAGTTCCATTCTGCTCCCCTGAAAGAAGGCTCTGATCCTTCAATTTCATCCTGTTCTTCCCACTGCAGGGTAGCAATGACAGCCCTGAAGCATTTAGCATCAAACTGCTGGGTGATACTTCTGATTTCTTTCAGAGGATTAACATAGCAGCACCCAATTACAGCACACCTAAAAGCATTTTCAGTTCTCAGTTATGAATATCTTATGAATATCAGTAAGGCTTTTGAGACTGTCTCCCATAATATCCTCATAGATAGGCTCAGGAAATGTGGCACAGATGGTTGCAATCCACAAGTTCAGAGGGTTCTCATCCGCAACCGGGCTGAGGGCATTGAGAGTACCCTCAGCAAGTTGCTGATGACACAAGACTGGGGGTAACTGACACCTGCCAGGCTGTGCTGCCATCCAGCCAGAGCTGGACAGGCTGAGAGCTGGCTGCAGGCAAACCTCATGGAGTTCAATAAGAACAAGGGCAGGGTCCGGCATCGGGGCTGGAATAACAGCAGGCACCAGGACAGGTTAGAGGCTGCCCTGCTGGAGAGCAGCTCCGTGGAGAAAGACCTTGGAGTGCTGGTGGGCAGCAAGTTCTGCATGGGACAGCAATGTGCCCTGGGGGCCAAGAGAGACAATGGGATCCTGGGGGGCAGCAAGAAAAGTGTGGCCAGCAGGGCTAGGGAGGTTCTGCTCCCTCTCTGCTCTGCCCTGCTCAGACCACAGCTGCGTTCCTGTGTCCAGTTTTGGGCTCCCCAGTTCAAGAGAGACAGAGACCTGCTGGAGAGAGTTCAAGGGAGAGCCAGGAGGATGCTTAGGGGACTTGAGCATCTCCCCTGTGAACAGAGACTGAGAGCCCTGGGGCTGTTTAGTCTGGAGAAGAGAAGGCTGAGGGGGGATCTGATCAATGTCTATCAATAGCTGAGGGGTGGGTGTCAAGTGGAGGGGGCCAAGCTCTTTTGGGTGGTGCACAACAATAAGCCAAGGAACAATGGAGACAAACTTGACCGGAGAAGGTTTCAGCTCAACGTGAGGAGAAACTTCTTTCCAGTGAGGGTGAGAGAGCCCTGGAGCAGGCTGCCCAGAGAGGTTGTGGAGTCTCCTGCTCTGGACACTTTCCAACCCCACCTGGATGCATTCCTGTGCAGACTGCCCTGGGTGATGCTGCTCTGGCAGGGGGTTGGACTGGATGGTCTCTCAAGGTCCTTTTCTACCTCTAATGTACTGTGGTACTGTGGTACACAGGAGTCCTAAACTTGCCAGCAAGTTCTCAAAAATTTCCCCTTTTTCTTATTCACCCTGCATTCAGTCCTCTTGGGAGAAACAGCTTTAGATCTCAGCGTAGATCTGGTGTTCCACCACACACTGCAGCCTGTCCTGACCTCACGCTTGTACCGTCTATTGATGGGAAGGTAGTGAAATTCTAAAGAATTAAAGAGTTTGTCCATCAAGGCAGTTAAAAAAATGTGATTATTTCTCTAGGAACAGCAGTGCTGGAAGGTGTCCAGAGAAGGGCTACGAGGATGAGCAGAGGGCTGGAGCTGCTCTGCTATGGAGACAGACTAAGGGAGTTGGGGCTGTTCAGTCTGGAGAGGAGAGGGCTCTGAGGAGACCTAATTGTGGCCTTCCAGGATCTGCAGTGGGCTCCAAGAAAGCTGGGAAGGAACTTTTGAGGGTGTCAGGGAGTGATAGGACTGGGGGGAATGGAGCAAAAGTAGAAATGGGTAGATACAGATTTGATGTTAGGAGTTTTTCCCCATGAGGGTGGTGAGAGACTGGCAGAGGTTGCCCAGGGAGGTGGTGGAAGCCTCATGCCTGGAGGTTTTTGCAGCCAGGCTGGACATGGCTGTGAGCAACCTGCTGTAGTGTGAGGTGTCCTTGTCCATGGCGGGGGGATTGGAACTGGGTGATCCATGAGGTCCCTTCCAACCCTGACAATTCCATGATTCTATTGGCAATTTCATTTTTCTGAGGTGTTTTGATACTTAAACAGGATGCAGGTTGTGCTAGGTGGTGCTGGCACTGGAACAACCATCAAGGGATGCTGATTTTCACAGAATCACAGAATCACCAAGGTTGGAAGAGACCTCACAGATCATCAAGTCCAACCTGTCACCACAGACCTCATGACTAAAGCATGGCACCAAGTGCCACATCCAATCCCCTCTTGAACACCTCCAGGGACAGTGACTCCACCACCTCCCTGGGCAGCCCATTCCAATGGCGAACGACTCTCTCAGGGAAGAACTTTCTCCTCACCTCCAGCCTAAACTTCCCCCGGTGCAGCTTGAGACTGTGTCCTCTTGTTCTGGTGCTGTTTGCTTAAGAGAAGAGACCAACTCCTCCTGGCTACAACCACCCTTCAGTTAGTTGTAGACAGCAATAAGGTCTCCCCTGAGCCTCCTCTTCATGCTACACAATCCCAGCTCCCTCAGCCTCTCCTCGCAGGGCTTGTGCTCAAGGCCTCTTACTTTGTATTAAAGAAAACAATGAGTCTGCAATACTCATTACCAAAACATAAAAGGTCATTGCATAGTGCATTCAGCAATCTTTAGTCCTAGAAGCAGCACATTAAATATTATTCTATTATTAGCAAGTTTTTTGTTATTATTGTTGAAGAAGCAAGGGGAGACTTGGGGTAGGAATCCAATTAAAAGCCCAGACCGTTGAGGTGGTTTGAATGTCTCATCTTAAACAAAGTACAGAAAACAGCCATGGTCTGTGGTGAAGAACGTGAAATAAGCTACAGAGATTCAAAAGCTCTGGCTCTGCCATGAAGAATCATGCTTGGTTCAAGGGAAGAAGGCTTTTTTTCTGGGTCTATCCCTGCAGAAATGGTGATGAGAAATCAATTGCCTTTTAAAAGTGGTTCCTCTGGCAAATGCAATGAAAAGAAGTGTTAAAAGACCTATCAAAATCATAGAGTACAATGGTATCTCATTATCTCTCTCTTAAAAATCAGTCTTGACAGACTGCTGCTGTGCATTGGCTTTCATTTGTTGGGGTTTGAACAAAATCTCCTTGGCACATGCAGAATGCTTGATTGCCAAGAACAATCAATTTATAGAGAAGCAAATGGCTTCCACAACTGTGAATATTAAATCATGTCTGAAATGTTTTCTATAAAAGCATATTGATGGTTATGGAACAGTTTGACCAGGAGGTGGTGGAGGCCCCAGCCCTGGAGACGTTCCAGGTCAGGCCTCCGAGCAACCTGATTTAGTTGGGGGTGCCCCTGGTTGCTGTAGGGTGGTTGGAGTAGATAAGCTCTGGAGGTCCCTTTCCAATTCTATGATTCTGTGCTTGAATGCATGAATTCTGCCTGCTGCTATCATTCCTTCAGATAGTTATTTAGTAATGCAAAACTCTTCTTCCACGCATCTTTCATTCTCTACAGAGCAAACAGAGTTCTAATTAGCAGGAGCATGAGTGCAACTAATCCTTCTCCTTAAGGCTGCTTTCTCTCACCTCCTCCCCCAGTCTGTACTGACAGTGAGGATTGTTCCAGCCCAGGTGCAGAGCCCTGCACTTGCTCTTGTTGAACCTCATGAGGTTCCCCTGGGCACCACCTCTCCAGCTTGTCCAGGTCCCTGTGGATGCCATTCTGTCCCTCTGGTGTATCAACAGCACCACTCAGTTTCGTGTCACCTGAACACTGCTGCTGGTGCTTCGATCTCCCTGTCTGTAGCACTGATAGAAATATTTAAGAGCACAGCTCCCAGTACTGACCCCTGAGGGACACCTCTGAGAGCCACCGCTCTCCATCTGGACTTCAAACCATTGAGCAGCACCCTCTGGATGTGACCACCCAGCCAATTCCTTACCCACTGAACGGCCCACCCAGCAAATCTGTTTCAATTTGGTGAGCAGGATGTTTTGGGGGACCCTGTCAAAGGCCTTGCAGAAGGCCTTACAGATAGGAAAGTTCTCATGCCACCATCTCCATTGAACTTTGGTCAACAACTGTAGGATCACATTTGGCTTTTCCATCCACTGAGAGATGATATTCATCTGATGAAGATGTGTTATTTTCAGGTGAAGCATCATATATACTACACACACAGAGTCACTAAGCAAGCCAACTTCTGTCTGTTCCTCAGTTTATGTGGCTTTATGGACCTCAGAGACTCCTTCCTGCTGTTTTGATCCTCATTTGATGATGCATCTCAACTTAGGGATCCACAAACGCCACGGGCAAAACCTTTGTTGTACCACACTTGTTAATGAGAGTGTGAAATAAATCTGCCCCTAACCCTAGCTTAGAGCAAGGCTAAAAGCATCTAATTTCCAACACTAGTTTGGGATTTCCTCATTGAAGTTCCTTACACATCTTTCTCACCATGCACCAATTCCTACTCTCTCTGCCTTAATAACTCCTTTCCAAGTTGAATGTTGCTGACTTTTTGTGACATCTTTCTTGTCAAGACCAGAAGGTCTAAGCTACCTCTGGTAAATCCATGTCAGTTTCTATCCCATTCTTGGTGTACCTTTCTTCTGAAACATATCAAAGCATTTTAGGAAGCTTTCTCTCTTCTTGGAATGTTTATTCTCTTGCAACATTTCTAGAAGCCTTGCTCCTATCTGTTGATGTGGTCCTAGCCCTGCTTTGCCGGCCATTAAAAGTCGTGGGGTGTGGCAGACTTGCTTTTGCCCCCATCCTGTAGTTTATGAGCAAAAGGCTGTGTTGCATGTGCAGAGAATGCAGAGCTGGCTGGGTCTGGCTATGTCAATGTGCCTCTGCTGCACTCATTGTAGTGAGTGAGGCACCCAGGCTCTGGCCCCATGCAGAACATGGATACCCTTAACAAAACCCAGTCAGTGTTCACTTAGTCAGCAGGTGACCCTGAGGTTACCTTCAGCTGTGATGTCAGAGGCCAGGTGCAGGCGTGAGGGCGTTGGTGGTATAGTGGTGAGCATAGCTGCCTTCCAAGCAGTTGACCCGGGTTCGATTCCCGGCCAACGCAGCCGCAGCTTTTGTGGTGCGGAATGGTGCCGCTGGCAGTGCCAGCTGGCAGCCAGGCACCCCTGGTGTCCCCCGGGATCCAGTGCTGGGCCCCATCCTGGTCAATATCTTTATTGATGATCTGGATGAGGGCATTGAGTCCATCATCAGTAAGCCTGCAGATGACACCAAGCTGGGGGCAGGAGTTGATCTCTTAGAGGGTAGGAGAGCTCTGCAGAGGGACCTTGCCAGGCTGGACAGATGGGCAGAGCCCAAGGGCATGAGATTGAACATAGCCTAGTGCCAGGTTCTACACATTGGCCACATCAAACCCCATGCAGTGCTACAGGCTGGGGACAGAGTGGCTGGAGAGTAGCCAGGCAGAAAGTGACCTGGGGGTACTGGTTGATAGTAGGCTGAACAGGAGCCAGCAGTGTGCCCAGGTGGCCAAGAAGGCCAATGGCATCCTGGCCTGCATCAGGAACAGTGTGGCCAGCAGGAGCAGGGAGGTCATTCTGCCCCTGTACACTGCACTGGTTAGGCCACTCTTGAGTCCTGTGTCCAGTTCTGGGCTCTCCAGCCTGTCCTCATAGCAGAGGTGTTCCAAAGTCTTGATCATTTTCGTGGCGCTCCTCTTGACCTGCTCCATCAGGTCCATGTCCTTCCTCATCTCACGTGTGTTCAGTGGATTTCTGTGGGTATAATTTAAAACTGCATTTAAATTGCAGTACTTTCTTGGAAGAACACCTTTCTAGTGGTTCTGTTTCCAGCTGGGTTGCAGCTAATGAGCTATGCAGTAAGGGAGTGATACAGCTAAGGTATTGGAAGTGGACCAGCTGTGGCAAAACCAAGCTCTGTGTGGGTTACTTTGTTTGGCCAAATGTTTTAAGCCATAGCAAGAGTCTGCTGCCCACAATTACATACAACTACTACAGTGTTTTTTGATAGAAAGATTTCAGTGCTTTCAAACATGTATTTCATGTTTGACCTCAGAGATCATCAGGTCCAACCTATCACCCAACACCTCCTGACAACTAAACCATGGCTCCAAGTGCCACATTCAGTCTCTTTTTAAACACCTCCAGTGATGGTGACTCCACCACCTCCCTGGGCAGCACATTCCAATGGCCAATCTCTCTTGCTGGGAAGAGCTTTCTCCTCACCTCCAGCCTAAACCTCCCTCTGGCACAGCTTGAGACTGTGTCCTCTTGTTCTGGTGCTGGTTGCCTGGGAGAAGAGACCAACCCTCACCTGGCTACAACCTCCCTTCAGGGAGTTGTAGAGAGCAATGAGGTCTCCCCTGAGCCTCCTCTTCTCCAGGCTAAGCAACCTCAGCCCCCTCAGCCTCTCCTCACAGGGCTGTGCTCCAGACCCTTGCATTTCTGTATGCTCCATAGTGATCAGTGTGATGTAAATATCCAAGTCTCAGACATGTGGTATAATGACTCCAGGTTTACACCATGGGAAATGAACCTGTAATTATTTCTTACTCCTCAGGTTGAGGAGCCTCAGGTTGAGGCTGAGGCAATCTTCTGAGTGAAAAGGAAAGAATCGGGCATGGAGGATGTGTAACTGCATCGCTGAGGGCAGTGGAGATAAGCTAAAATGGTTGAGATTCCTCCTAACACACTAGAATTGTGAAGAGGAAATAATTACCATGCCATTAAGGGAAAATATTATGTGAGCTAAACAAAGATCCTTCTGTTTCCAAGAAGCCACCCAGCACCAGAGGAACGAGCTAAAGTAGAAAGTAATACTAAAAAATAAGGACTTGACATTGCTCCAGAACTACTTCTTAATAAGGAAAAGAAAACATTAAAGAAATAATACATATATAGAGAGAGACACATAAAGCAGGACATCCTGCCTTGCTCAGGACAGTATAAATCCATGAGAGGGTCCTGATTCTGCCTGTTTTTATGTGTAAGCTTAACTTGATGCAAGTGAAGAGTCCCTTTGGTTTCACAGTATCACAGTAGTCCTGGGGTCTGTGGTGACAGGTTGGACTTGATGATCTTCGAGGTCTCTTCCAACCTTAGTGATACTGTGATACTGTGATACTGTGATAGTATCGCCAAGGTTGGAAGAGACCTCAAAGATCATCGAGTCCAACCTGTCACCAGAGACCCCATGACTAGACCATGGCACCAAGTGCCACATCCAGTCCCCTCTTGAACACCTCCAGGGACAGTAACTCCACCACCTCCCCGAGCAGCACATTCCAATGGCCAACGACTCTCTCGGTGAAGAACTTCCTCCTCATCTCCAGCCTAAACTTCCCCTGGTGCAGCTTGAGACTTCAATGGGTTGGTAAGTGGGTTTGAAGCTGCTGGAGCATACATGCTTGAACTAAAGGCTAGCAGAAACTCCTGCTCTTGGAAATCAGCTAATAAAAGCAATATCAGCAAATACTCCAGAGAATCACTGTGCCTAGGTAGGGGAGTGAGTGTGCATGCAGGATAAGGACATGGAAAAGTAAATGATGTGGCTCTCCAGAATATCTATGAAAACTCAGGTTTTATATGAAGCTCTCTGTTGTTCTTGGCCGCTCGCAGAGCCTTGCTTTGTTTTTGATAGGTTCTTGAGTGTATTTATTTTGGTTTGGGGGGCAGCAGTTGAGTGTGGGGGGGGGGAATGTAATCATCCCTCTCTCTCTTTTCTTTTGCTTAACATTTTAAGTACACAGAGCAAACCCCATACTTATTCAGTTGGCTAATTGCGTGTTTTTTCTGGCACGCTGCTCTCGGTGGACAACAATTTGCTATCGTAGATGGTGTGTTGGGAAAGAGATTGAGCCTGGTCCTGTGGTGACAGAGCAGATGGGAAATGCTGAATTATTGCACTATTTCAGAGTGCATTTCTTGACTGACTCAAAGCTTCCATGCTCGTTTCCCCATTCAGTGGCGCAGCGACGGCTGGACAAGTTTGCAGCCTGCTTTTGCAACAGAAAGTGTGATGAAGCTTTTGCATCTTAACTGGATATAAATTCTCCTTCAGAGGACTTTACACTTTGAACATTTAAGATGTGATTGCTGCAGATGAGAGATTTCCAGTCTGTGGTCTGTGATTTGTTGAGGTGGCCTCCCATATACTTCAAGTGGTTGAAGGAGTACTTCCAGGTTGTTTATAGAGAGTCTTTCCTTACTAGCAAAGCAGCAATCACAGTCTGATCCAATCTCTTGTGGCCCCATTCATAACTCTTTAAATTCCAAAACCTTTTGGGGAAATTGCATTTTAAAATATGAATATTGCTTTGTTCCTAGATCAAATCCGTCTGTATTAGGACTATGGAAACAGAGGTAACTGTATTCAGACTGTTTGAAAGAGTCAGGAAAGGACAAGTGGTGGTCTGTCAAGAATGGTATGAGTGACAATGTAAAATCCAATAACCAGGGAATGAAATGTAAGCCTGATGGATACAGCCCCTGATCATTAGGGCCACAAAAATGATCAGGGGGTTGGAGCAGCTTTGCTACAAGGACAGGCTGAGGGAGCTGGGGGTGTGCAGCCTGGAGAAGAGGAGGCTCCGGGGAGACCTAAGAGCAGCCTGCCAGTACCTGGAGGGGACTACAGGAAGGATGGAGAGAGACTGTTTGCAAAGGCCTGCAGGGACAGGACCAGGGGCAATGGCTTCAAACTAGAGCAGAGCAGATTTAGATTGGATGTGAGGAACAAGTTCTTTCCTATGAGGGTGGTGGAAGACTGGCACAGGTTTCCCAGGGAGGTGGTTGAGGCTCTTTCCCTGGAAATCTTCAGGGTGAGGCTGGAGGAGGCCCTGGGCAGCCTGATCCAGTTGGGGATGTCCCTGCTGAGTGTGGGGAGGTCAGACTGGATGAGCTTTGGAGGTCCCTTTTGGCTCAAACCATTCTATGATTCTATGAAATAAAGAAGGGTCATAAGCAAGAAGTGTTAACCCACATTAGTAGAAGCCTATTGCATCTAGCTGAATTCCCACCATTCTAATACTATTTTTGATGCAACTGAGCATTATGTTTCCAAAAGAAAATATATGTTGGGGTAGTTGGCTCCAAGATAAGTGGCTGTAGGGTATTTCTTTCTTTAAAAATGGTCTTTGGTGTGACCGCAGTTGAAAAGCAATGGTGGAGGTTATATTTAGCTATACATTGAGTTCAATTTAAATGAGTAAAATAAAACCCTCAAAACCTAAAAAGTTAAGAATATGGGGGGAAAGACAGGATTTTGGCTAGATCACAGCACCACAGAATGTTAGGGGCTGGAAGGGACCTCAAAAGCTCAGCCAGCCCAACCCCTGCCAGAGCAGGAGCACCTACAGCAGATCACACAGGAACACGTCCAGACAGGGCCTTAATATCTCCACAGAGGGAGACTTCACAACTCCCCTGGGCAGCCTCTTCCAGGCTTTTGTCACTCTCACAGGAGAAAAATTCTTCCTCCTGTTTCCATGGAACTTCCTCTGCCTCAGCTTCCACCACTGCCCCTTGTGCTGGCATTGGGCATCACCCAGCAGAGCCTGGCTCCAGCCTCTGGGCACTCACCCTGCACATCTTTATCACCAGCAATGAGGCCTCCTCTCAGGCTCCTCCTCTGAAAGCTACAGAGCCCTCAGCTCCCTCAGGCTCTCCTCATAAGGAAGATCTTCCACTGCCTTCATCATCTTTGTGGCTCTGTGCTGGACTCTTTCAAACAGTTCCCTGAGGTCCCTCCTGAACTGAGGGGCCCAGAACTGGACACAATACTCCAGATGTGGCCTCAGCAGGGCAGAGTAGAGGGGAAGGAGAACCTCTCTTGATCTACTGACCACAGCCCTTCCAATCCACCCCAGGATGCCATTGGCCTTCTTGGCCAGAAGAGCACATTGCTAGCTCATGTTCAGCCTCCCACCCACTACGACCCCCAGGTCCTTTTCCCTTTCACTGCTCTCCAGCAGCTCAGTCCCCAACCTACACTGCCTCATGGGGTTGTTCTTTCCCAGGTGCAAGACTCTACTGGGTGGTCTTAGGTGATCCAATAGCCTGGAGGAGACTGAGGGGTGACCTTATTGCTCTCTACAACTACCTGAAGGGAGGTTGTAGCCAGGCAGTGGTTGGTCTCTTCTCCCAGGCAGCCAGCACCAGAACAAGAGGACACAGTCTCAAGCTGCGCCAAGGCAGGTTTAGACTGGACGTTAGGAGGAAGTTCTATACAGAGAGAGTGATTGCCCATTGGAATGGGCTGCCTGGGGAGGTGGTGGAGTCACCATCTTTGGAGATGTTCAGGAGGAGACTTGATGGGGTGCTTGGTGACATGATCTAGTTGTTTGATGGGTTGGACACGATGATCTTGAAGGTCTCTTCCAACCTGGTTTATTGTATTGTATCAGCTGATGGAAACTGTATAAAAATAATACAAGAGCACAAGAACTATGGATCTACTGCATCCCTTGAAAGCCCACAAGGGATTCTCATCCTGCTTCACTAGATTTTTGGGTCTAAGCATAGGAGATCTAACCCAAGGGTTTCTGTGGACCTCATTGCATATTTCGAGGATGTAAGTGGGACCTAAGTAGAGTGGAGAGACCACATCTTCTACTTGCCTTCTGTGCTAGAGTGAATTTCACCCTAATCACGAAATCACAGAATGGTAGGGGCTGGAAGGGCCCTCCAAAGCTCATCCAGTCCCACCCCTTGCTGGAGCAGGATCACCTAGAGCAGGTCACAGAGGAACGCCTCCAGGCGGGGGTTGGCGTGCCTGGTTTGGAGTGCACAGCTTTCATTTCCTTAAGTAAAGCCAAAAATTGATCCTGATTTGTGGAATCCAAATGAAAGCCACCAAATCCATTCAGCTCTGTTTGCTTTGGGTTCTGAAGAAAGCCTTCCTCCCAGTTGGGTTCATACTGCAGTTGATTTTGTGAGAGCTTTTTACGTTCAGGAGAAGAAAGGGGGTGTGGAAGGGGAGATAACTCTGTCAGTTCACAACCAGCTCATTTTAGGAACCAGTTGAGAGTCCCTTTTTGTGTGTTGTTCCTTTCCAGAATTAGCACAGTTTTTAAACTGCTGACAGGGCTGTGCTGCTGCTTAGTATGAGGAAAAAAAAATAGAGCTGGACATGGGCAAAGTTGGGTTGAAGTCTTGCCAGGGAGGTTTTGAAAGCAGAGCTGTATTTCATGTTCAGATGTTATATTTTGATCTTCATTTTCTGTCCCTTTTGACTGCTATTATGAGATTAAAGCTAGAGGCATAAAGTCATTTGAGAAGCTGGGCTGAAGCTAAATTGCCTGAGTCAGTTCAGACAACCAGAAACAAAGCTGCATTCTTCCCTGGTTTCCAGGATTACTGTTGGTGGCTGAAATGGTCTTTGGTGACACTGAGATGGCACCGTGTTACCTGATAGCACTCCATCCTGATTCTCTGCTTCGGCTGCAGGGCTCCTCTCACCCACCAGCTGCTCCTATCAGCAATTAGAATCATAGAATCATAGAATCAATAAGGTTGGAAAAGATCTGAGAGATCATTCAGCCCAACCTGTCACCCAACACCTCCTGAGAACGAAATCATGGCTTCAAGTGCCACATCCAATCCCTCTCTGAACACCTCCAGGGATGGTGACTCCACCGTCTCTCTGGGCAGCACATTCCAATGGCCAATCTCTCTTGCTGGGAAGAACTTTCTCCTCACCTCCAGCCTAAACTTCCCCTAGCACAGCTTGAAGCTGTGTCCTCTTGTTCTGGTGCTGGTTGTCTGGGAGAAGAGACCAACCTCCGCCTGGTTACAACCTCCCTTCAGGGAGTTGTAGAGAGCAAGAAGGTCTCCCCTGAGCCTCCTCTTCTCCAGGCTAAGCAACCCCAGCTCCCTCAGCCTCTCCTCACAGGGCTGTGCTCCAGACTCCACCCCAGCCTTGTTGCCATTCTTTGGACACCTTCAAGTGTCTCAATGTCCTTCTTAAACTGAGGGGCCCAGAACTGGACACAGGACTCAAGGTGTGGCCTCACCAGTGCAGTGTACAGGGGCAGAATGAATTCCCTGCTCCTGCTGGCCACACTATTCCTGATGCAGGTCAGGATGCCCTTGGCCACCTTGGCCACCTGGGCACACTGCTGGCTCATGTTCAGCTGCTGTCACCTAGTGCCCTCAGGTCCCTCTCTGCCTGGCTGCTCTCAGCTACTCTGACCCCAGCCTGTAGCACTGCCTGGGGTTGTTGTGGCCAGTGAGTAGGACCTGGCACTTACTGCAGAGCAGGGCTGGGAAAGGCAACTTGATGAGATCTTGGAGGGATCGGAAGGAAGATGTTACGGTCTCATTTCAGAGCACTAGAGCTGAACCACAGCAAGCCAGCAATGTGTTCTTTCCATTTCACTGTGGCATATTTTCCTAACTCATCAAAGCTGCACTGCTCCATGGAAAGATGAAGTGTTGAGGAAGGCATCTTCCAGAAGGCATTTGGACAAAGTGCTCCCAATTGGAAAAAACTTTGGCATGTTTCTAAATTCTGCATCCTGATAGGAGAACATTGGGGGAAAAAAGCAGCAGTTTTGTAACTCCAGTAAACTCCTGCATGGAGTCTAAAATAGAAACTTGCCTTTTATTTTCATTCTACTGTGTTGCTATTGATCTAATTTGTCCTCAGAGAAGAGCAAAAGGCTAAAGTGGACAAAATATGTGAGTAAAAACCAGAAGCTCTTTGATATTCCATTAATAGTCTCTGCTAAGAAGAAAATTAAACAACAATACAGGAGTGATAAATGATCCCAGTAATGGCTGAAACTTGTGCATATCCTCCAGGACAATCAGGTATCTAACTATAGAATCACAGAATGGTCTGGGCCAGAAGGGACCTCCAACCTCCAAAGCTCATCCAGTCCAACCTCCCTGCAGTCAGCAGGGACATCCCCAACTGGATCAGGCTGCCCAGGGCCTCCTCCAGCCTCACCTTGAAGATCTCCAGGGAAGGAGCCTCAACCACCTCCCTGGGAAACCTGTGCCAGAATTCCACCACCCTCATAGGAAAAAACTTGTTCCTCACATCCAATCTCAATCTGCTCTGCTCTAGTTTGAAGCCATTGCCCCTGGGCCTGTCCCTGCAGGCCTTTGCAAACAGTCTCTCTCCATCCTTCCTGTAGTCCCCTTCAGGTCCTGGCAGGCTGCTCTTAGGTCTCCCTGGAACCTCCTGTTCTCCAGGCTGAATTCAGTCATTGTTAATTCAAATTGGTTATTTGGTGGATACTTAAAGCCAGATTCAGACATGATTTTGCTATATGCTATTTGTACAGATTACAAGAGGAAAGGTGACAGCAATATGAAATCATTTTTATTCTGTGCATATGCATAGAATCATAGAATCATAGCATTATAGAATCAGAGAATCATAGAAATATAGAATCAGAATTATAGAATTATAGAATCATGGAATCATAGAATGGTTTGGGTCAGAAGGGACCTCCAAAGGCCACCTAGAGCAACCCAAAACCCCCATTGCCCCTCATCCCATCACCGCAGGCCTCTGTAAGCTGTGCCTGCAATCTTATGCTGAGCTCCCGAGATCAGTGCTGAACTTGGAAGGTCAGACCTGTCATTTTAAAAGAGAGCTCTCATACAAGAGGTCAAAGCCCAGAACTGGACACAGGACTCAAGATGTGGCCTAACCAGTGCTGAGCACAGGGCACAATGACTTCCCTGCCACACTATTCCTGTCCAGTTCTGGGCCCCTCAGTTTAGGAAGGATGTTGACTTGCTGGAAGGTGTCCAGAGAAGGGCAACCAAGTTGGTGAGGGGTTTGGAACATAAGCCCTATGAGGAGAGCCTGAGGGAGCTGGGGTTGCTTAGCCTGGAGAAGAGGAGACTCAGGGGTGACCTTCTTGATCTCTACAACTACCTGAAGGGAGGTTGTAGACAGGCAGAGGTTGGTCTCTTCTCCCAGGCAGCCAGTACCAGAACAAGAGGACACAGTCTCAGGCTGCACCAGGGCAGGTTTAGGCTGGATGTTAGGAGGAAGTTTTATACAGAGAGAGTGATTGCCCATTGGAATGGGCTGCCCATGGAGGTGGTGGAGTCACCATCATTGGAGGTGTTCAGGAGGAGACTTGATGGGGTGCTTGGTGCAATGGTTTAGTTGGTTAGGTGGGTTGGACTGGTTGATGGGTTGGACGCTTGAAGATCTTTCCAACCTGGTCTCTTCCAACCTGGTCTATTCTATTCTATTCTATTCTATTCTATTCTATTCTATTCTATTCTATTCTTGGCCCCCTGGGCACATTGCTGGCTCGTGTTCAGCTGCTGTCAACCAATACCCTCCAGCTCTCTCTGTGCCTGGCTGCTCTCCAGCCACTCTGTCCCCATCCTGCAGCACTGCTTTGCCCAGCTTGCATTTTGGAAACAGGTCTAGATAGATGCAATGGCTGAGTAGGAATTTACTGTTTCAAGGAGGGGTGAATTCTTTTTCCTCTCCTTTCTCGTGCCTGAACTCTCACTCTCCCAAGACTGAGTGGCTTAAGTAAATCAAAGCCAAACTGAAGAAAGTTTCCTTGCTTGAAGTTCTTTCCTTTCCTATCCTTTTTCTTTTTTGTTTTGTTTCTTCTTCTTCTTTTGTTTTTATTTTTGTTTTCATCCATTGCCCAGATTTCAGTTGAAATGTTCACTCCAGTTTTGTAGCAAAGCCACAGTTGTGTAGGTTTTTTTTTCTCCATAGTGAATTACAGATCAGGTTTACTTTCAAGGACAACAGACATGGATTCGGTTAGGCTTTTGTATCTGTCTTAACTTGGGTTCTGTATGTTGCACTCTAGCAGAAACTGCCTTGCCAAGTATTTTTATTGGCTTGTCACCTTTATTGTTATAAAAGCATTAAGGATCCATTAAAACCAGATTATAAATGCCTGAAAATCCTAAATGTGTATTGCAGATATGTGCATGGGGTCATGTTAGTGAATGTCTGGGGTTTCAGTCATTGTTTTTTTGCTTAATTCTCAAAATCAGCCTGCCTCCTCGTAGAATTCCTTAGGCACTACAAATGCTACCTCTCACTTTTTCACGGAGGAGTGGATAGTAAGTCAGAACTCTTCAGTCTGGAGAGAGGAGAAGGCTTCCAGGAGACCTAATTGTGGCTCCCAGGAGCTGAAAGGGGGCTGGCTACAAGAAAGCTGGGGAGGGACTTTTGAGTGTGTCAGGGAGTGATAGGACTGGGGGGAATGGAGCAAAACTAGAAATGGGGAGATTGAGATTGGATGTGAGGAAGAAGTTGTTCCCCATGAGGGTGGTGAGAGACTGGCAGAGGTTGCCCAGGGAGGTGGTGGAAGCCTCATGCCTGGAGGTTTTTCAGGCCAGGCTGGATGTGGCTGTGAGCAACCTGCTGTAGTGTGAGGTGTCCCTGGCCATGGCAGAGGGGTTGGAACTGGCTGTTCCTTGAGGTCCTTTCCAACCCTGGCAATTCTGTGATTCTGTGATACAGTGATTTCACACCTAGCTATATAGTAAAGATGCTATGCTAATATTTACTCTTTCTTTCAGTGAACTTTTCACTACCGAGCCTAAAAACAGGCTTCTCTATCAAGCAGCTTTTTAAATTCATGCTGGTTTTCCCTTTGATCCAGTTCTAATCTCTCTTCAAAATGTGTGCATTACTCTGGAGTGCCTGAGTGTAATTGCATGGGCAAATTCAAGATTGGATTGTCCTAGAATCAAATATTAGAAACCCACAACTCAGCGTGTGTTAGTGGTGGGGTTTTTTAAGATAGGAATGAAAACAAACTACTTACACACACTCACATATTCCCAGTCTCTTGAGGCACATATTAAAGGAACACAACAAGTTTCTTGCCTATAAGCCAAGCTCTCTTAATTTGATATTGATGGGAACCCAGAGGCAACTGAAAACACAGCAGACCTGGCTGCAGAGGAAGCTGGTGTAGGTTGACTTTGGTGGGCATTAGAACAGACTGAGGAATCCCTTATTATTTAGTGATCATCAGACTGGCCTTTGGGTCTGCCAGCTGCATTGAATCTCTACTTGATGTGAAGACAGACCAACAAGGCATTGCTCCTTGGTGTGGTGGGTTGGAATTACCCCCCAACAAAGTGCAGAATTATCCCTAAAGTATTTCACCAGATTAGCCCAGAAGGTTCTGAAGCAGAGTGAAGCTATATTTACAAAGCAAGCTACAATGTAAGCTATAAAATGCAATGAATATGTACAAAATATATATCCATGTATTTACAATTTAGACACAACACAGGGACCCCCTTGAAATGTTCCCAGACCCCTCTGGACCAGTGAGAGGGGCTGCTCACTACCTCCCCTCTCCCTCTCCCTCTCCTTCTCCTTGCCCTGTCCTTCCCTTCTCAGTGCCCCACAGACACAAATAGGCTGTCAGAAGGTCAGGGAAGAGCTAAGGGAGCAATGCAAAAGCAGAGATCAGGGAGAGGAGAAGCAGAAAGAGCCAGGGAAGTTTATGCAGCTAACTTTTATCCTCATTAGCAAACCAATGGCATTACACAGACCTAGCATTATCTTTCTTTTGCATCCAATGGCCAATTTTATTCACTTTTGTACTCAGAGATGTCCAGAAAGTTCCTATTCTTTGTTTACAGTTAGGCCACTAAGCTAAGGTACTTAGCTTTCAGCTGTGACACTTGGTCATGTGTAATTAGAATGGTTTCTGGTGCCACAGTCTGCTTTTTAGGTAGCATCCTAACCTGTCTGTGAATATGTGATGAGCTGTTTCCCAGGATCCTGCTTTCATGGTTGTTTGGAGGTGGGAATTCATTGCATGTCAGTTGTAAATCTCAAGGACCAGAAACAAATATTTAGCCTGGAGAAAAGGAGGTTCAGGGGAGACCTCATTGCTGTCTACAAATACCTGAAGGGAGGTTGTAGCCTGGTGGGGGTTGGTCTCTTCTCTCAAGCAACTAGCACCAGAACAAGAGGACACAGTCTCAAGCTGCACCAGGGGAAGTTTAGGCTGGAGGTGAGGAGAAAGTTTTTCACAGAGAGAGTTGTTAGCCATTGGAATGTGCTGCCCAGGGAGGTGGTGGAGTCACCATCCCTGAAGGTGTTCAGAGGGGATTGGATATGGCAGTTGGTCCCATGGTTTAGTAGTCATGAGGTCTTGGGTGACAGGTTGGACTTGATGATCATTGAGGTCTTTTCCAACCTTACTGATTCTATGATTCGATGAAATACATCAGAGGTAGGAAAGGGGAGAGAGAGAGAAAGAGAAAGAGAAAGAGAACGAGAAAGAGAAAGAAAAGAGAAAGAGAAAGAGAAAGAGAAAGAGAAAGAGAAAGAGAAAGAGAAAGAGAAAGAGAAAGAGAAAGAGAAAAAGAGAAAGAGAAAGAGAAAGAGAAAGAGAAAGAGAAAGAGAAAAGAGAAAGAGAAAGAGAAAGAGAAAGAGAAAGAGAAAGAGAGAGAAAGAGAAAGAAGAGAAAGAGAAAGAGAAAGAGAAAGAGAAAGAGAAAGAGAAAGAGAAAGAGAAAGAGAAAGAGAAAGAGAAAGAGTTGCTGAGAGCCTGGAACAGTATTACTGTTATTATTACCAGTATTACAGTATACTATTGGGTATGGGAGCACAGAGCTGCTTCTGAGGGTCCCTTCTTTAGACGTAGTTTCTGCCCACATTTGGAAGTGTCTGCTTCTGCAGAGTAGGGAATGGGAAAGGGTCTTAATGTCTTATTTAAAAGGCAAAAAGAGGCATTACAGGAGAAGTCCCACCTGTGCTCAGGCCTGCCAAGAGCTGCAGTTTACATTGAGGGGCAGCACTGCCTTGTGTGAAAACTAAGATCTACCTATTTGAGCTACCAAGGCACGCCAGTGTTTGGCACTATTAAGCTGCCAGGGCTGCAGAGATAAAGTCATTCTATTTCTTTAATTATTATTTGTTTTTAATTATTAATCAAGGCTCTGAGCTCTGAAGTGCTCTAGAATAATCATCCATTTGCATGCATGATTGATCAATCATGGAAGTTTACTTCTTTATTGATGAGACCCCACATCACGTACACAGAAACTGCTGAAACTGAATCTCAAAATAGAAGCCTCCTCAAATTATTCTTTTTTTTTTTTTTTCCTTTGACATGATCCTGTAGGAGAAATTCAAAAAAGGAATTTTAAGAACCCCCTCCCCCCCCCCCCCCAAAAAAAAAAAAAAAGAAGAAGAAGAAAAGGTCTGCTTGAATAATTGCCACCAATGAACTGAGTTTGCTAACGTTTGCCACTTAAATGATAAAAGAGTTAAATATACAAATAAATGTAATGCATAGGGATTTAATCACAGAATCAATCAGGTTGGAAATAGACCTCAGAGATCATCAAGTCCAACCTATCACCCAACACCTCCTGATGACGAAACCGTGGCTCCAAGTGCCACATCCAATCCCCTCTTGAACACCTCCAGGGATGGGGACTCCACCACCTCCCTGGGCAGCACATTCCAATGGCTAACAACTCTCTCTGTGAAAAACTTTCTCCTCACCTCCAGCCTAAACTTCCCCTGGTGCAGCTTGAGACTGTGTCCTCTTGTTCTGGTGCTAGTTGCTTGAGAGAAGAGACCAACCCCCACCAGGCTACAACCTCCCTTCAGGTATTTGTAGACAGCAATGAGGTCTCCCCTGAACCTCCTCTTCTCCAGGCTAAACAACCCCAGCTCCCTCAGCCTCTCCTCACAAGGCTGTGCTCAAGGCCTCTCCCCAGCCTTGTTGCCCTCCTCTGGACACGTTCAAGTGTCTCAGTGTCCTTCTTAAACTGAGGAACCCAGAACTGGACACAGGACTCAAGGTGTGGCCTGATCAGTGCTGAGTCCAGGGCAGAATGACTTCCCTGCTCCTGCTGGCCATACTGTTCCTGATTCAGGCCAGGAAGGATCATCCATAAGCAACAACACTGAAGGATAAATGTGTGTTAAGAGTCTTTGAAGTATTGTCCTAGATGCCTACATAGGGAACTACTTCTAAGGAGTGGGATGTGTGCAGAAAGAATTGAATGGCTCAAGCACAACCACAAGTGGCAAAGCAGTCATTTGACCTACTAATAGTTTTTGTAATTCCTTTTTCTTCTGAAAGCATACAAACTACTCACAAGACTGAAAAAAAAAAGAAAAAGAAGTGGTTTCTGGGTTTTCCTATAACCTTGTGTCCTTCAGCCACATGAATTATGGAATGTGTTGGTGTCACTCTGCTGAAATACTCCAGAGCTGAAGTACCCTAAAGAAATTTTAAAGGTTCCATAGATGGTTAGAATGAACAGTGTTGGCAAACTTGCCCAAGTACAGATATCTCTTGTGCTGCCTGATTGCTTATGGAATGGAAGATCTTCCTTAGGAGGAGAGCCTGAGGGAGCTGAGGGCTCTGTAGCTGGGAAAGGAGGAGCCTGAGAGGTGACCTCATTGCTGTTGATAAGGATGTGCAGGGTGAGTGCCCAGAGGCTGGAGCCAGGCTCTGCTGGGTGATGCCCAATGCCAGCACAAGGGGCAGTGGTGGAAGCTGAGGCAGAGGAAGTTCCATGGAAACAGGAGGAAGAATTTTTCTCCTGTGAGAGTGACAGAAGCCTGGAAGAGGCTGCCCAGGGGTCGGTGGAGTCTCCCTCTGTGGAGATATTAAGGCCCTGCCTGGATGTGTTCCTGTGTGATCTGCTGTAGGTGCTCCTGCTGTGGCAGGGGGTTGGACTGGCTGAGCTTTGGAGGTCCCTTCCAGCCCCTAACATTCTGTGATTACTTCTTGAAATTCTGAAAAAGAAAAAAACAAGAGAGCTTTAGGTGTGCCTGTGTTGTTCCTGTGTTGATCAGAGAGATCAGTGTGGATTGGAAGCACTTGGGGAACAATTTTCCATATGAATGATGATGGGAACAGGATTGCCTGATCCTCAAACTGCTTTGGAACCCATTATTTGCTTGCCTGAATCTATGTCCAAATCTGTGGCTACATTCAAAAGTTGTCAACACTGATATTAC
This sequence comes from Picus viridis, assembly GCA_033816785.1. Lineage (NCBI taxonomy): Eukaryota > Metazoa > Chordata > Aves > Piciformes > Picidae > Picus > Picus viridis. Next base: position 12,180,175 of record CM066567.1, read on the forward strand.
ACAACACGAGATAATTTTTCCTCCACAGGGATTTGGCAATAATTCCACTTTCACTCCTAATGGCATTTACCACTTGAATGGTCTCCTGTGTGTGGTGAAGAATAAAATAATGGCCTTGTCATTTTACTGTTGCTTGGATATAGTACTGTGCCTAAGTGAAACCAGTCTCATTGTGCTACCTGAACTGTAGCTCTCACGGATTCACTGAGGTTACAGCAAAGCCAACCTTGTGCTCAGCCCTGGCCTTGAATATCTCCACTGTGTCTGATTCTGAGCTTCATGATGAAGGTACATGGAAATTTGTGGCAATGTTGTAGGCTAAAAATTGTCATAGAGTCCTGGAATCAAAGAGTTGTTAGGGTTGGAAGGGACCTCAAAGGTCATCCAGCCCCAACCCCCCTGCCATGGCCAGGGACACCTCACACTACAGCAGGTTGCTCCCAGCCACAGCCAGCCTGGCTGCAAAAACCTCCAGGGATGAGGCTTCCACCACCCCCTGGGCAACCTGTGCCAGTCTCTCACCACCCTCAGGGGGAACAACTTCTTCCTCACATCCAATCCAAATCGACCTATTTCTAATTTTGCTCCATCCCCCCAGTCCTATCCCTCCCTGACACCCTCAAAAGTCCCTCCCCAGCTTTCTTGGAGCCCCCTTCAGATCCTGGAAGGCCACAAGAAGGTCTCCTGGGAGCCTTCTCTTCTCCAGACTGAACAACCCCAACTCTCTCAGTCTGTCTCCAGAAATAAACACCACCACCCCCAAAAAAAACCCAAAACAACAAACCCACAACAACAAAATCAAACCAGAAAACAAAATCCAACCAAGTAAAACCCCCACTTGTTTCTGTTTAAAAATGGATCCTTTCGATGCACAAGTGGGATTGGCGCTGCCAAGGGGCAGAGAGTGGTGGCATGGAAGTGGGAATGGCATTGGGAGCAGGAGGTCCAAGGTATGGATAGTTGAAATGTTTCTGCAGAATTGCTGCAGAACTGTCCAAAATCCACTCATATTAAAGGGAGAGTCACAGGATGATCACTGGCAGGAAACAGCCATCTCTGGAGACTGATTCAAGAGAGACAGAGACCTGCTGGAGAGAGTCCAAGGGAGAGCCACCAGGATGCTTAGGGGACTTGAGCATCTCCCCTGTGAAGAGAGACTGAGAGCCCTGGGGCTGTTTAGTCTGGAGAAGAGAAGGCTGAGAGGAGATCTGATCAATGTCTATCAATAGCTGAGGGGTGGGGGTCAAGTGGAGGGGGCCAAGCTCTTTTGGGTGGTGCACAGCAATAAGCCAGGGAACAATGGAGACAAACTTGAACAGGGAAGGTTTCAGCTCAACATGAGGAGAAACTTCTTTCCAGTGAGAGTGAGAGAGCCCTGGAGCAGGCTGCCCAGAGAGGTTGTGGAGTCTCCTGCTCTGGACACTTTCCAAACCCATCTGGATGCATTCCTGTGTGGACTCCTCTGGGTGATCCTGCTCTGGCAGGGATGCTGGACTTGATCTCTGGAAGTTCCTTCCAACTCTAATGTTCTTGATTCTGTGATGCTGTGATACTGTGATTATTCTCATCCTTAAACCAGGCTCCAGTTACTGTCTCCTGAGCTGGTGCTGGGCTGTTCAGACATAGATCTATAATGGTGCATGAGAGGAATCTTTGCTTGTATGTGTCCTAGAAGAGGACAAATTGTTTCTCCTCCTTTAATCTTTTTATGCCCTGGAGTAATGCCTTTCTCTCAGTACCGATCAGGCCCTAATGGGGACTTCTGCTGGTCTTCTGAAATGCTCCCTGTATTTGGTTTGGCTGACTGGAGTTAATTCTCCTCAAAGCATCCTTCTAGTGCTGTGTTTTGCAGTAGTTTAACATTATCAGTGTTTTGGCTGCTGCTGAGCAAGTATCCAGGCTGTGCTCCCCCAGCATTTCCCCACCCCACGAGTATGCTGAAGGGTGGGCAAGATCTTGGTAGGGCACACAGCCGAGCCAGCTGACCCAAACTGGCCCAAGGGGTATGCCATGACACAGGATGTCAGCTCAGATATAAGAATGAAGTGAAAGAGGGAAGTGTGAGAAGATTCATCCATGGCATCTGTGCTCCAGAGCAACCACCAGGCGCAGAGAGCCCTGCTGCCCAAGACTGACCACCGTCTGCTAATGGGCGGCAGAGGCTCACATCTCTCTCTGCATTCACTTCCATGTGGTCTGTTGCTTTGCTTATCATTATTATTACATTGCTTCTATCTCATAGCTGGCTTTTGTTATATTATCATAGAATCAGTAAGGTTGGAAAAGACCTCAGAGATTATCAAGTCCAACCTGTCAGCCAACACCTCCTGACTAAACCGTGGCTTCAAGTGCCACATCCAATCCCCTCTTGAACACCTCCAGGGATGGTGTCCCAACAGCAACATCCCTAAGTATCTGTTTCTTATTGTCCACTACATAAAACTTGAGGGCTTTGGAAGAAGCAAGCGAAACAAAGCATCCACCACAGCAAACAGCGTGGCTGGAGATCTCTTGCAGCCATCAGCATCCTTCTAAGGTGTAGAAAGCAGCTTCTCCACCACTCAGTTCCTGGCTTTTGCATCTTATGCTGATGTGGCAGTGGCCCACACGAGCTCCTACACAGCTCAGCATCAGGACAGTGCTGAGCAAGCAGATCCTGATGTTGTCTCCTCACCCCCATTTATCACATTACCTGTGCAAGTTAGGCCAGTTTGCAGCCCCTGGCTGTCCCCTCTCCCCTGTCCACCTAAGGGGGAGTGATAGAGTGGCTTTGGTGGGCGTTTGGCCTCTAGCCAGGGCCCAAACCACCACGCTCCCTTCCCACATCCAGTCGTTTCCCCAGCTCTACGGTCACCCTGCTCAACACTAAATAACTCTTCCATAGGCTAATGTGGATGATCAGACACTTTAAGGAGTAAGCAGGTTTCAAATTGCTGCCTCAATGGCTTTTCCGTGCTGTTCTCCCACTAAGCTGTCAAACATCTTTTGCAGGGAGGGCAGCTGTCTGGGAAGTAATAGGATAGGTTGCTTTGGGCACGTTCAGACACGTGTTGTGACACAACACACGGTGCAGTTCATAATCCTGCCAGAGCTGTGTGCCTCTCTGTAAGGGATGCAACAGACAGATGGGGGAGCACAAGTTTCAGGAGAAACAATTATGATTCATTTGGGGAGCGTGTGTTGCACAACAGCTGCTCGCCAACATCAGCCACCCTTCTTTTGCCCTGCAGCTCTGCAAATCTATTTCCATCCTTTTTTTTTTTTTTTTACCCTTCCTTTTAAATTGCTTTACAGAGGGAAAAACAAACAAACAAACAAACAAACAACAACCACAAGAAATAAGAAATCTTGTTTGATCTAGTATGTTTTTAGTGGTTTTCTTTACATCCTGAAGTAAAAAAAATCTCTGGAGCGTTTTGAAATGAAAGGCTTTGAGAATGAAGAGTTAAATGATTGGAAGAGAGAGAGTGAGGACATAAGGGGGGAGGGAGGGGCTGTAATTAATCACTGAAATTGATCACTTCCTGATTTAAAATATGACTTAAACAGCTCAGTTTGAAAGAAGATTTTTGAAAGAGAATGAAGTAGTTTGCAGACAAGAAGTAGGACGAAGAATTCTTTGAAGGAAGACGAATTTGCTCTGAACAGCTTTTGGGCTGAAGTACAGGCTTGTTCCATGTGTTTCATCTGCTGCTCCCAGAATCACAGAAGCAATGTTAGGGTCTGGAAGGGATCTCGAAATACCCAACCCCCCTGCCAGAGCAGGTTCACCTCTACCAGGTCACACAGAAACACATCCAGGCAAGTTTTGAATATCTCCAGACAGGGAGACTCCACAACCCCCCTGGGCAGCCTGCTCCTGTTCCTGTTTTTATTTATGCATTCATTCTTTCCTTTGTTGCCATCTTTCTCCTCATGGTTTTGTGACTTCTCTTTGTCAAGTCCCACTGATAAATTAAAGCTGTGACAATTGTATGGCTTCAGTGTTGGAGGAATGTCTAAATTAACTTCCCAGTGAAATTGCCATTGCCTGGAATGTAACGGCCCCTGCTTTTAAAGCTGTTTCTGAAGTGCTCAGTATGAATTCAATTGCCCAGTGGGTAACAGCCAAACGTCCTCTGCTCTTTTAAGAGGAGAGTTTATGCCTTCTGTAACAAATTTTTTCTGTCTTCCCTTGGAGAACCAACATACATAGAATCATAGAACTGTCAGGGTGGGAAGAGACCTCAAGGATTATCCAGTTCCAAGCCCCCTGCCATGGGCAGGGACACCTCACACTACAGCAGGTTGCTCACAGCCACAGCCAGCCTGGCCTGAAAAACCTCCAGGCATAAGGCTGCCACCACCTCCCTGGGCAACCTGTGCCAGTCTCTCACCACCCTCATGGGGAACAACTTCTTCCTCACATCCAATCTCAATCTACCCATTTTGAGTTTTGCTCCATTCCCCCAAACCTATCACTCCCTGACACCCTCAAAAGTCCCTCCCCAGCTTTCTTGGAGCCCCCTTCAGATGCTGGAAGGCCACAAGAAGGTCTCCTGGGAGCCTTCTCTTCTCCAGACTGAGCAGCCCCAACTCTCTCAGTCTGTCCTCATAGCAGAGGAGCTCCAGCCCTCTGCTCATCCTCGTGGCCCTTCTCTGGACAATGCAGTGGAAGTTTCTAACTATTGCAGTACCTTCCTGGAGATGTGGAATGGTTAAAGATTTCATGTGGTTTCCTTTCCTGCTTTTGTTCTCCCAAGGATGGTGAAGGAATTAGCAAAAATCTCAGAGCCAGCTACTGTTCTGTATCTGCACAACTTTCACCAGCTTCAAACTGCAAGATCTGCTTATTGGCTTGAAATGGATACTCCTTTATAGCCTGCATCTGATGACTGAACTCCTTCTAATGACAGTGATTTCTGAGCATATAGCATAGCCACAGGTTCACCCCCTTCACAACTATGTTCCCTCAGTGAAGGCTACTGGCAGACCTTAGCTTGGTTCAGGAGAATTGAACTCATGTATTTTAACCTATACAGACTCACAGGATATTAGGGGTTGGAAGGGTCCTCTGGAGATCATTGAGTCCAACCCCTCTGCCAGAGGAGGGCCATGAAATCCAGTGCAGGAGCACATCGAGACAGGGCTGGAAAGTCTCCAGAGCAGGAGACTCCACAACCTCTCTGGGCAGCCTGCTCCAGGGCTCTGTGACCCTCACATTGAGGAAGTTTCTCCTCATGTTGAGGTGTAATCTCCTGTGCTGGAGCTTATATCCATTGCCCCTTGGTCTATCACAGGGTGCAAGTGAGCAGAGCCTGTCCCCTCCCTCCTGACCCCCAGCCCTCAGATATTAGTAGAAATTGATTAAATCTCCTCTCAGTCTTCTCCTCTCCAGACTGAACTGCCCCAGGGCTCTCAGCCTCTCCTCACCAGGCAGTGCTGCAATCCCTTCAGCATCCTTGTAGCCCTCCCTTGGGCTCTGTCCAGCAGATCCCTGTCCCTCCTGAACTGGGGAGCCCAGAATTGGATGCAATATTCCAGGGGAGGTCTCAGGAGGGCAGAGCAGAGGGGGAGGAGAACCTCCCTGGATCTGCCGGACGCACTCCTCCTCATGCACCCCCTGATCATCCTTGGCTTCATGTAAGAAAGCAAAATGAAAACCAGCTTATTAAGTACAGTAATTCATGCACAGATCAAGTAAACTATACAAGCACAGATTGTTTCAAAAGAGATGGTGCTAGAAGGAGAGGAAAAAAGAAATCTGGTGTCTTTCTGTTCTCTTTATGAGCTGCTTCTTAATAAAACTTTCATTCAGTGTAGAATCCTGAAAATGAAAACAAAACAAAACAAAACAAAAAAAGATTAAACATGGCAAGGAAGGAATTTTTTTAAAGGGGAGAAGAAACCCAAATATCAATTTCCATCTGAGCACATAATAGTTACAGGGTGCATTTTCCAATCTATATAATTAAGGGCTTTAGAAGGATTAGAGGGAAACTTATGTCATAGGATTTTTAAGTGAAATGGAGTCATGGGCTGTGCATAAGCATCTGGGGTTTTTCTTACACTGATCAGCTGAAGGACAGTAGCGTGGTTAATGATGACACTGCCAGAGAATCCCAGTCATGACTCAAAGTATCCCTTGCTAGAATCATGGAATCACAGAATGGTCTGGGCCAGAAGGGCCCTCCAAAGCTCATCCAGTCCAACCTCCCTGCAGTCAGCAGGGACATCCCCAACTGGATCAGGCTGCCCAGGGCCTCCTCCAGCTTCCACCTTGAATATCTCCAGGGGAGGAGCCTCAACCACCTCCCTGGGAAACCTGTGCCAGTCTTCCACTCACCCTCACATCCAATCTCAATCTGCTCTGCTCTAGTTTGAAGCCATTGCCCCTGGTCCTGTCCCTGCAGGCCTTTGCAAACAGTCTCTCTCCATCCTTCCTGTAGCCTCCTTCAGGTCCTGGTAGGCTGCTCTTAGGTCTCCCTGGAGCCTCCTCTTCTCCAGGCTGAACACCCCCAGCTCCCTCAGCCTGTCCTTGTAGCAGAGCTGCTCCAACCGCCTGATCATTTTCATGGCCTCCTCTGGACCCTCTCCATCAGCTCCATGTCCTTCCTGTGTTGAGGGCTCCAGTCCTGCACACAGTACTCCAGGTGAGGTCTCAGCAGAGCAGAGCCAAGTGGCAGAATCACCTCTCTGGCTCTGCTGGCAATGCTGCTTTGGATGCAGCCCAGGCTGTGATTTGTCTTCCGTGCTGCAAGCTCACACTGCCTGCTCCTGTCCAGCTTCTCATCCACCAGCACCCCCAAGTCCTTTTCCTCAGGGCTGCTTTCTCTCACCTCCTCCCCCAGCCTGTACTGATAGTGAGGATTGTTCCAGCCCAGGTGCAGAACCCTGCCCTTGCTCTTGTTGAACCTCATGAGGTTCCCCTGGGCACCACCTCTCCAGCCTGTCCAGGTCCCTCTGGATGCCATCCTGTCCCTCTGGTGTATCAACAGCACCACTCAGCTTGGTGTCACCTGCACACTGCTGCTGGTGCCTTGATCTCCCTGTCTGTAGCACTGATAGAAATATTAAAGAGCACAGGTCCCAGAACAGACCCCTGAGGGACACCACTGCCACTGCCATACACATGGGAATAGGGGAGTACTGTTTACACAGGAGTACTGCTTACTTGTTCTTGTCATGGATGAGTGGATGGATGGACAGATGGATAATCTACCATCTTGCTTTTCCTGCTTTTCTGAGTATATTCTGGTCCATCTGCATTCTGCTGGCTCTAAATATCATATCCACTCACAGTCACAGCTGTGGTGGCTTACCACTCATCACCTGCTTGATATTTTCAGGTCTCTTAATCACAGAATCAAGCTGGCTGGAAAAGACCTTTGAGATCTTCAGGTCAACACCATCTAATAACTAAACCATGGCACCAAGTGCCTCATCCAGTCTCTTCTTAAACACCTCCAGCGATGGTGACTCCACCACCTCCCTGGGCAGCACATCCCAGTGCCTGAAATGAGTAATATAACCTCAGGCTCAGGCTCCTTGAGTGAGAACTAGAGAGCACATGTGGCCACCAAAGTCTATGAAAAGATTTCTGTCTGGAAAGATCTTTGTGGAAATTGGGCTTGGCTCTTGGGTTGCCTGACACCACTGCAATTAGAGATGGCTTCCCCATTCCCTTTTATTGAAATCGGTGAGAATTGATTACCTGGAGACCTTTAGAATTCTATTTTTGGACAGAATGACTTGAAGCTCTGTTAAGGAGTAGTTTGTCTGTAAGCGTTTGCTTTCATTTGTACTATCACAGTACCACAGTACCATAGTACCACAGTACCACCTGAGCAGTCAGGTCACTGCTTGAGCATTTCTTCCCCCTTGAATCACAGTACCACAGAACATCAGAGGTTGGAAGGGACCTCCAGAGATCATCCAGCCCAACCCCCTGCCAGAGCAGCATCACCCAGGGTAGGCTGCACAGGAATGCATCCAGGTGGGTTTGACTGTGTCCAGAGCAGGAGAGTCCACAACCTCTCTGGGCAGCCTGCTCCAGGGCTCAGTCAGCCTCACTGTAAAGAAGTTTCTGCTCATGTTGAGCTGAAACCTGTTGTTCCTTGTCTCATTACTGTGCACCACCACTCTGTCAGTCCAGGTATAGTTAGTGAGAAATTGGGGTGGCCTAAGATGAAGTCTGGAATGACTGGGAATATTCACACTCAGCTAAGGTGTGGTGCTAAGGTTCCACTCCCTTTAACTCTGTTTCCTGTTGGGAAAGTCTCCTGTTGAATGTTTTTCTTTTCTTTGTATTGACTCAACAGTCTTTCATTAGAGGAGAGGAGTGTGGGACTCGTGAAATGCCAGATCAAAGCAAAGTAATCCTCCGGTCCCAGTTGGACAATGTCAAAATTTCTGAGGAACTTTGGTGTTAGATAAATGAACAGGGTGGGTGGAGGCCACTAGGAGGCACAGACACATCTCTGAGACTCTGCTGCCTTCTGTGGACAGCAAAAAATAGGAAAAGGAAAAGGAAAAGGAAAAGGAAAAAGAAAAGGAAAAGGAAAAGAAAAAGGAAAAGGAAAAGGAAAAAAGAAAAACAAAAAGAAAAAGAAAAACAAAAAGAAAAAGAGGAAAAAAAAGGTAAAGAAAAAGAAAAAGAAAGGAAAAGGAACAAGAAAAGGAAAAGGAAGAGGAAAAAGAAAAGGAAATAAAGAAACAGAAAAAGAAAAAGAAAAAGAAGAAGAAAAAGAAAAAAAAAGATAAAAAGAAAAAAATAAAAGAAAAAAAGAAAAAAAAGAAAAAGAAAAAGAGAAAGAAAAAGGAAAAGAAAAAGAAAAAGAAAAAGAAAAAAAAAAAAAGAAAAAGAAAAAGAAAAAGAAAAGAAAAAGGAAAAGAAAAAGGAAAAGAAAAAGGAAAAGAAAGGAAAAGGAAAAAGAAAAGGAAAAGGAAGAAAAAAAAAGAAAAAAAAAGAAAAAGAAAAAGAAAAAGAAAAAGAAAAAGAAAAAGAAAAAGAAAAAGAAAAAAGAAAAAGAAAAAGAAAAAAAGAAAAAAGAAAAAAAAAAAAAAAAAAGAAAAGAAAAGGAAAAGGAAAAGGAAAAGGAAAAGGAAAAGGAAAAGGAAAAGGAGGGAAAAGGAAAAGGAAAAGGAAAAGGAAAAGGAAAAGGAAAAGGAAAAGGAAAAGGAAAAGGAAAAGGAAAAGGAAAAGGAAAAGGAAAAGGAAAGAAAAAAGGAAAAGGAAAAAAAGAAATGGAAAAGGAGAAAAAGAAAAAGTAAAAGAAAAAGAAAGAAAAAAAGAAGGAAAAGGAAAAGGAAAAGGAAAAGGAAAAGGAAAAGGAAAAGGAAAAGGAAAAGGAAAAGGAGGAAAAAGAGGAAAGAGGAAAAAGGAAAAGGAAAAGGAAATGGAAAAGGAAAAGGAAAAGGAAAAGGAAAAGGAAAAGGAAAAGGAAAAGGAAAAGGAAAAGGAAAAGGAAAAGGAAAAGGAAAGAAAAAAGGAAAAGGAAAAAAGAAAATGGAAAAGGAGAAAAAGAAAAAAGTAAAAGAAAAAGAAAGAAAAAAGAAGGAAAAGGAAAAGGAAAAGGAAAAGGAAAAGGAAAAGGAAAAGGAAAAGGAAAAGGAAAAGGAAAAGGAAAAGGAAAAAAGAGGAAAGAGGAAAAAAGGAAAAGGAAAAGGAAATGGAAAAGGAAAAGGAAAAGGAAAAGGAAAAGGAAAAGGAAAAGGAAAAGGAAAAGGAAAGAAAAAAGGAAAAGGAGAAAAAGAAAAAGAAAAAAAGAAAAAGAAAAAGAAAAAAAAGAGAAAGAAAAAGAAAAAGAAAAAGAAAAAGAAAAAGAAAAAGAAAAAAAGAAAAGAAAAAGAAAAAAAAAAAGAAAGAAAAATAAAAAGGAAAGGTGGCTTTATCAGCAAAATTGTTTCCAATGAAAACTCCCTGGGATAAAGTTTTAAACAAGTTCTAGCATGAGAAGGATTCATATTCTGTTAAATCTAACCAATTGTTGGCATATAATGCACAAAATAAATTCTTTCCTGCTGGAGGAAGACTCTCTGGAATTGATTAGACTTATGCCAGGGGTGAGGTCTATCCAAAGCACAGAAAGTGCACCTTATTGAAATGATTTTTAGTCACTGATGAGTTGAATGATGCCAAAATATTTGTGTAATGGTTTTAAAATGATACATTTAGGGAACCTTTTGAGCTTCCTCGACTCACAGGGATCAGTGCTGGGTCTGGTCCTGTTCGACATCGCCATCAGTGACACTGATGAGGGGACAGACAGATGGAGCCTGCTCCTCAGCAAGTTTGCTGAGGATACCAAACTGGGAGGCTTGGCTGAGACACCTGAAGGCTGTGAGGCCATTCAGAGGCTTGGACAGACTGAGAGCTGGGCACTGGGGAACCTGATGAGGTTCAACAAGGATCAGTGCAGAGTCCTGCACCTGGAAAGGAAGAGTAAACTGCAGCAGGATAGGCTGGGAGGGGATCTGCAGGAGAGCACCCCAAGGTGAAGGACCTGGGAGTGCTGGTGGACAACAAATTCTGCATGGGACAGCAATGTGCCCTGGGGGCCAAGAAGGCCAATGGAGTCCTGGGGTGCATGCAGAGGAGTGTGTCCAGCAGATCCAGGGAGGTTCTCCTCCCCCTCTGCTCTGCCCTCCTGAGACCTCCCCTGGAATATTGCATCCAGTTCTGGGCTCCCCAGTTCAGGAGGGACAGGGATCTGCTGGAGAGAGTCTAACAGAGTTCTACAAGGATGCTGAAGGGACTGGAGCACTGCCTGGTGAGGAGAGGTTGAGAGCCCTGGGGCTGATTAGTCTGGAGATGAGCAGACTGAGAGGGGATTTAATAATTCATCAATATCTGAGGGCTGGGGGTCAAGAGGGAGGGCACAGGCTCTGCCCAATTACACCTTGTGATAGGCCAAGGGGCAATGGATATAAACTCCAGCACAGGAGGTTCCACCTCAACATGAGGAGAAACTTCTTCACTGGGAGGGTCACAGAGCACTGGAGCAGGCTGCCCAGAGAGGTTGTGGAGTCTCCTTCTCTGGAGCCTTTCCAGCCCTGTCTGGATGTGTTCCTGTGTGACCTGTGCTGGATTCCCTGGTCCTGCTCTGGCAGGGGGGTTGGACTCGATGACCTTTGGAGGTCCTTTCCAGCACCTGACATCCTGTGAGCCTGTGGCATCAGTCTATAGATCATTAACATAATAATAAGAATACCTGCAGGCTTGAGCTGGACAGTCATGCTTGCTGCCTGTGTTAGCACAGGCAAGTGCTGCTTCTGTATTGTTCCCAAAATGGTTCTCAGGAGAGAAAAAGAAAAAAACCCAAACCTAAACCCAACCAACCAAGAAACACCAACCCCTGCCCCACCCCCATACCCCCAGCTTCTTTTGATATTTACATTCTCAGTAGTTATATTTTTTTCCTTTATTTGAAAGTAAAATAACTGCAAATCTTATCTGTGTTGAGAGTTCTACAAATATTTATGATGTCAGCTCATAGGAGAGCCTGAAAGCACAAAACAGGGTTAGGGGAAAGAGCTGGAATGGTCCTGGATGTGTTGGAAGATAGAAGTCTTGATCAGTGTAATATTTATGGGCAACCAGAAGGCTGCATTCTGCTCTCAATTACTCTGGCAGTACTCTAGAATTACTCATTGGAAGTTCAAAGCCTTTGCTGCAGATTTACACCCCTATAATGAGGAACAGAGTTTGGTTCTGTAAGGGTGGGGAGATCAGTTTGGCCAGAATAGAACTATTTTGGAACCCAACCTCTGGTCACAGAAAGAAACCTTTAGAGGTCAGACAGCAGAGTGCACAGCATCTATCTTTTTTATCCAATGGAGAGCCACCAGGGTGATTAGGGGACCTGAGTACCTCTCTAATACAAATTATTCTCTTTATTAAGAGGAAGGACTTGGAGCTGATGGAGCAGGTCCAGAAGAGGGCTGTGAAAATGATCAGAAGGTTGAAGCATCTCTGCTTGGAACACAGGCTGAGGGAGCTGGGGGTGTTCAGCCTGGAAAAGAGAAGGCTCTGGGCAGACCTAATAGCAGCCTGCCAGTACCTGAAGGGGGCTACAGGAAGAATAGAGACTGTTTACAAAGGCCTGCAGTGATAGAATGAGGGAAATGGCTTCAAATTAGAGAAGAGCTGATTTAGGTTGGGTATTAGGATCAACTTCTTTACCATGGTGGAGTACTGGAACAGGTTGCCTGGGAAGGTGGTTTGGGCCTGATCCCTGGAGATATTGAAGGTGAGGCTGGACAGGGTGTGGGCAGCCTGATCTGGTTGGGGATATCCCTGCTGACTGCAGAGGGGGTTGGACTGGCTGAGCTCTGGAGGTCCCTTCCAACCCGAACCATTCTATGATTTATTTTTTCCACTCCCCTGTGAAGAGAGACTGAGACCCCTGGGGCTGTTTAGTCTGGAGAAGAGAAGGCTGAGAGGGGATCTGATCAAAGTCTATCAATAGCTGAGGGGTGGAGGTCAAGTGGAGGGGGCCAAGCTCTTCTGGGTGGTGCACAGCAATAAGCCAAGGAACGATGGAGACAAACTTGACCGGAGAAGGTTTCAGCTCAACAAGAGGAGAAACTTCTTTCCAGTGAGGGTGAGAGAGCCCTGGAGCAGGCTGCCCAGTGAGGTTGTGGAGTCTCCTGCTCTGGAATCACTCCAAACCCACCTGGATGCATTCCTGTGTGGGCTAGCCTGGGTGATGCTGCTCGGGCAGGGTGGTTGGACTAGATGATCTCTGGAGGTGCCTTCTAACCTCTAATACACTCTGGTACTGTGATACTTCTTCTTTTGCTTCTTTTTCTCCTTTAACAAGTATCATCTCCTGTCTTTAGGCATTGGACTGCTCCAGTTTTACCATGAAAGACAGAATGACAGTGCCCAGATGTGGTGGAGGCAAGAAGCTCCACAGAGGGCCAAAGGGAATCCGGGCAAGGCAAGCCAAAGTTAGTAGATTAAAGTGTGGTGGCATAAAGTGTACAGGCTTGCAAAGAATACAACACAATAATACAATACAATACAATACAATAAACCAGGTTGGAAGAGACCTTCAAGTTCATCGCGTCCAACCCATCAACCAATCCAACCCACTTAAACAACTAAACCATGGCACCAAGCACCCCATCAAGTCTCCTCCTAAACACCTCCAGTGATGGTGACTCCACCACCTCCCTGGGCAGCCCATTCCAATGGGCAATCACTCTCTCTGTGTAGAACTTCTTCCTAACCTCCAGCCTAAACCTCCCCTGGCACAGCCCGAGACTGTGTCCTCTTGTTCTGGTACTGGCTGCCTGGGAGAAGAGACCAACCTCTGCCTGGCTATAACCTCCCTTCAGGGAGTTGTAGAGAGCAAGAAGGTCACCCCTGAGTCTCCTCCTCTCCAGGCTAAGCAACCCCAGCTCCCTCAGCCTCTCTTCATAGGGCTTGTGTTCCAAACCCCTCACCAACTTCGTTGCCCTTCTCTGGACACCTTCCAGCAAGTCAACATCCTTCCTAAACTGAGGGGCCCAGAACTGGACACAGGTCTCAAGGTGTGGCCTAACCAGTGCAGTGTACAGGGGCAGAATGACCTCCCTGCTCCTGCTGGCCACACTGTTCCTGATGCAGCCCAGGATGCCATTGGCCCTCTTGGCTGCCTGGGCACACTGCAGGCTCATGTTCAGCCTACCATCCACCAGTCCCCCCAGGTCCCTCTCTGCCCGGCCTCTCTCCAGCCACTCTGACCCCAGCCTGCAGCCCTGCATGGGGTTGCTGTGGCCAATGTGCAGAACCCGGCACTTGGATGTGTTAAGGGTACTGAAAGAACTGAGAGAGCCACAGGAGAACGGGAAGAGTGAAAAGCTGGAATCTAAATCCCATTCTGTAGGAATCTGGGAAAGGGGGAGGTCTTTCCTAAATTGAAGCAGGTCTCAGAAAAGAGCAGGATCTCTTGACAGGGATTTCTGAGTGGGCTTTTTGCAATTACAGACATTTGAAAGACTCTTTTGAGCCACAGACTGCAGTGTTGCTCAGGTGCTTTGTACTGGAGAAGTTGTAATCCTGTGCTATGATGGTTTCTGCAAAAGAAAATAAAAACACTGCCTGCACATCTTGTTCTGATTCCCTGACAGGGTGCAGGGAAAGGAATGGAATGAAAAATAAGCCTTTCAAAGGCAGTCAAAGAAAGCAGTAAAGGAACACAAAGGAATAATGTGTGGAATCTAATTATGCCTTTTCAAAGTGTAGAGAGTGAGATTGCACTAGAATGTCCCAGAACCACAGGAACATTCAGGTTGGAAAAGACCCTCAGGATCAGCAAGTCCAACCCAGAACCCTACTCCACAAGGGTCACCCCTGAACTGTAGCCCCAAGCACCACATCCAAACCACCTTGAAACACATCCAGGCTTGGGGACTCCGCTATCCCCCTGGGCAGCACATTCCAGTCCCTGACCACTCTTGCTGGGAAAAATGTTTCCTGATGTCCAGTCTGAACCTACCCAGTGGCAGCTTGAGGCCATTCCCTCATGTTCTGTCACTAATCACCTGTGAGAAGAGACCAGCAGCAGCCTCTCCACAACCTCCTTTCAGGCAGTTTTAGACAGAAGAGGTGTCTTCTTGGCCAAACTTGGCTGAGAGAAGGAGCTGGGATGGTGAAGTTTTGTAGCAGCAGAAAATCTTTCTATCAACAAAGCTATTGAACTGTTGGCTGGGGTGCTGCATGAATTTGTGGTGATGCCACATTCTGTAAGTGATGGTCTCTGACTCTGTCACCATTGGAAGCCTGTGTGCCACTGCTGACCTGTGCACTGGTGGCTCTTCACTTACTGCCTTCTGATTTTCAGCTACCAGTACCTATCTGGCTGGGTGCTCCAGCTGAGCAACCACTTCAGTCTCCCTTCTGGTTTTCATAAAACTCTGCTTTCTTCAGAGCTCATCCCAGAGTTATTGTAGGTGGAACAGAATTATTTTGGCTTTCTACTTCATTTTGTAATTTGTGAATGCTGAGGTTGCTTTTATGGCTGCCATATGCTTGTTCCATGTGTCACTTCTAAAAGCCCCACTGACAGATGAAAGCTGGGAGAGGAGTTTTATCATTTGTCTCCCAGCTAGCATTTTTCTTGCACTTGAAGGTAAGTTCAGTATAATAAATAATCATAGCCCTCTTGCTTTCACCCCTCCCACCCCCCCCTTTTTCTGTTTAACATGCCACATCTGTAATGTAATATTTCTCCCCACTATGCTAAGAAGCAGGAAGGAAGCATCTAGCATCTGCAGGATTTGAAGTTATTTTTGACAGCTGTGTGCTATTGAGTGCTGGGGGGTTCTCATTCCTTTTTTTTTTTTTGGGGTGGAAGATGAAACAACCCAGGTGAACTGCTCAAAGGACATTGATGACTGTCAGGCATGTTAAACATGTGTACTCACATCTACATAAAGATAGCACACACCAAAGAAGATCAGGCATCCCTAGGCAGAGGGGTTGGTGGTGGGAAATACAGTTTGCTGAGCTGGAAAGAAGGTGCTGGTGTAATGGACCATTAGACATCTGGAGGCTTGGTGTCCCCATTGGATCTGGGGCCGGTCCTGCACACAGAGCCCTGTCTGGAGCAGGCAGATTGTGTCCCAGCCTCCCTCTGTCCCATCAGATTGATCTGCTGCTGTCCCCAGCATAGCTCTCAAGTCTCCTGGAGAAGCTCCCACTTCCTTCTGCCCAGCGAGAGTCTGCCCTTGGTGGGGTGAGAGCCTCCAAGGAGCTCAGCACACAACCATGGACCAGCATTGAGTGCTGTCGATGTGGGAGATGGTTAAGAGGAAGGTCACAACCCATCAACTCTTTTGTAAGGGGCTAAAAAGCACCAGGGAGGTGGTGGAAGCCTCATCCCTGGAGGTTTTGAAGGGCAGGCTGGATGTGGCTGTGAGCAACCTGCCATAGTGTGAGGTGTCCCTGGCCATGGCAGGGGGCTTGGAACTGGATGATCCTTAAGGTCAGTTCCAACCCTGACAGTTCTGTGATTCTATGATTTATCCTTTTGTTTCTTGGGGGTTTTTGTTGTTGTTGTGTGTGTTTGTTTTTTAACTAAATCAAAGCTACAGCGTGAACTATGCACAAGGTCTTCAAAAGTACCTGGAAGCCTTAAGAGCTGGTGTGGCCTCCCTGCTGGGCAAGATGAAGAAACGGTGTGGTGGTCACAGAGGTGTTGTGTAGAAGGTTGGACTTGATGATCTTTGGAGTCTTTTGCAACCTCAATGACTCTGTGACTCTGATCTCTTAAGGTGGCACAAAGTATACCATATGGTGTAGGTGGAGGTGTTTGGTAATGAGAACCAGCAGTTCATCCTTGACACCTCTTGATCTAAAAGCTGAAGGGTTTGGTCTAGCAGCACACAGAATCCATTTCAGCAGTTGGCCTGGAGCACACACTGATCACAGCAGAATGGAGCAAGGCACAAGCTGTCAAGGCTAAGGGTAGGAAATGCTCACATATGGCCAGCAGGAGACAGAGACAGATGGTTGAAGGTCTTGGTATGTGCATTAGGCCAATTTTTATTTGAAAGAGAAGAACATCCACTGCCAGGCGGATTGCACGTGATTGAGGGTATTTATCATGGAGTGTTTCTGGGATTCTGTGACACGAGAGGCCTGGCTCCGAGTAGAGAGTCCTGACCAGCTCTACCAGATCTCCAAGCTGGCCCCACACAAGCCCCAGGGTAGGACACTGCAGCAAGCACGGTGAGAAGCAAGCCCTGGAGAAGAAATGCTGCTAAAAAATGCTGGCTCTGGATATCGTAACTCCTCAGCCAGAGCTGGCAAACAGCACAAAGGCATGGGGCAGAGGGAACACCTCTGCTAATCCAAGTGGAACAAAAGCCCTGGTTGTGCCTTCAAGGTACTGCTTTATATCTGCTCTTCACCTAAGAACTTGAATTGATCCATATGAACTTGAAATTGATTGGATGTGAGGAAGAAGTTGTTCCCCATGAGGGTGGTGAGAGACTGGCACAGGTTGCCCAGGGAGGTGGTGGAAGCCTCATGCCTGGAGGTTTTTCAGGCCAGGCTGGCTGTGGCTGTAAGCAACCTGCTGTAGTGTGAGGTGTCCCTGCCCATGGCAGGGGGGTTGGAACTGGCTGATCCTTGAGGTCTCTTCCAAGCCTGACAATTCTGTGATTCTAGGGTAATTTCAAACTGGAAATAGTGCCAGGGTAAGGATTCATCACTCAGCCTCCTGCTTCTGACCATTTTCACTAGAAGATGTGTAAGGAAGATGTATGGAAATGGGGCACGTAGAATCCTGGAATCATTGGCATTAGAAAAGACCCTTAAGAGCATCAAGTCCATCTGTAAACCTAACTCTGCCAGGAGTCATAATGCTGCCCTAGCACACTTGTCCAGCATCAGAGCAGTCTAAATGCCAGGTTTGTCCAATGGCAGCTGTCAGGAAAGGTGATGTAATGGTGACCTCGTAAGTCTGCACTGAGAACTACCACAGTTGTCTTGACTTTGTGCTGAGATGTTAAGTTTGCCATAGGAATTCTTGCCTTTATAAAATGCCTGTCAATATTTCCCGAATCAGTGTAAGTCACAGGAAATGTGGGATGAGTGTGAGATCTTGATGTGGTTAAAGAAAATGAACATAGTGTGGAAGGCTTACTGGTTAGCAAGTTCGATTACAATGGCTATCTGCAAGGACCAAGAGCAAAAAGGCACCAGGCTTGGATACACTCACCTGTCCTGAGAAGCAAGGAAAAAGAGGACACATTGCTCAATAGCTGTGACTTAGATCAACTACCTGAAGGGAGGTTGTGGCCAGCTGGGGGTTGGTCTCTTCTCCCAGGCACCCGGCACCAGAACAAGAGGACACAGTCTCAAGCTGTGCCAGGGGAAGTTTAGGCTGGAGGTGAGGAGAAGGTTCTTCCCAGAAAGAGTAATTGGCCACTGGAATGTGCTGCCCAGGGAGGTGGTGGAGTCACCGTCCCTGGAGGTGTTCAAAAAAGGCTTGGATGTGGCACTTGGAGCCATGGTTTAGTTGTCAGGAGGTGTTAGGTATTAGTTAATAGGTTGGACTGGATGGTCTCTGTGGTCTTTTCCAACCTGGTTGATTCTGGGTGTGATTCTGTGTGTGAATGGTGAAGCAGATGGGTAGAGGTGGCCTGGCTAGCAAAGCAGATATTGGAAGTCCTGGGTGATGCACGCCAGCGCTGAATTGCTTGCAGTCTCAAAACAAGAGGGAAGCAGACAGTAGATTAGGAATCAGTAAGTGGTGCTCCAGCTGCAGTGCAGCTCACACAGTTCTTTCAAGTCAAATATCACAGCCTGTCCCTGAAAATCTATCTTAGTTAGCATGAAGTATTCCTTAACTATTAATGTCTATCTTTTTAACTGTTTCATTTTAAACACCTCTTGCTTGCTTTCCACTTCTAGCCATTTGAGTGGCCATTTACAGAAATGCCCTTTCCTTCATTGCTGTCTGTCCACACTTCAGGCAGAGCAAGTTTTCTTCCTATCTCCCAAACTCTCTGTGCACTCATTTCCATTGACTGCAAGGGTATCTGCTAGTGATAACAGAGCTGATTGACTTCAAAGTCTCATAGTCTTGTTGCTGCACTTGGCCAAGAGTCTGCTCATGACTGCAGCAGATGTTTCTAGGCTTTTTCTCTCTTCTTTTTTTTTCAAGCTGATTTTGTTTTTTTCCAAGATAGACCGATGGGAACCTTATGGAGCAGTTTTTCACTGCAATCCTAAAGTGAATGCCAGTACAGCTCGATTTTGAAACCTTCTCTCAGCTCCATAGTCCTTGTGAGAGGAGAGTTTCCCTTCGCAGCAAATGGAGGTGGAGGTTTTCCGCTCTGCCAGCTCCCTGATGGCAGCTAAACAGCAGACTCCCATTCATTCATTTGCCTTAATGTGGGTGATGGTTTTTTTCCAGTTCACTAGGAAATGGCATAGTCAATTTATTCTGTGAAGAAATTGTGGATGGGAGTTGTGAACAAGTCACACGTCATGTAAAAAGCCTGAAGAGCTTTGATTAGCCCACAAATACTGCCAGCTTCCTTCTCATCTGATCACTACTTATACATGTCTCCTTAGCATTATAAACTATTCTGTCAGGGGGTTAGACTGTATGTGCATTGGGAGAAGCTTGTTTTGGGATCTGTGTTGAGAGCAGGAGTGCTTGGGGGGAATTTATGAGGCCTGGGGGAGTTCTTCTACCTCTCTACTCTGCCCTGCTCAGACCACAGCTGCAATCCTGTGTCCAGTTCTGGGCTCCCCAGTTCAAGAGAGACAGAGACCTGCTGGAGAGAGTCCAAGGAAGAGCCACCAGGATGCTTAGGGGACTTGAGCATCTCCCCTGTGAAGAGAGACTGAGAACCCTGGGGCTGTTTAGTCTGGAGAAGAGAAGGCTGAGAGGGGATCTGATCAATGTCTATCACTAGCTGAGGGGTGGGTGTCAAGTGGAGGGGGCCAAGCTCTTTTGGGTGGTGCACAGCAATAAGCCAGGGAACAATGGAGACAAACTTGACCAGAGAAGGTTTCAGCTCAACATGAGGAGAAACTTCTTTCCAGTGAGGGTGACAGAGCCCTGGAGCAGGCTGCCCAGAGAGGTTGTGGAGTCTCCTGCTCTGGACACATTCCAACCCCACCTGGATGCATTCCTGTGTGGACTGCCCTGGGTGATCCTGCAGTGGCAGGGGGTTGGACTCAATCTCTGAAGGTTCCTTCCAGCCTCTAACCTACTGTGATACTGTGACTTTTTTTTTTTGGGGGGGGGGGGAGAACAAAAGATAAATTAAACCTTGTTCTAAATTTCAATGGAGCAAAGCTGCATCTATTAATAAAAACAGGCCATGTGCCCCTTGCCACATCCACTGAAAGTAATATTAACAGTTAAGAACTTCATCACACATTCTAGAAATGTCAATTTTCATGGTGTCTGCCTTGGCCATTTCTCCAGTAACTCTAGAGAGAGCTCACACACTCTTAAATGCCCTGAGAAGTGAGGGAAATGCACCTGTGGCAGTGCAGCACTGAGATCACGTACCTGTGATGTATTCTAAGATGGAAAGGTATAGGGCAAGCATGAGTTGAAATGAGAAACTCACCAAATGTGATACAAAGCCAGAAATCCTGTCAGAGACAGAAAGCTTGACAAAGAGGAGAGCAAATTGAAAGAGGGAGAAAGTACTTGCTGGTGTTCAGGGTCCAAGTGAACCTTCTTGTGGCCTTCCAGTGTCTGAAGGGGGCTACAAGAAAGCTGGGGAGGGACTTTTGAGGGTATCAGGTAGTGATAGGCAGGGGAACTAGGGGGATAGACTAGGGGGAATGGAATGAAGCTGGAGGTGGGGAGATTCAGGCTGGAGGTGAGGAGGAAGTTCTTCAGCATCAGAGTGGTGAAGCCCTGGAATGGGTTGTCCAGGGAGGTGGTTGAGGCCCCGTCCCTGGAGGTGTTTAAGCCCAGGCTGGATGAGGCTCTGGCCAGCCTGATCTAGTGTGGGGTGTCCCTGCCCATGGCAGGGTGGTTGGAACTAGATGATCCTTGCGGTCCCTTCCAACCCTGACTGATACTATGATACTAAATGTCTTTCCCAAGTCCATATGGGGCCAGAGTACCTCTCTTTCTTGAGCAGGGACCTTTCAGATTTCTACATCTGTGTGGGTTAAAAATGATTTCTCTGTGTTATGTATGCACTGCATTCAATCATCAAGTGTTTGGCTCAAAGGAATCAGGCTTAAATACTATAGCACTGGGAAATGTTAACAAAGATTTTGTAAGGATAAGAAAGGACTAACAGCAACTGAACACAGTATGTAAGTATTTACATACTGACGTACTGACTAGACCATAAACCCAGATGGCAAAGCTTAATGAAAGCATCAGCTTTCCTCTTTGGGAGGTGGAAGAGGAACAGGAGGAAAAAGAAATAAATAAAAAACTGGATAATCCATTTGTTCCTTTCTAAGAAAATAAACCAAACAACAAATGCTGAAAACTCCCCACACTGCTGTTAACTGCAGACAGCAAGGGAGATCCCCGGGAACAAGAAAGATCCCCTGGTTATTGCACCCTGCATAAATCAGCCTGGAAAATTGCACTCATCCCAAGAATCAAAATGTTAGCTTCCTCCTTCCCTCAGTTACTCATCTACAAACCCTCTCAGGGCTCAGTGTGTTACAGCAGGCAGCGTACCCTGGCTTCTCATCATGGAATCACAGAATTATCAGGGGTTGGAAGGGACCTCAAGGATCATCCAGTTCCGACCCCCTGCCATGGTCAGGGACACCTCACACTACAGCAGGTTGCTCACAGCCACAGCCAGCCTGCCCTTCAAAACCTCCAGGCATGAGGCTTCCACCACCTCCCTGGGCAAACTGTGCCAGTCTCTCACCACCCTCATGGGGAACAACTTCTTCCTCACATCCAATCTCAATCGACCCATTTCCAGTTTTGCTCCAGTCCCCCTGACAATTAGGTCACCTCGGAGCCTTCTCTTCTCCATTTGGCTTCATGGTTCTGCTTGACTATGTTGTTATGTGTTGTGGTGGGTTGAAATTACCACCCCCAACGAATTTGGAGAAAACTGCTCCCAAAATAAATTGCCAGACCAGCTCAGAAAGCTTTGGAAGCAAATGAAGCTCTGTTTACAAGCAAACTACAATCTAGAAATAGGAACTGCAGTGAATGTGCACCAAACATGCAATGGATGAACACAATATTGGATTGGTTGATGGGTTGGACGCGATGATCTTGAAGGTCTCTTCCAACCTGGTGTATTGTATTGTATATTGTATTGTAATATAGATATACTTACAATTTATGAACAACACAGAGACTCCTCACCCCCACCCCAGATGCACCCAGGGGACCGTTCACCTCCTCCCCTACTCCCTCCCTCCTTCCTGTTCCCTCACCCAGGAGTGACAACAGAGATCCCCTGGCAAGGCCATGGGAGAGAGAGGGAGAAGTTGGAAGCAGAAGTACAGAAGAAGAAAAGAGAGCAGAAACTGTTTGTGCCTCTGCTCCCTATCCCCATTAGCAAGCCAATGAATTCTGACCTTAGCATTGTTCTCCTTTAGTATCCAATGGTAATTTTATTTTTGCTTTCAGTCTTTGCAGTCAGGGACTAGGCTAAAGTTCCCTTCAAACTGTAGCATTTACCTTACAAACTTCCCAGGGAGATGTGGTACTAAAGTATGCATGAAGGTTTGAAACTGTCTGGTGGAAGATGCTGCAAGTGCATAGCACGAATGAAAACTCTAAAAGAAACAGTCACTGCTAGCAGTTAATGCATTCAGCTCCACAAACTGCTGGCTGAGCTCTGAAGGGCCAAATTGTTCAGGGGATTAAAATGCTTTCCTTATTTAAAAGTTGTTGCCTTTGAAAAACTTCCCCAAACACTGAGCCAATGCAGAAGGATTTCCTTCAGGAAGCCGGATGCACCTTTCTCTGTGACTGTAACTGGGCTGTGGATTATAGAACTTGGGAGTTGTGAGCTGTTATTGTTTTTACAATAGCAGCTTACTCAGTACCATGATGTGCTTACAGATAGCATTAAATGCTTGATACCTCTCTTACTTTGACAGCAATGGATTGAACTGGCTTCCAGAGAAGGGCCACGAGGATGAGCAGAGGGATGGAACTCCTCTGCTGTGAGGACAGACTGAGAGAGTTGGGGCTGTGCAGTCTGGAGAAGAGAAGGCTCCCAGGAGACCCAGTTGTGGCCTTCCAGGATCTGAAGGGGGCTCCAAGAAAGCTGGGGAGGGACTTTTGAGGGTGTTAGGGAGTGATAGGATTGGGGGGGGGGGGATGGAGCAAAACTAGAAATGGGGAGATTGAGATTGGATGTGAGGAAGAAGTTGTTCCCCATGAGGGTGGTGAGAGACTGGCACAGGTTGCCCAGGGAGGTGGTGGAAGCTTCATGCCTGGAGGTTTTGAAGGGCAGGCTGGAGGTGGCTGTGAGCAACCTGCTGTTGTGTGAGGTGTCGCTGGCCATGGCAGGGGGCTTGGAACTGGCTGATCCCTGAGGTCCCTTCCAACCCTAACAATTCTATGGCTCTGTGATTCAATTCTATGATTTCAATACCAACACCAGTGTCAGCAGCACCACGCTGGGAACGTGAGTCAGAGCTGAAAATTTGTCTCTTGTTTTCTGACAGACTGAGGATATTTTCTTACAGCAGGCAGACTTGTGGCAAGCTTCTAACTTGTACTATAAAGGTTTGGGCTGCTAAATAACTCATAAAGGCTGTGTTTTGGGTAAGTTCACTGTTTTAGTGCCATTGGTAGCGTTTTCAAGAATTCTCTGTCCCCAGCTGGGTTTGAAAGCTTTAGGTTCCACCTGGTCAGCGCACACACAAAATCCTGTGGTTGTATCAGCACACTCAAGCTCATTCAGAAGTTGGCCTGGCTCACATAAGCTCTAGACACAGCTGTTGAACCAGGGGGATGAAGTAGGTAAACAGCTCAAAACAGACCTCTGCAGTCTCTGGACCCCTGACATATCCTGTTTGACCCTGGACACATGCAACAGCTTCCTTGCTGAAGATCATAGACCAGAAGGAGCAAACAAATCTCTTGGCTCCACTTTTGAGGCAGGTGTCCCCTCTCTTGATATTTCCTGTGCTCTGGGTGACACTGCCAGCTGTCTGTTCAGTTCAGTTCATGTGAGCAGTTTGTCTGATGGATGGGGGCACAAAAGGGGGCCATTTTCACTGGACTTTCCTGATATCAGATGCAGTGAAGGAAAGCAGATTTATTGCTGGTGTTTTGTGCTGTGAATGTTTATTCCTGCTAAGTCTTGAGAACAAAAAATTTGCCTTAATATTACAACTGAGAGATACTTTCTTTTGTGAAGTGGTTTGGCTTTCAGGGGTGTTTACTCTTCTTGTATGAAATGAATGCCACAGTTTGTTCTGGGATGTGGAGACTACTGAACAGAGTCACAGAATCAACCAGGCTGGAAAAGACCTTTGAGATCATCAAGTCCAACCAATTACCCAGCACCTCCTGACAACTAAACCATGGCTCCAAGTGCCACATCCAAGCCAGGGATGGTGACTCCACCACCTCCCTGGGCAGCACATCCCAGTGGCCAATCTCTCTGTCTGGGAAGAATTTCTTCCTAACATCCAGCCTAAAGTTCCCCTGGCACAGCTTGAAACTGTGTCCTCTTGTTCTGGTGCTGGCTGCCTGGGAGAAGAGACCAACCCCACCTGGCTACAACCTCCCTTCAGGGAGTTGTAGAGAGCAAGAAGGTCTCCCCTGAGCCTCCTCTTCTCCAGGCTAAGCAACCCCAGCTCCCTCAGCCTCTCCTCACAGGGCTGTGCTCCAGACCTCTCCCCAGCTTTGTTTCCCTTCTCTGGACACCTTCCAGCATCTCAACATCTTTTTTAAACTGAGTGGCCCAAACTGGATGCAGCACTCAGTTATGCTCTGTTCCTCCCTTTACAGAATCTATGTGGTCCCAGACAACTCCTACCTGTGGTACAATGCCCTGCCTTGCTCTACCACTCCCACCTGCATCTAGTGGCAGTTCATGCATGTAGTCCACAGAAGCTTTGTGCTGTGCTTTTCCTGTTAGTGGGGAAAACACTATGGAAGTGTAGCTGTTAAGGACTCTTTTCCCCTCATATCCTTCATAAAACCCACATTCTTCATGAAGTGCACAAGACTGATTCAAGCAAAAAGTGTAGCTAACTGACTTTTAAAGAGAGCAAATTCTTCTTTACCATCTCCCATAGCAAACTTCTGGCAGAGCTGTCAGCCCATGGCTTGGACAGGCTCACTCAGAGCTGGGTTAAGTACTGGCTGCATGGCCAGTTCCACAATGTGGTGGTGAATGGTGCCACATCTAGCTGGCAGCCAGGCACCAGTGGTGTGCCCCAGGGATCACTGCTGGGCCCCATCCTGTTCAATATCTTTATTGATGATCTGGATGAGGGCATTGAGTTCATCAACAATAAGTTTGCAGATGACACCAAGCTGGGGGCAGGAGTTGATCTCTTAGAGGGTAGGAGAGCTTTGTAAGAGGGACTTTGCCAGGCTGGACAGATGGTCAGAGTCTAAGGGCCTGAGATTTAACACATCTAAGTTCTGGATTCTACACATTGGCCACAACAACCCCATGCAGTGCTACAGGCTGGGGTGAGAGTGGCTGGAGAGCAGTCAGGCAGAGAGGGACCTGGGGGGACTGGGTAACAGCAGCTGAACGTGACCCAGCAGTGTGCCCAGGGGGCCAAGAAGGCCAATGGCATCCTGGCCTGCATCAGGAATAGTGTGACCAGCAGCAGCAGCAGGGACGTTATTCTGCCCTGTGCTCAGCACTGGTTAGGCCACACTTTGAGTCCTGTGTCCAGTTCTGGGCTCCTCAATTTAAGAAAGATGTTGAGGTGCTGGAAGGTGTCCAGAGAAGGGCAACAAAGCTGGGGAGTAGTCTGGAGCACAGGCCTGTCAGGAGAGGCTGAGGGAGCTGGGGTTGCTCAGCCTGGAGAAGAGGAGGCTCAGGGGAGACCTTCTTGCTCTCTACAACTACCTGAAGGGAGGTTGTAGCCAGGTGGAGGTTGGTCTCTTCTCCCAGGCAACCATGGTTTAGTTGATGAGATGGTGTTGGGTGATAGGTTGGACTGGATGATCTGGAGGGTCTTTTCCAGCCTGGCTGATTCTGTGATTCAGATTTTCTGTGAATGTTCAGTGGAGCATAAGCACAGGGTTTTATCATTGCAAAAGTTCTAGCTAAAAGGGGTTCTGATGTTGATGACTTTGACCTGGTAGTAGCTGAAAAGTCATGACACAATTAATAACTGATTTTGAAAGAATAATAAATGCTTTGAAAGAGTAATTCCAGCTTCACCTTATCCTTTTCAAACCATGTTGGTTATGTGTCACAGATGACTCTTTCCCAGTGAGTTTGCTTACTCATGACATTCAGGCTTTCTGTGCTGGGTTGCAAATGAGCCTGTGGGTATCATGACCTCATCATTACTATTCAAAAGAAGAGCAGCAGGATTACCATAATGCATTACTCCTCGAAATTATAACCCTGAGAAGTAATAAGGTTCAATTAGTTGGGTTTATTTTTTTTTCAAGTAAGTGACTGTCTCCTGACTCCAGTTTATTCTTTGTTTTGATCATTGCTTAAGAGTCCTCATGAGGATTTTTCGTCTCCTCAAACCTTGCGAGAAACAAATCCCTCTTTTCCTGTGGTCCACTTCAGCCTTTGCATATGTGCACTTCCTAAAGGCTTAACTGTTAACAGTTGTGCCTAAGAAACCTAAATTCCTTTTACACAGCCACAGTGCTTTGTGATGCTGGAGAACAAATGCCGACCGCACAAGGAGCTTTCTTCCCCTTTGCTCTGCTCGAGACCTGAGACATCCCGCCAAGCAAGACCCTCCCACTCACTGGAGGAGCATGGTGGATCCTGTGGGCTGGGCTGGTCTAAAATGCACAGCAGTTCCCTCCTCGCGGTCTCGCGCGAGGACAGGTGTGGTGCCGTTAATGGCGGCAAAACCAAAGGGAGCTGTGGGAGTTTCAGGCTATGCCTTTGAAAATCTTCACTGATCTTGAGCAGAAAAGTAGCAAACATGAGTAAACATGAGCCAGCAGTGTGCCCAGGTGGCCAAGAAGGCCAATGGCATCCTGGCCTGCATTAGGAATAGTGTGGCCAGCAGGAGCAGGGAGGTCATTGTGCCCCTGTACTCTGCACTGGTCAGGCCACACCTTGAGTCCTGTGTCCAGTTCTGGGCCCCTCAGTTTAGGAAGGACATTGAGACACTTGAACGTGTCCAGAGAAGGGCAACAAGGCTGGTGAGAGGCCTTGAGCACAGCCCTGTGAGGAGAGGCTGAGGGAGCTGGGATTGTTTAGCCTGGAGAAGAGGAGGCTCAGGAGAGACCTCATTGCTCTCTACAACTACCTGAAGGATGGTTGTAGCCAGGAAGGGGTTGGCCTCTTCTCTCTAGCAGCCTGCACTAGAACAAGGGGACACAGTCTCAAGCTGTGCCAGGGGAAGTTTAGGCTGGAGGTGAGGAGAAAGTTCTTCACTGAGAGAGTCGTTTGCCATTGGAATGTGCTCCCCAGGGAGGTGGTGGAGTCACCATCCCTGGAGGGGTTCAAGAAGGGATTGGACATGGCACTCGGTGCCATGGTTTAGTCATGAGGTCTGTGGTGACAGGTTGGACTCAATGATCTTTGAGGTCTCTTCCAACCTTGGTGATACTGTGGTACTGTGATAAAATGTAAATAAATCACTACTGGGTGTGAAAAGCAAAATAAAGATAGTTCTAAACAATCCCCTTGGAGAGAGAAGGAACTTGTTGCTGGCTCTCCTGGTTTTGTCCAGGAGGTTTCCTGTGCTCTTTATCAATTGTAAATCCCTGTCAATATTGTAACTCCTGGATATTTTGTACACATTCATTGCATCCATTGCAGAGTGTAGTTTTGCCTGTAAATAAAGCTTCCATTTGCTTCCAGCTGGGCTGGCAAAGTTGATGCTGGGGGAGTGGAATTTGAACCTACCACAAGAGGGCAAGCAAAACTCAAGAGGTTCCTACATGAGGTCAGATTCACTCCCATGAGATGCAAGCAAGAATGAGATCGTTCCAAAGTTGATACAGAGAGCTGACTTTTTAACTGCTACGTCAGTGTGATCTTTGCACAGGGAAGGGAATAACGTACCTCATGGTTTTATTCTGCAGAATGATTTCAAAGGGGGATTTAAGAGGATCCTTTCAGTTTGCTTCTCACAGAATCAACCAGGTAGAAAAAGACCTTCCAGATCATCAAGTCCAACCTATCACCCAGAACCATCTAATGAACTAAACCATGGCACCAAGTGCCTCATCCAGTCTCTTTTTAAACACTTCCAGGGATGGCGACTCCACCCTCCCAATGGCCAATCTCTCTGTGAAGAATTTCTTCCTCACATCCAGACCAAATCTCCCCTGGCACAGCCTGAGACTGCGTCCTCTTGTTCTGGTGCTGGTTGCCTGGAAGAAGAGACCAACCTCCACCTGTCTGCAACCTCCCTTCAGGTAGTTGTAGAGAGCAATGTGGTCTCCTCTGAGCTTCCTCTTCTCCAGGCTAAGCAATCCCAGCTCCCTCAGCCTCTCCTCATAGGGCTCATTTACTATGCTTTCTTTTCTGTGGCTTTATCTAACTCTTACCTCACTTAATTTGAGAACTTAAAAGTTCAGAAGGCTTGTCCTTTGGAGCTTGGATCTCTAGTGCTGATAGCACATACTATTCAGGGAAGGCATAGTTAATAACATGTAGGATATTAGTGCAGAAGAGGATTCAGGTCATCCTACATCTCTATGTTTTGTTTTGGAATATATAACAAGAAGAACATGTGGGGAGGGACTTTTGAGGGTGTTAGGGAATGATAGGACTGGGGGGAATGGAGCCAAACTAGAAATGGGTAGATTGAGATTGGATGTTAGGAAGAAGTTCTTTGCCATGAGAGTGGTGAGAGACTGGCAGAGGTTGCCCAGGGAGGTGGTGGAAGCCTCATGCCTGGAGGTTTTTGCAGCCAGGCTGGATGTGGCTGTAAGCAACCTCCTGTAGTGTGAGGTGTCCCTGGCCATGGCTGGGGGTTGCAACTGGCTGATCCTTGAGGTCCCTTCCAACCCTGACAATTCTGTGATTTTTGTCCATAATTCTGGGTGATAAAATCCCTTAGGAGCTTAATGCTGTGGCATTTCTGCACGTTTTTTCTTTCTGATATCAATTTAAAATGGGTCACCCTGCCATATGCTCTCAAAGAAATATTACAGTTATCCTTATAAGTATTTAGGCTGCTCAGCAATTTGGACTCTCCATCGTGACTCATTTTCTATCCTGCTCTGCTTGCCTATCTGTCTCTGTCCTTTTGCTTCCAAGTACAAGGACTTGAGGCTGCCAGCAGGAACATTTCTACAGGCAACAAGCAGAAACGATGTGTTGGCCAGGGACCTCGTGGGGCTTTAAATGCTTTTAGAGAGGGAAGTGTTAACGCTGAATAGATGATGTTGTTAGCAACACCACCAAGATAGGAAGGAAGGGAGGAAGGAAGGAAGGGAGGAAGGGAAGAAGGGAGGAAAGAAGGAAAGAAGGAAAGAAAGAAAGAAAGAAAGAAAGAAAGAAAGAAAGAAAGAAAGAAAGAAAGAAAGAAAGAAAGAAAGAAAGAAAGAAAGAAAGAAAGAAAGAAAGAAAGAAAGAAAGAAAAGGAAAGAAAGAAAGAAAGAAAGAAAGAAAGAAAGAAAGAAAGAAAGAAAGAAAGAAAGAAAGAAGAAAGAAAGAAAGAAAGAAAGAAAGAAAGAAAGAAAGAAAGAAAGAAAGAAAGAAAGAAAGAAAGAAAAGAAAGAAAAGAAAGAAAGAAAGAAAGAAAGAAAGAAAGAAAGAAAGAAAGAAAGAAAAAGAAAGAAAGAAAGAAAGAAAGAAAGAAAGAAAGAAAGAAAGAAAGAAAGAAAGAAAGAAAAAAAGAAAGAAAGAAAGAAAGAAAGAAAGAAAGAAAGAAAGAGAAAGAAAGAAAGAAAGAAAGAAAAGAAAGAGAAAGAAAGAAAGAAAGAAAGAAAGAAAGAAAGAAAGAAAGAAAGAAAGAAAGAAAGAAAGAAAGAAAGAAAGAAAGAAAGAAAAGAAAAGAAAGAAAGAAAGAAAGAAAGAAAGAAAGAAAGAAAGAAAGAAAGAAAGAAAGAAAGAAAGAAAGAAAGAAAGAAAGAAAGAAAGAAAGAAAGAAAGAAAGAAAGAAAGAAAGAAAGAAAGAAAAGGAAGAAAGAAAGAGGAAAGGAAGAAAGAAGAACACACACCCCACACCCCTCTGAAAAGCTGTCTTGAGTAAGTCTCCTGCCAATGCTTTGTGATTTTCCTGTACCCTGCCCTGTGTTTCTGTGTGGCTGTTCCACAGCACAGCCAGACCTTCCCCATGCTGTCACTCAGCTCCCAGCCATGCTCTTGCTCCGTTCTAACCTGATTTCACGGGAGGAACAGGGAGTGAGACACCGTAGCTCATGCTTGTCAGCAGTGAAAAATAGCCAGGAATCAGACAAACAGCTTCATTGCTGAGATTATTTCCGGGATAAAAACTCCTCCAACAGCTGTTTGCTTTGGCCACTACTCAGGTCCTTTTTTTTTTTTTTTTTTTTTTTTCTTTTCTCTTCTTTTCTTTTTTTTTTTTTTTTTTTCGTCCTCAAATGGGAAGAGAAAGAGAGGTTTGGTGGGTTGGGGTTTTTTTGTTTGGTCGGTTTTTTTTAAGTCGTGGGCTGGTTATTTCTGTACACAGGAAGAAGTCTCTGCTTCAGTGTTGTGGTCTCGGAACTGTTTTGACAGTTGGATTACGGGGAGGTTTCGTTTCTTCTCTCCCTCCTTTTCTCCTGCCCTTCATTCACTGAACAGCAAAGACCTGGAGTGCTGGAAGGAGGAGGAGGAGAAGAAGAAGAAGAGGGGAGAGAGAGAGAGAGAGAGAGAGGAAATTTATGAGTTCGTTAATCGCAGGCAGGCAGCCGTGTGGCAGTTACCTTCCAGAAAAGTTCACGCCCCAGAGGAGTGTTTAGTCTTCCAGAGTCCCTGACTCACCGAGCAGTGCATGTGAGTGGCTGAGAGGCAGAGGGGGAGAGATGAAGGCAGCGTTTTGCTTCCTCGTGGAACTCGCAACGTTATTGTTTTAAGATGCTTTTGAAACGGTGACTGCTCCTTCTGTTTAAAGTATTTGTTCTGGGATTGCTGGAGCTGGAGTCTACCACACCGAGGTCAGGAGCATTTTCTTTGGCAGACAGAAGATACTTTTATAGAAGCCATGCCTGTACTTGGGGTTGCCTCCAAGCTCAGGCAGCCAGCCGGAGGGTCAAAGCCTGTTCACACTGCCCTCCCGATCCCCAGCCTTGGCCCTGCTGGCTCGCAGCAGTACTCACCGAAGTCTTTGGAGCTTACTGGGGCAGAGAGCTCGATGCTTTCTTGTCAGCTTACCTTAAAGCCCACCTGCACTTTTGGAGAGAGGAGAGGACTTCAAGGGAAAACCCAGGAGATGGAAGACAGCAAGGTTAGTTGCAAACTATTCGGGGAGCTCAGTTCTCGCAAAAATGCTGATTTGCTGTTAGAATCCTGCTTGGGAGGAGCTGGGGAGACAGACTTCGGCTGTCATCAGTGAACTCGCACAGCAGCCTTGAAACATTGCTTTGCTGAGTGTTGCTGTTTGAGTCCATATTCTGTGTCTGAGTGTTAGCATTAAGCGCTTCACAGATGCACTATGATAAGGATCAGTGGAATCATAAGGAGAGAGAGATCATTCCTCCACCAAGCAAGCAGAGCCATGGCATGACAGTCCTTTAAAAAAGCCATAACAACATAATCTTGGCTGTTCCATCTCATATTATGCACTTTAAAAAGAGCTCTCACACCCACACCTATTCCCACAGGGAGGCTCTCTTAAAAGAAAATAAAAACCCCAAAACCCAACAAGTAATTGATTTTCTTCTTCTCTTTTCTGGCTACTCTTGCTCCAGAACTGCTGAACCAGAAAAGCAGCTTCTCACGGAGAGGAGCCTGTTGCTGCTCTCTTTTGAAAAGCAGCTCCTTCCTAGCCCCAACCTCGCTCGTTCATGGTGATCTTTAAAAGAAGAAGTTAGTCTGAAGTAGGATGCCGTGGCATTTTCTAGGTGCTTAGGGTTTGGTTTGGTTTGATTTTGTTGTGTAAGGGGTCTTACTTGAAAATCAAAATGACTCTGCTTGATTTTCTACTTGCCTTTCTGCTGCAGTCTCAAACATTTCTCATACTTTAAACATGAGTATTGAGTCCCTTCTTGGTCAGTGGTGTATATTCATCTAGGTCTTTCAGACATGCAGCATTATGACTGCATGTGTGGTTTAACAGTCCCAGCAAGCAGTGTTAGGTGAGGTAACTTCCCTTTGCTTTCCCAGTGCTTTTGCTTTGTGGGGCTGATTACCAGGCTGGGATGGAACACATAATTGCAGTTGCTTCTTCCTCGGTTTGGGGGCACTTGAGTGTCACAAGAGTTGTTAAAGTGGCAAGATAGACATAATAGATGTACTTGGGTTTCCTGTGTTTTTAGTTACTGGGTTAATTCAGTGTTAGTGGAGCAAGTTGGGTTTGTGGGTAGAGCACAGGCTTGGGGTTCTGAACATTTGGTTTCCTTTTCAACCCCTGCCATTTGTTTCCCTGCGAGCTTTTGGTCACGTCACATAATTTTTCCTTTGGAGCTTTTTGTGTCACCTCTCTCTGCCTTCCCAGGATGATGCACTGGTGGTCTCAGACACATTTTCCTTTCTGACACCCAATAGTGATTTACTTCTATTTTTCTACTTTTCTGCTCGAAATCTGTAACTCAATTTTAAAGGCATAGCCTAAAACCACCACATGAAGAAATAGAAAGACAGAGCAGACTTTTCCATGCCCTGACTACCAGAAGTGATGAGCAGCCCTTTTTCTGTGACTTGAGTCAATGCAATGATAATCATACAACTTTTCAACATAATTTTAGGCTGGAGGTTAGGAAGAAATTCTACACAGAGAAAGTGATTGCCCATTGGAATGTGCTGCCCGGGAGGTGGTGGAGTCACCATCCCTGGAGGTGTTCAGGAGGAGACTTGATAGGGTGCTTGGTTGCATGGTTTAGTTAAATCATAGATCATAGAATGGTTAGGGTTGGAAAGGACCTCCAAAGGTCATCTAGTCCAACCCCCAAATCAGCTATCAACAGAAGCAAAATGTGCCTTATGCTACCTTATTTTCATCACTGAAGTCATACAAAAACTTCACTTGTGGTGCCCCTTCCCCCTCCCATGCTCTTCTTTCCTTCCTAATGCAAAGCAAGAAGCAGCACATGACAGTTTGGTACGACTTGCTAATTAGCTTAGGACTTCTGGCACTTGGTGCATGCCTTGATTAGGTGGTGTTGGATAATAGGTTGGACGCGATGATCTCGAAGGTCCTTTCCCTTCCCTTCCCTTCCCTTCCCTTCCCTTCCCTTCCCTTCCCCCTTCCCTTCCCTTCCCTTCCCTTCCCTTCCCTTCCCTTCCCTTCCCTTCCCTTCCCTTCCCTTCCCTTCCCTTCCCTTCCCTTCCCTTCCCTTCCCTTCCCTTCCCTTCCCTTCCCTTCCCTTCCCTTCCCCCTTCCCTTCCCTTCCCTTCCCTTCCCTTCCCTTCCCTTCCCCCTTCCCTTCCCTTCCCTTCCCTTCCCTTCCCTTCCTTCCCTTCCCTTCCCTTCCCTCTCCTGATGGCTTGGTTATTTTCAACAGAAAATACTCTTTGTTTCCTCTTTAGTACTGTTGTGTAAAGGATGTTGTGTGACAAGTAACTTAGATTTGCAAGGACTGTTCTCACAGTTACATTGCCTACAGAGATGTTTCTTAACTCTTTAAAAATGTGTGGAGGGAGATAGGAAGTATCTTGCCTCAAGTGTTTGAAACGCTTGGGAGCTGTTAGTGATTGGCACAAGAACTAATGGGAGTCATATTCTTCCCAAGTACCTGGTCCCAAGGCCTGCTGAATGGCTAGTATGTAAAGCAATGGGCTAGATGGACCCAAGCTGTGATCCCCATTTGCCACTTGTTTCCTGGGTTTGAATATTTCTTATGATCTCAATTATTTCTTATGATCAGAATGGGTCAAAGTTGAGGCATAGGAAGTTCCATGTGAATGTGAGGAAGAATGTTTTCCCTGTGCCCTAGGGTGACAGAACACAGGAAGAGGCTGCCCAGGGGGTAGTGGAGTCTCCCTCTCTGGAGATGTTCAAAATCTGCCTGGATGTGTTCCTATGTGATCTGCTCTGGCAGGAGGGGTGGACTGGATGAGCTTTCAAGGTCCCTTCCAGCCCCTGACATTCTGTGATTCAGTAATTCCTCCATGGCTCTATGGCATGCAGTGCTGTACATTGGGAATGCTTCACTGTAAGTGAAGAGATAGAATGCCTTTCAGTCAAAATGTAATGAATGTCTAGTCTGAGGTTCAAAGTGAGAGTAAAGTTTGCCTGTATAGCTTACTGCTTGTATCAAGGCTTAGGGCATTGCCCAGCACAGCGATCCACTGGAGAGAGTCCAACAGAGGGCTATGAGGATGCTGAAGGGACTGGAGCACTGCCTGGTGAGGAGAGGCTGAGAGTCTGGACAGGAGAAGACTGAGAGGAGATCTGATCAATGTCTATAAATATCTGAGGGCTGGGGGTCAAAAGGGAGGGCACAGGCTCTGCTCAGTTGTGCCCTGGGATAGGACAAGGGGCAATGGATATAAACTCCAGCACAGGAGGTTCCACCTCAACATGAGGAGGAACTTCTTCACTGGGAGGCTCACAGAGCTCTGGAACAGGCTGCCCAGAGGGGTTGTGGAGTCTCCTTCTCTGGAGCCTTTCCAGCCCTGTCTGGATGTGTTCCTGTGTGACCTGTGCTGGATTCTCTGGTCCTGCTGTGCCGGGGGTTTGGACTCAATGATCTCTGGAGGTCCCTTCCAATGCCTAACATCCTGTGAGCCTGTGATATAAGACAGTACTGATCTTTGCAAGAGAAATCATGGCTATCTATCCTCAAAAGACAATAGAATATATGAATTAATCATCTGGTTAACTTTTGCCCTTGCCTGTCGGAGTGCAGCCTTTAGCATTGCTTTCGTTTGTGTTTTGCATACACTGCACTTTGGGTCACCAGCTTTCTCATCCTGTCTGGAAGACACTTAGGGTTGACACATGTAGTCACTGGGACATATAATGGTGCTTTAAGTGCTCAGATTTCCAAGATAAATTTGGGTTATACATGTCTATATGGCAGGTCATTGCTGCCCAGCTGTTTCCTCTATGGCCTTCAGCCTCAGCCCACCTGATTGTTCAAGAGTTTTGACACTTGTGTTGGCTCTCTAGCACAACTGCCTTGCCAAGGCTGGTTAGGAACACAGCTGCAAACATCAGCTCTCTGTTCCCATATCACATGATTTTGCTTGCTTTTCTTTTTTATGGACATGGTGCAGTATGAATCATAGAATTGTCAGGGTTGGAAGGGACCTCAAGGAGCAGCCAGTTCTAAGCCCCCTGCCATAGACAGGGACACCTCACACTACAGCAGGTTATTCACAGCCACATCCAGCCTGGCCTGAAAAACCTCCAGAGATGAGGCTTCCACCACCTCCCTGGGCAACCTGTGCCAGTGTCTCACCACCCTCCTGGGGAACAACTTCTTCCTAACATCCAATCTGAATCTCTCCATTCCAGTTTTGCTCCATCCCCCCAGTCCTGTTCCTCCCTGACACCCTCAAAAGTCCCTCCCCAGCTTTCTTGTAGCCCCATTCAGTTCCTGGAAGGCCACAATTAGGTCTGCCTGGAGCCTTCTCCAGACTGACCAGCCCCAACTCCCTCAGTCTGTCCTATCATTACCTGACTTCCTAAAGAGTCCCTCAAAGCTTAAGAGGAGAAGTTTAAGCAAAGCTGTATTATCATTTTAATGAAAACTGGTAGAAGACATTTCAGGTGATTATAGGTTCAGCTGTTTATTTTAATTGGAGAGGATGCAGTCAAGCCTGGGGAAGGAATTGATGAGTGGGTAATCATTTCAATTGTTCTGTGTGCAGTTCATTCAAGTACACTTTTGTTCACAAATGTCATCCTCTGTGCTTTGCTGCCTAAGTCACATCCAGGTCCATCTGCTTTCCACCTAAACCCACTAATGTTTAAACCAATGGTGAGAGCACTCATGATGGGAACAGTCATGCAAAGTATTTGAACACAAGCATTCAGAGCACATTCTTTTTCCCTGAGTATCATATAGACAAAAGTTTATTCCTATATATGTACATAGGAAAGGAATCCAGCTGCTGGATTCATGAGGTGAAATGCTGGCTGGCTTTGAAGCAGATGGATTTTTGCTGTTCAGTTGGGCCATAGAGTGCCTTTATGTTGATAAACTCCTGAAAGCACCGATGTATTTTGCAATATTTTTCTAAGTGTGGGTATGGTGTTGCTCAGGTTGCTGTGCCACCACTTCTGGTCATGAGCAGGCAGTGTGAGCTTGCAGCACAGAAGGCCAAGCAAAGATAAGTTGCCAGCAGAGCCAGAGAGGTGATTCTGCCACTTGGCTCTGCTCTGCTGAGACCTCACCTGGACTACTGTGTGCAGGTCTGGAGCCCTC
The DNA here is from genome assembly GCA_033816785.1 of Picus viridis. NCBI lineage: Eukaryota > Metazoa > Chordata > Aves > Piciformes > Picidae > Picus > Picus viridis. Next base: position 12,216,234 of record CM066567.1, read on the forward strand.
AGCACAGGAAGGACATGGAGAGAGTCCAGAGGAGGCCACAAGAGTGATCAGGGGGCTGAAGCAGCTCTGCTACAAGGACAGGCTGAGGGAGCTGGGGGTGTTCAGCCTGGAGAAGAGAAGGCTCCAGGGAGACCAAATAGCAGCCTGCCAGTACCTGAAGGGAGCTACAGGAAGGCTGGAGAGGGACTGTTTGCAAAGGCCTGCAGGGACAGGACCAGGGGCAATGGCTTCAAACTAGAGCAGAGCAGATTGAGATTGGATGTGAGGAACAAGTTCTTTCCGATGAGGGTGGTGGAAGACTGGCACAGGTCACCCAGGGAGGTGGTTGAGGCTCCTTCCCTGGAGATCTTCAAGGTGAGGCTGGAGGAGGCCCTGGGCAGCCTGATCCAGTTGGGGATGACCCTGCTGTGTGCAGGGTGGTTGGACTGGATGCCTTTGGAGGTCCCTTCTGGCCCAGTCTGTTCTGTGATTCTATGATTAGTCTGCTTGGTAAATTAACAAGACCACAATTCTTGCATTACACTAGGTTGCCTTGTGGTACTGTTCTAGATGTAGAATAGGTTATTAAACTCTCATAAAATGCAAAATTATCAAGCAGTATTACAGAAAGGTCACCTACTGATGACTGTGCCCTGTACTGAACTGCACGTCGATAGCAATTTACTCCAGGTCACCACAACTGATTTCAGCTGCCGCACACTCGATGGTGCAGTGGCAAAGCCACTGCCATGAATCATTTCTGGTGTAAAGCTGAGCAGCTGCTGGGAGTCTGCATCCCTGCTAGGCATCCCAGCCTTCTGGCTTGGCTTCCTGGGGCTGCTCCTTGCAGTGCTCTGCTCCGTGCTCCCAGGACTTTCCTCCCACCATCGTGCCTTTTTCTTTCAAGAGCACCATCATTTATACTCGCAAATGGAATTTTCCCTGAGCTGAATCTGATATATGCATTGTAGCATTTTGGTTATATGACTTGGATGATAAGATTTTAGCCTTCTTTCCCGAGTTGATTCATTCCTTTACTGTCATATTATCTCATTTCTTTTTTTTTCTTCCTCTTGTTTTCATTTTCCTTTGTCTATGCTATCTGCCTGCTGCTGCCTGCTTTATCTGTTTCTTCCTTCCTGTTGGCAGACATTTTTACAGGCTTCTGCATATGACTTATTTTTCTCTGTATCCACTAATCAAGTTTTCCTGTCATGAGTACTATATTTTTCATATCACTCTTCATTACTGGAAAGTGCTAGTCAGGCTCTCCAGCCCCACCGAGTTCATCATTAAGCAATCTGACTTGGACAGCGGAAGAGCTTGGGAGAACTCAGGAAATGGATCTGCTGCAAGGCCTTCAGGAAGAAATGACAAAGAGTATGATGCATACACCTGAGGAAAGAAACATAGATGGCTTCATAAGGAGCACAGGAACATGAGCAGTCAGGCTGGGGAAGTGGTCTGTAAATTGACAGAACAAAGAATAGATGTGCTCACAGAAAAAGCAACTGGCCGTTGAAATGTGCTGCCCAGGGAGGTGGTGGAGTCCCCATCCCTGGAGGTGTTGAAAAAAAGGATTGGATGTGGCACTTGGAGCCATGGTTTAGTTGTCAGGAGGTGTTGGGTATTAGGTAGTAGGTTGGACTTGATGATCTCTGAGGTCTTTTCCAACCTGGTTGATTCTATGATTACTTGGGGAGATGAGAGAACCCTCTCTTGAACATGCAAATCACCTGGGGAGATGATGATTGCATTAAGGTAAGCACATGCTGGAGGTCTCACCTGGTAAGACAGCAGCTGCCCAGGGCCTGTAGTGTAAAGACCCCATGGAATGTGCAACAAAGAAAAGATCATGGTGAGGAACCTTCCTGATGTGTCAGCTCTGCACAGCCAACTGGCACACCTGCATTGTAAAGTGACTGCCAGGTGTGCTAGCTGTGTGAGCATCCCAGATGTTGATCAGTTAGAGGGCAGAAGGGCTCTGCAAAGGGACCTCGACCCACTGGACAGATGGGCAGAGTCCAACGGGATGGCATTCAACAAATCCAAGTGCCAGGTGCTGCACTTTGGCCACAACAACCCCATGCAGAGCTACAGGCTGGGGTCAGAGTGGCTGGAGAGCTGCCAAACAGAGAGGGACCTGGGGGTGCTGATTGACAGCTGCCTAGAGGAGAGGCTGAGGGAGCTGGGATTGTCTAGCCTGGAGAAGAGGAGGCTCAGGGGAGACCTCATTGCTCTCTACAACTACCTGAAAGGTGGTTGTAGCCAGGAAGGGGTTGGTCTCTTCTCTCTAGCAACCAGCACCAGAACAAGAGGACACAGTCTCAAGCTGCACCAGGGGAAGTTTATGCTGGAGGTAAGGAGAAAGTTCTTCCCAGAAAGAGTCGTTCGCCATTGGAATGTGCTGCCCAGGGAGGTGGTGGAGTCACCGTCCCTGGAGGTGTTCAAGAGGGGATTGGATGTGGCACTTGGTGCCATGGTTTAGTCATGAGGTCTGTGGTGACAGGTTGGACTCAATGATCTTTGAGGTCTCTTCCAACCTTGGCGATACTGTGATACTGTGATTCTGTGACTAGGCTGTGGGCCAGGTGGAGCTAGGATGAATGAACCAGGAGCAGTATAAAAGCCCTGAGCTATACCAGCTTACTAGGGGGAACATCGCCCTGGACATCATCTCAACCTGGAAGCAGCAGCCTAGGAATGTCTCTCTCCTCTTCCCCTCCGTCCCCCACCAGAGAAGGACCATGGGGTGGTAACTATCTCTCCTGCGTGCTCTTTCTCCATTTTCCCTCTCCCTTTTCTTCCTTTTTCTATTCTGTTTACTCTATCTCTTTAATAAATAGTCTCAGCTTGATCTATGGCCTCATGGGTGCCTTAATTTCACTCACGGGAATGTTCTCCTTCCCAACCTTTGGATCAAGACAGGAACACGGCCACAAAGAATGGGGCCTGAAATGGTTGTGAGCATCATGAGAGTAACCTAAAATGAATGTCAGTGTCACAAAAGAAATCTGAATATCTTGATATGATTCAGAGAAGCACAGCCAGCAGGGCAAGGGAAGTGAGTCTCCCCATCTGCTCTGCTCTGCTGAGAACACACCTGGAGCACTGTGTCCAGTTCTGGAGCCTCTGTTCCAAGAAGGATCTGGAGGTGCTGGAAGGTGTCCAGAGAAGGGCCACAAGGATGAGCAGAGGGCTGGAGCTGCTCTGCTATGGAGACAGACTGAGGGAGTTGGGGCTGTTCAATCTGGAGAGAAGGCTCCCAGGAGACCTTCTTGTGGCCTTCCAGTATCTGAAGAGGGCTCCAAGAAAGCTGGGGAGGGAATTTGAGGGCATCAGGGAGTTATAGGACTGGGGGGATGGATCCAAGCTAGAAATGGGTAGATTGAGATTGGATGTTCGGAAGAAGTTGTTCCCCATGAGGGTGGTGAGACACTGGTACAGGTTGCCCAGGGAGGTGGTGGAAGCCTCATGCCTGGAGGTTTTTCAGGCCAGGCTGGATGTGGCTGTGAGCAACCTGCTGGAGTGTGAGGTGTCCTTGCCCACGGCAGGAGGGCTGGAACTGGATGATCCTTGAGGTCCTTTCCAACCCTAACACTTCTGTGATTCTTCTGTGATTAGGCAAAAAAAACCCCACACTGCTGCCACAAGTGACCCCAAGTGACTCTCGAGGTCCATTTCATTTAGTGTCATCCATTTAATCTCAGTCTTGGTCTGGGGGCTTCTGATGTCGTTCAGCCATTCCTGTTGCAGTAGGGCGCTGGAACATGCGCAGAAAGCTCTCATTTTGTCCTCAGTGGTGAACAGTTTGCCAGTGATGTGGTAACCTCTATCCCTCAGCAGACACCAGGCTTGGAGGATGGCTAGAGCTGCAGACAGATCAAGAGACAAATGTTTCTGCTTTCCGTGCCTGGGTGGAGCTCCCGCTCCCGCCGGCGGCAGCCCTGAGCAGAGTGCAAAACCAGATGTTTGTCATGAACAACTTCCCTATCTCTGCCTTTCCTCGCCTGACCTTCCACACCATGCACTTAGGCTCTGTGTGACCCTTTCCCACTATTCCCTACATCTCTCCAAGCAGAGCATCTGTTGCAACCCCACATCTCTTTGACCTTTCAATTTCTTGGATACCCTTTCGCGCAGCCCCTTCGGGCCAAGCTCCACTGAGTTTCTCGCCGCACTGAATCTAGGGAACATGAATAAATGAGTTTTTTTCCCCATTTTGTCATGGCCTTCCTCTCCTCACTGCTAGCACATTGGAGATGTCTGCCTTGTGGGTTGGCAAAGGAGGCTTTGCATTGTGCCGAGCGTTTCGTTTACAGCACTGTGGCCAAGGCAGCAGAAAGGGCAGCAGGAGCAGCCAGCGGCCGCACGGCTTCTCCCCACGCTGACCAACAGTGATGGGAAGCCAGCACTGTTTCAAAAAGCACCAAACTAGCTGCCAGAAGTGTCAGTCAGCACTGCTGACACCTGGGAATATCTGTGTTTAAAATTTACACAGCCCCAGTGCAGCCAGGACACTTGGCAGGAGGTCAGATTGTCAGCAATTTTAGCTTCTTGCCGTGCGCTCGGAGCTGTTTCTTTATCAAACAGATAACGATGGCTTTAATGTGCTTTGTGCAGCCAGCACCATCTGCCCATGCAGCTTTGGATCTGATTTACGAGCCTCATGTTGTATGAGTTGACTTCACTGTTCTGTGTTTATTTTCTAATCCTGTGTATCAAGCAAATTTGCATAGAGTTAAGATGAATGTACAGTATAGAATTGCCAGGGGTGGAAGGGACCTCAAGGATCATCCAGTTCCAACCCCCCTGCCATGGACAGGTACACCTCACACTCCAGCAGGTTGCTCATAGCCACATCCAGCCTGGCCTGAAAAACCTCCAGGCATGAGGCTTCCACCACCTCCCTGGGCAACCTGTGCCAGTCTCTCACCACCCTCATGGGGAACAACTTCTTCCTAACATCCAATCTCAATCTACCCATTTCTACTTTTGCTCCATTCCCCCCAGTCCTATCACTCCCTGACACCCTCAAAAGTCCCTCCCCAGCTTTCTTGGAGCCCCCTTCAGATCCTGGAAGGCCACAATTGGGTCTCCTGGGAGCCTTCTCTTCTCCAGACAGAACAGCCCCAACTCTCTCAGTCTGTCTCCAGCCCTCTGCTCATCCTCGTGGCCCTTCTCTGGACACCTTCCAGCACCTCCAGATCCTTCCTGGAACAGTGGCTCCAGAACTGGACACAGTGCTCCAGGTGTGGTCTCAGCAGAGTGGAGCAGATGGGGAGAATCCCCTCCCTGACCCTGCTAGCCACACTTCTCTTGCTGAAGCCCAGGCTCTGGTTGGCTCTCTGGGCTGCAAGTGCTCACTGCTGGCTCCTGTTGAGCTTCCCATCCACCAGCACCCCCAGGTCCTGTTCTTCAGCGCTGCTCTCAAGCCAGTCTCTGCCCAGCCTGTATCAGTGCTTGGGATTGCCCTGACCCAGCTGCAGGACCTTGCCCTTGATCTTGTTGAACCTCATGAGGTTGTCCTGGGTCCAGGTGCCTCTGTATGGATCCCTTTCCTCCAGCTGTCAGCTGCACCACACAGCTTGGAAACACAACGTGAAGCTCTTAAAGCTTCAGTATTTGTGAGGAAGTTGTAGGCTGAAAGATGCATTTTGTTTGTAGTTGGCAACTAGAATCATGGATAGGAGGGGGTTTGGCACCCAGAGCTTAAGGCCCCTGCCTACCATTCTACTGCTGTTCTTCTATTTCTGGCACAAAATAAGAATGTAAACTCAACATATTTCATAGTATTTTGTGTGTTGTGAGCTAATATTGGGCATCAGCAGCAAACAATTACTCTTCTGTGTTGCATGAGTGGCCAGGGAAGCTACTTGGGGATTTCCTGACAGAACAAGTTTGTATTAAGAAATATTTTCCTTGAAAATGAGAATGTTGCTGCACTGTGCAGAGCAGCTCCAGAACCTGAAGCGAGGTAGGAACACTTGCTTGATGCAATCATTTGAGGGACCTGGGGGTGCTGATTGGCAGCCACCTCACCATGAGCCAGCAGTGTGCCCAGGTGGCCAAGAAGGCCAATGGCATCCTGGCCTGCATTAGGAATAGTGTGGCCAGCAGGAGCAGGGAAGTTATTGTGCCCTGTACTCTGCATTGGTTAGGCCACACCTTGAGTCCTGTGTCCAGTTCTGGGCCCCTCAGTTTAAGAAGGACATTGAGACTCTTGAATGTGTCCAGAGAAGGGCAACGAGGCTGGGGAGAGGCCTTGAGCACAGCCCTGTGAGGAGAGGCTGAGGGAGCTGGGGTTGTTTAGCCTGGAGAAGAGGAGGCTCAGGGAGACCTCATTGCTCTCTACAACTACCTGAAGGGTGGTTGTAGCCAGGAAGGGGTTGGTCTCTTCTCTCTAGCACCCAGCACCAGAACAAGAGGACGCAGTCTCAAGCTGTGCCAGGGGAAGTTTAGGCTGGAGGTGAGGAGAAAGTTCTTCACCAAGAGAGTCATTCATCACTGGAATGTGCTGCCCAGGGAGGTGGTGGAGTCACCATCCCTGGAGGTGTTCAAGAGGGGATTGGATGTGGCACTTGGTGCCATGGTCTAGTCATGAGGTCTGTGGTGAGAGGTTGGACTCGCTGATCTTTGAGGTCTCTTCCAACCTTGGTGATACTGTGATACTGTGATACTGTAATCAAGAGGCTGGAGCCAGGCTCTGCTGGGTGATGCCCGATGCCAGCACAAGGGGCAGTGGTGGAAGTTGAGGCAGAGGAAGCTCCATGGAAACAGGAGGAGGAATTTTTTCCCTGTGAAGATGACAGAGCCCTGGAAGAGGCTGCCCAGGGGGTTGTGGAGTCTCCCTCTGTGGAGATATTCAAGCCCTGCCTGGATGTGTTCCTGTGTGATCTGCTCTAGGTGATGCTGCTCTGGCAAGGGCTTGGGCTGGATGAGTTTCTGAGGTCCCTTCCAGCCCCTGGCACTCTGTGCTTCTGTGATGAGTTATTTTTCCTGCTTGCTTCACAAGGACAGTTTTGCTTTTTTTCTTCATTACAGTGTCAGTGGCCAGCAGCAGTGCAGGCCAACCTCTGAGCTGCTGGTGGAGTTTTACTCTGGGAGCCACATTCTTTTGATGTGTCCAATCAACACATCCTCTGCCACGATCTGTTAGAGGTGCAGAATACGTCTGTGGCCTTTATGCAGCGGTTTAACACTCATCAGAAGTCCTGTGTGTACTTGTGTTGTTGACAGACTTTTCATTCATTAAGCAGGGTGTGGGAAGCACAAATCATTGTGGAGTAACAGGATAAATAAATAGTTATGCCAAAGCAGGATAAAAGCCTTTTGTTTTAAGGAGAGATGACTTTATTAGTTATGGAATAACAGGATAAATAACTAGTTATGGAAAACCAGAATAAAAGCATTTTATTTTTAAGGAGAGTTGACTTTATTAGCTATGGAATAACAGGATAAATAACTAGCTATGGAAAAGCAGAATAAAAGCCTTTTATTTTTAAGGAGGGATGTCTTTATTGATCCTAATTCCTGCCTTTGAATGCACTGCCTAGCTTCTCTCTATCACAAAGTCTTGTGTGTAGTCAATAACCAGGGCATCAATTACAGATGAAACCTGCTGTTTTTTTAACTATGTTGTTCATCCTGGTCTGAGTCTTCTGTTCTCTTCTGGGCTTTTTTGCTTTTTCCCTAGTCCACTGATATTTTGAGTTGCACAGTTGGGTTTTTTTTCCCTTGCAGTTGCACACAGGGCATGCAAGGAGTAGTTCATTTAAAGCAGCTCTGTGTTTCACTTTGACCTGATTCACAGGATGTGGTCTTGGAGGAAGCCCATGCCTGAACAATAGCCTTTTGACAGCGAGAGTGTTTGGGGATTAAGCTGGAGGAGAGGCATCTATCTATTCCCAAACCTACCCGTGGAATATTTAGTGTGAGTCTTCACTTGCCCGTGATGTTTTTAATGTCACAAACCTTTCTTTTCTGTTGTTTTGTTTTGTTTTCACTGGCAACAGGACACTGGCTGAAAGATAGCACACCCCGTTTAAAATTCAGGGAGGAATGCAGAGTGTTTTGTCTGCTGAATGCAAAGGGCTAATTCCCTCATGTAAGATGTGCAGATTTGTTATGGCTCTTTGGTTATGTTCTGTGTTGAACCAAGCTGAGAGGACTTGGAAAATAATCAACTCAAAGGGAAGCAGGATTCTAAAGTGGTTAGGGCTGGATCATAGTATTTCTGGATATATAAACTGAGAAGGTGCCAGCCACTCACTGTCTGTACTAACTCTGCATAAAACATAAGAGAAGTTAACCAAGTGTAGTATTAGTATTGTCCTAACCTGCTTTCTGCATGATATTTGGCCTAACTTTATCTTTTTAGTTATGTTTGGTTTCCTGTAAACCCTCCTTTATTGCTCTGCCCCTCTGATCTTAGTGCAGTGGAAAGGATTTAATCTTTTTACACATCTCCCAACAGCACTTCAGAATATTTTATTCACGTGAAAGTCTCCAGTCTTCTGGACAGGAGAAAGCTGAGAGGGGATTTAATCAATGTCAATCAATGTCTGAGGGCTGGGGGTCAAAAGGGAGGGGACAGACTCTGCTCAGTTGCACCCTGTGACAGGACAAGGGGCAATGGTTAGAAACTCCAGCACAGGAGGTTCCACCTCAATACAAGGAGAAACTTCTTCACTCTGAGGGTCACAGAGCACTGGAACAGGCTGCCCAGAGAGGTTGTGGAGTCTCTGTTTCTGGAGCCTTTCCAGCCCTGTCTGGATGCATTCCTGTGTGACCTGTGGTGGATTCTATGGTGCTGCTCTGTCAGGGGGGTTGGACTCGATTATCTTCAGAGGTCCCTTCCAACCCCCAACAGCCTGTGAGCCTCTGTAATCAGTGAATTGCAGCACGTTTTAAAAGCTAGAACAAAAAATAGATGTTCCTCTCTCCCTTGTGCTTCCCATTTCACAGTACCTCTTTCTGACCACTTTAACACCTGGCTGCGTATCAAGGCGATGCTGTGTTAAACTCCATAAAATCTGGCCACGAAGACTTCCTGTTGTGCACCAGGATTTGATTTACAGGGCATGTGTAAAGCCATCACAGCTCAGTAATCAGAGCAGTCATGCACAGAGAGATGACTCCTTAGCAAGTGGTGTAAAACGTTTGGCCACTTGCATTAATCAGGAAAGGCTGCATGGCTCATGCATGATTTAAAGTGAGTAAGACATAAGTCAGGTTGCAGGACTTTTACTCACCACTACAACAATGGAATTTCCTGGCAACACATCTATGAGGTAAACAAGTTCTTGTCTTTCTTTTAGGGATATTTTTATTCTGGTTCAGTTTTCATGGTTTGCTTTTGTTGTGTTGGGGTTTTTTTTTTGGGGGGTTGTTTGGTTGGGGTTTTGGGTTGGTTTGTGTGTGTGTGTGAACTGTCTCTGTAGTGGAAATAAATAGGCATTAAATAAGAATGTGAAATAACAAATAAAAGTTCAAAAGGAGTTTAGAAGTTTCCTCAGCTGATCAGTCTGCCTGCTTTAGTCATTGCTGGCCAGCTCACCAGCCAGAGACAGAGTGCTGGAAGGAGGAGCTGAAGGAATCTGTTTCTCATGAAGGAGCAGCACAGATTTGAATGCTTGAGAGCTTCAGGTTCAGATTTGCTTTTGAAATGCTTTTGGGAGAGAGTAAGGGCCAGTGACTCACAAGGGAAGGCCCAGTGTAGTTCCTCTGGGGTGCATTCACAGGAGTGTGTCCAGCAGATCCAGGAAGGTTCTCCTCCCCCTCTACTCTGCCCTGCTGAGACCTCCCCTGGAATCTTGCATCCAGTTCTGGGCTCCCCAGTTCAGGAGGGACAGGGATCTGCTGGAGAGAGTCCAAGAGAGGGCTACAAAGATGCTGAAGGCTGTGGAGTCTCCTTCTCTAGAGACTTTCCAGACCAGTCTGGATGTGTTCCTGTGTGACCTGTGCTGGATTCCATGGTCCTGCTCTGGCAGGGTGGTTGGACTGGAAGATCTGCAGAGACCCCTTCCAACCCCTAACACCCAATAATCCTGTCATCCCCTGCTGGTTTCTCTCAGGTACCTCCATGAGCTCAGTTCATGTGTGCAATAGTAACAATGCCATTATTGCTAGAGCAATGTTGTTTAGTGGCTGTGCAGCATTTAATTATTTTTTATACTACTGAAGAAATTATCTAGTTAGCTACTTTTAAGAATGTTACTGAGGCTACTTTGACTGACCTTAGGAAACCTGTTTTGGGGTTTTATTTTTTACCTAATCAGTTACTGATGTTAATATCATTTAACAGTTAACAGCTTCTTGTCTATCAGTGTACTAATGCAACCATTCTTTGCTCTTGCTTGTGCTAGCAAGAGAGAAGTGGAAGGCATTTTATAAACAACATATACCTTTCTCCTGTGTCAGTTTGTGATCCTGACAAAAGTGAGAGGGGAGTAACGTGATCTGCACTGTCTTCTTTAACCCACTGCAGCATAAAGCTGAAGGCTGGTGCAGTCCTGTGTTACTAGCTGGAACCTAAGAAGTAGGTTACTCTGCAGAGCGATGGACAGTCAGTTGCTCTGTTCACTGGGTGATGCCATCTCCAGATGCACTTTTTTGGTGAATACAGTCTAATTTGGAAAACTTTCAGGACAGACCAAACTTGAGCAAGAAAAAGATCTCCTCATCTGAGTTTCTGGAAGGCGTTGGTGGTTGTGTCGCTGACAAATGAGGGCAGAGGATCCCTCCCAGCCCAGGGTAGCTGTGTCAGCCACATCCTTAAAGAGTTCTGCTTCTTGAGATAAGCTGTTAGCACAAGGGAGTGGGGAATAAAAGAAAAATGTGTGGAAATGCAAACAAGACTTGCTTCCCAGGGCCTTGCCGTGTCAGTGCAGGCCTTTTCTGGGTTATTCTGCCTCATTTGTGGATGTGATGTACAGGAGATATAAAGCCATGGGGGAAACTGAAAAAGCAAATCAAGTAATTGACCATTGGGATGTGCTGCCCAGGGAGGTGGTGGAGTCCCTGTCCCTAGAGGTGTTCAGAAAAGGATTGGATGTGGCACTTGGAGGCATGGTTTAGTTGTCAGGAGGTGTTGGGTGATAGGTTGGACTTGATGATCTCTGAGGGCTTTTCCAACCTGGCAGACCGTGTGATTCTGTGAAGGTAAGTTTCAGAGAAGAGAGCAGACAAAACTCAGCATCCTGGGAGCCAGTGTGTCAGGCTCAACACTGTCATTCAAAGAAATTACTTAAAGGGGGCTTGGAGACAAAAAAATAACCCAATGCAGAAGATTTAGACCAGCAAAAGAGATACTGGACAACTCAGACATCCTACAAGCAAGAGAATTAGGGACATATTGGCATCTGTGGAAAATTCAATCCTCCTTCTCCTGAACACTGGATGTGATCTCATTTAATCTGAGAGAAGTTGCAAGTCACAGAAAGAGGAATTGGCCATAGGAATGTGCTGCCCAGGGCGGTGGTGGAGCCATCCTCACTGGAGATCTTCAAGACAAGCCTGGATGAGGCACTAAGTGCCATGGTGTGGTTGATTGGATAGGGCTGGGTGATAGGTTGGACTGGATGAGCTTGGAGGTCTCCTTCAACCTGGTTAATTCTATGGTGATTCTAATGAAGAATCACAGAATTGTCAGGGTTGGAAGGGACCTCAAGGATCAGCCAGTTCCAACCCCCCTGCCATGGACAGGGACACCTCACACTACAGCAGGTTGCTCACAGCCCCATCCAGCCTGGCCTGAATAACCTCCAGGCATGAGGCTTCCACCACCTCCCTGGGCAACCTCTGCCAGTCTCTCACCACCCACATGGGGAACAACTTCTTCCTAACATCCAATTTATCCCCATTTCTAGTTTTGCTCCATTCCCCCAGTCCTATCCCTCCCTGACCCCCTCAGAAGTCCCTCCCCAGCTTTCTTGGAGCCCTCTTCAGATCCTGCAAGACCACAAGAAGGTTTCCTGGGAGCCTTCTCTTCTCCAGACTGAGCAGCCCCAACTCTCTTTGTCTCCACAGCACAGCAGCTCCAGCCCTCTGCTCATCCTTGTGGCCCTTCTCTGGACACCTTCCAGCACCTCCAGATCCTTCCTGGAACAGAGGCTCCAGACCTGGACACAGAGCTCCAGCTGTGATCTCAGCAGAGTGGAGCAGAGGGGGAGAATCCCCTCCCTGGCCCTGCTGGCCACACTTCTCTTGCTGCAGCCCAGGCTCTGCTTGGCTCTCTGGGCTGCAAGTGCTCACTGCTGGCTCCTGTTGAGCTTCTCCTCCCCCAGCACCCCCAGGTCCTGTTCTTCAGCGCTGCTCTCAAACCAGTCTCTGCTCAGCCTATATTAGTTCTTGTCTGTGTCCTTGCCTTGGTATGAGTGGTGTGGTTCTGTCAGGGACTGTGTCATTGTACAATCATCTCTGCAGTGTTGAAACATTTAACAGTGAGATGCAGCGAGACACTTTGTTACTGGAAGTGCCACAGCTCTCCTGTAATTGCCTTTAGTTATCTCAAGTACATTTGAAGAAAGATGATATTTTAACTCATATACTTGATATAATTCCAGGGGGAGATTTATGCACTGGGCATGGCAATGTTACTGCACAGTGGGGTTTGCATTTGTCAGATCAACAGTGTCTTCATTTGAGCATAGTTTGGGGGTTTTGTCCTTAATAATCCTCCAAGCCTTCAGAAAAGCTTTTAAACTATTAGTTGTTGTGCTCATTCTGCAGTTGGTTTTAGGATACTTATTTTTAAACACCTCCAGGGATGGTGACTCCACCACCTCCCTGGGCAGCACATTCCAATGGCCAGCCTCTCTCCCTGGGAAGAATTTCTTCCTAACATCCAGCCTGAACCTCCCCTGGCACAGCCTGAGACTGCAGCCCGCTCTGTAGTCTGTCCCTCTCCCAGGCTGCTTTGCTGTCCCTAGTTCCTCTGGAGTGTGAAGCTGGTTGGGAAATGCTGAGGTGACTGATGCAAATATGGCCAATAAGTTTAGGCTGGGGGTGAAGAGAAAGTTCTTCCCAGAAAGAGTAATTGGCCATTGGAATGTGCTGCCCGGGGAGGTGGTGGAGTCACCATCCCTGGAGGTGCTTAAGAAGAGCCTGGATGAGGCACTTGGTGCCATGGTTTAATTGATCAGATGGTGCTGGGTGGTAGGTTGAACTCGATGATCTGGAAGGTCTTTTCCAACCTGGTCATTCTATTCTATTCTATTCTATTCTATTCTATTCTATTCTATTCTATTCTATTCTATTCTATTCTATTCTATTCTATTCTATCCTATCCTATCCTATCCTATCCTATCCTATCCTATCCTATCCTATCCTAAAGTGTTTGGAAATACAGATTTTTTCTTGTGGCTGATACCATATTGTGTTTAGGAACAAACCCAATAATAACTTTGATTGGCAGGTCACTTGCCTTTAATTTCCTTGTATGGTGCAGTATGTAGTCCATGTCCATTTTGTGCACTCTATAGCCAAGCCTGAGTGTGTACAAACAGCATGGAGAGAGGGGTAATCAATCTGACAGCGTGAAACCTCTGAGGAAACACTGATAAGTACACCAGCTCATAAATTCTGCATAGAGAATCGTTCAACATTCATGGCCCCAAAGATTAAAACTGAGGCTCCTTCTGTCCCAGCTGTGAATTACTTTTGGCAGCAGCAATGTGCTCAGTAAACATCCACTCACAATCCTCACTGCTAATCCATATCTGTCTGCTCTAATTCTACTTACCAAAGGAGTCCAGGGTCGTATAGAGCTTTGCTCAGAAAAGTCTTGCTTTGATGAAGTCTTTCTTTCTGAGGTTAGTAATACTTGGGGTCCTATAGCTGAATTCTGTTAAGTCAAGATAAAGTGTATGTGATAAGCAGTCAGAATGTAGAGCACAGGGGACAGGCTGTTTTGGGCTGCTTTTTACTGTCTGCAGATAGCTTGGAACCAATGGAAACATCAGGAAACCTCAAGAGAGTCCCAGCTCTTTTGCCTGCATGGTAGATCAGGGACGTGCAGCATCAATGTAGAGGGGGGAGCACAGAAAAAAGCAAAAACCAAACCTGCATGAGGAAAAAGTTATTAATTCTGACTTGTAGTTTTACCTGTGCTGAAAGCTGAAACAGTGTTAGTTGTACCTGTGTGGTGGTTTGGCCCTGGATGGCCGCCAGATGCTTACCAAAGCTGCTCTAGCACTCTCTTTCCTAGGTGGACAGGGGAGAGGGAAAAGATAACAAGAGGCACATGGGTCAGGATAGAAGCAATTTAATAGGGGCAAAGGCAAAACCAAAGGCCATGGATGGAAGCAAAAGCAAACAAAGATGTTACTCTGTACTTCCCATCAGCAGCTGATCTCCAACCTCTCTCCAGGAAGTGGCTTCCCTGGACGACAGATGCCAGTAACAAATGTCCCACACCCTCTTTCTTCCCCTTGCCCTTCACTTCTGAGCGAATGTCATATGGGGAGGGACTTTTAGGGTGTTGGATAATGGTAGGTCTAGGGGGATGTAGCAAAACTAGAAATGGGTAGATTCAGATTGGATGTGAGGAAGAAGTTGTTTGCCAAGAGGGTGGTGAGAGACTGGCACAGGTTGCCCAGGGAGGTGGTGGAAGCCTCATCTCTGGAGGTTTTGAAGGGCAGGCTGGATGTGGCTGTGAGCAACCTGCTGTAGTGTGAGGTGTCCCTGACCATGGCAGGGGGGTTGGAACTGGCTGATCCTTGAGGTCCCTTCCAACCCTGACAATTCTGTGATTCTATGGTACAGAATACTCCTTTGGTCAGTTTGGATCATCTGGCCCAGCTGTGTCTCCTCCCAAGATCTTGCCCAACCCTCAGCCTACTGTTGTGGGGGGAAGGATGGAAAAGCACAGCCCGGGTGCTGTGCAAGCACTGCTCAGCAGTAGCCAAAGCACCTGTGTGTTATCAACACCCTTCCAGCTACCACTACAAAACACAGCACTAGGAAAGATGCTATGGGGAGAACTAACTCCAGCTCAGCCAAACCCAGTGCAGTCTGTCAGACCAGGAAAGGTGGAGGACTGCTGGAGGTTGGGAGTGGACAGCACACGAGAGAAGTTAGTGTCAAGATATTTTCAGAGACCATATGGAGGCTCCAGTCAGGGTGGAGTTCACCTTCCCTCATTACAGCCAGTCAAAAGGTTTGTGTCTAGGCCAGGCTGGTTGCTTGGGCTTCTGCTATAGCCAGATGGTAGAGAAAAATACTTCTTGAGGGCAATTCCTCTAACTTTTATGAGGTGTTTATGTAAAGGTAGAATGACTCACCCTCTGGAGGTATGAGCTTCTATTACTTAATTAAGGGGAGATGAACCATCTAATTAAACATCTACCTCTCGACTGCCTGGAATTAGCTGAGCTGAATCTCACCCATAGTACAGAACTTCTGCTTGGGAAGATGTGCTCTTTTCATGCACTTTTCACTTTTGCCATCAGTATTGCTACAGATTGTACATCTGTGTTCCAAATTATTGCATTTAAATCCTTTGAGGCTCCTTCGAAAGCTGGTGGAGGTATAGCCCCCGAGAGTGATGGTTCTGTGCATGCTTTTATCAGAGGAGCTTCCCTTTTTTGATTCTGAAAGCAGATTGGTGATACAAACTTATTGAAAGTCCCTGAGAAGGAATGAGGAGGAGTGATGGGCAAGCAAAGAAAATGATAAAATGAGCCAGTTGTGTAGGAAATGGAGATATCTCTGTGAAGGAGATGTTTCACATCTCCCTTACAAGGAGAGACTGAGGGAGCTGAGGGCCCTTTAGCTTGGAGGAGCCTGAGGGGTGACTCATTAGTGTTTATAAATATGTGAAGGGTGAGTGCCAAGAGGATGGAGCCAGGTGATGCCCAATGACAGCACAAGGGGCAGCGGTAGAAGTTGAGGCATAGGAAACAGGAGGAAGAATTTTTCCCTGTGAGGGTGACAGAACACTGGAAGAGGCTGCCCAGGGGGGTTGTGGAGTCTCCCCCTCTGGAGATATTCAAGCCCTGACTGGATGTGTTCCTGTGTGACCTGCTCTAGATGCTCCTACTCTGGCAGGGGGTTTGGACTGGATGAGCTTTCCAGGTCCCTTCCCTGACATTCTGTGACTCTGTGATTTACTTCTGCCAACTCCCTCAGCTCTCCTTGTCCATCTTATTTTTTGAGAAGGGATTATTTAGACTTCCATTCCATGCAATGAAACTGTTGCTGGTAAATCCAACCTGAAATATTACCCCCAAATCAGTTAATTTAGGAGAAGTTTGCATGCACAAAGCATCTGTGGTGGTTTCAAGAGAATCATCTACAAGGATTTTTAATATCAATAGTTTTAATAACTTAACCAGCCTGTAGGTCATAGTATCATAGTATCAGTCAGGGTTGGAAGGGAACACAAGGATCATCTAGTTCCAACCCCCTGCCATGGGCAGGGACACCCCACACTAGATCAGGCTGGCCAGAGCCTCATCCAGCCTGGGCTTAAACATCTCCAGGGACGGGGCCTCAACCACCTCCCTGGACAACCCATTCCAGGGCTTCACCACTCTCATGGTAAAGAACTTCTTCCTCACATCCAGCCTGAATCTCCCCACCTCCAGCTTCATTCCAATCCCCCTAGTCCTATCACTCCCTGAGATCCTGAGAAGTCCCTCCCCAGCCTTCTTGTAGTCCCCCTTCAGATCCTGGAAGGCCACAATAAGGTCACCTGGGAGCCTTCTCTTCTCCAGACTGAACAGCCCCAACTCCTTCAGTCTGTCCTCCTAGGAGAGGTGCTCCAGCCCTCTGGAGGTCAGTGGAGGTTACAATTTTTACCTGGGGCATTGTTTCTCCTGTAGCTTTTTAATCACACAGAACACACTTGATCATCCCAAAGAAGCTGCATAATTGCACTGTGTTAATTTTCTCTTGCCCCTCCCACTGCATTAGAAGTGTGAGAAGAAAATAATTTAACTTACAGAAAAGCAAATCCCCGAGCTGTTAATACTTCTATGTTCTTTGGAATTGGTTTTCAACCACCACCGCCAATCTAAATTGTAGCAGGCTGAATTCAGTCCTTTTCACAATCCCCCTGAAATGTTTTGGTTGCATTTGGTGAAATGTATTGGTGGTTGTGATGGTTTCCATTTCCTGCCTGCTGTGGCATGACTCCTTTGCATAGACTCCACTTTTTGCCTTTATTGTTCTAGTGGCATTGTCCCTGTGTTTAGGAGACTTCTAAATAGTTCTTCAAACTGTCCTATATGACCTATGATTTTTATTAGTTGTGATAATAGATGTGACAGTGTCTCAGATGAAAATATAGAATACAGAATGAACCAGGTTGGAAAAGAACTTCCGGATCATCAAGTCCAACCTATTACTCAGCACCATCTAATCAACTAAACCATGGCTCCAAGTGCCACATCCAAGCACTCCCGTGGTGGTGACTCCACCACCTCCCTGGGCAGCACATTCCAATGGCCAATCTCTTTTCTGGGAAGAATTTCTTCCTAACATCCAGCCTGAACCTCCCCTGGCACAGCTTGAGACTGTATCCTCTTGTTCTGGTTCTGGGTGCCTGGGAGAAGAGACCAACCCCTAAGCTTGATGAAAAAAATCAACCTCTATGTTCCAACATCTTATGGCTTACCAGCTACTAAATGCAAGTGCTCAAATGAGGGTTAGCAGAATGGGTGATCTATTTTCTACTCTGGGATGTAAAAACAGCCTGGAGTAAGCAAGAGGAGAGAGAGAGAAGCAGCTCACAGAGAAACAGAAATTTTTATCTAAGTTTATGTTAGAAGATGTAAATGTTTAAATGTTGAACTTCTCCTGGCCTTGCTGTAGCAAGCTAAATCATTCCTTCTAAGATACCACAAGAAAAACCTCTCTTCAGGAGGGGCAATGAGAGCCCTATAGGCTTTCAGAGCCCTAGGGATGGTGTGAGGAAAGCGTGTCATTACACTTACAGAATTAACCAGGTTGGGAAAGACCTTTGAGATCAAGTCCAACCTATGACCCAACACCTTCTCATCAACTAAACCATGGCACCAAGTGCCTCATCCAGGCTCTTCCTAAACACCTCCAGTGATGGTGACTCCACCACCTCCCTGGGCAGCACATTCCAATGTGAGTGGAGTAGATGAGTGAGCAAAGAGGACCTGCTATTGCTCTGCAGACAGTGGAGCAGTGTTAACAACTGATAGATGTGTAAGGGCTGTGTCTCTTTGAAAGAGCTTGAAGTTAAAGGGCTGGAAATTTGAACTCAAGTGAATCAAAGGAAGGATGTTCAGAGAAATGGACAAAAAACTGTCTTCACAGCTGTCTCTTCTATTTGGCATGCCCTCAGTGCTGTGATTGTTTTTTCTTCAGTGCTTTGATGATTAGGGAGTCTTTTCCAAACAAAGTACACATTGAGGCTGATACTGCAAAGTTATCTGGAACTGTTTGTTTGAAAATGGCTGCAACACAAATGCCACAGTCACTGCATTCACTTCCTTGACCAGCCTCTCTGAAAGAGAGCTTTTCTCCTTAACTCCACAGGAGGGAAGAAGTGGAGAAAGCAGAAAATTAGTAGATCCTCTTATCGTATTCTGTGCTGTATCTGTGAGCCACTGTGCTTACAAATAGCATGTCCCTCCCTGTGATTTTGCTGACAACTTGTAAGGCTCAAACTAATCAAAGGGATGCTAAGGAGGGGCACACCGGAAGGGAGGATGGAGACCCTGAGGACATAGAAGGGGAGCATAGCAATGGAGGACAGGATTCTGCCCTCATGAGAAAAGGTTCACTCACACAGTCTGTGCTATGACAGAATCACAGAACCACTGAACATTAGGGGTTGGAAGGGACCAATCCAACCCCTCTGCCAGAGCAGGATCGCCTAGGGCAGGTCACACAGGAACACATCCATGCAGGATTTGAATGTGTCCAGAGAAGGAGACTCCACAACCTCTCTGGGCAGCCTGTTCCAGTGCTCCATCACCCTCACCATAAAGAAGTGTCTCCTTGTGTTGAGGTGTAGCCTTCTATGTTCTAGATGGTACCTGTTGTTCCTTGTCCTATCACTAGGCACCATGGAAAAGAAACTGGCTTCTTCATCTTGACACCCACCCATCAGCTAGTGTTAGGCATTGATCAGATTCCCTCTCAGCCTTCTCTTCTCCAGACTAAACAGCCCCAGGGCTCTCAGTCTCTCTTCACAGGGCAGATGCTCAAGTCCCCTAAGCATCCTCATGACTCTCCCTTGGACTCTCTCCAGCAGTTCTCTGTTTCTCTTGAGCTGGGAAGCCCAGAACTGGACACAGGATTGCAGCAATGGTCTGAGCAGGGCAGAGTAGAGGGGGAGCAGAACCTCCCTAGCCCTGCTGGCCACCCTTTCCTTGCTACATCCCAGGATCCCATTGGCTCTCTTGGCCACGGGGGCACATTGCTGTCCCATGCAGAGCTTGCTGTCCACTAGGACACTTGTCCTTATTGAACTCATTTATGATGCTTATAAAGTGAGTTAGCACCTTTTTCCATCACTCATTCCCGTTGTTTCAAATTATCATAGGTCCTCTCACAGTGATGCATTTTATATAGCATGATGCCAGGGAAAAGGGTGTGAAAGCCTGGTCTATTAGTGTTTTGTGTCTCTTATCATAGTATCATAGTATCAGTCAGGGTTGGAAGGGACCACAAGGATCAGCTAGTTCCAACCCCCTGCCATGGCCAGGGACACCCCACACTAGATCAGGCTGGCCAGAGCCTCATCCAGCCTGGGCTTAAACACCTCCAGGGACGGGGCCTCAACCACCTCCCTGGACAACCTATTCCAGGGCTTCACCACTCTTGTGGTGAAGAACTTCCTCCTCACATCCAGCCTGAATCTCCCCACCTCCAGCTTCATTCCATTCCCCCTAGTCCTATCACTCCCTGAGATCCTGAGAAGTCCCTCCCCAGCCTTCTTATAGGCCCCCTTCAGATCCTGGAAGGCCACAATGAGGTCACCTTGGAGCCTTCTCTTCTCCAGACTGAACAGCCCCAATTCCTTCAGTCTGTCCTCCTAGGAGAGGTGCTCCAGCCCTCTGATCATCCTCTTGCTGATGGTGTGCTGAGATCTAAACTCTAGGGTGACTTATGCTGCAGTCTTCATTAAGAGTCTTTTTTATTTTCCATGGTTGTCTAAAAGCCAACCAACCAACCAAAGGTAAGAATGCAAAATCTGTGGGAGCTCTCACTTGCCTTCTGTTGCTTATGTACATGAATGGAATAGAATACTATAATCCTGTCTGAATTATGAAATCAATCTATCATCTAAGGTCAGAGTAATATATGTGCAGGGAGAAAAACCTCACTCTATTTTCCCTCTCCCTCCTCACTGGCCACCTTGGCTGTAGGCAGTATCCACACTATATATGGAGATGTATAACCATATGTATATATATATTTTATACATGTGTAGTCCCTACAGTTTTTATAGTTCATATTTTTTGCCATCTTTCTCTCAGCTGCTCTGTTATTTATCAAATTCCCTGAAAATGTGTTTCCAAGGCTTGGTGTATTTTCTTATTTATGCGCTTGTCAGAGAGCAGTTTTTATCTTCGGTGTGAAACTGCAAGATCCTAGACGCAGTCGATGGAAAACTCTCACTCGACATGCAACAAGACTTCATCAAAGTTGAGCAAGCATCTGGCTTGTGGAAAGTCACATATTTCCCAGAGCAGTAACAAGAGAAAACTCTTATCTGCAAAGTTTATATCCTTAGCCCAAAAAAGCCTCATTCCTTCCTGTAACTTTTGTCCAAATCAATGAAAACTATTTAGACTCCTTGAAACCCAGACAGGGCAAGCGAGACAAAAGCAAGCAAACAAACAAACCAAAACAGAGCAAAGCAAAGCAAGACAAAGCAAGAAAAAAAGAGGGAAAGAAGAAAAGGGGGGGGAGGGGGAGTATTTGATTTCTCTTTCCTATTACCAGAATAAACCTTAAGTGCCAACTAGATGTTTTATTTCCAAACACAGATATATTTGTTTCTTTTGGAGTATTCGTTATTTTGCCTGCACATGGTAATGGCAGCATGAACAACACTTAGCTAAAGAGGCAGGGAGGAGCTTTTGGGGACGAATTGCTCCAGCTTGAATGTAGTCACACAGCCTCTAGCTGTTGGGTCCCACAGTTCCTGTGTTTGAATTCCGCGGCATTGTTGCACAGAGCCAAGGAAACCAAAAGGAGGTTAACCGTTTGGCACATGCCGCAGCAATTCATAGCAACAAAAGAACATTAAGTGTTTGGCATACTTTCTAGCAAGTCAGTTGGAGAGGAAGAAGAGAGTCTAACGGTCAAAATATTAGAAGCAGCTGTGGATACCTCGAGCAGGTTCCAAGCCTTGAGAGAAGGGCACGCGGCTTTAAGAGCGAACAGGGAGGAGTGCTGGCGTTGGCTCATACCAGCTTTGAATGGCGAGGAGCAGAATACTTCAGTAAGTCTTAGTCAAGCTGTTTTAATTAGCCTACAGAAGAAAGAAATCTTAGGAACTGAAAACATCTTGCACTGAGTGGGTAAGCTTGATCAGTTTAGTCTGAACTATTTGGCTTCAGCCCGCGTGTCGCATTTGATGTTGGCCTTTGTACAACCAGAGAAGAGTCGTGTAGGAGAGAGGGGTTGGAAGTGCTCTAGACTGTTCTTTTCAGAGACATTTGTCCCTCCAGTTTGTGCACTTGAGCCAGAGAGTTCAGGGCAACACTTTGAAAAATAGTGCTTCTTGAAGCATAGCCATATTTCTCTGGCATCAATTCATATACAGTGGATACAGCCCTGGCACAGTCACAAAAAGGGAACTGATTACAGAAGTATATGGAGTGGTGATTTTAATAGGGCCACAGTTTATTAAAATCATAGCAAGCAGGGAAATGTTAAATCCAAAGGGGAGGGGGGTGGAAAAGATATGAGGTCTGTTAAAGTTTCACCTTTGTCAGACTCTTCAGGCATGAAAAAAGGAAAAGCTCAGCTGGTGAAACAGCCCTTCTTCTTTGGGCCACAGTGGTGAAGGCAAGTTCTAGAAGATTCAGATTACTAGCCTGTGAGATGCTGTTACTTGTCCTTCCTCAGAACAGCAGACAGCATTCACTGTGTGTACACAATCTGGATATACTCTGAAGGTTACCTTGTAGGTGCAGCTTTTCTGGTTTTTGGGGTCCTACCTTGAATTACTGGAGAACTGAGGCCAGAAGTCCAATATATGCACATACACCTACGTATCTCTGAGTTAGAAAAGAATCAGAGAGTCACAGAATGATAGGGGTTGGAAGGGACTTCTGGAGATCATCTAATCCAGTCCCCACCGCTGAGCAGGGTGCAGGGCGCGCAGGATGGCATCCAGACAGGTTTTGAATGACTCCAGAGATGGAGACTCAACCACCTCTCTGGGCAGCCTTGTCTGGTGTCCTACCACCCTTAAAGTAAACTTCCTCCTCCCACCCTCAGTGTAAAGAGGCTCCCCCTCATGTTTAGATGGAACTTCCTATGTTCAAATTTGTGCCTGTTCCCTCTGATCCTGTCACTGGGCATCACTGACAGCAGACTGGCCCCATCCTCCTGAGACCCACTCCTGGTGATCCCGAGGGTCTTTTCCAACCTGAATGTTTCAGTGGTACTGTGAGGCCTCATGAAGCTGCTCTCTTCAGTGCCATACTGAACATTTTACTGAAGATGTGTAAGAAAATACCCATTTAGCACCAGAAAAACTGTCAACACAAAATACTGAGAGAAATAATAATGGGACTTGATGATCTTTGAGGTCTCCTCCGACCTTGGTGATTCTGTGATTCTATGATCCTGTGAATAGTTTAGTCCGTTGCTTTTCTGGATGCCCACGAGTGCGCAGAGACCATCTGACTTGAACCCTTCTGACATTAGCCACCTGCTGCATAAGCTATAGGACCACTAAAATACAGTTGCAGAAGCATCCTGTTCTTTTTAGTTTCCAGACAGAAAAGCATTGCAGCCAACTGATGAAAACTGAGCAGGATAGAGAAAGAAGGCAATAAGAAAAAAAAAACCCTCTAGAGGTCTGAAATGGTTTTCCTCATGGTTGTTTACGGCACTGTCAAAAGGTATAATTGTGGTCTTGCAGAGCAGAGTAGGACAATATTCCTCCAAGCCATAAGAAAAAGTGTCACATGGATGTGGTCCAAAAAGCTATGGCAGACGACGAGCAGACTGATTCTTATCAGCTGATCAAAGGGCCAGCTGGGTCTGAAGTGATTTTAAAGTAAATATCTGATGCTCCAAATAATAAAGCAATTCGCTCTTCATTCCCAAAGAAATCTGTATGATTTGTTCTTTAATTCTTTCTTTTTTTCTTTTGTTTCTTCTTTTTTTTTTTTAATCTTATTTTTTCCTCCTTTTTATGGTTTGGTTTTTATTTTTTTTCATTCTTTTCCTTTTTTCCTTTTTCCTTCTTTCTGGCATTTTCTCAGCAGAGATTTGGTATTCTTGCAGATTTGATTTTTGGGTTTTTTTGGGGGTTTTTTGGGTTTTTTTTTTTTTTGAAACTTGGCTTTCTGCAACTCTTTAGGGACTTCTCCAGATGTTGGATGCTCAATAAAATGAATTCTGTTCCAGTTAAAAAGCCTTTGGAGAAGCACCGAGTAAGGCAACAGTCCATTGATTCTCTCATATTAGACTCAGTGTTGGGTTCATTTCATGGACTTCAGTTCAGCAAGTAAAAATGTGCAGCTGTTTCTCAACAGTGCTTTTGGCTGAAGAAGGCTTTTATGTGCTATTGAAATTGCCTACTTTTGGGGTTTTCTTCTTTTTTGTTTGGTTAGGGTGGGGTGGTTTTTTTTTTGGTGGTAAAGATAAAGGATGCTTTTTGCTTCCTTCAGTCATTGTTGTGTGAATCTGAGGCACCAGGGATGAATTGCTTTTAAACCCACGCTGACAGAATCAAGTTTTCTGCCGTTGGAGAGAGAAGTTCAAAACAACAACAGGACCAGACATTGCTGAATCTGCTGAGTAATTGCAGCATGTTTAGATTGGCTGTGGTTATTAAGTTTGGGAGGAGGAAAATGAAGAGTGAGAGTCAAGTTTTAAAATGCATTTAGAGAGCAGGGTAATCCCACATAAAGTAAGAGCATCTTACAATGGAAGGAAGTCAATTCAAGAACAGAGTCTGTATCTTGCTTCCTCTGCTTTTTACACTGGCACACAGTAGTTTAATAGACTGTACTTGTCATGGTGTGAGGCTGGTTGCCCCTTAATACAGCCACAGAGTTGAGTCCTCCAGTAGGACCGGAAAGGTGCAGGAGGTGGCCCCAGGAAATTGTACTTTTTGTTATTCAATCCCATAATTCTGCTATCTCTTTCTTAGTTGGCTGCAAGGCCAACTCACAGAATCATAGAATCAACGAGGTTGGAAAAGACCTCAGAGATCATCAAGTCCAACCTGTCACCCAACACCTCCTGACAACTAAACCGTGGCACCAAGTGCCGCATCCAAACCTTTCTTGAACGCCTCCAGGAATGGTGACTCCACCACCTCCCTGGGCAGCACATTCCAATGGGCAATCACTCTTTCTGGGAAGAACGTTCTCCTCACCTCCAGCCTAAACCTCCCCTGGCACAGCTTGAGGCTGTGTCCTCTTATTCTGGTGCTGGTTGCCTGGGAGAAGAGACCAACCTCTGCCTGGCTACAACCTCCCTTCAGGTAGTTGTAGAGAGCAAGAAGGTCTCCCCTGAGCCTCCTCTTCTCCAGGCTAAGCAACCCCAGCTCCCTCAGCCTCTCCTCATAGGGCTTGTGTTCCAAACCCCTCACCAACTTCGTTGCCCTTCTCTGGACACCTTCCAGCAAGTCAACATCCTTCCTAAACTGAGGGGCCCAGAACTGAACACAGGACTCAAGGGGTGGCCTAATCAGTGCAGTGTACTGTACAGGGGCAGAATGACCTCCCTGCTCCTGCTGGCCACACTCTTCCTGAGGCAGCCCAGGATGCCATTGGCCCTCTTGGCTGCCTGGGCACACTGCAGGCTCATGTTCAGCCTACCATCGACCAGTCCCCCCAGGTCCCTCTCTGCCTGGCCACTCTCCAGCCACTCTGGCCCCAGCCTGTAGTACTGCCTGGGGTTGCTGTGGCCAATGTGCAGAACCTGGCACTTGGATGTGTTCAATCTCATGCCCTTGGACTCTGCCCATCTGTCCAGCCTGTCGAGGTCCCTCTGCAAAGCCTCTCTATCCTCCAGCAGATCAACTCCTGCCCCCATCTTGGTGTCATCTGCAAAGTTCCTGATGAGGGACTCAATGCCCTCATCCAGATCATCAATAAAGATGTTAAAGAGGATGGGGCCCAGCACTGGTCCTTGGGGCACACCACTAGTTACAGGCCGCCAGCTGGATGTGGCACCAATACAATACAATACAATACAATACAATACAATACACACCAGGTTGGAAGAGACCTTCAAGATCATCGCGTCCAACCCATCAAACAATCCAACCCACCCAACAACTAGACCATACAGCCAAGCACCCCATCAAGTCTCCTCCTGAACACCTCCTGTGAAGGTGACTCCACCACCTCCACGGGTAGCCGATTCCAATGGGCAATCACTCTCTCCGTGTAGAACTTCTTCCTAACATCCAGCCTAAACCTGCCCTGGCGCAGCCTGAGACTGTGTCCTCTTGTTCTGGTGCTGGATGCCTGGGAGAAGAGGCCAACCTCTGCCTGGCTACAACCTCCCTTCAGGTAGTTGTAGAGAGCAATAAGGTCACCCCTCAGTCTCCTCTTCTCCAGGCTAAGCAACCCCAGCTCCCTCAGCCTTTCCTCATAGGGCTTGTGTTCCAAACCCCTCACCAGCTTTGTTGCCCTTCTCTGGACACCTTCCATCAAGTCAACATCCTTCCTAAACTGAGGGGCCCAGAACTGGACACAGTACTCAAGGTGTGGCCTAACCAGTGCAGTGTACAGGGGCACAATGACCTCCCTGCTCCTGCTGGCCACACTGTTCCTGATGCAAGCCAGGATGCCATTGGCCTTCTTGGCTGCCTGGGCACACTGCAGGCTCATGTTCAGCCTACCATCAACCAGTACCCCCAGGTCCCTCTCTGCCTGGCCACTCTCCAGCCACTCTGACCCCAGCCATTCACCACCACTCTCTGGGCTCGGCCCTCCAGCCAGTTCCTAACCCAATGCAGTGTGCTCTCATTTAAGCCATGGGCTGCCAGCTTGGCCAGGAGTTTGCTGCGGGGGACAGTGTCAAAGGCCTTGCTGAGGTCCAGGTAGACCACATCCACAGGCCTCCCCACATCCACCAGGCAGTCACCTGATCATAGAAGGAGATCAGGTTGGTCAGGCAGGACCTGCCCTTCCTAAATCCATGCTGGCTGGGCCTGATCCTTTGGCCATCCTGTAAGTGCTGTGTGATTGTTGATTGGGTGGGGTTTGGTTAATCTGTTAAAGGGATTCCTGTTGTATTTGTGAGGTCATGATAATGCCAAGGGAATTGTCCCTTTTAAAACATCCCATGTAAAACAAACTTCAAGAGTGGAAAGGTAAACCCAACAGATTTCTAATGAATGATGAGATATTTTTGTAATGCCAATTTTAAGCAGTCCCCCTGCAACAATGGCAGACTGCTGGTTTCCATGGGAATTTTTGTTTTAATCTTGCTGTTTCCTGGCCATCATAATAAAAACCCAGTTCATGTGAGGGCTACTTCTATGGAATGGACACGGCCATGACAGAAGGGTTGGGTTTCTCTTGATAACTGAATTTTACTAGGACTGCTCATAGAATCATAGAACCATAGAATAGTCAGGGTTGGAAAGGACCTCAAGGATCAGCCAGTCCCAAGCCCCCTGCCATAGGCAGGGACACCTCACACTACAGCAGGTTGCTCACAGCCACATCCAGCCTGGCCTTCAAAACCTCCAGGGATGAGGCTTCCACCACCTCCCTGGGCAACCTGTGCCAGTCTCTCACCACCCTCATGGGGAACAACTTCTTCCTAACATCCAATCTCAATCTACCCATTTCTAGTTCTGCTCCATTCCCCCAGTCCTATCCCTCCCTGACACCCTCAAAAGTCCCTCCCCAGCTTTCTTGTAGCCCCCTTCAGATCCTGGAAGGCCACAACTAGGTCTCCTGGGAGCCTTCTCTTCTCCAGACTGAACAACCCCTGATTGGGCTGCATTGCTTGCAGTACTCCTGCTACTTGGGTTTCACACCTTGTAACATCTAATATTATGGACTCAGACATCAGGATATTTTCTACAGCTCCCCTCAGAAGATGTAACTTCCTTGAAGCCTACTTTCCTTAGAAAATTTTATTCCCTGAGTTGGAAGGATTTTATTTTTCCTTTCTGATAAATGTTAGGATATAATCTTCACATCATTCCTTTGTACCTCTTGTATTATCTCTTTTAGTGAAACTTACATTTTTCTACACTTCAACAGGGCCTAACACTGACATTTTTGCTCCTCAGATGTTCTCTGTCAACAGCAAGGCCATGATCTTTCAATCAGCACACAGCTTTTGATAGCCAAAAGAGTGTTCTTTATGCCATCTATTATTCTTCAGCAAATGCTATTGAAATGAGTAATGACAGCTCTTCTTCATGTTTCTTGCTGTGGTTTTACTTCTCAAATTGACTTCAGTTTATCAATCAGTTTGCTGAGGATACCAAACTGGGAGGCATGGCTAAGACACCTGAAGGCTGTGAGGCCATACAGAGACTTGGACAGTCTGAGAGCTGGGCACAGGGGAACCTGATGAGGTTCAACAAGGATCAGTGCAGAGTCCTGCACCTGGAAAGGAAGAGTAAACTGGAGCAGGACAGGCTGGGAGGTGATCTGCTGCAGAGCAGCCCCAAGGAGAAGGACCTGGGAGTGCTGGTGGGCAACAAGTTCTGCATGGGACAGCAATGTGCCCTGGGGGCCAAGAAGGCCAAGGGGATCCTGGGGTGCATGCAGAGGAGTGTGTCCAGCAGATCCAGGGAGGTTCTCCTCCCCTCTACTCTGTCCTGTTGAGACCTCCCCTGGAATATTGCATCCAGTTCTGGGCTCCCCAGTTCAGGAGGGACAGGGATCTGCTGGAGAGAGTTCAAGGGAGGGCTATGAGGATGCTGAAGGGACTGGAGCACTGCCTGGGGAGGAGAGGCTGAGAGCCCTGGGGCTGTTCAGTCTGGAGAGGAGAAGACTGAGAGGGGATTTAATCAATGTCTATTAATATCTGAGGGCTGGGGGTCAGGAGGGAGGGCACAGGCTCTGCTCACTTGCACCCTGTGATAGGCCAAGGGGCAATGGATAGAAACTCCAGCACAGGAGGTTCCACCTCAACATGAGGAGGAACTTCTTCACTGGGAGGGTCACAGAGCTCTGGAGCAGGCTGCCCAGAGAGGTTGTGGAGTCTCCTTCTCTGGAGACTTTCCAGCCCTGTGTGCCCTGTGCTGGATTCTCTGTTCCTGCTCTGGCAGAGGGGTTG
The DNA here is from genome assembly GCA_033816785.1 of Picus viridis. Classification (NCBI taxonomy): domain Eukaryota; kingdom Metazoa; phylum Chordata; class Aves; order Piciformes; family Picidae; genus Picus; species Picus viridis. The sequence continues at coordinate 12,244,647 of CM066567.1, forward strand.
GACTCAATGATCTCCAGAGTCCCCTTCCAACCTCTAATGTCTGTGATCCTGTGATCAAAAAGGTATTTTCATTTCCTTTCCTGTCAATGCATGGCAAGTAATTAAAGGATGGAATAGATCCTCCTGCTGTGCTGTGGATGCCTGTGCATCTCTGTATCTCTCTGGTCTTAATCTTATGAAGAGAATGTTGGAATGCATGCATGACCTTTACATACAGCAGGTTGCCAGGAGATGCAGATCTGCAGGCACTGAATGGCCCTCTGTAAAAGCTGAGCAGCTCTATGGTCAGGGTCCTGCAAAATCTGTAGGCTTAATAATTTATAATCCTGGCTAAATGACTTTGGAACCAAGGCTTGATACATTACACAGCCAAAGGATAACAAATTTATTCCAAACAGTCTTTGCATGCCTGTCTCTTGAACAGAAGGAAAACTGAGAATTGGACAGGGATTGCTCCTGCAGCAAATTAGAAAGGCTGATGGCCTTTGATCCCTATGGTAGCCTTGGGATGGAGCAGTAATTCAGACCAGCATTGCTTTGGGCCAAGTTTGAAGATGGTCTACCTCATCTTGCCGCAGATGTGAGGACGGATGACCTTAGCAGGCATCAACCCTTTCACAGTTCCTGTGTGCTCATGACATGATTCCCTCTTCTCTACCACCCACTCACATCTGTGTAAAGACCTGCTATAATTTCATGGATCAGCACAACTCCAGAGAGAGCTTAGAGCTGTCTTCATGGTATCTTGGGAGCTGGAAGCAGTTGCTTTGGCAATTCCTCCGTTTGCTCCCCACACAGCAGGAAGTGAAAGATGCCTCAATAAAGGGGTTGGCTGCTTGTCTGGTTTTTGCCTGTCCTCTCCTGAGGGTCTCCAGGGAATCTCACATTAATCTTGCAGTGGAAGCTAATTGTCTGGGTCACTAACCCTAATTTAAACTTTCTGGAGAAGACGTTCTGAAAGGGAGCATGAAGCATCATTATGTGTTGCAAACAGCAAGGCAGTGCTGTCTAAAGCAGGCAAGCTGGTATGCTTTGGTTCAGTCTAGGTGTCTCTCTTCATATTAAGTATTTCCTCTTGAATCAATAAAATACTGTTTCAGTTTCATACATTTTTCAAGGGAGGGGATTCTCCCCCTCTACTGCACTCTGCTGAGACCACACCTGGAGCACTGTGTCCAGTTCTGGAGCTTCTGTTCCAGGAAGGATCTGGAGATGCTGGAAGGTGTCCAGAGAAGGGCCACGAGGATGAGCAGAGGGGTGGAGCTCCTCTGCTCTGGAGACAGACTGAGAGAGTTGGGGCTGTGCAGTCTGGAGAAGAGAAGGCTCCCAGGAGACTTTCTTGTGGCCTTCCAGGATCTGAAGGGGGCTCCAAGAAAGCTGGGGAGGGACTTTGAGGGTGTCAGGGAGTGATAGGACTGGGGGGAATGGAGCAGAACTAGAAATGTGTAGATTGAGATTGGATGTTAGGAAGAAGTTGTTCCCCATGAGGGTGGTGAGAGACTGGCACAGGTTGCCCAGGGAGGTGGTGGAAGCCTCATGCCTGGAGGTTTTTCAGGCCAGGCTGGCTGTGGCTGTGAGCAACCTGCTGTAGTGTGAGGTGTCCCTGTCCATGGCAGGGGCTTGGGACTGGCTGATCCTTGAGGTCCCTTCCAACCCTGACAATTCTATGGTTCTATGATTCTTTTTCCCTCATACAGGAGAGGATGTAGCACTGACCCCTGCACATTCACACTACAAGCAGTCAGTGTTATTTTTTTTGTTAGATACCACTTAGTCAAATTGTGATTCATTTAAAGTGTGGCAAAGATGAAACAGCTGAGATAGGACAAAGAAAAGCATGGTGATTAATGCAGAGCTCCAAGTTTCCTTGGTTTACCTCAAATGATACTGAATGATGAACAGTCCTGCTCTTCCTGATTATGGTCTGCATTCTCCTGACTAGGCAGGTGAAACAGATGGTGTAATAAACACCAGCTGGCTCTGCTGAATCTCCTGTTAGCATCTATCATTACACTGGTGTTTCAGATGTAAGAGCTGAGGAATGTATGGGCCTGACCATTTTGGTCAGCTGGCATTTTCTGACTGATTTGTCCCACTTCTCTCATGCTACTGCTAAATATGGGGGATGCTTACAGCCTGGTCTCATCTGTCCATTTGAGAACATTGCCACTAGTGCTAGTTATAGGGCTTTGTGCAGAAAACAGCTCAGTCCTGATCTTATTTTGAACACTGAAAATCCCACTTCATTTTAACAAGAGTGTATTGAGATCCAACAGATTTTATCAAGCAAGTTCTCAAAACTTATTTTTTTTTAAGCCCAGGTGTTGTGTACCTCACAAATCTCACTGAAGTAATCAGGTTCTCTTCAGCACACACAAGGACTGGGAATGTAGGTGCTGAAGATTAAAACTTTAGGTGAGGTGCTACCCTTGACAGCACAGAATCATAGAATACATCCAGTTGGAAGAGACCTCCAAGATCATGCAGTCCAACCCTTGACCCAGCACTGAAGGGTCAACACTAAACCATGTCCCTAAGCACCAGGTCCACCTCCAGGGATGGTGACTCCACCACTGCACTGGGCAGACCATTCCAATGCTTTGTAACCCTTTCAGTGAAGAAGTGTTTCCTAAGATCCACTCTAAACCTCCCATGGTGCAGCTTGGAACCCCTCCTCACTCCAACCTCCCTTCAGGTAGTTGTAGAGAGTGATGAGGTCTCTCCTCAGGCTTCTTTTCTCCAGACTGAACAACCTGAGCTCCCTCATCTGCTCCTCCAGGGCCTTCACATGCCTTGTTGCCCTTCTCTGGACACACTCCAGCACCTCAGTAACCTTCCTACAGCAAAGCATTCTATGATTCTGTGATGAATCTATCACCTCCTCCCACCTGCAGCCCCTTTGTAGTCAGCACTATGAAAAGATGGAGCTGTTGCCACTAATAGATGCCTGAGGTTCTAAATGGATGTGATAGAATCATAGAATCACAGAATCAACCAGGTTGGAAAAGACCTCAGAGGTCATTAAGTCCAACCTATTCCCTAATACCTAACACCTCCTGACAACTAAACCGTGGCTCCAAGTGCCACATGCAAGCCTTTCTTGAATACTTCCAGGGATGGTGACTCCACCACCTCCCTGGGCAGCACATTCCAATGGCCAATATCTCCTCCTGAGAAGAACTTTCTCCTCACCTCCAGCCTAAACTTCCCCTGGTGCAACTTGAGACTGTGTTTTCTTGTTCTGGTGCTGGGTGCCTGGGAGAAGAGACCAACCCCCACCTGTCTACAACCTCCCTTCAGGTAGTTGTAAGAAAAGGCTTGAAGAGGAACTGAATAAATTAGAGAGCCAGTCAAAAGCAGAAGGGTTGTCTCAAGCTGCACCAGCGGAAGTTTAGGCTGGAGGTGAGGAGAAAGTTCTTCACTGAGAGAGGCATTCGTGATTGGAATGTGCTGCCCAGGGAGGTGGTGGAGTCACCATCCCTGGAGGTGTTCAAGAGGGGATTGGACGTGACACTCGGTGCCATGGTCTAGTCATGAGGTCTGTGGTGAGAGGTTGGACTCGATCTTTGAGGTCTCTTCCAACCTTGGTGATTCTGTGAGATATTATGGAGGGAGAATTAATTCCATTCAAGTGGCAAGACAAAGAGAGGCCTTGGAAAAAGACGAGAAGAGTTGGTTACGCAGAACACAGATTGGCAAGAGATGAAGTGGGACAACCAAAGGAAAACTTTCCTAATGTCTCAGAGGAACGTACTTTAAATTAGGTCTTGGCATGGAACACACAGAGTATTGCAATGCATTTTGATCTGAATATGGAAAGATAATGCCAAATTAGGGGGAAAAAAAATAATTCAACTTTCTGGAGTGGAATTTTTTATTCAGGAGTGAATGTATGGTAGATGAACAGTGGAGCAGGAGATCAAGCTGCAGTCAGAGCCAGCCACATGCTTGTGAAAGTGCAAACTGAGCACGAGTCTGGATTTGAGATACAGATGCATGTTCTGACCCCCAGATGTGGAAGCTAAATGTAACTCAAGTAACCTTCTTAACAGGGCTGGCCTGGTTTCTGCTGGTGGGATGCTGATCTTTGATACTGTGACAGTTGTAGGCTATGCCTTTAAGAAGGACAGCTATTCAAACACTCTGGCAGAATGTTTTGGTGTAAAACAGGGGGTGGAACTGGATGATGCCAAACAGAAAGGGAGCTGGGGGTACTGATTGACAGACACCTAAGCATGAGCCAGCAGTGGGCCCAGGTGGCCAGGAAGGCCAAGGGCATCCTGGCCTGCATCAAGAATAGTGTGGCCAGCAGGAGCAAGAAAGTCATTGTCCCCCTGTACTCAGCACTGGTTAGGCCACACCTTGAGTACTGTGTCCAGTTCTGGGCCCCTCAGTTTAAGAACATCGAGACACTTGAACATGTCCAGAGGTTAGGAAGAAGTTCTACACAGAGAGAGTGATTGCCCATTGGAATGTGCTGCCCAGGGAGGTGGTGGAGTCACCATCATTGGAGGTGTTCAGGAGGAGATTTGATAGGGTGCTTGGTGCCATGGTTTAGTTGTTTAGGTGGTGTTGGATTGGTTGATAGGTTGGACGTGATGATCTTGAAGGTCTCTTCCAACCTATTCTGTTCTGTCCTATTCTGTTCTATTCTATTCTATTCTATTCTATTCTATTCTATTCCAATTATACCTCACTTTTTAGCCAGTGAGAGGCACGCTTAGGCTTGGGTTTGTTGGTGTTGTTTTTTTCCACCTCAGAGATTTCCTGAAGTAAAAATCTCTGGCTTTGTGGGTGCCTCAGAGTGGCTCCTCTTAGATGAACTGAACAGACCCATGGTTTTTTTCCTTGGTGTCTTCAGGGATTTGCCTCAGTACCCAGAAGATTTTAGTTCTTTTGTTTAGCTCCAAAAACATCTCACAGCACACTGGCCATAGTGGCTTTAATAGGTAGTGGTGTTTGCTTTTTTCTTTCAAGCTATTGCAGAAGGAGGACAATGTCTACTTTTTGCTTAATAGTTGAATATTGTGCTTAAATTTTGTACTCACAGCAAGACACAACAAACAGAGGTGGCTTAGGCTTTTCACAAACACCCATTTCCCTGACGAGTGTCCTGGAATCATAGAATCATTTTGGTTGGAAAGACCTTTAATATCATCAAGTCCAACCATTATGTAATTCAAGCAAGACCGCTGCTAAACTGTGTCACTCAGCACCACATCTCACAGTCTTTGAAACACCTCCAGGGCTGTGGAGCCAGCCACCTCCCTGCAGAGCCTGCTCCAGCCTTTGGGAACCCTTCTGTATCACAGTATCGCTAAGGTTGGAAGAGACCTCAAAGATCATCGAGTCCAACCTGTCACCACAGACCCCATGACTAGACCATGGCACCAAGTGCCACATCCAATCCCCTCTTGAACACCTCCAGGGATGGTGACTCCACCACCTTCCTGGGCAGCACATTCCAGTGATGAATGACTCTCTTGGTGAAGAACTTTCTCCTCACCTCCAGCCTAAACCTCCCCTGGCACAGCTTGAGACTGTGTCCTCTTGTTCTGGTGCTGGTTGCTAGAGAGAATAGACCAACCTCTTCCTGGCTACAACCACCCTTCAGGTAGTTGTAGAGAGCAATGAGGTCGCCCCTGAGCCTCCTCTTCTCCAGGCCAAACAACCCCAGCTCCCTCAGCCTCTCCTCACAGGGCTGTGCTCAAGGCCTCTCCCCAGCCTTGTTGCCCTTCTCTGGACACATTCAAGAGCCTCAATGTCCTTCTTAAACTGAGGGGCCCAGAACTGGACACAAGACTCAAGGTGTGGCCTAACCAGTGCAGAGTACAGGGGCACAATGACCTCCCTGCTCCTGCTGGCCACACTGTTCCTAATGCAGGCCAGGATGCCATTGGCCTTTTTGGCCACCTGGGCACACTGCTGGCTTATGTTTAGGTGGCTATCAATCAGCACCCCCAGGTCCCTCTCTGTTTGGCAGCTCTCCAGCCGCTCCGACCCCAGCCTGTAGCTCTGCCTGGGGTTGCTGTGGAAAAGTGCAGCACCTGGCACTTGGACTTATTGATTGCCATCCCATTGGACTCCACCCATAAAACTTCTGGGGAATAAGTTTCTTCTCATACCCAACCTAAAGCTCCCGTGGTGCAACTTGAAGGCGTTTCCTCTCATCCAACACTTGTTATTAAGGAGAAGAGATCAACCCCCACCTGGCTCCAACCTCCTTTTAGGGAGCTGTAAAAAGTGACAAGGTCCCTCCCCCCGGCCTGCTTGCTTTCTGTGGGAATATCCAATACTTTCCAATGCAGTGGAGTCAAGATCAGAGGACACTGAGAAAGCCCTTCTGACAACATTCAGAGCAAAATTCTTTGTTTCTATTCTGTGAGTGAATGAGGTTTTGGTTGCTTGGTTGGTTTTTTGGTAGGATCAACCTGTAGGAACAAGTGTAAGGTTAACTGGGATTTATTAGATTGCTGGATGAGGAGAAAGCTAACAAAGGGAAGAGTCAAGGCTCCCATAGGCTGCATCTGCCAGCCTGTGGAATGAGAGTAAAAGGGTTGCTGGAAGGGCCACAAGGATGAGCAGAGGGCTGGAGCTGCTCTGCTATGAGGACAGACTGAGAGAATTGGGGTTGTTCAGTCTGGAGAAGAGAAGGCTCCCAGGAGACCTAATTGTGGCCTTCCAGTATCTGAAGGAGGTTACAAGAAAGCTGGGGAGAGACTTGTTAGGGTGTCAGGGAGTGATAGGACTGGGGGGAGTGGAGCAAAACTATCAATGGGTAGATTGAGTTTGGATGTTAGGAAGAAATACTTCCCCATGAGAGTGGTGAGAGGCTGGCACAGGTTGCCCAGGGAGGTGGTGGAAGCCTCATCCCTGGAGTTTGGATGTGGCTGTGAGCAACCTGCTGCAGTGTGAGGTGTCCCTGGCCATGGTAGGGGGGCTGGAACTGGCTGATCCTTGAGGTGCCTTCCAACCCTGACAATTTTATGATTCTGTGAATTTCCAGAGCAGATAGCTGTGGTATGCTGCTCACAGCTCCTTGTCACCATGTGAGACTACTCAATGCACAGCTTAGATTAGGAGGGGTTCAGTGTTTAATTAAAAGGTAAAGCAGGCCCATTCCCTTTAGATGTGCTCCTAACAATACAGAGGGGAAATGAGTTTATTTGAATTTTGTGCAAGTGATATGATCTCCAATTTCCTAGGTAGTGTTACTGGATGCTTCTACAGAAGATGAAACATGTTTATAGCAACTGAATATATTAAAAATGTCCCCAGCACACAGCTGTGTCCCTGGAGGATTAGGTGCCTGGAAGCCAGGTTTATGAAATAATAGGGGAGGGGCCCTCAGAGGCTGCTCCTTGCAGAGTAAAAGTGAAGAGGCAGACCACCAATGAACAACTTGAGAAGATTTATGGCAAACATTTTACCTCTGCAGGGTTAGATGACGTGACAGTTTTTGTAATGCTCTGTACTGTGCAAGAAAGAGCAGACAGGGAGAGCCTCCCTTCTGAGAACACAGATTTCCACCACCAATCCCTCTGTGTGCTCTCTTGTTTGCCAGTAGGGTGAAACAGCTTTAATATTAGAAATATGTTCTCTCTGGCTCCAATTTCAATCTCAGCCACACTCCTTAAATAAGAATCTATAATCCAACTGCCTGCCCTTGCAGAGTTCCTTCTAATATATCTGTAAATGAAAGTATGTGTGTGAGCACAGGCTGCATGAGTTTAGCTAAGCTGGCTTGGAGCACACATATTTTAGCTAAGGGAGCACAGGATTTTGTGCAGACAATGTCTATATCACCTGCCTCTGTTCTGCTTCAGTTAGGAAAGATCAGAATGGAATGTCTGTGTGAGGAGGGGAAAATTCAGCTATAATCAGTGATTAGATGGGTTTTTATGCAAACCACATTGTGAAGGGAGTAACTACCATTCCTCAGCTGGTAAGCATGAAGGTACTAAAAATCTGGGGCTTTGGAAAAACCAAACCAAACCAAACCAAAACCCTTCTTGCTGGGAAATACAAAGAAAAGGAATTGGGGGTGCTGGTGGATGAAAAGCTCCACATGAGCCACCTGGGCTGCAGGTCAAGGGAGGGGATTCTCCCCCTCTGCTCCACTCTGCTGAGACCACACCTGGAGCTCTGTGTCCAGTTCTGGAGCCTCTGTTCCAGGAAGGATCTGGAGGTGCTGGAAGGTGTCCAGAGAAGGGCCACGAGGATGAGCAGAGGGCTGGAGCTGCTCTGCTATAGAGACAGACTGAAAGAGTTGGGGCTGTTCAGTCTGGAGAAGAGAAGGCTCTGAGGAGACCTAATTGTGACCTTCCAGGATCTGAAGGGGGCTCCAAGAAAGCTGGGGAGGGACTTTTGAGGGTGTCAGGGAGTGATAGGGCTGGGGGAATGGAGCAGAACTGGAAATGGGTAGATTGAGATTGGATGTTAGGAAGAAATTGCTCCCCCTGAGGGTGGTGAGAGACTGGCACAGGTTGCGCAGGGAGGTGGTGGAAGCCTCATCCTTGGAGGATTTGAAGGGCAGGCTGGATGTGGCTGTGAGCAGCCTGCTGTAGTGTGAGGTGTCCCTGTCCATGGCAGGGGGGTTGGGACTGGCTGATCCTTGAGGTCCCTTCCAACCCTGACAATTCTGTGATTCTATGTTTTTTTTTTCTGTCTTAATAGGGTAAAACAAAATAAACCAAACCAAACCAAAACAAAACAAACAAAAAAAAAACCAAAAACCCAACAACAAAAAAGAAAAATCCAGAGAAATAAGGAGAAGATCAGTTTTGAATGTTTAAAGCTATAATTTAAAACATTAAAAAGAAAAAGAAAAAAAAAAAAGAACCAAAATCTGCTCTTGATTATAGATGATTTCCAATGAATGAAAAGGGGTAGCATGTACACATCCAAAGGAGAGAATTTGGCTCGTGATCATAAGTGAAAGAAGAGACTTGAGCAATGCAAACTCCATGTAGCCATCATCATTATCATAAAAACACACGTGGTTGAATTTTAGAAAGTGTTCACAAATGTGGTGACAGAGGATGAAGAGATTTGAAGGCCAAGGGGATCCTGGAGTACATTAAGAGGTTTCCAGCAGATCCAGGGAGGTTCTCCTCCTCCTCTACTCGTCCCTGCCGAGACCTCACCTGGAATATTGCATGCAGTTCTGGGCTCCCCAGTTCAGGAGGGACAGGGGTCTGCTGGAGAGAGTCTAACAGAGGGCTACAAGGATGCTGAAGGGACTGGAGCACTGCCTGGTGAGGAGAGGCTGAGAGCCCTGGGGCTGATTAGTCTGGAGATGAGCAGACTGAGAGGGGATTTAATAAATGTCTATCAATATCTGAGGGCTGGGGGTCGAGGTTGGCCATTGGAATGGGCTGCCCAGGGAGGTGGTGGAGTCACCATCACTGGATATCTTCAAGAAAAGCCTGGATGACGCACTTAATGCCATGGTCTAGTTGATTGGATAGGGCTGGGTGATGGCTTGGACTGGATGATCTTGGAGGTCTCTTCCAACCTGGTTGATTCTCTTATTCTATGAAAATGAAATAAATAGCAGCTGTTCTTTTTCCTGCTTGATAAGTAGGGTATAGGCAAGACCTATAGGTAGTAGGGTATAGGTAGGTCTTATACCAGAAATCTCCCTGAGTGTTCAAAGCATTGGACACAGGGAGATAGAAAGGCATCATGAGCTGTGTTAACTTGAAATAGTTCACAGAAAGGGTCATGTGAACTGAGGGATTCTTGATGACTAAAGTCTTCCAATCTGGTTTTTTTTTGTAGCCATAAGGGGAATGATGGTACTTCATCTTCCTAGAGTAAGGCTGGAGACTTATGCTTGGCTACTCAATACACTGTGTGGCTAACTTTTAGAGAACAGAAAAGATCAGAGAGGTTATAAAGAACTGCATTCTAGAAGTCTTCATTAGATTAGAATAGAATAGAATAGAATAGAATAGAATAGAATAGAATAGAATAGAATAGAATAGAATAGAATGGAATGGAATGGAATGGAATGGAATGGAATGGAATGGAATGGAATGGAATGGAATGGAATGGAATAGACCAGACCAGACCAGGTTGGAAGAGACCTTCCTGATCATCAAGTCCAACCTATCGCCCAACACCATCTGATCAACTAATCTGTGGCACCAAGGGCCTCATCCAGGCTCTTCTTAAACACCTCCAGGGATGGGGACTCCACCACCTCCCTGGGCAGCACATTCCAATGGCCAATCTCTCCTTCTGGGAAGAACTTTCTCCTCACCTCCAGCCTAAACCTCCCCTGGCGCAGCTTGAGACTGTGTCCTCTTGTTCTGGTGCTGGTTGCCTGGGAGAAGAGACCAACCTCTGCCTGGCTACAACCTCCCTTCAGGTAGTTGTAGAGAGCAAGAAGGTCTCCTCTGAGCCTCCTCTTCTCCAGGCTAAGCACCCCCAGCTCCCTCAGCCTCTCCTCACAGGGCTGTGCTCCAGACCCCTCCCCAGCCTCACTGTCCTTCTCTGGATACCTTCCAGCATCTTGACATCTTTCCTAACCTGAGGTGCCCAGAACTGGACAGAGGACTCAAGGTGTGGCCTAACCAGTGCTGAGTGCAGGGCCAGCATGTAAATCAATAGTCTTGCTTTAAAGAGACAGATGCTTCCATGGAAACGGACTCCCCACAGAAATGCAAAGCTGGGCTCTGCCACCAGGCTAAAGGGAACATTTATAGTCTTTTGCTTTTCCCACTGCAATATAAAAGTTAGCCCTGCTCTTCACTAAATCTTGAGCTCCTTTATCATGTAAATATATGGGAAAGTTGTCTGGATCTGTGGGTGTGGAGTTTCCAACTTGTCAAGCAGAATGTCAATTATCTTATTCTGAAAAGACCAGGAAGTGACAGCAATCTTTAAGAGATGTGATCAGGATTCCCCAGGCCCAAAGATATAACATCATCCAGCACTTGGTGGTTTGTGCTGCCCACACCATGCACTTCATAAAACAAGATCTGCAATTGGAGTATTCTACAGTCCTGCAATGAAAGTATGCTCCTTGAGTCTGAGGTTTATAACCTCTACATTGAACTAATTTCTTACTGAGAGAGAAAAAAATGCACTGCAGAGAGAGCTTCTTCTGAGGTCTTCAGGATATTCTTACAAACAAGAGAAAGCAGGATCCAGCTCTTGCAGAAACCTCTGGCAAAACTGAGGGTGCTCCACACGTTTCAGCAGGACAGGTCCACCTTGGTGGTGGAGGACACTCAGACACCTCAAAGCCAAACCAAACCCTGCAGCACGGCTCTTTTCTATGGCATGAGGATGATGGTCTGGGAGGGCTCTGCCCTTCTCAGTACTGGGTGTTCTCTGGAATGAGGCTGTTCTGTACTCTGCCCTGGTGAGACCTCACCTGCAGTACTATGTCCAGTTTTGAGCTCCCTAGTTCAGGAGGGACAGGGATCTGCTGGAGAGAGTCCAAGGGAGGGCTACAAGGATGGTGAAGGGACTGAAGCACTGCCTGGGGAGGAGAGGCTGAGGGCCCTGGGGCTATTCAGTCTGGAGAGGAGAAGACTGAGAGGGGATTTAATTAATATCTATCAATATCTGAGGGCTGGGGGTCAGGAGGGAGGGGACAGGCTCTGCTCACTTACACCCTGGGATAGGACAAGGGGCAATGGATAGAAACTCCAGCACAGGAGGTTCCAACTCAACATGAGGAGGAACTTCTTGACTGGGAGGGTCACAGAGCCCTGGAACAGGCTGCCCAGTGAGGTTGTGGAGTCTCCTTTTCTGGACCCTTTCAAGCCCTGTCTGGATGTGTTCCTGTGTGACCTGTGCTGGATTCCATGGTCCTGCTCTGGCAGGGGGGTTGGACTCAATGATCTCTGGAGGTCCCTTCCAACCTCTGACATCCTGTGAGCCTGTGAGGTGCATTTTATCCCCATCTCAGTGCTCAACTGTCATGTTTTGAGAATGGTGCCTTTAACAAAAACAACAAAAACATATGGAGTGGAGTCCTCCAGAAGGACTAGGAAGGTCATGGGGATGAACCCTGGAAAGTTGTAATCTGTTATTCAAACCCATAATTCTGCTCTCTCTCTGAATTGGCAGCAAGGCCAACTTGCTCTCTTTCCTCCCTCCCTTCAGCTCTCCAGAGGGAGTCCTTATCTGATAACCCATTCTGGGGCAGGGCCTGTTCATGGCCTTCAGAGGTCTGACTACTTTTTTCCTGTGCAATTTTGGCCTCCTTAGACCAGGGAGGCAATAAGGGGCGGAGAAAAGGAGCAGCTGGGGTCTGGGGTTTAGTCTGGTTGGGGGAAGGTATTTGGTGTTTTCATGCATCCTGTTCATGTATCAGGTGTTAAGGATTCAGGTGTTCTGTGTGTTCCTGTATATTTCTGAATAACAATTCTGTACTTCTCTCCAATTCAGCCAGGGCCTCTTTATGTTACTTCTTTTGGGAGTAACAACATTTCTGTCCGCTCTTTAAGCTAAGACACTAATAAATCTCGACTGACTCTCAGCTGTGTCCACTGAAACCCAGAATTGCAGAATCATAGTATCATAGTATCAGTCAGGGTTGGAAGGGACCACAAGGATCAGCTAGTTCCAACCCCCTGCCATGGCCAGGTACACCCCACGCTACATCAGGCCGGCCAGAGCCTCATCCAGCCTGGTCTTTAACACTTCCAGGGACGGAGCCTCAACCAGCTCCCTGGACAACCCATTCCAGGGCTTCACCACTCTCATGCTGAAGAACTTCCTCCTCACGTCCAGCCTGAATCTCCCCACCTCCAGCTTCATTCCATTCCCCCTAGTCCTATCGCTACCTGATAGCCTGAGAAGTCCCTCCCCAGCCTTCCTGTAGGCCCCCTTCAGATCCTGGAAGGCCACAATGAGGTCACCTGGGAGCCTTCTCTTCTCCAGACTGAACAGCCCCAACTCCTTCAGTCTGTCCTCATAGGAGAGGTGCTCCAGCCCTCTGATCATCCTCGTGGCCCTTCTCTGGACACCTTCCAGTATGTCCATATCCCTCTTGGAAATAGGGGCTCCAGAACTGGACGCAGTACTCCAGGTGGGGTCTCACCAGAGCTGAGTAGAGGGGGAGAATCCCCTCCCTTGACCTGCTGGCCACACTTCTCCTGATGCAGCCCAGGATCTGATTGGCTTTCCAGGCTGCAAGTGCACACTGAGAGCTCATGTTGAGCCTCTCGTCCACCAGCACCCCCAAGTCTCTCTCCTCAGGGCTGCTCTCCAGCCAGTCACTGCCCAGCCTGGATTTGTGCCTGGGATTGCCTCCACCCAGATGCAGGACCCTGCACTTGGTCTTGTTGAAGCTCATGAGGTTGGCTTGTGCCCACCTCTCCAGCCTGTCCAGGTCCCTCTGGCTGGCATCCCTTCCCTCCACTGTGTCTGCTGCACCACACAGCTTGGTGTCATCAGCAAACTTGCTGAGGGTGCACTCGATGCCACTGTCCATGTTACCCACAAAGATGTTGAACAAGCCTGGTCCCAAGACTGATCCCTGAGGGACTCCGCTTGTCCCTGGCCTCATCAGGGTTGGAAGGGACCTCAAGGATCACCTAGTTCCAACCCCTGCCATAGGCAGGGAAACCTCAAATACTTTTCTTTCAGGAGTTTGGCATAGAGAGCTGGCAAATTGTAACATTTCTTTCTTTCATTTATTCTCATGAAGTTATAATAATATCATCCCATCCATAGAATCACAGAATTGTCAGGGTTGGAAGGAACCTCAAGGATCATACAGTTCCAGCCCCCTGCCGTGGTCAGGGACCCCTCACACTAATCATCAGATTAACCTTCATTCATTTTCTGACCCTCAAGTCAGACTTCTCCCTTCACATTTTAAGTCAAAATTGGTAGTGCCTCGTGGAAAGCAGAAGGGAACAGGTTTCTGCTGATGATTCAGAATTCCAAAGCACCAAAAAGATATGGATGGGCCAGTGGGTAACCCTACAGGTTCATGTTGTTCTTTCAGGATTTCAGGAGTCCTTGCTATACTTGAAAGGGAGATCAGAGACTTGGAATGGAAGCAATTGCTCGTGGTCAGGCAACCCTGCGGACACGTGCCCTGGAGCTTTGAGCACATGGGTGACACCAAATGAAGCCTGTGAGAGAAAAAGTGTGAGCAGGTGGTATCAACTTGCATGAGATTCATGAATAAGTATGGTCTTCTTTCATAATACCTTGCCTTTGGCTTGCTGAGCTAGGTATCCTGTAATGAAAAAAACCCAGCTGATCAGTTTCTGCTTTAGTACTAAAGACAGGACTAACAGCACTTCAAGTGCTGGAGAAATGAGGAGGCAGAAAGTCAACATTCAGGGGATCAAGAGATAATATTAATTTACTGCATGGCAATGGATTTCCCTTTCACCTGATACAATTTACTCACACCACTTGAACTGTGCTGAAGATTTACTTCATGATAATCCTCCACTGAAGATCTTTGACCAAAGAAAATGACTTTGTTTTTCCACTCCCAGAGAAACAGCAAGCGAACAGAACACACAGTTTAAGTGCTTTTACACCTTTCCTAACCCTTTATTTCTTGAGAAAAATGTTAAGATGCCCCAGTTGTTCCAAACATGGACTGCTTAGAAGCTATCAGAGAGCAGATAACCAGGTCAGGACAGGCTATGAGGACAGGATTTGGCCTGGAGAAGAGCAGGCTCCAGGGAGACCTTAGAGCAGCCTGCCAGTACCTGAAGGGAGCCTACACGAAAGATGGGAAGAGACTTTTCACAAGGGCTAGTAGTGACAGGACAATAGGGGATGGATTGAAGCCTGAGGAGGGCAGATTCAGACTAGATATTAGAAAAAAAATCAGTACAATAAGGGTGGTGAGAGACAGGAACAGGTTGCCCAGGGAGGGCATGGATGCCCCTTTCCCTGGAAGTGTTCAAGGCCAGGCTGGATGAGGCCTTGAGCAACCTGGGCTGGTGGGAGGTGTCCCTGCCCATGGCCAGGGGGTTGGAACTGTATGGTCTTTAAGGTCTCTTCCAACCCAAACCATTCTATGACTCTATTAATCTATGGGTGGGGGGAAACCACCACCTTTGAATATTCATTGCAAACTTAGTGGAATACAGACAGCAAAGAAGAACTGCAGGCTTCACTCCACAGAGCTGTCTAGTTGCTCATAGCCCCATCTTTTTAAAATGTGTTTGATCTTTGGATGCCTAATGGAATGCCTCCCTTTGGATCGTGCTTGCTGATGCTGTTTTGCTTTGAAACAGACAATGCTGATGGGAAACTTGTGTCAAAACTAGGAACATCAATATTCTGCGGGACCATAAATCGCTCTTTTTCAGAGGGATTCGTCTGTGAAGTGTTCAAAGAATCAGTCTGCTGCTCATCATGCCAACTCTCTTTCCTTATCAGTGCCTGGGACAGGTTTTGGCTAGCTCTGCTGGCATGACTGCAGGAAGCACAGCCCCCAGCAGCAGAAACAGCAATGTACCTCACTGCTCTTTCTCCCTTTTCTGAGTCTATCCTGCGTGTGCTGTGTCCCGTGCTGTTCATCAAGGCCGAGTTTTGCATTGTTCCATGAGCATATCATGGCTGGTAGGAATGCTCACTGTAGATGGGGACATAGTTTTTACACTTTGGTTTGTTTGCAGCAAGAATACATTGGCTTGGACTTGCCTAGGGTCAAGCATACTTTTGTCACTCAGTGCAACAGCCCAGTAAGATAGATAAATATAACTGATCCGATAAAGTTAAGAACTAAATTTCTGCAGGGTGTTTTATTGTTAATAAACTTTGCACAACTTCTTTCTTTAAGAAAGCCCAGGCCAAAATATCTACTCTTATCCTTATGTGGGCAGAAGCATTATGGTTGGTTTTTGATCCCATGTCGCAGTTTGAGTTGGGTGCCCTTAAAAAGGAACCACGAAGCCGACCTCCAGAAGGTGCAGAGTGTCCAGGAGGTGTCGTCTTTATATTCCTTCCCATAAATCCTGCAGCCCTATCAATATGGCTGCAAAGTTAGTGTCTTTCTCTTTCTTCCCTTTCTCCTCCCTGGACGCAGTGAGCTCCTCATCTGGTGTGGGGACAGGGTGGTTCCAGTCTTATCTGTGGCTATCAAAGCCAAACTAATATTTACTGTGCAATCTTGGCCTGTTTAGGTCTAATGCCAGGGAATAAGGGGAGGCCATTTCAGGCCTGGCCAGCCTGAACCCAGCCTAGCTATGGGGGGAAGAAAGAGCCCTGGGGTGGATGTTAAACCCCAGGTGGGGAGAAAAAGGGTACTGGGCTTTTGGTCTGATTTGGTGGAGGTTCTGTGTGAAGTTTTTTGGCTTAATGAGCTTCTCTGTTAAACCCAGAACATTAATTCCTTTGTATTTCCTATGCTTTGCAATGCTCACCACTATGCATTGTAACACTGTAGTATTGTAGCTTGTGAACAGATTTTCCATTTAAAAATCCCAGAACTGTTTAGGTTGGAAAAGACCTGTAAGATCATCTAGTCCAACTGTTAACCCATCAATGCCAGGTCACCTCTAAGCCCTGTCCTGAAAGTGCCACCTACCCAAGCCCATGTGTTATCATCCTACCCAAAGACTTACTTCCTTTATACCCAGTTAGGATTTCTCCCCTTGCAACTTGTTACTTCTCATATCCTTTTGCAATGCAGCTCCACATCTCTCTGGCCACCTGGGTCCTGTCAGAGAAATGTGCAGCCCCAACATGTGTAGCCCAAACTGGCAAGTGTGTGGTCCTGGATCTCTGCTTTAATTCCTGGACCATCTGCTAGAATAAGCCAAGATATTGCTTTTCTGGAGCTGCAGAAGGAGTTGTGTCCTTGCTGGGCTGGATATTGGATTTGGTGGAGCTACCCTAGGTAGCTGGATTGGGGCATCATCCAATGAAAATCTCAAAGTAAGGGGGGAAATGAAGAGCTGTCCCTGTGTCCTGCCTCCTCACAGGGTCCTTGGGTACCATTCAGAGTCACCATGTTCTTCCAGAATCACAGAATCCAAGCATGGTAGGGGGAGAAAGGAACCTCTGGAGATCACCTAGGGCCACCCTTCTGCTAAAGCAAGGTCAGCTGCTGCAGGCTGCCCAGGATCACATCCAGGAAGTCTTTGAACCTCTCTAGAAAAAGAGATTCTTAGGGTTTGCTAATTAGGATTTGCAGGGATGGAGCTCAGGACCATGTTGCAAGAGTTTTGGCCATTTCTAGTAGCTAAAAGATTTTTGTTCTCTTTTTTAATTTCTGAGCTTTCCTTTCACCCCAGGTAAGTGTTGGAAGTTGATCTCAGTTTCAACTTTCCAATACTCCAATCCTGTGGGAGAAGCAGTTTGCTTTTGCCCCGGGGGCATTAGAACAATCTGTCCCAGAATCACAGAATCACCAAGGTTGGAAGAGACCTCAAAGATCATCAAGTCCAACCTGTCACTGCAGGCCCCATGACTAAACCATGGCACCAAGTGCCACGTCCAATCCCCTCTTGAACACCTCCAGGGATGGTGACTCCACCACCTCCCTGATCCCACTCTAAACCACTCTAAACATCCCAAAGTAATAATTCAGTGTAGTGTGATTATTCACATGTAAGGAGTTTGGAAACCCATTTGTGGTTTCCTTGCTTTTTGCAGTGTGAGTGGTACTTCATTCTCCTGCAGGGGACATGCACAGGACAAGATAAGCTCTAGTAAGGGCAGTTGCTAAAAATGGGTGGCTGCACGGAGGTGCAGCTGATCCTAGGTGAATTTTTTAATCTCTTATTCTCACTGGAAATGGCTTAATTATTGTAGAATCCTGCTAGAAAATTATTCCAATGAGCCAACATTCCTAAGTGCCAACAGCTCAGAAGGATTACTCTGCTGTGCAAATAGCAGATACATGATTGCTTTGTTACAGCCAGCAAGTAATGCTGAAGTTCCCTGCAGCTTATCAACTGAGATAACAGTTGCCTTCCTCTGAAGACAGGCAAGTACCTTATTTGCACACAGTCATAGAATCACAGAATCAACCAGCTTGGAAAGGACCTCCGAGATCATCAAGCCCAACCTGTCACCCAGCACCATTACTCAACTAAACCATGGCACCAAGTGCCTCATCCAGTCTCTTAAACACTTCCAGGGAGGGTGACTCCACCACCTCCCTGGGCAGCACATTCCAATGGCCAATCTCTCTTTCTAGGAAGAATTTCTTTCTACCATTCAGCCTAAACCTCCTCTGCTGCAGCTTGAGGCTGTGTCCTTACGTTCTGTCACCAGTTGCCTGGAGAAGAGACTGACAGCCCTCCCCCCATACATACGCTCTTATTTTAAGTAAAATGAAAATAATTTCAAGTTGGTGGTTTGGTTTTGGTTTGGGGTTTTGTTGTTTGGTTGGTTGTTTTGGTTTGTTTGCTTTTTTTGTTTGTTGGGGTTTTTTTATATGTCATCATCAGTAAATTTGCAGACGACACCAAGCTGGGGGCAGGAGTTGATCTGCTGGAGGGCAGAGAGGCTTTGCAGAGGGACCTCGACAGGCTGGACAGATGGGCAGAGTCCAAGGGCAGGAGATTGAACACATCCAAGTGCCGGGTTCTGCACATTGGCCACAGCAACCCCAGGCAGTGCTACAGGCTGGGGTCAGAGTGGCTGGAGAGCGGCCAAGCAGAGAGGGACCTGGGGGGACTGGTTGATGGTAGGCTGAACATGAGCCTGCAGTGTGCCCAGGTGGCCAAGAGGAACAATGGCATCCTGGCATGTATCAGGAACAGTGTGGCCAGCAGGAGCAGGGAGGTCATTCTGCCCCTGTACACTGCACTGGTTAGGCCACACGTTGAGTCCTGTGTCCAGTTCTGGGCCCTCAGTTTAGGAAGGATGTTGAGTTGCTGGAGCGTGTCCAGAGAAGGGCAACGAAGTTGGTGAAGGGTTTGGAACACAAGCCCTATGAGGAGAGGCTGAGGGAGCTGGGGTTGCTTAGCCTGGAGAAGAGGAGGCTCAGGGGAGACCTTCTTGCTCTCTACAACTACCTGAAGGGAGGTTGTAGCCAGGCAGAGGTTGGTCTCTTCTCCCAGGCAACCAGCAACAAGAGGACACAGTCTCAAGCTGCACCAGGGGAGGTTCAGGATGGAGGTTAGGAAGAAGTTCTACACAGAGAGAGTGATTGCCCATTGGAATGGGCTGCCCGGGGAGGTGGTGGAGTCACCATCATTGGAGGTGTTCAGGAGGAGACTTGATGGGGTGCTTGGTGCCATGGTTTACTTGATTAGGTGGTGTTGGATGATAGGTTGGATGCGATGATCTTGAAGGTCTCTTCCAACCTGGTCTGGTCTATTCTGTTCTGTTCTGTTCTGTTCTATTCTATTCTATTCTATTCTATTCTATTCTATTCTATTCTATTGAAATTGGCTTTAATCTTTTTATGACTCTGATGATTAGAGACTTGTGAGAGGAAGAGTCCTGCTTAGGGAGCCAAACACACCTTTCTACTTCATGCAGGAGAGTTGAAAACCACAGACTATGGGAAGAAATGTAGTGAGGTTATTCTTCTTCTATGGGTTTTGAATCACTTCAGTGCAAATAAAGGAAGAGTCGGAGAAGAACATAGGTTATTAGAATCATAGATCAGTCTGGGCTGGAAGGGCTCCAAAGCTCATCCAGTCCATGCTCCCTGCAGTCAGCAGGGACATCCCCAACTAGATCAGGCTGCCCAGAGCAGTGCATCTCACTGAGTCTATGCCTTATTTGAGAAACATGTGAGAAAGGTGAGCCCCTGATTTCCAGTCATGCTTTATGGCCTGTTTACTTAGTGTCTGTTTTAAGTACTAGGTCAACTGGACATCTTGAATCTTGTGTCCAGTTCTGGGCCCTTCAGTTTAGGAAAGATGTTGAGCTGCTGGAAGGTGTCCAGAGAAGGGCAACAAAGCTGGGGAGGGGTCTGGAGCACAGCCCTGTGAGAAGAGGCTGAGGGAGCAGGAGTTGCTTAGCCTGGAGAAGAGGAGGCTCAGGGGAGACCTCATTGCTCTCTACAACTACCTGAAGGGTGGTTGTAGCCAGGAGAGGGTTGGTCTCTTCTCCCAGGTAACCAGCACCAGATAAAAGGACACAGTCTCAAGCTGTGCCAGGGGAGGTTTAGGCTGGAGGTGAGGAGAAAGTTCTTCCCAGAAAGAGTAATTGGCCATTGGAATGTGCTGCCCAGGGAGGTGGTGGAGTCACCATCCCTGGAGGTGTTCAAAAAAGGCTTGGATGTGGCACTTGGAGCCATGGTTTAGTTGTCAGGAGATGTTAGGTATTAGGTAACAGGTTGGACTTGATGATCTCTGAGGTCTTTTCCAACCTGGTTGATTCTGTGATCACACTCCTGATTACTTTTTTTAATATTCCACATTTATTTTGTACCTGCACATAGCTGCTGACTCACAGCAGCTTAGTGTCACCAGAATGATCAGGGGGCTGGAGCAGCTCTGCTACAAGGACAGGCTGAGGGAGCTGGGGGTGTGCAGCCTGGAGAAGAGGAGGCTCCAGGGAGACCTAAGAGCAGCCTACCAGGACCTGAAGGCAGCTACAGGAAGGATGGAAAGAGACTATTTACAAAGGCCTGCAGGGACACGACCAGGGGCAATATCTTCAAACTAGAGCAGAGCAGATTTAGATTGGATGTGAGGAAGAAGTTCTTTCCTATGAGGGTGGTGGAAGACTGGCACACATTGCCCAGGGAGGTGGTTGAGGCTCCTTCCCTGGAGATCTTCCAGGTGAGGCTGGAGGAGGCCCTGGGCAGCCTGATCCAGTTGGGGAATACCCTGCTGACTGCGGGGAGGTTGGACTGGATGAGCTTTGGAGGCCCTTCCAGCCTGGACCATTCTGTGATTCAAAACTGCATGTTCTGACAGCAGGGATGTACTAAGTTGTTACCCTTTGCCGCTGGAATACTGCAGCTCTGAGACAAGGAATGAGTAATTACTGTTGCTTTAGACACTCAATGCCCTGTGTGGGGAGAAGCCCAAGCAGTAAATCAGTCCCTCCTCTATCACACATCTACATTCCACTGGTAGTGTGAATCTCACACAAATAACATTAAGACAGACAAAGACCTTCTCATTATCCTGAAAATGTTACAGATAATCTCAGGTCCCAGGGAGCAACCTGCAATTTAACACACTGTCGAGAACAATGAACTTCATGGTCTTGTACATCTATTGCTTTTTGAAGTAGGTCCCTGCACGGAAATGTACACAAATGATTCCATCAAGCATCTCAACTTCTTCACACTGAGATCTTTCACCAGTGTATGCTTTTCTTCAAAAGACTGTCTATCAGTATCTGAGGGGTGGGTCTCAGGACGAAGGAGCCAGGCTCCTTTTTGGTGGTGCCCAGTGATAAGACAAGGAACAACAGCTGCAAGCTGGAACACAGGAGGTTCCACCTCAATGTGAGGAGGAACTTCTTTACTGTGAGGGTGTTGGAGCTCTGGAGCAGGCTGCCCGGAGAGGTTGTGGAGTCTCCCTCTCTGAAGACTTTCAAGACCCATCTGCATGTGTTCCTGTGTGATCTGGTCTAGGTGATCCTGCTCTGGCATAATCTCTGGAGGTCTCTTCCAGTCCCTTACGCCCTGTGATTCTGTGACCAGGGTATTCCAGCCACATAAATTCAGCTTTTCATGTCTCTGCAAACCAAGGGATCTCTAATAAGATGCTGCAGTTTGCATCTCTATGTATGGATATTAGGGTCAAAAAAGTAGCACATATGTCAGGACAGGTAAAGTAGCCATGGGACTTTTATTGCCATCGTTATAAAGAAACATCTGGAGGTGAGTGCTTGAATTTGCAAGGCCTACTAGAAAGACGCAAATCATTAATATTGCTGTGTGAAACCAAGGCAAGGACCCTGGAATTCACTTTTTCATACATCCTGTTTTTAAATTATTCTAACAGTCATCAAAGGCCTCTGAAATCTGGAAAATGTGGAACTTCTCTGCTTACCCAAAGCCTCAATAAGATATGGAAGACTGCAAGTTTCTTAACGACTACGTCAGCTCCCGCTGGCAAAGCCATTGCTTGGGTCAGAGGACAGTTTAGTCTCCAAGCTTATCTCAGCCACTGGCCTCCTTGCTGTGATCTCCAGCATGGTACTAATTGGTTCCAGTTGTAGTGTGGACTTCTGAAATATCAACATCTGTTCACATGCAAGACCACACACTTGTCCTGCGTGGGCCACTGCACAGCTAGATACAACCGATCTGGACTTCAATTGAATCGCAGCCTCCTAGACACAAAATGTCTCCATGCAGCTCTTGTTAGTTTGGCTTTCCATTAACTACTGCTTCCTGTCAATTGCACTTGAATTCCTATTTGTGATTTCTGATTTTGCTTATTTACACTTTGTGTGTGTCTATGTGGTTTGGTTTTTTTCCAGTGTTTGTTTGTTGAGGCTTTGTTGTTGTCTGTTTGTGGTTTGGTTTCTGGTTGGTTTGATTTGGTTTGGGGGTTTGTGGTTGGTTGGTTTGTTTGTTGATTTGGTTTGGGTTTTTTTTTTGGTTTGTTTGGTATTGTGTTTTGGTGTTTTTGTTTCATTTGTTTGTTTGTTTGTTTTTCCATTTTGTTTTTGGAGGGACACATTCTCTGAGAATATCTCCAAACACAGTTAGGAAGATAATTAAAGCAGCAGACAAATATAGAGTAGCATAGCATATCATAGCATAGAATAGAATAGACCACATTGGAAAAGACCTTTGAGATCATTGAGTCCAACCTATCACCCAACACTATCGAAGCAACTAAATCCAGTCTCTTTCTATGAAGAACTTCTTTCTAACATCCAGCCTAAACCTCCCTTGGCACAGCTTGAGACTGTGTCCTCTTGTTCTGGTGCTGGACTCAAGGTGTGGCCTAACCAGTGCTGAGCACAGGGCAGAATGACTTCCCTGCTCCTGCTGGCCACACTGTTCCTGATGCAGACCAGGATGCCATTGGCCTTCTTGGCCACCTAGGCACACTGCTGGCTCATTCATGCAGCACCACCAGGCTGTCATCTGTGCTTTTGGGTTCTGTGGCTAAGTACTTAAAGAATCAGTGAAACTGTTACACAAGGAGCCTTTGAAAGGTGTAAGTGGGAAAAGAGAAGGTTTTCAGACAGCTAATTTATTTGTTAAGACACCAAGTTGGGAGCAGATGTTGATCAGTTAGAGGGCAGAAGAGCTCTGCAGAGGGACCTTGACCCACTGGACAGATGGGCAGAGTCCAACAGGATGGCATTCAACAAATCCAAGTGCCAGGTGCTGCACTTTGGCCACAGCAACCCCATGCAGAGCTACAGGCTGGGGTCAGAGTGGCTGGAGAGCTGCCAAACAGAGAGGGACCTGGGGGTGCTGATCGACAGACACCTAAACATGAGCCAGCAGTGTGCCCAGGTGGCCAAGAAGGCCAATGGCATCCTGGCCTGCATTAGGAATAGTGTGGCCAGCAGGAGCAGGGAGGTCATTGTGCCCCTGTACTCTGCACTGGTTAGGCCACACCTTGAGTCCTGTGTCTAGTTCTGGGCCCCTCAGTTTAAGAAGGACATTGAGATACTTGAACGTGTCCAGAGAAGGGCAACAAGGCTGGGGAGAGGCCTTGAGCACAGCCCTGTGAGGAGAGGCTGAGGGAGCTGGGGGTGCTTAGCCTGGAGAAGAGGAGGCTCAGGGGAGACCTCATTGCTCTCTACAACTACCTGAAGGGTGGTTGTAGCCAGGAAGGGGTTGGTCTCTTCTCCCAAGCAACCAGCAGCAGAACAAGAGGACATAGTCTCAAGCTGCACCAGGGGAAGTTTAGGCAGGAGGTGAGGAGAAAGTTCTTCACTGAGAATCATAGAATCATAGAATCATAGAATCAGTCAGGGTTGGAAGGGACCACAAGGATCAGCTAGTTCCAACCCTCCTGCCATGGGCAGGGACACCCCACGCTACATCAGGCTGGCCAGAGCCTCATCCAGCCTGCTCTTAAACACCTCCAGGGACAGGGCCTCAACCACCTCCCTGGATAACCCATTCCAGCGCTTCACCACTCTCATGGTGAAGAACTTCTTCCTCACATCTAGCCTGAATCTCCCCATAGAGAGAGTCATTCGCCATTGGAATGTGCTGCCCAGGGAGGTGGCGGAGTCACCATCCCTGGAGGTGTTCAAGAGGGGATTGGACGTGGCACTTGGTGCCGTGGTCTAGTCATGAGGTCTGTGGTGATAGGTTGGACTTGATGATCTTTGAGGTCTCTTCCAACCTTGGTGATACTGTGATACTGTGGTCTTGGGCCACATTTACTGTGCAGATCTCTTTGGAAATGCTGTTGGAATTTCTCTTCATTGCCAAACATATATCCTCTGCAGGATGAGGTGGACCAGCTAGTAATGGACAAGCTTATCTTCCACCCTTGCTTTCCTAGCACCGCTCTTTGTCCACCTGAGTTTTCAGACAGAACAAGGAACTGTAACCACAGGAATCCTCAAGTAGTTCTTTGAGGTAAATCATGACAGCAAAATCATTTTAAGAATTAATAGGTACAAAAGCATTACCTTTTATTTCTGCTTAAAGGTTCAAGCAGATTTTAAATTGGATTTAGATATCCAGTGCAAGAGGAGGCTTTCAGTTATTATTTCTGTTGCAAATGATCAAGAAGTCTCACAGAAGCCTAAAGCTCCTTTATGTGAGTCTGTGCATAGAGACAAAGTGAAGGTTGGTAGATCTGATGACCCTGAAGGCTCATCACATTATAAACCGTGAGTGAAATCAGGGCTAAAATAAACAAAGAGTTAGAATCACAGTGCCACAGTACATTAGAGGTTGGAAGGGACCTCCAGAGATCATCCAGTCCAACCCCCTGCCAGAGCAGCATCACCCAGGGCAGTCTGCACAGGAATGCATCTAGGTGGGGTTGGAAAGTCTCCAGAGCAGGAGGCTCCACAACCTCTCTGGGCAGCCTGCTCCAGGGCTCTTTCACCCTCACTGGAAAGAAGTTTCTCCTCCTGTTGCGCTGAAACCTTCTCTGGTCAAGTTTGTCTCCATTGTTCCTTGGCTTATTGCTGTGCACCACCCAAAAGAGCTTGCCCCTCCTCCACTTGACCCCCACCCCTCAGCTATTGATAGGCATTGATCAGATCGCCTCTCAGCCCTCTCTTCTCCAGACTGAACAGCCCCAGGGCTCTCAGCCTCTCCTCACAGGGGAGGGTATCACACATAACAGTGCAAAGGTGATATTAATTTCACATGGCACTGGCATGCTTCAGCACAAACGAGCAGCACTGCACACACTGGGATGAGAATGCTGTTATTACAGTAGGTCTGTCTGTGAAAGCGTCTAATGGAAAAAATCAGTAATTTCAAAACCCTGCTAAATGCATTTTTAGATGTTGAAGATTGCCATTACCACTTCTGGTATCAAATTTTATAACACTGATATAAAATGCATGCTGGGTTGTTTTGCTGAAGCGAGATCTGACACTGTAGGTCTGGCCCAGCGCCATACACCTGGCTTTTGCGTTATTCTAAGCTGCTGAGCTTTGATATGGAAACCAGCTGAGTGTTGTGTTTTAGGCTACATCACTGCTTACATGCTATATGATTATTCAGTAAAGTAGTATTTCTTTCTGAGCATCAAATGAAGCCCATGGAGCATGAGAAGTCAGTAATCTAAACCAGTTGCCAGTTGCCTCTTACCCAAAGCTTGTTAAAATCCTCGAAAAATATCTCTTTGGCTTCAGCATGCTTTGAAAAGAGGGACTTTAAAGCAAGCATTGAGCAAAATGCTGCTGTTATGTTTAGAGATGTTTAGGTTGTGCAGACAGCTGTCTCTTTCACTGCAGATTGTTGTTTAGCTTAAGGAAAGAGAGGAGAAAGATATATCTCTCTCAATCTCTATCTCTATCTGTCTCTCCATCTCTATCATCTCTGTCAGCTCTATCTCTATCAGCTCTATCTCTCTCTCTCTATCTCTATCTCTATCTCTATCTCTATCTCTATCTCTATCTCTATCTCTATCTCTATCTCTATCTCTATCTCTATCTCTATCTCTATCTCTATCTCTATCTCTATCTCTATCTCTATCTCTGTCTCTCTATATCTGTATAATATTCTGGATCACCACAGAGAGATAGCTAAAGACAAGGGCCCTTAAGAGTCAGAAATACCATGCAGCAGTTGCTGGGGTGAAGGAGCACCTAGCTCCTTCATGACTCTTTAAATCACGGTTTCTTTGCTTTACTTTGTTCCTGGATTCCCTTTTCTACTGTCTGGTGCCTAACACCAGAAGAGTGAGTGGAATTCATCTTGTTTTCTTCTTGTGTTTTACTTGCTCCTCTGCTCTTTACATACCTTCCACTCATGTGGTTGCCCAGAGGCCTCACCGTGATGGAGGCCTCTACCTGATGGAGGAAAAGAGGAGCAAGCTTCTGGCTGTCTCAGCTTCCTGGCTGTTGGCAGCAAGGCAAAAGAACAGTCACAGGGTGGCTCTGCTTAACTCAGAAGCATGGGTGAGCTACAGGGATGGACAGCTGAACTGGAGGGAGGGAAGGGACAGGTTTTAAAAGACAAACTGTTGGAAGAATTTGGCTCTTGCTGAAGCTGATCCTTGCAAGCAGCCATTCTCCAGGGGCTTGGAGCTTTCTCCTTCACACACACAAAATCATTGTAATAATTCACATGAGAAAGCGACTGCTTATGAGCCTTCCTTCCTTCCATTCCTTCCTTCCCTTCCTTCCTTCCTTCTCTTCCTCCCTTCCTCTCTTCCTCTCTTTCTCTCTTTCTTTCTTTTTCTATCTTTTTTTCCTTTCTTTCTTTTTTTCTCTCCCCCCCCCCAGTCTTGTAGATAAACAGCTTCAGTGGTGGTTTCTCAGGTGGTGTACCAGCTGTTGGGGCTTTAGGTCTAGGATAGGCTGCTGCTGCTCTGCCAGAGTGCAGTTTCCTCAGATTGCAGCACCTTTAGAAATGTCTTTTTTAGGCAGATTGCTGTTTAAGAAGGAGTGCAGTTGTTGTGCTTTTTGTGGCACTGTCTCAGCAGAGTGTTCAGTGGAATTCCAACATGTTAATTTTTAGTGACAAACTGTAAAATAAGATATATTACTAATTAGGTGACATACTGGTGACAATCCATTCCATTTCTGGCTTTAATTGCCAGTGTTACAATGTAATAATTCAATCACATTCAGTGCCAAGCCACTCCTGGTGTGAGGACTGGAATGAGGGACGTTTCAAAAGATGATCAGCGTGGTTAGAAAGACTCAGTCCTTTTCAGGAAGGCTAAGCTGCATTTAAATACAGTTGAAAATTAATCCAAAAGCAGTGAGACAAAGCATGAATGAGAATGACTTCAGCATCTCTCCTGTGAAGAGCCCTGGAGCTGTTTTGTCTGGAGAAGAAAGGCTGAGAGAGAATCTGATCAATGTCTATCAATAGCTGAGGGGTGGGGATCAGCATGAAGGTGACAGCCTCTTTTTTGGTGGTGCCAAATGATAGGACAAGGCACAGTGGAGACACTTCTTTATGATGAGGGTGATGGAGCACTGGAACAGGCTCCTTCTCTGGAGACTTCCAAACCCCACCTGGATGCATTCCTGTGCAGGCTGGTGATCCCGCTCTGGCAGGGGGCTTGGGCTGGATGATAATCTCTGCATGAAACATTACATTTCAGTCTGCCATTAAGGAAGATTTCTGGCAGAGGGGAAGATTAATTTAGAGTCATTTCATGAAAGATCACTGACTGGCAGGACAGTGCTGCACACCTACAACTACCTGAAGGGAGGTTGTAGCCAGGCAGAGGTTGGCCTCTTCTCCCAGGCAGCCAGCACCAGAACAAGAGGACACAGTCTCAGGCTGCGCCAGGGCAGGTTTAGGCTGGATGTTAGGAAGAAGTTCTACACGGAGAGAGTGATTGCCCATTGGAATCGGCTACCCGTGGAGGTGGTGGAGTCACCTTCACTGGAGGTGTTCAGGAGAAGACTTGATGGGGTGCTTGGCTGTATGGTCTAGTTGTTGGGTGGGTTGGATTGTTTGATGGGTTGGACGCGATGATCTTGAAGGTCTCTTCCAACCTGGTGTATTGTATTGTATTGTATTGTATTGTATTGTATTGTATGTCACCTGTGCAGGGACTTGCTGATTTCTGTGCTACCAACTGGAATAACATCACAGTAACAAGAAATACACAAAGTAGATTGGGCTCTGCCTCTGCCCAGTGGCAAAACATCATTCCCTGAGCTGAGTAGGTTGAGAGAAACTACACATTTGCTATAAGGCAGTAAAGATTTTATAGAGAAAGCTTTAAAGGCAGTAAGAAAAGCCTTTAGGAAGTGTTAACTTGTAGTGGTGATCAGGTGTTTTCACTTGTTGTGCTGTTAAAAACGTAACAAGGCAGGACTGCTGAATTCTTATTGTCACCATGCAAATGTCAAACATGTTTCTTGCTATGTGCACTCTATGGGAAGCTCCAAAATCAGAGAGAGAGCTGTTCAATTTACAGTGGTCCTTTCATGGGTCAAGACCAATTTCTTGCTTCACAATCAAAAGGTAGCAGCTGACAAAGCAGTTCTGCCCTGGTTTGGGGCAGGTTTTCCTTTTCTGTCTGCTCTCTCTTCACACTGATGTTTTCCAAGCAGAGAAGCAGGCACTCTGCTAAACTTGAACATCAGCTTTAATGAGATTCTGGCTCACAGTATGCCCTGGGAGGTTTGTCAATAGATTTCTCCATATGCCATTTAGGTACTTCGATAAATCCTTTTAGTCTTGTGGAGCAGTCAATTGCCTCACTTTGTACTTGATTTTGTTTGGTCTGATGCAAAAAGGGATGGGATGTGCTGAAAATAAAGTAGATGGGTTTTTCTAATAGGGTGTCATGGGTTGTACTCTGGGTTGTTAAGTTGCAATGGCAAATACATACTGCTGGCTAAAGGCACCTGTACAGGGCTCTAAGCTGGTTGTGGATGCCACACATTTTATTTGCATCAGGCTTCTCTGGAAAGAGTCCCTTTAGAGTTACTGAAGTTTCGTAACCATCTGTGGCTTTGAAGTGCCAAATGTCTTGACCAAAGTGCCCTGGAAGCAGGAGTGAATGAGGGTGTGGGAACAGTCAGGAGAGCAGAAGTCTGACTGCAAGTGGAATTGCTGCCCTTTCAGAGGATGCCACTGTTTGGAAAAGGAAATTGAGGGTAGGAAAAGGGTTACAAGCTGCATGTCAACAGAAGCCAGAATGTGTCAGTGAGTTACCTCTTCAGTATGTCTGGGATAATAGTGCCATTCTCTCCCACACTCTGAAACGCTTCAGTTGGGACTGTAAATGGATGTCAGCACAGTGCACTTCGTGCCTGTGAGTGCTCTGATGTCGCTCTTCCCTCATGTGAAACACTCTGCAATTAAAACCAGTTAAGGAGTCAAGATTTTGCCCAAGATACCTTTCTGGGTTCTTTCTGCCAAAAATCCAATCCAAGCAAATACATCACTCCCATGGTACTCTGAGATGCCACTTAGCAGGGTTTTTATACCAGGCTCCCTCCGTTTTGGACTCTCCCAAGAAGCAACCACAACTTGTGTGCAGTTTCCTTGTCCCCAGTGTAAGAAACAAATGCACAGCAGGAGCCCTGCAGTTCCTGTTTGTCTACGTAGGTAGTAATTTTTTACATGCTTGTAGGAGTTTTCCCTTGGGTGAATAAAATGTGTGCCTAGGGAAAAAGAAGTCCTAGTAAACCAGGCTGGGAACATTTATGCCTATAAAATTAGTGACCTATTAAAAAAAAAAATAGAAAAAGGTTGTCATTGCTATTTGAATAAATCACAGGTAATTACTGACCCACAGAATCACAGTGTTAAGGCTTTGAAAGGATCTTCAGAGACAATCACAGAGTCCAACCCCCCGCCCAGATCACAGGAATGCATCCAGGTGGGGTTTGAAAGCCTCCAGAGAGAGTCCACAACATCTCTGAGCATCCTGTTCCTGTGCTCTGTCACCCACACCATAAAATAAGTGTCTCCTTGTGTTGAGGTGAACTCTCCTGGGTTTTACCTTGTACCTGTTGTGCCTTGTCCTGTCACTGTGCACCACTGAAAAGAGCTTGGCCCCCTCCACTTGACCCCCACCCCTCAGCTATTGATAGACATTGATCAAATCCCCTCTCAGCCTTCTCTTCTCCAGACTAAACTGCCCCAGGGCTCTCAGTATCTCCTCACAGGGGAGATACTCAAGTCCCCTAAGCATCCTCCTGGCTCTCCCTTGTACTCTCTCCAGCAGGTCTCTGTCTCTTTGGAACTGGGGAGCCCAGAACTGGACACAGGATTGCAGCTGTGGTCTGAGCAGGGCAGAGCAGAGGGGGAGCAGAACCTCCCTAGCTCTTCTGGACACTTTTCTTGCTGCGCCTCAGGATCCCACTGGCTCTCTTGGCCACAAGGGCACATTGCTGTCCCATGCAGAACTTGCTGCCCACCAGCACTCCAAGGTCTTTCTCCATGGAGCTGCTCTCCAGCAGAGCAGCTCCTAACCTGTCATTTGTGAGAACTGTAGGACACTTTAGGCAGCTGGCACAAGGTGGAGCAATTTTAAGGCTATGTTAATTAATGCCAAAATATCAGCCTGCTACAGAGCTGGCTCAGGATCAGAGGAGAATGAAAGCAATTTATTGTGTTCACCTGTATGTGAACCCTGTATGTCATGCAAATATATTAATGCAGCTGGACATGTGCATATTTTCACATGGAAAGGATGGAGAGCTCTAGAGGAGTTTACTGCTCTTACTTGATTTCTCAGATGTATTTTTTTCTTTACATAGATCTTGCTAGAAGCAGATGACTGCACTTAGATGCTGTCAGGTTAACACTGCTGCCACTGTGCTGTTTGACTTTCACTGCACTGTGGTGATGTTTGGGCTGTAAGACTTAATCATCTTAGTACTTCCCACAAAAGTGCTCTAAGTTTAATTCCTGCCTCTGATGAACTATACCTAGAACAGAATAGCCTGTGTTTGTTTTCCCAGAGCTAAAAGCAGTTAAAGATGTCCAAAAGAAGTGCAGCCAGCAGGGCCAGGGAGGTGGTTCTCCCTCTCTGCTCCATTCTGGTGAGACCACACCTGGAGCACTGTGTCCAGGTCTGGAGCCTCTGTTCCAGGAAGGATCTGGAGGTGCTGGAAGGTGTCCAGAGAAGGGCCACGAGGATGAGCAGAGGGCTGGAGCTGCTCTGCTATGGAGACAGACTGAGGGGAGTTGGGGCTGTGCAGTCTGGAGAAGAGAAGGCTCTGAGGAGACCTAATTGTGACCTTCCAGGATCTGAAGGGGGCTCCAAGAAAGCTGGGGAGGGACTTTTGAGGGTGTCAGGGAGTGATAGGAGTGGGGGGAATGGAGCAAAATTAGAAATGGGGATAAATTGAGATTGGATGTTAGGAAGAAGTTGTTCCCCATGAGGGTGGTGAGAGACTGGCACAGGTTGCCCAGGGGGCTGGTGGAAGCCTCATCCCTGGAGGTTTTGCAGTTTTGGCAGAATCATCTGTCTGGATCTGCTAGCAATGCTGCTTTGGATGCAGCCCAGGCTGTGATTTGCCTTCTCCTGTCCAGCTTCTCATCCACCAGTACCCCAAAGTCCTTTTCCTCAGGGCTGCTTTCTCTCACCTCCTCTCCCAGTCTGGGGCAGTCTCCTTGCCCATATCCAGAGCCTGTCTCAGCCCTAACATTGCCATGAAATGTTTTTTATTCTGTACATCAATACTCTTCCAGTTATTCTCTGATTTTTGAGGTGGTGGTGTTGTTTTGTTTAGTTGGTTGGGGTGTGTGTTTTGGTTTGGTTTTTTCCAGTATCTTTTCTGTTCCTGAGTTTTGTTTCTGGTTTTCTGGTCAGCTCTTTCTTGTTGTTTGTTTCTTTGTTTGTTCATCACCTCCACCAAAACAATTTCATCAAAGTCACAGAATCACACAGAATCACAGAATCACCAAGGTTGGAAGAGACCTCAAAGATCACCAAGTCCAACCTGTCACCACAGACCTCATGACTAAACCATGGCACCAAGTGCCACGTCCAGTCCCCTCTTGAACAGAAGTAATTCTGCCAGACTTATTTAAATGTCTGAGAGGCCTTGCCTTTGCCTTTGCTCCAAGTAAAACTGGATGCTTAGATGTCTCTTGAAGAGAGATTTATCTCTTCTCTTGATTTGGAAATGTGTTCAGAGAGACTTCTTAAGAGATATCAACCTTCTCTCACAAGGGACGGAACAGTAATGAACCCTTTGATATGAGGATCTTTGATGAAAAGATACCTTATTTCCTAATTAGTTTGTTTCTTAATTCTTAGTATATTTTCTGTCTTGATTTTCATCAGGGTGAGGGCAGTTTACTCTTCCCAAAGCTGAAAGAAGAGAGTAGGACCAGAGGATATCCTAAAGCTTAAAGGCGGTGGTGCTAGAAAGGAGAAACATCACTAAGTGCTACCAGGTACAGGAGGACACAACTAGGATAGATCATATATTGGAAAGGTTGCTGAGGCTCTTTACAAAAGGACAGATCACACCCGATCTGCTCCCCCAACAGAGGTGAATACAGAGGCTCTGCAGCTCCACACGGACCACAGCAACCCCATGCAGAGCTACAGGCTGGGGTCAGAGTGGCTGGAGAGCTGCCAAACAGAGAGGGACCTGGGGGTGCTGATTGACAGCCGCCTAAACATGAGCCAGCAGTGTGCCCAGGCAGCCAAGAGGGCCAATGGCATCCTGGCCTGCATCAGGAAGAGTGTGGCCAGCAGGAGCAGGGAGGTCATTGTGCCCCTGTACTCTGCACTGGTTAGGCCACACCTTGAGTCCTGTGTCTAGTTCTGGGCCCCTCAGTTTAGGAAGGACATCGAGACACTTGAACGTGTCCAGAGAAGGGCAAGAAGGCTGGGGAGAGGCCTTGAGCACAAGCCCTATGAGGAGAGGCTGAGGGAGCTGGGGTTGTTTAACCTGGAGAAGAGGAGGCTCCGGGAGACCTCATTGCTCTCTACAACTACCTGAAGGGTGGTTGTAGCCAGGAAGGGGTTGGTCTCTTCTCTCTAGCAACCAGCACCAGAACAAAAGGACACAGTCTCAAGCTGCACCAGGGGAAGTTTAGGCAGGAGGTGAGGAGAAAGTTCTTCACTGAGAGAGTCGTTCGCCATTGGAATGTGCTGCCCAGGGAGGTGGTGGAGTCACCATCCCTGGAGGTGTTCAAGAGGGGACTGGATGTGGCACTTGGTGCCGTGGTCTAGTCATGGCGTCTGTGGTGACAGGTTGGACTCAATGATCTCTTCCAACCTTGGCGAGACTGATACCACTGCCAGGGTTTAAGAGGCCACTTTCCCTGTGCAGGGCACATGGTCAGGTTTGGAGCGGGCCAGGCCACCTTGTGTCTTGTACTGTGTCTCTAAAACTTCCACAATCACAGCAACAGCAATGTGTGAAGAAATGTGTGAATGTGAATGGATGAAGGAACAGATCTTTTCTGCACAGTGCAGGGATACATAAGTATCTTGGAAGAGATTCACTTAAATCTATCTAGCTGAGTTGAGGTTGCTTTGCTGTAAAACCACACGCCCACTTTCATACTTTAGAATCATAGAATGGTCAAGGTTGGAAGGGACCTCAAGGATCATCCAGTTCCAACCCCCCTGCCATGGCCAGTGACACCTCATACTACAGCAGGTTGCTCACAGCCACATCCAGCCTGCCCTTCAAAACCTCCAGGGATGAGGCTTCCACCCCCCCCCCCTAGGCAATCTGTGCCAGTCTCACCACCCTCATGGGGTGAGAGCTGCTGGAAGAGGTTGCCCAGGGAGGTGGCATGGAACATCTCATTCGGTCAAAGAGACACAGATGAAAGTTAAGTGATTCAGCAGATTCTAGAACAGAGCTTGAGTCTTAAAAAACTTAGTGGTGTGACTCAGGAATAGTTATTAGGCCGATAATGCCAATACCACTACAACTTGTAACAAGATCATGACAGGAACATAAAATGAAGCCCTGATGTTAACAATGGGGGTTTAGTACTGCTACTGAGGTAACATGAATCTGCTCCGGGAAGCTGAGCACAAAGCCATCTGGTGGGATGTTGGAGAAGCTTTTCTGTGGGCCTGCAGAACTTGGGAAGTACATCAGCTTGACAAAATGTCAAACTATGCCTGAGTCTCCAACCTGTAGCTCCCAAGCAAGAGGGAATGGCCTCAGGCTGCCACTGGGTAGGTTTAGACTGGACAGTAGGAAACATTTTTTCAGGGCAAGAGTGGTCAGGGGCTGGAATGTGCTGCCCAGGGAGCTGGTGGAGTCCCCAAGCCTGGCTGTGTTTAAAGGTGGTTTGGATGTGGTGCTTGGGGCTATGGTTTAGGGGTGACCCTTGCAGAGTAGGGTTCTGGGTGGGACTTGGTGATCCTGAGGGTCTTTTCCAATGTCAGTGTGTCTGTGATTCTCTGTGTGAAGCAAAGTTCTTAAACTGGACATTTGGAAAAAAATTTCATGGAAAGAGTGGTCAGGGACTGGAATGTGCTGCCCAGGGAGCTGCTGGAGTGTGGCATATTAAGGATCAGCAATGCTGTGTCCAGCAGGAGCAGGGAGGGGATTGTCCCCTGGGACTCAGCTCTGGGGAGGCCACACCTGGAGTATTGTGTCCAGTTTGGGGCACCTCAGTACAAGAGAGATGTGGAGGTGATGGAGCCAGGGCAGAGGAGGGCAAGGAAGCTGTGAGGGGCCTGGAGAATAAATCTGATGCAGAGTGACTGAAGGAGCTGGGGATGGTTAGTGTGAAACAGAGGAGGCTGAGGGGAGACCTCACGGCTGTCTACAACTACCTGAAAGGACCTTGTGGAGAGGCTGCTGCTGGTCTCTTCTCACAGGTCATTAGTGACAGAACAAGAGGCAATGGCCTCAAGCTGCCACTGGGTAGGTTTAGACTGGACAGTAGGAAATATTTTTTCAGGGCAAGAGTAGTCAGGGACTGGAGTGTGCTGCCCAGGGAGGTGGTGGAGTCCCCAGGCCTGGATGTGTTTGAAGGTGGTCTGGATGTGGTGCTTGGGGTATGGTTCAGGGGTGACCTTTGTAGAGTAGGGTTCTGGGTGGGACATGGTGATCCTGAGGGTCTTTTCCACCCTGAATGTTTCTGTGACTCTGTGAGATGTACAGATTCTTTTAAAAAAGCAAGCATAAAAGTGCATTAAAGTTCTATAGGTTCTCAGGAAGTTCCTCCAAAGCATTGCTCCTTACATTGCAGCAGAAATCAGAGGCATTCAAGAAGTCCTACTTAAAAAGTCAGTCTTCTATTAGCAGAGGCCTTCAACTGTAAGAATTTAAGGGAAAACCTGATTTAAGGACTATTCTCTTTCCACATTAATTTTATGCATTGAATAATGCAGTAAGTGGTTGGAATTCTAACAAAGGATTTCCTTTGTGCAGTAATTCCTGAAATAGGAGACCTTCCCTCCTCCCCCCCCAAAGAATTTTATGTTCCTATGACCTGCCTCCCTTGCATTTTGGGTGCTTCTATCCATCATTCTCATCCTCTAAACTCCCACTCAGCAGCTGCCTGCTTTTGGCAGCACTTGTAGTCCATCCACAGCCATCCCAGGTTTTTGCATTAAGGATCTGTACAGACATGAAATTGTACTTCTGAGAGTGCTCAGAAGCTGCGTTGGCTCAGCAAAGTTAAACCCCTTACCAGCAGGGTTTATTTAAAGGGCAGGTGAAATGAGCACCTGCCAGTGGAACAAAAAGGTAGAGCTGGCAAAACCAAATGTGCACTTGCAGCCCAGAAAGCCAATCGGATCCTAGGCTGCATCAAGAGAAGCATGGCCAGCAGGGCAAGGGAGGGGATTCTCCCCTCTACTCAGCTCTGGTGAGACCCCACCTGGAGTACTGCCTCCAGTTCTGGAGCCCCTATTCCAAGAGGGATCTGGAGGTGCTGGAAGGTGTCCAGAGAAGGGCCACGAGGATGAGCAGAGGGCTGGAGCACCTCTCCTGTGAGGACAGACTGAAGGAGTTGGGGATGTTCAGTCTGGAGAAGAGAAGGCTCCCAGGTGACCTCATTGTGGCCTTCCAGGATCTGAAGGGGGCCTACAAGAAGGCTGGGGAGGGACTTCTCAGGATCTCAGGGAGTGATAGGACTAGGGGGAATGGAATGAAGCTGGAGGTGGGGAGATTCAGACTGGACATGAGGAGGAAGTTCTTGAGCATGAGAGTGGTGAAGCCCTGGAATGGGTTATCCAGGGAGGTGGTTGAGGCCCTGTCCCTGGAGGTGTTTAAGAGCAGGCTAGACGAGGCTTTGGCCAGCCTGATGTAGTGTGGGGTGTCCCTGCCTATGGCAGGGGGGTTGGAACTAGCTGATCCTTGTGGTCCCTTCCAACCCTGACTGATACTATGATACTATGAAATAAAAAACAATTAAACCCCTCCTCCCCCAAACCTCCCCAAAAACCCAAGCCAGCGTTTCAGAATGAAATATTGCATTGTTCCCTGGCTATAATTACTTCCCATTAAAAAAAAATGAAAGAAGTTGTAAAAACTAGCATGATTTTGTTATTTTCCTTAGTATTTTATCAAGGACTTAGAAGGGTACTGGGAAAGGTCAGGAAAAGCACTTTTGCTTGTTCTGAAAAAGCAAACTAAATGGAGAGCTGTCAGTGGAAGTCCCCAAAGTAATGCTCCACATGAAAGCAGCTCTCCTGGTGTGCCAGCCCTCTCAGGCAGAGCTAGCCAGGGGGCTGGAGGGATCATCAGTGCCACCCTGCACCAGAGCCTGAGTAACAACTGAGCACAATGTGGGATACAAGGTGGCAGCCTACTGGCTTAGGGCTCACTGGAGAGGAGACACAATGTTCCTTGCACCAGGAGAATCTCTGTGTTTTAACCTACACTGTTATGACAAAATACAGAAAGACTTTGGGAAGGAGAGGCTGGCGAACAGTCTCCTCCACCCAAAATGACGGCTGTAATCTCTAGCCAGCAGAGTTATTTGTTTGTGTTTTCAGTGAGTCTCTTTCTTCTTCATCCTCTGCTTCCTGCTCACAACTTCCTAAATCTTGAATTATTTACTTGATAGTGGTGAGGCTGCAGTGAGAGTATCCCCTTCCTAATCTTTTACAGAAGCCTTTACTCCCAGGGGGTGATTGTGTGGGAGGTAGAAGATATGGATTTAATTAAATTTAAAGGCAGTGGCACTTTAAAGTGAGCTAGCCAATCCCTATCCTTCCATTCCTAGTCTGTTATCCAAGACTCAGGAATATCACCAGAGTGTGTGTTTTAAAAAGAAGCTAGGACAAGGAGCAATGGATGTAAGCTGCAGCACAGGAAGTTCCACCTCAACACGAGGACGAACTTCTTCACTGTGAGGCTCAAAGAGCACTGGAGCAGGCTACCCAGAAAGGTTGTGCAGTCTCCTTCTCTGGAGACTTTCCAGCCCTGTCTGGATGTGTTCCTGTGTGACCTGTGCTGGATTCTCTGGTCCTGGTCTGGCAGGGGGTTGGACTCAATGATCTCTTTGGGTCCCTTCTAACCTCGGACATCCTGTGAGCCTGTGGTCCTGTGAGAGTAAGTGAAGATTTGCAGATGCAGAAAGCTGTCCCTGAATGAAGAAGGTGTTGGGCACCCCATGCAGGGCCAGACATGAAGATCCAGCAAAGAGACCTCAAATACAAAAGCACAAACTGGTTTATAAGAGAGAGCTGGCTTTGAAGTGGTAAAAGAGCCATATGCCCAGGGCTGAGAAGAACCATAGATACTTACCTGCCAGGTGGTGGCTGTGGGGTGAAGAAAAAATCACAGGTAGCTGCTGAGCTTCCATGTTCACACAACTCTCTTAAGAACTTCCTCTTCTCATACCAGCCTCTGCTGTTCCACATACATAGTAGACTGACAGAGGGAGGTGATTCTCCCCCTCTGCTCCACTCTGCTGAGACCCCAGCTGGAGCACTGTGTCCAGGTCTGGAGCCTCTGTTCCAGGAAGGATCTGGAGGTGCTAGAAGGTGTCCAGAGAAGGGCCACGAGGATGAGCAGAGGGCTGGAGCTGCTCTGCTATGGAGACAGACTGAAACAGTTGGGGCTGTTCAGTCTGGAGAGGAGAAGGCTGCAAGGAGACCTAATTGTGGCCTTCCAGGATCTGAAGGGGGCTCCAAGAAAGCTGGGGAGGGACTTTTGAGGGTGTCAGGGAGTGATATGGCTGGGGGGAATGGAGCAAAATTAGAAATGGATAGATTGAGATTGGATGTTAGGAAGAAGTTGTTCCCCAGGAGGGTGGTGAGAGACTGGCACAGGTTGCCCAGGGAGGTGGTGGAAGCCTCATGCCTGGAGGTTTTGAAGGGCAGGCTGGATGTGGCTGTGAGCAACCTGCTGTAGTGTGAGGTGTCCCTGTCCATGGCAGGGAGGTTGGAACTGGCTGCTCCTTGAGGTCCCTTCCAACCCTGACAGTTCTATGACTCTGTGATCATTTGATTTCCATTCAGGTTTAAGACACTTCTCTGTGCCTGGAGTCAGTGATGACAGGCTGTTTACATGCGTGGGTAAGACTGGGAAGTGTTTCTAGCTTTCAGTCCCACATCATCTTGTCATTTCTCTCTGTGACCTGAAATTCATGGCATATTCTTGTGATGCCAAAAAAAAAAAAATAGGCATCTTTGAAGGAGAGATATAGATGTCATAGTTTGGATACTACTTTGAAGCAATACGGTCCAGGTCCATATGAATGGTTTCTCTTGGTGGTGTACAGGTGCAAACCAAAAACATGAGCATCTTCCTCCTGAGTAAATCCAGGGTGTTACAGATGAGTACCAGGAACAGAACTGTCTGGCCTGATGGCCAGTGATCTTGGCATTGCAGCAGCCTAGCTGCCCAGAGAGGTTATGGAGTCTCCTTCTCTGGAGACTTTCAAGACCCATCTGGATGTGTTCCGGTGTGACCTGTCCTAGGTGATCCTGCTCTGGCAGGGGGTCACACTGGATGATCTCTGGAGGTCCCTTCCAGCCCCTAACAGTCTGTGATTCTGTGTGATTGTGTGATGAGCACAGCTGCAAACTTGCCCTGCATCAAAGCCTCAATAAAGACCTTGATTTCACTTCAGTCAGGGTGGATCTTTACATAGCTAAGCCCTGACCCTTCATAAAAGAACTTGCAATATAATGGAAGATAGCACATAGAAGCTTAAGTTTATTATCCATCTTTATTACCATTATCTAGCATTCCTTCCTTGATCTATAGACCTAAAATTCACATAGAAGTATGCTAATAATCAACATAAGAATGTTCTAGTTGGGTATTAAAATCCTCTTTAATTGGAAGAGGTGCATTTATCTCTTGCTAGATCTACTTTTGTTGTGTGGAGGGCACAGTGGGTGAATCTTGAGTTTGCTATTTTAATGCAGAGTTAAGAGACATTTTTCATC
Source organism: Picus viridis (assembly GCA_033816785.1). NCBI lineage: Eukaryota > Metazoa > Chordata > Aves > Piciformes > Picidae > Picus > Picus viridis. Next base: position 12,283,946 of record CM066567.1, read on the forward strand.
ATCTCCAGTAGTAAATCATAGGTCATGAATGTCGTGAGGGACGTATCTTTGATGTTACTCTGGACTGTGGTGTAGTCCTACAGAGGTGTGTGGCAGAACTGAAAAGCTGAGACATACATGAGAAGACTTGCATCAGAGGCTGCAGGTTGCTCACACATGAAGGATAGTCCCCAGCTCAGAGGGACCTCCTGTGTTGAGACACTTCCTCTTCCCATGTGATACGCAGCCAGAACCTTCACAAGAGGCACTGAGGCAAATCTTCCCTTCTGTAACAGAAATGAAAGGTTTTCAGAACATTTTTGGTAGGAATCTACAACTCTTTTTCAGATCCCATAGTATGGTTCTTCCTGCCTTGGTTGGGCTGCAAAAGCTGTACATGAGATGAGTAACGTCTTAAGAAATGGGGAAGAATGTAAGATGGCATCTCGCTGGGGATGGGAAATCTTCTCATGTCAGAAACTAGTGAGCTACATCCTTAGGCTTTCAAGTTCTAAAACACTGATTTACATGACTTGAACTGAATAAGTGTATATAAATTATTTATATATATCTCAATAAATATATATCTATGCAAGCATAATTTAATTTCCCTAATCTCCATCAGGGTAGCAAAAGGTAAAATGGTTGTGCACACACAACCATTACCACTCCCATGTTCACCACCAAGACCTCTTTTAACAGAAACTGAATGACAGGAAGAAGAGGCCCAGATCACTTAGGTTTGAAATCATTACCATGTTTACTTAATATCACCAGAAAACTGATTAGGGGAGTGGAAGATCTTCCTTAGGAGGAGAGCCTGAGGGAGCTGAGGGCTCTGTAGCTTGGAGAGGAGCAGCCTGAGAGGTGACCTCATTGCTGTTGCTAAAGATGTGCAGGGTGAGTGCCCAGAGGCTGGAGCCAGGCTCTGCTGGGTGATGCCCAATGCCAGCACAAGGGGCAGTGGTGGAAGCTGAGGCAGAGGAAGTTCCATGGAAACAGGAGGAAGAATTTTTCCCCTGTGAGGGTGACAGAGCCCTGGAACAGGCTGCCCAGGGGGGTTGTGGAGTCTCCCTCTGTGGAGATATTCAAGCCCTGCCTGGATGTGTTCCTGTGTGATCTGCTCTAGGTGCTCCTGCTCTGGCAGGGGGTTGGGCTGGATGATCTCTGGAGGTCCCTTCCAGCCCCTACCACTCTGTGCTGCTGTGATGAATGTTGTCTCACTTTAGCACCTGGCTGGTGTGATGAATGTGCAAAGCATTTACTGATAGTGAAATTATACGAGTTGGTGACAAACACATTTTAAATATCAAAGCTCAGAGAAATAATAAGCAGGAGCCAGAGTGCCTTGCTCTAATATATGCAGCTCAGAAAGCAAAGAGTTGAGTTTGTTTGTTTTGATTTGCAAAGCCATTCTTCCACATGAGAGGAAGCCAGACAATTCAAATCAGTTTCTAAGCCTCAAAAAGTCCAAGCTAGATGGAGACTTTTGCATGTAAAGCCAGTTGTGGTCTCATTTGCCACTGTTTTCTTGCAACAAGAGAACAAAAGTATGCCCTCAATATTTTTGCATCTCTACATATCAGAAATTTGCTTTCCCACACTTGAAAAGAAGAGCTGGAAAAGAGGCTTGTTTTGATCCTTGGGCCAAGTTCTTTAATGCCAAATCACAGTGTGGAAAGAATCTCTCGGTCCAAGTTATAAATCCTTAAAATGAGCTTTGATGGGAAAATCTGGAGGAGTTTCACAGTGGAATCTCCTCAGCTCCATGTGAGGGGAGCCCTGTTGCTGCTTTTCTCAGGCATGTGCCCGCTCCATCCAGGAATGGTCTGGATGATACCAAGAGCAGCTTCTTGCTGATGAACAACAACGAAAAGGAATCAGCAAAGCAGGGATGTTCTTGTTCTGAGAATTGCTCCCTGGTTTCAGAACAAGAGGACACCATCTCAGGCTGTGCCAGGGGAGGTTTGGGATGGATGTTAGGAAGAAATTCTTCCCAGCAAGAGAGATTGGCCATTGGAATGTGCTGCCCAGGGAGGTGGTGGAGTCACCATCACTGCAGGTGTTTAGGAAGAGACTGGATGAGGCGCTTGGTGCCACGGTTTAGTTGATTAGATGGTGCTGGGTGATAGGTTGGACTGGATGATCTGGAAGGTCTTTTCCAACCTGGTTGATTCTGTGTTCTGTATTTCCAGTCAGGGCTGAGACATGGCAGAAAAAGTCTGGCCTCTTCCTCCTCCTCTCTAACTTTGAACATTAGGAACTGCTTAGAGGATACAAACCTGGCTGTCAAAGTTAGCTCAAGGAGGGACTGTGCACACTATGTTCTTTACTGTGAGGGTGATGGAACACTGGAACAGTTTGCCCAGGGAGGTGGCTGAGGCCCCATCCCTGGAGATAGTCAAGGTGAGGCTCAACAGGGCTCTGGGCAACCTAGCAGTGACAAGATACGCATGAGGCGTAAGATTAATAGAATCATAGAATGGCCTGATTCGGAAGGGACCTCCAAAGGTCATCTAGCCCAACCCCTTTGCAGTCATCAGAGGCATCCTCAACTAGGTCAGGTTGCCCAGAGCCCTGTTGAGCCTCACCTTGAATATCTCCACAGATGGGGCCCCAACAGCCTCCCTGGGCAAACTGTTCCAATGCATCCAGCTGCCTTCATGGTTAAGTACTTGTTCCTAACATCCAATCTAAATCTCCTCCTCTCTAGTTTGGAGCCATAGAAACAAATGTGCAAATGATCTCTGGGAGAGCACAAGCAACAGGAGTCTTTTAAAAAGCACAGTCCTTATCTGAGCTAAAATGCTAAGACAGATTCACCTTCTGAATAATGTCCCTAGGTGTAACCCTTCTATCCAGCAGGGAATCACAGAATTAACCAGGTTGGAAAAGACCTTCCAGATCATCAAGTCCAAACTAATACCCAGCACCATCTAATCAACTAAACCATGGCACCAAGTGCTTCATCTAGTCTTATTTTAAACACTTCCAGGGATGGTGACTCCACCACCTCCCTGGGCAGCACATTCCAATGGCCAATCTCTCTGTCTGAGATGAACTTTTTCCTCACCTCCAGCCTGAACCTGCCCCGGCACAGCTTGAGACTGTGTCCTCTTGTTCTGGTGATGCTTGCCTGGGAGAAGAGACCAACCCCCTCCTGGCTACAACCTCCCTTCAGGCAGTTGTGGAGAGCAATAAGGGAATCCTACTCTTCCTTGCTGTTATTAAACAGACTGAGATATGAGTTTTAATCAATGCTGTATGTAAAAAGCTGTATTGAATAATGGCTCCTGTATTTTACTGCACTCTACTAAACAGTTGCTGAAATATACATCAGGGAATATATCTAGGAAATTAATTCTAAAGTTGGACAGGCAAGTGCATGGAGCATTTAGAACAGAAGGTTGGCAGTTTTGGAGGATCACTTTGTGTGTCACTTAGCATTGTCTCCTGATAATTAAAGGAAGCTGGAGGCCAATACTAATAACTGTGGTCAACTCCCTTAACCTGCATGGATGGCTTCAAACTGCTGGAGGGTAGAGAAGTTTTGCAGAGGGACCTCAACAGGCTGGACAGATGGGCAGAGTCCAAGGGCATGAGACTGAACACATCCAAGTGCTGGGTTCTGCACATTGGCCACAGCAACCCCAGGCAGTGCTGCAGGCTAGGGTCAGAGTGGCTGGAGAGCAGCCAGGCAGAGAGGGACCTGGGGGTACTGGTCGATGGTAGGCTGAACATGAGCCTGCAGTGTGCCCAGGTGGCCAAGAAGGCCAATGGCATCCTGGCCTGCATCAGGAACAGTGTGGCCAGCAGGAGCAGGGAGGTCATTCTGCCCCTATACACTGCACTGGTTAGGCCACCCCTTGAGACCTGTGTCCAGTTCTGGGCCCCTCAGTTTAGGAAGGATGTTGAGTTGCTGGAAGGTGTCCAGAGAAGGGCAACGACGTTGGTGAGGGGTTTGGAACACAAGCCCTATGAGGAGAGGCTGAGGGAGCTGGGGTTGCTTAGCCTGGAGAAGAGGAGGCTCAGGGGAGACCTTCTTGCTCTCTACAGCTACCTGAAGGGAGGTTGTGGACAGGGAGAGGTTGGTCTCTTCTCCCAGGCAGCCAGCACCAGAACAAGAGGACACAGTCTCAGGCTGCACCAGGGGAGGTTTAGACTGGATGGTAGGAAGAAGTTCTACACAGAGAGAGTGATTGCCCATTGGAATGGGCTGCCCAGGATGGTGGTGGAGTCACCATCATTGGCATTGGAGGCGTTCAGGAGGAGACTTGATGGGGTGCTTGGTGCCATGGTTTAGTTGTTTAGGTGGGTTGGATTGGCTGATGGGTTGGACGCGATGATCTTGAAGGTCTCTTTCAATCTGGTGTATTGTATTGTATTGTATTGTATTGAAGCGGCACAGGTCTGCAGAGAAGCAGAGGCCTAGTTGGATCCCCTGCAGCTGCAGAGTGAGTATCTGGCTCCTTCCTGTGGTTCTTTATTGCTATTGCACCGGGCTGAGGAGCAGCTGCAGCAAGCCAGTAACAAAACAATACGACTGAACTGTAGTGCAAATGGGGGGGATTATTCTCAAAGCCAGCCCGAGTTATTTAATCCTAGAGGGAGAGGTAGTTTCAGCTGTGCAAGACACGAATCACTTAACAAACCCAAAGCAAAATTACACACTCCAAGTGGCTTATAAACTGTTACCTTTTCACCTGGCACAGATGCATCACAAATCATGCCCTCGTGGCACTGGTGAATGCCAGCCTCAAACGCACGACTGAAATGCATTCTGAGCTAGGATGTGTTAAGAGATGAGAAGGAAGAGAACACAGTAACTCAGTGTAAATATTACTTGGGTGATTACGTGTTGGTTGCTCTCTTCTCCCAGGCAAACAGCACCAGAACAAGAGGACAAAGTCTCAAGTTGTGCCAGGGGAGGTTTAGGCGAGATGTCAGGAAGAAATTCTTCCCAGACAAAGAGATTGGCCACTGCAAAGTGCTGCCCAGGGAGGGGGTGGAGTCACCATCCCTGGAGGTGTTCAGGAAAGGCTTGGATGTGGCACTTGGAGCCGTGGTTTAGTTGTCAGGAGGTGTTGGGTCATAGGTTGGACTTGATGATCTCAAAGGTCTTTCCCAACCTGGTTAATTCTGTATCTTCTGAATCTGATTAGGTCACAACCTGTAACTGAAGCTTGGGAATATAAATCACCCTCTTAAAGCTGGGTCAGTCAGCTAAAGCTTGCCAGTGGTTGTTGAAGAGTATTGTTTCTGTTCATTTCCTTAGCTGGGCTTAGCACAGTTCTATTTAATTATATTTTTATCTTAAAATTGCTGCCTGGTGTTGATAGATGTGTGCTGCTGTTTACACAACAGAATCATACTACAGGGATTCTGACATTTTGGTTAATTGGGATGGGTCCTCCTAAATGGTTTCTAGTCCTTAGTTCATAATTGTTCTGGTTTGCTCAGCACGGTTCAGAAGCAGGGTTTGTGGAATGCCATGTAATACTCATTGCATTTTGATACACAGAATCATAGAATTGTCAGGGCTGGAAGAGACCTCAAGGATCATCCAATTCCAACCCCCCTGCCATGGGCAGGGACACCTCACACTACAGCAGGTTGCTCACAGCCACATCCAGCCTGCCCTTCAACACCTCCAGGCGTGAGGCCTCCACCACCTCCCTGGGCAACCTCTGCCAGTCTCTCACCACCCTCATGGGGAAGAACTTCTTCCTCACATCCAATCTCAATCTACCCATTTCTAGTTTTGCTCCATTCCCCCCAGCCCTATCACTCCCTGACACCCTCAGAATTCCCTTCCCAGCTTCCTTGGAGCCCACTTCAGATCCTGGAAGGCCACTATTAGGTCTCCTGGGAGCCTTCTCTTCTCCAGACTGAACAGCCCCAACTGTCTCAGTCTGTCTCCATAGCAGAGCAGCTCCAGCCCTCTGCTCATCCTCGTGGCCCTTCTCTGGACACACCTTCTTGCATTAAAGATAAGTTGTTCTAGTTCCATCTTCTGGCCATATATTTTTAATTGCATACATATTTTTCCTGTGCATGTAATCTGCTTAATATTAAAAACAAACCAAAAGAAAAGCCACCTCTAAACCTAAGCTTTACCCTATAGCAAATGAGTCATGAGGTGTTTTCTGTAGGCAGTTAAATCTGGACATGATTCCTGTGCTTGGATCTCTTATGGCAGTCTAGATGTGAACTATTGTGTTCAAAGTTAGCCTTTTTCCTTGCTAAGTGGAGAACTGCAGCTAATAAATGATTCTTTTGCAACCCAGAGAAATAATCTTCATTAAGGTGGCCAGATCCTGCCTTCCAGTTATATCTTCCTTAGTGTAGACAGTGGGAAGGGGAAAGGCATCTCATGGCAGTCTGACTTCCTCACCCTATGCTAATGCTAGTCAGTGCTCAGCTTCTCTTTATAAATACAAATAGCTTCAAGGACACTCTTAACACATGTTTTACTACCCACAACTTACTAGCCAAGAATAGCTGTGTTGAAATAAAGTTGTGGTCATGCCCTCTCCTCTAGAAAATCCTCTTAATCAGAGCCTCTGGGACTGTTATATAGGCTCTGGGGTGTGTTCAACATCCAGGGTGGGCCACACAACTGGAACATGGCCCAGGAAATAGATATACAGCCCCTATGGCCCGTTTGGTAGCATACTGGAGAGTAGCAGAAACAAGTCATCAAGCTCTCCTTCTGCGAGCATGATTTGAACAAGCATCTGTGGGTGAAAATCTCTTAAGTGCTGTCAACTCTGAGTTGTCTCCAACAGCAGCATTCTAACTCTGGTAAATACACTAGAAATTTACACAGCCCTTTTATTCAGTTAACAGTGACACATTTCCACTATGGATCACAGACTCACAGGATGCTAGGGGTTGGAAGGGACCTCCAAAGATCGTCGAGTCCAACACCCCACCCAGGGCAGAACCATGGAATCCAGCGCAGGTCACACAGGAATGTATCCAGACAGGGCTGGAAAGTCTCCAGAGGAGACTCTCTGGGCAGCCTGCTCCAGTTCTCTGTGACCTTCACAGTGAAGAAGCTCCTCCTCGTGTTGAGGTGGAACCTCCTGCGCTGGAGTTTCTATCCATTGCCCCTTGTCCTGTCACAGGGTGCAAGTGAGCAGAGCCTGTCCCCTCCCTCTTGACCCCCAGCCCTCAGATATTGATAGACATTGCTCAGATCCCCTCTCAGTCTTCTCTCCACACTGAACAGCCCCAGGGCTCTCAGACTTTCCTGGCTGACTTAAAATTCTGATCTTGGTGCTTTTGAACTGTTTCATTTTCCTTTATTCCAGATGAATTTAAAGCTTAAACAAAAGCAACAACCACCAGCAACAAAAGGATTATTAAATGTATTTCTATCATCCAGGCAGAATGCTGCTGTGTTAAAAGCAGTATTGTGTATTGCCCTGTTTTTCAGTTTGTTGGGTTTTTGGTGTTGGTTTTTGTTGGTTTTTTTTTTTTTTTTTTTTGTTTGGGGTTTGGTTTGGGTTGGGTTGGGGGTTTTTTTGGTTTGGTTTTTGCTACAAGATAATCAGGAAAGAAAAAAAATATGGGAACTTTGCTGCTGCCTAAGGTTCCTTTGGGGAAATGGAGGCCCTAAACAGATAGAGAGTCCAGGGAGGCGGTGGAGTCACCATCCCTGGAGGTGTTCAAGAGGGGACTGGACGTGGCACTTGGTGCCATGGTCTAGTCATGGGGTCTGTGGTGACAGGTTGGACTCGATGATCTTCGAGGTCTCTTCCAACCTTAGTGATACTGTGTTTCTTGCAAAGCCTCCCCAGCCCCAAAGGTATTCAGGATGATATCTGGCATAGATGAGAGCATGAGATGGAACACTGGAGGACAGCACTTAGATTCTTTCACGTTAATGAGTGAGGACAGAGTTGTCTCCTAGAGTTGTCTCCCTATTTTGAAGGGTAAGTGATGAGAACTGGATACTGCCTGTTTATTGCCACATACCTAGACAGGAAAGTTTTTCATGTAGTGGAAGAATCTTTAAATATTCTTTCAAACATAACCTGTCCTCCTAAATGACATGGAGACCTGCCATCAGCTCTTGGCAACTCAGCTGGCAGCAACTGTTGTCCTTCCTAAGCAGCAGCACTGGCACATAAGGGAGTGGCAGAGACATACTCCAAGTATGGAAATCTCTTTCTTGATAGCAACAGGAGACCATTTTCAGATCTGAAACTCTATATTCTGCAGCAGACAAGCAAAAAATATGCAGAAGGATCCTGATTCTTGGAATATGCTTTTTTCTCACCAAGCCTATTTATAAAACTGTCTGATTCAAAAAAGGAAAAGCATATAGAAGAAATGATTGCAACTCAGAGTATTTGGGCTGTGTTCTCATCTCTGCTTGCCCTTGAGTGAAGCACATTAATAAACAAACAAACAAACAAAAAAATACAACAAAACCGAAACAAAGCAAAACAAACAAAGCAAAACAAAACAAAACATCCCAACCCACCAACCAAAATGAACTACCAAGCACCAAAAAAACCCCACCAGCAATAACAAAACCTGCCAAGAAAGCCTTTATTCCTCAGTTTCTCCACACCCAAAGAAATAATAAATAATAGGAGCAATCTCATTTGTGTCAGGGAGGCATGTTGAGCTGATTTAGTGGAAGACACTAATGAAGTGTCATGCATTATTATTGCATTAGGCCGACTGTGCTTCTGAAACCCATCTGACACTTCCCACTTGGCACTGGTTGTGGGTGGTAGCATTTCTGGATTAATTTTAAAGAGGATGCACGATAGCATTGCCTGATGCATAATTACATGGTTTATGACTAAATCACTTTCCAAGCCAGGCAGGAACCTGTGAGATCCCCTCTCTCTCTCTCTCTCTGACTTCCTTAAACTACTGCGTTACGAAGTGCGTTGTTCCATACAGCTCCTGCCAAGCAGCTCTATCGCGCGTGTAGCTCCGTATGAAGCATGGAGGTGAAGTTCCTAACTATATTTGGGTATCAGAGTTGATTTCCTCTGCTCTCCCGAAGGTTAGGATGACGAGCGGTTGAGGAATGCTAGGGGAAAGCGTTGTTAACATGAGCAGGCTGTGGCCGAGCTGGGGGTTGCCCTGTCAAACCCGGCTGGGTGCTGCAAGCAGTTCAGCCCCCGGGCGCCAGGACGGGGCTCGGACCACCCGGGCGCAGGGTCGGGGCTGCCGCGCTCCCGACCGCTCCTCCGCGTCGCAGAGAACCGTGGCTCTCCCGGGGGCTGTCCTCGGCCGGAGCTTGGCGCTGAGGTCATCTACTCCCTGGTCAGCCACGGCTGCAGAGCGAGGGTGGCAGGGGAGGAAGCTTGGGGAGGAAATGAGTAAGCCTGCAGCGGCTGGCCCCGGGCGCAGCTGTAAGGCAGGAGGTTACTGGGGCGACCAGCGGAGCGGGGAGGAAGTGTGGCAACGGCGAACGTTCATGTCTGTGTGCTCTGAAACAGACTCATCACAGAAAAATCTCAGATAAGAAGATTTGGGGGAAACATTACTGCATTGTTAGTGCAGGACGGGACCGCCGCCAGGTCTGAATAGGAGGGAGAAACGCTGCTCACAGCTCCTCCTCAGAGGTGCTCAGCACCCGCTGAAAGGAGGGCACCTATACAAAGCAGACTGTTGCATGAAGGTTTTTTGCCTTTTGTTCTGCGTGATTTTTCTATCCTTTGAAAACTGAGTGTTGTTGGTGACAACGTGCACTGGAGCTTTGTGCCATCCCAAGGAATCAAAGATAAAATATCAAAGAGGTGCAGTTACCGTGACACAGCAAAAGTGAGGAGAGGGGAGGCTCTGCTTCTCGTTATATTTGCATCAGAGATTTTTAATCTAAAGAGAGCACACCACCACACACACATTACTACCATTTCATAGGTCTGTCTACATGCTTTTCATTTTGTACAGCTGACACCTGAACAGTTGGGTCTGTGGAAGAGTGAGATCAAAGAGTCATAGAATCAATCCGGTTGGAAAAGACCTCAGAGAGCATCAAGTCCAACCTATAATTGCTGATGAATGAGGAGGGGCATCCTACAGTGACAGGGAGAAAGAGATGCAAGCTGTAATCCCTACAGAAAGAGGTTGAATTAAATGTGAGATTCCACTGCCAGCTGGGTGTTGGTATTGTCTCTGTTAGCAACAGGGTCCCACAGTATTTTTCTTGGAACACTCCTGAAGTGACCAACCTCCTCTTTTGCCACTCCTTCCTCACAGTATTTTATTTTTTTCCTTACTATTGCATGAGTATCAAAATACCATCACTGAAGGTTTGGTATGAAGTGGCTGGACAGATGGGCAGAATCCAAGGGCATGAGATTGAACACATCCAGGTGCCGGGTTCTGCACATTGGCCACAACAACCCCAGGCAGTGCTGCAGGCTGGGGTCAGAGTGGCTGGAGAGGGGCCAGGCGGAGAGGGACCTGGGGGGACTGGTCAATGGTAGGCTGAACATGAGCCTGCAGTGTGCCCAGGTGGCCAAGAAGGCCAATGGCATCCTGGCCTGCATCAGGAACAGTGTGGCCAGCAGGAGCAGGGAGGTCATTCTGCCCCTGTACTCTGCACTGGTTAGGCCACACGTTGAGTCCTGTGTCCAGTTCTGGGCCCCCAGTTTAGGAAGGATGTTGAGTTGCTGGAAGGTGTCCAGAGAAGGGCAACGACGTTGGTGAGGGGTTTGGAACACAAGCCCTATGAGGAGAGGCTGAGGGAGCTGGGGTTGCTTAGCCTGGAGAATAGGAGGCTCAAGAGTGACCTTCTTGCTCTCTACAGCTACCTGAAGGGAGATTGTAGACAGGCAGAGGTTGGTCTCTTCTCCCAGGCAAGCAGCACCAGAACAAGAGGACACAGTCTCAGGCTGCACTAAGGGAGGTTTAGGCTGGAGGTTAGGAAGAAGTTCTATACAGAGAGAGTGATTGCCCATTGGAATGGGCTGCCTGTGGAGGTGGTGGAGTCACCATCATTGGCATTGGAGGTGTTCAGGAGGAGACTTGATGGGGTGCTTGGTGCCATGGTTTAGTTGATTAGGTGGTGTTGGATGATAGGTTTGACATAATGATCTCAAAGTTCTCTTCCAACCTGGTCTATTCTATTCATCTTTGGTTTACAGGACACTGCTTGCATTCTTTGTGCTTGCCACTTTTCAATTAATGAGAGAAGAAACTTATGAAGGGGATAGGTGGGGGAAGTCCATTCTTTGAGCATTAGCTACTTGCAAAGCAGCTGCTCATATGGAGAGCGTAGTTCAAATTGCAGTCAGAATTAGGATGGGTTCAAGAAATTGTGCGGGGGTGTGACAAGTGAAAAAGGAAATGCTTGGTAAGTATTTTTATTTGTAATATGAAACCAAACTAAACTAATATTAGTAGGTATCAAATTCTGTGTGTTCCAGGACATGAGTTTCATTGGAATACAGAAAATAGTTCTGCTTATAGCGATAGCTCAGAAAATAGAGCTGAGACATTACTGTACAGGAGTGGCTGAAGTTGCAGTGGTAGTAGCAGGGAGTGCATGATGCTGTGGGTGTGGTATGTCTCTTTTATCATCATAGAATCACAGAATTGTTTGGGCTGCAAGGGACCCCAAGGACTATCCAGTTCCAGCCTCCCTGCCACAGGCAGGGACACCTCACACTAAAAGTGTCCATAAAAATCTTTAGAGACCCCCCACATACCCACTAGCCTTCATTAAATATGGTGGATGAAGAAACTTCCTGATCTACAGCTGGCTTTAAAAAGCATTTCAATGGAGCCTTTCATATCACTCATTAAAAAAAAAAGGGTATTGGAGAGTGAAAACACAGGGCACTGAAGCAGAGTTCTGGGTGCAGCAGGGAAATTTAGGGCTCCATTTAACAGCAACATCTTTTGGCTATAGGGGAGCTGAATCCACTTCCACAATTTAAATCTGTGGAGATATATAAAGCTGCCAAGAAAACGATGGAAAACCACCTGGTGATCCCCTACAGGAAAAAAGGAAGAAATGTGTAGGCCTAATTTCCACCTCTTTTAATGAAGGAGGATAAAATTCATCACAAGAGGTACTGAGAGAGCAAAGGATGCGAACATGGGCTGAGCAGTGAGCATTTGCTGAGTGGAACGTGTCGTGTGAAGGGCCATGAGGATGAGCAGAGGGCTGGAGCTGCTCTGCTATGGAGACAGACTGAAACAGTTGGGGCTGTTCAGTCTGGAGAAGGCTCCCAGGAGACCTAATTGTGGCCTTCCAGGATCTGAAGGGGGCTCCAAGAAAGCTGGGGAGGGACTTTTGAGGGTGTCAGTGAGTGATAGGACTGGGTGGGGGAATGGAGCAAAAGTAGAAATGGGTAGATTCAAATTGGATGTGAGGAAGAAGTTGTTCCCCATGAGGGTGGTGAGAGACTGGCACAGGTTGCCCAGGGAGGTGGTGGAAGCCTCATGCCTGGAGGTTTTTCAGGCCAGGCTGGATGTGGCTGTGAGCAGCCTGCTGTAGTGTGAGGTGTCCCTGGTCATGGCAGGGAGGTTGGAACTGGCTGCTCCTTGAGGTCCCTTCCAACCCTGACAGTTCTATGACCCTAATTCCATATAGAGTCACACAGAAGTTGTTACTTCTCTGCATGGAGAACAGGACATCAGAAATATGGCAGCTTTTTATTACAAACACATATGTATATGTTGTATATATTCCCTTCAACTGGAAAGGAAGAATGAACTGCAGCAGGACAGGCTGGGAGGGGATCTGCTGCAGAGCAGCCCCAAGGAGAAGGGCCTGGGAGCGCTGGTGACCAACAAGCTCTGCATGGGACAGCAATGTGCCCTGGGGGCCAAGAAGGCCAATGGGGTCCTGGGGTGCATTCAGAGGAGAGTGTCCAGCAGATCCAGAGAGGTTCTCCTCCCCTCAACTCTGCCCTGCTGAGGCCTCCCCTGGAATATTGCATCCAGTTCAGGGTTCCCCAGTTCAGGAGGGACAGGGATCTGCTGGAGAGAGTCCAAGGGAGGGCTACCAGGATGCTGAAGGGATGGAGCACTGCCTGGTGAGGAGAGGCTGAGAGCCCTGGGGCAGTTCAGTCTGGAGAAAAGACTGAGAGGGGATTTGATCAAGGCCTACTAATATTTGAGGGCTGGTGGTCAAGAAGGCTTCCTGTTCAGAGCTGATTGATAAGTGAGGGCATTTTCCAGATATGCTTTATTGCTTTTTTTTTTTCCCCTCGTTTCCTTCTTCATTTCTGAAAAGCAGCTGTGAGAGGGGAAGAAATGGTCTGTAAATGAGGCACAAAAGCAGAGATTTATTGGAGGAGGAGAGCAGGCTCCAGGGGCCTCCAGGTAAATAATGTGTAATTAGCATCTTATCAAATGACTAAACAGCTCCTGCTCCACCACCACTATTCCTGCACCCAGCCCAGAGCTGGGGGCAAGACCCTCACCAGCCCAGTGACCACTCAGAGGAGCTCAGCCAGCACCCGTGGATGGGATTGGAGGAGTCATCAATCATTGCCCTAACAACCGGGGGGCCACCAGGCCCCCGGCCTTTGTTGTCACCACCACCATCACCCAGTGTGCACCATGGGCACTTACCAGGGTGAGAGGAGGATCCTCAGCCCAGATGGGCTCAGCTTGGGGCTGCTGCCTTCCTGGTGGGATTAAATAGGGGAGTGGGTGGGGAGGGCCAAGTGGCCACACCTGGGGTGGGAGGAGACTCCAACAGAGTCCAGGTGCTCTGTGTTTGAGAGGAAAAAGGGGAAATGGAGCAAAACTAGAAATGGGTAGATTCAGATGGGATGTTAGGAAGAAGTTCTTCCCCCATGAGGGTGGTGAGAGACTGGCATAGGTTACCCAGGGAGGTGGTGGAGCCTCCCTGGAGGTTTTTGCAGCTAGGCTGGATGTGGCTATGAGCAACCTGCTGTAGTGTGAGTTGTCCCTGCCCATGGTAGCAGATTGGAACTGGATGATCCTTGAGGTCCCTTCCAACCCTGACAGTTCTCTGATTCTATGAAAGTGGGTGCTGATTCTCCAGGTAAGCTCTGGGCTGGTAATTTCCCTGCCCTGGCTCTGCCACAGATATCCTTGCTGTCCTAAGCAAGTAGTTAATGACTTTGGCCTCTGTTTTTCTGGTCACAAAGTTGGGTTCTAACCCCTCTCTCCCAAGGGTCCGTGAGATGAAATAAAGGGATGTTTATAAAGTGATCTCATGTTGGTGTTATGGAAGAGGTGCAATTCCCACATTTTCAAACCATGTTCTCAGCAGAGACAGAGCCCTAGCTGTTACATGTACCTACAGAGTGGCATTGTCACAAGTGTCTGATTTCTCTGTGTGGCAGCATCCTGCACAGTGGGAGGTTCTGCAGAAGTCCTTTTCTATTTTTTTGTGAAGTGAGGAGAGGCCACAGACATCCTGAAAAGGGAGCCAGTGCTGGCTGCCAAGGGCCATTGATACCTCCAGCTGTGTGCCACCCCAGCACTGAGCTCTGCTAGTCCGAGCTGCTTCTGCGTGCTGGAGCGCAGCAGAATGGTGTGAGCCCCTCCTAGGGGGTACTCTTCCTTCCACAGGTGAAGGTGTCTGTTCCTCTCCTCATCCAAAGGGAACCTGGTTCCCCTTGGTGTGCTGTAGGTGTTACTGAAAGCTCTCTCTGTCTGGGTATGTCTTATGAAATCATGGAATCACAGAACTGTTAGGGTTGGAAGGGACCTCAAGGATCATCCAATCCCAACCCCCTGCCATGGCCAGGGACACCTCACACTACAGCAGGTTGCTCACAGCCACATCCAGCCTGCCCTTCAAAATCTCCAGGGATGAGGCTTCCACCACCTTCCTGGGCAACCTCTGCCAGTCTCTCACCACTCTTATGGGGTAGAACTTCCTAACATCCAATCTGAATCTACCCATAGAATCATGCCTTCAACCCCTCTCTTAACACTACTCCCCCCATCCCCCTTATTTTGGAGGCTGCAGTTCAGCTGGTCCTTCTCAACCTTTTGTTGATAAGTGCCAGTTCTGTGCTGCCTGTTGCTAAGTATTTGGTGCTGCTCAGTCTCACCCTCCCTCCTCCCTCTCCCCCTCCTCTTTTGGCAGAGGAAGAGCACAGTGTATTTCCAGCATATATACTCTAATTCCAGCCATGAGACTACTGTACATCTGGTGTTCTCAGTCTGCTCTGTGCACATGGCAGCAGGCTGCACCTCGGGCAGGGGGACAAACGACTTGGCCCTGTGCAGGGAGGCACGGTGATGACTCCAGAAACTGCCGCAGAGGCATCGCCAGGGGCAGGATCCCCAGCAGCAGCTTGCTGAAGTCTTACCAAAACACAGGCACACGTCTCTGCTGTCTCTGTCTCTTCGGCAGCCCCAGAGGGTGGAAGCTGGTGCTTGGGGGGGTGTGTGTGCAGAGAGGTAGAAACACGGTGGGAGGTGGAATTGCAGTGGATGTGGCTGATTTATGACAGGAGTTTCCTCTGTAGTCATAAGGGGAATTTTGCTTGGTCACAGCAAGTTTGAACCCTCATGAAACAGTCTGAATCATTTGAAGTTAAAATAAAACAGAGAATGGAAGGGGGAGGGACATGGCTGGGGCTTTTCTCTTCTCTTTTCTTTTTTTCTTTCTTTTTTTTTTTTTTTTTTTTAATGGCCCAAAACTTCAA
Source organism: Picus viridis (assembly GCA_033816785.1). Lineage (NCBI taxonomy): Eukaryota > Metazoa > Chordata > Aves > Piciformes > Picidae > Picus > Picus viridis. The sequence goes on from CM066567.1 coordinate 12,299,548, forward strand.
CACTAAAATTGTTTCCTTTGGTGCTGACTTCTTAAATGGGAATGTGATCCAATATAGTTCTGGTGTGCAAGCCAATGTTTGTTTTAAAAAGTTTCATTGTCTTCTCTTCCCTCTTCTCCCTCTCTCCCCTCTCCCCCGTGCCCTCCCCCCCCCCCCCCCCCCCCCGGCTCTGCAGATTTACACTGACTGGGCTAACCACTACCTAGCAAAATCTGGCCACAAGCGGCTGATCAAGGATTTGCAACAGGACATTGCAGATGGAGTTCTGCTAGCAGAAATCATCCAGATCATCGGTAAGACCCGAGGCTGAGAGGAGCACTGCGAGCTGACTCCTCGCGGGGCGGGGGGGTGGGGTGGGGTGGGGAGGGGGGGGTTAATATATAATTCAAGTTGAATGTATTTAACAATAAGATGAACCCTGAATAATGCAGTCTGACTGGGTCCATATGTCTCTGATATTTGTGTGGTTCATCCTTGCCTTAATTAAAAGAGATGTTTGTGTGAGCATGTTTGGAAGCGGCTGCCTAACCATACTTTAAATGGCCAGAGCTGTATCTTGCACACTTTGAATTGTCAGAAATGAATGCTCCATTAAGCCATATGTCTCCCATGTGTGCATTTCGTTACTTGGAGAGCTCATACTTTCTGGGATGCCTTGAAACTGTATCCTGACCCTGAAAAGACAATTGTGGAAGGTTTCATGTCAGCAGTTATTTTGCAGGGGGCTGAAGAATTAGCAGCGACCTCCTTCGCACTTCCCCCTTCGCATGATTTGGCATGTGGCAGCAACTGCTGCTAACCAGAGTGTTGTTACTGTACAGCTGAGCTGCACTGAGAGAGCAGCTCTCTGTCAACAGAGCCCCGGGCACTTCAGTGCTCTGTCTTTTCTGCTCGTCTTCTGGTTTTGGGTTCTTGGGGGGGTGGATGTTTTTTTGGCTCGTTTTTTGTTTGGGTGGTTTTTTTTTTGGCCAGAGAGAGGAAAGGAAAGTTTTATCTGATTGTTTACATCTGCTTTTCTCCTCACTGTTTTTATGTAGCAAATGAAAAGGTTGAAGCTATCAATGGCTGTCCCCGGAGCCAGTCTCAAATGGTAAGAATGAAATGCAATTTTCATCTGTGTTGGCACCTCTGCACTTTCCTGCAATGCTTTTAAGTATTGGTTATTTAGGCTGTGAATATTCTGTCCCACATTTATGATGAAGTCCTAATTACCATCTTGTGTACCTGGTAGTTTTGGGGTTTCCTCCCCACCCTCCCCCCAGTATGTTTTGTGTTTTTCACTTCATTTCTGTGCTTGCTAACTTTGGGTCTCGAGGTAGCCCAGCAGCAAAACTTTACTTCTAATTAATCCAGAACTGCCTCAGCAGACCTGGACTTCTGATGAGCCATTTAGTTTTGTTTCGTTTCATTTCATTTCATTTCATTTCATTTCATTTCATTTCATTTCATTTCATTTCATTTCGTTATTTCATTTCATTATTTCATCATTTCATTTCATTATTTCATTTAATTTCATTATTTCATTTAATTTTATTTCATTATTTCATTTCATGCTTTCATGTCATCTAACTTTTAATTCTCCTGTAGATTTGGGTGGGTTTTTGTTGTTCAAGGGCAGTAAATCCAAGAGTAAATTTTTAAATGGAGTCTTAGTGTCTGGAAAAGTGGTATGATGAACAAGGCTTGCCAAATTATTTTTGAATATAAATAGCCCTTTTGGATTGTCCACTGTGAAGTCCAGTTAGATGCACTGACTCCAAGACTTTCAGAAATAGCACTTTAGTCATATAGGTCTCTGAGCTATAGTTGGCAGCTGCTTAAAAGACATTTCAATACTCTCAGGCGAAAAGCATTTTTGTGGCTGTGATTCATATGGAGTCTTATTAATCTCCCTCTGTGTTTGTGGCTAAGTCAACTGCATTTAAGATAAAGCCCTCTTAGAAGGCAGTGGAGCAGGCAGGTACAAAATCTGAGCCTCAGTAACATCATCATGCACTTACTGAATAATTTGCAGTTCCACCGGTGCTCCCCTGTGCTGGGGACTTTGCCCTCCTGCTCACATCGGAATAGGATGTGGATAAGGTGCAGCATTGTGTGGCTGGCGAGGGCTTTGGAGTCTAATGGTTGGGACGAGCTTGCACAAGAGCAGACTGCTGAAGCTGGACTTAAAAGTAGAAATGGAGTAGAAAAAAAGAAAAATTACATTCATTCAGTGCATTTTTCAAAGGGGGAGGAAAGTATTTCAGCCCTTTATTTTTCCCCTTTTCTTTTCTGCAAAGCTGCAAAAGGGAAAATGAAGAATTGAGGCTCTCGGTTCTCACCTTACAAAAAATGTGCAGCTTTACAATAGGTTTTGTTGGGTTTTTGTGTTGTTGGGTTTTTTTTTTTTTTTTCCTCTGGCTTACAGGATGTTTGAAACAGCCCACAGTTAGAGTAGCAGAAATTTCCTTGATAATAGCTATTACTTTAATTACTCATATTACAGCAGCACCTAGTGGCCCCGGCTGAGAATGTTGGGAACTCCAGCACGGACCTCTAGTGTTACACAGATAAAGAGATAATCACTCTCTACTTCAATCGCATTAAAGCCTGCCTTTCCAGACAGGCGAGGCCAACAGGGAAGGACAAAAGCACAGAAAAGTTGGATAATTTCCCAAAGTTCTGTGAGGGGATAGTGACCAGCCAGGATTGCTGAGGGACTCGCCACTCTGGTGTCTGATGAGCTTCATTTCCATGACAGAGTCGAGCTGCAGAGAGAACTAATCACTCTAGCAACGTTTTGAGTTTTAGCCTGGAGAAGAGGAGGCTCAGGGGAGACCTTCTTGCTCTCTACAACTACCTGAAGGGAGGTTGTAGTCAGGTGGGGGTTGGTCTCTTCTCCCAGGCAACCAGCACCAGAACAAGAGGACACAGTCTCAAGATGTGCCAGGGGAGGTTTAGGCTGGATGTTAGGAAGAAATTCTTCCCAGACAGAGAGATTGGCCATTGGAATGTGCTGTCCAGGGAGGTGATGGAGTCACCATTCCTGGAGGTGTTTAGGAAGGACCTGGATGAGGCACTTGGTGCCATGGTTTAGTTGATTAGATGGTGCTGGGTGATAGGTTGGACTTGATGATCTGGAAGGTCTTTTCCAACCTGGTTGATTCTGTGATTCTGTTTGCTTCTCCAAAGAGACAACATTTGTGTACATTCCCTGTTCATAGGTGAATCTTGATGGGTCATAGGGATTCTGGATTTTACCTCTAGCTCCACTGCAGTTATGGGGGAAGCAATGCTGATGTATGGTGCTGCAACCGTACCTGTGGGAATCTCTGTGTCTGTCTTCCTATTCCTGTAAGCACATCTTTCAGCTCAGCCAGGCCAAAGGCTGTCTCTCAGGTACTCTGATTGTCCCACTCCATCCCAGTTCTCACATTTAGCAACTTGATGGAATTTTTCCTCTCTACGGTCTGATTTTCCTGCATTTTGACATACTAATTTTACACTGCTGACTTCTTCAGCTGAGCTTGGAAATGAAAAGTAGTTCAAACTTTGCAGCTTTCCTCTCCAAAATGTCTCAGCGACTCCAGGTTTTGAGTTGCCTCTCCATTTGCTTTCTTCAGGTTGTGCACTGGTCTAGCCTAGCTGAATCACAGAGTGTCAGGGGCTGGAAGGGACCTCAAAAGCTCATCCAGCCCAACCCCCTGCCAGAGCAGCATCACCTAGAGCAGATCACACAGGAACACATCCAGGCAGGGCTTGAATATCTCCAGAGGGGGAGTCTCCACAACCCCCCTGGGCAGCCTCTTCCAGGGCTCTGTCACCCTCACAGGTGAAAAATTCTTCCTCTTGTTTCCATGGAACTTCCTCTGCCTCAGCTTCCACCACTGCCCCTTGTGCTGGCATTGGGCACCATCTTATCCCATTTTCAGCTAATTTCCCCTGGAAGTGCTCAGTTTTGTCAGCCCACTCAGTTAATGACAGGCCAGTTCCCTTCTGATAGCAGTGGATTCTTGGATATTTGCAATGTGCAAACTGTGGTAAAAGTGATTTTATATGTTTGAGATATCATAGAATCAACCAGGCTGGAAAAGCCCTCAGAGGTCATCAAGGCCAACCTGTCACCCAACACCTCCTGACAACTAAACCATGGCTCCAAGTGCCTCATCCAAGCGTGTTTTGAACGCCTCCAGGGACGGTGACTCCACCACCTCTATGGGCAGCACATTCCAATGCCCAATTACCCTTTCTGGGAAGAACTTCATCCTCACCTCCAGCCTAAACCTCCCCTGGCACAGCTTGAGACTGTGTCCTCTTGTTCTGGTGCTACTTGCCTGGGAGAAGAGACCAACTCCTGGCTACAACCTCCCTTCAGGTAGTTGTAGATGGCAATGAGGTCTCCTCTGAGCCTCCTCTTCTCCAGGATAAACACCCCCAGAATATGGCATTAGGTAGCAATCAATGTGTCCTGTCAGGATTTGTCAGAGCATTAGACATCAAACCTTCAAGAGTTGTGCTATTCCTATAGCATGCTTTTAGCCCTCCATTCACCATTTTCCTTTTAACATTGTTAGTTAATAAACCAGAGAAAACCTTTCCACCCCTTCCCTTCACATATGTTTTCCTGATCTTTGCTCTCTTTACTTGTAAGTAAGGAGAAATGCTTTCTGTATTCATCTGACATTTGATACTCTTCCCAGGAGGTGATGGCTGAGACATTTTGTTAGCTAAAAAGAAGCTAGAGAGCACTGACTTGAGGGTGAGCATGCTCCAAGCACTTGATATCCCCTGTAGATGATATTGATACAAATTCATAATGAATCACTGCTAATATTGCCAAGTCCTTTTCCACTCACTGTTTGATTTTCCACTTGCCAATGGCTTCATCTTTCCAGGCATTTCTAAAGGCATCTCATTTCAGCTGCTACCTTAATGTGTAAACATCTGTTCATGTTTCTTTTAAATATATATCAAATACTTATTTTTTCATTTTCACAGAATCACAGAATGTTAGGGGATAGAAGGGACCTTGAAAGCTCATCCAGTCCAACCCCTTGCCAGAGCAGGAGCACCTAGAGCAGATCACACAGGAACACATCCAGGCAGGTTTTTAATATCTCCAGAGAGGGAGACTCCACAACCCCCCTGGGCAGCCTCTTCCAGTGTTTCCTTGTAGTTAGGTCTATTTCAGTGTCTATGATGACTCTCTGGTCATCTTGGCAGTGAAAAAGTACTTGCAGACAAGCTGAACTGGCTCCAGAGGTCATAGTTCGTGCAAAACAAAACCTCTACAGCCCAGAAGCATCCAGTGTCTGCACAGTTAGCTTTACCTCCTGGCCAAAGCCTCATCCAGCCTGCTCTTAAACACCTCCAGGGACGGGGCCTCAACCACCTCCCTGGACAACCCATTCCAGGGCTTCACCACTCTCATGCTGAAGAACTTCCTCCTCACCTCCAACCTGAATCTCCCCACCTCCAGCTTCATTCCATTCCCCCTAGTCCTATCACTCCCTGAGATCCTGAGAAGTCCCTCCCCAGCCTTCTTGTAGGCCCTTCAGATCCTGGAAGGCCACAATTAGGTCACCTCAGAGCCTTCTCTTCTCCAGACTGAACAGCCCCAACTCCTTCAGTCTGTCCTCATAGGAGAGGTGCTCCAGCCCTCTGCTCATCCTCGTGGCCCTTCTCTGGACACCTTCCAGCACCTCCAGATCCCTCTTGTAATAGGGGCTCCAGAACTGGAGGCAGTACTCCAGGTGGGGTCTCACCAGAGCTGAGTAGAGGGGGAGAATCCCCTCCCTTGACCTGCTGGCCACACTTCTCCTGATGCAGCCCAGGATCTGATTGGCTTTCCGGGCTGCAAGTGCACACTGAGAGCTCCTGTTGAGCTTCTCGTCCACCAGCACCCCCAAGTCTCTCTCCTCAGGGCTGCTCTCCAGCCAGTCCCTGCCCAGCCTGGATTTGTGCCTTCTGATGTCACACAGGGAATTGGGGAACCTCAAATATCCTGGGAAATCTATTAGTTCCTATTCAAATCTCAGAAACTTTAAATAAATGCACTGTGGTAAAAAAGAGTTTGCTGTTTCTCACAAATGCTTTTGATGAGGATATCAAGGATTTAAAACTCTGTGTATTCTTACATACATGGTCTGCCTTGTGATGTAGAGTCTTAGAATCATAGACTCCTAGAATGGTCTGGGCTGGAAGGGACCTCCAAAGTTCATCCAATCCAACCTCCATGTAGTCAGCAGGGACATCCCCAACTGGATCAGGCTGCCCAGTGCCTCCTCCAGCCTCTTGTTCTGGTGCTGGTTGCCTGGGACAAGAGACCAACCCCCACCTGGCTACAACCTCCCTTCAGGGAGTTGTAGAGAGCAAGAAGGTCTCCCCTGAGTCTCCTCTTCTCCAGGCTAAGCAACCCCAGCTCCCTCAGCCTCTCCTCACAGGGCTGTGCTCCAGACCCCTCCCCAGCCTTGCTGCCCTTCACTGGATACATTCAAGAGTCTCAATGTCCTTCTTAAACTGAGGGGCCCAGAACTGGACACAGGACTCAAGTTCAGATTGTTTTTCTTCTTGAACATATTAAAAACATCTCCAGTGTTTTTTCCTCTAAACAAATAATAGCAAATAGAAAGCAAGCATACAGTGTCAAATTAAATCAGCCCTGGGGTTGCCAGAGAAAATGCAGGAGAATCAAAAACCATTGGCCTGAAAATCTTTATTGTGGTGGAAACTGCAGTGTTGTCCTTAGAGAACTTTACAAAACTAATGTTTTATTCTCCCCTCGTGCACCCTACAGTCTTTGTAGCTTCATAAGGAGCAAAATGCATTCAGAGTTGCCAAAGATTTTTATAATATTGCTCCTCAAGTTGAGTTTTTTTCCTGCAGAGATTAGTTCTGTCTTATTAGCTTCTTTTTCTTCCTCAGAATTATCTCCTACTACTTCCCATGAGAGCTGTCCCTGTACAAAAGCATCCCTAGCAGCAGCTGGTAGCAGTAGTTTTCTCATGGTTATCAAAGGGATGGAGACCCTTCTGATTAACAGTGCTTGAATTTGATGAAGACTGGATTTCATTTTGTTAATCTTCTCTTTGGCACACTTTTCTACCAGTTTGTCCATATATGCCTCAAAGGAAATTGTTCTGGTTTAGGATACAGACATGCTGTAGTCCAACAGAGGGAGCTGAGGTCAATAGACATGCGGGACTTGCTTGCCATGTCCTGGAAACCAGGAGGCTGGAAAAGGCATTGGACCTGTAGCACATTGTCAAGTGGATGTAAAAAGCTGCAGTTAGCAGAGCTGACACCGTTCTGAGTGAGCAGATAAGAATGAATTTAGCAAGAAGAAGGTGGAGTAAGTCTCTGCTGAAGTAGTGAATATTGTTGTCCTCCAGGGAAGGAGCCTCAACCACCTCCCTGGGCAACCTGTGTCACTGTTCTGTTCTATTCTCATAGGAAAGAACTTGTTCCTAACATCCAATCTAAATCTGGTTAGGCCACACCTTGAGTCCTGTGTCTAGTTCTGGGCCCCTCAGTTTAAGAAGGACATTGAGACACTTGAACATGTCCAGAGAAGGGCAACGAGGCTGGGGAGAGGCCTTGAGCACAGCCCTGTGAGGAGAGGCTGAGGGAGCTGGGGTTGCTTAGCCTGGAGAAGAGGAGGCTCAGGGGAGACCTTCTTGCTCTCTACAACTACCTGATGGGAGGTTGTAGCCAGGAAGGGGTTGGTCTCTTCTCTCTAGCAAGCAGCACCAGAACAAGAGGACACAGTCTCAAGCTGTGCCAGGGGAAGTTTAGGCTGGAGGTGAGGAGAAGGTTCTTCACTGAGAAAGTCATTCGCCATTGGAATGTGCTTCCCAGGGAGGTGGTGGAGTCACTGTCCCTGGAGGTGTTCCAGAGGGAATTGGATGTGGCACTTGGTGCTATGGTCTAGTCATGAGGTCTGTGGTGACAGGTTGGACTCGATGATCTTTGAGGTCTCTTCCAACCTTAGTGATTCTGTGATTCTGTGCTCTGCTCTAGCTTGAAGCCACTGTGCCTTGTCCTGTCCCTTTGCAAACAGCCTCTCTCCATCCTTCCTGTAGCCCCTTTCAGGTACTGGCAGGCTGCTTTTAGGTCTCCCTGGAGCCTCCTCTTCTCCAGGCTGAACACCCCCAGCTCCCTCAGCCTGTCCTTATAGCAGAGCTGCTTCAACCCCCTGACCATTCTCATGGCCTCCTCTGGACCCTCTCCGTCAGCTCCATGTCCTTCCTGTGCTGAGGGCTCCAGATCTGCACACAGTACTCAGGTGAGGTCTCACCAGAGCCAAGTGGCAGAATCACCTCTCTGGCTCTGCTGGCAATGCTGCTTTGGATGCAATTTGCCTTCTGTGTTGCAAGCTCACGCTGCCTGCTCCTGTCCAGATTCTCATCCACCAGCACCCCCAAGTCCTTTTTCTCAGGGCTGCTTTCTCTCACCTCCTCCCCCAGCCTGTACTGACAGTGAGGATTGTTCCAGCCCAGGTGCAGAACCCTGCTCTTGCTCTTGTTGAACCTCATGAGGTTCCCCTGGGCACCACTTCTCCAGCTTGTCCAGGTCCCTCTGGATGCCATCCTGTCCCTGTGCTCTATTGACAATAGGTGGAAACTGCTACTTGTGCCACAGAGTATGCCTGCCTGGGAGTATGCACACTTCCATTCAGTATGGACACCTGCCTTCAGACTCCCTGTGACACAGATATTCTGGGCAGACATTGTTGAGTAGCATCCCTCAGTATCCAGGAATGTCAATAACCAATGGCAAGAATCTCAGCATTAACATTCTGTGTCTAAATCTATATTTTTCTTCTTGTGAAAACCAGGAGAAATTTATATAAACTAAGCATTGCAAGTTCTACTTAGCTCCACAGAATTCCTCCTGAAAATGTGTGGAGTATGGTTACATGGTGCTCTTTGAGAAGAAGTGGAACCTCCTGTGCTGGAGTTTCTATCCATTGCCCCTTGGCCTATCACAGGGTGCAAGTGAGCAGAGTCTGTGCCCTGCTTCTTGACCCCCAGCTCTCAGATATTTATAGACATTGATTAAATCCTCTTTCAGAGTTCTCCTCTCCAGACTGAACAGCCCCAGGGCTCTCAGCCTCTCCTCACCAGGCAGTGCTCCAGTCCCTTCAGCATCCTGGTAGCCCTCCCTTGGACTCTCTCCAGCAGATCACTGTCCCTCCTGAACTGGGGAGCCCAGAACTGGATGCAATATTCCAGGGGAGGTCTCAGCAGGGCAGAGTAGAGGGGGAGGAGAACCTCCCTGGATCTGCTGGACACACTCTTCTGAATGCACCCCAGGACTCCATTGGCCTTCTTGGCCCCCAGGGCACATTGCTGTCCCATGCAGAACTTGTTGCCCACCAGCACTCCCAGGTCCTTCTCCTTGAGGCTGCTCTGCAGCAGATCCCCTCCCAGCCTGTCCTGCTGCAGTTTACTCTTCCTTCCCAGCTGCAGGACTCTGAACTGATCCTTGTTGAACCTTATCAGGTTCCCCTGTGCCTAGTTCTCAGTGTGTCCAAGTCTCTGAATGGCCTCACAGCTTTCAGGTGTCTCAGCCAAGCCTCCCAGTTTGGTATCCTCAGCAAACTTGCTGAGCAGGCTCTCTGTCCCCTCATCAGTGTCACTGATGAGGATGTTGAAGCTGTGTACCTTTTGTAACCAGGGTGTGTACAGCCTCCAGAGAATTGGTCAGCAGGAATTTTGTCCTTTCTGTCACCTTCCTGGCAATGCAGATTGAGTAGGGAAGCTTTTGCCTTGGGTGCCCTTAGCATGGGTATCTCCAGTATCATCTGGACCTTCCCTTCTTCTCTGCAAGTCTCCCTCTCTGCCCGGTGTATTTTAAAGGACCTGGTCACCCTATTTGTATGACAGTGGGAGCCTTCTTTTACAGGCTTTCTCGTGCAAAGTGAAAGATCCTCTCTTCTTGGAGAGCTGCTGCCTCCAGGAGCAGACCTTGATCTGCCTTCATTGAAAGTCTGCACTTGAATTCCCATTCCCATTGGTGAAGGCATAATTTGGACAACAAAATAAGCAAACTAATAAATAATTAAACTAAATGAATGCCTACATAAATAGGGCTTAAAGTGCTCTTGATAACTGCCCATGTTGTCCATGCCTTTGTGCAGCCTTCAGCCAGGGTGTTATCCAGAGGGAAGTTTGATAAGGACATTTTGCCCTCAGTGTAGCTGTGAGCTCTTCATGTTTCCCAGCTCCCAGCAACTGCAGCTCTTCCTGGGACTTTGCAAGTGGTGGCAGAAGCTCCATGCTCTCTATTCCTTGGGAATAATTTGTCATGGCTTTTATGTTCTTTGATGTCCCTGCTCCCCAATGATTTGCTTGCCAGTTACTTCTGTGTTTCTGAATCCAGCTCTTGTGGTTTGGTGGAGCAAAGCCTCATGCTTTCAGGAATGTGAGTAAGATACTCATTGGGGCCACACTGATGACAAACACTTACTTGTAAGTCTGTCCTCTCCTGCCTTGCAGCAGTGACAGCTCTGGACTGAACTGGGTGAGGCTGATACAGCTCCATTCTGAAATGATCTAAGCAAATGCTTATCCCTGCAGGAAATTGCACTCCTCAGCAGGACAGAGATTCAGATTTCCCACTTTCTAAAGGTAGTTTCAAGCAGACCCCTAAGATTTTTTACTTTGCTAGCTATGTTTTCTGAGATTTGTCACTAGGTAGGTGATTGATGTTCAGCTCTTACTGGGATTCCCAGGGAAGTGCCCAAGAATGTCATAGCCAGAAGCATGTTGTAGTTATCCTTCTGAAGTTCTTTTCCTGGACAAGTCCTCTCATTTCCTAGGCAGTTCAGAATGGGAATCAACACCACTACCATACCCTTCCCTGTTGAGCACACACTTTGCTGGGTAAAGCACTGGCTGGCTGGGGCCAAAGAGTGATGGTCAATAGAGTTAAACCCAGCTGGCAGTTGGGCACAAGTGGTGTTCCTCAGGGCTCAGTGTTGGGACCACTTCTGTTTAACATCTTTATCGATGCCCTTGATGAAGGCACAGAGTGTGTCAGCAGTAAGCTTGCAGATGACACCGAGTGTCAGTATTGATCTGCACCAGGGTAGGGAGGCTCTACTGAGGGATTTGGACAAATTGGATCCATGGCCAATGTTAATAGGAGGAGCTTCAATAAGGCCAAGTGTCAGGTCCTGCACTTGGGGCACAACAACCCCAAGCATGGCTACAGGCTTGGGGCAGTGTGGCTGGAAAGCTGCTGGCAGAAAGGGACCTGGGGGTACTCATGGACAAGCAGCTGAAGAGGAGCCAGCAGTGTGCCCAGGTGGCCAAGAAAGCCAAAGGCATCCTGGCTGGGGTCAGCAATACTGTGTCCAGCAGGAACAGGGAGGGATTGTCCCCTTGGGGCTATGCTCTAGGGGTGACCCTTGTAGAGTAGGGTTGTGGGTTGGACTTGGTGATCCTGAGGGTCTTTTCCAACCTGAATGTTTCTGTGATTCTGTGACTGACTGTTCCTGGGGAGACTTTCTTGCATGTGTTTGACACATCCAGCCACCTGCACATTCATTATCCAGTCTGTGTTGTACACAATGGCCTCAGAGCATTTACAGTTCATTTGGCATTCACCTGGTGTTCAAGCTGACAGTCTCATTGAGATCTCCCATATCTCCTTGGCTGATGATAGGAATGTAACTTCTAAGACTCATTTTCATGTAGCCCCCACTCCAGATTCACAGGACCCTGAAGCTTATCCCTGTGGTCTGAGAAGCCTTGTGGCACATAACTCGTATGTGATGTCCTGGAGCCCAAAGCAGTGAGAAAAGATGATCAGGCATTCTCTCCATGTGTTCATGTCACCACCTAGAAATAATAGGGATGACCACAGGAATATGTATGAATCCTCTTCCATGTGTAGGGAAGTGTTCAGCCAGCACAGGTTACAGCTGAATGTGTTTGCTCACATTTTGGAAAATGAAGTAACTTCAAACTCTTGAATCAGAAACAAACAACAGCAGGACAGACTTTTATAGGCTAACCTTCAGGATTGTGCCTTCCCTCTTAGCTTTAGACACCAACAGACCCTCTCTGTAATTTTGTGTGTGCCTTACAAGGGGCCCATGGCTTTGCTGTGCAATCTGGCATCCCAAAAAGTTAGAAATAAAGGGAATAGTGAGGGTCCATCTAAAGCTGTGTTATGGGAATGGTTGTAATGGTATGAATGGAGGCAGTGAAGGCATGAAAACAGGACAGAATTTCTGTAAGGGTGGGGGTAAGGATGTGAATATTGAAGATGGTTGTCATTCAGGGAGGAAGGTGCTGGAATTCTGGTTCCAAGTTTTGATGAGAACAGATTGTTAATGTTACTAACAGAGCCAGCTGGAGCAAGATGAGAGGCAAATTTACTCTGCTTTTGCGAGACCCCACACCAGACACTGTCCAGCTCTGGTGTCCCCATCACAGGAAGGACACAGAGCTGCTGGAGCAAGCCCAGAGGAGGCCACAAAGATGACCCAAGGGCTGGGACACCTCTGCTGTAGGAATAGGCTGAGGGAGCTGGGGGTGTTCAGCCTGGAGAAAAGAAGACTCTGGGGGGACTGTAGAGCTGCCTTCCAGTACCTGAAGGGATCCTGCAGGAAGGCTGCAGAGGGAGTTTTTGTAAGGGCGTCTGGCAATAGGACAAGGGGGAATGGTTTGAATGTTCAAGGCCAGGTTGGATGAGGCCTTGAGCAGCCATATCTAGTTGAGAGGTGTCCCTGCCCATGGCAGGGGAGTTGGCGCAGATAATCTCTAAGGTCCCTCCCAGCCTAAGCTATTTTATGATTCTATGATGATTCAAACTGATAGAGGAGGAATTCTGACTGCTTTGTGAACAAACTCTAACATGTCTAAAAGTTCTAGAAATGGAAGAGGAAAAACAGATGGGGTGAGAGCTGGACAGACAAGCAGAGTAACATTTACCTTTTTGGTGGAGGAGTAAATATGGGTTTGGGTTTGGGTGTTTTAGTGAGGGAAAGAGGAAGCTACGGAGAGAATGAGAAAACTGCTGCAAATGTTGGACTTGGTAGAGAATAAAGGAGGGGGAAAATCATCCATCCTGCCTACAGAAGTTTTGGCTTTGGAGAGGAAGGGCAGAAGACAACCAAATCATCACTTTTTGGATAGGATTTGAGTCACAGTATCACCAAGGTTGGAAGAGAGCTCAAAGATCATCAAGTCCAACCTGTCACCACACACCTCATGACTAGACCATGGCACCAAGTGCCACATCCAATCCCCTCTTGAACACCTCCAGGGATGGTGACTCCACCACCTCCCTGGGCAGCACATTCCAATGGCGAATCACTCTCTCAGTGAAGAACTTTCTCCTCACCTCCAGCCTAAACTTCCCCTGGTGCAGCTTGAGACTGTGTCCCCTTGTTCTGGTGCTGTTTGCTAGAGAGAAGAGACCAACCCCTTCCTGGCTACAACCTCCCTTCAGGTAGTTTTAGACAGCAATAAGGTCTCCCCTGAGCCTCCTCTTCTCCAGGCTAAACAGCCCCAGCTCCCTCAGCCTCTCCTCATAGGGCTTGTGCTCAAGGCCTCTCCCCAGCCTTGTTGCCCTTCTCTGGACACATTCAAGTGTCTCAATGTCCTTTTTAAACTGAGGGGCCCAGAACTGGACACAGGACTCAAGGTGTGGCCTAACCAGTGCTGAGTACAGGGGCACAATGACTTCCCTGCTCCTGCTGGCCACACTATTCGTGATACAGGCCAGGATGCCATTGGCCTTCTTGGTTTGGCCTTTTGTTAGGCCTCTTTACGTTGCACTGGAACAAGCAGTTCTCTTTACGTCCAGAGAAGGTCTGAGGACATTAAAAGAACCACAGGATTTTTGGCAACTGCTGTTCACAGAACAGCTCAGAGTTACTCACTCACATCAGGCAGTGAGACACGCATTCCCCTTAGCCACTCGCATTGCACTGTCTGAAGTCATAAAAGAAAATGCCACAGGATTCCATCCTGGATGCAGTTTTACTCCTCAGGAAGATGTAAATTGTTCATTAAGTATAAATTGTAGGTGGTTATTAGTCATTTTTTTTTATTATTATTAAGTTTACAAGTTCCTTGTCCTATTTAATATGTAGAATCACATGAGAAAAACTCATGTGGGTGTTAATGGAGTAATCATGTCACAAGAAGTGCTTCTGTTGGGATGATATCAGTCAATAAAATCTACTGAGAAAGTAGGTGAGGGTTGGTTTTGCTTGGTTGGGGCTAGGCTTAGGGTTGTGCACATTTTGCTTCTGTAGCCCAAGACTGCAGTTCACACTACTTCCTTGTAGTTTTCCCTACTTCTTTGAAACTCTCCTCCCTTTAATCAATAGCTGGGATACACCAGTACTTCCATGGCTCTGAGACAGATGACACCAAGCTGAGTGGTGCAGTTGATACACCGGCGGGACAGGATGGCATCCAGAAGGATCTGGAGAAGCTGGAGAGGTGGTGCCCAGGGGAACTTTATGAGGGTCAACAAGAGCAAGTGCAGGGTTCTGCACCTGGGCTGGAACAATCCTCACTGTCAGTACAGGCTGGGGGAGGAGGTGAGAGAAAGCAGCCCTGAGGAAAAGGGCTTGGGGATACTGGTGAAAGAGAAGTTGGACAGGAGCAGGCAGTGTGAGCTTGCAGCACAGAAGGCAAACCACATCCTGGGCTGCATCCAAAAGCAGCACTGCCAGCAGAGCCAGAGAAGTGATTCTGCCACTTGGCTCTGCTCTGCTGAGACCTCACCTGGAGTACTGTGGGCAGCTCTGGAGCCCTCAACACAGGAAGGACATGGACCTGATGGAGAGGGTCCAGAGGGGTGACACAAGAATGATCAGGGGGCTGGAGCAGCTCTGCTACAAGGACAGGCTGAGGGAGCTGGGGGTGTTCAGCCTGGAGAAGAGGAGGCTCCAGGGAGACCTAAGAGCAGCCTGCCAGGACCTGAAGGGGACTACAGGAAGGATGGAGAGAGACTGTTTGCAAACAGTCCTGCAGGGACAGGACCAGGGGCAATGGCTTCAAACTAGAGCAGAGCAGATTTAGATTGGATGTGAGGAACAAGTTCTTTCCTATGAGGGTGGTGGAAGACTGGCACAGGTTTCCCAGGGAGATAGTTGAGGCTCCTTCTCTGAAGATCTTCTGGGTGCGGCTGGAGGAGGCCCTGGGCAGCCTGATCCAGTTGGGGATGTCCCTGCTGACTGCAGGGTGGTTGGACTGGATGAGCTTTGGATGTCCCTTCTGGCCTGCACCATTCTATAATTCTGTGATTCCATTATCTCTCCCAAGTCTTCTCCCCATTCCTCAGGTGTCAGGAGCTTAATTCTGTGAGAAACTATGTTAAACTATTGGCAGGCTGTGCAGAGAGTAGGTAGTGAAGCCCTTTATGCCTGAGGAGTAGTGGGTGACACACACTCTGAAGTATTTAATGTTTGAAGAGGTACAGTCAGCAGTCTCCCCCGTTCCTCCCCACCCTTAATTAGCTTTCTATATTCTCAATTTTTCTGTTATTCATTGGGTGGGGTTTTTTTTTTTTTTGTTTCGGTTTATTTTGATTTGCTTTCTTTTTAACTTGAAACAGTCATCACAGGATCAGAGGCTCACAGGATGTTAGGGATTGGAAGAGACCTCTGGAGATCATTGAGTCCAAGCCCCCTGCCAGAGCAGGACCACACAATCCAGCACAGGTCACACAGGAACACATCCAGATTGGGCTTGAAAGTCTCCAGAGAAGGAGACTCCACAACCTCTCTGGGCAGCAAGGTCTAGTGCTCTGTGACCTTCCCAGTGAAGAAGGTCCTCCTCATGTTGAGGTGGAACCTCCTGTGCTGGAGTTTATATCCACTGCCCCTTGGCCTATCCCAGGGTGCAAGTGAACAGAGCCTGTCCCCTCCCTCCTGACCCCCAGCCCTCAGATATTTATAGACATTGATTAAATCCCCTCTCAGTCTTCTCCTCTCCAGACTGAACTGCCCCAGGGCTCTCAGCCTCTCCTCCCCAGGCAGTGCTCCAATCCCTTCAGCATCCTTGTAGCCCTCCCTTGGACTCTCTCCAGCAGATCCCTGTCCCTCCTGAACTGGGGAGCCCAGAACTGGATTCCAGGTGAGATCTCAGCAGGGCAGAGTAGAGGGGGAGGAGAACCTCCCTGGCTCTGCTGGACACACTCCTCTGAATGCGCCCCAGGACCCCATTGGTCTTCTTGGTCCCCAGGGGACATTGCTGTCCCATGCAGAACTTGTTGCCCACCAGCACTCCCAGGTCCTTCTCTTTGGGGCTGCTCTCCAGCAGATCCCCTCCCAGCCTGTACTGGAGCAGTTTATTCTTCCTTCCCAGCTGCAGGACTCTGCACTGATCCTCGTTGAGCCTTATCAGGTTCCTCTGTGCCCAGTTCTCAGTCAGTCCAAGTCTCTGAATGGCCTCACAGCCTTCAGGTGTCTCAGCCAAACCTCCCAGTTTGGTATCCTCAGCAAACTTGCTGAGCAGGCTCTGTCTGTCCCCTCATCAATGCCATTGATGGAGATGTTGTACAGGACCAGACCCAGCACTGATCCCTGGGGTGCTCCACTGGTTGCAGCTCTCCAGCTGGGCCTGGCACCATTGACCACATGTGAACATTCCCTGAAGTTTTGGAATTGGTCAAGTATATATTTGTGATACAGATGCTTGGAAGGCACTGGAAAGTTCAGCACAGCGATGCAGTTAAAATACACGCAGACACAAACTGGCTCTGAGACTCATGTTAGAAAGCACCTGTTGGTTACAGGCATTAATACATGTTCATTTTTCCTCAGAGAGCAGCAGCAGGGTTGCAGTAAATCTGTGTGCTGCACAGTGGTGTATTTTTGTCATCTTCTATAGGGAGAGCCTGTGATACATACTAGGAATGTCTAGAATGTTTACTGGGCTTAAAAATAGAGGAGAAAGTGCGTGATGTTTAGCTGAATAGCAGTAATGCATATTTAAGCTGAACAGGAAAACAAACAGGGTCTCTGAAGTGGTTTCATTTTACAGTACATCCAAACAAGGCATGCTGGTAGTTCTGAGATTTTTGTCAGCTCTCTAGATTTTTATCAAATGTCTGAGTCTTTTGGAACCCTGGCAAAGTGCCAGTTCTCTTCTGTCTGCAGCTGAAGACTTACTTCTACTTAAAGATTTTCTAACCACTTCCTCTACAATACTTCTGCTCAGACTGTTTTGTAACTCTGTGTGCTATGTGCTGGTTAGGAAAGGTTATGGTGAGCTTGCAGCCTCAGCTGCATCAAAAGATGTGTTGCCAGCAGAGCCAGAGAGGTGATGCTAACACTTGGCTCTGCTCTGGTGAGACATCACCTGGAGTACTGTGTGCAGCTCTGGAGCCCTCAACACAGGAAGGACATGGAGCTGATGGAGAGGGTCCAGAGCAGGCTCACAAAAATGATCAAGAGGTTGGAGCAGCTCTGCTACAAGGACAGGCTGAGGGAGCTGGAGGTGTTCAGCCTGGAGAAGAGAAGGCTCCAGGGAGACCTAATATCAGCCTGCCAGTACCTGAAGGGGGCTACAGGAAGGATGGAGAGAGACTGTTTGCAAAGGCCTGCAGGGACAGGACCAGGGGCAATGGCTTCAAACTAGAGCAGAACAGATTTAGAGTGGATGTGAGGAACAAGTTCTTTCCTATGAGGGTGGTGGAAGACTGGCACAGGTTGCCCAGGGAGGTGGTTGTGGCCCCATCCCTGGAGATCTTCCAGGTGAGGCTGGAGGAGGCCCTGGGCAGCCTGATCCAGTTGGGGTTGTCCCTGCTGACTGCAGGGAGGTTGACTGGATGAGCTTTGTAGGTCCCTTCTGGCCCAGACCATTCTGTGATTCTATTTTCTCACTCTACCTTTGATTTTTGCTGGAACAGGAGCTGCATAGATCTACTGAAGCTGTGTGCCCCCTGTTTCATGGAAAGAATGCCAGATCTGCTTGATTTTGCAGCGCCTTTTACAAGATCACCAGTCTGACACTTACCCATCTAACCTTGCCCTTTTATTTGGCAGTAATTTTACTCAAAGAGTAGACTCCTCTTTGAACCCTGCTTCAAATCCCTTCCACCTACAGCGTTTCCCTGGTGCCCTATTGCTGGCACACATGAATGAGCATACACTCTGCCTCAGAGCAGTGGTCCATCAGGTCCACATTCCCTCTCTGAGGATGGCAATGGGAGAGGTGACTGAGCAAGAGCCAGTGACATTAATATTTCTTTTTTCTACCTCTCCATTCTCTTTCTCTTTCCCTACTATCTAAAGTATTAGAAGGATTAGAGGCTATTTCTTGCCTGTTCTTTCTGTTTAAGGCCAGGCTGGATGTGGCTCTGAGCAGCCTGACCTAGTGTGAGGTGTCCCTGCCCAAGGCAGGGGATTTGAACTGGATGATCCTTGAGATCCCTTCCAGCCCTGACAATTCTGCGATTCTATGACTCTATAGACTGGAGAGTGTCCAGTGCAGGCTATGAGGATGATGAAGGGGCTGCAACATTTATGTGATGAGGAAAGGCTGAGAGCTCTAGGGCTGCTTAGACTGGAGAAAAAAGGGCTGAGATCAGTGATCTGATCAATGTCTAACAATATCCGTGGGGTGGGTGTCAAGGAGAAGGGGTCAGGCTCTTCTCGGTGGTGTCCTGTGACAAGGTCAATGGACACAAACTAGAACCCAGGAGCTTCCACCTCAACATGAGGAGAAATTACTTTGGTGTGAGGCTGCTGGAGCCTGGAGCAGCCTGCCCAGAGAGGTTGTGGAGTTTCCTTCTCTGGAGACATTCAAAACCCACTTAGATGTGTTCCTGTGTGCCCTGCCCTGTGTGGCCCTGCTCTGGCAGATGTCCCCCCAACCCATAGCATTCTGTGATGACTTGGGCTCTGTGATGACTGTTTCTGCAGGACTCATTCACTCACAACTGTTGTGAGCACCATTTTTGCCATGACATTTCCTAATGAAGCATTCTAGATTGGTCAGGAAAGCATCTTCTGTCTCCTATGATCATATCCACAGCCCTGGGACTGGGTGCAGAGCAGGCAGTGTTTCTTTCACTGACTGCAATGACTGCTCTGCCAGCCTCCTCCTGTTGCTGGGAGCCCATGGATGCAGGTG
Organism: Picus viridis; assembly: GCA_033816785.1. Taxonomy (NCBI): domain Eukaryota; kingdom Metazoa; phylum Chordata; class Aves; order Piciformes; family Picidae; genus Picus; species Picus viridis. The sequence goes on from CM066567.1 coordinate 12,318,636, forward strand.
CAAGAGAGAATGTTGGGTGGCTGAAGCTCTATGTTAACAAGGATTTTCAAGTCACTGACCTGGTCTGGGCTTAAATGCTGCTGTTAACTCTAACTAGAAACTGTTGCAGCTGATGACCTAGTTATAAGTAATACTGTTAAGGTATATAAAGGTAAATTGGCTTAAGCCAGCAGTAGAATGGCCAAGTTACCACGAAAGCTGCTTATTTCAACAGCATTAAGTAATTCCTCCTCATGTAAAGGCTCCTGATCAGGTTAATTAAAATATTAACACAATCTTCCTTTTTTTTTTTTTTTTTTTGTTCCCCTTTTAATATAATTTGTCTGTTTAAATCCCCCTGTGACCTGAAACTTCATACACAAATTGTTAGACTACTCTACAACCACATTGGCTTCATCAGAAATACATAGAATAAATACAGTCATCGATGTGGCAGCTTTCTGGTGTGCAGGAATGATTTAAAACACTCCCAGTCTAAGGAGTCTGCTGGCCACATGACCAACAGATGATCCTCTGACATAAATCACAGCTATACTATTTTAAGTTGGCCCAGTGTCTGGATATGAAATATTCTGGGCAGGGTTCAGTTTCAGAGTCAGTTCAAGATAGATCTTTGGTTTGTTTTGGGTTTTTTCCTGGTTAGGGCTTGATTGTATTAAATCTCATAAACTGATGACAAATACTTCTTGCTTTCTGAAGAGTTTGCATCAGCTTAAAACATTTGTCTTACCTGTTCTTTCAGGTGCTGTTTGCGTGTCGAATAAATAATAGTTGATGAAGTTAGAAGTCCAGTTTTGCCTATTCTAACTGCACACATAACTGGCTAATCAGCATCCCACCCACAGTATTGCAATACCACAGAACATGAGAGAGGTTGGAAGGGACCTCCAGAGATCATTGAGTCTAATCCCCCTGCCAGAGCAGCATCACCCAGGGCAGTCCACACAGACATTGATCAGATCCCCTCTCAGCCTTCTCTTCTCCAGACTAAACAGCCCCAGGGCTCTCAGTCTCTGTTCACAGGGGAAATGCTCAAGTCCCCTAAGCATCCTCCTGGCTCTCCCTTGGCCTCTCTCCCGCAGGTCTCTGTCCCTCCTGAACTGGGGAGCACAAAACTGGACACAGGATTCCAGAACTGTTTTGTCTGACACAGATTTTCTCTGTAATTCCTTCCATTAATAACTCCAAATTGCCTTTTCTCCCCCACCCCCAAAAAGCTCTCACTTAGTGTTTCAATGTATCTGCAGCAACAGTCCCCAGTAAACATATGTGCAAGGATGTCTTCACAGTTCTTGTATATATAAAGCTTCTATTTGGATTTCTTAGCATAAACAGTTTGGGAAGATTTATATTGTTGCATCAGATAAATTAATGTATGTGAAGATATGCCCCCTTCCCCAAAAGTGCAGCAAGTACAATTTTCTCCTGTAATGCTGGGCTGTATTTGGGAATATGAAAACACTTGGACAGCTATTTAAAACATTGCTTCCTCCTGCACTTCACACTTCATTGGCTGCAACTGGAAGTGAAGTGACAACAAGCAATAAATGCTGGTTCAGAACTCATTTTTTTCAGCCATGTGCACATCTGATATTGTAATAATTGGGTAAGAATTCAAGAAAAAATCCTGGCCCTGTTGAACTTCAGAGCATTTCCAGGTGCCTTCATTTTCCTTGACTGAGAAATCTTCAGTACAAGATCTTGGGAAAGTGTGGAAAAGGCTTCCTGTGGTTATGAACATCGAGCAAAGAGCCAGGTAACTGTGAAGGCTGTTTGTAAGCATGGTGTGAAAGCACATGGAGCAAGACCTAATCTTTCTTTGTATATTATGCCACACATGGTATAAAATACTATGATAAGATACCATGTCCAGGACAGAAAGGGTCCTGGGGGGACTGGTTGACAGCAGCTGAACGCCAGCCAGCAGTGTGCCCGGGTGGCCAAGAAGGCCAATGGCATCCTGGCCTGCATCAGGAATAGTGTGGCCAGCAGGAGCAGGGAAGTCATTCTGCCCCTGTGCTCAGCACTGGTTAGGCCACACCTTGAGTCCTGTGTCCAGTTCTGGGCTCCTCAATTCAAGAAAGATGTTGAGATGCTGGAAGGTGTCCAGAGAAGGGCAATGAGGCTGGGGAGGGGTCTGGAGCACAGCCCTGTGCAAAGAGGCTGAGGGAGCTGGGGTTGCTTAGCCTGGGGAAGAGGAGGCTCAGGGGAGGCCTTATTGCTCTCTACAACTACCTGAAGGGTGGTTGTAGCCAGGCGGGGTTGGTCTCTTCTCCCAAGCAACCAGCAGCAGAACAAGAGGTCACAGTCTCAAGCTGTGCCAGGGGAGGTTTAGGCTGGAGGTTAGGAAGAAGTTCTTCCCAGACAGAGAGACTGGCCATTGGAATGTGCTGCCCAGGGAGGTGGTGAAGTCACCATCACTGGAGGTGTTTAGGGAGAGAATGGATGGGGCACTTGGTGCCATGGTTTAGTTGATTAGATGGTGCTGGGTGAAAGGTTGGACTGGATGATCTGGAAGGTCTTTTCCTACCTGGGTAATTCCATATTCTGAATTAATATAAAATACATGTGATTTTGACTCATGTATGTTAGGAAAAGTAAAAGCCCAAATCTCAGACATTTTCTTTAAGACTTGGATCAACTTAGGTAAGTAAAATAAAGACTAAACATAAAGGAGGATCAGCCACTTCAATATGTTCTCTCCGGCTTACAGTTTCCCAAGGACTTTGAGTTCCAGGTGGAAGACATAACTTTAGATCCACAGAAATCTCTGGGCCGTGTTTTAGAGCTTGTTAACAACAAGGATTTTTATCATTTTTCTTCTGGTGAGCTTAATGTTCCATAAATATCTTTCAGGGCAAAATGCAAAATATATCTAACTAGAAACCAACCAACCACCCACGTCAGAATAGGGATAAAGAACAAGAGGACACAGTCTCAAGATGTGCCAGGGAAGTTTAGGCTCGAGGTGAGGAGAAAGTTCTTCACTGAGAAAATCGTTCGCCATTGGAGTCACTGTGATACTGTGACAAGAAATTGCTAGTGTCTCTCCTCCACACACTGTAGCACTTTAACTTCTGGTGTAGTCACAGTATCACAGTATCACCAAGGTTGGAAGAGACCTCAAAGAGCATCAAGTACAACCTATCACCACAGACCTCATGACTAGACCACAGCACCAAGTGCCACGTCCAATCCCCTCTTGAACACCTCCAGGGACAGTGACTCCACCACCTCCCTGGGCAGCACATTCCAATGGTGAATGACTCTCTCAGTGGAGAACTTTCTCCTCACCTCCAGCCTAAACTTCCCCTGGTGCAGCTTGAGACTGTGTCCTCTTGTTCTGGTGCTGGTTGCTAGAGAGAAGAGGCCAACCCCTCCCTGGCTACAACCACCCTTCAGGTAGTTGTAGAGAGCAATGAGGTCACCCCTGAGCCTCCTCTTCTCCAGGCTAAGCAACCCCAGCTCCCTCAGCCTCTCCTCACAGGGCTGTGCTCCAGACTCCTCCCCAGCCTTGTTGCCCTTCTCTGGACACCTTCCAGCATCTCAACATCTTTCTTGAATTGAGGAGCCCAGAACTGGACACAGGACTCAGGATGTGGCCTAACCAGTGCTGAGCACAGGGACACAATGACTTCCCTACTCCTGCTGGCCACACTATTCCTGATGCAGGCCAGGATGCCGTTGGCCTTCTTGGCCACCTGGGCACACTGCTGGCTCATGTTCAGGCAGCTGTCAATCAGCACCCCTAGGTCCCATTCTGTTTGGCAGCTCTCCAGCCACTCTGACCCCAGCCTGCAGCTCTGCATGGGGTTGTTGTGGCCAAAGTGCAGCGCCTGGCACTTGGATTTGTTGAATGCCATCCCGTTGGACTCTGCCCATCTGTCCAGTGGGTCGAGGTCCCTCTGCAGAGCCCTTCTGCCCTCTAACTGATCAAGAAGGAGAATTCAGGAAGCTGCTTTTTTGATGAGCTGAATGAAATTCCTATGTCCAAAACAGTGGTGAAGGAGAGAAGGGAAATGCTTTCAAATCTTTAGTTAAGCTTAGTAAATGAACACTCTGTGGTAGGCTCTCTTTTGACCTGCTGAAGATCAACTCCTCCCTTTTAAAGGAGCGTGCTTTTGCATGTTTCCCTCCCGATTTTCAGTAGGTACCAAGGTGCATAAACATTTGGGTGTTGGTAGCTTGCTGACTCCAGAGCGTTGCACGACCGGGAGGCGATTGTGGCGAGGTTCGCTGAAGCGCTGCACTGCGTTCAAAAGCACTGTGTTTAAACAGGGTCCCTTTTGTCACTGCCTTGGAAAATGTCCTCCCAGGGTAGTATTTATCTTCAATTTTGTGTTCTTAGTGCATGTGTAGGGCTCTTTCATGGAGGCAGTTGCCACAGGCCTCTGAAGATGCGTCTGTTGAAGTTGGGAGTGACTTTGAGAGTCTGGAGGAGAGCTTCTGCCTGGTCTTCTCTTTTGATCAGAGCTGCTATGGAATAACAGAATCATAGAATGGTGCAGGCCAGAAAAGACCTCCAAAGCTCATCCAGTCCAACCTCCCTGCAGTCAGCAGGGACATCCCCAACTGGATCAGGCTGCCCAGGGCAGCCTCACCTGGGATATCTCCAGGGAAGGAGCCTCAACCACCTCCCTGGGAAACCTGTGCCAGTGTTCTACCACCCTCATAGGAAAGAACTTGTTCCTCACATCCAATCTAAATCTGCTCTGCTCTAGTTTGAAGCCATTGCCCCTGGTCCTGTCCCTGCAGGACTGTTTGCAAACAGTCTCTCTCCATCCTTCCTGTAGCCCCCTTCAGGTACTGGCAGGCTGATATTAGGTCTCCCTGGAGCCTCCTCTTCTCCAGGCTGAACACCCCCAGCTCCCTCAGCCTGTCCTTGTAGCAGAGCTGCTGCAACCTCTTGATCATTTTTGTCAGCCTGCTCTGGACCCTCTCCATCAGCTCCATGTCCTTCCTGTATTGAGGGCTCTAGAGCTGCACACAGTACTCCAGGTGAGGTCTCAGCAGAGCAGAGCCAAGTGGCAGAATCACCTCTCTGGCTCTGCTGGCAATGCTGCTTTGGATGCAGCCCAGCTTTCTAAGAAACTCATGCAAGATATGGAAACATTTTCAAGTTTTTCTGAATCCAAAGAGGAGTCTATTCAGGACCAAATCCAGCAGTGTATCCCAATAACAATCACAACACTTTCCTGTTGCAGTTTCTGTTATAACAGCACAGAAGCCCTCCAGAAATGCCCATCATTGTATGCTGTGCTTTACAATGTCTGCTTGTCTTGGGCCAGAGGGAGGACTTGGTTCTCTTTTGAACATTTCCATGGGTTGAATTTAAGGCACAAAGGAGGCCAAACATGAAAAAAGGAGGCTATTTATGAAAGGGTAAAGTGGATGGAACAGAAGGAGGGAGAGAGAGGGAAAAAAATGGAGACAGAGAACACAAAAGGAATTATATTACCATCCCCATCCAAGATGATTTCTTTAGCTGAAGGAGGTCCAGAAAGGGTGCTGCCCTTTGGCTGGAAGGAGAGGAGGGAGAGGGAGAGATGTCCCTGTCTTGTGCTGTCCTTGACTGGATGAGGGGAGGGAGAGATCCCAAATCCAAGTTCTGTGATGCTTTTCCCTTCTCTGAGCGGCCTCCAGCATGTGATGCCTTCAGCGGAGTTCTTTTCTCTTCTCCAGGAGTTCTTTTCTTCTTACAGCAGGCAAAATGTAGGGCACGGCATGGTCCTTGTGAGGAAGGGTGCTGGTGGGGCATGGTGAGGAAGGGGGTTCTGGGGTGCTGCTTCCAGGCTGCATGGTGATGTTTTCTCCACTAGAGCAGGCATCACTCACATCTTTTCATACAGTTCTATTAAATTGGAGCTTCCTCCTGGCCCCTCACCCTAGTCCATTGTCTTTACACCACCCTCCCTTTCTGAGGGTACCTGAAGGGTAGAGATGACCTTGCCTTTGCTGCACATTCCAGAGAATCTTTACCAGTGTCACAGGATCATAGAATCATGGAATTGCCAGGTTGTTCACAGCCACATCCAGCCTGGCTGCAAAAACCTCCAGGCATGAGGCTTCCACCACCTCCCTGGGCAACCTCTGCCAGTCTCTCACCACCCTCATGGGGAAAAACTTCTTCCTCACATCCAATCTCAATCTACCCATCTCTAGTTTTGTTCCATTCCCCCAGTCCTATCCCTCCCTGACACCCTCAAAATTCCCTCCCCAGCTTTCTTGGAGCCCCCTTCAGATCCTGGAAGGCCACAATTGGGTCTCCTGGGAGCCTTCTATTCTCCAGACTGAACAGCCCCAACTCTCTCAGTCTGTCCTCATAGCAGAGCAGCTCCAGCCCTCTGCTCATCCTCGTGGCCCTTCTCTGGACACCTTCCAGCACCTCCAGATCCTTCCTGGAACAGAGGCTCCAGAAATGGACACAGAGCTGTAGGTGTGGTCACAGCAGAGTAGACCAGAATGGGAGCATCACCTCCCTGGCCCTGCTGGCCACACTTCTCTTGCTGCAGCCCAGGCTCTGGTTGGCTCTCTGGGCTGCAAGTGCTCACTGCTGGCTCCTGTTGAGCTTCTCCTCCCCCAGCACCCCCAGGTCCTTTTCTTCAGGGCTGCTCTCAAGGCAGTCCCTGCTTGGCCTGTATCAGTGCTTGGGATTGCCCTGACCCAGCTGCAGGACCTTGCACTTGGTCTTGTTGAAACTCGTGAGGTTGTCATGGGCCCAGCTCTGCACCCTGTCCAGGTGCCTCTGGATGGATCCCTTCCCTCCAGCTGTCAGCTGCACCACACAGCGTGGTGTCATTAGCAAACCTGCTGACGGTGCACTCAATGCAACTGCCCATGGAACCAACAAAGATGTTAAGCAAGATTGGTCCAGGACTAATCCCTGAGGGACTCCACTTGTCCCTGGCCTCCCCTTGGACATGGACCCATTACACATTTCTGGTCTGGCCAGGTGGTGTTGTGTTGCATTTCTCCAGACTTCCAGGCCAGCTACTGTGTGTGAGCAAAGGTTACTTTATCTTTGTCGATTTGCATGTACAAGAGAGACAAAATTTAGTCTCTCATACTGCTGTGGAGACTGTTGTACAGAAATGGGTAGAGCAAATTCAGACAAGACAGAGAAGGAAGAGTGGGTAAGACAGAGAAGGAAGAGTGTGTAAGGAAGGAAGACAGGGGGAGTAAAATGTTGCATTCTCCTCTGAAGTAGTTTTTTGAGGTATACATGGATAGAGGTTTTTGGGAGTTATATGAGAATATGACCAACAGTTGTATATAATGATCTGTTTGGCCATCTGAAAATTATGATTAGGATTATTCCCTGTGTTTAGAATAACTGATTTCTTCATTAAACTGTTGGGGTGTGCAAACAGCAAAACCACCAAACAAATTGTATTTGACATTACAGACATTATCTCACATTTAGTCTGGAGAAGAGAAGGGTGAGAGGGGATCTGATCAATGCCTATCAATAGCTGAGGGGTGGGGGTCAAGCGGAGGGAAGCCAAGCTTTTTGGGTGGTGCACAGGAATAAGCCAAGGAACAATGGAGACAAACTTGAACAGAGAAGGTTTCAGCTCAACATGAGGAGAAACTTCTTTCCAGTGAGGGTGAGAGAGCCCTGGAGCAGGCTGCCCAGAGAGGTTGTGGAGTCTCCCGCTCTGAAGATTTTCCAACCCCACCTGGATGCATTCCTGTGCAGACTGCCCTGGGTGATGCTGCTGTAGCAAGGGGGTTGGACTGGATCATCTCTGGAGGTCCTTTCCAACCTCTGATGTACTGTGGGACTGTGGTACTGTGATTCACCACAATTTTTCCAAGTCAGTGAGTAATGAAAAACCTGCAACACCAATTGTCACCAAATGCCAGGAGTGACAAGAAAACATACCCAAAGCTGTCCCTGACACTAGCACTAGTGCTGAGTGCTGCGCTTTGGCCACAACAAACCCCATGCAGTGCTACAGGCTGGGGACAGCCATGCTGAGGGAACAGCCAGGCAGAAAAGGACCTGGGAGTACTGGTTGATAGTAGGCTGAACATGAGCCAGCAGTGTGCCCAGGTGGCCAAGAAGGCCAATGGCATCCTGGCCTGCATCAGGAACAGTGTGGCCAGCAGGAGCAGGGAGGTCATTCTGCCCTGTGCTCAGAACTGGTCAGGCCACACCTTGAGTCCTGTGTCCAGTTCTAGGCTCCTCAATTCAAGAAAGATGTTGAGACACTTGAACATGTCCAGAGAAGGGCAATGAGGCTGGGGAGGGGTCTGGAGCACAGCCCTGTGAGGAGAGGCTGAGGGAGCTGGGGTTGCTTAGCCTGGAGAAGAGGAGGCTCAGGGGAGACCTTCTTGCTCTCTACAACTACCTGAGAGGAGGTTGTAGCCAGGTGGGGGTTGGTCTCTTCTCCCAGGCAAGCAGCACCAGAACAAGAGGTCACAGTCTCAAGCTGTGCCAGGGGAAGTTTAGGCTGGAGGTGAGGAGAATGTTCTTCCCAGGAAGAGAGATTGCCCATTGGAATGTGCTGCCCAGGGAGGTGTTGGAGTCACCATCCCTGGAGGTGTTCAGGAAATGCTTGGATGTGGCACTTGGAGCCATGGTTTAGTTGTCAGGAGGTGTGGGGTCACAGGTTGGACTTGATGATCTCTGAGGTCTTTTCCAGCCTTGCTGATTCTATGATTCTATTGCCATTACAAACCCAGAGCTGTCCAATTCCCACTGTAGCATTGTCTTAAAAACAACCCAGCTCATACCCTGACCTCAGCAGTGACCTCATACATTCTTTTATCAGCAGGTCAGCATGTGTATGTCTGCTGAATTCTCCAGGTATTTGAGAAGTTAATTTGTTTTCCCATTTCTGGGTTTACTGACCATATGTCATGTTTGGAGTGCACGCTGGAGGAATTTGGTGTGCGTGCTCCTCAGTCTCTGTTGGACAAGGAAGCGGAAGGTATGTCGGTTTTAAATACCCCCACCATCCTTTCCTCACCCCCACCCCCCAAAAAAAACAGCAGAACAACCAGCCCTAATAATTAAATAACTCCAGCATCATTTCCTAAAAGTTTTTTTTTTTTTGCCTGGTAGGCCTTCTACATACCAGCAGTTATTATCCTCTAAGGTAAAATTCTCCTCAGATGCCTCCAGGGAATCAGTTTTCGATGTGCATTCGTGGGCTCTTGTGGCAGCGTCAGTACTTAGTTTGGAGGAGTGTTGGTTTGGACTGCTGTTGCATGGTTCACTGACAGTTATGTTTCTGAAATGCTCTTTAGAGTGGTGGGTAGTTGTGGTGGGTTGAAATTTCTACACACACACACACACACACACACCTCCAATCCCCAACATGAACTTTGCCAGGCCAGCTCAGCTGGAAGCAAATGGAAGCTTTATTTACAGGCAAAACTACACTCTGCAATGGAATGCAATGAATGTGTACAAAATATCCAGGAGTTACAATACTGACAGGGATTTACAATTGTTAAACAGCACAAGAACCCCCTGGCCAAGAAGACCAGGGTAGCTGTCCCTCTGCTCCTCCCCCTCCCCACTGTCTAAAAGGGAGAAAGGAGCAGAGAAAAAGTAGCTGTTAGACTTCACCAAAACAATGCAGCCAAGGTCAAGCAGAAGCAGGTTAATATCCCTTCAGAGCACAAAGCAACCAGAGAAGAGATCAGAAGAGGGAAGACTGGTTTGGGGTTTTTTTCACTCTGAGAGTGGTAAGAATAGAGAATACAGAGTTAAACAGGTTGGAAAAGACCTCCCAGATCAAGTCCAACTTCTCACCCAACACTATCTAATCAACTAAACCATGGCACCAAGTGCTTCATCCAGCCTCTTCCTAAACACCTCCAGGGATGGTGACTCCACCACCTCCCTGGGCAGCACATTCCAGTGGCCAATCTCTCTTTCTGGGAAGAACTTTCTCCTAACATCCAGCCTAAACCTCCCCTAGTACAGCTTGAGACTGTGACCTCTTGTTCTGGTGCTGCTTGCCTGGGAGAAGAGACCAACCTCCACCTGGCTACAGCCTCCCTTCAGGTAGTTGTAGAGAGCAAGAAGGTCTCCCCTGAGTCTCCTCTTCTCCAGGCTAAGCAACCCCAGCTCCCTCAGCCTCTCCTCACAGGGCTGTGCTCCAGACCCCTCCCCAGCCTCATTGCCCTTCTCTGGACAGGTTCAAGAGTCTCAATGTCCTTCTTAAACTGAGGAGCCCAGAACTGGACACAGGACTCAAGGTGTGGCCTAACCAGTGCTGAGCACAGGGCAGAATGACCTCCCTGCTCCTGCTGGCCACACTGTTCCTGATGCAGGCCAGGATGCCATGGGCCTTCTTGGCCACCTGGGCACACTGCTGGTTCATGTTTTGGTACAGCTAGTCTTATTGCAGATATCTCTCCAATGAAATTACAGTATCACAGTATCACCAAGGTTGGAAGAGACCTCAAAGATCATTGAGTCCAACCTGTCACCATAGGCCTCATGACTAGACCAAAATTGTTAAGAATTATCTTTAATTCTCCTTTTTACACCCAACAGTGATTTATTTGCATTCTTTTACTTTTCTGCTTGAAATCTGTAACAAAATTTTAAAGGCATAGCCTGAAACTACCCCAAGTAGTTGTTCAGGAAAAATACAACCCAACCCCAAGCCACACACATGTGTACATTTGCATGCATTTTGCTGCACACCCTGCAATGCATTGCAAATCCCACACGGCGCTGGAATGCCTTGCACCTGGGTGGAGGGATTCAGCCACGTGCAGCAGAAAGTCAGCAGAATACACTTACTATGTCCCAGCAGGACTGCTAACACCTGCTCCATCCTGGTGGGTTTTCAACTTTGCACCACCCATGGAAAGTTCAGATTGAAGTACAGTACAGTGCAGTCACGAATGTCTCGGCCCGGACAGGGAAAGAGCCTCAATTCCTTTGAATATTCCCGTGCTGTGAAATGAGAGGCACAAACGAGGCCAAAATATCAACAGCTAGGCTATTTATTACATAAATAAAGTGGAGGGATCAGAAGGGGAGAGAGAAAAGAGAGAGCGAGAGAAGAGGAATTATATTACCACACCCCTCACCCGCCCCAAGACACTTTGAGTTTGTGGAGGAAATGTGCTGCAGGAGATACTTGGTCTGTAGAGAAGCGGTGCTGAGGCTTTGGCTGTAGAAGAGATGTGGTCCTCTGAGCAGCCTCTTCAGCTCCATGAGTTGCAGCAATCAGAACTTAGGACATGGAGAGAGGGTTCAGTCTGCTTCTTCCAGGCTCCATCAGCATTGTCCCGGGCCTTTCCTTCTCTCGTGCTTTCTTTCTGTCCTTCTCCTGTGTTTTCCTTCATCTGTGTTTTTGGTTCTCCGTTATTTGTCTCCATTTTTCTTCTGCTGAGCCAGTAGTTGCTCAAGTCTTTTATGCAGTTTTTTAGTCCTTAGCTATGTGTCCAAGTATTGTCCCTCAGGAATTCAGGGGCCAAGAAATCTTCTTTAGGTATCCAGGTATCGTTCTCCAGGAAATCTTTCTGTGTATTCCTGTGTATTTGGGCAAGGGTCTGGATGGAGGGGGGAGCCTCCGCCTTCTCCTTCTCCATCTACCTGCCCACACACTCATTACACATCAGGAAACAGTTGGTGAATCCATTGTCTCACCATCCTCCCTTTCCAGGGTACTTGATGGGTGGAGATTATCATGTCTTATGAATATTCCCAAAGGTGGCCTCGGTCCATTGTTGCGAGGCCAGCTGTGGTCCAGTGAGCAATGTTAGCTTTGCACCTTCCAAGAGTCCTTCCAGTGGCTCTGCCCAATACACACTGGGCAAGCAGCAAGTGATTTTATCTTTGTTGAGTCGCACCAGGAGAGACAAGCTTTTAGTCTCTCACAACAAAGCAAACCCAAACCGTGTGGCAATGAGCTGTCACGTGAGGGGCTGATGAGAAATAGAGTATCAGAGCGTAAATAACGTGAGGGTTGGTGTTTTTTTCAAGGCTCTCTGCTTTACTTAATATTTTTGCAAGTTTTGCTCCTGACCTCCCAAATTTCGCTTCAGATTTCCCTCATTTCTGCAAGGTGAATTGGAAATTCATGGGAAATGTCATTCGGTCTCAGTAGCCAAGGGAGCAGTGGGACGTGCGGCCTGCCCTAACAGCAGCCTGCATGGGGACTGAAATTTGGAACCAAAGAGATTCCTCCGCTGAGACACTGCAAGTTTTGCATTAGTCTGAGTGCAGTTCTCCCCATTGCTTTTTACTTCAGGATTTCAAAGAATTTGGGGACATTCTCTGCCCTTCAAAGTGGTCTTTTTTGAGCAGTAGTAAAATGTTTGGGCTTTAAATTATGTAACAGTACTATGTGCAATTATTTCACAGGAAGGGTGGGGAGACTCCGGCACAGGTTCAGTACTTCTTTACCCACTGTCATGTGCAAAGTCTGTAATGTGGAGAACCATGATTTCCACAGTATCACAGAATCACCAAGGTTGGAAGAGACCTCAAAGATCATCAAGTCCAACCTGTCACCACAGACCCCATGACTAAACCATGGCACCAAGTGCCACGTCCAATCCCCTCTTGAACACCTCCAGGGACAGTGACTCCACCACCTCCCTGGGCAGCACATTCAAGTGATGAATGACTCTCTCAGTGAAGAACTTTCTCCTTACCTCCAGCTTAAACTTCCCCTGGCACAGCTTGAGACTGTGTCCCCTTGTTCTGGTGCTGGTTGCTTGAGAGAAGAGACCAACCCCCACCTACAGAACAACTCACAGTACTCAGCACAATAAAACAAAAAAAGCTCTAAGTTTAAAGCTTCTTGAAGCAAAATAAAGAGACTGACTAGAAAGCATGGTCAAATGTATGAAATACAGATTTTTCAGTCTTGCTCATGAAAATCTTTCAGTATGATGTTATTGTCTTAAAGAGCAGACAGAAATTATTTTACTCCCAAAAGAAGCAAAATGAAGAGGCTCTCCTTGAATTGGAGAGAAATACACACAAGTATTGAAACAAAGAGAGGGAAACATAGAGTACATGAATCCTTAGCACCTAATACATACACAGGATACATGAGAAGAAACCAAAAACCTTCCCCCAACCAGGCTAAACCAAAGACCCCAGCTACTCCTTTTTTCTCCCCCTCCCCTCATTGTCTCCCTGGTCTAGGCAGGCTGAAGTCCATGATGAGACCTCCTCCTCTATGGTTTACCAGATAAGGACCCCCTCCAGTGAGCCAAAGGAAGGGAGGAAAGGAGAGATGGAGTTGGCCTTGCTGCCAGTGTGTAAAGAGATAGCAGAATTATGGTATTGAATAACAAATTACCATTTTCCAGTCCATCCCTGGAGCATTCTGGTCCTCCTGGAGGACTCAACTCTATGGTTTTTTTCCAAGGCCCCCTGCCTCAAACCATGACAGTTATTATGAACACATAGATATGTTAATGAGCATATTCAACTCCAAATATGCAAGAGAGAAGAAAGCAGCAGGCTTGCTTTCAGAGGCGCCAAACTTGTTTAACCTGTGCAGTATCAAAAGAAAGCAGCAGGCTTGTTAGCACAGCTGTAGCACTTGTGAAACGAGCCCGTGGGAATTGCTTTCACGTTGCTCCTTTTGCACGCCTTCAACACTACTCTTTTGTTCCAGCTATAGTAGAGGGGGAAAATGAGAATAAATACGTGTTTTCTGCATCAGGCTCCTCCCTTTTTTGGAACACCTAGGAATCAGCTGTCATGGGTAACGTGCAGCTGCGATACAGGCTGTAAACAAAATTGCCTGGCGGCTTCTGACAGAAAACAGCTAAATCAACAACAGTGCCACGTGGAGTGAAGTACCTGGCATAGGTGGTGTTGATGGTTTAATATACATTTCCTGAGGACAGACTGAGGGAGTTGAGGCTGTGCAGTCTGGAGAAGAGAAAGCTCCCAGGAGACCTTCTTGTGGCCTTCCAGGATCTGAAGGGGGCTCCAAGAAAGCTGGAGAGGGATTTTTTAGGGTCTCAGGGAGTGATAGGACCAGGAGGAATGGAGCAAAACTAGAAGTGGGTAGATTGAGATTGGATGTGAGGAAGAAGTTCCCCATGAGGGTGGTGAGAGACTGGCACAGGTTGCCCAGGGAGGTGGTGGAAGCCTCATGCCTGGAGGTTTTGAAGGGCAGGCTGGATGTGGCTGTGAGCAACCTGCTGTAGTGTGAGGTGTCCCTGGCCATGGCAGGGGGTTGGAACTGGCTGATCCTTGAGGTCCCTTCCACCTCTGACAGTTCTATGATTCTATGATTCAATTTGCCATATATTATAACAAATAAATAAGATTCACTTCCTTTATATGGTATAGATTCTTTCCCATAAAATATACCCAGCTATAAAGACATCAGAGATTTTTAATGGTTTCATTGTATTGCTCTTTGCAGCTTTTCCAAGAGGTGAGCAGAACTTCAAGTGTGCCAAAGATCCATTTCAAGTGAAGGACAAAAGAGGGCTCTCAATGCTGAATATTGCTTCAGTGGTCACTTAAAACTGATACAGATTCACACAGAGTATTGAAAATGTGGCTTTTGAAGAATGGATAAGGAGAATGATAAAGATATTGGACTGCAAATCCATTTTGGTATATGCTTTAATCTAGAAAGATGATTTTGACTTAAATTGCACCTCCTTAGTTTAAGCCAGTGCTAGAAAGAGCTAGTATGCAGGGCCTAATGTAATCTCATCCTCCATTAGATCAGGTTGGCCAGAGCCCTGTTGAGCCTGACCTTGATTATCTTCAGGGATATGGCCTCAACTACAGGCCTGGGAAACCTGTTCCAGTGTTCCACTACCCTCATGGTAAAGAATTTGTTCCTAAGGTCCAATCCAAATCTGCTCTTCTTTCATTTCAAACCATTGCCCCTGGTCCTGTCCCTGCAGGCCTTTGCAGACAGTCCCTCTGCAGCCTTCTTGAAGCCCCCTTCAGGTACTGGCAGGCTGCTATTAGGTCTCCTCATGGCCTCTTCTTCTCCAGGCTGAACACCCCTAACTCCCTCAGCCTGCTGTTTGGTTTTTGGTGAAGGAAGATTGGACCTTTGCCTATAAAACTGAAGGTCCAGCTGCTGTGTTTATGAGGTCTTTGTAAACATTCGTCATGGGTTGAGTCGAGTCTGCTGCTGAGTATTTGATACCATGCTGCCATCGTGCCAGCTCTATAATGAAGTGCTGGCTGGAGCAAAGTATCATGGGGTTTGGAGTTTGGGCTGTAGCATGAGAAGCTTCCTTTTCCAGGTTTTTGCTGGCTTTCTTCCAGTTTCCAGCCCTGGGAGTGGGTCTCTTCCGCTTGGCTGGCTGCTGGCATGGATGCTGCCCTCTGCAGCTGGCTGCCCTGTTTGCTGATTGTCTTTTGCTGACTTGGCTTGTTTGCTGGTACACAGCATTGTGCATGGTACCATTTCCTTAAGCTCTCCTTGTCTCAGCCCACAGGGCTTTTGATTTCTTACCTCTCTTTCTGAGACACCTCATGATTCAGAGAGTGAGTCTTGTTAGAGCAGACTGTGTTAAACCAGGACAATACTCTCAGTGGTGAAACAGACGATCAAAGCTTGTGTCAGTATAGAACTGAGAGCATTTGCTCCTTACATTTCTCCCTTGTAGCTTTCTAGCCTTTTGCTTTAAGGAGAGGCAAAACAGGAACACAAAACTAGCAAAACCAGCTGGGAAGAAAACCCAGAAGGAACAAAGTTACGAGGCAAGCTGAAAACCAGGGTGTTCCCCACACCACAACTGAGTTGTCAACAAGTCACAAAGTCTGCAACCTACGAGTCAATTAAGAACAGAAAGCGAAATGAAGTTGTCCTCAGTCTCTGAGAACAGCTTTGCATGTAGCAGATGATGCATTTGGCCAAAAAAACAGGCCAGAAAAAGTTCTCTGTGTGTGTGTAAGATTTGAATAGGTGTCTATAAAGACTGCACATGACAAACTCCAATACTGTTCTCTATTAGGTGAGAGAAAAATCAGAGTTTAGGCTGTGCCCCCCAAAATGTTTTCCAGTTTCTTCCACATCATTCTGTATAAATAAATCTGCTTGGCTGGATTCATTCTCTCACCAGCTCCAGCATGTGCTGGAACAATCCTCACTATCGATCCAGGCTGGGGGATGAGGCATTAGAGGTAGCTTGGGGGTGCTGGTGGATGAGAAGCTGGACAGGAGCAGGCAGTGTGAGCTTGCAGCACAGAAGGCAAATCACAGCCTGGGCTGCATCCAAAGCAGCATTGCCAGCAGAGCCAGAGAGGTGATTCTGCCACTTGGCTCTGCTCTGCTGAGACCTCACCTGGACTACTGTGTGCAGGTCTGGAGCCTTCAACACAGGAAGGACATGGAGCTGAGGGAGAGGGTCCAGAGAAGGGCCATGAAAATTATCAGGGGATTGAAGCAGCTCTGCTACAAGGACAGGCTGAGGGAGCTGGGGGTGTTCAGCCTGGAGAAGAGAAGGCTCCAGGGAGACCTAATATCAGCCTGCCAGTACCTGAAGGGGGCTACAGGAAGGATGGAGAGAGACTGTTTGCAAAGGCCTGCAGGGACAGGACCAGGGGCAATGGCTTCAAACTAGAGCAGAGCAGGTTTAGATTGGGTGTTGGGAACAAGTTCTTTCCTATGAGGGTGGTGGTGGAAGACTGGCACAGGTTTCCCAGGGAGGTGGTTGAGGCTCCTTCCCTGGAGATCTTCCAGGTGAGGCTGGAGGAGGCCCTGGGCAGCCTGATCCAGTTGGGGATGTCCCTGCTGACTGCAGGGAGGTTGGACTGGATGAGCTTTGGAGGTCCCTTCTGGCCCAGACCAATCCATGATTTTATTCTCTATGTGCGCCAAACATGCTTCTATGCACACATGAAGGTAGCTTGGTTGCTTGCCTGAATCTCTCTGCTTTTTAGAGCCTGCAACCTGGCACCTCTCCTGTTACTAAGTAACCAGACAGCTCTCAAATAGTGTCTTGCATGCTTGGCTCGCACAGAAGCACAGTACCTGCTGTTCCTTTTTTTCACAGATTCACAGAATGTTAGGGGCTGGCAGGGACCTCAAAAGCTCATCCAGTCCAACCCCCCTGCCAGAGCAGGAGCACCTGTATCGCAGGAACACAGCACAGGAACACATCCAGGCAGGTTTTGAATATCATCTCCCTGGGCAGCCTCTTCCAGTGTTCTGTCACCCTCGCAGGGAAAAAATTCCTCCTGTTTCCATGGAACTCCCTATGCCTCAACTTCCACCACTGCCCCTTGTGCTGGCATTGGGCATCACTGTGAGCAGAGCCTGAAAATCATTTTACTGATTTTGTACAGAAGTGTATTGTAAATATTTAGCTTCCTGGATGCTACCTGTAAGGCCTGACTTGTATGTTTGATTGATTTGGATTCTACTAGAGGACTTGAATGAGAATAAGCTGTCCAATAGCAACAAATTCTTCTCTAATTCTGCATTCATGTAAATCCATTCACCTTCGTGATTTATTTATTTCTAGTGAGGAATATCCATGGGAAAGGAAGAGTCAAATTCAGGTCATACAACTCAGGTTAAGACTCTGGGGAAGTTCAGGAAGAAAATTTGCTGGTGAAGTGTATTTAAAATGCAGTTAGTGTGATACAGAATATCTCAGATCCATTACACTAACCCCAGAGGGCTGCTATTTAATATCACCATTGGAAAACAAAAAGGAGAAAACTCTTAAGAGTTCTTTATGAGGTTTCTGTGCTCTGGAAGGTGAGAATGTGTGTGAGTCTTTGGCTTTCTGTTGCAGACTCTTTCCATGAATGTCCCTATCAGCCATCAGCAACATTAGGAAACTTCTACAGAGCAAGTTCTTGGCCAAACTTTACTTGGGGCTGTGGGTCATGAATTGGGATGTCAAAACACACACAGGGCTGTGGAAGATGGCGCTGAATGAAGTGCTAACAGAAATGACTATTCTACTTTTGTTGCCAAAGCATCAAAGTTTTAAGAGCATACACATGCACACACAAATATAGTTAGCTATTTATTTTCATTTTATTCATTTCTATTATATGTATATATAACACATATCACAGGCTCACAGGATGCTAGGGGTTGGAAGAGACTTCCAGAGATCATCGAGTTCAAGACCCTGCCAGAGCAGGAGCATAGAATCCAGCACAGGTCACACAGGAACACATCCGGATGGGGCTGGAAAGTCTCCAGAGAAGGAGACTCCACAAACCTCTCTGCTCCAGTGCTCTGTGAGCCTCAGAGTGAAGAAGTTCCTCCTCATGTTGAGGTGGAACCTCCTGTGCTGGAGTTTCTATCCATCGCCCCTTGTCCTGTCACAGGGTGCAACTGAGCAGAGCCTGTCCCCTCCCTAACAGAACCACAGAATTAACCAGGTTGGAAAAGACCTTTGAGATCATCGAGTCCAACCTGTCACTCAACACCATCTAATCAACTAAACCATGGCACTAAGTGCCTCATCCTGTCTCTTCTTAAACACCTCCAGTGATGGTGCCTCCACCACCTCCCTGGGCAGCACATCCCAATGGCTGTCTGTGAAGATCTTCCTCCTAACACCCAGCCTAAACTGCAAGATTGTTTTAGAATCATAGAATTGTTGGGGTTAGAAGGGACCTCAGAGATCATCCAGTTCCAACTGCAGGGACACCTCACACTAGACCAAGTTGCCCAGAGCCACATCCAGCCTGGCCTTAAAAACTCCCAGGGATGAGGCTTCCACCACCTCCCTGGGCAACCTGTTCCAGTGTCTCACCACCCTCATGGGGAAGAACTTCTTTCTAATATCCAATCTGAATCTACCCATTTCTGTATATTTTTTCCTATTCCCCCCAGTGTTATCATTACCTGACACCCTAAAAGTCCCTCACCCACACCAATTTTCCCCTTTTTCCTCTCAAACACAGAGCACCTGGACTCTGTTGGAGTCTCCTCCCACCCCAGGTGTGGCCACTTGGCCCTCCCCACCCACTCCCCTATTTAATCCCACCAGGAAGGCAGCAGCCCCAAGCTGAGCCCATCTGGGCTGAGGATCCTCCTCTCACCCTGGTAAGTGCCCATGGTGCACACTGGGTGATGGTGGTGGTGACAACAAAGGCCGGGGGGCCTGGTGGCCCCCGGTTGTTAGGGCAATGATTGATGACTCCTCCAATCCCATCCACGGGTGCTGGCTGAGCTCCTCTGAGTGGTCACTGGGCTGGTGAGGGTCTTGCCCCCAGCTCTGGGCTGGGTGCAGGAATAGTGGTGGTGGAGCAGGAGCTGTTTAGTCATTTGATAAGATGCTAATTACACATTATTTACCTGGAGGCCCCTGGAGCCTGCTCTCCTCCTCCAATAAATCTCTGTTTTTGTGCCCATTTACAGACCATTTCTTCCCCCTCACAGCTGCTTTTCAGAAATGAAGAAGGAAAGGAGGGGAAAAAAAAGCAATAAAGCATATCTGGAAAATGCCCTCACTTATCAATCAGCTCTGAACAGGAAGCCTTCTTGACCACCAGCCCTCAGATATTAGTAGACCTTGATCAAATCCCCTCTCAGTCATCTCTTCTCCAGACTGAGCAGCCCCAGGGCTCTCAGCCTCTCCTCACCAGGCAGTGCTCCAATCCCTTCAGCATCCTTGTAGCCCTCCCTTGGACTCTCTCCAGCAGATCCCTGTCCCTCCTGAACTGGGGAGCCTAGAACTGGATGCAATATTCCAGGGGAGGCCTCAGCAGGGCAGAGTAGAGGGGCAGGAGAACCTCCCTGGATCTGCTGGACACACTCCTCTGAATGCACCCCAGGACCCCATTGGTCTTCTTGTCCCTCAGGGCACATTGCTGTCCCATGCAGAACTTGCTGTCCACCAGCACTCCCAGGTCCTTCTCCTTGGGGCTGCTCTGCAGCAGATCCCCTCCCAGCCTGTCCTGCTGCAGTTCATTCTTCCTTTCCAGTTGAAGGGAATATATACAACATCTATGTATGTTTGTAATAAAAAGCTGTCATATTTCTGATGTCCTGTTCTCCATGCAGAGAAGTAACAACTTCTGTCCTGTTCTCCATGCAGAGAAGTAACAACTTCTGTCCTGTTCTCCATGCAGAGAAGTAACAACTTCTGTCCTGTTCTCCATGCAGAGAAGTAACAACTTCTGTCCTGTTCTCCATGCAGAGAAGTAACAACTTCTGTGTGACTCTATGTGGAATTAGGGTCATAGAATTGTCAGGGTTGAAAAGGACCTCAAGGATCATACAGTTCCAAACCCCTTGCCATGGCCAGAGACACCTCACACTCCAGCAGGCTGCTCACAGCCACATCCAGCCTGGCTGTAAAAACCTCCAGGCATGAGGCTTCCACCACCTCCCTGGGCAACCTCTGCCAGTCTCTCACCACCCTCATGGGGAACAACTTCTTCCTCACATCCAATCTCAATCTACCCATTTCTAGTTTTGCTCCATTCCCCCCAGTCCTATCCCTCCCTGACACCCTCAAAAGTCCCTCCCCAGCTTTCTTGGAGCCCCCTTCAGATCCTGGAAGGCCGCAATTGGGTCTCCTGGGAGCCTTCTATTCTCCAGACTGAACAGCCCCAACTCTCTCAGTCTGTCCTCATAGCAGAGCAGCTCCAGCCCTCTGCTCATAGTCGTGGCCCTTCTCTGGACACCTTGCAGCACCTCCAGATCCTTCCTGGAACAGAGGCTCCACAACTGGACACAGAGCTGTAGGTGTGGTCACAGCAGAGTAGACCAGAGTGGGAGAATCCCCTCCCTGGCCCTGCTGGCCACGCTTCTCTTGCTGCAGCCCAGGCTCTGCTTGGCTCTCTGGGCTGCAAGTGCTCACTGCTGGCTCCTGTTGAGCTTCTCATCCACCAGCACCCCCAGGTCCTTTTCTCCAGGACTGTTCTCAAGCCACTCCCTGCTTGGCCTGTATCAGTGCTTGGGGTTGCCCTGACCCAGCTGCAGGACCTTTCACTTTTTGCACCTCATGGACTTCATATGTTCTTGTGAACTCTGTTGTCACGAACTTATCCAGAAAGAGTTGGTCAAACCATGGTATTTTTTCTGAACTTCTTATAAACTCAAGGGGGAAAAAGCACACCATAATGTTCTAATAATAATAATGTCATCAGTACTTGTCCCCTCAGCATCCCACCATTAAATTTATGTGTGGAAGTGAAGAAAGCTTTGCCTGCCAGACACAGGACAGGAAAGCTAATCTTGGTAACAGCAAGAAAAGTAATGAGACATAGTCTATAGGTTGAATCACTGGTAAGTACCAGCCCACAAATGACATGTCTACTAGCTGCTGAATATTTTAAGTGCTGCTGTTTGTCTCCATGAGAGTCTCCCAGTCTGGTTTAATGATTTATTCCTGTCAGTACATTTCAAATAGCTCCCAGTCAGAAGCAGATTGCCCACAACTGCTGAGTGTAATATGTCATTGCAGATTTGCAACATATCCTCTTTGTATGCCATGTCATGAATTAATAGGATCAGAGCTGTGATATCTCTGCTTATTTAAGCATCATTGTTTGGACTATAAACCCTTTAAATGTGGCTGTAGAGATATGTTGGTTCTCCCCATCATTTACAGTGTAAGTATTTCAGATGCTTGTGTCATGGAGCTCTGTGTATGAACAAGATTAAAAGGATTTTGTTTATGAAACAAGCTTAATTACTCAGCAGCCTTAATCTAAGAAGCATCAAGTGATGTAATCTGTCTAATGATACCCACAAATTATAATTTCTAAATTATTATCTTCTTAGCTGAGTTTATTTCCAGACATGCTGGAGCTACATTTCAGAATTTGGCCATTCACAGTCTCACAGTACATTAGAGGTTGGAAGGGACCTCCAGAGATCATCCAGTGCAACTCCCCTGCCCGAGCAGCATCACCCAGGGCAGTCTGCACAGGAATGCATCCAGGTGGGGTTTGAATGTGTCCAGAGCAGGAGACTCCACAACCTCTCTGGGCAGCCTGCTCCAGGGCTCTCTCACCCTCACTGGAAAGAAGTTTCTCCTCATGTTGAGCTGAAACCTTCTCTGGTCAAGTTTGTCTCCATTGTTCCTTGGCTTATTGCTGTGCACCACCCAAAAGAGCTTGGCCCCCACCACTTGACACCCACCCCTCAGCTAGTGATAGACATTGATCAGATCCCCTCTCAGGCTTCTCTTCTCCAGACTAAAAAGCCCAGGGCTCTCAGTCTCTCTCCACAGGGGCGATGCTCAAGTCCCCTAAGCATCCTGGTGGCTCTTCCTTGGACTCTCTCCAGCAGGTCTCTGTCTCTCTTGAACTGGGGAGCCGAAAACTGATTCCAGGTGTGGTCTGAGCAGGGCAGAGTAGAGGGGGAGCAGAACCTCCCTACCCCTGCTGTCCCATGCAGAACTTGCTGTCCACCAGCACTCCAAGGTCTTTCTCCATGGATCTGCTCTCCAGCAGGGCAGCTTCTAACCTATCCTGGTGCCTGCTGCTATTCCTCCCCAGGTGCAGGACCCTGCACTTTTCCATATTGAAGGTCGTGGGGTGCAGGCAAACAATACAATACAATAAACCAGGTTGGAAGAGACCTTCAAGATCATCGCATCCAACCTATCAACCAATCCAACCCACCCAAACAACTAGATCATGTCACCAAGCACCCCATCAAGTCTCCTCCTGAACAGCTCCAATGATGGTGACTCCACCACCTCCTTGGGCAGACCATTCCAATGGGAAATCACTCTCTCTGTATAGAGAACTCTCTCTGTATAGATGTCATTGCACCTCATGAAGCGCAATGACATCTTACCTGTAGAAGCAAATTTACAGCCTGGAGTCCCTTTCTCTGTCTCAGTGTGTGAGATTTGTGGTCAATCTGTGTATTTCGAGTTCTGCCCTGTAATAAGCTGCCTTCTGCTGGGGCGTATTCTGAGAACACTCTTTGCACTACTGAGGATCAGCAGCTCTGTTATAAACTGTTGCCTTTTGCAGGCAAAAAATCACTACAAATTTATGGGCATATGTAAGATTATAAAGAAAAAAAAAAAGCCTGGCATGCATGTGAAGTGTTATAGTGCAAAACCTTCAGCCCTTGGTATATAAGCAGGTGGAGTCACAGTATCACAGTATCACCAAGGTTGGAAGAGACCTCAAAGATCATCGAGTCCAACCTGTCACCACAGACCTCATGACTAGACCATGGCACCAAGTGCCATGTCCGATCCCCCTCTTGAACACCTCCAGGGATGGTGACTCCACCACCTCCCTGGGCAGCACATTCCAGTGATGAATGACTCTCTCGGTGAAGAACCTTCTCCTCACCTCAAGCCTAAACTTCCCCTGGCACAGCTTGAGACTGTGTCCTCTTGTTCTAGTGCTGGTTGCTAGAGAGACGAGACCAACCCCTTCCTGGCTACAACCACCTTTCAGGGAGTTGTAGAGAGCAATGAGGTCTCCCTGAGCCTCCTCTTCTCCAGGCTAAACAGCCCCAGCTCCCTCAGCCTCTCCTCATAGGGCTTGTGCTCAAGGCCTCTCCCCAGCCTCGTTGCCCTTCTCTGGACACGTTCAAGTGTCTCAATGTCCTTTATAAACTGAGGGGCCCAGAACTGGACACAGGACTCAAGGTGTGGCCTAACCAAAGCAGAGTACAGGGGCACAATGACTTCCCTGCTCCTGCTGGCCACACTATTCCTAATGCAGGCCAGGATGCCTTTGGCCTTCCTGGCTGCCTGGGCACACTGCTGGCTCATGTTCAGGCAGCTGTCGATCAGCACCCCCAGGTCCCTCTCTGTTTGGCAGCTCTCCAGCCACTCTGACCCCAGCCTGTAGCTCTGCATGGGGTTGCTGTGGCTAAGGTGCAGCACCTGGCACTTGGACTTGTTCAGTGCCATCCCGTTGGACTCCACCCATCTGTCCAGCCTGTCAAGGTCCCTCTGCAGAACCCTTCTGTCCTCTAACTGACTAACCCCTGCTCCCAGCTTGGTGTCATCTGCAAATTTGTTGATGACTGTCTCAGTCCCCTCATCCAGATCATCAATGAAGATATTAAAGAGGATGGGGCCCAGCACTGATCCCTGGGGATGCCCCTGGTGACTGGCCTCCAGCTGGAGGTGGCACCATTCACCACCACTCTCTGGGCTCGGCCCTTCAGCCAGTTCCTAACTGGAGTCCAGATATGCAGTGCCATCTTTAGGAAGAGTTTCCCCTAACATAGATGATAATAATCCCACCACTAACTATTGAAATAAACCTGGACTTCAGGGATTCACACCACTCTTGGCTGAAACAATACTGAGGAGCAGAAGCTACTTGAAATCTCTGGGAACTTCTGTAATTGCAAAGTGGCTCTCATCCGATAGTAACTTTGAATACAAAGTGTTTGGGGGCTCCCAGAGTTTGAGTTCAAAGAATAACTGTGGTTTGCCAGGGCAAGAAGTAAGTGATTAGAACAATGCACTGACAGCTTCAAAATGAGACAACTTTAAGGCTAATGTTTTCTAGACTGGCGAGGAAAGAAAGTGAAGATAACCTAAGAAGATCTCAATGCATGTCCTACGGAATTTCCTAGCAGTTACTGAGAGCTGCAGAGTTAACTGCAGTTATTAGGAGAGAAGTGACTCCAAGAGTCATATCCTGACATTTTGAGTGTATTATGTGGCTGTGGGTTGCCACACCAAACTTGCTCAATTCACAAGTCAAAACAAGACTTTATTATGAGGCAAACAGTGCAAACATAGTCTATTGTCTGAAAGCTGGCCACTGCTATTACTTCATGCACCACCACCAAGAAGGATGTCGAGGGCTTTGGTTGCAGTTCCCTTAGTGAACTGGGAAGGAAAACAGAATGTACTTTGTAGTTCTGCAGTATATTGAGTCATTGGCATTAATGGTACCAACTTTTCTTCTCATAGAGTTGAAGAGATGGGACTTCAAAGATACGTGATGGGAAAGCAGACATGTGAAATAACCAGGGGCTGTTTCTATAGGGTGCTTGGCATCTTTAATGTATGTCAAGCTTTAGGTGTTAGGCCTACTATTTACTAAATATTCAGCGTTGCAGATAGGTATTGACATGCTTTCATAGCACGTTAGGGCTTACATGTTCTCTGATAAATTAGGTTTGGTTTGTTGGCTGGGCAGGGAGTGGCTTGAGAGCAGTCCTGGAGAAAAGGACCTGGGGGTGCTGGGGGAGGAGAAGCTCAACGGGAGCCAGCAGTGAGCACTTGCAGCCCAGAGAGCCAAGCAGAGCCTGGGCTGCAGCAAGAGAAGTGTGGCCAGCAGGGCCAGGGAGGGGATTCTCCCCCTCTGCTCCACTCTGCTGAGACCACAGCTGGAGCACTGTGTCCAGTTCTGGAGCCTCTGTTCTAGGAAGGATCTGGAGGTGCTGGAAGGTGTCCAGAGAAGGGCCACGAGGATGAGCGGAGGGCTGGAGCTGCTTTGCTATGGAGACAGACTGAGAGAGTTGGGGCTGTTCAGTCTGCAAAAGAGAAGGCTCTGAGGAGACCTTCTTGTGGCCTTCCAGTACCTGAAGGGGGCTCCAAGAAAGCTGAGGAGGGACTTTTGAGGGTGTCAGGGAGAGACAGGACTGGGGGGAATGGAGCAAAACTAGCAACGGGCAGATTGAGATTGGATGTGAGGAAGAAGTTGTTCCCCATGAGGGTGGTGAGAGACTGGCACAGGTTGCCCAGGGAGGTGCTGGAAGCCTCATGCCTGGAGGATTTGAAGGGCAGGCTGGATGTGGCTGTGAGCAACCAGCTGTAGTGTGAGGTGTCCCTGTCCATGGCAGGGGGTTGGAACTGGATGATCTTTGAGGTCCCTCCCAACCCTGACAATTCTATGATTGTATGCCTATAATCTCCTGGATTACTGATGAGGACAGATGCCCATTATGAAAAACATCTTGGCTCCTCTAGGAGGCCTGCTAGGAAATACCATTCCAGTAATTTTGGATGCTATTGCCATCAGTCTGATTTTTCACCTGTTGTTTGTTGGTTAAAGAATCATAGAATCATAGAATTGTTTGGGTTGGAAAAGACCTCTAGGATCATCCAGTCCAACTATCAACCCCACACCACCATGGCCATTAAACCATATCCCAGTGTGGCGTGGCCACACGTTTCTTGAACACCTCTGGGGGTGGTAAATTCACCCATCCCTAGTCACAATCCTTGGTTGGGATTTGGTTGGCTTTGGGGGATTTTTTGTTTGTTTGGGGGTGTTTGGTTGTCTGGTTTTGGGTTTCTTTTGTTGGTTTTTCTTTGGTGGGATTTTTTTTGTGTTGCTTTGGGGTTTTGTTGTTGTTGTTGTATTGTTTTGTGCTCTTTTTTTGGCTTTCAGGACTCAATTGTAGAGCAAATTTTCCCATGTTTTGAAGTAGCTGATTCTGCATCATGGTTGACTTGAAAGTTCAAGGAGACACTTTGTTATGCAGCTAATATCCAAACAGATCTTCACTGCATTTCAATTCATCCAGTCAGGAAATTTCCCTTCAGACTGTGTTCTTATGTAGTTCAAAGGTCCAGTAGAAACATTCTCCTCAGCTGCGTTATTTTCACAACTGATGCAGTGGTGTTGTTGGAGGTCAGGGCTGAGTCAGCCCAGCAGTGCCTTGCCATTGCCATCAGGAGTGGCACCATCTGCCTGTCCCTCCTTCCCACCTCCTCTTTCTTCTCCCAAACTATGCCTTACTCATGCTTGGATGTGCCCTACCCTCTGCTGACTCCTGTGCTCGTGAGAGTGCGCGGTAAGCCAGAGTGACTAAAATGCCTTCACCCTTTTGCTGGGTGAGTTTTCTGTGTGGAGCCAGTTCCTGATTTGCTGAGAGAAGAGCTGGAAGCTCAGCAGAGGTGGCAGCAGCAGGGCCCTACATCCTGAGTGGAAGAGGAGGTGAGGAAGAAGCAGATCTTTCTATTTTAGGTACAGCCAACTTTCAGCTGCCTTAGCTGGGTCACACCTCTACACTTTATAAAAGCACCTAGTTAATTTGGCTGGGGTTTGTGCTGTGAAACATTTAAGAAAGTGATATTCAGTGCCTGAGTTTCTACAATTACTGTGCTGGGCCAAAGATAGAGTACCCTCAATAATCTTAGGATGAGGGAGCTGGAGTTGCTTAGCCTGGAGAAGAGGATGCTCAGGGGAAACCTTCTTGCTCTCTAGAACTCCCTGAAGGGAGGTTGTAGCCAGGTGGAGGTTGGTCTCTTCTCCCAGGCAAGCAGCACCAGAACAAGAGGATGCAGTCTCAAACTGTGCCAGGGGAGGTTCAGGCTGGATGCTAGGAAGAAATTCTTCCCAGAAAAGAGAGATTTGCCATTGGAATATGCTGCCCAGGGAGGTGGTGGATTCACCATCACTGGAGGTGTTTAGGAAGAGACTGGATGGGGCACTTGGTGCCATGGGTTATTTGATTGGATGGTGTTGGGTGATAGGTTGGACTGGATGATCTCAAAGGTCTTTTCCAACCCGGTTAATTCTGTGTTCTGTTACTGCAAATTCACTACTGTGCAAGTCTGGGGACAGGTTCCAAAATGAATTATGAAAGCTTTATGGTAAACCCTAACTTTGGGTTAACTCCAGTTACTGTAAACTCCAGAGTCTGTGTTTGGTTTTTAATTGACTCAGAAGGTCACCCCTGAGTCTCCTCTTCTCCAGGCTAAGCAACCCCAGCTCCCCCAGCCTCTCCTCATAGGGCTTGTGTTCCAAGCCCCTCACCAACTTTGTTGCCCTTCTCTGGACACCTTCCAGCAAGTCAACATCCTTCCTAAACTGAGGGGCCCAGAACTGGACACAGGACTCAAGGTGTGGCCTCAGCAGTGTAGTGTATAGGGGCAGAATGACCCCCTGCTCCTGCTGGCCATAGTGTATTCTGTGAAGGGCAGGGACTTGTTCTACTATAGGAGTATGTTTTCATTGTTGAGTATTCCTTTCTTTTTTTGTTGTTTGTTTTTATGTGTTCTCCAATGAAAATAGGTATTTAAAATGTATTGGTAAACGTTTGGGGTTATTTTTGTGGTCCTAATAGCCTTGAAAATATCCACCATACCAAAAAATGTGATTTGTAATCAAGTCTATTGAAGGCATTTGACATGGAATGCTTCTTACCAAATCGTTTTTCTGGCTTTATAGCAGCATCTTCCTGTGCAAACCTGTTAGTTAAAACATTTTTCATGTATAGCTGAGTATTTGCTTCATTGATTTTTGGGAGGGCTGAGGGAAACAGTTTAGGATGGTGACCCAAGAGAACCTTTTGGAACATTCTGGCTCCCTAATCTATTGAAATAGATGCATGAAAGTCATTAATTAGAATCATAGAATTGTCAGGGTTGGAAGGGACCTCAAGGATCAGCCAGTTCCAAACCTCCTGCCATGGCCAGGGACACCTCACACTACAGCAGGCTGCTCACAGCCGCATCCAGCCTGCCCTTCAAATCCTCCAGGCATGAGGCTTCCACCACCTCCCTGCGCAACCTGTGCCAGTCTCTCACCACCCTCATGAGGAACAAATTCTTCCTCACATCCAATCTCAATCTACCCATTTTTAGTTTGGCTCCACCCCCCCCCCCCAGTCCTATCACTCCCTGACACCCTCAAAAGTCCCTCCCCAGCTTTCTTGGAGTCCCTTCCAGATACTGGAAGGCCACAAGAAGGTCTCCTGGGAGCCTTCTCTTCTCCAGACTGAACAGCCCCAACTCTCTCAGTCTGTCTCCAGAGCAGAGCAGCTCCAGCCCTCTGCTCATCCTCGTGGCTCTTCTCTGGACACCTTCCAGCAACTCCAGATCCTTCCTAGAACAGAGGCTCCAGAAGTGGACACAGTGCTCCAGCTGTGGTCTCAGCAGAGGGGAGCAGAGGCGGACAATCCCCTCTCTGGCCCTGCTGGCCACACTTCTCTTGCTGCAGCCCAGGCTCTGGTTGGCTCTCTGGGCTGCAAGTGCTCACTGCTGGCTCCTGTTGAGCTTCTCCTCCCCCAGCACCCCCAGGTCCTTTTCTTCAGAGCTGCTCTCAAGCCACTCCCTGTCCAGCCTATATCAGTGCTTGGGGTTGCCCTGACCCAGCTGCAGGACCTTGCACCTGGCCTTGTTGAACCTCATGAGGCTGTCATGGTCCCAGCTCTGAAGCCTGTCCAGGTCCCTCTGCATGGATCCTTTCTCTCCAGCTGTCAGCTGCACCACACAGCTTGGTGTCATCAGCAAACCTGATGAGGAAGCAATTACTTGGTTTGTAGGCAGAAGTTGCAGGCTACATCTTCTTCTCTTATCTAAAGCTCCCTGTGATATCTGCAGATCACTTCTAAATGACCGATGTGTCCTTCCCGTTCACAGGAAGTATAGGCACTAAATTAATTCAAATTGTTTAGCATAAGATTTGAAGGGGAAAAAAAGAAAGTGAGAACAAACCACTGCTGTTGCATCATTTCCACAGACCTCCCAAAGAAATATCTTTGCTGGCACATTTGCTGGAGGCTCTTGCTGAAGTTTTTAGTTAACTCAGCTCCCCACCACATCTCCAGGCATACGCTGAGTGTCTAATCCTCTGTAGATCCTTTCACTGCTGTTTGTTTGCAGGGGATGAAATCCAGTTTTATGTTAAGTAGGTGGGGATGCTGGTTTGCCAGCATGCCGTTCTGGATCAGGCATTCATGAATTGTTTTTAAGCACCAAAGTGGACAATGAAAGCTTTATCTCAATCCCCCAATTAGCAGTAATCATTCTTGTCAGACTTTGGTAAAGAGCTGCAGTATGCAATGAATGTAAAGTATTCATTCCTGAGCTGGTTCTTTTTTCCTCTCTTTTTTTTCCTTTGCTTTTCTACATTTTGTCAACTAGCCTTATGCTCTTTCTCTTCATATTGCAGATCGAGAATGTTGATGTCTGCCTGAGCTTCCTGGCAGCCAGAGGTGTGAACGTCCAAGGGCTGTCTGCAGAAGGTAAGAGAAACAAACCATCAGAACAGCTAATGAGACTGTTTCTTTTTTAATGAAAATTCATTTTGCTTAAGGCAAATTATTTTCACCTGAATGCCAAACTCCAGCTGTTTTGAAGACCATGCAAAAAGGGTTGGATGTGGCACTTGAAGCCACCGTTTAGTTAGTCATGAGGTGCAAGGTATTAGGGAATAGGTTAGACATGATGATCTCTGAGGTCTTTTCCAATCTGGTTGATTCTGTGATTCTATGAAATATAGAACAGTGATAGAAAATGAGAGAGAGAGAGAGAAATAAGTTTAGATTTCCTTTTAAGTTTCCCTTGAAATTGAACAAAGCCTGAGACAATGTTTTAAAATAAGAATTTCTTTCCCAATGCTATTAATCTTTTCATGTTATATCTGGAAGAGGCCGCCCAGGGGGGTTGTGGAGTCTCCATCTCTGGA
This sequence comes from Picus viridis, assembly GCA_033816785.1. NCBI lineage: Eukaryota > Metazoa > Chordata > Aves > Piciformes > Picidae > Picus > Picus viridis. The sequence continues at coordinate 12,348,892 of CM066567.1, forward strand.
GATATTCAAGACCTGCCTGGATGTGTTCCAATGTGACCTGCTCTAGGTGATCCTGCTCTGGCAGGGGGGGGTTGGACTGGATGAGCTTTGGATAGGTACAGGATTTCCCAGGTGTACTTTTAAACTCATTCATATATGGGATATAGAGCAGCAACAACAACAACAACAGAATATGGGAGTTCTGCTCAGTTAAGTGAACCAAGAAAGATTATCTGTTTAAGCAACTTTATTATTAATGGTAATGCTGTTTGAAAGAGATTGGGCTTGGTGTCATCTATCAAGTGAAAGAGTAAGTGGTCTTACTGCTATGTTGCAGCCTTTTTTTGCTGTATTATTCAGTCCAAGTGACTGCCTAAGGCAGAAACAACTAGGTAGATAACTATATTAAATCAAAACCATTAAACCCCCAATTGGCTTTAACCATTACATAATATTTGCCTTGTTAATGGAAAGTTTAGTCAGGTGGATACTTCAGCTTGAAGATCCATCAAATGTGTACAGGTGTTTGTCCTGGTGCTGTGTACCTTCAAAATCCCCCTGGCTCCCAAGGCAATAGGTAGTAACAAGACTGAACTCCGTGGTTTTATGTTCCTTGTAGCACAGCTGAAAACCAGAAGGAAAAAAACAAAACCCAACATTTGGTAAAAAATGGTAAAAAATAACCCCGACAAAGATGATGAGTGGGATTTAACAAAGGATTCTTTTTTTTTTTTTTCCCCTGAGCATTAAGTGATGCAAAATCATAAGAATAAAGAAAGTGGTGTAACACACAGGAAATCTTTGAGGGCAGCTTGAAGATGCATAGTTTTGTCTTTGTTGGGGAAATGAAAAAGCTAATATTAGAAATAAATTCCCTGCCTCACTTGATAATGACCTTCCTGGAAACCCACAAGACTGCAAAGGTCACTGCTTCCAAAAAGCATTTCTAATTCTGAGCAGCTGCTTCTGTGCATCTCTGGAGGTGCTGTGGTGAATCAAAGGTCCTGCAGCATCTTCACAGGGAAAATGAGTAAGCAGGGATACTTAGAACAAATTACCCCTTTGCCAAGTATGTTCCAGTGGCCACAGTTGTGTTTGCCTTTGAAGAGTGATTTGAAAGCATGAGGGCTCCGCCGTCTGCTGGTTTCTTAGTGTCTGTGCTAACATTTCTCTTAATCCCATTGAAGTAAGATAAGTATGGTTTAGAGTGTGTGCATAGGAGGAGGTATTGCTCATAAATTCTCTTTTCAACACTACTGAAGGAAGGCTGTGCAGCACATACAGCTCAGTGTTTACATTTGCAGGGAAGGAAGAGAGATCACAAGGCTGAAGGCACAACGAAAACCTTTCGCAAGAAGTTCAGTGCCAAAAAATTAATAATGAGGCTGTGAACAGACCTAAGTGCTGCAGATAATTTCACTGAAGCCTCTTGAGGTTTCTCTTTTGACATGGACATCATCTATAAGCAAAGAGTAGCATCATCCTTTTAAAACCTTCACCTCAGCGTGGGGAAAGACTAAGAAAGGAATGGGACATACGAGGATGAGCAGGTCAAGGGAGGTGATTCTCACCGTCTGCTCTGCTCTGGTGAGACACCAGCTGGAGCACTGTGTCCAGTTCTGGAGCCTCTGTTCCAGGAAGGATCTGGAGGTGCTGGAAGGTGTCCAGAGAAGGGCCACGGGGATGAGCGGAGGGCTGGAACTGCTCTGCTCTGGAGACAGACTGAGAAAGTTGGGGCTGTTCAGTCTGGAGAGGAGAAGGCTCTGAGGAGACCTAATTGTGGCCTTCCAGTATCTGAAGGGGGCTCCAAGAAAGCTGGGGAGGGACTTTTGAGGGTGTCAGGGAGTGATAGGACTGGGGGAATGGAGCCAAACTAGAAATGGGTAGATTGAGATTGGATGTGAGGAAGAAGTTGTTCCTCATGAGGGTGGTGAGAGACTGGCACAGGTTGCCCAGGGAGGTGGTGGAAGCCTCATGCCTGGAGGATTTGAAGGCCAGGCTGGAGGTGGCTGTGAGCAACCTGCTGTAGTGTGAGGTGTCCCTGCCCATGGCAGGGGGGTTGGAACTGGCTGATCCTTGAGGTCCCTTCCATCTCTGACAATTCTAAGGTTCTATGAAGTGTGTACAGAGATGCTTTAGTATAAAACTGTCGAAAACCACAGTGTTTTCACTTCATTTTCTTGGTTTTGTTTGTTTTGTTTTTTTTTTTTTTTCTCTTCACAACAGAAATAAGGAATGGAAATCTGAAAGCCATTTTAGGGCTGTTTTTCAGTTTGTCTCGGTACAAACAGCAGCAGCATCATCAGCAGCAGTACTACCAGTCACTAGTGGAGCTACAGCAGCAAGTCCCTTCACCTCCAGCGGAAATTAGCCAGTCCAAAACACAGCAAGATATGCAGTCAAGGTAGGTTAAACAGTTAATTCTCCCAGGAGCAAAAGCTTTTATTGTCTGTTCAAGGAAAACAAATCAGTTATTTGCAAAAGACTCTAATTTTTTTTTGTTGGTGGTTTGTTTGGTTTTGGTTTTAAGCTATTTTCCACAAAGGATATAGGAAAGCAGTATCTTAAGTGTGTGTTTGGTGCTGATCTTGCCTATCTTGGGAGTAAAGAATATTCCAAATTGTGTTTTGTTAAAAATGGTAATTCATTTTAAGGCCTTTTTCTTGTTTTCCTCCACTTTATTACTGGTTTGACTGGGTTTTGCACAGTAAGAGACAGCATATTATGGTTGTTTTCACGTGCTCCTCACGTCAAAATGAGCCTGCTGTAGTGTGAGGTGTCCATGCCCATGGCAGGGGGGTTGGAACTGGGTAATCCTTGAGGTCCCTTCCAACCCTGACAAGTCTGTGATTCTAATTTCAAATAAGTATCAAAATACATGGGAGAAGGCATAATTAATAATTTCAGTCTTTGTGAGCTCTTGGCATCCCTATGTGTTCTGCCTTTGAGTGCCTCATTCTTTGAATGTTTTATTTGCAAGGGTGTAGAAATGGCCTTCACCTAGTAGTTTCTTTTAAGTGGTCAGTTTATTATTTAGTTTTAGGAAGGCAAAGCACTCTTGCAGCCCAGAAGGCCAATGGCAGATCCAGAGAGGTGATTCTGCCACATGGCTCTGCTGAGTCCTCACCTGGAGTACTGTGTGCAGCTCTGGAGCCCCCAGTACAGGAAGGGCATGTAGCTGATGGAGAGGGTCCAGAGGAGGGCCACAAAAATGATCAGGGGGCTGGAGCAGCTCTGTTACAAGGACAGGCTGAGGGCGCTGGGGGTGTTCAGCCTGGAGAAGAGGAGGCTCCAGGAAGACCTAAGAGCAGCCTGCCAGGACCTGAAGGGGGCTACAGGAAGAATGGAGAGAGACTGTTTGCAAAGGCCTGCAGGGACAGGACCAGGGGCAATGGCTTCAAACTAGAGCAGAGCAGATTTAGATTGGGTGTTAGGAACAAGTTCTTTCCTATAAGGGTGGGGGAAGACTGGCACAGGTTTCCCAGGGAGGTGGTTGAGGCTCCTTCCCTGGAGATCTTCCAGGTGAGGCTGGAGGAGGCCCTGGGCAGCCTGATCCAGTTGGGGATGTCCCTGCTGACTGCAGGGGGGTTGGACTGGATGAGCTTTGGAGGTTCTAAGAATCCTAAACTAATGGATAAAATAATTTTCAGACTGAGGCTGAAAACTTATTTTGACAAAAGAATAATTTTTGAACACCAGAATCTATTTAACTGCAATACTTTGTATTTCTACTTTATTGAGGAACTTAAGCCATTCACATGTTAGGAGCATGTGCAATACAGCTTAGTGAAAAGCTTTCTATATATTGCTGTGTTTAATATTTGTCTGATTCATTGTTGGTTGTTGGGTTTGTTTTTTTTTCATGTTTACTTAATTGTGCATCTACAATGTGATAAGCTGATGCTTTAGGATGGGTTAAAAGTATCAGACTGCACTCATAAAATATTGGTTCTGGAGTCCATTCCTATCTAAAATACCCTTTCATGTTTATGTCATAACTATATTTCTCCTTCAGCTGAGAAAACTTTTCACACTTCAGCCCAATGGAAATCCCTGTCTTGAAACTAGGAATGTTGTAGAAGTAGATCTGTAAGGAATTGTTGCTGATGGCATTTTAGTTACCTCATTTGATAGAGAAATTAAGGTACATTTATCCCAAGACACATTTATGCCCAATTGCCTTGGGCATTACCATGTGAAATGCATTTCTTTATCCCTGTATCTGCAAAGCAAAGTATTTGAATGCTCTCTCCATGAAGTTTCCTCTTAAAATGGAATCCAGGGAATTATGGAGTGATCCTAGAAGGATTTGACCACTCACAATATTTTCTGAAGTTGAAGGAAGCTTTCTGAAGGATATTTAATACTCCATAAAAGGCAATAACATCTTGTTACTCAGAAATCAAATGGGTTTCTATCCTAAGGAAGGCATTCTGAATGTAGCTCTTCAAACATTCACTGCTTCCATCAGTGGAATCGAAGACCTAGCTGGCTCCACGTAAATACCTTTGGTTATTGGTCTTCTATTGTGAGTGATTTTGGCATCTAGAAGCCTCATGACAGCAAACCACTCATGGCGTAGATGTAGTCTGGAAAAATTAGTTGGCAAGTATTTATAGGAGATTGTTTTTCATTCCTTTAGTCTGTGATACTTTGGAAATTGCTCTTTCATGCTTCCAAGTGGAAGAAGAAAAGTCATTCTAATCCAAGAAGGCAGATAATGACTGCTGTAGTGCACACTCAAAAGTTTACTCAGGAACTGCAAAAATCTTCAGACCTGGTCTGAAAGCCCCAGAAAGCCAATCAAATCCTGGGCTGCATCAAGAGAAGTGTGGCCAGCAAGTCAAGGGAGGTGATTCTCCCCCTCTACTCAGCTCTGGTGAGACCTCACCTGCAGTACTGCCTCCAGTTCTGGAGCCCCAATTACAAAAGGGATATGGAGATGCTGGAAGGTGTCCAGAGAAGGGCCACGAGGATGAGCAGAGGGCTGGAGCACCTCTCCTATGAGGACTGACTGAAGGAGTTGGGGCTGTTCAGTCTGGAGAAGAGAAGGCTCCAAGGTGACCTAATTGTGGCCTTCCAGGATCTGAAGGGGGCCTACAGGAAGGCTGGGGAGGGACTTCTCAGGCTATCAGGGAGTGATAGGTCTAGGGGGAATGGAATGAAGCTGGAGGTGGGGAGATTCAGGCTGGATGTGAGGAGGAAGTTCTTGAGCATGAGAATGGTGAAGCCCTGGAATGGGTTGTCCAGGGAGGTGGTTGAGGCCCCATCTCTGGAGGTGTTTAAGCCCAGGCTGGATGAGGCTCTGGGCAGCCTGCTCTAGTGTGGGGTGTCCCTGGCCATGGCAGGGGGTTGGAACTAGCTGATCCTTGTCCCTTCCAACCCTGACTGATACTATGATAGTACAAATAAATATTCAAGAATATTGTGAAAATTGTCGTCTTTTCATATTTTATTTTACCAGCGGCCTCACATATTCCTGCTGTGTTGGACAACTGAGAAATAAAGCTGTCTTTTTTGAGGCACTGTATACATTTAAGAGTGTTTTGTTTGTGTGTGCTTGGATGTGCACAGAAATGGAAGCAAAACTAGAACACATACCCAGGAAGAGGCAAGGTAGAGTTTGCCCAGGAGAATAATCAATTTTTGGTGGCAGGCTCTTGATATAGTGGCACAGACAGTTGGTCTGGGGGTGGGTTGCACACTGGCTCCACAACAGAGTTCAGATGGTTGTGATAAGTGGCACAGAGTCAGCTTGGAGGCCTGTGGCCAGTGGTGCTCCCCAGGGATCAGTACTGGGCCCAGTTTTGTTCAAAATCTTTATCAACAACCTGGCTGAGGGCATTGAGAGTACCCTCAGCAAGTTGCTGATGGCACAAAACTGGGGGGGGCTGACACCTGCCAGGCTGTGCTGCCATCCAGCCAGAGCTGGACAGGCTGAGAGCTGGCTGCAGGCAAACCTCATGGAGTTCAATAAGGACAAGGGCAGGGTCCTGCACCTGAGGAGGAATAACAGCAGGCACCAGGACAGGTTAGAGGTTGCCCTGCTGCAGACCTTGGAGTGCTGGTGGGCAGCAAGATCTGCATGGGACAGCAATGTGCCCTTGTGGCTGAGAGAGCCAATGGGATCCTGGGGTGCAGCAAGAAAAGTGTGGCCAGCAGGGCTAAGGAGGTTCTGCTCCCCCTCTGCTCTGCCCTGCTCAGACCACAGCTGCAATCCTGTGTCCAGTTCTGGGCTCCCCAGTTCAAGAGACAGAGACCTGCTGGAGAGAGTTCAAGGGATAGCCAGGAGGATGCTTAGGGGACTTAAGCATCTCCCCTGTGAAGAGAGACTGAGAGCCCTGGGGCTTTTTAGTCTGGAGAAGAGAAGCCTGAGAGGGGATCTGATCAATGTCTATCACTAGCTGAGGGACAAGTGGAGGGGGCCAAGCTCTTTTGGGTGGTGCACAGCAATAAGCCAAGGAACAATGGAGACAAAGTTGAGCAGAGAAGGTTTCAGCTCAACATGAGGAGAAACTTCTTTCCAGAGAGGGTGATTGAGCCCTGGAGCAGGCTGCCCAGAGAGGTTGTGGAGTCTCCTGCTCTGGACACATTCAAACCCCACCTGGATGCATTCCTGTGCAGACTGCCCTGGGTGATGCTGCTCTGGCACGGAAATTTGAGTCTCTGGAGGTCTCTTCCAACCTCTAATGTTCTGTGGTTCTGTGAACAACGTTATGTAATATTAGTCAGTGTGGCAATACTTTACCATTCCCAATCCTATGTTGTCTGTCTGTAATCAAGCTCAGAACTGTAAAAACAGTGCACAGAAAAGGGCAGCAAGATCGCAGTTTCACCAAGGTTGGAAGAGACCTCAAAGATCATTGAGTCCAACCTGTCACCACAGACCTCATGACTAAACCATGGCACCAAGTGACACGTCCAATCCCCTCTTGAACACCTCCAGGGATGGTGACTCCACCACCTCCCTGGGCAGCACATTCCAATGACGAACGACTCCCTCAGTGAAGAACTTTCTCCTTCTGCATGTAAAGAGTATCATCACCCTTTCTTATCCTAGGGCCAACAGCAACATTTCCAATTAAATGTAAAAAGAATGATGGAAATTTCTTTGCAAAGAATATGCTTTATTTATGGAAGATTATAGTTTCACAGTATCACCAAGGTTGGAAGTTTCCTACCACTAAGTACAAAAACATCTTAAAGTCCTTTAGATTAGTAGTGGAAAGCACTCAGTGGTAATGTAAGGGAGAGAATGGTTTTCGATGTGATGTGTTATCTCTTTTTATCCTAAAATTTCCTGGATTCTTGAAGACTAACTGTGGGAATTGAATGCTCCAAACTGTGAGGTGGGCACTTTGCTATTGTTGCAGCTTTGAGATTCACTTAATGAAAAACCCAAACAAAAATGCAGCGCTGGTGGCCTGATTGCTGTCTGTCAGCACAGAGAGATGACAACAATGGTCACATTATATTTTTATGCCTTGCTATGCTAGTGGCTTCCATTATCACAGCAATACATCTGAACTTTCTGCAGTGATGATCTTTCAACCACCCAGCTCCTAAGGGGAAACACATGTGGATGAAAGCAGTTGTGTCTCACTTATGGATTAGGGCAGGGACTGGTTTCGGTGAGCCTGTCAGCAGAATTCCCGGGGACGGACAAACTGCTTCATCACGTACGGGAATGGCGAGCTCAGCTTGGGGTCCAGATGGGTTTGGTTAAAGATGTTATATTGAAAGAGCACCCTGGTTTTCCTAGGCATATAAACAAAGGTAGCTGATTTCTACAGGCAGCTGCATATATAACTACTGCAAGGGGCTGGGTTTCATGTTCCCTCCCGTTTAGAGTACTAGGGGGAAATGAAATACATTTGGACTCGCTGCTTGTGCTGTGTGAAATACAGGAATGCAAATGCAGTGGTTGGGGCTGTAAATTTAAATAGATACATGCCAGAATACTGGCAAGCTCCAAAGCAGTCCTGGTTATGCCAGAAAAAGGTCTTTGTTTTGTTGGTTTAGATGTTTCCAGTATAATCTTAACATACTACACCCCATGCATTGCACTGGCATAGCTAAAGAAGGGAATCTGTGCATAACTGGGCATCTTCTTGGGTGAGGCATGATTTAGTTGGTTAGATGGTGTGGGTGATAGGTTGGACTTGTTGATCTCAAAGGAACACTGGAACAGATAGCCCAGGGAGGTGGTTGAGGCTACTTCCCTGAAGACTGAGGGAGGAGGTGAGAGAAAGCTGCCCTGAGGAAAAGGACTTGGGGGTGCTGGCAGATGAGAAGCTGGACAGGCGCAGGCAGCGTGAGCTTGCAGCACAGAAGGCAAACCACATCCTGGGCTGCATCCAAAGCAGCACTGCCAGCAGAGCCAGAGAGGTGATTCTGCCACTTGGCTCGGCTCTGCTGAGACCTCCCTTGGAGTACTGTGTGCAGCTCTGGAGCCCTCAATACAGGAAGGACATGGAGCTGATGGAGAGGGTCCAGAGGAGGGCCACAAAAATGATCAGGGGGTTGTAGCAGCTCTGCTACAAGGACAGGCTGAGGGAGCTGGAGGTGTTCAGCCTGGAGAAGAGAAGGCTCCAGGGAGACCTAAGAGCAGCCTGCCAGTACCTGAAAAGGGATGCAGGAATGGAATGGAATGGAATGGAATGGAATGGAATGGAATGGAATGGAATGGAATGGAATGGAATGGAATGGAATGGAATGGAATGGAATGGAATGGAATGGAATGGAATGGAATGGAATAAACCAGGTTGGAAGAGACCTTTGAGATCATCAAGTCCAACCTATCATCCAACACTATCTGATCAGCTAAACCATGGCACCAAGCACCCCATCAAGTCTCTTCCTAAACACCTCCAGTGATGGTGATTCCACCACCTCCCTGGGTGATGCTGCTCTGACAGGGGGGTTGGATCTGATGACCTCTGCAGGTCCCTTCCAATCTCTAATGCACTGTGATACTGCGACTAATTCTGTGTGGTTCTGTGCTTTAGTCTGCTTTCTGGAAAGTTCTAATGGGAGCACAGCTGAAATGTTGGTTAGAATCTTCTGCCATTTCCTCCTATTGCATAGCTCTGTACTGTTTTAGAGTCAATGGGGAGACCAAACAATATATTCACAGATCCACTTTCAGTAAAAAAAAGGCTGAGCTGCGTGGTGCTTCTGTGACTGAGGCAGGCTTTAGCAATCCAAACCTCATTTTAGGATGTGTTGTTTGATGTGGATTTTCTGGAAATCTGTGGAGAGGTTCAAGAGACACAGAATGTGGATTTGCAGAAGTGCCAGAAGTCTCAGATTTTCTGGTACCTTCCTTTTCATTCCCTCCAGAAGAGGACCTTGTTCCAGTCTCACTCTATCAAACTGCGAAACAGAACAGAATGATACTGTAATGAAGCTGGAGGTGGGGAGATGCAGGCTAGATGTGAGGAGGAAGTTCTTCAGCATGAGAGTGGTGAAGCCCTGGAATGGGTTATCCAGGGAGGTGGTTGAGGCCCCGTCCCTGGAAGTGTTTAAGACCAGGCTGGATGAGGCTCTGGCCAGCCTGATCAAGTGTGGGGTGTCCCTGCCCATGGCAGGGGGTTGGAACTGGATGATCCTTGTGGTCCCTTTCAACCCTGACTGATACTATACTATGAATAGGCCAACCTCATCTGCTACAATTTTGTTCTAGTGCAAGATCAGAAATGAGGGTAAGGTAGAAAATGGCTATGCTTGATCCCTCAGGACCTCGTCCTAGTTCTGGCAGCACCCTGCTGTCCACTTGTCTGATTTGTTCAGAGAGAAGAAAGATTGCATTCTATAGGGTGACCTACAAGTAAGGAGAAGCACAGTAGCTGAGCAGCACATTCACATTTATTACTCCATTGATGTCCCCCTTGTTTCTTTAATGTTGTTATTCATGTGTTCTTTCCTTAAGTGCCATAAAATAATCTATGCGACAAATACTGGGACCAGGGTGGGGAATTATGGCCACAGTCTCAGGCTGCGCCAGGGGAGGTTTAGGCTGGAGGTTAGGAAGAAGTTCTATACAGAGAGAGTGATTGCCCATTGGAATAGGCTGCCCAGGGAGGTGGTGCAGTCACCATCATTGGAGGTGTTTAGGAGGAGACTTGATGGGGTGCTTGGTGCCATGGTTTAGTTGATTAGGTGGTGTTGGATTAGTTGATAGGTTGGACACAATGATCTTGAAGGTCTCTTCCAACCTGGTCTGGTTCGGTTCTATTCTATTCTATTCTATTCTATTCTATTCTATTCTATTCTATTCTATTCTATTCTATTCTATTCTATTCTATTCTATTCTATTCTATGGCAGGTGATTCACTGTTGCAAGTCCTCATGTCCTGCAAGAGCAGAGCTGTTGATGCAGAGCTGGGTTAGCTGCATGTTGGGTAGTGACCTGTAAGCAGGAGAACATTGAAACCACCATTGTAATTGTCTTTACAAGCACAAATTAGGTGGAGACAGACCTCTTGTGTAAGATGCCAGAAGTTCAAAGAGAAGAAAGGAGAAGCGCCATGGTGTGAGCTAGAGCTGCCTGAGCCATAAACATTCTTCTTGTGAACTGAAGAGTAAATTTGTGGGGTTTGTGTGAGAGAGAAATCTGTAAAATATAAAGTACAGATATGTCTACAAAAAAGATGTACATTTTTAACATAGACATCTATAAAAAGCACTTTTATATCTGTATCATCTATATCTTTATCACCTCTCTCTATCTCTTCATCATCTCTATCTGTATCTCTCTGTATCTATCTCTATACATCTCTTTATCTCTTTCTCTCTCTCATTTCTATCTGTATCTATCTGCATCTCTATATATCTGTCTTTCTATCTCTTTCTCTCTCTTTCTCTATTTCATCTATATATGTCATCTATCTCTATGTATAAATGGTAACTAGAGAGAATCACAGAATCATTGAATGCCAGGGGCTGAAGGGACCTCTAAATTCTCCTAGGCAAGCAGCACCAGAACAAGAGGACAAAGTCTCAAGCTGTGCCAGGGGAGGCTTAGGCTGGAGGTTAGGAGGAAGTTCTACACAGAGAGAGTGATTGCCCATTGGAATGGGCGGCCCAGGGAGGTGGTGGAGTCACCATCCCTGGAGGTGTTCAGGAGGAGACTTGATAGGGTGCTTGGTTTAATTGATTAGGTGGGTTGGTGAATAGGTTGGATGTGATGATCTTGAAGGTCTCTTCCAACCTGGTTTATTCTAAATTCTAAAGATCCTCCAGTCCAACCCCCCTGCCAGAGCAGGACCACCTGTACCATAGAGACAGATGGATACTTAGATACAAGGATATATTTATTCATCAAGACTGGGCTAAAAAGACAAAAGAAACCTTTGGAAAAGATTATCCATGGGTAAATGCCTTTGCTTTTTTCTTCATTTCCTCCCCAGTGTTCCCTGGTTGTGCATTTGATGAATCAGGGATCTTTTACCTGCCCAGACTGTATGATAAGGAAATGTGGCACCTCTCCAGGCACTGGGATTTGGAAACAGCTTAACCTTAGACTGTTGTGCTTTTTTTTGCCAGGCAGCCTGATGAGAACTATACAGACAGGGAGCACGGTTAATCAATTGATCAATCAATCAATCAATCAATATTTAAAAATAAACCAAATGTCTGTATAGCCCTGTCAATTTACATGGAAAGTGCCTTCTTTTTAAACCAGTTTTCCATCAGGGAGTCATTCTAATGGATACATCTTAGCATCATAGAACCACAGAATTGTCAGGGTTGGAAGGGACCTTAAGGATCATCCAGTCCCAACCCCCTGCCATGGACAGGGACACCTCACACTACAGCAGGTTGCTCACAGCCACAGCCAGCCTGGCCTTAAAATCCTCCAGGCATGAGGCTTCCAGCACCTCCCTGGGCAACCTGTGCCAGTCTCTCACCACCCTCATGGGGAACAACTTCTTCCTAACATCCAATCTCAATCTACCCATTTCTAGTTTGGCTCCATTCCCCCCAGTCCTATCACTCCCTGACACCCTCAAAAGTCCCTCCCCAGCTTTCTTGGAGCCCCCTTCAGATACTGGAAGGCCACAAGAAGGTCTCCTGGGAACCTTCTCCTCTCCAGACTGAACAACCCCAACTCCCTCAGTCTGTCCTCATAGCAGAGCAGCTCCAGCCCTCTGCTCATAGTCGTGGCCCTTCTCTGGACACCTTCCAGCACCTCCAGATCCTTCCTGGAACAGAGGCTCCAGACCTGGACACAGAGCTCCAGGTGTGGTCTCAGCAGAGTGGAGTAGAGGGGGAGAATTTCCTCCCTCCACCTGCTGGCTATACTTCTCTTGCTGCAGCCCAGGCTCTGCTTGGCTTTCTGGGCTACAAGTGCTCGCTGCTGGCTCTTGAACCCTTCTGAAGTGCAGTCACCCTAGTAATGCAAATACACTTTCTAAAATGAACAACATGCTAAAGCTCAAGCATGCCAGGAAGGTAGCAAGGCTTTGATTACATGCCACAGGCCTCTTTGCCTTTTGTCTAACAGATCACATAGCTGGCTGCTTAAAACCACCGAGTGACTCAACCTTAGAGGGAAATGACTGTGATGTAACAGGATCCTTTTGATCTTTCAAAAGACTTAATGATGTTCAGGGTGACAGCCCATGGGTTACTTCTTGACAGAGGAGGTTCAAATATTTCCAGGTTGATTCATGCTCTGCAGCCAGGTTTGCCAAGCTCCATCCTGCAGCTTTGCATGGTAGACACATTTTCATGGAGCTGCTTCTTTCCTGATGTACCTTGTTCTTTGTACACCCACAAGACAGACTTTTTGCCAGCTTAGTCCAGTGTCAAGCAGTCAGTTCCTTTTCTTTTCATCTTACCCTGCCTGCAACTACATGCCCTCCACTAGTTCCCTGGCTGGGTGGAATGTGCTAAGGGCCAGGTTCTACACACTGCCCACAACAACTCCATGAGTGACAGGTTGGACTTGATGATCTGGAAGGTTTTTTTCAACCTGGATAATTCTGTATTCTGTGCTGCTCAGCACCCCAGTGTGACTGGCTGTGCTGCATGGCCATGCAACACAGCACAGAGTCCTGGTTCCTGGAACCAGTGTGTCTGCAGAACAGCAGTGGTGCTCCCCATCGGCACTTCAGGTTCAGGCCCATCTCTAACATGTCTTCAGCTTCTTTCTCAATTTCCCCCAGCTGCCTCTGTGCTTTCTGGGCACTCTCAGCATATTGATTCCATTTTCTTAAAGTATTTAACCTAGGGACCAGCAACAGGAATTACCCATTCTCGCTGTTTCCTATTTGCTGTGATGCCTAGTGTTACTCTGATTAGCAAGAGGAAAGATGGGGGCTTGACTTCCACCTGGAATGCAGTTTGAGAACTCCAGCTATTTCTAGGAATTTGGGATTAAATGTGTTCATACCATCTTACCTCCCTTGAGCAGGGTTTGCTTTACCAGGAGCATCTGCCTTCTCTTCCTGTATGCAGTAGGTGGGAGAGCTAACTACGATGCCAGAAGCCACAGCACCTCTTCCTGGTCCAGGTCCAGTGCTGCAATTGCTCCCAGGAATGCAAGACAGGGCTGGAGGTGCAGGAGCAATGGGGTTTCCCGCAAGCTCTGCAGTCAGGGTTGGTCTCCTTCAAGATGATATTTCCCTCTCCAGCCAGCAATGTGAGGCTGGGCTTCTTAGGTGACTGCTGTGGCTTCTCTGAAGAGTCAAAGCTTTGACCACATTTAGAAAACTGCTGGTATGAGTATTACAGCAGTGGGGAAGGTCTTGGGGGCAGACAGCTGAGAACCAGAGGCTTTCAGAATACCCTTTTGCAACCTGGACAGGGACTGGCTTGAGGGCAGCCCTCAAGAAAAGGACCTGGGGGTGCTGGTGGATGAAAAGCCTCAACATAGGCCAGCAGTGAGCACTTGCAGTCCAGAAAGCCAACCAGAGCCTGGGCTGCATCAAGAGAAGTGTGGGCAGCAGGGCCAGGGAGGGAATTGTCCCCCTCTGTTCTACTCTGCTGAGACCCCACCTGGAGCACTGTGCCCAGTTCTGGAGCCTCTGTTCCAGGAAGGATGTGGAGGTGCTGGAAGGTGTTCAGAGAAGGGCCACAAGGATGAGCAGAGGGCTGGAGCTGCTCTGCTATGAGGACAGACTGAGGGATTTGGGGCTGTTCGGTCTGGAGAAGAGAAGGCTCCCAGGAGACCTAATTGTGGCCTTCCAGGATCTGAAGGGGGCTTCAAGAAAGCTGGGGAGGGACTTTTTAGGATGCCAGGGAGTGATAGGACTGGGGGGAATGGAACAAAACTAGAAATGGGTAGATTGAGATTGGATGTGAGGAAGAAGTTGTTCCCCATGAGGGTGGTGAGAGACTGGCACAAGGAAGTGGTGGAAGCCTCATGCCTGGAGGTTTTTGCAGCCAGGCTGGCTGTGGCTGTGAGCAACCTGCTGTAGTGTGAGATGTCCTCGCCCATGGCAGAGGGGTTGGAACTGGATGATCCTTGAGGTCCCTTCCAACTCTTGGAAGCTTTTGTTTCCTGTGGCATCACTCTGGGCACAGCTGGAATTTGGAACAGCTGAACATTAGGGTATTACCTCTTGTGCTTTCTGCAGATCCATCAATGTCTTGCAAGCCTATCTGTAAAGTTTGAAAGCAGTCTGTAGGATGACATGGGTAGTGGATGGAGTCTGAAGTAACAGCAGGCAGGGAGGGAAAGCATTCTGGTAAGCATTTCCAGATAGGCACCATCAATCATTGGGCTACCTTATCAACACCACTGTGATTAAGTTAGTTGATGTTTCCAGCTACTTTGGAATTGTGGTGTATGATGCAGAAGAGCTATGATATGCTAAGGCAAGGCAGAGTCTTCAGTCTTTTCAGCAGGTGGTTAGATGCATCTGATTCACTCTGTTTTTCCAGCTCACTGTCTGTGTTAATTGTACCATGTATCATTTTACCTTTTACAACAGAACTGCACTAAGGTTTTATTTAACATGCCATTTCTCACACAGGCCTCTGCCTTTAGTCACTGCAGAGAACCAGCTGAGCAGTTCTAGATCCCTTCATTTTAAGTATGTTGCTACAGAAGAGGGGAAGATCTTAGCAAAATCTGTGCTCCTGCACCAGGCACAAATGTATCACAGTATCACCAAGGCTGGAAGAGACCTCAAAGATCATCAAGTCCAACCTATCACCCAAGACCTCATGACTAGACCATGGCATTGAGTGCCAAGTCCAGTCCCCTCTTGAACCCCTCCAGGGACGGTGACTCCACCACCTCCCTGGGCAGCACATTCCAATGGCCAATTACTCTTGCTGGGAAGAACTTTTTCCTCACCTCCAGCCTAAATGTAGAAGCATACCAAAACATCCTGTGCCACGTGGCATTGGCACTATGTGTTTCACAGAAGCATTCAGGTTAGAAAAGACCCTCAGGATCACCAAGTCAAACCCATCACCCTACTCTACAAGGGTCACCCCTAAACCATAGCCCCAAGCACCACATCCAAACCACCTTGAAACACATCCAGCTTGGGGACTTCACCACCTCCCTGGGCAGCACATTCCAGTCCCTGACCACTCTTGCCCTGGAAAAATGTTTCCTACTGTCCAGTCTAAAGCTACCCAGTGGCATCTTGAGGCCCTTCCCTCTTGTTCTGTCGCTAAATACCTGTGAGCAGCAGCCTCTCCAACAACCTCCTTTCAGGTAGTTGTAAACAGCAATGAGGTCTCCCTCATGTTCCTCAGGCATTATTAAGACAGATAGCTGCAAGTGAAGTACAATGCAACAGCCTAATGACTAGATAGATTTCAAATATAGAAACTGTGTTGATGAAGACTGTATTATAGCATGTTACAATTCCCACAGAATTCAGGACCATATAAAAGAGGACTTTGCCAGCATTCCTGTGAGGATAGATACATGGAGAATTTAATTCTGCTTTCACACAGTGAATGATTCCATTTGTGGTGGGTTGAACATTCCCCCAACATTAAATGGCAGACCTGCTCAGCTGGGAGCAAATGAAGCTGTGTTTACAAGCAAAACTGCAGTCTACAACCAAATGCAATGAGGATGTACAAAACAGGCAACATTTGCACATATTTGCAGGTATTCACAATTTACAAGAACCCCCTGGGCAAAACCAGGGGGGGTAATAATAGCTTCCCCTTCCCTGCCCCCTTCCCTCTATATCCCTCTGTAGACAAGGGACAAGAGAAAGAGCAGAGAGTTGTTTGTTAGTACTTAGCCACAACAAAGAACACAGCCAAGGTCAGCAGAGCCAGTATGAGCCCCAGCCAGAGCAGAGGAAGCAAAAAGAGAGAAAGTTAGTTTACCAAACCATCTTTCATGGCAGATATCTGCCCAATGGGATTAGAGCTTATCATTATTTTCCTTTTTACACCCAGTGGTGATTTATTTATGTTCTACCACTTCCTGTTCAATGTGGTAGAAAATTTTCCAGGCACAGCCTGGAAACTGCCATACCTTTTTTTTGCCCTCCTACCACTGAATTACTCTTCTTTTTTATGCACATGAATGTTGTGCACACGTGGTATTTGCCATTTGCAGGCACAGAGGCTTGCCACCCTTGCTGGGGTGTGACTTGGTCAACTAGCAGTCATCAGCAACTCGTTCGGGTGTCACATTGTCCCTTGGTTTGCATCTTTCTTCTGCCACTATGGGAGGATTTTCTTCCCTCTAAGGCTTCTCCCATCTGGTCTATACTCAGGCTAGCTGCTTCAGTAGGCTAGCAGAAATGGCTTAATACATTTCTGGTAGAAAAGTAGATAAGGGGGCTCCAAGAAAGCTGGGGAGGGACTTTTGAGGGTGTCAGGGACTGATAGGAGTGGGGGGAATGGAGCAAAACTAGAAATGGGTAGATTGAGGTTGGATGTTAGGAGGATGTTCTTCCCCATGAGGGTGGTGAGAGACTGGCACAGGTTGCCCAGGGAGGTGGTGGCAGCCTCATGCCTGGAGGTTTTTTCAGCCAGGCTGGATGTGGCTGTGAGCAACCTGCTGTAGTGTGAGGTGTCCCTGGCCATGACAGGGGGTTGGAACTGGAGGTCCCTTCCAACCCTGACAATTCTGCGATTCCAGACTCGGTGCCCCCAGGTGTTTCTTGTAAAAGCAGCAGGTCTATAAAGCTGGGACTAGCGCACTGTAGTTTCTGCTGCTACTCAGAATAACTCTGGAAGTTGCAGAACTGTAAGAGATAAAAGCAATCTGTGGCTGTATGAGTTTCTGACTAGTCAGTTCTCCTCCACTTCCTTAATGGCACAAGGAATGTGATGTTTTGGTTACCCCTGGCTCAAACACCCATCTATATCCTTAAGCTGCGTGGATCCCAAAGGACGTACCTGTTTACAGGAGCTGAAATTATCTAGCAGGAGGCCTCAGCTTGGCTGTACATTTGAGTTATTCCCTGTACAGATATCTCAAATTAGAGTAACAAAACTTTGCTATGTAGTAATGATACCTTGTTGAGCGTCAAAAGGAGCATACAGTGTTTTATCCCTGCAGCACAGCACATCTTCTGTTAGAGAAACACTTCTTGGGTGCCTTAGTAGAAAATGGTGCATTTTCCTATGGCTTTCCTAAGGAAGCCTCTGATTCATTGCCTGGGTAGTGCATCAGGGTCCCTTCCAACCCTGACAGTTCTATGATTCCTAAATGCTAAACTGTGAACACAATCAGGTCATTGGAGCAGCTCTGTGTTTGTACTCGGTACTTTTTGTGGATGAAAGGAATAAAAAAGGCACAAGGCTTTAAGGTACACTCTGTCAGCTGATCTAGGCTCTAGTAATTCAATCACTGTAGAAATGTAGCCTCATTGTCTACTCCTAACACAGTTCCTAGTAAATGAGTCATGACAGCAATGTCCATTATTTCATGATCTGTGCACTGCATCTGCCATTAAAAAATCTGCATGTTTGCATTATCTCATATTTTTTGCCAGTTAATTTGTGTTTTCTGTCCATGTTCAATTTGCATTCCTTAACTCATAGTTTGCTGGTAAGTGTGTTCTTTCTAAACATGTTCAAACCAAATTTCTTTAATTCAATTTCTCTGTTTCTTCTCATACAGTCTCACAGCCAGATATGCAACTCAGTCTAATCACAGTGGAATTGCAACCAGTCAAAAAAAGACATCTAGGTCAGTTAACTATCTCTAATTCCTTGCTCGTTAGTGATACTCAAGCAAGTATATGCCCATTGGTATTTTATCCTTTGGCCATAAGCAGGCGTTTAACAGTGTGTGCTGATGTCATGCGTGCGAGCTTTGCAACGGTGAGCTTTGCCCCTGGGAATCCCTCTGTGGACCGGAAGGACCTGACTTGTATTGCATAGCAGCAGTATATTCTGGTTGGAATGTATCCTGCATCTTTGTATCCTGCATGTCAAATACTGGATGTGGAAGATTAGTTGGTGATTTTAGTGCTCTCTGGCTCAAAACCGTAGTCAAGAGTGAAACGGATTCTCAGAGTCCATCCCAATTCCCATTAGATGTTCTGCGTGTGTTGAAAAGCTGAGTTCAGAGCCAAGTTTGTACAGCAGCAAAACAAAGCAGAACGAAAAGGACCACTTCCAAGACTTCTGCTCCATCAAGAGGTAGCCTGCACACAGTCCCCACTAATAAGATGCTTTGTTTTGGCAGTGAATTTGACTGAGACGTGTGTAGAGCTGACCTGTCTCAGATTTCATCAGGACTTTTAGTTTATCACTTCCATGAGCACTAAAATCTACAAGCCAGACTGCAGAAGAAACAAGCTGAGATCTAAAGCGTACTCTTGTTGATACCTTTTTTTGTTTGGTTGGTTGGGTTTTTCTGGGGGGAGGGAGGGAGAGGAGGGCTGGGATAATTAATGTGTTCATTAATTATACCTTTGCTGTACAGTTCATTGGTGGGAGCAATGAACTCTCAATGGCATAACTCCAATAAGGACTGTATTTTGCAGTGTAGCACAGCACCTCAACTCGAGCTGCTGAATGATTCTATCTTGGAATGAGCTCTATAACACAGTTCAGTTGCTTTGCACCTGCATTTATAGCTCTTCAGCTTTCCTTATTGCTGATGCTCCTGTCTTGTCCACTTTCAACTTGTCAGAGTGAACAGTCTTATTGTCTAATACTTTAAATCTGTGGCAGTGTTTCCGATGCCTTTGCAGAGGTATGTGACCTTGTCCCTTGTCTGTTGCTCTCCTCTTTGCATTTCCTTAGCTGCTTAACAGGATTCTGCAAGCGAAGTGTGAAAACCTGAATTCAACTTAAAAAAAAAACACCAAAAAACACCAAAAAACAGCAAATGAGGTAAACTGGAAAGTGTGTTAGAGCATTGCAGGGAGGCGATTCTCCCCCTCAACTCCACTCTGCTGAGACCCCACCTGGAGCACTGTGTCCACTTCTGGAGCCTCTGTTCCAGGAAGGATCTGGAGGTGCTGCAAGGTGTCCAGAGAAGGGCCACAAGGATGAACAGAGGGCTGGAGCTGCTCTGCTATGAGGACAGACTGAGAAAGTTGGGGCTGTTCAGTCTGGAGAAGAGAAGGCTGCAAGGAGACCTAATTGTGGCCTTCCAGGATCTGAAGGGGGCTCCAAGAAAGCTGGGGAGGGACTTTTGAGGGTGTCAGGGAGAGATAGGACTAGGGGGAATGGAGCAAAACTATGAATGTGTAGATTGAGAGTGGATGTTAGGAAGAAGTTGTTCCCCATGAGGGTGGTGAGAGACTGGCAGAGGTTGCCCAGGGAGGTGGTGGAAGCCTCATCCCTGGACATTTTGAAGGGCAGGCTGGATGTGGCTGTGAGCAACCTGCTGTAGTGTGAGGTGTCCCTGTCCATGGCAGGGGGGTTGGAAGTGGCTGATCCTTGAGGTCCCTTCCAACCCTGACAGTTCTATGGTTCTATGAAATGACCTCATGTATTTTGTGCTTGCTGTGGCAAGTCCTCAAATTCTGGCGTGCAGAATCTGTGCAGAGCTGTTTCATATTTTATGAGGACAGATGAGTTCCTAAGTGTTGCCTCCTCCTTGCTTTTTTTTTTTTTTTTTTTTACCTCTGCCAAACAGTCTCAGGACCCTTACTGCCTGTCACATTAGGGTAATGAGAAGGAGCAAATGGATTTTTAAGTTTGGTTTAGTGCATTCTTTAGGGAACAGCGGATCACTTGAATTCGTGGGTCGTGGCAAAGGTTAGCATGTGTACAGCTGCAGAGCAGAGAGGGTCTGCTTAGGGCTCAGCACAGAGACTAGCAGGGCAGGCTGGCAGCCAGAATGAGCCATAAACATAACTAATGGTTTAGCTCTCTGAGGCTTAAACTGATAAAGGAAGAGCCCGTGGAGCTGTTTGCATATGCTCTTTACTGAAAATAAAATTATTTAAGCAATTCTGTTCTGCCAATCCATTAAAAAAAAAAAACAACAAACAACCAACCAACCACCACCACCACAACATATTGAAAGTTTTGAAGGAATGGAACCTTTTGTAATTCTTCATAACACAATTTCTTTCTCCCTCTCTGATGTTGCTCTTTCGTAAGCTGGTGCGACAAGAGAACGCAATAAACTCTGTTAACTATTGGAGTAGCTGTTATGGTAACTAATAGAGCAGCTATTAAAACCATCATGTCGTTCCCAGAAACGAGAAGCAGAAGGCATTTGCCTGTGGCAAAAGCCTTGTGCTGACTCCAGTATTTCCTTTTGGATAAGGATAAGAAAAATGGCAAAGAGCAGCGAGTTGCAGACAGGTGTTGCAGAGAATTGGAAGCGAGAGTGTGTTGACCAATCTATTAGAGGACAGATTCAGACAGGAACAACAGAACAAAAGCCTTACACAAGCCAGGGGCTTATGTTTTTCCCTTAGCATAGCCACACAATAAGGTTCAGGTGGTGGCAGAAGATTGCAGCAAATGGACTGCATAGTTTCCTTTGTGTGCTTCTATCTGAAGTACATCTGAGCATGCACATGATGCCATAGCACTTAGCAAAAAAGATGTCTTGTCAGTATTTTGCATTTAAAATAGAAGGTGGCCGTGCTTTAGCCAGCAGCCCTCTGAAAAATAGCCAAAGAAGATCACTAAACCCCCAGCTTCTATGCTAAACACAAGAGTGAAATGTTTATTTACCAGAGTAAGAAGGAGGAAATATTCCTCACCTATTGTGCTGTGCTTTCTAATCAGTTTCTGTAACATTTTCTCTTCAAAAGGGAAAGCTTTCAAAAGAAGTTGGCATTGCACTGTAATGATTTATTAGGGTGAATCTGTTCTAGCAATGTTAATGGCAAATGCAAAGCATCTTCTTCCATGTCCTGTGGCTCTAGAGAGCATCTTTTCCCCTTCTGTGTGCATAAGGGTAAGCCTTGACTTTCATCTGTGGAGTCTAACTAATTTGAATCCTCCTGTTCACTGTTGCTTCTCTGAGATCCGTGTTTTCAGCTACTGGCTTTAAAACCTGCTCTGATGTTTGCATACTGCCTCCTCTGTATGTTGTGTTACATAACATTGATTGATTTTTTTTTGATTGCACCATTCCAGGCTTCCAGGACCCTCAAGGGTGCCAGCTGCAGGCAGCAGTACCAAAGTCCAGGGAGCTTCTAATTTAAATCGGAGAAGCCAGAGCTTTAACAGCATTGACAAAAACAAGCCTCCACAATATGCAAATGGAAATGAGAAAGGTAAGTGAGTGAAGTTGCTAAGCTTGCTTTATGTAACACACAAGAGGGAAAAAGAAAATCACCCAAAGAACCTGTCCA
Organism: Picus viridis; assembly: GCA_033816785.1. Lineage (NCBI taxonomy): Eukaryota > Metazoa > Chordata > Aves > Piciformes > Picidae > Picus > Picus viridis. Next base: position 12,370,587 of record CM066567.1, read on the forward strand.
CAAGGTCGAAGAAGTGAATGTAATAGTCAGACTTGGTAAGGATTGCTGCGGCCACTGTGCTGAGGGCAGCTGCTGGCCACGTGCAGGTGCAGGATTCCTTAGCTGACCAATTCCTTAGCAGGCTGCCTAGAGCAAAGCAATCACATTCCATGGGTGCCAACAGCAACATCCTCACGTTGGCACCCTGGGATTGGAACGTGCTGCAGAGGCCACCTCCTGGGCACGCTGGCACCTCTCATTGGGAAAAGATTGTAGCTTATAGACGTGGTTGGGTTTCACTGGTTAAGGGACTGATAGCAGAGTACAGAAACAGCCACTCTGAGCAATGGTTACTGGGGTTAGGGTCCTAGGTTAGGAACAGCTTGGGGGGTTAGGGCTGCTAGGGGCTTCTGCTTCTGTTAGTGAGCTACTTCTGGCCAGGGCTTGGGTGCAGGGATGCTGCTAGGGATCTGCTCAGGACTTCTGTTAGTTGCTCCATTTGTTAAGGGCTTCCAGGACTCTTGCTGTTAAGGACACTGAGACTCTGTAATGTTGGGGATTTTACAACACAGCAATAAAGGACTTGTGGGAGGACTTCTGAGATTCTCTGCTCTCTGCATGTCTGGACTCTCATTGCTATATGGCAGCAGGGTTCCTGCCTTCATTCATCACCCCAAACCGGGGAGAACTACAAAGAAAAGCTATGAAGACAGGGCTCTGAATTAGGCCTTGTGGTTGAGTGATGAGTAAAGGTCAGAACTGAAAACTTCTGAGGTGCTGTATTTTATCCCTCTTTGATGGAAATATCACTGGGTGATTTTTCTGAAGTGAAAACTAATCCATACTGGATGCCTATAATCTTGATCCATATTCAAAGGAAGACCACAATAATTTTGGGGGACTTTCCATCTTTGACTCTAATTGGAAAAGCAGCAGAATATGGCATTTGCATCGGAATATCATGTGCATGTTTTCCTTTAGAACCCCACCTAGTGTACCTACACATCTGAACCTCTAGGATTGGGAATAAAGTCAAATGTAATTAAATTTTGCAGGGATTTGAACTCAGTGTTTGTGTTTTACCCCCTTTAAATATGAACTACTGTTATGGAGACAATCTGAGTTCTCTCAGTCCTTTCATTTCTCCCATGCTGCTTGGCCAGCAGGTGGAGGGAGGTGATTCTCCCCCTCTGCTGCGCTCTGCTGAGACCCCACGTGGAGCACTGTGTCCAGTTCTGGAGCCTCTATTACAGGAAGGATCTGGAGGTGCTGGAAGGTATCCAGAGAAGGGCCATGAGGATGAGCAGAGGGCTGGAGCTGCTCTGCTATGAGGACGGATTAAGAGAGTTGGGGTTGTGCAGTCTGGAGAAGAAAAGGCTCCCAGGAGACCTAATTGTGGCCTTCCAGTATCTGAAGGGGGCTCCAAGAAAGCTGGGGAGGGACTTTTGAGGGTGTCAGGGAGAGATAGGACTGGGGAGAATGGAGCAAAACTAGGAATGGGTAGACTGAGATTGGATGTGAGGAAGAAGTTGTTCCCCATGAGGGTGGTGAGAGACTGCCACAGGTTGCCCAGGGAGGTGGTGGAAGCCTCATGCCTGGAGGTTTTTGCAACCAGGCTGGATGTGGCTGTGAGCAACCTGCTGTAGTGTGAGGTGTCCCTGGCCATGGCAAGGGGGTTGGGACTGGATGATCCTTGAGGTCCCTTCCAACCCTGACAATGCTGTGGTTCTATGACCCCGACAGAGTCTCCCTGGGAGATGTGCCTCTTGAGGCTTTACCTCAGAAAGAACACTGGAAAAAATGAATTTAAAAATTCATCCTTCTGAGTTATGTAACTAACCCAGCCCCTTCCCCCTTTCTTTCTCCCTTGGTGTAATGACCAACATTTTATTCATATCTTTGGGTTAGAATACAGTTAAAAATGATACAATATACATAGTGCCCATTTGCATCCTTGGGGTCTGTGGGAGGAACAAGTATGCAGTGAATGTTCCTCATCCAAGCCACAGGCAGCTCGCCAGGACTTTTCTATGAAATTCTGATGAACACACTTTTGCCCCTAGCTGTCTCTGGAGCTATAAAGCCATCTTTTCAATAGTGATTTCTGTATTTCTGCTGTCAGGCTTGCATGTTTCAGATAGTTCTAAAGTAGGATTTAGTTTGCCGGGGACTCGATTGTGGCAAGACATCCAGGCTAAAGCTAGACAGATCAGAGTGAAAACTGCACAGGCACTGTATGGTTCACAAATGCCATGAGTTGTGAAGTAGGAGATGTGGCTGCTTGAGTGAAGGTATGTACAGCAGTTTAGGTCTTAGAATTGCTTCATCATGTTGACATAAGTTGAGAAATGTGAGACTGACATGGTTCAAGGTGAGATTATTTACTGTGGCTTGGCTGTCGAGGTTTGCGTTGCGTTGCAGATTGATGTGGCTTTTTGCACGATGGATCTCTTTACTTTCCCATTTCTTTATAGAAGAGAATGAGAACCTTGATGAGATTTTTAGTCAAGTCATCACTTAGAGGAGAAGTCTCTCTTTTTGTGTGTGTGTGTATATAATCATTAAATTCATTCTGCAGGAGATAGCAACTGTAATGTTGCCTAACTACAGAGTCCTGTACCTGAGATGGTTCTGTCAGCTCTTTTTCCTTGTTTTCAAAACAGAGGAATGGATGAAAGGAGGCTGATTTCTACATGAGAATATAAACCAAATGCAAGTTTGCTTTAAAGTATTTCTTAGAGGAAGTAACTACTATGAATGCAAGGACAGTGAAGTGGTACTAATTGTAATACCCTAAAAGAATGCACAAGAAGTTTTCTGTGACTTCACCAGGCCACTTCTTTGCCTACAGAGGAAAACAACTGAACCATGCTATGTTAAAAAAACCTGATGGTTGCATTGGCTAACCTTTTAATATTACACTTAAAATGCCAAGTAGTCTTCTGAGTATTATTTTTTTTGCCAGTATTTGAGAATGTTCTGCAACCTGAGTTAGTGAAGAATTTGTTTAGAAGCAGGCTGAAACCCTCACAGTAGCATTAGTAATAACAAACACCCCTTGGAAACCAAACCAAACCAAAAAAAGGATCACTGTGAGTTGAAAAACTTATTTTTCCTAACAGTGTGGCACATAATAATCCTTCTGTTTTAAACTTTGGTGAGTAGGGACTATTCAGTCTGGAGAAGAGAAAGCTCCCAAGAGACCTTCTTGTGGCCTTCCAGGATCTGAAGGGGTTTACAAGAAAGCTGGGGAGGGACTTTTGAGGGTGTCAGGGAGTGATAGGACTGAGGGCGATGGAGCAAAACTAGGAATGGGTAGATTGAGATTGGATGTTAGGAAGAAGTTGTTCCCCATGAGGGTGGTGAGAGGCTGGCACAGGTTGCCCAGGGAGGTGCTGGAAGCCTCATCCCTGGAGTTGTTTAAAGCCAGGCTGGATGTGGCTGTGAGCAACCTGCTGTAGTGTGAGGTGTCCCTGTCCATGGCAGGGGGGTTGGAAGTGGATGATCCTTGAGGTCCCTTCCAACCCTGACAATTCTATGATTCTATGCTTGGAGTAAGAAAACTCTTACAGTCACAAATGAATGGATATGCAGTCCACACATGTTAATTTCTGAGATCTAGGTCCTATAGTAAACAGTTTGGAACTCTGCATTATGGCTGCATAAGCTATGGTGGGAAAAGAAGTGCTTTGTGCTAGGTAAATAGTCATTAGAAGTTGGGCCTTCCAGACCCCTTCAAGGACAGACCATCTACTCTGCCCTGGTGAGGCCACATCTGGAGTATTGTGTCCAGTTCTGGGCCACTCAGTTCAGGAAGGACCTCAAGGAACTGCTTGAAAGAGCCCAGCACAGAGCCACAAAGATGATTAGAGAAGTGGAAGATTTTCCTTAGGAGGAGAGCCTGAGGGAGCTGAGGGCTCTGTGGCTTGGAGAGGAGCAGCCTGAGAGGTGACCTCCTTCATGGTGATAAAGATGTGCAGGGTGAGTGCCCAGAGGCTGGAGCCAGGCTCTGCTGGGTGATGCCCAATGCCAGCACAAGGGGCAGTGGTGGAAGCTGAGGCAGAGGAAGTTCCATTGAAACAGGAGGAAGAATTTTTTCCCTGTGAGGGTGCCAGAAGCCTGGAAGAGGCTGCCCAGGGGGGTTGTGGAGTCTCCCTCTGTGGAGATATGCAAGACCTGCCTGGATGTGTTCCTGTGTGACCTGGTATAGGTGCTCCTGCTCTGGCAGGGGAATTTGGACTGGCTGAGCTTTGGAGGTCCCTTCCAGCCCCTAACCTTCTGTGCTTTTTGGTACATTTTCCTCTGCTCTACACAGTTCTGTATGTGCTATAAGAGAGCTCAGAAACGATGCACAGCATATGGCTTGTTTAAAAGTCAATTATATGTAGCATTAAAATCTGTTCTTGCACAACACAGTTTCCAGCTCAGTCACAGTGGGGAATGGATATGTAGTCACAGAGTTAAAGAAAACCTGAAGATCTTCCAAAGTATCATGTGACATAGGCCTTTTATTTATAGCATCATTGAATGGTTTGGTTTGGAAGAGACCTTAAAAGTCATCTGTTTCCAAGCTCCTGACACAGGCAGGGAAACTTTCTACTAGACAAAGTTGCTCAAAGCCACATCCAACAAGGTTTTGTACACATTCAAAGTTGGAGCCTCCACATCTTCTCTGGACAACTTGTTACAGTGCCTCACCACCTCATGGTGAAGAATTTCTTCCTAACATCTAATCTAGCTTCCTCCGGTTTGAAGCCTGTTAGCCCTCATCCTATCACTGCATGCCTCTCTAAACACTCCCTCCTCAGCTATCCTGTAGGCCCTCTTCACATACTAGAAAGTTGCTCTAAGATCTCCCTGGAGCCTTCTCTTCTCCAGGCTGAGCAACCCCAATGCTCCCAGCCTGTCTTTACAGAAGAGGTGCTCCAGCCTTCTGGTCATCTTCACTGTCTTCCTCTGGACCCACTCCCGCAATTCCATGTCCTTTTCCTACTGGGGACTCCAGAGCTGGACACATTACTCCATGTGGTATCTTGCTGGTCATGAAGTAGATGGAGAGAATCATGGAATTGTTAGGGTTGGAAGGGACCTCAAGGATCAGCCAGTTCCAACCCCCCTGCCATGGACAGGGACACCTCACACTACAGCAGGTTGCTCACAGCCACAGCCAGCCTTGCCTTCAAAACCTCCAGGCATGAGGCTTCCACCACCTCCCTGGGCAACCTGTGCCAGTCTCTCACCACCCTCCTGGGGAACAACTTCTTCCCAACATCCAATCTGCATCTACCTATGTCTATAATCACCTCCCTGAACCTGCAGGCCACACTTCTTTTGATGCAGCCAGGGATAGGGTTGCTTTCTGGGCTGCAAGCATTCCTTGCTGGCTCATATTGAGCTTCCTATTTAGTATTTCTTGATTTTGCATGTCATGAATGTTAGCTGCTTTGCTTAGGTAGTAGTGCAGCTGGCTCTCTGGATGGTTGTGGGTTTACTCTTGACTGAGTACAGTCCCTATTTCACCCAGAGAGTCAACCCACTGCTGCCACGCAGGTAGCTACACTGTAGCTGTAGTTAAGTCCTGAGCACAGAATGCACCAACAAAAATAAACATACCATGAGCTGAAACTCATCTGTGGCTGAGTTGGATGGTTGATTTTGTGGGGTTTTTGCTAGACCTTGCAGCTTATGGATGAGTTTCACAGAACACGTCTGTTTTTCAGGTCATGTCAGGTCACCTCCAGCCTAAACCTCCTCTGGCACAGCTTGAGACTGTGTCCTCTTGTTCTGGTGCTAGTTGCCTGGGAGAAGAGACCAACCCCCACCTGGCTACAACCTCACTTCAGGGAGTTGTAGAGAGCAATAAGGTCTCCCTGGGCCTCCTCTTCTCAGGTCTCAAGCTGCACCAGGGGAAGTTTGGGCATGGTCTAGTAGGCATGAGGTCTTGGGTGACAGGTTGGACTTGATGATCTTTGTGGTCTTTTCCAACCTTATTGAGTCTATGATAAGGAATTCTTCCCAGAAAGAGAGATTGGTCATTGGAATGTGCTGCCCAGGGAGGTGGTATCATAGTATCAGTCAGGGTTGGAAGGGACCACAAGGATCATCTAGTTCCAACCCCCTGCCATGGCCAGAGACACCCTACACTAGATCAGGCTGGCCAGAGCCTCATCCAGCCTGGGCTTAAACACCTCCAGGGATGGGGCCTCAACCACCTCCCTGGACAACCCATTCCAGGGCTTCACCACTCTCATGCTGAAGAACTTCCTCCTCACATCCAGCCTGAATCTCCCCACCTCCAGCTTCATTACATTCCCCCTAGTCCTATCACTCCCTGAGATCCTGAGAAGTCCCTCCGCAGCCTTCTTGTAGGCCCCTTCAGATCCTGGAAGGCCATAATGAGGTCACCTGGGAGCCTTCTCTTCTCCAGACTGAACAGCCCCAACTCCTTCAGTCTGTCGTCCTAGGAGAGGTGCTTCAGCCCTCTGTTCATCCTCGTGGCCCTTGGAGTCACCATGCTTGGAGGTGTTTAAGAAGAGACTGGATGAGGCACTCAGTGCCATGATTTAGTCGATTAGATGGTGCTGGGTGACAGGTTGGGCTTGATCTCAAAGGGCTTTTCCAACCTGGCTAATTCTGTGATGCTGTGAATCTCTCTGTATCAAAACCACCACAAGGTGGGGACAGATCTCACGTAATCAACAGGTAAAGTTATGTCTTGCTGAGCCTGCTGAGAGTGATCAATGATGTGCAGCTTCCAGTAATTCACTTGGGCTCAAGAGGAAATAAAATCTTCTTATTCTATGTCTTTAAACATACAGATAGGCTCTTAAATGTTTTACCTTTTTTTTCCTTTGGGAGCATGGAGTCCACATTCTTTGCAGGCACTATAAATATAGATACAGCAGGACAAGCTGTTACTGGAACAGTAAATACTCTGACAATATCCCTCCTTACTTTGTTTCATAATATAGAGCAGGAAACATGGCAGGGCAGATATTCTTCTTTTTACTCAGAATGCTTTCCCCCCTTTCTTTTCTTTTGGAGTAAAACTAATAGCCTGAAGCCGTACAAATGTAGAAGAATTAATTCTACAGTGTAGTGGCCTCCCACTGCTCACAGACTGCTACATGTATTCTGCATTGGCTTTGTATATGCTTATGGTGAACTGCTCTGCAAAACTCTTGGGAGGACTACAGAGCCCAATCTTCCCTGTGGAATTAATGCAAGCTTAGTGCAAGGCAAGATGTGTGCAAGAGAGTCCTTGTGCACACTCAGTGCTGGGCTACCAGACATAGGAGGTGATGCCTGCTATATATCAAGGAAGCCTGAGGGCTGCAGTGATTTCCAGCAGCTGTTGTTGGCCCCAGGCTGTCTTCCAGGATCTGAAGCTCAGCAGAAAACAGCTAGGACCCAGCCACGATTCTTCCCTTGGGCGCAAAGGAGGGATCAGCTCTGCAGCTGCCCACCAAGGCTACTTCCTGTGCATGGTGCAACCTGGATCCTGGGCATTAAACCATAATCAAACCTGTCCCCCAAAATGCTCTAAGGAAATTCTTGCCAGTTAACATTTTCTTGCCCAGTAACTGGACAGAGCAGAGTTGCTTGAAAACTTCTGTGAAGGTGGACTGAGTTCACCTAGCACTGTGAGGTCTGCATCTCAGGCTGAGGAGCACGCATAAAACAGTCTGGGCAGATGGAGTTATGCAGCATCTGTTGAAGGTGGAGGTGACTGGCCTTCTGGGGTCCAGTTTAAGAGTGTCAAGCAAGTAAAAGCTGTTACATGTGTGTCATGAAGCTCTCGTTCAGATTTTACCCGCCCCCCCATGTTTTGCTTTGTGTCTATTAGTCTCAGAAAGGGACCTGTTTCAAGATGCTTAGGAATGACTGCAACTCCTGCCAGTAAAGGGCTAACCCAGAAAAGCATCATTTTGACTCTCCCATGAAAATACACCAAAAGGAAAAGAAATCTGGGGCTAGGCTGTTCCCTTTAGGTTTTGCACCAATGTTTTGCTTTGTGTCTTTTGAGGGTCATGAGAGACTGGCACAGGTTGCCCAGGGAGGTAGTAGAAGCCTCATCCCTAGAGGTTTTGAAGGGCAGGCTGGCTGTGGCTGTGAGCAACCTGCTGTAGTGTGACGTGTCCCTGGCCATGGCAGGGGAGCTGGGACTGGCTGATCCTTGAGGTCCCTGATAATTCTATGATTCTTAACCAGGTCTTCTTAGTGCTATTCAGGGAAGGACATTTTGCTATGTTTGCATTGTGTTAGTTAAAGAAAAAAACAGCTCCCCTTTCAGAATGATCACAGCCCTTCCTTTCCCGTGTGTATTAATGGCCTTCAAACTTACAGGTGGCTAGTTTAATCCATACTAGGACTTTAGGGCTGGGACTATAAAGATTAGGCTGATACATTACTTCAGACTGTGTTGATGAGACAAACGTCTTCAGTGTCTTCATCTATTCTTTCATTCAGACAGAAAAGTCTCCAAGGCATGACTTTGGCTTCATGTGTGTACACAACACACCAAGCACTTCTTTTGTCCTTACATGAACTGTATTTGCATGACATTTTGCAGAGGCTTTCTTGTAGTACTGAATTTGAAATACTGTAGGCAGGCTCATGCCACTGGCAGTCCTGAAACTGAATGTTATGGTTTGAAGTTTTTCCTGGAGTCCAAAAGCCCAAATGGAATAGATTTAGATTGCCTTCCCCTCTCCCTTATTTTGAGGTAAGGTAAAAGCAAATCAGGCAGGAGAAAGGAGGGGTAAAAATCATGAAAGAAATGGTCTGGAATTGGTTTGGAAGTGAAAAAGGTGATTTTAAACAAAATAGATATAGCATTTGAGTAACAGGGAGCGTTACAAAGGTATAAGGAGAAAGGTAAATAGAAAAACATACAAAACCAGGCCCAGCTGGCATTAGATTCCCTTGAAGCAAATAGATTCAGTTCTTTAGAAGTGAAGATTCAGCATGGAGGCAAGCCATGTGGTAGCTCAGGAAACAGGAGTAGCAGAGACCTGCTGTCCATCAGGCAAGGCAGGGGGAAAGAGAGCAAACCAAAAAATGCCCCCCTTTAAATAGGCTTTACTGGACAGGAACGGGGAGTAGAGTAGACCTTTGATGCAGGAGACCCCTGCTTCAAAACCAGATCTCTCTCTTTTCACGTTCTGTGCAGATGTGAATTGTGTTTATTGTAAATCACATGTAACCCAGAAGAATATGATATCAGCTTCAAGCAGAAGATGGGAGAATTAACTGGATCAGCAATGGTGTGGCTAGCAGGAGCAGGGAAGTCATTCTGCTCTGGACTCAGCACTGGTTAGGCCACACCTTGAGTCCTGTGTCCAGTTCTGGGCTCCTTAGTTTAAGAAAGACATTGAGACTCTTGAATGTGTCCAGAGAAGGGCAACAAAATTGGGGAGAGGTCTGAAGCACAGCCCTGTGAGGAGAGGCTGAGGGAGCTGGGGTTGCTTAGCCTGGAGAAGAGGAGGCTCAGGGGAGACCTTCTTGCTCTCCACAACTCCCTGAAGGGTGATTGTAGCCAGGTGGGGATTGGTCTCTTCTCCCAGGCACCCAGCACCAGAACAAGAGGACACAGTCTCAGGCTGTGCCAGGGGAGGTTCAGGCTGGATGTTAGGAAGAAGCTCTTCCCAGACAGAGAGATTGGCCATTGGAATGTCCTGCCCAGGGAGGTGGTGGAGTCATCATCCCTGGAGGTGTTTAAGCAAAGCCTGGATGAGGCACTTAGTGCCATGGATTATTTGATTAGGCAGGGTTAGGTGATTGGTTGGACTCGATGATATTGGAAGTCGCTTCCAACCTGCTTGATTCTGTGATTCTGATTATGATTCTTCCTCTTTTTTTAGCAGATTCACCTAAAGCCCCTCACCCATCTGCAGGCATGAATGGAAATGTGCAGCATCCCACCAGCACTGGGCAGCAGCAGGTCTCTGCCATACCCTCTCCAAGTGCCAGCAAGCCTTGGCGCAGCAAATCCATGAATGTCAAACACAGCGCAACCTCCACCATGCTGTCCGTGAAGCAGCCAAGTCCAGCAACCTCCCCAACTCCATCTTCAGAGAGGCTCAAGCCACCCCCTTCTGAAGGCATCAAGCCCCCTTCATCTGGACAAAAATCCATGCTGGAAAAATTCAAGCTGGTTAATGCGAGGACTGCTCTGAGGCCTCCTATGTCGCTGAGCTCAGGACCCAGTGACAGTGGGAGAGAGGATGATACCTTCTCAGAGTGTGGGGAGATGGAGATCTTGAACAGTGGGGTCAACAGTGGCGGCTCCACCAGTAGCAGTCCTAAAGTGTCACCCAAGTTAACCCCTCCAAAAGCTGGAAGCAAAAATCTCAGCAATAAAAAGTCTTTGCTACAGCCAAAGGACAAAGAGGAAAAGAACAGGGACAAAACCAAAGTTTGCACTGAGAAAACAGTCAAGGAAGAGAAGGACCAGGTCGCTGAGACATCTACAAAAAAGAGCTCCAAAATTGCAAGCTTAATCCCAAAAGGAAACAAGACAGCAGCAGCCAAGAAGGAAAGCTTAATTCCATCTTCCAGTGGCATCCCCAAACCTGGCTCCAAGGTGCCGACAGCAAAGCAGAGCGCTTCTTCGGGCTGCACCGGGAGCAAGGAGCTTGACAAATTGAGGACTACAAAAGGAAACCAGTCCCAGTCGACAGCAAAATCTCAGCTTAATGAGAAGGCTTCTCCTTCCTCTGCTCTTGCTTCTTCTGAAGGGAAGGAACCAAGTGCAGCTGTCCCCACAGGGTCCTCCGCACCCCTGCCAGCCTCGATGTCTGCGAGCAGCGGCCAAGGCACAGGGAATGGTGCTGTCCACCTGCCTCAGCAACAGCAATACAGTCACCCCAACACTGCCACAGTAGCTCCTTTCATATATAGGTAAGATTCTGGAGGGAAATTTGGGTTGTGTTACAATGTAGGAAAGAGAGCTAAAACAGATAAAGGGTGGATCACACTGTTGTCACAGAATCACAGAGTGGTCCAGGCTGGAAGGGCCTCCAAAGCTCATCCAGTCCAACCTCCCTGTAGTCAGCCTCAACTGGATCAGGCTGCCCAGGGCCCTCCAGCCTAACCTGGAAGATCTCCAGGGAAGGAGCCTCAACCACCTTCCTGGGAAACCTGTGCCAGTGTTCCACCACCCTCATTTGAAAGAACTTGTTCCTCACATCCACTCTCAATCTGCTCTGCTCTAGTTTGAAGCCATTGCCCCTGGTCCTGTCCCTGCAGGCCTTTGCAAACAGTCTCTCTCCATCCTTCCTGTAGCCCCCTTCAGGTCCTGGCAGGCTGCTCTTAGGTCTCCCTGGAGCCTCCTCTTCTCCAGGCTGAACACCCCCAGCTCCCTCAGCCTGTCCTTGCAACAGAGCTGCTCCAGCCCCCTGATCATTCTTGTGTCACTCCTCTGGACCCTCTCCATCAGCTCCATGACCTTCCTGTGCTGAGGGCTCCAGAGCTGCACACAGTACTCCAAGGGAGGTCTCAGCAGAGCAGAGCCAAGTGGCAGAATCACCTCTCTGGCTCTGCTGGCAGAGCTCTCCCTTGGACTCTCTCCAGCAGATCCCTGTCCCTCCTGAACTGGGGAGCCCAGAACTGGATGCAATATTCCAAGTGAGGTCTCAGCAGGGCAGAGTAGAGGAGGAGGAGAACCTCCCTGGATCTGTGGGACTCAATCCTCTCAATGACCCCAGGATCCCATTGGAGTTCTTGGCCCCGAGGGCACATTGCTGTCCCGTGCAGAACTTGTTCAGTCATGTTTAGTTTTATCCATGAACTAGCTATGGATTAACTCCATGGAGGCAGCTGATTTTTGGAAGTGATATAAACCCCTTGGCTGGCCAGGGCTCTGGAATAGATGAAGGTACAGTTAAATGCATTGACCTTTCTCTGAATTTATTTTGCTATTTGATAGAGTAACTGAGGGGAATGTCAGATTTCATTGTGGTACATCTCAGAAGACAGAGTCAGTGTTAAAAAAATGGCAGGCTGGTTTGAGCAATGATTTCAGATGGCAGCTGCTGGAGGGCTTTAGCTGCAGTCGTGGGTAAATTTAATATCTGATAAAATGAGGAATGCATTATTGAGCAAAGTATACTGGCAGGTTTTGTGAGTGAGCACTACTCCAGATAATGTTGGCTGAAGATTAAAGAGGTGCTGGTGTAGGCTCTAAGGGACTATATGCTGTGTATCTTTACTCGCAACTAGTGAGGGGCTTCAAAACCAGTCTGGGTGAAGGATAAACTGTTTAATCAGTTCTGAACAAAAGCAGTTCAGAAAACTGGGTGGGGGGAGGGAAAGAAAGCTGGTGAGGGACTTTTTAGGGTGTCAGGTAATGATAGGTGTGAGTAGATTCAGACCTGAGTGATTCTCTCCCTCTATTCCACTCTGCTGAGACCACACCTGGAGCACCTGTCCAGATCTGCAGCCTCTGTTCCAGGAAGGATCTGGAGGTGCTGGAAGTTGTCCAGGGAAGGGCCATGAGGATGAGCAGAGGGCTGGAGCTGCTCTGTTGTGAGGACAGACTGAGAGAGTTGGGGCTGTTCAGTCTGGAGAAGGGAAGGCTCCCAGGAGACCTTCTTATGGCCTTCCAGTCTCTGAAGGGGGCTCCAAGAAAGCTGGGGAGGGACTTTTGAGGGTGTCAGGGAGTGTTAGGACTGGGGGGATGGAGCAAAACTAGCAATGGGTAGATTCAGTTTGGATGTTAAGAAGTTCTCCCCATGAGACACTGTGGTGAGACACTGTGGTGAGACACTGGCACAGGTTGCCTAGGGAAGTGGTGGAAGCCTCATGCCTGGAGCTTTTTGCAGCCAGGCTGGATGTGGCTGTGAGCAACCTGCTGTAGTGTGAGGTGTCCCTGCCCATGGCAGGGGGGTTGGGACTGGATGATCCTTGAGGTCCCTTCCAACCCTGACAATTCTGTGATTCTACAAAAGGCATAACATAGGTTATATTCATTGTAATATGCAGTGAGTAGGCTCTTGAGTTTTAATTAAATGTATCACTTAATATTCATGTCTCAGGATGCAGATGATTTGCAGCATGGTACATAGGGTGGTCTGTGTGTGTATGAGGAGAGGGAACATCAAGCTGTGATTTTCCTTCCCGCATGTGCTATTTAATGGCAATTTTGCCGCATGCTGAGGACATTTCAGTGCATGAGGGAGATATCTTCTTGTCCTTTTAAGCTTCATCATAAAGCAAAATGCATTTTGAATTTTAAAAGGCCACAGAAGCAGGCATCATCCAGCAAAATTTGGTATTAATAATCATCTGGTTTGCTTCAAACAAACAGCAGAGGAGACTGTATTTGAAGTTAAATCTCACATGAAAATAGAATTCTCAGAGCTGAGGCCTGAGCTCAGAATGCAGAAACCCAGAGTAATAGACTGACTTTGATGAGGTTGCTTCAATGTGTAGCTCCCAAACTGAGAGCAGAATCTGACCCCACAAATACACAGTAACCACATCCCTTAGAACTCTCAAAGGCTTTGCAGTGGTAGGCAATGATTTCATACAAACATTGTAATGCAGTTGAGGATAAAATATTCAGATTTCCCCAGTCAGCATACTTATTTTTGTGGACATGTGGCAAGTGGAACTGTACAAGGATCTGGGGCACTGTATTTATGTTTTCTTGCTCTTAAACATAGCTGTTTTGTGAACAGTCACCACAGTTTGTACACAGAATCTCCAGGTGCACTTACTAGCTGCTAGAGTAGCATTGTAGATGAATGAGTTGCAGAACAGAATGGAGAAGAATAGGATAGGATAGGATAGGATAGGATAGGATAGGATAGGATAGGATAGGATAGAATAGAATAGAATAGAATAGAATAGAATAGAATAGAATAGAATAGAATAGAATAGAATAGAATAGAATAGAATAGAATTAACCAGGTTGGAAGAGACCTTTGAGATCATAAAATCCAACCAATCACACAACACCATCTAATCAGCTAAACCATAACACCAAGAACCCCATCAAGTCTCTTCCTAAACACCTCCAGTGATGGTGACTCCACCACCTCCCTGGGCAGCACATTCCAATGGCAAATTACTCTTTCTGGGAAGAATTTCTTCCTCACCTCCAAGCTAAGCCTCCCCTGGCACAGCTTGAGACTGTGTCCCCTTGTTCTGATGCTGGTTGCCTGGGAGAAGAGACCAGCCCCCACTTGGCCACAACCTCCCTTCAGGGAGCTGTAGAGAGCAAGAAGGTCTCCCCTGAGCCTCCTCTTCTCCAGGCTAAGCAACCCCAGCTCCTTCAGCCTCTCCTCACAAGGCTGTGCTCCAGACCCCTCCCCATCCTCATTGCCCTTTTCTGGACACGTTCCAGCCACTCAACATCTCTCTTGAATTGAGGGGCCCAGAACTGGACACAGTCCTCAAGGTAAAAAGTTTCAATCTAGTTTAGTAAATGTACAGTGTATTTTCTGTGTATTTTCTCTGGAATCATTCAGACTACTGAAATACATAGCTGGGGTCTGTTTAGGCTGATAGCACCAGAATAAGTAAGCAAGTGCTTTTTGAAGCTTCTTGCTGATACCTGCATTGCCATACATTTGGCAGTGTTTCTTATGATCAAGTTTGCTGAGGACACCAAACTGGGTGGAGCGGCTGACACAGGAGGGTTGTGCTGCCATTCAGCCAGACTGAGACAGGCTGAGAGCTGGGCAGGGAGAAACTGAATCGAGTTCAACAAGGGCAAGGGTAGAGTCATCCACCTGGGAAAGAATAACCCCATGGAGCAGTACAGGTTGGGGTCTGAGCTGCTGGAGAGCAGTGAAGGGGGAAAGGACCTGGGGGTCCTGGTGGGTAGGAGGCTGACCATGAGCCAGCAATGTGCTCTTGTGGCCAAGAAGGCCAATGGCATCCTGGGGTGGATTAGGAGGGCTGTGGTGAGTAGGTTGAGAGAGGTTCTCCTCCCCCTCTACTCTGCCCTGCTGAGGCTGCATCTTGAGTATTGTGTCCAGTTCTGGACCACTCAGCTCAGGAAGGACCTCTGGAGAAAAGGAGGTAGAGGGGAAACCTCACTGCTCCCTATGACTGCCTGAATGAAGATTGTAATGAGGTGGGGATCAGTCTCTTCTCCCTAGTGCCAAGTGACATAGTGAGAAGAAATGGCTTCAAGTTATGCCAGGGGAGGTTTAGATTGGCTATTAGGAAAAATTTCTTTCCTGAAAGAATGGTTCAACATTGGAAAAGGTTGTCCAGTGAGGTGGCAAAGTCATCATCCCTGGAGGTCTTGGACAAAACATGATCCAGCAGTGTGCCCAGGTGGCCAAGAAGGCCAATGGCATCCTGGCCTGCATCAAGAATAGTGTGGCCAGCAGGAGCAGGGAAGTCATTGTGCCCCTGTGCTCAGCACTGGTTAGGCCACACCTCGAGTCCTGTGTCCAGTTCTGGGCCCCTCAGTTTAAGAAGGATGTTGAGACACTTGAACATGTCCAGAGATGGGCAACGAGGCTGGGGAGAGGCCTTGAGCACAAGCCCTATGAGGAGAGGCTGAGGGAGCTGGGGTTGCTTAGCCTGGAGAAGAGGAGGCTCAGGGGAGACCTTGTTGTCTACAACTACTTGAGGGGGGTTGTAGCCAGATGGGGGTTGGTCTCTTCTCCCAGGCAACCAGCACCAGAACAAGAGGACGCAGTCTCAAGCTGTGCCAGGGCAGGTTTAGGCTGGAGGTGAGGAGAAAGTTCTTCACTGAGAGAGTCGTTGGCCATTGGAATGTGCTGCCCAGGGAGGTGGTGGAGTCACCATCCCTGGAGGTGTTCAAGAGGGGATTGGACGTGGCACTTGGTGCCATGGTCTAGTCATGAGGTCTGTTGTGACAGGTTGGACTTGATGATCTCTTCTAACCTTGGTGATACTGTGAAAACATGTAGACATGGCTTTTGAGGACATGGTTTAATGGTCATCATGGTCTTAGGTCAACAACTGGACTCAATGATCTTAGAGGTCTTTTCCAACTGAAACTATTCTGTCATTCCATGATCATGTACCAAATGGCAGGGCTGCTGTGGAGATGCTGGCAGCTGGCAACCCAGGGAGACCTGGTGAGAGAAGAGCTGTGAAGAATCTCAGCTACCTCCATTACATCTGCTCGAGGGCTGGGCAGGTGATTCTTGGCCCATCACTACCACAAAAAATAAACAGCTTTCTCTAGTGAGCAGAACTTCAGCTGCTGAAAAATCCATAGTCCTCTGTAGGGTTTCTGCTGTTGCCTCAGATAGTTAGAATCATTGATGTTTTTTACCAAGTGAAAGAGAGCAGTGCTGAGTGAAGTCAGGATGGCAGGGTTCTTTGTTATTTGTTTCGATGGCAGATCACATTTCAAGTTACATTCAGACTTTGAAGTTTCAGGCATGATACAAGTATGGCGTTTCATGCTTCTTGGATCTGTGACTTATACAATACAATACAATACACCAGGTTGGAAGAGACCTTCAAGATCATCGCGTCCAACCCATCAAACAATCCAACCACCCAACAACTAGACCATACAGCCAAGCACCCCATCAAGTCTTCTCCTGAACACCTCCTGTGAAGGTGACTCCACCACCTCCACGGGTAGCCGATTCCAATGGGCAATCACTCTCTCCATGTAGAACTTCTTCCTAACATCCAGCCTAAACCTGCCCTGGCGCAGCCTGAGACTGTGTCCTCTTGTTCTGGTGCTGGATGCCTGGGAGAAGAGGCCAACCTCTGCCTGGCTACAACCTCCCTTCAGGTAGTGGTAGAGAGCAATAAGGTCACCCCTCAGTCTCCTCTTCTCCAGGCTAAGCAACCCCAGCTCCCTCAGCCTTTCCTCATAGGGCTTGTGTTCCAAACCCCTCACCAGCTTTGTTGCCCTTCTCTGGACACGTTCCAGCAAGTCAACATCCTTCCTAAACTGAGGGGCCCAGAACTGGACACAGTACTCAAGGTGTGGCCTAACCAGTGCAGTGTACAGGGGCACAATGACCTCCCTGCTCCTGCTGGCCACACTGTTCCTGATGCAAGCCAGGATGCCACTGGCCTTCCTGGCTGCCTGGGCACACTGCAGGCTCATGTTCAGCCTACAATCAACCAGCACCCCCAGGTCCCTCTCTGCCTTCAGACTGCCTGTCAATTTAAGAAGCCCACATCACATTTGCATTTGGTTTATGTTTCCACGATTTTCTTTCTGCAAATTAAATCAAACATTATTAGTGTTATTTGAACTTTGCTGTACTTTAAGGCTTAGGATTTAATGCCATTTTATGTCCCAGAAACTGGATTTTGTGCTGCAATTAACCCCACCCATCAGATTCTTAACATTTGGAATGGAAACCTTTGCAAGTGTCTCTTCTCACAGTGTGGGTTTTTTTTTTAGTGTATCTTCTTGGTTATCACAGGCTCACAGGATGCTAAGGGTTGGAAGGTACCTCTGGAAATCATCAAATCCAAGCCCCCTGACAGGTCAGGACCATAGAATCTAGTGCAGGTCACACAGGAACACATACAGACAGGGCTGGAAAGTCTCCAGAGAAGGAGACTCCACAACCTCTCTGGGCAGCCTGTTCCAGGGCTCTGGGACCCTCACAGTGAAGAAGTTCCTCCTCATGTTGAGGTGGAACCTCCTGTGCTGGTGCTTCTATCCATTGCCCCTTGTCCTGTCCCAGGGTGCAAGTGAGCAGAGCCTGTCCCCTCCCTCCTGACCCCCAGCCCTCAGCTATTGATAGACAGAAAGCCAATCTGATCCTGGGCTGCAGCAAGAGAAGTGTGGCCAGCAAGTCAAGGGAGGTGATTCTCCCCCTCTACTCAGCCCTGGAGAGACCCCACCTGGAGTACTGTGTCCAGTTCTGGAGCCCCTATTACAAGAGGGATCTGGAGGTGCTGGAAGGTGTCCAGAGAAGGGCCACGAGGATGATCAGAAGGCTGGAGCACCTCTCCTATTAGGACTGACTGAAGGAGTTGGGGCTGTTCAGTCTGGAGAAGAGAAGTCTCCGAGGCGACCTCATTGTGGCCTTCCAGGATCTGAAGGGGGCCTACAGGAAGGCTGGGGAGGGACTTCTCAGGATCTCAGGTACTGATAGGACTAGGGGGAACGGAATGAAGCTGGAGGTGGGGAGATTCAGGCTGGACATGAGGAGGAAGTTCTTCAGCATGAGAGTGGTGAAGCCCTGGAATGGGTTATCCAGGGAGGTGGTTGAGGCCCCGTCCCTGGAGGTGTTTAAGACCGGGCTGGATGAGGCTTTGGCCAGGGTGTCCCTGCCGATGGCAGCGGGGTTTGAACTAGATGATCCTTGTGGTCCCTTCCAACCCTGACTGATACTATGATACTATGACCCCCAGCTGTTCCTTAAGAAGATGCAGGGGCTGTGTGATCTACTTTGTATTGCACCCCATGTGTTCATGTGTTTCTGGCAATCCATCACTATGCAATGCCAAACAGCATTCAGCAGAGCGTACTCAAGATAATTCAGCAGTTCTGTATTCAGCAAAGGGTACTCAGTATAATTCATCAATGATGTCCACAGAAATATACCATCAAAGGAAATAAGAGCTTTTTATTAGCAAGTTAATGGGGAAAATTCCATTATCCCATTTCCCCAGAGTTATATAAGGGGCTTTATCAAAAGAAGCTGCACATAGATTTAAATATCTGGGCCAGATTTCCATTCCAGGCTTGCATAAGCTTCTTCCCACATGGCCTTTCTCACTTAATATTTCAGCAATTACAAGTTTTCATTTCCCTTATATGTGTGTAGGGACATAACTTAAGCAATTGAAATGGATTCTGCCTGTATCTGCTCGACACCCCTTGCTGAGAAAAAGTGAGGGAACAAAATAACTCCAAATTTCCAGAAACTAACTGTGATTTGCTCCTGGAAATAAAGACTGGGAGTTCCTGCCTGCTTGCAAATTTGTGTTAGCTGGAGCCAAGCTAACACAGTAAGCATGTGACAGCCATGATATTTTCACCACAGAGTGGCACAGTTCTAGGTGGAGCCACCAGTAGCATTTGGTTCCATTAGTACAGGAAGGATGGATAATAGTAACCAATCTTCTTGCCTGATTGCAGAACCCTCTCAGAAAACGACAGTTCCTCTTTACCACCTGCTGACTCCTGCACCAGTCCTACTAAACTGGATTTGTCCTTCAGTAAGACTGCCAAGCAATGCTTAGAGGAGATATCTGGTGAGTAGCAATGAATCAGGAGAAGCCTGTGAACTTTGGTTTCTTTTGCCATGGCTTGAAGCAGTACTTCTGACCATTCTGTTAATATCTAGAATGGGGGGGGGGGAGGTTGCCTGTAAGATCATCTAATTAAATCAAAACATCAGACTTGCAAACAAGTCCTTGCTATTGCATCCACCTTTTGAGCTGCTGCTAGAGGTAAGCTGCTAAATATTAAGTTCTGGAAGTCCTAGCAAACTTGGGGTCAAGTCCTTCCAAGCTGATAAATGTTGTGTTCTACAAGTCCTTTCAAACCTGGAGTCAAGGCCTTGTTAGCTGCTACATGTTGTATTCTACAATTCCTTGCAAACCTGGAGTCAAATCCTTAGTAAGTTACAAATATATGGAAGGTTTTTTTGCTTGTTTTGTGGGGTTTTTTAATTGTATGATTAATTTGAAGTCATCTGAGCCATGCTGATTGACATCAGCCCAGGGTTGGGGCTTAACTCTGCTTAGAAAGGCATAAAGCAAAGTGTGTCACAGCTGACTTGCTCAGCAGGAATGAATTGTGCTGCAAGGTTGTGTGGGAGTGCTTTCAAAGGGACTCCATACCAGAGCTGCTTTGTTGGGGGTTATTTTGTGGTTGCTGTCTTGCTTTATTTTTTTTGTCAGCATCTTTATTTGTGTTATCACTTCTATGAGAAGAAAAGGTAAAATCCCTGTCTCACTGGATTTGCCTGTAGCTTTCCCCATTTTACACCAAATTTTTAACATTCCAAGGGATCTTAAGAGTTCATGTAGGTCTTCTTACACAGCATTTTCCTCACTTAAAGCATTGATTTGACACATCAGTCTAAAATTATCTCTCCAGCAGAAGGAAAATCAGATGCCCAAGCTTGGTGGGAGTGCCTTGGCATTTAGCTGACTCACACTGAAGTGGAGGTTTTGTCCCAGTTTGTCTCAGTCCCTTTGGAAGTTTCCTGAGTCTGACATCCCTGAATCTGCACAACCAGCTTCTGTGATAAATATGTCACCCTGAAATGTTTCCTGTGGTGCTGCAAGCCTTTTGATATTAAAGTAAAAAAAATATGTACAATTAATCCAGAAATCAAACTCCCTGTTCTTGCATGTATAAAAAGGGTGATTGAAACACACGCATCAAAAGATGCTCTAAGCAACTAGCTGTGCTAAAAAAAATAGAAAGAAAATCAATTCAGCACCTGCTGGAGTGCTCAAATAGGGTATCATAGAATCACAGAATGGTCCAGGCTGGAAGGGACCTCCAGTCCAACCCCTGCAGTCAGCAGGGACATCCCCAACTAGATCAGGCTGCCCAGGACCTTGTCAAGCTTCACCTTGAATATCTCCAGGGAAGGAGCCTCAACCACCTCCCTGGGCAACCTGTGCCAGTCTTCCACAACCCTCGTAGGAAAGAACTTGTTCCTCACATCCAATCACATCTCCTGGCCTTTTACTAATTGGAACAGAAGTGGAACAACATCAAAAAGATGCCCTGAAGGGCACTAGACACCAGAGATGCTTCTAATCTGTTTATTTCAACTCTGTCATTAGCAGTTGACTGACATTAGAGGCTGCAAAGCAGGACCACTGGGAAAATGTGGTCAAGAGCTTGTTGTATACAGACAAAAAGCAATGTGTGTCACCCATAATTGGCTATTAGTAGGATAAAGAATGAATGGATCAAGTACTGCATTTGATGAGTAAGCAGTAATCTGTGTTGGTGACCTATCACCAAGTCATTGGTGGTTATGTCTTTGGTGAACCTGCAAGGAGAAAACCCTCATTGGAGTAGGGTTCTGACTTGGACTTGGTGATCCTGAGGGTCTTTTCCAACTTGAATGTTTCTGTGGTTCTGTGATTCATGTGGTGGCTGTTTAGGGCAGTTTCCCATGATAGATCATTCATGAGAAAGGACAGCTGAACTCCTGTTATTTAGGAGCATTTTTTCTAGCATGGTCAAGGGATTATTCAAGTAGTATCAGTGAAATACCTGAGGGTTATTTCTCTGATCTGGTCACTTTTATTTTTAGGATGCTAAGAGCTGAGTCCAGCGTGACTTATCTGAAGTTTTTTTGCAACCTGCCCTAGCACACTATGTTGTTATGCAGTATCACAGTACCACAAAATCACAGAACATTGGAGGTTAAAAGGGACCCCCAGAGATCATCAGGTCCACACTCCCTGCCAAAGCAGCATCACCCAGGGCAGTCTGCACAGGAATGTGTCCAGGTGGCTTTGGAATCTGTCCAGAGAAAGAGACTCCACAACCTCTCTGGGCAGCCTGCTCCAGGGCGCTCTCACCCTCACTGGAAAGAAGTTTCTCCTCATGTTGAGCTGAAACCTTCTCTGGTCAAGTTTGTCTCCATTGTTCCTTGGCTTATTGCTGTGCACCACCCAAAAGAGCTTGGCCCCCTCCACTTGTCCCCCAGCCCTCAGCTATTGACAGACATTGATCAGATCCCGTCTCAGCCTTCTCTTCTCCAGACTAAACAGCCCCAGGGCTCTCAGTCTCTCTTCACAGGGAAGATGCTCAGGTCCCCTAAGCATCCTTGTAGCTCTCACTTGGATCAATAAAGATCATGCAAGAGCTCTGGCATCTGTGGAAACCTCTTAATGGCCTGAAGAAGTGTCTCATAAAGCACTGTTCCATGCACACTGTGTTTCTGCTTCATTAATCTTTATTATCTCTTGATTGCCAAATATTTGCAGGTGAAGCTAACATGCTCAGGACTGCTGAGTCTTAGCCCATATCACTATAAACTGTTTCTTTGCATTCACAATATTTGCACACTTGTGTTTGTTACTGTCTTTTGCCTGAAGATAACTGCTCCTATAAACAACCAAGCTGATCACAGCAGGGCTTCTGGTCCACTTCAGGGCCACCAGGTGGAGGGAGGTGATTCTTCCCCTCTACTGCACTCTGCTGAGACCCCACCTGGAGCACTGTGTCCAGTTCTGGAGGTGCTGGAAGGTGTCCAGAGAAGGGCCACGAGGAGGAGCAGAGGGCTGGAGCTGCTCTGTTATGAGGACAGACTGAGGGAGTTGGGGCTGTTCAGTCTGGAGAAGAGAAGGCTCCCAGGAGACCTAGTTGTGGCCTTCCAGTATCTGAAGGGGGCTCCAAGAAAGCTGGGGAGGGACTTTTGAGGGTGTCAGGGAGTGATAGGAGTGGGGGGAATGGAACAAAACCAGAAATGGGTAGATTGAGATTGGATGTGAGGAAGAAGTTGCTCCCCATGAGGGTGGTGAGAGACTGGCAGAGGTTGCCCAGGGAGGTGGTGGAAGCCTCCTGCCTGGAGGTTTTTGCAGCCAGGCTGGCTGTGGCTGTGAGCAACCTGCTGTAGTGTGAGGTGTCCCTGTCCATGGCAGGGGGGTTGGAACTGAATAATCCTTGAGGTCCCCTCCAACCCTGACAGTGTATGAATCTGTGATTCTAAAATCAGCCAATCAGTCTTGAACTAACCCTGTAAGCACAGCTGATTCAAGGTTTCTGTACAATACAGGAAAAACTTGGATGCAGAGAAAATTATTTGTGAGGTCTCAGTTTAGGAGTGGCTGGTCAGGCACCATTCTCCTTGAATGATTCAGGATACCAAAACCAAGCTAATTTCCTTGCTGTGGTGGTGGGCAGTCATGGCTCTGTTTCTGTGCACAGGAAGCCACTTCACATCTTTTTGCTAATTTCAACAACAGTAAAGAGTGGAGTTGTACCGGTAGTTTCCAGCTAGTCTCTGCTCTGCCTTCCTTCCTGTTTCTAAGGGAGCCAGTCACCTTTAACACCTCTCCTGTCTTCCACCTCAGAGCTGGTGAAAGGATATTGCAAACTCAGTGTGCAAGCAACTAGTTTCCTGCTAACTACTCTGCAAATGATCACTTGGTTTTACTTGCACAGCCAGGACAGGACAGTGGTGCTGGAAGGTGAGGGAAATAAAAAAAGGTGAGGCTGCTGTAGGCATGTGCCCAGAATGGTGACCCTGATGTCTTTATTTTCAGCTGTAAATCTGCTGTCCTGGGTAATTTCCCACGTGGTTTATGTCTAAATCCAGTTCTGCCTCTTGGTAGAGCTACTGTATATCTGGGTTTCTTCACTTTTACTCCAGCTCTGGTGGGAATTTGTTCCAGATGTGATCTGAAGTGCTTCAGACTTTTTTCCTACTCTTTTTCTGCTCCTCTGAATATTCCACAGCTCAGCCAGAGCAGTCCCAGATGTTTCCATGGTGCACATGCAGAGCAGCAGTACAGCACATGCACAGTAGTTGCAAGGTTTCCTGCACACCTTGAGTTCCTTCTGCATGCAGGGTGCCAGTGGTACCCTCACATGTGCCGAATGAATCCCATGTGTAGGCATGAGTCACCCCTGCAGGAGTGAGGCTCATACAGTAGGCTCGCTGCACATGTGGCACACAGATGTGTAGACTTCTGTCCAGGAAATCTCAGACAGAAATCTGGGCTTCCTAAATAAGGACCAGTTCTGCAGCTCTGTATGAGCCCTCTTTCTTGCATGTACTTTATGAACCAACTGCCCCAACAGTACTCCTCAGTGTCTTTGTAGTTGTGAGGTGTCCCTGCACACAGCAGAGTAGTTGGAGTAGATGATCTCTAAGTCCCTTCCAACCCAAGCCATTCTGTGATTCTGTGTCAAAGGCCTGTAGTGATAGGACAAGGGGCAATGAAGAGCAGATTTAGATTGGGTGTTAGAAGCAAGTTTTTTATCATGAGGGTGGTAAAGCACTGGCACAGGTTGCCCAGGGAGGTGGTTGAGAACCCATCCCTGGAGATACTCAAGGTGAGGCTGGACAGGACTATGAGCAGCCTGCTCTACTTGGGGATGTCCCTGCTGACTGCAGGGGAGATTGGAGTAGAAGTTCTTTAGAGGGCTCTTCCAACACAAACCATTCTAGGATTTTATTATTCTGTAGTTCTGCAAAGCTGGATTGTAACTTTATGGGGAAGATTTTAAAAGAGGAATGAAAGGAAAGACTTCATATTATCCCCTTTGGCTCTGATTTTTCATGGTATGACTAGGAATAAGTTTTTCAGGCTTCCTGACTCAGTATTTCTCCTTCTAATAGCTGTGACATTTTTCAGTCTCTGCTGCAAGTTTGAATAGTGACTAATTAAAAAAAAAACCAACAAAACAGATCCAAGAGATGAAGCAGAAATGAAAGAGGAATTTTAAAAGTCATAGGGCAGCAGCAGTGCTAGGAGTAGCATAAAATCCCACCCATTTTCAAGATCTTCTGTTTACTGTGCTTCTCTTGGAAACAGTTTACAATGGATGTCTTTTTCTTCAAGTAAACTTGGAAGAGTTTCGTAATCTTATGCATTTGCAGACCTATTGCATAATTAATTTGTAAGGCTCCAAACTAGGCACGGAGACTTCAAAGGGAGTCTTATCTGACAGCAAAATTTGTTGCTAGACTATTAGCTCTTAAAATCGTTTTTATGATCCCTCTTATTAAAGAAATAGCACAAAGAGGGAGGAGGCTTGGGGGGGTGGGGGGAGGGAAGGGAGTTTCCTGTTCTTGATGTAAAGATGTCCAAGTGCGTTGGGTGAGTACTATGTTCAGTTGGAAGGTAGCTGGGCAATAATGCTTTGCCTTGATGTTGGCTTTCCTCTGGTTTCCTCTAGGGTCTCCTCACTTTAGAAAGATGTGTTTGACTGTTGCTATGGCTCATCATTTTTAAAATGGAGGGATGAACTTTGCAAAAGTATTTTTCAATAAAGTAAACCTGAGAATTTTCCATATTGCAATCTGGTTTCATTGAATGACCCTGCAGAGAGCTGGAGTAAAGCAGAGGGACAAATGCAGTGTTCTTTCTGCTGAGCCACTGGTCCAGGATGTACACAACTGCAGCAGGAGCAGGGAGGGGATTGTCTCCTTGTTCTCAGCTCTGGGGAGGCCACACCTGGAGAATTGTGTCCAGTTTGGAGCACCTCAGTGCAAGGGAGATGTGGAGGTGTTGGAGCCAGGGCAGAGGAGGGCAAGGAAGCTGAGAAGGGTGTGGAAAATAATTCTGATGAAGAGAGGCTGAAGGATCTGGGGATGGTTAGTGTGAAACAGAGGAGGCTGAGGAGAGACCTCATGGCTGTCTACAACTACCTGAAAGGAGGTTGTGGAGAGGCTGCTGCTGGTCTCTTCTGACAGGTAACTAGTGAGAGAACAAGTGGGAATGGCCTCAAGCTGCCACTAGGTAGGTTTAGACTGGACATTAGGAAACATTTTTCCCAGCAAGTGTGTTCAGGGACTGGAATGTGCTGCCCAGAGAGGTGGTGGAGTCCCCAAGGAGAGTGGCCAGGCAGAGAGGGACCTGGGGGTACTGGTTGATTGTAGGCTGAACATGAGCCTGCAGTGTGCCCAGGCAGCCAAGAAGGCCAATTGCATCCTGGCCTGCATCAGGAAGAGTGGGGCCAGGGAGGTCATTCTGCCCCTGTACACTGCACTGGTTAGGCCACACCTCAAGTCCTGTGTCCAGCTCTGGGCCCCTCAGTTTAGGAAGGATGTTGACTTGCTGGAGCGTGTCCAGAGAAGGGCAACAAAGTTGGTGAGGGGTTTGGAACACAAGCCCTATGAGGAAAGGCTGAGGGAGCTGGGGTTGCTTAGCCTGGAGAAGAGGAGGCTCAGGGGTGACCTTCTTGCTCTCTACCACTACCTGAAGGGAGGTTGTAGCCAGGCAGAGGTTGGTCTCTTCTCCCAGGCAGCCAGCACCAGAACAAGAGGACACAGTCTCAGGCTGCACCAGGGCAGGTTTAGGCTGGGTGTTAGGAGGAAGTTCTATACAGAGAGTGATTGCCCATTGGAATGGGCTACCCGTGGAGGTGGTGGAGTCACCTTCATTGGAGGTGTTCAGGAGGAGACTTGATGGGGTGCTTGGTGCCATGGTTTAGTTGTTGGGTGGCTTGGATTGGTTGATGGGTTGGACGCGATGATCTTGAAGGTCTCTTCCAACCTGGTGTATTGTATTGTATTGTAAAGGTGGTTTGGATGTGGTGCTAGGGGCTATGGTTTAGGGGTGACCCTTGTAGAGTAGGGTGATGGGTTGGTGATCCTGTATGGTTCTGTGATTCTGTAACTGTCTGCTGTATCTGAGGATCATTATGATGTCTACCAAGCAAGGAAGTGCTGTGATATAGTGTTTGTACACACAAAGGCTGAGTGGAGGTTGTGTGATTAGCTCCAGTGTATCTGTATCCCAGCATTTGACTCAATGTGCTGTTAATGTATGTAGAAAAAGAAATGACAAGTGGATGCTGGACCTGCCAGCTACCCTCATGTGCCTCACACACAGTTCAGGTGTCATTCCTATGCCTGGACAATGTTCTATGACCTGTGTCTTGCTGGAGCTGGGTTGCAAAGGATAGCTCAGACAGGACAAGGAGCATGTCAGCAGAGATGCTGGCACCTATTGGGTTGCACAGGACCCAGGTGCACCCAATCCAGGCTGGGATGGTGTGGCAGCTATGGCAACATCACACATGGTTTAGTTGATTAAATGGTGTTGGGTGATAGGTTGGACTTGATGATCTTGAAAGTCTTTTCCAACCTGGTTGATTCGGTATTCTGTATGAGGCTTGGCATAAGACTTTTCATCCCCCACGGTAAGTTTTTCTGCTGTCAGCTTGAAAGAGGACTAAATACACCTGACCAGTTCTGGCAGTCTTCTGTCTAATCTGTTTCATGCTCAGGGCAGAGTGGCTGCACCACTCATTGTTTCCCTAGCAAAGCAATGCTTAGCAGAAGGACATATGCCCTGTCCACAGGGTTTAATGAGTCCACTAACCACTCACCAGGCAGGCACAGTGCCTGCTGGTGCAGGAGCATGTGAGCATTGCTGAAGCTCTTCCTCCTCAACCTGGGCCACTTTAGCCTCTGCACACAGTCAAGAGGGACAGAGACCTGCTGGAGAGAGTCCAAGGGAGAGCCACAAGGATGCTTAGGGGACTTAAGTATCTCCCCTATGAAGAGAAACTGAGACCCCTGGGGCTGTTTAGTCTGGAGAAGAGAAGGCTGAGAGGGGATCTGATCAATGCCTATCAATGGCTGAGGGGTGGGTGTCAAGTGGAGGGGGGGGCAAGCTCTTTTGGGTGGTGCACAGCAATAAGCCAAGGAACAATGGAGACAAACTTGAGCAGAGAAGGTTTCAGCTCAACATGAGGAGAAACTTCTTTCCAGTGAGGGTGAGAGAGCCCTGGAGCAGAGAGTTTGTGGAGTCTCATTCTCTGGAGACTTTCCAACCCCACCTGGATGCATTCCTGTGCAGACTGCCCTGGGTGATGCTGCTTTGGCAGGATCCCTTCCAACCTCTAATGTTCTGTGGTTCTGTGACTGACTGAACTGTGCTTCAGGCTGGTACCAGCACCTTCATAAAGACCTTTTAAGGGCCCATATGCCACTGGCACTGGCAGAGCCTGGGAATAAAAGCATCAGTCTTACCTTTTGTTTCCATACTGAAGAAGTGGCAGGCATTTAATATTTGAGATGGTTCTGTACTCAGGCTGGCAGAGCATGCTTCGTGTCTCTTCTGATGTTGAGGGCTGGGTTAGGCTGACAGTGGTATCTTCTCTGTGTGGGCCATGTCTTTATAGGAATGTGTCAGTAATTTAGTAGGGGGAATATGCCACTGCTTCAGACTACTGGGTTTAATTTCTTTGCCTAGATTGGATCTGTGCTTATGAGATTTACCTAGGGAAAAGTTGTGCCATTCCTTTAAAGTATACTAGGAAGTTTCTCCCATGTGGTTTTTGTTTTGTTTTGGTGTTGGGGTTTGGTTTTGGTTTGTTTGTTATTTGTTTGGGGTTGGGTTTTTTTTTTGGTTGGTTGTTTTTTTCCTTTGGGCTTTTATTTTACTTTATTTGGTGGGGTTTTTTGGGGGTGTTTTTCTTTTGCTGATGCTGGTGGTGGTTTGGGTTATTTCTTTGGTTTTAGTCTTGGCTTTGTTTTGGGTTATTTTTTTTATTTCTTTGGTATATCTTTACAAATTATACACTGAGCCAGCAAAAGGAAGAATAAACTGCAGCAGTACAGGGTGGGAGGTGATCTGCTGGAGAGCAGCCCTGTGGAGAAGGACCTGGGAGTGCTGGTGGACAACACGTTCTGCATGGGACAGCAATGTGCCCTGGGGTGCATTCAGAGGAGTGTGTCCAGCAGATCCGGGGAGGTTCTCCTCCCCCTCTACTCTGTCCTGGTGAGTCCTCACCTGGAATATTGCATCCAGTTCTGGGCTCCCAGTTCAGGAGGGACAGTGATCTGCTGGAGAGAGTCCAAGGGAGGGCTATGAGGATGCTGAAGGGACTGGAGCACTGCCTGGTGAGGAGAGGCTGAGAGCTCTGGGCTCTTCAGTCTGGAGAGAAGACGACTGAGAGGGGATTTAATCAATGTTTCTAAATATCTGAGGGCTGGGGGTCAAAAGGGAGGGGACAGGTTCTGCTCAGTTACACCCTGGGATAGGACAAGGGGCAATGGATAAAAACTCCAGCACAGGAGGTTCCACCTCAACATGAGGAGGAACTTCTTCACTGGGAGGGTCACAGAGCACTGGAAGAGGCTGCCCAGAGAGGTTGTGGAGTCTCCTCGTCTAGAGACTTTCCAGCCCCATCTGGATGTGTTCCTGTGTGACCTGTGCTGGATTCTATGGTGCTGCTCTGTCAGGGGGCTTGGACTCGATGATCTCCAGAGGTCCCTTCCAACCCCTGACATCCTGTGAGCCTCTGAGCCTGTGAAAAGCAAGAAGTGCACTGAGGCTCCTGTCAAAACCCCTGTATTCACCCCGGAGACCTGCCAGCAGTGTGCAATTCTTGGAGTGGCATGTTTGAAAGTTACTACCCTGCCAGTATCTCCCAGGTAGGGATTTGGGATGAGCATATGTGTACAAATGCAGGGTGTAGTTGCACAGTCATTTTCATGTCTGGAGATTTCTACTTCATGTGTCATTACGTTCATTGACTCTCAACAAGAAGTTTGTATCTGCAAGACCAGAATGTAGTTCAGCTCGTCCTTTGCTCCTCTGTCTGTTATTTCAGGGACTAACATCTCTTTTCCCTGCCAGAAAAGATGCCTATGCATAAACATAAGTCTCCCTTCTCTCTTGGTAACATATTTAAAACAACATTTAAAACTGTCCAGCTTAACTCAGAGGCAATATTGAGCTGCTGGAGTCACCTTCATTGGAGGTATCACAGTATCACAGTATTACCAAGGCTGGAAGAGACCTCGAAGATCATTGAGTCCTACCTGTAACCACAAACCTCATGACTAGACCATGGCACCAAGTGCCACATCCAGCCCCCTCTTGAATGCCTCCAGGGATGGCAACTCAACCACCTCCCCGGGCAGCCCAGTCCAATGACGAATCACTCTCTCAGCGAAGAACTTTCTCCTCACCTCGAGCCTAAACTTCCCCTGTTGCAGCTTGAGACTGTGTCCCCTTGTTCTGGTGCTGGTTGCTAGGGAGAAGAGGCCAACCCCTTCCTGGCTACAACCACCTTTCAGGTAGTTGTAGAGAGCTATGAGGTCACCCCTGAGCCTCCTCTTCTCCAGGCTAAACAACCCCAGCTCCCTCAGCCTCTCCTCATAGGGCTTGTGCTCAAGGCCTCTCACCAGCCTTGTTGCCCTTCTCTGGACACGTTCAAGTGTCTCGATGTCCTTCTTAAACTGAGGGGCCCAGAACTGGACACAGGTGTTCAGGAGGAGACTTGATGGGGTGCTTGGTGCCATGGTTTAGTTGTTTAGGTGGGTTGGATTGGTTGATGGGTTGGATGTGATGATCTTGAAGGTCTCTTCCAACCTGGTCTATTCTATTGTAAAAGAAAAAATGAGATTCAGTTAATAGATTTTTTTCATCAGGAGATTGTGAAACAATGATTTTTATTGCAGCTTTTTAATTCCAAACTAACCTCTCAGCGCTGTACACAAGGTGCATTTTAAGAAGAAAGAAGTTAAGTATTTCCTTTTATTATCCTTACTGGGTCACAGTATCACAGTATCACCAAGGTTGGAAGAGACCTCAAAGATCATCAAGTCCAACCTGTCACCACAGACCCCATGACTAAACCATGGCACCAAGTGCAACATCCAATCCCCTCTTGAACACCTCCAGGGATGGTGATTCCACCACCTCCCTGGGCCGGTACTGTTGTGTTTCATTTTTGTGGCTTCTTGAAGATCCCTTTTTGAAAGAAATCGTGGTTTTTTTAATTAATTTTTAAGAATGCTATTATTTTTTTACTCTATTTAAATAATTTTTAGATTATTTTAAATATTTTTCAATAGTATTATTTTAATGATGTTTTAATGATTTTGGATATGATTTTCAAATTATTTTTAAAAGCTTTTTAAAAATATATTATTTAAAAATATTTAAAATTCAGTCTTTTTAATATTTAAAATTAAATATTCTAATTACAAAAATATTTTTAATTAAAATATTAACTATTATGGCTATCTTTATTTCTTTTACATTTATTTTTATATTATTTAAAAATTCTATATATTATTTTTAAATTATATTAAAATCTTTCAAATATTATTTTTAGGGTTTTTTTTACATTATTTAAAATTATTTTTAAATGGGATTATTTTATAAATTATTTGAAATTCTTTCATATGTTATTTTAAAATTACTTTAAAGATATTTTGATAGCTTTAAAATTATTTTTAATATTTTAATAGGTTTACTTAATATATTTAATATTGAAATGTTAATATGGATTTTTTAATATTATAAAAATATTTTTAATGTTCTAATTATTTTGTATTTGATTTTCAAATTATTTTAAAAGCTTTTAAAAAGATATGATTTTAAAATATGTAAAATGATTTTTTTTATATTTAGAATTGCATATTTTAATTAAAACATAATTTTAATTTTTAAAAAAATAATATGGTTAATTTTATTTATTACAAATTTATTTTTATATTATTTTTAAATTATTTCAAAATATTTTAAATATTATTTTAAAATTATTTTAATTTTGTAACATTATTTTAAATTATTTTTAAATGGGATTATTTTATAAATTAATTTTAATTCTTTTGTATGTTAATTTAAAATTACTTTAAACATATTTTGATAACTTTAAAATTATTTTTACTATTTTAATAGGCTTGCTTAATATATTTCATGTTTCATTTTTAATATTTCATTTTTAATATTTCATAAAATATTTTAAACTTTTTTTTTACACATTATTTTCAATTTGTTTTTCATTAGTTTTTAATTGTTTTTTCAAATTTGTCTTATTTATAGCAGAAATTGCAAGACCAAAGGTCCATTTTCCAAACCTGCTTGTCGCTTCCTGCACAGGGCGTAGCGAGTGATGTGGGAAGAAAGAGTTTGCCATCCTTACCTTTTTGGGGAGGAAAATAGGATTTGCCTGTGGGCCAGGTGTGTTCCTGCAGCCTCCCACTTGGGTGAAGCTCTGTCTAGAAACCTGTGGCACTGTGAGCTAGGCAAAGGCTTCTGCGGCTGGGGTTTGATTCAGCGGGATGCTTGCTGCCATGGCAGCCAGCGGCACTCGCTACAGCAGCAGGGAAGAGTCATATATCTGGGAATGCAGGTTGAATACTAACATGGAAGGAGGCTTGTGCAGAGCTTTGCCGGCAGTGGTTCATTTGGGCTCTTTATTGAGCTCTGACGTGGAGGCCGGGCTTGCGGCTCTCTGTCAGCCCGTCGCAAGTGAAGAGCTGTGCACCAGGATCAGGCATGATCTGGCGGCTGGGGCGGTAGGGGGAGGGAGAGGTGGGAAAGCCTGAGCCAGCACTTGTGCCTACTTTAGATTGCAGAAGGCAGCAGCTGTAGGCAGAGATGCGGGCCCACCACTCGGATGAGCCCGGTGATTGGATGGAGAGGGGAAACCACAGTTGGCTTTTGGGATTACTTCTGTGCTGGAGCAGAGTGTTTGATCAACTCTCTTCTGCTGGAGAGAAATCCGAGTGAAAACGCCTGTGAGTGCAGCAGATGAATGTGATGGGAGAGAAGTGGCTGAGCGGAGGCAGCAGCGTGACTCTGAAGAAAACGACTGTGCCTGCCCGGTGGTTTGCACTGCGTGTCTGAGCCGTGCTTTTCCTGGCGGATGCAAGCGTGTGCTGCACGGGATGTGCAGGGAGCGATGCTGGATGGCAGAGCTTGCCGGAGAGCTGAACTGCTGCGCTGCTTCGACATATGAGATCTGACTGAGGTGCAGCCCCAGCCGGCGAGATGCAGCGAGCTGCTGAGCTGTCAGTGTTTAAAGGCACGGAGGTCAGGAGAGGGGGTGCTCGCCTCCAGAAGCAGAAGTCTCTAACCAACCTCACGCTCATCAGTGAAGGGGAGAAGAGGCGATACTCATACAGGGAGAACTGGTTTGGAAACGCCTCCAAGTCCAGCCAGAGTTACCATCAGCGTGAGGCAGGAGCTGGGGGCAGAGGCTCCCTTTCCAAGGCGCTGTCACAGTCGGTGCACTCTCTCTGCCACTTCCGCCTCACCACACCCCAAGCATTTCAGGTGACACCACCTGCTGGAAGCAGGACATCCAGAAGGCCAGGGAGCCAGCGTACAGGTGAAGGCTTTGAGACTGACAATGAGGAGAGGGGAAAATCAGATGATGAAAATGCATCCTGTACATCCCATTTCCCCAGCAGGAACTGGGCAGAGGAGGAGGAGGAAGGCTGCTTGCGTGAAGGCACTGCACATCTGGATGAAGATGTCATAATAACAATGCTGGGGGACCTAGAACAGGTCCTTTATAGTGATATTTTAGGTAAGTTAACTTTGGCTTGGCATCAGGAAGGGCAGGAGGAGACCCAAGTGTTAGCACATCTCTGCATGGAGCAGATGTTGGATCTTGACAGTGATTCCATGAGACAGAACTGGGTTTCTTTGCAGTAGTATGCAAAAATAGGGTCTAGCCATTTCTTGCATGTTTGCTTACACTTACCTCTGAAGACCAGATAAGTGTTTCAATCACTTTTGGTGGGTGCATGGGCAGCAGCAGCCTGTGAATAATTTGGTGGTTTGCTTAACCGCTTAAAAAAATAAAGGTGAAGCATTGAAGTATTAGTTTACTCCTAAATGATTTCATTGTAATGATATTTGTTCTTATCAATTTAAAATTAAAATCTTGAGCCCAAGGTTTGGTTTAGATAGAAAATGTCTTGGCCTACTTACAAACTGTGCCTCCAGTATTTCTTTCTCCTTTTCGCCCCACCATTGATAATTTCACCCCTGTGCAGGGAGCTGTGAGTGCCAAGGTTTCAGTCTAGCTTGAAGAACCAATTTTCTTCTATCAGTGAACACCAGTGGCATTTGATGTCCACTGCCATAGGGGCTTCAAAAGATTTCTCTGTTCCTGGCTGTACTTTTCATCTCTCAGCCCTTCACAAGTGCTCATTTCCAAAGCTTTGTTCTTCAGACAGCCAAAGGGCTGAAGTGGCTGCTTGCTTTTCCAAGGTTAGATGGCATGTGTCTAGCCTGGAGCTTCTTTGCCAGTGGCTATGTTAGTCTGTGTTTAAACATTCAGGACAAAATTTTTGCTGTGTATATATATATTGCAAAAAGCTATCATCTGCTTTTTAGGTTTTTGTTGGGTTCCCCCCCCCCATACCTTTTATTATTAGACTATACAAGCATGCTAAATAGGGCTTGTTAGCAAAGGAAGCTGAGCTCTCCACCTGTCTCTCCTCCTCTTCAGCTGTGTCACTGAGCAAATCCCTGTTCTCTTGTGAGCCTCGCTTTCCTTGCCTGCAGAGTGAAGCAGGTACTTTGTGAATGGAGTTGATATCTAAGAGAGGCCAGTGCTCTGGGGAGCTGCTTAGTATTTGTAAATCCTTTTATGCAAATCAGTGTGGTGGGCTGAAATTCCACTCCCCCCCCAGCATTAACTACCACAATCAGACAATGAACAGAATTATTTTTCTCCCATTTATCTGGTTTGGGCTTTAATTATATGTGCAGAAGTACTGACATGATCGTGAACAGCATTATTAAATGGGCAGTTATGGGTGAGATTCAGAACTCTGAATGCAACAGTTTAACCTGGGCATTTAATGATGCCTGTGAAATGCTTTTTAATTCCTATGTACATATCTCACACAATGGAAGAAATTACTATGCTCTCTAGAAATTTATTTAACAAGGCCAAGTGCCAGGTCCTGCACTTGGGTCACAACCCCAAAAAGGCCAACTGCAGTCTGGCCAGTATCAGGAATGATGTGGCTAGCTGGAAGTGGTCGTGCCCCTGTGCTCTGCACTGGTGAGGCCACTCCTCAAGTGTTGTGTTCAGTTTTGGGCCCCTCACTACAAAGAGAGCATTGAGTTGCTGGAGCATGTCCAGAGAAGGGCAGTGAAACTGGTGAAGGGTCTGGATAACAAGTCTTATAATTGTCTGAGGGAACTGGGGTTGTTTAGTCTGGAGGAGACTGAGGAGAAACCTCAACACTCTCTACAACTACTGGAAAGGAGGTTGTAGGCGGTTGGTCTCCTCTCCCTAGTACCAAGTGATAGGACAAGGGGAAATGGCCTGAAATCGTGCCAGGGGAGGCTTAGATTGGATAGTAGTAAGATTTCTTTCCTGAAATGGTGGTCAGACACCCAGGAGGTGGTGGAGTCACTGTCCCTGAAGGTGTTCAAAAGACATGTGGGCACGAACCTTCAGGATGTGGTTCAATGGCCACAGTCCGCAGTTGAACTCAATGATCTTAGAGGCCTTTTACAGAATACATAATACAGCATTAACCAGGTTGGAAAAGCCTTTTGAGACCATCCAGTCCAACCTATCACCCAACACCATCTAATCAACTAAACAATGGCACCAAGTGCCTCATCCAGTCTCTTCTTAAACACCTCCAGTGATGGTGATTCCACCACATCCCTGGGCAGCACATTCCCATGGCCAATCTCTCTGGGAAGAATTTCTTCCTCACCTCCATCCCAAACCTTCCTCTGGCACATCTTGAAACTCTGTCCTCTTCTGTCACTGGGAGCCTGGGAGAAGAGACCAAACCTACCTGTCTACAACCTCCCTTCAGGTAGTTGTAGAGAGCAATGAGGTCTCCCCTGAGCCTCCTCTTCTCCAGGCTTTCTAACCAAAACTCTTGTGTGATTCTCTGATTGAGGTAACCTGTAATCCTTTACTATTTATAAGCAAGAATCTGGGGATTTTGGAATAAGCTTTTGGAATATTCATCTTTCCCACAAACAATGAAGTTGCAAGTAATTTCAGTAGACCATATTTTGTGGGGCCAGTGAAGCACCTGCAGCAGCCTTTCCTGGAAGAGCAACAACACCTTGACAGGATGTTTCAGGGTACTCTGGTTTTAGCCTTTATCATTGCAGTCTCCCCACGTATAAATGAGAATGGCTTTTCTCCAGCATGCAAACCAGAATCGCTTCTGATCACAGGTCAGGGAGCATTTCTGAGGTGTTAGGCCATTCAAATATGGATCAACTGTGTGATGGCAGTGGGACAAAGTAACAAGAGACAAGGTGCATGGAAGAATCTGGCCTCTCTTTGGTCCCGCTCATTACATCCCGGTTCTGCTGCAATAAGCACTGTGGTATTTCTTCTACTAGGCAGCAGAAAACACATTGATCATTAGCAGGGAGGTCATTCTGCCCCTGTACACTGCACTGGTTAGGCCACACCTCAAGTCCTGTGTCCAGTTCTGGGCCCCTCAGTTTAGGAAGGATGTTGAGATGCTTGAACGTGTCCAGAAAAGGGCAACGAGGCTGGGGAGGGGTCTGGAGCACAGCCCTGTGAGGAGAGGCTGAGGGAGCTGGGACTGCTTAGCCTGGAGAAGAAGAGGATCAGGGAGACCTTCTTGCTCTCTACAACTTCCTGAAGGGTGGTTGTAGCCAGGTGGGGGTTGGTCTCTTCTCCCAGGCAACCAGCACCAGAACAAGAGGACACAGTCTCAAGCTGTGCCAGGGAAGGTTTAGGCTGGAGGTTAGGAAGAAGTTCTACACAGAGAGAGTGATTGCCCATTGGAATGGGCTGCCCAAGGAGGTGATGGAGTCACCACTGTTGGAGGTGTTCAGGAGGAGACTTGATAGGGTGCTTGGTTGCATGGTTTAGTTGATTAGGTGGTGTTGGATGATAGGTTGGACACGGTGATCTTGAAGTGCTCTTCCAACCTGGTCTATTCTATTCTATTCTATTCTAGTCTAGTCTAGTCTAGTCTAGTCTAGTCTAGTCTAGTCTAGTCTAGTCTAGTCTAGTCTATTCCTGTGGTCTTTTGCATGGGAGGATGCTTGATGTAGTTGAGGAGTCATAGTGCTGCCCTGAAAGTTGAGCCTGAGGATATTGCACTCAGAGGAGAAAATTCCTCTATCATGGTGTTCAGCTCTCTCTTTCCTTCAGCTGTGGAGCAGTCTCAGTCCACTGGTACCACCTTAAGAGAAGGGTGGAAATAAAAAAGGAGCAATTATTTTTAAAACACCCAACAGCTGCAATTAGGAGGGATTTGTGTGGAGTACTATGTAGCATTCTAAGATCACAAAACTCCAGCTGTATCCTTTTCAGAGAGAAAAAAAAAAGATGGATTTTTTTCCCCCTTTTTTTTAAATTACCTTTTGTGTCACTGAGAGATGAAAAAAGATTAGACCTCAAACTTTTCACCTTCCAAGAACAGAGTAACACCATGGTAATGGTATAAGTTGACTGAAAGGGAAATGCTCTTCTCTGCAAAAGAAGTATTTTGGCAGTTTGCCATATGTGTGTGCACTTTTCCCCTTTATTTGTATTGGAATTATACCTTAAGGCTTTGTTATGCTATTTACTGTACAATAGATATTAAAAAAGACAGTTGCTGTTATTTTTTGCTGCAAGAAGTTGCAGTGTTAACATACAGCAGAGGACAGCTGACAAGGATAAACAAGGTAGGAAAGGGCAAAGTCTCTGCAAATGTGATTTAAATTCAGTTCCTCAAATACAGTCATAGAATTGTCAGGGCTGGAAGGCACCTCAAGGAGCAGCCAGTTCCCAACCCCCCTGCCATGGCCAGGGACACCTCACACTACAGCAGGTTGCTCACAGCCACATCCAGCCTGGCCTTCAAAACCTCCAGGCACGAGGCTTCCACCACCTCCCTGGGCAACCTGTGGCAGTCTTTCACCACCCTCACAGGGTAGAATTTCTTCGTAACAGGGTGGTGGAACACTGGAAGAGGTTACCCAAGGAAGTGGTTGAGGCCATATACCTGGAGATATTCAAGGTTAGGCTTAACGAGGCCCTGGGCAACCTGATCCATTTGGGCATGTCCCTCCTGATGTGGAGAGGTTGGACTGGATGACCTTTGGAGGTGCCTTCTGGCCCAGACCATTCTATGATTCTAAAATGCACACAGGTAGTTCATTTGGAGGAGCAGTTATGTGAATTGACATGCCTTCGGGCTGTGGCTGGAGAAAGTGGAGAGCTTGGCAGCAGTGCTGAGCTTGTATCCCCAGTTCTTGTCTTCACCTTGTCTGGGTGTTGATCCCACTGTCAGTTCAATGATGCCAACCCAGAGATTTATGGACTGCTGGATCATTAAACTACTGAAGAATTTATTGGGAGTGATCAAACAAACAAGCAAACAGCAGTTCCTGAAGGACTGTTTGGCTGCAGCAAAGAAGACAGAAGACATAAGTGATGCAGAGTAGATGGGAAACCCTCAAACTGGCATTGCTTTGAAAGGTGTCTTGACATTAAACCACAACTGCAAGCTGCATTGACTAGTGCCATGCATCATTGGCCTATCAGGAAAGAAACAAAGTTTGTCTTTCTGGAGCTATGT
Organism: Picus viridis; assembly: GCA_033816785.1. Classification (NCBI taxonomy): domain Eukaryota; kingdom Metazoa; phylum Chordata; class Aves; order Piciformes; family Picidae; genus Picus; species Picus viridis. The sequence goes on from CM066567.1 coordinate 12,408,485, forward strand.
ATTTCCACATAATGTCAAAGGTTTGGATTGTTCTTAACTTCCTGCAGAGCATTTGGGCCATAGGACCTGAAGAAAGTACAGTAACAACTCAGTTTGTCAATGGGCTCTAAAGCTTCACCCTTTTGTCAAAACTGTGAAGAATAATCTCCCCATTCAGGAGAGCATTACAGTTCAGGGAAGATGCTTTATTAAGTGCCTAACTCAAAGAGTGCTTTACAACTAAACTGAGGCAGTGGTCTGGAAGATGAGGTAGTGAGGTGGATGTGAACTGGTTAAAGAGAAGAAGTCAGAGGGTTGTGGTCAATGAGACAGAGTCTAGTTAGAGGCCTGTGTCTAGTGGAGTCCCTAAGGGGTCAGTACTGGGACCAGTGCTGTTCAATATATTCATCAATGACCAGGATGAGGGCACAGAGAGTGCTGGCAGCAAGTTTACTGAGGACACCAAACTGGGTGGAGTGGCTCACACAGGAGGGTTGTGCTGCCATTCAGCCAGACTGAGACAGGCTGAGAGCTGGGCAGGGAGAAATTGAATGAATTTCAACAAGGGCAAGGGTAGAGTCTTGCACCTGGGAAAGAACAACTCCATGGAGCAGTACAGGTTGGGGACTGACCTGCTGGAGAGCAGTGGAGGGCAAAAGGTCCTGAAGGTCCTGGTGGATGGGAGGCTGACCATGAGCCAGCAATGTGCTCTTGTGGCCAAGAAGGCCAATGGCATCCTGGGGTGGATTAGGAGGGCTGTGGTTAGTAGGTCAAGAGAGGTTCTCCTCCCCCTCTACTCTGCCCTGCTGAGGCTGCATCTTGAGTATTGTGTCCAGTTCTGGGCCCCTCAGTTCAGGAAGGACCTCAGGGAACTCCTTGAAAGAGTCCAGCAGAGAGCCACAAAGATGATTAGGGAAGTGGAAGATTTTCCTTAGGAGGAGAGCCTGAGGGAGCTGAGGGCTCTGTGGCTTGGAGAGGAGCAGCCTGAGAGGTGACCTCCTTCATGGTGATAAAGATGTGCAGGGTGAGTGCCCAGAGGCTGGAGCCAGGCTCTGCTGGGTGCTGCCCAATGCCAGCACAAGGGGCAGTGGTGGAAGCTGAGGCAGAGGAAGTTCCATGGAAACAGGAGGAAGATTTTTTTTTTCCCTGTGAGGGTGCCAGAAGCCTGGAAGAGGCTGCCCAGGGGGGTTGTGGAGTCCTCCTCTATTCAAGCCCTGCCTGGATGTGTTCCTGTGTGACCTGGTATAGGTGCTCCTGCTCTGGCAGGGGGTTTGAACTGGCTGAGCTTTTGAGGTCCCTTCCAGCCCCTCAAACTCTGTGATTCTGTGAAATATCCTGGCTGTTAAGTGCATACTGAAGAGTTGTTGTAACAACTCTTTTCCACAATATCTGTTCAATATCCCAATTCTCTCTAGACACAGATTTACTGTGGTGTTATGTCCTACCAAGTCATGTAAAATGTCAAGGAGGAAAAAGGAGGTTGTGCAATGTATCAAGTGGTCTTGGCTGCATCATTCCTTGATTAGAGAGGATAAAAATCCCATCACTGTAAATCTGTGTTTCCTTAATAGATCTGGGCCTTAGGAGGAATACTTCACCAGAGTTTTTTGAGGGTTGTTGGGGTTTTTTTGCATGCTGCTTGTTATTTATAATCATCTGTGTGTTTTCTTACTGAAAGGATGAGGCTTTGTTTGTTAAAAGGTTACAGAGGCAGATCTATTCTGTGCATTCTCAGCTGCACTTGATTTAGCCTTACATACTCATGGACCTGAGTTGATGTTGGTTTCGCTGTTTTCTTCCAGGGAAGACCCTGAAACAAGAAGAATGAGAACTGTAAAGAACATAGCAGACCTGAGACAGAATTTGGAAGAAACTATGTCCAGCCTTAGAGGGACACAGATAAGCCACAGGTACATTGCTTTTGTGTAGACTGCTAAAAATGTGAACTGTAGGAGAGTATTGCTAGTTGCTGAATGAATTAGAGACTTGCAGGGGAAAATTAGCTATGACACTAACCATACTGTTTGCCAGACTGACTCAACAACTTAAAGATGACTTTAATATCCTCTACTGTCAAAGTGTCTTATACAATCATTGAGGAAGATGCTTATTTCTTCATATGCATCTGTTTAGGGGCCTGTAAGATTTGGTTTAGGTTCAACAAGACCAAGTGCAAGGTCTGCAGCTGGGTCAGGGCAATCCCAAGCACTGATATAGGCTGGGCAGGGACTGCCTCGAGAGCAGGTCTGAAGAAAAAGACCTGGGGATGCTGGTGGATGAGAAGCTCAACGGGAGCCAGCAGTGAGCTCTTGCAGCCCAGAGAGCCAAGCAGAGCCTGGGCTGCAGCAAGAGAAGTGTGGCCAGCAGGGCCAGGGAGGGGATTCTCCCCCTCTGCTCCATTCTGCTGAGACCACACCTGCACCTCTGTGTCCAGTTCTGGAGCCCCTGTTCCAGGAAGGATCTGGAGGTGCTGGAAGGTGTCCAGAGAAGGGCCACGACTATGAGCAGAGGGCTGGAGCTGCTCTGTTGTGAGGACAGACTGAGGGAGTTGGGGTTGTGCAGTCTGGAGAAGAGAAGGCTCCAAGGAGACCTTCTTGTGGCCTTCCACGATCTGAAGGGGGCTCCAAGAAAGCTGGGGAGGGACTTTTGAGAGTGTCAGGGAGTGATAGGAATGAGGGAAATGGAGCAAAACTAGAAATGGGTAGATTCAGATTGGATGTTCAGAAGAAGTTGTTCCCCATGAGGGTGGTGAGACACTGGCACAGGTTGCCCACGGAAGTGGTAAAAGCCTCATGCCTGGAGGCTTTGAAGGCCAGGCTGGATGTGGCTGTGAGCAGCCTGCTGTAGTGTGAGGTGTCCCTGGCCATGGCAGGGGGTTGGAACTGGATGATCCTTGAGGTCCCTATTTTGGGAGTAGGGGCTGTTGTAGACACAAGCACAGGTGTGTGCATGGAGGAACGTGCACACAGAGACCTTTTGAATAGAATCTGCATTCTCCCAGCCTTTGCTTTTCCTTGCTCCTCTGGAGCAGACAAAGCACAGTTCAGTGACTTCTCCCTTTTGCTTGGCAGCACCTTGGAGACAACCTTTGACAGCACTGTGACGACAGAGGTGAACGGGAGAAGCATCCCTAGCCTGACAGGCCGATCCACGCCGGTGACGTGGCGGCTGGGGCAGGCCAGCCCCCGGCTGCAGGCGGGAGATGCCCCTTCCCTGGGCGCTGGGTACCCTCGCAGCGGCGCCAGTCGCTTCATGCACACAGACCCCTCCCGCTTCATGTACACCACCCCCTGCGCCGAGCAGCTGTCTCTCGGCTTGGGAACATCTCCCAGCTGGACATGAGTGAGAAGGGCGGCGGTGATCTGGACATGGCCTCGGAAGTGGATGTCGGTGGCTACATGAGCGACGGGGACATCCTGGGGAAAAGCCTCAGGGCTGATGACATCAACAGCGGGTAAGTGAACACTTGTGCGCTGTTTGAACTAGCACAGGAGTTTTGTAACAAGGTCTGTGTGGTGGGTTGAAATTTCCCCCCAACGTTAACTTTGCCAGCCCAGCCCAGCTGGAAGCAAATGGAAGTTGTATTTACAAGCAAAGCTACACTCTGCAATGGAATGCAATGAATGTGAACAAAATATCCAGGAGTTACAATATTGACGGGGATTTACAATTGATAAACAGCACAAGGACCCCCCTGGTCAAAGACCAGGGAAGCTACTAGCTTCTCCTTTTCTGCCTCCCCCCTACCCATGCGGTACAAAAGGGAGAAGAGAAAGGAGCAGAGGACGTTGCTGTTAGACTTAACCAAAACAATGCAGCCAAGGTCAAGCAGAAGCAGGTTAATATCTCTCCCGAGCAAAGAAGGGAGAAGGAGGAATTATTTTGGTACAACCCATGTAAGTTCCTTATCTCTCCAATGGAATTGTTTAGAATTATCTTTATTTTCCTTTTTTACAGCTAATAATGATTTATTTACATTTTACTACTTTTCTGTTCAAGATCTGTGACAAATTTTAAAGCCATAGTCTGAAACTACCACGTTCTGTCATAGTGGAAGTTGCCTTAAGATTTGTTATGGGTTGAATTAGATTCTCCCCTACCCACCCCACCCCCAGTAACTTATTATTTTAGGCTATGGTCGGGCAGGTTTAATGTTGGGGGGGGGGCAGAATTTTCAACCCACCACACTTATTTATCAGAAATCTGCCCCAGGGAGCAAATCTCACCACACTCAGAGCTTGGAAGTCAAAATGGAATTGTATTTACAAAATAAACTACATATAAGCAGTATAAAAGGCAATTAACATGTACAGAGTGTATTTACATATGTATATAGTGCACAACAACAGCACAGGACCCCTCTGTACCTTTGAGTCAGCTCTTTGACCCCTCTTGACAAGCTAGCAGGGACAAGCTATACAGGACAGCTATACAACCACATGTGCTAGCTCAGCTGCCATCCTCCCTGTACCTTTATAGAAGGCAAACAGAAAAAGCTACCAAGGTCAGAGGGAGGACAGCACAGCCCAAATCCCAGAAGCAGAGCAAGCAGCCAAGAGTGAGCAGGCAAAGAGAGCAAACAACCTCTGCTGCAAGATATAAGATTTTCAATACACTAATGGAATTACACTAACCTACCTATTGTTATTATTCTGTATCCAATCCCTTATTTATCTTATACTCAAATGTCTCTGGAATTTTCCTGTTCACAAGTAGTATCTATAAGCTAGGGGCTAGCTCAAACCACTATAAGATTGTAACATAAAAATATATATTAACACCCCCAAGAAAACCTGAAACCAAAACAAACAACCAAAAAACAACCCAAGGTCCTACGCTGCAGTAATGTTCTCAGCTGCCTTCAAATTCAGTCCTTCTCCTTTAACATCATTGTGACTGCTGTGAACTTTGGTAAGTGCACAGGTACTTCTTATTCCCTACTGGAATTTCATTATCACCAGGTAAACCACCATTCTGAACTGCTTTTGGGTTTTTTATGTTCTATCTGAACTGGTAGATGCAGTATTAGATGAGTTGGTGAAAAGCAGTTGCTGATAGCACTGACTTTCTTTTCTGCCCACTTCTGCTATTGTCTGGTGTAGTCTGTGTGGTGGGTTGAAATTACACCACCACCCCCAACTAATTTGGAGAACTACCCCCAAAATAAATTGCTCAGACCATCTCAGTTTGGGATGGAAGCAGATGAAGCTCAGTTTACAAGCAGACTGCAATCTAGAAATAGGAACTGCAGTGAATGTGTACCAAACATGCAATGGATGAACACAATAAAGATATTTTTACAATTTATGAACAACACAGAAACTCCTCACACCCCCTGGATGGACCCAGGGGACCGTTCACCTCCTCCCCCACTCCCTCCCTCCTTCCTGTTTCCTCACCCAGGAGTGACAACAGAGATCCCCTGGCAAGGCCATGGGAGAGAGAGGGAGAAGTCTCAAGCAGAAGCAGAAAAGAGAAAAAACTGTTTCTGCCTCTGCTCTCTATCCCCATTAGCAAGCCAATGAATTCTACAGACCTCAGCATTATTTTCCTTTTGCATCCAGTGGAAATTTATTTACTTTCAGTCTTTGCAGTTAGGATCTAGGCTATAGTCCCCCCTTCAATCTGTAACAGTCTGTGTTGCAATTTTTGAGCTTTTCATCGAAGAATAGATGAGCCACCCAGCACACCCAGAAAGAGAAATGACAACCTTTCTTTAGTTTGTTTGTTTGAGCAATCATTTATTTACTTTGGAGCACTGCAGTCCCTGGGTTTCAAATTACCATCTGAAAAAAAAGTCTTTTATCAATCTTGGATCCCAAGGATCAGTGCTGGGCCCCATGCTCTTTAACATCTTTATTGATGATCTGGATGAGGGCATTGAGTCCATCATCAGGAAATTTGCAGACGACACCAAGCTGGGGGCAGGAGTTGATCTGCTGGAGGGCAGAGAGGCTTTGCAGAGGGACCTCGACAGGCTGGACAGATGGGCAGAGTCCAAGGGCAGGAGATTGAACACATCCAAGTGCCGGGTTCTGCACATTGGCCACAGCAACCCCATGCAGTGCTACAGGCTGGGGTCAGAGTGGCTGGAGAGCGGCCAGGCAGAGAGGGACCTGGGGGGACTGGTTTATGGTAGGCTGAACATGAGCCAGCAGTGTGCCCAGGCAGCCAAGAGGGCCAATGGCATCCTGGCCTGCATCAGGAACAGTATGGCCAGCAGGAGCAGGGAGGTCATTCTGCTTTTGTACACTGCACTGGTTTGGCTGCACCTTGAGTCCTGTGTCCAGTTGTGGGCCCCTCAGTTTAGGAAGGATGTTGACTTGCTGGAGCATGTCCAGAGAAGGGCAACGAAGTTGGTGAGGGGTTTGGAACACAAGCCCTATGAGGAGAGGCTGAGGGAGCTGGGGTTGCCTAGCCTGGAGAGCAGGAGACTCAGGGGTGACCTTCTTGCTCTCTACAACTACCTGAAGGGAGGTTGTGGACAGGCAGAGGTTGGTCTCTTCTCTCTAGCAACCAGCACCAGAACAAGAGGACACAGTCTCAGGCTGCACCAGGGGAGGTTTAGGCTGGAGGTTAGGAAGAAGTTCTACACAGAGAGAGTGATTGCCCATTGGAATGGGCTGCCCAGGGAAGTGGTGGTGTCACCATCATTGGAGGTGTTCAGGAGGCGACTTGATGGGGTGCTTGGTGCCATGGTTTAGTTTAGATAGTTTTAGATAGTTTAGATAGTGTTGGATGATAGGTTGGACTTGATGATCTCAAAGGTCTCTTCCAACCTGGTTAATTCTATTCTATTCTGTTCTATTCTATTCTATTCTATTCTATTCTATTCTATTCTATTCTATTCTGTTCTGTTCTGTTCTGTTTTTAGTGTGAAGTACAGCTATGATTAGAGTCCAAGGGAGAGCTACCAGGATGCTGAAGTGTCTGGAGCATGAGCCCTATGAGGAGAGGCTGAGAGCCCTGGGGCTGTTCAGTCTGGAGAAGAGAAGACTGAGCAGGGATTTAACCAATGTTTATAAATATCTGAGGGCTGGGGGTCAGGAAGGGGACAGGCTCTGCTCAGTTGCACCCTGGGCAACCCTCAGTTGCACAAGGGGCAATGGATAGAACCTCCAGAACCTCCAGCACAGGAGGTTCCACCTCAACATGAGGAGGAGCTTCTTGACTGTGAGGGTCACAGAGCCCTGCAGCAGGCTGCCCAGAGAGGTTGTGGAGTCTCCTTCTCTAGAAACTTTCCAGACCCATCTGGATGCATTCCTGTGTGACCTCCGATAGATCCTATGGTCCTGCCTTGGCAGGGGGCTTGGACTCAATGATCTCTGAAGGTCCCTTCCAACCCCTGACATCCAATGATCTATGATTAGAGAATGGCAGCTGATTAAATTGGATATGATATGTTCCTTAGAGCAAGTCCAAGTCTGTGATCAAAGCTCTCTCTGGAGTAGTGTCTCACCTCAAGCACCATCCAAAGATAGATTGCTAGACAAAGCATAACTATAAAGAAGACATCTTCTTCCATCCCCCTGCTGCCCTGTTTCAGTGATCTGTGAATGGAGCACTGCTGACAAGGTTGACCCCAGCACAGCATGAATGGCCATCAAGTAGGATGCCATATTCATGTGTGCTAGAACAGAGAAATGATATATGGAAAGTGCAGTACTTTGGAGTCTGAAGACCTTTTATCATAAAGGAAATATAAATGCTGCCTTTGACAAATCCATGAGTTTAATTTAGGGGGGGGGGGAAAAAGTGAGAGAGAGAGTGTCCTTTACAGTGCCTGATGAGTTGTATTAATTAGCTTATCACATTAGAGGATGAATAGAGTAATCTTGTGTGACTGTTCTTTGCATCTGTAATAAGGATGATTCAACAGACAGTAAGTTGCAGTGTGCTCAGCTAACGTTTTAGGTGTGGCAAATGTTAAAAACAAGGTAATAAGCTCTGAAATTTCAGGATTCAGTGAGGCACGTAAAGTCTTATCTGCTTTATGCCTTTTCCATTATCAGTTTAATTACTTTAAGCACTTGGGGACAGGAGTGAAGCAGTAATTAGAAATCAGCGTGAGGAAGGCCTGTTGCAATTTTTAAAGTCTGTCCATTCAGGCCTTACTTATAGAGGGGGGAAAAAAATCCATATAGTCAGGATTGCTTTCACACCACAGCTACATTTGATATGCAGTTCCAGAGCTTTGGATACTGCATAATTCACCTCTAGCTCAATAGTCTCTCCTGAAGTCTGCATTTTGTCTTTAGTGAAAGGATCAATCTAGTGTGTAAGTGTGACTGTTCCTGTGCCTTTGAAAACAAATGGGAAGTTACCTCCTGCAGACTCTAGAAAGCAAGGTTCCAGGAATCTTTTGCTGAACTGCAGGCCAGAGCTTGCCAGTGCATGAAACGCTTCAGAGTTCAGTTTAAAACATGCAAACCAGCCCTTTGTGTTTGAATGCACTTGAGGCTGCATTCTGGCGTTGTTCAGCCTGGAGAGGAGGACACCACACCTAGAGGCGACCTAATCACTCTCTACAACTGCTTTAAAGGAAGTTGTAGTCAGGTGGGGGCAGGCTCCTCTCCAAGGCAACTTGTCACAGAACAAGAGGGCATGGCCTGAAGCTGTGCCAGGGGAGGTTTAGGTTGGATGTTAGGAAGCACTTCCTGACAGAAAGGCTGATGCGGCACTGGGATGGCCTGCCCAGGGAGGTGGTGCAGTCCCCACCCCTGGAGGTCTTTAGGACAAGGTTGGCTGTGGCACTTGGTGGCAGGGTTTAGCTGATGTGCTGGTGTTAGGTAGGTCATAGGCTGGACTTGATGATCTCAGAGGTCTTTTCTGGCCTCAATAATTCTGTGATTCTGTGATCCAGATTGCACCCCAGGACACGCTGCCATCTCAAGCATACCTGCGGCACAGGACTGCCCTACTGCATCTTTGTTCGCAAAATCTGCATCTGTTCACCCCCTGCACTGGAGGGGGCAAGGCTGGTTGCTACCAGACTGCTGTATTAGCCCCAAGGTCCGTGGGACAGCTGTTCTCAATTAAATCAGCTCCCAGAAGGCACCACAAGGAGAGGGCCAGCGGAACATCTGGAGCACCAGCAGTGTGTGAGCACCTTGGCTCGTGCCGGGGGCCTGTTAAATGCCTGTGTGCTTGAACACGTGCTTCAGCTGAAAGACGGGTTTGATTGTCACCATTTCATGGCTCAGGGAGGACTGGTGTTAAAGCTTGTTTGAACTGAAAGTGAACTCCAGTAGGTCATTTGAGCCATCATGCTAGCATTGGGACTGTACTTATTTCAGTGAGCCTGCAATTTTGCTTTGAGTAGGGTCACCGAGGCTTACCAATCATTTTCCTTCTGCACGTGAGTATCTCTGTGCTTTTGCATGATTCCACAAATAAACTCTGCACTAAGTTGCTACACCAGAGTTATCAAAAACTACAAGACAATCACAGAATCATAGAATCATGGCAGTTGGGAAAGACCTTTAAGATCATTAAGTCCAACCATATCCCAGCTACCATGACCACTGAACCACCTCCTGAAGCACCACATCTACAGCTTCTTGAACACCCCTAGGCATGGCAACTCCACCAACTCCCTGGGCATCCTGTTCCAACCCCTCACCACACTCTCACTCAAGAAGTTTTCCTCATATCCAACCTAACCATCCCCTGGAACAACTCAAACCCATTTCCTCTTGTCCTGTTGCTGCTTTCTTGGGAGAAGAAACCAACACCAGCCTCACCCCGACCTCCTCTCAGGCAGCTGTAGAGAGCAAGATCTCCGTTCAGCCTCTGAGAGAAGAGACCAACTTAATTAACTCCTCTCCTATGAGGACAGACTGAGGGAGTTGGGGCTGTTCAGTCTGGAGAAGAGAAGGCTCCCAGGAGACCTAATTGTGGCCTTCCAGGATCTGAAGGGGGCTCCAAGAAAGCTGGGGAGGGACTTTTGAGGGTGTCAGGGAGTGATAGGAGTGGGGGGGTTGGAGCAAAACTAGAAATAGGTAGATTCAGATTGGATGTGAGGAAGAAGTTGCTCCCCATCATCGTGGTGAGAGACTGGCACAGGTTGCCTAAGGAGGTGGTGGAAGCCTCATCCCTGGAGGTTTTTGCAGCCAGGCTGGCTGTGGCTGTGAGCAACCCTAACAATTCTATAATTCTATTATTCCAATTTAATGAATAAGAGACAATTTAATGAAAGGACCTTTGAGAAAATAATGAACAAGTCTTGGGAGTAGAACAGGCTTGTGGTACTGCTCAGTCATAAGCACCAAGACCTCTCATGGAGATAACTCCATTGGAAGTAGGCATTACAAAAATCATAGCTGCTGCTTGCAGTTCAGGAACTTTTAATGGTTTTCTGGTGAGTAAGCAGCACTGTACTCATTGTCTGATTCATTAGTCATTCATTAGAATGTAAAGTGATGGGAATCAAGCAAAAGGAATACAGAGAGAAACATATTATTAAATATCATTTTAAGCTCTTCAGTGGATATCTCTGTCATACCTGAATAACTGCATCCTAGCAGGGACTATGGAATTGGCTTCTCAATTTTTGTTCTCATTTAAATGAATGCTAAGTATTATCTCTCCCTCTGTTCTCCCTCTACCTCTCCTCTCCCTTCCCTCTCCCTCTCCCTCTCCTTCTCCTGGATTTGTGCAACCCTGGGCAACCATGTCTGGTTGAGGATGTCCCTACAGACTGGGGAGGTCAGACTGGATGAGCATTGAAAGTCCCTTCTGGCCCAGACCATTCTATGATTCTTTCATCTGGTGCTATTCCTTGACACAGGAGTACTTAAAATTTTAAAAGATAGTTGAGGACTTTGCTCTAAACAGATTCTTAGTAGAACAGGTTGGCTTGTAAACCATCACAGACAAGAGGTAAATGATGCTAGGAAACAGGCATATTGTCTGATCTCCCTGAACTGAGATGTATCTTTATTTTTAGGGCAGCCTGATCTAGTTGAGGATGCCCCTGCTGGCTGGAGAAGGGGTGGGACTGGATGACCTTTGGAGGTCCCTTCCAACCCAGACTGTTCTATGATTCCATGAACGGAGCACATAGAATAAGCCTATTTAGTATAAGCCTACTGTCTCATATGCCAGCCCCCATCTTAAGCATTTGAATTCCACACCCCATTAGCTTTCAAGTGAAATGTGTTTGCCAGATGGCTGCCTTTCCCTCTGACTGACCAGACATTTATTTTCAGGTACATGACAGATGGAGGACTCAACCTATATACAAGAAGTCTGAACCGGATCCCAGACCTAACTGCATCTCGAGACATCATTCAGAGAGGGGTTCATGACGTGACTGTGGATGCAGACAGGTAACAAAGCTGTGCTGAGGAAAAAGCTATCTGAGCTTCACAAATATTTTTCATCCTTTATCACCATTTTGTTCTTAAGAAACAGCAAGAGGAAGCAAGCTTCTGAGGAAACTGCTAGGCTTCTGAGAACACACAATGAAGGGGATAAAAAAGTAGATTTCATTTCTCACATGGGAAGGGGGAAAAAGTATTGTTAAAGGTATAAGAGAAGCTCAGACCCTACTTGCAATCTTGAATCCCTGAAATGGGACATGATTTTTACAGATCCCTTTGTCACATCATGGGTGCAGGAAGAATACACTTGCTCTCTAGCCATCAGAAAGCATGTGCTCGCATGTCAGAACATATCCTTGGGGTTGGCTGGAACAAGAACCCTGAGTGTCAGAAGAAAATAGTAACCTTGAGCAGTGGGAAGCAAGAATTAGGGTAATACTCTTTGTCTATGCAGTGTGAAAAAAGCAACAACCCTGTCTCACACTTGTATGTGAGCCTAAAAATGCACTCCCAGTGGTCCTTCTGCAGATCAGGCAGAAGTTTTCTGTTTCTTCTCCTTGAGCTTAAAGTAGATTCATATTGGTAGCTTGTCTAAGAAATGAGAACTCATAACCCATCATTTGCAGAAGTTATTGCTTCTAGCTGCGAGGGTTTTGGTCAAACCATCATAGAGATAAGGAGCAGCTGTAAAATTTGGCAGGTTTGGGGTTTAGGGAGTTGATTTCATCCCATCTTTTAAAAACTGAGTTCCCTTTAAAGACAAAAAACAGAGAAAGCAGCAGGGAGGGGAAGTATATTTAATCAGGAAAGGGAAAAAGTTCATGGAGTGGCTTTAGTTTTACAAACCCAGTAAATCAGTTGAAGATATTCTAGGATATTAACCTGGGTATGGTATACTTCTTAATTTTCACAATTTCCTGGTAAAAACAGGCCTGTGAGCCAGGTCAGGGATAGTCTGCATTGGTCAAAGAGTGCCTGCAGTGTGTCAGGATGAAGAAGATAGGTTGGACTCGATGATCTTCGAGGTCTCTTCCGACCTTGGTGGTGGTGACACTGTGATGATTTTCACCTGGAGAACCAGTTGCTTAAAAAAGAAGCTTGCTTTAACTGGAATTAGCTTTTGTGAACCTTGCAGGAAAAGCCTATTTTAGATGGTAACTGCAATGAACAGGGCTCAGTTCCTTGGAATGCAGGCACTGATGTGATGCAAAGATCAAAGTGTGCAGCAGGAGTTAAAGAAAATCGTTTGGGCAGAGCTCAGGCAGGAACAGAAGGAGAAAATGACAAATGAGATGTGGGCAGGAAGGACATTTGAGGAGCTTTCTACGTGGGAACAAGAACCTTAAGCTCAAAGTGGGAAAGAGGGTAGAAAATTTAGAGGCTGGGAGTCATGTAATTAAAGGGAGTGAATGCCACTGGAGGCACATTTTTATATGTCTCTATATCTCTTTTATACCTGGGAGTGAGGATTTTAGAGCTCTTCCCACCAGGCACTATTCATACCAAGGGTTCAAACCACATACATTTTCCCTGGGGGAAATAAATCAATAAAGCAATAAATAAACTACTGCATAAACAAATAAAGCCATTTAAAAATCTTTTTCTTGGTATTCCTCCAGCTCTAGATGCCACTCCACACTTTGGGTTTGTTTTCCTTTGGGGTGTTATTTACTAAGTTAGATGCTAATACATTCTATATTGCATGCAGGCACGGGAACATGAGCCTGCAGTGCACCCAGGCAGCCAAGAGGGCCAATGGCATCCTGGCCTGCATCAGGAACAGTGTGGCCAGCAGGAGCAGGGAGGTCATTCTGCCCCTGGACACTGCACTGGTTAGGCCACACCTTGAGTACTGTGTCCAGTTCTGGGCCCCTCAGTTTAAGAAGGATGTTGACTTGCTGGAGCATGTCCAGAGAAGGGCAACGAAGTTGGTGAGGGGTTTGGAACACAAGCCCTATGAGGAGAGACTGAGGGAGCTGGGGTTGCTTAGCCTGGAGAGGAGGAGGCTCAGGAGTGACCTTCTTGCTCTCTATAACTACCTGAAGGGAGGTTGTGGACAGGCAGAGGTTGGTCTCTTCTCTCTAGCAACCAGCACCAGAACAAGAGGACACAGTCTCAGGCTGCACCAGGGAGGTTTAGGCTGGAGGTTAGGAGGAAGTTCTACACAGAGAGAGTGATTGCCCATTGGAATGGGCTGCCCAGGGAGGTGGAGTCACCATCACTGGAGGAGTTCAGGAGGTGACTTGATGGGGTGCTTGGTGCCATGGTTTAGTTGATTAGGTGGTGTTGGATGATAGGTTGGATGTGATGATCTTGAATGTCTCTTCCAACCTGGTTTATTCTATTCTATTCTATTCTATTCTATTCTATTCTATTCTATTCTATTCTATTCTATTCTATTCTAGTCTAGTCTAGTCTAGTCTAGTCTAGTCTAGTCTAGTCTATTCTATTCTATTCTATTCTATTCTATTCTATTCTATTCTATTCTATTCTATTCTATTCTATTCTATGGAGGCTCTCATCACTTTAATTACATTGTCCAACACTTCCCAGTACAGAAATCTGTTTTGGTTGTTTATGCAACTTTTGTCAGACTGTCTAAAAATGCTGTGCTAAAAACTGCTCTGCTCTTTCTGAGCTGCTCGTCTCTGAGTCTATCACTTCTCACGTGGCAAAGCAGTGAATTCAAATTTGTCATGAGATTATTTTTGGGTCTTGAGTGAAAAGTTGACCAATTTTATGCAGGATACAAGGTTTCTGAGCAGAGCCACAAAAATATAGAACAAGAATACAGAATTAACCAGAAGGGTGGAAAAGACCTCAGACATCATCAAGATCAACCTATCACCCAACACCATCTAATCAACCAAACCATGGCACCAAGTGCCTCATCCAGGCTCTGCTTAAACACTTCCAGGGGTGGTGACTCCACCACCTCCCTGGGCAGCACATTCCAATGGCCAATCTCTCTGTCTGGGACAAATTTCTTCCTAACATCCAGCCTAAGCCTCCTCTGGCACATCTTGTTCTGGTGCTGCTTGCCTGGGAGAAGAGACCAACCCCCCCCTGTCTACAACCTCCCTTCAGGTAGCTGTAGAGAGCAAGAAGGTCTCCCCTGAGCCTCCTCTTCTCCAGGCTAAGCAACCCCAGCTCCCTCAGCCTCTCCTCACAGGGCTGTGCTCCAGACCCCTCCCCAGCTTTGTTTCCCTTCTCTGGACACCTTCAGGAGTCTCAATGTCCTTCTTAAGATGAGGGGCCCAGAACTGGACACAGGACTCAAGGTGTGGCCTAACCAGTGCTGAGTCCAGGGCAGAATGACTTCCCTGCTCCTGCTGGCCACACTGTTCTGGATACACATTCTCGATTAAGGCAGTGGAAGATCTTCCTTATGAGGAGAGCCTGAGGGAGCTGAGGGCTCTGTAGCTTGGAGAGGAGCAGCCTGAGAGGTGACCTCCTTCATGGTGATAAAGATGTGCAGGGTGAGTGCCCAGAGGCTGGAGCCAGGCTCTGCTGGGTGCTGCCCAATGCCAGCACAAGGGGCAGTGGTGGAAGCTGAGGCAGAGGAAGTTCCATGGAAACAGGAGAAATAATTTTTTTTTTCCCTGTGAGGGTGCCAGAAGCCTGGAAGAGGCTGCCCAGGTGGGTTGTGGAGTCTCCCTCTCTGGAGACATTCAAGACCTGCCTAGTTGTGTTCCTGTGTGATCTGCTCTAGGTGATGCTGCTCTGGCAGAGGGGTTGGGCTGGCTGATCTCTGGAGGTCCCTTCCAGCCCCTACCACTCTGTGCTGCTGTGATTCTTAAACAGTGAAATTCACATATATTCAAGAAATACATATTTGATCTCAACAACTGAAGTCTCCATCTTGACTGTGCTTTAGCAAGCTGCTCTTTGAGATTAGCAAACTGCATAAGCAAACCCCAAGGTCATTTTTTTTGGCTTACTGCCTGCAGATGTATAGTAGGATTTACTTTGTAATGACTCTTTTCCTTTACACAAAAAGAGATAGCTGGACTGCTGTGCTCTTCTGGACCCATCTAAACAGTGTCATGGAACATATTATATGCTGTTGTATAATTAGAAACTTTATCCTAATGCACAGGCAATGAGGGATTTAAATTATGGATGTTCAGGCAATTCTGACATTGTCTGACCTTTCAGTCCTTGATTTGTTGACATGAATTTGTCCTGTGTATGTACTGTGGGTTGGAATTTCGGCCCCCCCCCCCCCAGCATTAAATTTGCCAGACCAGCTCAGCTGGAGGCAAATGAAGCTGTATTTGCAAGGAAAACTACCACGGTGTGAGTGCATTCTATTCCTTGAAGCAGCAAAAAGGTGTTTAAGAAGTGTAAAAACCCCAAATGTTGTGAGTTCTGATGATAACAAAAGACATGCTCACCCAAATGGGTCACTAAAGGCCTGTATTAGCTCAAAACCAAACTGTTCATGCGTCACATTTATGATAGGAAATCAGTGAGGAAAATCAGTACAGAGATTGCTGACACTCTTGCTTTGGTGGAATAAGCTTTGGCCATTCATAGCTGTGGGTACCTGAGATCCCATTTTAGATCTTTTTTCCTTCTGCCCTGAACAAACAAACAACAGGATCTGTGTCAGGGCTTCAAGGTGTGCCTTGATGAACTTCTGGTCTGATGAACTTCTGCGGAAGAGGATTTTTCTCCTGTCGTCTTTGTAGGTACGTGAAGGCCATATGCATTTTCTTTATGGTATCATTAGGATAAAGCTTTTTCACAGCTGCTGTGATTTGTCCTGGCCTTTCTGTTGCAAAGACTCTGCTGGCATCTTTGTGCAGGCAGGAAATAAATTATATGCTGCAAAGAGCTGATTTGCATTTCAGGCAGGAGAGAAGTTTCGGTATTCTGTCCATCACTAAAGCCAGCAACTATTGCTGACAGCAACCCCATGTTCTTCCTGAGAGCTGAACTTGGGCTTTCTCTGACAACCTAAATTACAGCTTCTGCTTATATTTTAAATCTTTTCTTCTTTTTTGTGAGCTGGGCAGTATGGTATTTTTCAGAGAGCTAGGCTGATGATATCTCTAAGGGTAATGCTATTTCTGGCCAATATGTATTTTTCAGACTGATTGACATTTCACAGATAAATCAGGAATGATTCATTGAAATGAAGGGCATGGAACTGGTGTAAAAAGACAGTCAGGTGCCTGGCCTGATGCCAGTCTAAATTGCAAATACAGAATACAGAAGTAACCAGGTTGGAAAAGCCTTGGAGATCATCAAGTACAACCTATCACCCAACACCATCTAATCAACTAAACCATGGCACCAAGTGCCTCATCCAGTCTCTTCTTAAGCACCTCCAGGAATGGTGACTCCACCACCTCCCTGGGCAGCCCATTCCAATGGCCAATCTCTCTTTCTGGGAAGAACTTCTTCCTAACATCCAGCCTAAACCTCCTCTGGCACAGCTTGAGACTGTGTCCTCATGTTCTGGTGCTGGTTGCCTGGGAGAAGAAACCAACCCCCACCTGGCTACAACCTCCTTTCAGGTAGTTGTAGAGAGCAATAAGGTCTCCCCTGAGCCTCCTCTTCTCCAGGCTAAGCAACCTCAGAACTGGACACGGGACTCAAGGTGTGGCCTAACCAGTGCTGAGTGCAGAGCAGAATGCCCTCCCTGCTCCTGCTGGCCACACTGTTCCTGATGCAGGCCAGGTTGCCATTGGCCCCCTTGGCTGCCTGGGCACACTGCAGACTCATGTTCAGCCTACCATCAACCAGTACCCCCAGGTCCCTCTCTGCCTGGCTGCTCTCCAGCCACTCTGACCCCAGCCTGTAGCACTGCATGGGGTTGTTGTGGCCAATGTAGAACCTGTTTTCAGACAGCACCTGCACCTTCACTTCTTGTCAAAAAGCAGAGGATTGAAGGATCTCCATGTGGAAACCTAGTCTGAGAGAGCTCATCCAAATAATAACAACTTAATGTTTGAGCAACTTCTTAAAATTGAAAATCATGAATGCAACATAAGCCAAGACCGAAGCGTTGCTTGCTGTCTTGGTCCAGAGTTCTCTTGAACATTCCTGTGTTGTGAAATTAAAGGCATAAACAAGGCCAAGTATCAAAACAGAATAACAGAATGAAGTGGACAGAGCAGGAAGGAGAGAGAGAGAAAATGGAAAAAGAGAGAGAGCAGAAAAGGAATTATATTACCACCACTACCCCCACTCCTCAAGTTCCAAGAGAATTTAGGTCCAACGAATGATGCTGCTGCTTTGGTTTGGAGGAGATGTCATCCTTGTTGGGAGAGATCCCAAAGGCCAACTCCTTCTCTGAGCAGCCTTCAACATGTGGTGTCTTCAGTAAAGATCTCTTCTTTTCTCCAGGAGTTGTTCTTTTCTTCATGGTGAAGAGACTGTCAGGCTGGATGTTCATGGTGATGTCTTTTTCTCTCTTCCCCTGAGCTAAGGCTCAGTGCCTTGTATTCAGTTAATGGCAATTCCCCCTGTCCCACAGCCCAGTCCCATCAATGCCTATCTGACTGCCAGGTGTGCTCTCAGTGGGCAGAGCTGACGCAGCAGGCAGGTCCTTCACAACAATCTTCTCTTCTGTTGGCTTTTCACCATCCCCTCCCTGGGCAGCAAGGAGCAAAGGTGGTTTTATCTTTGTTGATGCACATGGAGAGAGAAAAGATTTAGTCTCATACATGTGCATGTGGAGCTGCTGTGGAGAGCAGATTGGTATAGAGAGGAGCACAGCATTGTTCTAGGGAAAGTATTGCAGTGGTTCAGTGAAAGGCTGAAGGGACACTGACAACATCATATGTCACTGGTTGTGTGACTCTCCTTTTGACCTTTTTCTTTCTAATTTGAACTCTTTTTCTGGGTCTATAAATGCTTATTCCTTGCAAGTTACCTTGCTTCAGATACCATAAGAAGTTAATCAGAAAGGAAGACCAATTGCAAGGTCCTGCAGCTGGGTCGGGGCAATCCCAACTGCCAATATAGGCTGGCCAGGGACTGGCGTGACAGCAGCTCTGAAGAAAAGGACCTGGGGGTGCTGGGGGATGAGATGCTTAACAGGAGCCAGCAGTGAGCACTTGCAGCCCAGAGAGCCAAGCAGAGCCTGGGCTGCAGCAAGAGAAGTGCAGCCAGCTGGAGCACTGTGTCCAGTACTGGAGCCTCTGTTCCAGGAAGGATCTGGAGGTGCTGGAAGGTGTCCAGAGAAGGGCCACGAGGATGAGCAGAGGGCTGGAGCTGCTCTGCTATGGAGACAGACTGAGAGTTGGGGTTGTTCAGTCTGGAGAAGAGAAGGCTCCCAGGAAACCTTCTTGTGACCTTCCAGTATCTGAAGGGGCTCCAAGAAAGCTGGGGAGAGACTTTTGAGGGTGTCAGGGAGTGATAGGACTGGGGGGAATGGAGCAAAACTAGAAATTAGTAGATACGGATTGGATGTTAGGAAGAAGTTCTTCTCCATGAGGGTGGTGAGAGACTGGCACAGGTTGCCCAGGGAGGTGGTGGAAGCCTCATGCCCGGAGGTTTTTGCAGCCAGGCTGGTTGTGGCTGTGAGCAACCTGCTGTAGTGTGAGGTGTCCCTGTCCATGGCAGGGGGTTGGGGATGGATGGTCCTTGAGGTCCCTTCCAACCCTGACAGTTCTATGATTCTAAGATGTATTCTCTGCAGTGGGTGTAACTTGAGATGTGGCTGAGAGTTCTCACCGGTACAATATTACTTTTCATTTATTCTTCTGTCTTCCTCCTCTGCACTCTAGCATTTGCCTTCTGGGACTCTTAGAGGGAGTATTTGAGGAACATTCTTGGAGTTCAAAACCTTTTTCAAAGACATTCTACATTATTTCTCAGAATGAATCACAGAATGCCAGGTGGAGAGGGCCCCCAAGGATCATCAGATCCAACCTTTCTAGACAATGGTGTGCTTTAAATGAGATGGCTCAGCAACCTGTCAAGCTGAGTTCTCAAACTGGCTGTGTTCTTTGGCAAACTAGCCTGTGCTGTCCATAGAAAGCTGTTAGGCATGCAGCAAGCCCTTTCAGAAGGGAATACAGCTTCACTGAGTTCAACCATTATCCTCCTGTCCCTTGTACTTACTGAACTTAGTTCGCTGTTTCAAAAAGGCAGAATTTCCTTCACTTTCATTGTTCAGCAGTCAACATAAGTCATGCAATGACTTTCACTTCACATCCCTTGAACACCCTTTTTCTTTCTTTCTTTTCTTTTTTCTTTCTTCTCCAGCTTTTCTCCCAGTGAAACCCAAAGCTCTACAGCTAGCCTGTGCCGCTTAGTGTGCTTATATCATGACCCACTTCAGCTACTTTATGGCTGCATTGAATCTGAGCCCTCATTACACACATATCTTATGCACAGGGAGTCTTTAAAGCTGTTCCACCATCTGCCACATGTGCAGAAGATTTGGCAGTTATCTCAGACTAGCACAGGCTGGCCAGTTTGTTCTCAGCCAAACCATAACCACCGTAATACATTATTAATTATAATGACCATAAAACAATTCCAGATTTCTCTTTGCAGTTCACTAACTTCCTGCATGAATGAATGTAAGTCTTCTTCTAGTGTTTGTCTGAGTAAATGAGCCCTGGGTTGGAATACTGTGCTTTTGGGTAAAGGAACTTTGCAGTGTTCAAAGGAGTCAGGTTGAACTGGGAGCCCTTTTTCATAGAGTTGTCAGTATCAGAGTAGGTGGATGGAGGTCATGAGCAGTAACATAAAATCCTAACAGAATACTGTGCCTCCTCTTATCCTGTAAAGTTTTGGCAGCACACTGAAGTTGCTGGTGCTGTTTGGAATGGAACCCCTTTGGATGCTGTTCAGTGGACAGGCATCATAGAATTGTCAAGG
The DNA here is from genome assembly GCA_033816785.1 of Picus viridis. NCBI lineage: Eukaryota > Metazoa > Chordata > Aves > Piciformes > Picidae > Picus > Picus viridis. Next base: position 12,428,632 of record CM066567.1, read on the forward strand.
TTGGAAGGGACCTCAAGGACCATCCCGTTCCAACCCCTGCCATGGGCAGAGACACCTCACACTACAGCAGGTTGCTCACAGCCACATCCAGCCTGGCCTTCAAAACCTCCAGGGATGAGGCTTCCACCACCTCCCTGGGCAAAAGTATCACACTATTGAACTATGCTCCATGTGCACACACTCAGTCCTATACCATTTCCTCTGTCTCCCAACATTTCATCTGTATCCACCTCTGCACAGCAGTGTCAATGGCAAGAGTATGCATATTCATCCCATAGATGCAAAATGGTAACTAATGCATCATAAAAGAGATTTACCTAATTCTTGCTAAGATTTTCTTGGGCAAAACATATTTTTGTTGCAAATCTGCTGCACCCTACAGGGAGGCTTCCCATACCGTTGGCCCTGCCTTTACCGTCAAGTAGTGCCTCTGATTGCTACTCTGTTCACAACCTGGAAAAAAATCATTGTAGACCTTAATGTCAGGATGGTTCATACAGTTTTCCTGGGTATGATTTTACACTGTTAGTAAGCTCTTCATACAGATTAGTCACCATCACTGGAGGTGTTTAAGAAGAGCCTGGATGAGGCACTTGGTGCCATGGTTTAGTAGATTGGATGGTGCTGGGTGATAGGTTGGACTGGATGATCTTGAAGGTCTTTTCCAGCCTGGTTGATTCTGTGATTCTGATTCTGTAATACAGAGTGGTCAGTGACAGTACACCTGAGAATAGAGAATCACAGAATCAAGCAGGTTGGAAAAGACCTCAGAGATCATCAAGTCCAACCTACCATCCAGCACCATCTAATCAACAAAGTGCCTCATCCAGGCTCTGCTTAAACACTTCCAGGGATGGTGACTCCACCACCTCCCTGGGCAGCACATCCCAATGGCCAATCTCTCTGTCTTGGAAGAATTTCTTCCTAACATCCAGCCTAAACATCCTCTGGCACAGCTTGAGACTGTGTCCTCATGTTCTGGTGCTGCTTGCCTGGGAGAAGAGACCAACCCCCACCTGGCTACAACCTCCCTTCAGGTAGCTGTAGAGAGCAAGAAGGTCTCCCCTGAGCCTCCTCTTCTCCAGGCTAAGCAACCCCAGCTCCCTCAGCCTCTCCTCAAAGGGCTGTGCTCCAGACTCCTCCCCAGCTTTGTTTCCCTTCTCTGGACACCTTCAGGAGTCTTAATGTCCTTCTTAAGCTGAGGGGCCCGGAACTGGACACAGGACTCAAGGTGTGGCCTAACCAGTGCTGAGCACAGAGCAGAATGACTTCTCTGCTCCTGCTGGCCACACTGTTCCTGATGCAGGCCGGGATGCCATTGGCCTTCTTGGCCACCTGGGCACACTGCAGGCTCATGTTCAGCCTACCATCAACCAGTACCCCCAGGTCCCTTTCTGCCTGGCTGCTCTCCAGCCACTCTGACCCCAGCCTGTAGCACTGCATGGGGTTGTTGTGGGCAATGTGTAGAACCTGGCACTTAGGTTTGTTCAATCTCATGCCCTTGGACTCTGCCCATCTGTCCAGCCTGTCAAGGTCCCTCTGCAGAGCTCTCCTACCCTCTAACAGATCAACTCTGATCTCTCTGAACATTGATTTAGTCATGGGGTCTGTGGTGACAGGTTGGACTTGATGATCTTTGAGGTCTCTTCCAACCTTGGTGATTCTGTGATTCTGTGAACTCCTGCCCCCAGCTTGGTGCAGAGATACTGAAATAATAACAAATGCTTATACTTTGCTGGTTTTGCAGTTGCCACTCACATAGCTCCAGAATCTCTCATATGAAGCAATTTAAATTTTAAACTGTTTTTACTGCTGCTGCTCTCTTCTGTGCCTTTAGTCTTCCATAATTTCTTTCCACAGCTGTTGCTGTTAACATTCCCCACCATTTACCATTATCTCTCTCAAATGATCCTGGATTTCCCTGATCTCTGGTGTAAATCTCATTTTGGCATCTGCTAGGCTATCAAGGAAGTCACAAGTTAGAAGAAACTCTTTCAAAGTGTCTCTTCATTTTTGTTGTCTCTGCAAATCACAGATGCTAGATTTAACTACCTAAAGCCTAAATGTGTGTGTATCCATGCATGAAGTGCAGAATAATTGCCTCAAAAGGAGCACTTCAGGGTTTGTTTTTAGCTCATCATGTTGTTAAGTATTCAGGCTCCTATGAGGAGCCTTTTTTTTTTCAGCAGCAGAATTAGAAATAAACTTTCAAGTCATATGATTTTGTACATGATTAATTTGGGAAGAATGGGGCTTGAATAGAGTATGGTTTTGTTTCTGGGCTGCAGCAAGAGAAGTGTGGCCAGCAGGGCCAGGGAGGGGATTCTCCCCCTCTGCTCCACTCTGCTGAGACCCCAGCTGGAGCTCTGTGTCCAGTTCTGGAGCCTCTGTTCCAGGAAGGATCTGGAGGTGCTGGAAGGTGTCCAGAGAAGGGCCACGAGGATGAGCAGAGGGCTGGAGCTGCTCTGCTATGGAGACAGACTGAGAGTGTTGGGGCTGTGCAGTCTGGAGAAGAGAAGGCTCCCAGGAAACCTTCTTGTGGCCTTCCAGGATCTGAAGGGGGTTCCAAGAAAGCTGGGGAGGGACTTTTGAGGGTGTCAGGGAGAGATAGGACTGGGGGAATGGAACAAAACCAGAAATGGGTAGATTGAGATTGGATGTTAGGAAGAAGTTGTTCCCCATGAGGGTGGTGAGAGACTGGCACAGGTTGCCCAGGGAGATGGTGGAAGCCTCATGCCTGGAGGTTTTTGCAGCCAGGCTGGCTGTGGCTGTGAGCAACCTGCTGTAGTGTGAGGTGTCCCTGGCCATGGCAAGGGAGTTGGAACTGGCTGCTCCTTGAGGTCCCTTCCAACCCTGACAATTCTATGATTCTGTGCTTTCAAAAGTCAGGATTTGGACCATATAAAGTAAGGAAAGCAATTGATACAACTTTATGAAGATCTCCCCTTCCTCATAGTGGTTTTACATATCTATAACAGTTGCCCACAGAACCACAAATCAAAACGTGGAAACGTTAGCAGCTGTGTGGCTTTAGGTTCAGATGCTTATTAATGCGAGTGACACACGCAAACTACACTGTTAGCATGCTGTGGTTAGCATGGTAAAGTCTCATGATCCTGTCACATCATGTCTGTAGGCATGATTGGTTTTGCACCCAGCATACAAAAGGGAATGGCATTCAGAAAAGACAAGAAGAGTGACCTTTGCTTTAAAACAAGACTGAGCTGCAAGTAATTGTATGAAGTGGATGACAAAACAGCTTTCTCTTTCACAGTTTTTGTCAAGTGGCAGAAAGAGACAACATCAACTAATTGCAGCTGATAAAAAAAAAAAAAGGAGAATTCATGGGGCTTTGAAGCTTTGGCAAGGAAGGGAGCAAATTGCATTGTCGTGTGATGCTAAAGGAGCTAAGCACATAGTTTGCTGTAGCATTATGTTATGGTTTGAAGGTGGAGCTTTTGCCTAGTTCCTAACTGTAGAAGCAAGAGCAGCAACTTTCTGGACATCTTTGAGTGAAAAAGTAACTAAATTACCACTGGATGCAAAATAGCAACAACTGATCACAGCCCATTGGGCTGTGCAGCTAACCAATGTGACCTGGACAGGCTGAGAGCTGGCTGCAGGCAAACCTCATGGAGTTCAATAAGGACAAGGGCAGGGTCCTGCACCTGAGGAGGAATAACAGCAGGCACCAGGACAGGTTAGAGGTTGCCCTGCTGCAGACCTTGGAGTGCTGGTGGGCAGCAAGATCTGCATGGGACAGCAATGTGCCCTTGTGGCTGAGAGAGCCAATGGGATCCTGGGGTGCAGCAAGAAAAGTGTGGCCAGCAGGGCTAGGGAGGTTCTGCTCCCCTCTGCTCTGCCCTGCTCAGACCACAGCTGCAATCCTGTGTCCAGTTCTGGGCTTCCCAGCTCAAGAGAGACAGAGACCTACTGGAGAGGGTCCAAAGGAGAGCCATGAGGAGGCTTAGGGGATTTGAGCATCTCCCCTGTGAAGAGAGACTGAGAGCCCTGGGGCTTTTTAGTCTGGAGAAGAGAAGGCTGAGAGGGGATCTGATCAATGTCTATCACTAGCTGAGGGGTGGGGGTCAAGTGGAGGGGGCCAAGCTCTTTTGGGTGGTGCACAGCAATAAGCCAAGGAACAATGGAGACAAACTTGAGCAGAGAAGGTTTCAGCTCAACAGGAGGAGAAACTTCTTTGCAGTCAGGGTGCCAGAGCCCTGGAGCAGGCTGCCCAGAGAGGTTGTGGAGTCTCTTTCTCTGGACACATTCCAAACCCACCTGGATGCATTCCTATGTGGGCTGCACTGATTGATGCTGCTGTGGCAGGGGGTTGGACTGGATGATCTCTGGAGGTCCCTTCCAACCTCTGAAATATTGTGGTACTGTGCCACTCTGTGATCTGTCTACATCACTCCATTGGCTTTGCTGACTAGGATTAAAGTTAGCTGCATAAACATCTCTGTCCCTTTTCACTTCTTGCTCTCTGTGGCTTGCAAGGCTTGCTCCCTTATCTCTTTCCTGACCTTCTGCTGGCTGAACTGACTTTGTGTTGTGTCTCTGAAAGTACTGGGAAAGGGGAGGAGGTTGAAATGATCCCCCGGCCCATCCAGGAGGGTGATTCTGTACAAGGGGACCCTTGTATTTGTGGTCTGTTGGTTTTGTTTGTTGGCTTGGTATTTTGTTTTGTTGTTGTTTTTTTTTCCTGATTGTAAATATCTGTGAATATATTTTGTACATATTCATTACATTTTCTATTTCTAGATTTGTCTTGCTTTGTCAATACAGCTTCATTCTGCTTTCAAACCAGCTGAGCTAGCCTGGTGATTTATCTTTGGGGGTAATTCTCCCAATTTGTTGGGGATTAGTCTCAACCCACCACACATTATTAAACCAAAGGCTGGCTGTTTGCAGCTGACACATTTAACATTCTATCAGATCTCCTTCGTTTCAAAGTTAATGGGTGGTGTGGAACCAGGTATTAATGTCATGCACTCTGGTTTTATTAGGTTTATTCTTTCTGCCTATCTCAAAGCTTGGGCTAGATACTTCAGAATCACTGAGTTGAGGCTGGACATTCTTGGTAATAGATTGGTTAAGCTTCCCTTCAGGAATAATGCAGATGGTTTATTTTGATTAGGATAGGATAGGATAGGATAGGATAGGATAGGATAGGATAGAATAGAATAGAATAGAATAGAATAGAATAAATAGAATAGAATAGAATAGAATAGAATAGAATAGAATAGAATAAATAGGACCAGGTTGGAAGAGACCTTCAAGATCATCGCATCCAACCTATCAACCAATCCAACCCACCTAAACAACTAAACCATGGCACCAAGCATCCCATCAAGTCTCCTCCTGAACACCTCCAATGATGGTGACTCCACCACCTCCCCAGGCAACCCATTCCAATGGGGAATCACTCTCTCTGTATAGAACTTCTTCCTAGCCTCCAACCTAAACCTAATCTACTTCTGAAAGGAGTAATAAATAATACCAAAGTATTTAATAAGAACTACCTAAGACTCGTCTGACAGTTTCAGCAGCAGCATCTGGAACACAGGAAGTACCACCTCAACGTGAAGAGAAACTTTACTGTAAGGGAGACAGAGCACCAGAACAGGCTTCCCAGAGAGCTTGTGGAGTCTCCTTCTTTAGAGACTTTCAAAACCTGTCTGAATGTGTTCCTATGTGACTTCCCCTAGCTGATCCTGCTTTGGCAAGGGGGTTGGACTGGAGGATCTCTAAGGGTCTCTTCCAACCCCTAATATTCTGTGATTCTATGATCCCCTTGCTCTCACCTTCTCACCCTGCTTTTGAGAACTGTCTGCCTGTTAGTACAACTGCTGCAGTTTTGCTGGGCTGAGTATCAAGTAGGCTATTTTATTAAATATTATTTATTTGTTGTTGTTATTATTAATTATTAATATTAATTATTTTTACTGGGGAGGCTTCTCTTGTTTTCCTCATTGCCCTTCTCTGAAGGGGAGAGGGCACCAGTTGATAGAGCAACTGCCATACTTTAGCCCTAGATAAAGGCAGATTGGTGAAGGAACTACTCTTGCCTTGTAACTCTAACTGCAGACTTCCTGAGTCTTGGAAGAATTGATTGGCAGTCAAGTCCTCAATCAAGATTCTGTAAACAAAGTGCTTGAGGGAACTGAATATAAAAGTTATTATTTTTATCATTTAGTTTTGGAGATGCAGCAACTTGTGAGAGCAGGAGCCTGAGAGGTGCCCTCATTGCTGTTGATAAAGATGTGCAGGGTGAGTGCCCAGAGGCTGGAGCCAGGCTCTGCTGGGTGATGCCCAATTGCAGCACAAGGGGCAGTGGTGGAAGCTGAGGCAGAGGAAGTTCCATGGAAACAGGAGGAAGAATTTTTTCCCTGTGAGGGTGACAGAACACTGGAAGAGGCTGCCCAGGGGGGTTGTGGAGTCTCCCTCTCTGGAGATATTCAAGCCCTGCCTGGATGTGTTCCTTTGTGATCTATACAATACAATACAATACAATACAATACAATACAATACAATACAATACACCAGGTTGGAAGAGACCTTCAAGATCATCGCGTCCAACCCATCAAACAATCCAACCACCCAACAACTAGACCATACAGCCAAGCACCCCATCAAGTCTTCTCCTGAACACCTCCAGTGAAGGTGACTCCACCACCTCCATGGGCAGCCGATTCCAATGGGCAATCACTCTCTCCGTGTAGAACTTCTTCCTAACATCCAGCCTAAACCTGCCCTGGTGCAGCCTGAGACTGTGTCCTCTTGTTCTGGTGCTGGCTGCCTGGGAGAAGAGGCCAACCTCTGCCTGGCTACAACCTCCCTTCAGGGAGTTGTAGAGAGCAAGAAGGTCACCCCTCAGTCTCCTCTTCTCCAGGCTAAGCAACCCCAGCTCCCTCAGCCTTTCCTCATAGGGCTTGTGTTCCAAACCCCTCACCAGCTTTGTTGCCCTTCTCTGGACACGTTCCAGCAAGTCAACATCCTTCCTAAACTGAGGGGCCCAGAACTGGACACAGGACTCAAGGTGCAGCCAAACCAGTGCAGTGTACAAAAGCAGAATGACCTCCCTGCTCCTGCTGGCCACACTGTTCCTGATGCAAGCCAGGATGCCATTGGCCTTCTTGGCTGCCTGGGCACACTGCAGGCTCATGTTCAGCCTACCATCAACCAGTACCCCCAGGTCCCTCTCTGCCTGGCCACTCTCCAGCCACTCTGACCCCAGCCTGTAGCACTGCATGGGGTTGCTGTGGCCAATGTGCAGAACCCGGCACTTGGATGTGTTAAATCTCATGCCATTGGACTCTGCCCATCTGTCCAGCCTGTCGAGGTCCCTCTGCAAAGCCTCTCTGCCCTCCAGCAAATCAACTGCTGCCCCCAGCTTGGTGTCATCTGCAAATTTACTGATGATGGACTCAATGCCCTCATCCAGATCATCAATAAAGATGTTGAAGAGCATGGGGCCCAGTACTGATCCCTGGGGCACACCACTAGTGACAGGCCGCCAGCTGGATGTGGTGCCATTCACCATTACTCTCTGGGCTCGGCCCTCCAGCCAGTTCCTAACCCAACGCAGTGTGCTCCTGTCCAAGCCACGGGCTGCCAGCTTGGCCAGGAGTTTGCTGTGGGGGACTGTGTCAAAGGCCTTGCTGAGGTCCAGGTAGACCACATCCACAGGCCTCCCCACATCCACCAGGCAGTCACCTGATCATAGAAGGAGATCAGGTTGGTCAGGCAGGACCTGCCCCTCCTAAATCCATGCTGGCTAGGCCTGAGCCCCTGGCCATCCTGTAAGTGCTGTGTGATCGCACTCGAGATGAGCCGTTCCATAATCTTGCCTGGCACTGAGGTCAGGCTGACAGGCCTATAATTCCCTGGCTCATCCAACCGGCCCTTCTTGTGGATGGGCACCACGTTGGCCAGCTTCCAGTCTTCTGGGACCTCTCCAGTGAGCCAGGACTGCTGAAAAATGATGGAGAGTGGCTTGGACAGCTCATCTGTCAGCAATCTCAGCACCCTAGGATGGATCCCATCCGGTCCCATGGCCTTGTGGGGGTCCAAGCGGCTCAGTAGATCTCTAACTTCCTCTTGGAGCAGTGGTAAACTATGCAGCTCTCTGGCTCCTTCTGCCAGCTCTGCAGGCCAGCTGTCTGGAAGACATTCTGCCCTGCTAGTGAAGACTGAGGCAAAGAAGGTGTTAAGTACCTCTGCCTTTTCCTCATTCTTTGTTACAATGTTCCCCTCCGTGTCAACCAAGGAGTGGAGGTTGTCCTTGCCCTTCTTCTTGCTACTGATGTATTTATAGAAGGACTTTTTGTTATCCTTCACAGCAGAGGCCAGTCTAAGTTCTAAATGGGCTTTTGCCTCCCTAATTTTCTTCCTGCACAACCTAGCAACATCCCTAAACATTCTGTAGGTTGCCTCCCCTTTCTTCCAAAGATGATACACCCTCTTTTTTCCCTAAGTTCTATTAAAAGTTCATTGCCCATCCAGGCTGGCCGTCTGCCCCAGCGGCTCATCTTCCGGCACACACCAGGTTGGAAGAGACCTTCAAGATCATCGCGTCCAACCCCTGCTCTAGGTGCTCCTGCTCTGGCAGGGGGTTGGACTGGATGAGCTTTTGAGGTCCCTTCCAGCCACTAACATTCTGTGATCCTGTGATTCTAAATTGCCTCAGTGACTCCTCTTTCCTTGTGGAGTAAATTATTCTTGTTTCTTACTTAATTCATTTAGTAAGAAACTGTTTTCATAATAGCTGCTTATCAGATCAAGGTGGTTGGTGAATGGAATGGAATGGAATGGAATGGAATGGAATGGAATGGAATGGAATGGAATGGAATGGAATGGACCAGACCAGGTTGGAAGAGACCTTCAAGATCATCACGTCCTACCTGTCATCCAACACCACCTAATCAACTAAACCATGGCACTAAGCACCCTATCAAGTCTCCTCCTGAACACCTCCAATGATGGTGACTCCACCACCTCCCTGGGCAGCCTGTTCCAATGGGCAATCACTCTCTCTGTGTAGAACTTCTTCCTAACCTCCAGCCTAAACCTCCCCTGGCACAGTTTGAGACTGTGTCCTCTTGTTCTGGTGCTGGTTGCCTGGGAGAAGAGACCAACCCCCACCTGTCTACAACCTCCCTTCAGGTAATTGTAGAGAGCAATGAGGTCTCCCCTGAGCCTCCTCTTCTCCAGGCTAAGCAACCCAGCTCCCTCAGCCTCTCCTCACAGGGCTGTGCTCCAGACCCCCTCCCCAGCCTGGTTGCCCTTTCCTGGACACATTCAAGTGTCTCAGTGTCCTACTTTTCCTTGCAATGTACTGCTCTTGAAAGCAAAAGAATCCTGCTCTCTCTCTTGGGGCAATTACTTTCTGAGGTAACTACATCATTAGTGGCTAAAATAAGATAGCTGGAATCCAGCTGAAAGCTAGTCATGAGTTGTCTCTCATTAGATAACATTTAAAGAAGGATATATCTGAAGCAGCATAGGTTATTTAAAAACAAAAAAAAAAGGAAGCAAAAAGGGGAGTCTTTGATTTTCTGGAAAAGAAATGGACTTTTAACCCTACAGACTGGCCAAAGACAATGTTCAAACACAGAGAGCATGAAAGAAAAGCTGGGAAGCATACAAGTGTGACAGAAAAATCTGCTAACCAGTGCAGAGACCGCATCTCACTGCAGGGTGTTCCTCGTGCAGTGCAGGATGTGCTGACCTCAGCCCTTGAAAAAACCAATCCTTCCATTTGCTTGTATCAACACTTTACTCATAAATCTTAACTGTGTCCCCTCTGAGTCCTCTTTTGATGGAGAGAGGAAAAGACAAGGCTCCCTCTTCAATCTGCCCTTCGAATGCTTTTGTGGAGGCTTCCTGCCCCTCCTGAGCCCCTGGTGACAACCTCCGCGCTGCACAGGAGACATGTTTGGCCTTTGTTGGCTTTTGAAGCTGCAGCACTGATCTCATCTGTATCTAATTGTTCAAATAGTCAAGTCTTCAAAGGCTTCCTTTAAACAAGATATTGTCGTGACAATCTAAGCAGGCTCAGATGTTTAAGCATAGAGTAGACCCTTCAATGCCTTTTACAGGAGAAGCCCTTTACAACAGATGAGTTATAAGTCCAACCTGCTTACAGTCTTGACTAGTCTCAAATATGTTTCAGTGAAACTTAATTGCCAAATTACAACTTCTCTGAACAAATAAGATTTTAATCTGTTGCCTCTGTGCATCAGCTTTAATATCCAACATGCTGAAAATTCTCATATATTCCTTTTACATACCTTATGCTCTGTATCTGTTACATACTGCAGAGCAGAATGTAGCCTGGCTGCTAGCCCTACTGGCTGCTGTGGAGGGAAACTCAGGAGAGCAACAATGCTCTACTGCATTTTAAAAGCTGTGTTGACAATAATTGCACTGGCCTGGCAACTACAACAGTTGGCAGAACTTGTATTTATCACTCCTCAACGTGTTTTATCGAGAAATATATCATTTATTTAAGGGGAAAAGGACATGGGGGTCCTGGTGGATGGGAGGCTGACCGTGAGCCAGCAATGTACTCTTGTGGCCAAGAAGGCCAATGGCATCCTGGGGTGGTTCTCCTCTGCCTCTACTCTGCCCTGCTGAGGCCATATCTGGAGTATTGTGTACAGTTCTGGGCCCCTCAGTTCAGAAAGGACCTCAGGGAACTCCTTGAAAGAGTCCAGCAGAGAGCTACAAAGATGATTAGTGGAATGGAAGATCTTCCTTAGGAGGAGAGCCTGAGGGAGCTGAGGGCTCTGTAGCTTGCAGAGGAGGAGCCTGAGAGGTGACCTCATTGCTGGTGCTAAAGATGTGCAGGGTGAGTGCCCAGAGGCTGGAGCCAGGCTCTGCTGGGTGATGCCCAATGCCAGCACAAGGGGCAGTGGTGGAAGCTGAGGCAGAGGAAGTTCCATGTGAACATGAGGAAGAGTTTTTTCCCTGTGAGGGTGACAGAGCCCTGAAACAGGCTGCCCAGGGGGGCTGTGGAGTCCTCCTCTGTGGAGATATTCAAGCCCTGCCTGGATGTGTTCCTTTGTGATCTGCTCTAGGTGCTCCTGCTCTGGCAGGGAGTTGGACTGGATGATCTCTTGAGGTCCATTCCAGCCTCTCTTACATTCAGTGATTACTGATATAAGCTAGAGTCTTTTACATTACAATATCCAGCCATTTTTGATCAGACAGAGTCTGGATGAAAAGCAAACCCTGGATGTTTCAAACGGACAGGAGTTGAGCCAGTTTCTGGAAACGAAATTACAAAGATGGAAAACATTAAGTTATATATTGCACATTGTTTGACCGTTCCTCAGTGAACAGTGCCCAAGCCCTGGAATGGTGTTGATTCAAACTAGAAATGCACAGGGGTTTTAGAGGGGAGGTGGTGAACTTTAGAAACAAGACATGAGAATTGAAGGTAGGCAGTCCTTTTCTCCGTGTTTTTAAATCAAGACTAGATCTTCCTACCTGATATTTACTACCAAATCAAACATAAAGGCAGATGAAATTTAGTGAGTGATCTATGTCTGGGGTTGCTGGAGGAGAGAAAACGATTTATGAGAGGCAAGCGATCAATAAAGGTGTATAATCTTCTCCACCTTCTGGAGGCTCTTGCCTCAGCCTATTAACCCTGCCAGAAACATGGCTGGACAGGCAGCTTTTGGGTCACAGTAAGATGGACTCTTTCAAATATTAGTTTTTAAGATGATTTTTAAATTTTATTGCGAAATAAATTCTAGTGGAAAACTGCACTGCAGTGAGAAACCTCTGTTACATTAGCACAGCATGAAATGACAGCATGTTATCCAGGGATACAGTCATAGCATTCTCTGGCTTGCAAGGACCTCAAAGATCATCCAGTCCCAACCCCCCTGCCATGGCCAGGGAACCTCACACTACAGCAGGTTGCTCACAGCCACACCCAGCCTGGCTTTCAAAATCTCCAGGCATGAGGCTTCCACCACCTCCCTGGGCAACCTGTGCCAGTCTCTCACCACCCTCATGGGGAAGAACTTCTTCCTAACATCCAATCTCAATCTACCCTCTTCTAGTTTTGCTCCATTCCCCCCAGTCCTATTGTTTAGCCTGGAGAAGAGGAGGCTCAGGGGAGACATCATTGCTGTTTACAACTACCTGAACATGACACCAAGTTGGGAGCGGGAGTTGGGAGCAGGGGTTAGTCAGTTAGAGGGCAGAAGGGCTCTGCAGAGGGACCTTGACAGTCTGGACAGATGGGTGGAGTCCAACAGGATGGCATTCAACAAGTCCAAGTGCCAGGTGCTGCACTTTGGCCACAACAACCCCATGCAGAGCTACAGGCTGGGGTTGGAGTGGCTGGAGATCTGCCAAACAGAGAGGGGCCTGGGGGTGCTGATCGACAGCTGCCTGAACATGAGCCAGCAGTGTGCCCAGATGGCCAAGAAGGCCAACGGCATCCTGGCCTGCATCAGGAATAGTGTGGCCAGCAGGAGTAGGGAAGTCATTGTGCCCCTGTACTCTGCACTGGTTAGGCCACACCTCGAGTCCTGTGTCCAGTTCTTGGCCACTCAGTTTAGGAAGGACATTGAGACACTTGAACATGTCCAGAGAAGGGCAACGAGGCTGGGGAGAGGCCTTGAGCACAGCCCTGTGAGGAGAGGCTGAGGGAGCTGGGGTTTAGCCTGGAGAAGAGGAGGCTCAGGGGTGACCTCATTGCTCTCTACAACTACCTGAAGGGTGGTTGTAGCCAGGAAGGGGTTGGTCTCTTCTCTCTAGCAACCAGCACCAGAACAAGAGGACACAGTCTCAAGCTGTGCCAGAGGAAGTTTAGGCTGGAGGTGAGGAGGAAGTTCTTCACTGAGAGAGTCATTCGCCATTGGGATGTGCTGCCCAGGGAGGTGGTGGAGTCACCGTCCCTGGAGGTGTTCAAGAGGGGACTGGACGTGGCACTTGGTGCCATGGTCTAGTCATGAGGTCTGTGGTGACAGGTTGGACTCGATGATCTTTGAGGTCTCTTCCAGCCTTGGTGATACTGTGATGCTGTGATACTCCCTGACACCCTCAAAAGTCCCTCCCCAGCTTTCTTGTAGCCCCCTCCAGATACTGGGTAGTCCCTCAGTGCAAGGAATTATCTTCTAAGGTATTTCAGAAAGGCTCCATTTTAGGCAAACCAGTTTCTATACCGCAAAGCTATTGGAAGAACAATCAGCATGGTTCTTTAAGGTTAGAGAACTATGCTTTTTATTTCCTCTTTGAGTTAAAATCTTTTCCTTCCTTGCAAAGAATTACCTCAGTGTGCCACATACAACACAAATCTTCTACAGCATAGAAAAATAACCAAGTTATCTCTATTTTAGAAGAATTTTCTCTTTTTATCCAGTCTAGGAAGAAAATTATGATCTCCCATTTTGTACATCTTTCTCTATGAAATCATTTCAATTAATGTTAGCAGTGATATTCTTGAGAAATGGATGAATATAAAGTGGATAATCTTAACTGAAAAGCCTGCAAGAATTTGTTATTATTATTTGTTATGAATTACAAATAGAATCATAGAATTCTCAGAGGTGGCAAAGACCTCAAGGATCAGCCAGTTCCAACCCCCTGCCATGGGCAGAGACACCTCACACTACAGCAGCTTGCTCACAGCCACATCCAGCCTGGCCTTCAAAGCCTCCAGGCATGAGGCTTCCACCACCTCCCTGGGCAACCTGTGCCAGTCCCTCACCACCCTTATGGAGAAGAACTTCTTCCTGACATCCAATCTGAATCTACCCATTTCTAGTTCTGCTCCATTCCCCCCACTCCTATCACTCCCTGACACCCTCTAAAGTCCCTCCCCAGCTTTCTTGTACCCTGCTTCAGATCCTGTAAGGCCACAATTAGGTCTCCTTGGAGCCTTCTCTTCTCCAGACTGAACAGCCCCAACTTCCTCAGTCTGTCTCCATAGCAGAGCAGCTCCAGCCCTCTGATCATCCTTGTGGCCCTTCTCTGGACACCTTCCAGCACCTTTAGACCCTGGAATAGAGGCTCCAGAACTGGACACAGAGCTCCAGGTAGGGTCTCAGCAGAGCAGAGGGGGAGAATCACCATCCTTGATCTGCTGGCTGTGTTTCATGCTGATGATGGACATATGTTATTGTGAAAGCTAATATCCTAAGCAGAATATTTGCCATTAAATTACACATCCAATCTTCTTTGGGAAGGATTCTATTGGATTGGTAAAGTGGGAAATTGTCAGAGGACTGAGGCTGTGTCATTCCAGCATGCCACTGAATTGCTGACTAGAGGTAAGTGAGCCTCAAGCACCCTGATTCAGTTTCTGCAGATTTCCAGTGTGGAAAGTAGTAACAGTCAGCATCACAGAAAGTTTAATGGTAGATGGCTCTCAGCAAGTTTGCTGAGGACACCAAACCAGGTGGAGTGGTTCACACAGGAGGGTTGTGCTGCCATTCAGCCAGACTGAGACAGGCTGAGAGTTAGGCAGGGAGAAACTGAATGAAGTTCAGCAAGGGCAAGGGTAGAGTCATCCACCTGGGAAAGAACAACCCCATGGAGTAGTACAGGTAGGGGACTGAGCTGCTGGAGAGCAGTGGAGGGGAAAAGGACCCGGGGGTCCTGGTGGATGGGAGGCTGACCATGAGCCAGCAATGTGATCTTGTGGCCAGGAAGCCAAATGGCATCCTGGGGTGGATTAGGAGGGCTGTGGTTAATAGGTCAAGAGAGGTTCTCCTTCCCCTCTACTCTGCCCTGGTGAGGCCACATCTGGAGTATTGTGTCCAATTCTGGGCCCCTCAGTTCAGGAAAGAGTCCAGCACAGAGCCATGAGGATGATGAAGGGAGTGGAAGATCTTCCTTATGAGGAGAGCCTGAGGGAGCTGTGGGCTCTGTAGTTTGGAGAGGAGGAGCCTGAGAGGTGACCTCATTGCTGTTGCTAAAGATGTGCAGGGTGAGTGCCCAGAGGCTGGAGCCAGGCTCTGCTGGGTGATCCCCAATGACAGCACCAAGTGAAACCCAGAACCATACTCTACAAGGGTCACCCCTAAACAATAGCCCCAAGCTCCACATTCACGTTTGGGGACTCCACCACCTCTCTGGGCAGTACATTCCAATACCTGACCACTCTTGCCCTGAAAAAATGCTTCCTACTGTCCAGGCTAAACCTACCCAGTGGCAGCTTGAGGCTATTCCCTCTTGTTCTATCATTAATTACCTGTCAGAAGAGACCAGCAGCAGCCTCTCCACAAGTTCCTTTCAGGTAGTTGTAGGCAGCCATGAAGTCTCCCTTCAGCCTTCTCTCTTTCACACTAACCATCCCCAGCTCCTTCAGTCTCTCTCCATCAGATTTATTCTCCAGGCCCTTCACAGCTTCCTTGCCCTCCTCTGCCCTGGCTCCAGCACCTCCACATCTCTTTTGTACTGAGGTGCCCCAAACCGGACACAATACTCCAGGTGTGGCCTCCCCAGAGCTGAGTCCCAGGGGACAATCTCCTCCCTGCTCCTGCTGGACACAGCATTGCTGATCCCAGCCAAGATGCCTTTGGCTTTCTTGGCCACCTAGGTACGCTCCCTGCTCCTCTTCAGCTGCTTGTCTATTAGAGCCCCCAGTTCCCTTTCTGCCAGCAGCTTTCCAGCCACACTGCCCCAAGGCTGTAGCAATACTTGGGGTTGCTGTGCCCCAAGTGCAGGACCTGGCTTGTAGTTAACAAATTGCTTTCTCTTTTCATTTAACCCTGAAGAATTCCCTCAGGAGAACGCTGTGAATTAATGGATGTGTCACAGGAAGCCTTCACACTCTAAGGAAACTCAGTTAGATATGAATCTGACTCTCGTTTCCTGGCTTTTTCTATTCCCAATAGGAGAATAATCACCAGTATGCTGAACTTCTATGCTTTTGGAAGAGGAGTATGTATTTTTGCTGGAATAGTTTCAGGAGAACATTATGAGTCTGTAATATATTCAATCAGCCTAAATTTTATTATATATACATGTTAATGCTTGGCCTCAATGAAAGAGATGGCACAGCTGCTATCCTAGGCCCCCACAATGCCTGCTTGCTTGTGGGCCTCCAGTGCATACCCTGCATGCAATATTGTGTTTGTCATTAAGAGCTTCCAAAAAATGACTGCATTAGCTCACTCTCAATTTTCTTTCCTGCTGGCCAGAGAGTACTCAAAATTATTCATACTTTCCTTAAGCAGTGCTTTAAAAGGAGTGTCAGTCAGAAAATTCATAGAATGGTTTGGGTTGGAAAGGACCTTAAAGATCATTTAGATCCAACTCTCCTGCCATGGGCAGGGACACCTCTCAATAGACCACATTGCTCAGAGGCTTATCCTGTTTGGCTTTGAACACTGCCAGGGAGAGAGCATCCACAACTTCTGCGGAGCTGGGCCCATGACAAACTCATGAGGTTCAACAAGACCATGTGCAAGGTCCTGCAGCTGGGGCAGGGCGATCCCAAGCACGGATATAGGCTGGGCAAGGACTGGCTTGAAAGCAGCCCTGAAGAAAAGGACCTGGGGGTGCTGGGGGAGGAGAAGCTCAGCAGGAGCCAGCAGTGAGCACTTGCAGCCCAGAGAGCCAAGCAGAGCCTGGGCTGCAGCAAGAGAAGTGTGGCCAGCAGGGCCAGGGAGGGGATTCTCCCCTCTGCTCCGCTCTGGTGAGACCACACCTGTGTCCAGTTGTGGAGCCTCTGTTCCAGGAAGGAGCTGGAGGTGCTGGAAGGTGTCCAGAGAAGGGCCACGACTATGAGCAGAGGGCTGGAGCTGCTCTGTTGTGAGGACAGACTGAGGGAGCTGGGGCTGTTCAGTCTGGAGAAGAGAAGGCTCCCAGGAGACCTAATTGTGGCCTTCCAATACCTGCAGAGGGCTCCAAGAAAGCTGGGGAGGGACTTCTGAGGGAGTGATAGGACTGGGGAGAATGGAACAAAACTAGAAATGGGTAGATTGAGATTGGATGTTAGGAAGAAGTTGTTCCCCATGAGGGTGGTGAGAGACTGGCACAGGTTGCCCAGGGAGGTGGTGGACATCTCATCCCTGGAGGTTTTTGCAGCCAGGCTGGCTGTGGCTGTGAGCAACCTGCTGTAGTGTGAGGTGTCCCTGCCCATGGCAGAGGGATTGGAACTGGGTGATCCTTGAAGTCCCTTCCAACCCTAACAATTGTATGATTCTATGATTCTCTGGGCTTTTCCTTAGGAAAACTCAAAACTCAGTAGCCTGTGTGGGTTCTCAGCTTGACTATATGCTTCCTACATGGTTGGTGTTGCAGGAATATGCAGAATAGTTGCTGTCATGGGCAGCAGAAAGTGACCTGTTGGCCAGGCTGAACCTGGAGAAGGAAGTTTCTGGAGACACAGCAGAGAAGGGACTTTATAATGAAGAACAATGGAAACCATGTCACTAATTATGTGCCAAAGGAGAATGATCATTCTCCTATCACCTGAAGTTGTTGCAAGGAGATTGCTGAAGCTGTGTCTAAAAGAAACCACCAAAAGGATCCTAAGGAGACTGCTATCCTTAGGAGTATAGGTACCATGCCAAGTACAGTGTGCATGTCTCTGTGGCTGCCCTTTGGCTGGTAGTACACCAGCAAAGGAACAACATGAGACACCTTCATTCAACTCTTCTCTGGAATTATTTTATAGGTGGTTTACTCAAAAATTTCCCTTCTGTTTTTGGCATGAGTTGCAATGAGGGTGGTTGGTGAATCCCTGGAACAGGTTCTCCAGAGTGGTAGTAGAAGCTCTATCCCTGGAATCACTCAAGGTCAGGTTAGACAGAGCTAGTTAAAGATGTCCCTGCTCACTGCAGGGAGATGGGCTGGATGACTTTTAAAGGCCTTTTCCAACCCAAAGCATTTATCACTCTATGAATATGAATGGCCCTGTGTTGCAGAGGTTCAGAGAAAGCAATGCTGCTGTCAGCTCAGAATCACCCAGGAACTCAACAGAGCTGGTTTGGTGCCCTGAGCTTCATGCTTTAGCTATTGCCAGGTGCTGTGTATAGCCAAACAGTTGATCAAAAGGCTGTTGAGAAGATCACACATAAGAAGCCTTTAATTCATTTCCATTCACCCCAATATTGTACCAATCCAGATGTGGTCTGGAGGCATTGGTGTGTTCTGGGTGCAATTGGGATGGGCCTGGGAATTTAACTTGCAGTAGCCAAGTGTGAAGAATTTTAGCCAGGTAAATGAGATAAAGAAGACTGTATTAAATCCAGAGAGATCAGCGCTGTATTGTCAGCACTGACATTTATCAGCACAGGACAAAAAAGTATCACAGTATCACCAAGGTTGGAAGAGACCTCAAAGATCATCGAGTCCAACCTGTAACCACAGACCTCATGACTAGACCATGGCACCAAGTGCCACATCCAATCCCCTCTTGAACACCTCCAGGGACGGTGACTCCACCACCTCCCTGGGCAGCCCATTCCAATGACTAATGACTCTCTCAGTGGAGAACTTTCTCCTCACCTCAAGCCTAAACTTCCCCTGGCACAGCTTGAGACTGTGTCCTCTTGTTCTGGTGCTGGTTGCTAGAGAGAAGAGACCAACCCCTTCCTGGCTACAACCACCTTTCAGGTAGTTGTAGAGAGCAATGAGGTCACCCCTGAGCCTCCTCTTCTCCAGGCTAAGCAACTCCAGCTCCCTCAGCCTCTCCTCATAGGGCTTGTGCTCAAGGCCTCTCCCCAGCCTTCTTGCCCTTCTCTGGACATCCTCAAGTGTCTTGATGTCCTTCTCAAACTGAGGGGCCCAGAACTGCAATCACAGAATCAAAGAATCAAAGAACTGGACACAGGACTCGAGGTGTGGCCTAACCAATGCAGAGTACAGGGGCACAATGACTTCTCTGCTCCTGCTGGCCACACTATTCCTAATGCAGGCCAGGATGCCATTGGCCTTCTTGGCCATCTGGGCACACTGCTGGTTCATGTTTAGGTGGCTGTCAGTCAGCACCCCTGGGTCCCTTTCTGTTTGGCAGCTCTCCATCCACTCTGACCCCAGCCTGTAGCTCTGCATGGGGTTGTTGTGGCCAAAGTGCAGCACCTGGCACTTGGACTTGTTGAATGCCATCCTGTTGGACTCCACCCATCTGTCCAGACTGTCAAGGTCCCTCTGCAGAGCCCTTCTACTCTCTAACAGATCAACATCTGCTCCCAACTTGGTGTCATCTGCAAATTTGCTGATGACTGTCTCGATCCCCTCATCCAGATCATCGATGAAGATATTAAAGAGGATGGGGCCTGATAGTTTCCCTTTGTGCTGCAGCTTCCAAGCTCTCTCCTGCGTATTTAGCTGCTGGTTTGTAATAAAGCCTGTGTGCCAGTGCCATCAGGGCTTGAGCAAGCACTGAGAATCAGCTAGCTTCATGTCATAATCAAAGCAAGATGAGTGTCAGAGGCTCTACAAAAATATATGGCAGCAGCTGTTTGTAAGAAAAAATAAACAGCCAAATGTATCATGTGTAGCAAGTTGTAGTCATAGGCTCACAGGATGTTAGGGTTGGAAGAGACCTCTGGAGAACATCAAGGTCTCTTCCAGAGACCTCTGCCCACCCCTGAGCAGGGCCACAGAACCCAATGCAGGTCACACAGGAACACATCCAGAGAAGGAGACTCCACAACCTCTCTGGGCAGCCTGTTCCTCACAGTGCAGAATTTCCTCCTCATGTTGAGGTGGAACCTCTTGTGCTGGAGTGTCTATCCATTGCCCCTTGTCCTATCCCAGGGTGCAACTGAGCAGAGCCTGTCCCCTCCCTCCTAACCCCCAGCCCTCAGATATTGATAGACATTGATTAAATCCCCTCTCAGTCTCTCTTCTCCAGACTTAAAAGCCTCAGGGCTCTCAGCCTCTCCTCACAGGGCTGTCTTTGCACAGCATTTCACTTTAAGGCTCAGATTTCCTTGCATTTGCTCCTAGTTAAACAAGTGCAAAGCTTTTTTTTTTTTTTTTTTTTTTTTTTGCTTGTTTTCACAGTGTATTCTCATTTTTGTATTGTTATATCACTTCATTTTGGCAGGGACCAAAATAATTTGTTGTACAAGAACATACAGAATCATTCATGCATTTCCTGGCAGCTACTATTACACTGATGGCTCTCTGTGAAGCTCTTCCATTTGCTATTGTTCTGTAAATTTAAAGAATAATCTTATAAGTATTTTGTTTTACCTTTTTTTTTCCCCCCAATTATCCATGGTCTAGCAAGGGGTTTTTAAAGCCAAACCTCTGCTATGGTTTTTAACTCTTTTTCTCTTTGAAGATATATATAAATATATATGTATAAAATATATAATGGGTATATATATTATATGTACACATATATGCATATATATGTATATACATATATATAATATATATATAATATATATATACACACACCCCCACATCAAACAAACAAAAAAACAGCAAACAAAACAAAGCAAAACAAGAACAACAAAGAAAATTGAACAAAACCAAACACAAAACATAACCAAACCCACTACCTTGGTTATTTCTGAGTAACTGCAGAGTCCAACAGGATGGCATTCAACAAATCCAAGTGCCAGGGGCTGCACTTTGGCCACAACAACCCCATGCAGAGCTACAGGCTGGGGTTGGAATGGCTGGAGAGCTGCCAAACAGAGAGGGACCTGGGGGTGCTGATTGACAGCTGCCTAAACATGAGCCAGCAGTGTGGCCAAGAAGGCCAATGGCATCCTGGCCTGCATCATGAACACTGTGGCCAGCAGGAGCAGGGAAGTCATTGTGCCCCTGTACTCTGCATTGGTTAGGCCACACCTTGAGTCCTGTGTCCAGTTCTGGGCCCCTCAGTTTGAGAAGGACATTGAGACACTTGAACGTGTCCAGAGAAGGGCAACGAGTCTGGGGAGAGGCCTTTAGCACAGCCCTGTGAGGAGAGGCTGAGGGAGCTGGGGTTGCTTAGCCTGGAGAAGAGGAGGCTCAGGGGTGACCTCATTGCTCTCTATAATTGCATGAAGGGTGGTTGTAGCCAGGAAGGGGTTGGCCTCTTCTCTCTAGCACCCAGCACCAGAACAAGAGGACACAGTCTCGGGCTGCACCAGGGGAAGTTTAGGCTGGAGGTGAGGAGAAAGTTCTTCACTGAGAGAATCGTTCACCATTGGAATGTGCTGCCCAGGGAGGTGGTGGAGTCACCGTCCCTGGAGGTGTTCAAGAGGGGACTGGATGTGCTACTTGGTGCCATGGTGTAGTCATGAGGTCTGTGGTGCCAGGTTGGAGTTGATGATCTTTGAGGTCTCTTCCAACCTTGGTGATTCTGTATGTGTGTTCTGTTTGTGGTCTCCCTATTGAATGTCTATCCCCAAGAGGGAGTTGCAATCAATCTTTTGCCGGACAAAATGGTAAAGCAAAACAAGATTTAGGAACTTGAAACAATCACTTGAACAGTGATTGTTGTCACTGATGATGCTTTTGATATAAGCTGCAATATGTCTAATTGAAATATTCCTAGAATAATGACAAAATGCTCACTATAAGGGCAGAGAAGTGCCTAGGACTGCTTTCATCCATCAAATATCTGAATGCTGAAGTAAATCAGAGCAATCCACAGTAAACTGATTAGGGATCGAGGAGAACAGTTAGGTAAAAGAGTTCAACTTGAATGAAAATGAGGTGATGTTTTTTAATGCTGGCTTCAGGTTCCATTTTTCCTGCAGGCACTTCCTTGAAAATAAGTGCAGCCCCTTCTTTAAAATCTTTTCTTTTGATCAATGTTTTTTTTGCAGCAGTTGAGCTTAGGTTATTCATTGTAGTGACAACAACGTCGATGAACTCATTTGGCCTTAATGATTTGATTCTGACAGCAGCTGCTAATTCTGCCTGCCATGAGACCTAAGGTTTTTCATATGAGGGTAAAAGTTAGAAGTGGTTCCTGGAATGGCTGACAGGGTAGATTAGTGCTGCTGAGCCCGATAGGAAAAGGTCACTGCTGCCGTACACAAGGGAAGGTTGTCACTGAGGGAGGTGGAGCTGCATGCAGCCTACAAAGAGGTTTGGACTTGGGCAAACTAGTCATTGGCAGGTATAAGTAGGACTTGCTTATTATCTCCTCCTTATCTTTGCCTACCAGCACTGCTCCTGGCTTCTAATCCTTGCAGCCAGGTGGCTGTCATGTCAGTCGGATTGTCACTGCTCTCCTTCCTTCGTCCTCTCCCAACATTATTTGTTTGTGATGTTTCCAAATAGAAAATCTGGAGCAAGCATGGCACTGCTACCCGAGCAAGGGAAAATCAAGGACCGGTTTTTGGGGTTTTTTTGTGTTTGTTTTTTTCTTTATTTTTGAAGTTGCATACAGTTTTCTGTGCTTATCTATATCTCACTGAGAATCCGTGCTCAATCCTAATAACATTTGCATTCCCACTTGAATGGGAGCACCCAAAGATCTCATTAGTTGGCACTTTAAATTATTAGTTCTCTAAAGATTCAAAGAGTACTGTAGCATGTAGTGGCCTTAGGAGACAATTTCACAGAAATCACAGAATCAACCAGGTTGGAAAAGGCCTCAGAGATCATCAACTCCAACCTGTCACCCAACACCATCTAATCAACTTAACCATGGCTCCAAGTGCCACGTCCAATCCTTTTTTGAACACCTCAAGGGACAGTGACTCCACCATCTCCGTGGGCAGCACATTCCAATGGCCAATTACTCTTTCTGGGAAGAACTTTCTCCTCACCTCCAGCCTAAACCTCCCCTGGCACAGCTTGAGACTGTGTCCTCTTGTTCTGGGAGAAGAGACCAACCCCCACCTGGCTACAACCTCCCTTCAGGGAGCTGTAGAGAGCAAGAAGGTCTCCCCTGAGCCTCCTCTGCTCCAGAGGATCTAGTTTTGAAAAGTCTTCATCTTATGCTTGACACCCAGCCTTGCTGCAAGGAGCCCTTAGTACACATTATAAAAGGTAGGGGAAACCAAATGACTAGTCTGAAGAGCTAGGAAGCAGCGATGTTAGGTTTGGAACATGAATATTCATCAGTTCTGGCTCCCCTAGAATAATCAAGCACAACCTTGCTTTGGGAAGAGCTGTCGGGTTTGACGTACCGTGCACTCAGACCCAGGCTTGGGAATGATTCACTTGGAAATGGAAGAAGCTTTTCAAGCAGCATTAAACAGAGCATTCTGGCAGTTTCCCATTAAATTTTCTTCAGTATTTGTAAAGTTCACTGATTTCAGAGAAATAAAAAGCAGTACTGTGGAAAAGATGGAGACTTAGGAATAAATCAACTCCTTCCCCCTTCAAACTCTGAAAATTGTAAGAGGCTTAAAAAAAATGCATTCAGCTAATATAAAAAGGTAAATTAATCTCTCTCATATCTGGGAGTGTTAGATAGAAGCACAGGCAATAGAAGACCTTCCTGGTTTCCCTGCACAGATGTATTCTTCACCATAATTTTTGGCACACTGCCTCTCAAGAGAGTGAAGAATATGCAGTAATTAGGGACAATCAGGGCATTTGATGATGTCCTTAACTTCTTAGGCATCATATTTTTAGACATCTCTGCTTGAATGTTGATAGCTGTCCAAATTCTACATGTCATATAAGGCAAAATGATGCAACATAATATAAGGAAATTAAGTATTTCAAACCACTCAGGAGTGCTGAAAACCCTCTAAGTTATGGTTTAATAACAAAGGAAATCTCATTTCTCTAAGGGAAAGTCCTAAGAAAATGCTGATTCCAAGGCAAAGAGGTCTAGGAATAATTTGTACCTTAGAACACAAAGAAGTGTGTTCATGTTTATTCTAATATACAAATGGATATTTGCATGATCCTTATGAATTCCTAATTCCATTTAAAAGACTAGCTAGGCTCAGCCCATAGTTGTGCTCTGCTTTATGAGATATATTCCATTTTTGTCAGCTGTGGTTTCTTCTCAACTTCAAACTTATTTTGTCAGAGTGGTTTGTATCACATTTTGTTTCGCTTCTTCCCCAAGAGACTTCTGCTTTTGCCCCTGTCCCAGGTAAGGGATTTGGAAAGGAAGGACTTCTAGTAATGGAACCATAAATAACACAGCGAACACTTTCTTCAGACAAACACTGGTAGAAGATTGTGTATCAGAAAAAAACAACCAAAAAGTCAGTCAAAAATTCATTATAAAAACTCAAAGTACTTGATAATGAATCATAGAATGTTAGAGGTTGGAAGGGACTTCCAGAGATCGAGTCCTACCCCTCTGCCAGCACAGGAGCGCCCAGGGTAGTCCACACAGGAATGCATCCAGGTGGGGTTTGAATGTCTCCAGAGAAGGAGACTCTACAACCTGGAGCTGGGGGTGTTCAGCCTGGAGAAGAGGAGGCTCCAGGGGCACCTAAGAGCAGCTTGCCAGTACCTGAAGGGGGCTACAGGAAGGATGGAGAGAGACTGTTTACAAAGGCCTGCAGGGACAGGACCAGGGGCAATGGCTTCAAACTAGAGCAGAGCAGATTGAGATTGGATGTGAGAAACAAGTTCTTTCCTATGAGGGTGGTGGAAGACTGGCACAGGTTGCCCAGGGAGGTGGTTGAGGCTCCTTCCCTGGAGATCTTCAGGGTGAGGCTGGAGGAGGCCCTGGGCAGGCTGATCCATTTGGGCATGTCCCTGCTGACTGCGGAAGGGGTCAGACTGGATGAGCTTTAGAGGTCCCTTCTGGCCCAGACCATTCTGTGATTCTATGAGTCTGTGATTCTGTGACTGGAGGTGCCACCTGAAGATCAGAACTGAACAAAGGATACAAAAGTGTCTTCATTAAGCCAGTGAGTTAGCAAAAGGTGGAGGAAGGTCAGAGGTCCTCTGACCTCTCTGGTTTTGTCCTTCTATGGAAAAAGTGACAAAGCATAGTGAGGTGATTGAAGAATTGCCTTCAAGCTGCTGCTGCTCCTTTACATTTACAGCTTCTGAAGATTGAAGCCATGTGGTTGAGAAAAGGGAGCAGTGTTTTTTCCAAGTATTTTTCCTGCATTACTGCAAAGGACAATGGTAGTTATGGCTTATTTCTTAGACATTAAATGCTTGTATGAAAGTTACTCTTCATAGTTGGTCCTATCTGTTGTATTTTTGCACAGCAGTCTTGATTGTTACCCAGCAAAAGGTTAGCTATACCTTTACTCCAGTTGTAGTCCTTCAGAACCATTTTAGGACATTTTGTGATTTTAATTTATGTCATTAATCCTGTACCTTCCTCTGGGAACTGAAACTGATTGGGGAGGGAATCTTAGGTATGAAAATGAAGGGAAGAACCTGTACTTGTTACAAACACTGGCTAGTTGTAGGAGAGCTGTGATCAGTAGTAGTACCTACTGTGTACTCTGCTTTGGGGGTGTCAGGAGGTACGTTTCCCCTGGTTGCCAGCCTGCAGCAGCTTGTTCTCACTGTGGCAGCACCCTCTGTCCTTTAATTTCTGATGCTTCTGGTAATTTTGTGTTGTCTGTCAGAGAGCAAAGATTATCTGAATTTGAGGTTAAGAGGGCAATCTCGGGTGAAAGGCAAGTACACAATGAATCAAGACAACAGCCTTTCTCTGCTAGAATTGCACAGCAGGATTTTTGCTGCAGGCTCTGTGCCACTACTTGTGGTGCCCTTTGTCTGAATCGTTTATGTTTGGGGTAGAGACAATGCAGCAGTTCAGCTCTCCAAACTCTATGCTCCCAGCTCATGTCTAGAGCTCTGACCTTTGTAGGTAACATCCACCCCTTTCTCATGCAGGATTTGAGCTTTGTGTACTTCTCCACTCCAATTCATCATATTTCCACGATCTCTTGCTGTCTGGTCTCTTGATGTCTTTGTTGCATCCTAATTCTTTCTGCCATATTTACAGATGTGTATTTTCCTTCTTAGTTCTAACAGCTGGTAAAAAGGACTTTTGTCCTTCCTCTTTGTCTTGGTCTGGAGGACTAGAGAGACTCAGTTATTTTTTGAACATTCGCATGTTACAAAATTAAAGGCACAAATGAGGCCAAATAGCAAAAAGCAAAGCTGTTTATTGAAGGAGAAAGAGAGAGAGAGAGAAGAACAGGAAAGTGTGGCCAGCAGGAGCAGGGAGGTCATTCTGCCCTGCGCTCAGCACTGGTTAGGCCACACCTTGAGTACTGTGTCCAGTTCTGGGCCCCTCAGTTTAAGAAGGACATTGAGACACTTAAACGTGTCCAGAGAAGGGCAACAAAGTTGGTGAGGGGTTTGGAACACAAACCCTATGAGGAGAGGCTGAGGGAGCTGGGGTTGCTTAGCCTGGAGAAGAGGAGGCTCAGGGAGACCTTCTTGCTCTCTACAACTACCTGAAGAGAGGTTGTAGACAGGCAGAGGTTGGTCTCTTCTCCCAGGCAATCAGCACCAGAACAAGAGGACACAGTCTCAAGCTGCGCCAGGGGAGGTTTAGGCTGGAGGTTAGGAGGAAGTTCTACACAGAGAGAGTGATTGCCCATTGGAATGGGCTGCCCGGGGAGGTGGTGGAGTCACCATCATGGGAGGTGTTCAGGAGGAGACTTGATAGAGTGCTTGGTTGCATGGTTTAGTTGATTAGGTGGTGTTGGATGATAGGTTGGATGTGATGATCTTGAATGTCTCTTCCAACCTGGTCTATTCTATTCTATTCTATTCTATTCTATTCTATTCTATTCTATTCTATTCTATTCTATTCTAATCATTGAAATACTACACCATATGCTAATCATATGGGGAAAAAGTTATCAATAATAAGGGATAACATAAAATAGATTCTTGAAACAAAACTTTAACAAAGATACTTGCTTGTTTCTTAAATCAAACTTATTTCATGTGACAGATCAAAATTGTACTGTTACTCATAATTTAATGCAAAATTAGAGTTAAAATATCATAGAATTATCAGGGTTGGAAGGGACCTCAAGGATCATCCAGTTCCAATCCCCCTGCCATGGGCAGGGACACCTCACACTACAGCAGGTTGCTCACAGCCACAGCCAGCCTGGCCTGAAAAACCTCCAGGCATGAGGCTTCCACCACCTCCCTGGGCAACCTGTGCCAGTCTCTCACCACCCTCACGGGGAAAAACTTCTTCCTAACATCCAATCTCCATCTACCCACTTCTAGTTTTGCTCCATTCCCCCCACTCCTATCACTCCCTGACACCCTCAAAAGTCCCTCCCCAATATGAGAAATCCCTTTAAAAAAAAAAAAAAAAAAAAAAAGGCAAATTTTGATCAAATCTCTGAAGATACAAAAATTAAGAAGAATAACTAATTTTGATGCATCCTAAAATTGTCAACATTCTTCCTAGCACAGTGGCAGATGTTTCCTGAAGGCATTGCTGCATTCTATTTTGTGAACAAACTTGCTTCAAAAAGAAAGAAGAACTTTAAAGCCTTTAGAAAGTTTTAGGCCTTCTTCTGGAAAACAGAATATTTCCCTTGGCTGTTTTTAGCTCAGCATTGAGGGAAGCAGCAGATTAAAAGCAGCCCTCTCAGCTGAAAGGGAGGCAGCACTAATGTATCTCACTGTGAGTTCTCTCTTTCCAAGGGATGAAAATAACAAAATTGCTGATTGACTGCAAGAGGAGAATGTTGTCCATAGATTGAAGCTGCTCTTGACGCAGCTTGTCAGCATGGTATTGATTGCAGGTTTTAAAAGGGAGACTCCTTTCATCCTCTAGGCATCTGGAGCACAGCCCTGTGAGGAGAGGCTGAGGGAGCTGGGGTTGCTTAGCCTGGAGAAGAGGAGGATCAGGGGAGAACTTCTTGCTCTCTACAACTCTCTGAAGGGAGGTTGTAGCCAGGTGGGGGTGGTCTCTTCTCCCAGGCAGCCAGCACCAGAACAAGAGGACACAGTCTCAACCTGTGCCGGGGGAAGTGTAGGCTGGATGTTAGGAAGAAATTCTTCCCAGAAAGAGAGCTTGGCCATTGGAATGTGCTGCCCAGGGAGTCACCATCACTGGAGGTGCTTAAGCAAAGCCTGGATGACACACACAGTGCCATGGTCTAGTTGATTAGGTGGGGCTGGGTGATGAGTTGGACTTGCTGATCTTGGAGGTCTTTTCCAGCTTGGCTGACTCTGTAATTCAGGGTAGTGTCTGTTCTCCCTGTAGGCACATAAATAGCCAGTGTATTCACTCTCTTGACATGCTAGGATAGAGAAAATGTTTAAGGCATTGTGTCCTGGCTGTTTCTCAGGCATTCTGGATGACTGAGGAACATGCTAAGGTCAGCACCAAGGGGCAGAAAGAGAATTTGGTGGTAAGGCCAAACAGGAAGGGGTGAATGGTGGTGACAAAAGACTTCTGGCTGGTCTTCCCTAGAGCAGCTCAGCTGTGCACATGTGCTTGCAAAACAGTAGTGGCAGATTGTTATGGTTTGAGGTTGATGCTTCAGCCTGGTGTCTTAATTATAAACAAGAACAGAAAAATTCCAGAGACTTTGAGTAGGAAATTGAGGAGCCCAGAACTGGACACAGGACTCAAGGTGTGGCCTAACTAGTGCTGAGCACAGGGCAGAATGACTTCCCTGCCCCTGCTGGCCACACTGTTCCTGATGCAGGCCAGGATGCCCTTGGCCTTCTTGGCCCCCTGGGCACACTGCTGGCTCATGTTCAGCTGCTATCAATCAGTACCCCCAGATCCCTCTCTGCCTGGCTGCTCTCCAGCCACTCTGTCCCCAGCCTGTAGCACTGCATGGGGTTGTTGTGGCCAAATCAATTGTGAGATGCAAAATCCTCCCGAAGTGATAGCCACTGCACAAAAGCAGATGTACAGATGCACTGCTGTTCTTTTTAGCTGTGAAGGATTTTACTTGGGATATGCTGAATGCATCCATCTGGAAATGTCCGTGGCGTGAGGCTCTATCCATGGCCTCAGAGTAATTCAGGATTAATGCTTCAGTGCTTGCCTTGTTGTGGGTATGACAGGTAATGCATTGCTCTTGCCAAGGAGAAGGTGGTGATGTATGAGTCCAACTGGCTGTGTTTTCATTTAGCTATGAGGAGAGAATTGTTGTTACGAAATTTACAGCCCCTGGAAGTTTTTGCTTTGATTGGAGGCTTGGACTTTGGCTCTCACAGTCTGTGGATTGAAGCAAAGCATTGATTTCATGAATTCTGTGCCATCTTGAAGGTGTCTATGCAGGCTCAGTGTAGTTGTTTTATGAATAATAGGCAGCTGAACTCACAGTAAAAGATTTAAAACTAAATCATTCGTGATGAATTGAAGGAGAACATTTTCCAGCTGATGTATTGGCACGCTAATAAGGAGTTGCTCTGAGAAAAACAGTCCAATTATTTTCTTGTCTCTTCTTCTTAATGAGCTAAGAGATCATTTCTGTTCTGAAAAGTCAACGAGGGGAGCAGTTTTAAAGTCTTTATTTTAGGCTGCATCATGTCTTAGTCTTCTCCTGAAATACAGGTGCCAGAGAGGATGGCTCATGGCGGCAGCCTGCGTGTTAATATTCCCTTCACTGCTATTCTGTAGAGAAGCAATATCCACCTCCAGGGAGGTGTTGTGGAGACTGATTTATATATTATGTTCAACACTTATGGGTTTTTTGGGGGGATGACTGACTAACTTAAGGACAGAATGATGGTCAGTGAGCTGTGTCTTCCACATGCAGGGTATGTATGAACAGATGAAGGTGTCTTGGTCCAGGGGAAGGAGAGAAACTTGGTTCTTGTTTGAACATTCCTGTGTTATGAAATTAAAGGCACAAACGAGGCCAAGTATCAAAAGTGAGGCTCTTTATTGAAGGAGAAAGAGGGAGGAAGAGAGAAAGGGAGGAAAAGAGAGAGGGAGGGAGAGAGAGAAGAAGAGCGAGAAAGAGGGAGAAGGAAAGGGAGAGAGAGGAAAAAAATGTAGAGAGAGAGCAGGAAGGAATTATATTACCACACCACCCACTACCACGTCCCTTCCCAAGACAATTTAGGCCTGAGGAAGGGTGCTGCCACTTTGGCTTGGAGGAGATGTCATCCTTGTTCACTTTTGTTGTCCTCCTCTGGAGGAGGGGAGGGAGAGATCCTAAAGTCCAAGGCTTTCTCTGAGCAGCCTCTAGCATGTGGTGTCTTCAGATGTCTTCTCCAGGAGTTCTTCTTTTCTTCATGGTGAAGAGAGGGTTTCTGGGCTGTGGCTTCCAGGCTGCATAGTGATGTCTCTCTCTCTCTCCCCCTGAGCTGCTAAGGCTCAGTGTCTTTTACTCAGTTAATGGCAGTTCCCCCTGTCCCACAGCCCAGTCCCATCAATGCCTATGTGACTGCCAGGTGTGCTCTCAGTGGGCAGAGCTGACCCAGCAGGCAGGTCCTTCACAACAATCTTCTCTTCTGTTGGCCATTCCAGAGGGGCTTTTCACCATCCCCTCCCTGGGCAGCAAGGAGCAAAGGTGATTTGTCTTTGTTGATTCACATCAAGAAAGACAAGATTCAGTCTTGTCTTGAGCTTAGGTGAACTAAGCTCAAACTTTCTACTGTGGGTATCTAACTACTCTGCTTCACTGATATTTCTCCAGTCTTTTCTACTTACCCTTTGGATGTAGCTGCTTTTGTCTGGTTACTACCTAGGACATTAAATGTCAACCTTTGGTTTCCTTACTCACATTTTATGTAGGCACCTTGTGCATGACAGACACAAATTGTCTTACACTCCTGGTAGCCACTGCTCACTTCGCAGGTGACTGAATTTGGGGACGTTTTTTAGGGCACTACTGGCCAATTTGATTAGCTACCCAGTATAGCTGAGGGTATCCCAGTCCTAGCCACTGCACTGGAGTGGTCTACTGGCATTTTATTGTCAATCATGGAAGCAGGCTGTATTAATCAAAACAATTGCCTATGTTCCTCTTACCTTTACTCTTTCTATGAACAACAGTGTAGAGACATCCAGAGGGTCTATAAGAGGGACATGGAGACCTGCATCATCTGAGGATATGTATTAACATAACACAGCCAGCCACGAGCAGCCAGGGGAAGAAATAACACCTCACTGCTGGCCTTTAATCTGCTCTTAGTATGATTTGTAGAGTCACAAACATACACTCAGGACTTCAGATTCTGTTTCACCTCAAACACTACTCTTTTGTCATGACCTTGGTTATCCTCTAAGGCCATTCCTGCTAGCACCAAAACCACGTGTGGGCAGTGCCCTGTCTGTTTCCACTGTGGCAGTGAATGATGTAAAAGTGCTTGAAAGTCTTTTCCCATGTTGAAAGCTCAAGAGCTGCTACAGAAAGCAAGTAAAAGGTTGTTTTGCTCAATGTATTTGTTCAGATTCCCTGAATGCCAAATCCATACACAGGTCCCTGGGGTTATGTGAATTCCACTGGCATTAGCAAAAATATGAATAAGGGTTTCTCCTTCCTAAGCAAGATGCATGAGGATCATAGGTCTTCTACTGTGGTCTAAAGCACTTCTTGTGCAGTACAAAGCATGTGACAAATAAAGGATTATTTTTCATTCAGAGTTACAAACCTCCCTAGGCAGAAGAGTTACTCTAACTAAATCAATGCTTTAAGAGGGAAGGGTTTGGATTTTTTTTATTTTATTGTATTTTTCAAAGCTGTACTCTTCCAGCTGTGACTCCTGCCTCTGCTTGCAAAAATGGCTGCTGAACCAAGGGAAAAGTACCAGCAATGGGGTCTCCCCAGAGCAGAGTCAAGGGAGGCAATTCACAGGATCACAGCATCAGAGGCTCACAGGATGTTAGTCGCTGGAAGGGACCTCTGGAGATCATCGAGTCCAAGCCCCCTGACAGAGCAGGACCAGAGAATCCAGCACAGGTCACACAGGAACACATCCAGATGGGGCTTGAAAGTCTCCACAGAAGGAGACTCCACAACCTCTCTGGGCAGCCTCTTCAAGTGCTCTGTGACCCTCCCAGTGAAGAAGTTCCTCCTCATGTTGAGGTGGAACCTCCTGTGCTGGAGTTTCTATCCGCTGCCCCTTGTCCTATCCCAGGGTGCAAGTAAGCAGAGCCTGTCCCCTCCCTCTTGACCCCCAGCCCTCAGATATTTATAGACATTTATTAAATCCCCTCTCAGTCCTCTCCAGACTGAACAGCCCCAGGTCTCTCAGCCTCTCCTCACCAGGCAGTGTTCCAGTCCCTTCAATATCCTTGTAGCCCTCCCTTGGTTTCTCTCCAGCAGATCCCTGTCCCTCCTGAACTGGGGAGCCCAGAACTGGATGCAATATTCCAGGGGAGGTCTCAGTAGGGCAGAGTAGAGGGGGAGGAGATCCTCCCTGGATCTGCTGGACACACTCCTCTGAATGCACCCCAGGACAGCCATTGGCCTTCTTGGCCCCCAGGGCACATTGCTGTCCCATGCAGAACTGTCTGCAACTAGAGACTACTTCAATTTTATGAAACAAGTACTGTGAAATATGAATATTTTAGGTAACCATGGAGCTAACACAGATTGTTAGTGCCTCTTCCATCATATACCTTCAGGTTTGTTGCCCTCCTATAGCAGTGCATTTGGTATCTTCAGCCATCACACAAAGCATACAGAAAAATTCGTTGCATATTACTGCAGGCCTACATTATGTAGGGTGTGATCAAGTCTTGCCTGGCCTATTAATTGCATCCTTGCCCTAGGGATCTTTTGCTTTTCTGCCTGCAGTGTGAAATGATGCCTTAGAGTTCAGTATCTTCAGCCTGTGCACTCAGAATTGGATTATTTTCAAGCAAAGAAAACCAAGAACTTGTGGAATGCGAACACAGAACTGTCACAGGCACAGCTGAGTACAATTTATCTTTCCATTTGAGGCAATACTGGTGGGAATACATTTCTAATTTGTGTTCAGCTCTAGATACTGCTGTTAAGCACTGGGCACTGTGTCTCCAGACACCTTGCTATTTCTAGAACATCTGCATGGCAGAAAGGTCAATGTGAGGACTGTTGTGGAGAGACCTTTTCAGTACTAACACAGACTAAAAAGCAAGACAGAGTGAGAGTGGAGACTAACCAATTGTGTAGATGGCAAGTTGTGAATTCCTCAACCTCATCAAGTACTTGATGTGATCAAGAAGTTGGAACTTTGCTTAAAGCATTTGCAGCAGTTTGTGAAGCACTGGAATGTGTATAACATTCATAACCACCTTCAGCAATTAGAGACAATTAGGAAGTCTTCTCCATCAGAAGTGTTATTTCTTTACAGAATCATAGAATCACCAAGGTTAGAAGAGACCTCAAAGATCATCAAGTCCAACCTGCCACCATAGACCTCATGACTAGACCATGGCACCAAGTAGCACATCCAGTCCCCTCTTGAACACCTCCAGGGATGGTGACTCCACCACCTCCCTGGGCAGCCCATTCCAATGGCAAACGACTCTCTCAGTGAAGAACTTTCTCCTCACCTTGAGCCTAAACTTCCCCTGGTGCAGCTTGAGACTGTGTCCTGGTGCTGGTTGCTAGAGAGAAGAGACCAACTCCCTCCTGGCTACAACCCCCCTTCAGGTAGTTGTAGAGAGCAAGAAGGTCTCCTCTGAGCCTCCTCTTCTCCAGGCTGAACAATCCCAGCTCCCTCAGCCTCTCCTCACAGGGCTGTGCTCTTGCTTCAGAACAGTCAAGAACAGTTCAGATTTGAAAGATGAAGGCCAGAATTAGTGGAGGCTTAGCTACTGCAAATAACCTCTGTTATAGTTATTAATTGTAATAACCATAATGTGGCTCTGAGCAACCTGATACAGTGTGAGGTGTCCCTGCCCATGGCAGGGGGTTGGAACTGAATGATGCTTGAGGTCTCTTCCAACCCTGACAATTCTGTGATTCTATGCATATGAGGCAGGAGTTATGAAACTATAATTTTTATTGTCCCAGAAAATATCTGCCCTAAAATATGTCCAAAATTTAGACTTCTTTTTCAGGTAGGGATGTTCAGTAGGGAGATACTATCACAACAAGGGATTATTAACAATTTCAAACAATTTAGAAAGTTCAGAAAAGTTGGACAGGTTAAGCACAGGGGAGAGCTTTTCCTCACTTATAAATCGGCCAGCTGAATCCCAGAAAATTTAGGAAAGTGAGGCTGAGAGAGCTGAACTGCAGCTGGGCTGGGGCAATCCCAGGCACTGATAGAGGCTGGGCAGGGACTGGCTTGAGGGCATCCCTGAAGAAAAGGACTTGGGGGTGCTGGTGGATGAGAAGCTCACCAGGAGCCAGCAGTGAGCTCTTGCAGCCCAGAGAGCCAAGCAGAGCCTGGGCTGCAGCAAGAGAAGCGTGGCCAGCAGGGCCAGGGAGGGGATTCTCCTCCTCTGCTCCACTCTGCTGAGACGCCACCTGCACCTCTGTGTCCAGTTCTGGAGCCCCTGTTCCAGGAAGGAGCTGGAGGTGCTGGAAGGTGTCCAGAGAAGGGCCACGACTATGAGCAGAGGGCTGGAGCTGCTCTGCTATGGAGACAGACAGAGACAGTTGGGGCTGTTCAGTCTGGAGAAGAGAAGGCTCCCAGGAGACCTTCTTGTGGCCTTCCAGGATCTGAAGGGGGCTCCAAGAAAGCTGGGGAGGGACTTTTGAGGGTGTCAGGGAGAGATAGGACTGGGGGAATGGAGCAAAACCAGAAATGGGTAAATTGAGATTGGATGTTAGGAAGAAGTTGTTCCCCATGAGGATGGTGAGAGACTGGCACAGGCTGCCCAGGGAGGTGGTGGAAGCCTCATGCCTGGAGGATTTTAAGGCCAGGCTGGCTGTGGCTGTGAGCAAGCTGCTGTAGTGTGAGGTGTCCCTGCCCCTGGCAGAGGGGTTGGAACTGGATGATCCTTGAGGTCCATTCCAACCCTGATAATTCTATGATTCTAAATCAGAGAGTAGCACAGCATGCTTTTAGATCACTCCATTTATTACCTCTCTAGACAAATGTGTCTGTTTGCTTTAAATACTGAGTAGGAATTATTCAGCCAGTTAGAACCCAGTGGGGGATTCACAACACAGGAATCTCACATGGCATGGGGGGAACCTCCATGTGCAGCCCCTGGCCTGCAGCAGGACAGAGTGCCCTTATCAGCTCCTTGAAGAATTAAAAATGCTCAATGAAAAATATAGAAATCAAAAATCCCCACAAAGCAACAGTATAGATGAGTAGTGCTTCAGAGATGGGTCTTAGATGACTGTGGGCACCCTATAAGGTATGATATTGTAATTCTTTGATATTAAATTCAGTTATTATTGTGTATATTATCTGGAAATACAGCAGAAGGCATATTTAGCTGTAGTCCTCGTACTCACCAATGAAAAGTGCAGCACTACAATCACAGAATCACAGAATGGTCCAGGCCAGAAGGGACCTCCAAAGTTAATCCAGTCCAACCCCTGCAGTCAGCAGGGACATCCCCAACTGGATCAGGCTGCCCAGGGCCTCCTCCAGCCTCACCTGGAAGATCTCCAGGAAGGAGCCTCAACCACCTCCCTGGGCAACCTGTGCCAGTCTTCCACCACCCTCATAGGAAAGAACTTGTTCCTCACATCCAATCTCAATCTGCTCTGCTCTAGTGTGAAGCCATTGCCCCTGGGCCTGTCCCTGCAGGCCTTTGCAAACAGTCTCTCTCCATCCTTCCTGTAGCCCCCTTCAGGTCCTGGCAGGCTGCACTTAGGTCTCCCTGGAGCCTTCTCTTCTCCAGGCTGAACACCCCCAGCTCCCTCAGCCTGTCCTTGTAGCAGAGCTGCTTCAATCCCCTGATAATTTTCATGGCACTCCTCTGGACCCTCTCCCTCAGCTCCATGTCCTTCCTGTGTTGAAGGCTCCAGACCTGCACACAGTACTCCAGGTGAGGTCTCAGCAGAGCAGAGCCAAGTGGCAGAATCACCTCTCTGGCTCTGCTGGCAATGCTGCTTTGGATGCAGCCCAGGCTGTGATTTGCCTTCTGGGCTGCAAGCTCACGCT
Source organism: Picus viridis (assembly GCA_033816785.1). Classification (NCBI taxonomy): domain Eukaryota; kingdom Metazoa; phylum Chordata; class Aves; order Piciformes; family Picidae; genus Picus; species Picus viridis. Next base: position 12,464,461 of record CM066567.1, read on the forward strand.
GCCTGCTCCTGTCCAGCTTCTCATCCACCAGCACCCCCAAGTCCTTTTCCTTAGGGCTGCTTTCTCTCACCTCCTCCCCCAATCTGCATTGATAATGAGGACTGTTCTGGCCTCTGAAATATGTTTATCTTGTCCCTGAGCTAACTTACTTGGTGTGATCTTCTCCCTTTCACAAGGCGAAGGTAATGCTTGCTGCATTTGCTGTGATATGAGACTTGTGCACTGAACTTCCTGGGGCATCAGCATGTATTTTTGTATCACGCTGCTGCCATGGCTTCCTAAATCCTTCCATGAAGAGGTACACAAGTGAATTTAATCTCCCAAACCCCCACATCTGAAATAAGGATGCACAGAAATTCTCTCTGTTGGCTCTGAATGCCTGGTAGCAATATTACTGAGCTCTAACTTGACTATGAGATTGATTCTAGGTTATGTGTAAAAGGAATCACAAGGATGCTAAGTAATTCATCTTGTTTGTTGGACTTTAGGAGCGTGCCTAAAAAAGCAGAGATACCAAACTGTCTCTCTCCAGAAGTTATGTGTCTAGAACAGGCTTTATCAAACCTTTCCTCTCTAGGAGAGGTAAATACATAAAGAGACATCTTCAGTGGAGAGCTCATCTCTCAAACCTGAGACATTTTAAGCCAAGGTGAGTTAGCTGCTAGGGGAGTCTGCTTCTTTCTAGTGGTTAGAAAGGACACATTTCAAATGAGGTATCTTTTATGTAACTGAAGCTATAGGAGATGAATTGCAGATGATAAGGTGAGTGTGGTAGTTCCAGGCAATGCCTTAAATTTTTTTTTTTTCAGCGATCTTGAACAGAAAGTAGTAAAATGTAAATAAATCACTGTTGGGTGTAAAAAAGAAAATAAAGATCATTCTAAACAATCCCATTGGAAGAGGTAAGGGACTAAATTGTCCCAAAACAATTTCTTTCTCTCCTGGCTTCTTCACTCTGGGAGAGATGCTAGCTTGCTTCTGCTTGGCCTTGGTGGCACTGCTTTTGTTGTGACTGGTATTAACTTCCCTGTTTCTGTCTCTTCTCCCTTTTATACAGGAGGGTAAAGGGGAGGCAGGGAGAGAGAAGCTAGTAGCTTCCTCTGGTCTTTGAACAGGGGTGTCCTTGGGCTGTTTATCTGTTGTAAATCCCTGTCAATATTGTAACTCCTGGATATTTTGTACATATTCATTGCATTCCATTGCAGAGTGTAGCTTTGCTTGTAAATACAGCTTTCATTTGCTTCCAACGGGTTTGGCAAAGTTAATGTTGGGGGGGAATGTCAACCCACCACGTTACAAACTTAATTGTGTCTTTCAAAGTGTGGCCTGGGAATAATCCAAAACAAGATTAGCAGGTGAAGATGTAGTGGTGAAGATGAGAGGGACCTGGGGATGCTTATCGACAGCCGCCTGAACATGAGCCAGTGGTGTGTCCAGGTGGCCAAGAGGGCTAACGGCATCCTGGCCTGCATTGGGAGTGGTGTGGCCAGCAGGAGCGGGGAGGTCATTGTGGCCCTGTACTCTGCTTTGGTTAGGCCACACCTTAAGTGCTGTGTCCAGTTCTGGGCCCCTCAGTTTGGGAAGGACATCGAGACACTTGAATGTGTCCAGAGAAGGGCAACAAGGCTGGTGAGAGGCCTTGAGCACAGCCCTGTGAGGGAGGCCGAGGGAGCTGGGGTTGTTTAGCCTGGAGAAGAGGAGGCTCAGGGGCAACCTCATTGCTCTCTACAACTACCTGAAGGGTGGTTGTAGCCAGGAGGGGTTGGCCTCTTCTCTCTAGCGACCATCGCCAGAACAGGGGGACACAGTCTTGGGCTGCACCAGGAGTAGTTTGGGCTGGAGGTGAGGAGAAGTTTCTTCACCGAGAGAGTCATTCACCATTGGAATGGGCTGCCCGGGGAGGGGGTGGAGTCACCATCCCTGGAGGTGTTCAAGAGGGGATTGGACGTGGCACTTGGTGCCATGGTCTAGTCATGGGGTCTGTGGTGACAGGTTGGACTTGATGGTCTTTGAGATCTCTTCCAGCCTTGGCGATGCTGTGATACTGTGGTACTGTGATAGTGCAACTGGGACCATACTGGTGTGTACAGCAATAAGTTAAGAGTCATAAAGCTATGCCATGGAGAACCAACTTTGTAGAGAAAGGTCTGAGAAACACAGATCAACCTCCTTTCCTTTTGTGAGAGTAGGTAAATGACATGGAGACAAAAATAGCCTTTCTCTCATTTGCATCCTCTGCCTCAATCTCCCAAAGCAGAAGAGTTGACAGCCAGTGTTTCTTGAGAGATGTATAACTTGTTTTCTGTCAGCTCTGGTGACTGTGTTGTCAGGGAATCCAGTTTTGATGACAGTGCACCCGCTAGACAAAATCTAGAGACAAGAAAATAAAACTCTGGGAAATACTGACTTCCTGCTGGCAGCTGAGTAGGCTGCAGAAGAGATACTCCAGTTATTTTTCTGCAGTCTAGAAATCCATCAGGTCTTCTCCAAGCTATTACTAATGCTTTGGCTCGCAACACCAGATAGGTTTAACGGATTTCCCTGGCAGTGTGCTGAATGTGATTGCAATAAAGCATGAAACAACCTGTTTTAATGACTTGCACTACTTCTTGCTGGGGCCAGATGCCTGGCACCTGAGTCATTCATTAATCAAACAAGAAACCACTCGACAGAAAGTGAACTACTCAAAAGTCTGAAAACCAATATGCATTGTACACTAGGAAATATTGCTGGAATTTTTCTGGTAAACCTCATGAAGAATAAGTCATCACATCTAAGGATTTTGAGCTGCTTTCTGCCTATTGAAATGCCATCTGTAAAGTACATGTGCTTCTTTCTCTGCAGCTGGGATGACAGCAGCTCCGTTAGCAGTGGCCTCAGTGACACTCTCGACAACCTCAGCACAGATGATTTGAATACCACCTCATCTGTCAGCTCTTATTCCAACATAACTGCCTCTTCAAGGAAGAACACTCATGCCCAGGTGAGTAGGTTTTCCTTGCCCTTTCTTGCAACATCCCCCAGGCGTGCAGGATAGCAAAGAAAAAGGGCTGGTATCAATGCTTCTGAAGCTAATGAAATATTCATATTTCATTAACTCCTGGAAGAATCATAGAACTGTTAGGGTTGGGAGGGATCTCAAGGATCAGCCAGTTCCAACCTCCCTGCCACAGACAGGGACACCTCACACTACAGCAGGTTGCTCACAGCCACATCCAGCCTGGCCTGAAAAACCTCCAGGCATGAGGCTTCCACCACCTCCCTGGGCAACCTGTGCCAGTCTCTCACCACCCTCATGGGGAAGAAGCCCATGGACCCCACTGACTCAACTCTGACTCATGGGCTGATGCTTCAGATGCCCTGCTCCTGATGCATCCCACTGCTGAAGGTGCTGGTTGGCAAGACCCTGCTCTGCCTACCTATGGAAAGTCCTTGCTGGTCCCAGCCCCTGCTGCACTTTACCATACAATATGACTGTACTTGTGAGATGTGGTGTAATAAAATGTTTATTTTAATGTATTTTAATACTTAATATCTTGGGAGATGTTATCTTCAAACACTGCTGTAACTTACTTACAAAGTATATTTACAGGTTCTGTTATTTGCTTGTGGGTATTACATTCCACACATAAAGACAATGAAATGATTCAAGCACAGATCTGACATTTCCAATGCAGCAATTCAAACAGGAAATGCAGGTGCTGTGATCTGTGGTTTTCCCACAAATGGGATCCTGTGGCAGATAGCCAGGGACTCGTGGCTTGCTCCTCTGTCTGGTATCTTCCAGATGCTGTGGCTATGATTCGAGCAGTCCTTGGCTCAGAGAGCACTGGGGGCCTCTCTCTTGTGTGCTCCCTTGCTGGGCTGTAGCCTCTTCTGGGATTCAGTTGTCTTGAAGCTTTTCCCCTTTCTACCTTGGTCCAGGTGCAAGGCCTGGGTGAAGTTGTTGGTCTGCTAGAAGAGGTTCTTTAGATGCTACTCAGGCAGCATTTGGCTCTTGTTGCTTTCTGGGTGAGCACAAGGACAATTGCCACCTTCTCCTCTGGTTTAAATACTGTCCCAAGACAATTAATGCCCTTTGTTAACCCTGACAACTGGACCCACAGGATGGAGCATATCCAGACTTGGCCAGGGGCACACACAGTTCACAGCTGTGTCACAAAGTTACTCACAGGTGGTACATGTTTATCTGGACCCCAGGAAGTGTCCAGGTTTGCACATTCAGGGGTGCTTACGAAGTTAATCACATGTGCTGCACATTTCCCTTGCCCATCTGGACCTCAGGAACTGGCCAGGTTAGCACATTCACAGGTGCTTAGCCATTGTCTGGGCTAGAGCATGTTTTGGGGTTTGAGCCTGCAGGACAGGTGGATTTCTACTCACTTCATCCCATTAGGAGTGTCTCTTTCAACAGAGAGCACAACTTTAAATAAGGTAGTTTTCCTCTTCTATGAGCTGACAAAAGTCAGCCCAGAAATACTTAGACTGTGCCCTTCCCTTGTTCTCTCCACTGAGGGAAAGAGGCTGAAGGAAGAAGCCTGCAGGTGGCAAAGCTTCTCTTCTCCCTGTTTAGGTCTGGGTATCTCAGGGGACCATAAGCTGACAATGCATGGTGTCAAAATAGAGTTCTGAGCAGTGTACATTCACAGGCTGTACATGTGATATGTATATGTGTGTGTGTGCAAGTATTGTAGCATTTCTTCCCAGCTACCCTCAAAACTCCAAGTGACGAACAAGACAATACAAATGCTTTCAGGACTTAATTTCCCCAAATGCAGAATTAAAACAGGAGAGTTAGTCCCAATAGAAAGCTCTTCTCTGCTGTGCCATCTCCTCTTTACAAGCAAGGAAACCCAAGACTGAACACTCAGCAGGAAGAGTCGTTGCCTCCAGTGATTTGATGTCAAATAGTCAGGACATAAGACTGACAGTCCCAGTTCCATTGAGCCTCCTGCAGGCAGCCACTGCTTGCAGTTCAGAGATCTGTTTTGTAGATGTACATTGTGTCAGACTTTGCCAACAGGAGAAAAATTTGTCATTTCCACTAGATAATAAGTAGATAAATTTACTCTAGAAATTCATTTCATCTGCATCAGGACAGACTTCAGACCAATGCTGAACTCATATAAAGATACTTGCACAGATGCCAGCATCCTTCAGCCTTTGCTATTTCTGTGGTGGGTTGGAAATTCCCCCAGTATTAAATTGCCAGACCAGCTCAGTTGGAAGCAAATTAAGTCCACCAGCACTCCCATGTCCTTCTCCACAGGGCTGCTCTCCAGCAGATCACCTCCCAGCCTGTACTGCTGGAGTTTATTCTTCCTTCCCAGTGCAGGATTCTGCTCTTGTCCTTGTTTAACCTCATTAGGTTCCTCTCTTCCCAGCTCTCAGTCTGTCCAAGTCTTGCTGAATGGCCTCACAGCCTTCAGGTGTCTCAGACAAGCCTCCCAGTTTGGTATCATCAGCAAACCTGCTGAGAAAACACTGTCTGTCTGTCTGTCTGTCCCCTTATCAATGTCATTGATGAAGATGTTGGACAGGACCAGACCCAGCACTGATCCCTGAGGTGCTCCACTGGTTACATCTCTCCAGGTGGACTTGGCACCATTGACCAACTCTTCAGGGTCTCCCACAAAAAGCAAGGGCCAGCTAGTCCTGGCTTATTTGTTCCACTGCCCCATCATCATGACGGTGAAATCTCAGGCTGACTGTTTAATTCTTTGTGGGTTTTTCATAGGAGTGATCTTGTGTTCTAGCTGCTCAGGTTGCTCAGTGATGGACTGAGATGCAGCACATGTTCAAATGCTGCTTTCCTGCAAGAGCTGCTTTACCTTGGAAAGGCTTGGAACAGACCTTTAGGCATGGGACAGCAATGTGCCCTTGTGACCAAGAGAGCCAATGGGATGCTGGGGTGCAGCAAGAAAAGTGTGGCCAGCAGGGCTAGGGAGGTTCTGCTCCCCTATGCTCTGCCCTGCTCAGACCACACCTGGAATTTTGCATCCAGTTTTGGGCTCCCCAGTTCAAGAGAGACAGAGACCTGCTGGAGAGAGTCCAAGGGAGAGCCACAAAGATGATTAAGGAACTTGAGCATCTCCCCTGTGAAGAGAAACTGAGAGTCCTGGGGCTGTTTAGTCTGGAGAAGAGAAGGCTGAGAGGGGATCTGATCAATGCCTATCAATATCTGAGAGGTGGGGGTCAAGTGGAGGGGGGCCAAGCTTTTTTGGGTGGTGCCCAGCAATAAGCCAAGGAACAATGGAGACAAACTTGACCAGAGAAGGTTTCAGCTCAACATGAGGGGAAACTTCTTTGCAGTGAGGGTGACAGAGCCCTGGAGCAGGCTACCCAGAGAGGTTGTGGAGCCTCCTGCTCTGGAGACTTTCCAAACCCACCTGGATGCATTCCTGTGCAGACTACCCTGGGTGATGCTGCTCTGGCAGGGGGGTTGGACTGGATGATCTCTGGAGGTCCCTTCCAACCTCTAATGTTGTGTGATTCTGTGATTTAAGAACTCAGCAAACACTGAAAATGCTGAGACTGACCATTTCTCCTGCAACTCTCTTGTAGCTGAAGACAGACTCAGAGAAGCGCTCAGTTACGGACAGTGAAACTTGGGGCAGCACAGAAGAACTGAAGAAACCAGAGGAAGATTTTGACAGCAGCATTGAGAGCAGTGGCAAGTGGAAAGGCCTTCCCTCGGGGCTGTCTGAAGATTCAGAGAAGGGAGGGCAGAAAGCATCTCTCCCTGTTTCCCAGACCGGATCCTGGAGGAGAGGCATGACTGCACAAGTAGGAACAACTCAGTCCAGGCACAAAGTAGGAACAAGTGCGCTCAAGACCCCAGGTAGGAAACTTCCGCAGTTTCAGGTTACAGCCTTGAAAATTAAGGCTTTATACCTAGAAATCATCTAGGAGCAGTAAAGAATCTTTAGTGATCAAGAAATAATTAATGGATGAGGAACTGTAAGCATATTTGTAGCTCTCCTCATAATGTGTCCAGAGAAGGGCCACAAGGATGAGCAGAGGGATGGAGCTGCTCTGCTATGAGGACAGACAGAGAGTTGGGCTTGTGCAGTCTGGGGAAGAGAAGGCTCCCAGGAAACCTTCTTGTGACCTTCCAATACCTGCAGGCGGCTCCAAGAAAGCTGGGGAGGGACTTTTGACGGTGTCAGGGAGTGATAGGACTGGGGGGATGGAGCAAAACTAGAAATGGGTAGATTGAGTTTGGATGTTAGGAGGAAGTTGTTCCCCATGAGGGTGGTGAGAGACTGGCACAGGTTGCCCAGGGAGGTGGTGGAAGCCTCATGCCTGGAGGTTTTTGCAGCCAGGCTGGATGTGGCTGTGAGCAGCCTGCTGTAGTGTGAGGTGTCCCTGTCCATGGCAGGGGGGTTGGAACTGGATGCTCCTTGAGGTCCCTTCCAACCCTAACAATTCTGTGATTCTATGATAAACAACTGCAAGCTAATGTTGGAATAATATCCTAACTTGTTTACCTCTGTGACTTAGTTTGCTGCATTGCATACTCATAATTTATTAATGATGCATGGATGTAGCCACAACAAGAACTATGATCACATTTGGGTTTCCTGGCATTTGAATACATCAACTTCTCTCAAGGAATTCTTAGAAGTATTTTGTGATTCATCTGTGCTTTTTTTCCTCTTTGTTCTCTAGAAGACTTCTATCTTTGGTAATTGAGCACATGCATAGAAATGGACAAAGATTAGAAGTTGAGTAAAAGACAAACTACAGCACAGGAGGTTCCACCTCAACATGAGGAGGAACTTCTTCACTGTAAGGGTCACAGAGTCCTGGAGCAGGCTCCCCAGAGAGGTTGTGGAATCTCCTTCTCTGGAGACATTCAAGTCCCATCTGGATGTGTTCCTGCGTGACCTGCACTAGATTGTATGGTCCTGCTCTGGCAGGGGGTAGGACTCGATCTCTGCAAGTCCCTTCCAACCTCTAACATTCTGTGTTAGTTTTATACATCAGTGTTCTCCATCTATATAAGAAACTGGAAGTTCTCAAGAGAATTTCAAGCTTATGTTTGCTGATACTTCATCTTTAGCAGTAATGTATCATACCTGCTCCTGACTGCTGATGGGTGACTAAAGACCAAATTGGTTTGTTTTCCTTAGAGTAATTTTGTGTGTGTGTATTTTTTATTTCAGTTTTGACCTTTTCACATGCACTTTTATTTAGGAAAAACAGATGATGCCAAAGCTTCAGAAAAGGTAAAAACTCCCCTGAAAGGACCCTCCATCCAGCGCTCTCCGTCAGATGCAGGGAAAAGCAGCGGCGACGAAGGGAAGAAGCCGCCCTCGGGCATTGGGAGATCCACTGCGACCGGGTCCTTCGGATTCAAGAAGTCTGGGATGGGATCTTCTACCATAATCACCACAAGCGGCGCAACTATCACAAGCGGGTCAGCCACCCTGGGAAAAATGCCCAAGTCTTCTGCCATCGGCGGGAAGTCCAGCGCAGGGCGGAAAACAAGCTTAGATGGCACCCAGAACCAGGATGACGGCGTCCTGCACGTCAGCTCCAAGACCACTCTGCAGTACCGAAGTTTGCCTCGCCCATCAAAATCCAGCGGCAGCGGCATCCCCGGCAGGGGCGGCCACCGCTCCAGCACCAGCAGCATCGACTCCAACGTCAGCAGCAAGTCCGCAGGTGCTGCTGCCAGCAAACTGCGAGAGCCAAGCAAGATCGGGTCGGGCCGGTCCAGCCCTGTCACCGTCAACCAGACCGACAAGGAAAAGGAGAAAGTGGCCGTGTCGGATTCAGAGAGCGTCTCTCTCTCCGGTTCTCCCAAATCCAGCCCAACGTCAGCCAGCGCTTCTGGCACGCCGGGACTCAGGCAGCCAGGCTCCAAATACCCAGAGATCGCCTCCCCCACCTTCCGCAGGTCAGTGCTTTCCCCTGATCTCATCAGGTTACAGGATATAAAGCAGAGCTTTTCAATATGTTGAAGTACTGAGCAACAAGCCTTTCCCAGGGCATATTTTGCCACAAAGAGAGAACCAAGTCGAAAACTAATTTTTCAAAAGGTGTTGGTTTGTGTTTTTTCCCACACACAATGCAGTTATTTCTCTTAAGATCTAAAGACCTTTCCAGACTTGCAATGGCTGCTCCTTGAGTTGTGAGCATTTTAGGTACATTCCCCTAAGAGATTGAATGTTGGAAGTTGGACTCAATGATACTTGTGGGTCCCTTCCAACTCAATGTGTTCTATGATTCTAAGTTCAGGAGCATATGAAGTTCCTTCTCAATACTCTGATAAACTCCAGGTGCATTTGAGGTGCAGTCTGCTACTGGTACAGGAAATTCCATAGCCTGGCCAGAGAACTGAAGAGCTCTATAGATTATAATACAGAATCTGCTTTCACCTTGTTGGCAGCTCCAGCTACAAACATTTCGTTATCTTAGCAGCTTTGTTGCATCTTTCATTGCAAACTGCGATTGGAAATGCTCTATTGTAATGTTTCTGGGAGCATAAATCTGGGTGAAAACTAAATTGGGATGGAGTTGACCTGTTGAAGAAAAAGCCAATAGTGCCCTCTTGTGCATAGATACCAAACCAGCATCTCCAGGCTGCTAGGGTGCTGCAGTTGATTTTCTGTTGGCTTGGTAATGTGTAAAATGGATTCTTATGTTATTAACCATCGCACTGAGTTTTGCATTTACTTCTTATTAATTCATGATCTGCACCTTAACTGCATCTTACCAGTATTTCCAGTAAGACATGAAGCCATCACATATTTTATTTCAACAACTTGAGATGATTTGGCATTTATTTGTTCGTTTGTTTCCATTATCACTGTAGAATTTTCTTCTCTGGAATTGCTGGAAGCAATGATGTGAAACACACCTCTGTCATGACTGCCCTTGGAGACAAATTGAGCCCATTTAGCCCTGGTGCAGTTTATTCTGTCTGAGTGGTTACTGCACGACCAGAGACCACTGTGCAAAAGAATGAGAGGGGAAATTTTGCACAAATACTTAGATGTCAATTAAACTGTGGAGGGTTTTGCAAGGGTTTGCTGCAGTCATTGTAGCTGGTTTGAGAAGCAAGGGGTTTAAAAGCTAATGGCTTAAGTTGTGGGAATGCTTAAATTACTGAATCTGGGTGAAAGCGTAACCAATTTATGCACTAATAAGACAAAAAAATGGGATTATTTTACCTCTCCCTGGGAGGGTCTGTGTGTGTGAAGGGCACATCTGAACAGGAGTGAATGAGATCTGTTGCTAATGAAACGAAGCCTGCTTGATATGGTTACGTGGATTGAATTTCGTGATGCGATTGGTCGACTAGGCCGGCATGATTTTAGTATCAGTAATTAAAAGTGTGTGGTTTGGCTCTTAGGATGTTAAGCCATGAATGTTTAATGTGGCTCTCAGTTTCTCTAAAGCTATTTGTTTTACATTTAGGTTGTTTGGTGCCAAGGCAAGTGGTAAAGCTGCCTCTGCACCCAGTACTGAAGGTGTGAAACCCACATCGGCAATGCCCAGCCCTAGTACCACATTGGCACGGCAAGGCAGCCTGGAATCGCCGTCCTCGGGCACAGGCAGCATGGGCAGTGCAGGTGGGCAAAGTGGTAGCAGCAGCCCCCTCTTCAATAAACCTTCGGACTTAAATGCAGATGTTGTAAGCTTAAGTCACTCCTTGGCTTCCAGTCCTGCCTCAGTGCACTCTTTCACATCAGGTGGTCTTGTGTGGGCTGCAAACCTGAGCAGCTCTTCAGCGGGCAGTAAGGACACACCAAGTTACCAGTCCATGACTAGCCTTCACACCAGTTCCGAGTCTATTGACCTTCCTCTTAGCCATCATGGCTCTCTCTCTGGACTGACAACAAGCACTCAGGAGGTTCAGAGCCTGCTCATGAGGACTGGAAGCGTCAGATCTACTCTTTCGGAAAGGTGAGCTTGCCTATAGATACAGTGACCATGAAACCAGGGAGAGGCAAAAGGACAGGAGCCAAAAAATAAACACTCCACCTGTTTTCCTAAAGGGACACTGTTTAACCAGCAGTTTAGTCCTTTATGTTAAAAAAAATGGAAGGAAGGAAGGTAGGAGGGAAGAAAAGAAAGCTGAAAGGCATTGGATGTGGACTCAACTGCCTTTTAAGATTTTGCAAGCACTTCTTCTGTCTTGAGAAGATTTTTTTTGGAGGTCCCTTGCTCTGGAGAACAACCAGAGGAAAGGGGAAAATTGACTAATTGAATGTAAATCTAAACAGCCAGATGCTAATTCCTGCATCCAAGATCAACTTGGTGTCCCACCAGTTGGCAGCCCCAAAGCTCTGTTGCTGCCTTCTTGTGTCCAAACCTTCTCTAGCAGTGGGACTCTGCCAATTTTCTTTTCATGAGCTCAAAGCACAGGCAGACCTGGTGGGCTCCAGCCTTCAGCTGGCCAGTCCTGCCTTGAAACACTCAATCCTAAGAAGCTGCTTCTTACGTGGCAGTCACTATACAGATCCTTATTAAAATGCAGTTTCACTGGCAGGGAAACATTTTAGGAGATGGGCACCTCTCTGGTCTGGAACAGACAAAGACCTTTTTGATATGCAGATTATTTAAATTATAAAGAGGTGCAGTCCCCCTGTCACAGTTATACCAAGAGACATTTTTATTTTGTGTGTGTGTGTGTGTGTGTGAAATATTTGTTTGATGTTTACAAGAGACAAAAAAGAGCTGTACTAAGCAGTAAGTAATTTTCATTTCTGGTGAAAAATGTCGGTATTTAGCAGTGAAACTCCTGGAGTGCTGAAAAGTCAATATTATATACCTTAATTTCCTTTGATTTCCACGCCCCCCAAAAAAGAGAAGAATGTTGTACTGAGCCTGTCAGAAATAACTTAAATGCTTTAAAGTTAAACCTAGTTGTTTAGAAACACAATCATCTTAAGGGGAAAAAAAGGCTTATCACAGTATCACCAAGGCTGGAAGAGACCTCAAAGATCATCGAGTCCAACCTGTCACCACAGACCTCATGACTAGACCATGGCACCAAGTGCCACGTCCAGTCCCCTCTTGAACACCTCCAGGGACGGTGACTCCACCACCTCCCTGGGCAGCACATTCCAATGACGAATGACTCTCTCTGTGAAGAACTTTCTCCTTATCTCCAGCCTAAACTTCCCCTGGCGCAGCTTGACACTGTGTCCTCTTGTTCTGGTGCTGGTTGCTAGAGAGACGAGACCAACCCCTTCCTGGCTACAACCACCTTTCAGGTAGTTGTAAAGAGCAATGAGGTCACCCCTGAGCCTCATTTTATCTAGGCTAAACAATCCCAGCTCCCTCAGCCTCTCCTCATAGGGCTTGTGCTCAAGGCCTCTCCCCAGCCTCGTTGCCCTTCTCTGGACACGTTCAAGTGTCTCGATGTCCATCCCAAACTGAGGGGCCCAGAACTGGACACAGTACTCAAGGTGTGGCCTAACCAGTGCAGAGTACAGGGGCACAATGACTTCTCTGCTCCTGCTGGCCACACTATTCCTAATGCAGGCCAGGATGCCGTTGGCCTTCTTGGCCACCTGGGCACACTGCTGGCTCATGTTTAGGCAGCTGTCTATCAGCACCCCCAGGTCCCTCTCTGTTTGGCAGCTCTCCAGCCACTCCGACCCCAGCCTGTAGCTCTGCATGGGGTTGTTGTGGCCAAAGTGCAGCACCTGGCACTTGGATTTGTTGAATGCCATCCTGTTGGACTTTGCCCATCTGTCCAGTGGGTCGAGGTCCCTCTGCAGAGCCTTTCTGCCCTCTAACTGATCAACATCTGCTCCCAATACAATACATTACATACAATGTTAATATTTTTTCCCCTTTTGTATAAATTCAGGGGTTTTTTTTTTCCAATACCAGTGCTTTCCATGCATTTAAAAAGAAAGAAGAAAAAGAAACAGAAAACCAAGAAACAACCCAAAATAAAACCCCACCAACCCCCCCCCCCCCAACAAAATTCCTAAACAACTCTTTGCCAAATATAGATGCGTGATGGGTTAGGCAATCACCCCCAACCAGAATTTGGAGAATTGCCCCCCAAATAAATCACCAGGCTAGCTCAGAAGGTTTTGGAAGCAAATTAAGCTCTATTTACAAGCAAACTAAAATCCAGAAAGATTAAATGCAGTGAATGTGTAAAAATACATATCTGCTTGCAATTTATAATCAACACAGAGACCCCCTCTGGACAAGGCCAGGGGCCTGCCAACAATTCCTCCCCTCTCTGCACCCCTTGTACAAGGAAAAGAGAAGAAGAAGGAGGAAATCAGATAGTGTAGCTTGTTAGTACTTAGCCACAGCAAGGAATGCAGCCAAGGTGAGCAAACCAAGCAGAAGCCACCAGCTAGCAGCAGCTGCACCTAGAGACAAAAAAAGAGACAGAATCATTTATGCAACTAACTTTATACCAGTTGTCAGCCCAATGGAATTATTTAGACCTTATCATTTTTCCTTTTACATCCAATGGCAATTTATTTACTTTTCTACTATTTTCCATGGAATGTTTTAGGCATCAGCTCAAAACTGCCACAAGGTGGAAACTGTGCATATTTTACTCTCTGATGTCACATTCCTACGTGTTATTATATCAGCTACAATCACACCTCTTGCTAATATCATCACAACAGCTAATGCTAGTGCAGCACTATGAGTCTGTGCTGATATAACCTCTGCATCAACAGCTAACTGATACGTGAGTCATCTGCAATTTACATGTGCCTTGAATTGTTAAAGACTCACTTTGCATGGTGTGCCATCAGCTGAATGGGATGAGATTTCTTAGGAAGTTAATTAGTAATATTTAGCCTTATAAAAACCTTCAGGCATTCTTAGTGCAGGCTGGATGTGGCTGTGAGCAGCCTGCTGTAGTGTGAGGTGTCCCTGGCCATGGCAGGGGGGCTGGAACTGGATGCTCCTTGAGGTCACTTCCAGTCCTGACAATTCAGTGACTCATATTCTATGGTGAGGTCAATAGCCTTATGTGGAAGAGGAGGAATTTATGCCAAAGCTCATATTTATACAGAGGATGTTAAACATCGTCTTTAAAACAGTAATGGTTTGGCATAAGCTCCCACGCAACCCTCACTACTACTACTACTTCATATATTTGTTCAGTGACTTAATTCCAGTGTTTCCAAAGACTTTGCCTTTGGTAATATTTTTAAGTTTCAGGTTTGTCCATGTGGGAATAGTGTGATTGAGTCCAGAGGGAGCCATTTATCATGTCTAGCTGGCCTCAAAATGAATACATGTACCCAGGGAAAATGGTGTAATTCCTTGAATTATAGCCCCAGTAGGGTTTCTGCAGTTAGGTGTTTCTGAAAGGTCTCTTCCAAGTGCTGTATTAGTTCTAAACTCTTTTATATAGTAAAACCTACATGTAGCAAAGTGTTTTTTCACAGCAAAAGCATTGTCTTGCAATGTTAGAGACAGATGTTTGGCAACAGATTATGTCTTTTGTTTCCCTTGTAAACTCAGGTTATATTTGAGTTGCCTCTGGAAATACAAGTTGTAGCCTGGCATGACATAAGAAATTACCTGCAATGAGGCTTATTCTTTTTCCCCTGTCACTCTAGAGCTTGAGAAAGAGTCAAAGAGCAGTCTGCTGAGATATATAATGGGGGGAGGGGGTAGAAATCAAGATTGAAGCACTAAGTGGGATTACAACTAGCAAGTGGCACAAAGTCTGTGCAGAGAAAGTCTGGGGAAAACTAAAAGAGAATAGGGAGCTAATAACAGACAATACAAATAAATATGGCTTTGTTTCATTGCACTGCAGCTTGATAGATAAACATCACTAATGGCAAGGATGCTAAGAGGCAATGAAAAGGTTAAAGGTTACCCTAGCATATTACAGGTCCTGATGAACTTTTCACTTGTTTTTCAGACAGAATCTAAAATCACCCTGAAGTCATTAGGGCTAGAGAAGAATTTTCTTGAACTCTGTGCTGAGGCAGGAGGAATGAGGAGGAAGTCTAGGATGGAGAATGAGGGGATTATGAACAAAGCTACCTTGCTTTGCCTTGGCTCCTGGAAAGATACAGAGGATGTTAAACAAATGGGTTAAGTGACAGAGAGCATAGGATTAGTCATTAACAGCCTTTTAAGTAAAACCAATTGAATTCATCTGCAGGGAAACAGGCTGTGTGAGTAGAGGAAAGGAATTAATAGTTACAGTATGAAATCCTGAATTTAGTAAAGCTTTAGGTGATATTTTGGGTGCCATTTCAATTAAGCAGTGAGAACCTCAGAAGCAAATGAGGGAAATGAGGCAAGGTGCTTGACCAGTTGGTAAGGAGCTATCAAGACCTGGCTATCAGTGGTTTATTAGCCTGACAGGATACTGGAGGGCAGATGCAACATGGAAAAGGAAGAGGCTATTTCGCACAAAGGAGACAGTGTGTAAGGCGTGGTGCTATTAGTCTGAAAGTTAAAGCATCCCAAGTCTTAGAAGGTGGTTGCCATATTCTACTTTTTCTTGTTAGGGCTACAACTTGAAGACTTTGGGACACTGAGTTTTAGAAAAGATTTGATGCAGCTAGAAAGAACCCAGAAAATGAGACCAAAATCTTAGGGTACATTTGTGTTTCCTGCTCAGGGGTGTAGCCCTTGACTGCCTCCAGGAAAACAGAAGGTGATCACCAGCAGCAAATCTTCAATGTCTCTGCTACATTTGCCCACACATCCCTCCAGAGATGATGAGATGTTGCCCACACCTAGTCTTCGGGCTAAGCGCCCAGCAGTGGTATGGCACAAACACTGACCTCATGCAAACTCGTTGTCAAAGTTTACTCCAGCCAAATTTTATGGCATTTGAAGAGATTCTTGGGCATTGTAATAGCCAGCAAACAGATGCAGTAAATGCTACCAAATATCCAGTCTTTCAGTAAAATGTGCATCTCCCTCAGGTCTTTGGCAAGCTTTGCACTAGTTAAAGAAGACTCCTTCTGTTGTTATTCTCCTTCTGTTGTTGTAGCAGCGTAACTCCCTGCATGGCAGGGCACTTGCTTTTTGTTCCACAACAGTTTGGAGGGATTAAAATAAAACATATAGGTGGTTGTGCTCTAAAATAAAACTGTCTGGGGTTAATTGGTGAGATATCACTGCTTTAATTGATAACATTTTGCAGGTGAATGCATCACCAATGTGTCTTGTAACCCCTTTGTAGGTGTTGGGCATTGCAGATTTAGGTCTTGGTCCAAGTGGCACAGCAAGGGGTACACCAAAAATGCAGAAATAGTGGAATTAACAGTGGTCTCATCAGAAGTAATGGCTTCATTTTAAGGTTAGCAGAGTTGAAGTGGCTTCTGATTACACACCTACCTTTCTCTGGTTTACTTTAAAAGAATGTTTCATTTTGAGGGCTGTGAAAGTGCCTTGAAAGCCACTTAACTTTTTCAAGGCTTTCAATGGTTTTAAATGATCATCATAGTTGATGGTCGTGGTTTTAAGGTGTGAAACAGTGCATCATGTATCAGATTTTTCTTGTGTGCTCAGCCATTTGTATAGATTAATTTATAAGACCCATATCAGCTTGGTCCAGCCTGTCCTAGATCTCCCTAGGTGTTTCTCAATTTTTAATAGTTTGTTTTATTCCCTAAGAGCTCTGTAACAGTTAGGTATAGCCCAAGGATGTGGCATTTTGGCTCTTTCCCAAGTCATCCTCAATGCCACGAGCAGCTAAAAAACTGAGAACAGTAAGGCTGCCTGTAATTTTCCCCAGAGAACTTGCAGATGGTTTTAGCAGTGTAAAGTCAACAAGAAGGAAGAGAGATACAATGGGCCTTATAACTTCAGCCTACATCTACCTGTGTCTTCCTATAAGACTGCTTTTGGCTGTAGTTCTTCCCTTGATTTGGGGGCCATTGTGTGATGAATGAAGGCACAAACCCCACTGCTGTATAGCAACAAGATTCCAGAAATGCAGAGAGCAGAGCATCTCAGAAGTCCTCCCACAAGTCCTTTATTGCTGTGTTGTAAAATCCCCAACATTACAGAGTCTCAGTGTCCTTAACAGCAAGAGTCCTGGAAGCCCTGAACAGATGAAGCAGCTAACAGAAGTCCTGAGCAGATCCCTAGCAGCATCCCTGCACCCAAGCCCTGGCCAGAAGTAGCTCACTAACAGAAGCAGAAGCCCCTAGCAGCCCTAACCCCCAAGCTGTTCCTAACCTAAGTCCCTAACCCCAGTAACCATTGCTCAGAGTGGCTGTTTCTATACTCTGCTATCAATCCCTTAACCAGTGAAACCCAACCACATCTATAAGCTACAATCTTTTCCCAATGAGAGGTGCCATTGTGTCCAGGAGGTGGCCTCTGCAGCATGTTCCAATCCCAGGGTGCCAACGTGAGGATGTTGCTGTTGGCACCCATGGAATGTGATTGCTTTGCTCTAGGCAGCCTGCTAAGGAATTGGTCAGCTAAGGAATCCTGCACCTGCACGTAGCCAGCAGCTGCCCTCAGCACAGTGGCTGCAACATTTGGCAACTGACCAGAGAGAGGCAAATATTGAGAATGATAGAGTATTGTCATTCTCACAGATTTCCATGTGTGCATCACTTCTTTCAGGAAAGAACTGATGCTTTTTCCTATCATCTTTAGAGATCTTTTGATCTCTAAGGTTCTATTTGATCTCTGAGGTTCTATTTAATGACCACTTTCTGTGGAAGCTTTAAGGTGAGGGAATGCTTTCAGATACTAAAAAGATAAGGGCAATTATCAGTCTGAATTAACAGTTACATGGAATCTTTATTGTTGGTTTCATGCCATTATCTGAAGGGTAGGTGCCAAGAAGGGTCCAGTCTTTTTTAACTGATGCCCCTCGTTATAGGACGAGGGGCAACAGGCACCAACTGAAAGACAGGAAGTTCCACCTCACCATGGGGAAAACCTTCTGTTTGGTGAGGGTGACAGAGCACTGAAACAGGCTGCCCAGATTGGTTATGGAGTCTCCTTCTCTAGAGACTTTCAAGACCTGCCTGGGTGCATTTGTATGAGGACTGCCCCAGGTGATCCTGCTTTGTTGACGGGGGTTGGACTCAGTGCTCCAGATATCACTTCCAACCCCTACCATTCCATGATGCTATGATCTGAAAGCTTGGAGCCTCTCTGCAAGATTTAGTGTTTTAAAAACACAGGATGAAGGCTTGCTGCATTCACTTTTATGCAGCTGCAGTAAACCCATGCTCTTGTTGAGGAACACTCAACCCTATTCCAGTCGAGAGTGTGAATTCAAAAGATTTCTGGGGAAATCTAGTGGTCACTATTAGCCTGTTCACCTGACTGACAATTTTTGGCTTGAGGTTTTCATTAAGGAAGCACTGACTGACTTCCTTATTTTTAGCTAATGTGCTTCAAGTTAAAGTATTTCAAGTTAAAGTGTTGTTCATTAGGATGTTTTAAGTACTTGCAGAAGAAGCCGGGGGTGTTAATGACGATCCCGTTGGTTCATCAAAGCCCCATTCTTCTCTGTAAGGCACTAAAAACATGTGGATTGTACATTCACATTTCTATTTCCATTCTTGGTCCTGTTAGTCGTGTTGGGAGCAAAATGCTGAAAATGTAGTCCTCCTTCTCCTAGAGGACACCACATGGACCAAGGTAGCTGAAATCCTGCTAAGTTTCCCTTTGCATTTGTTTTACCACCGTGCAGAGCAAGGCCCTGCTTAAAGCAGTAAAATCACCTATAAAACTTCCTGGTGACAACAGACCTGGACAGGCTGCAGAGCTGGGCCCATGACAACAACATGAGGTTCAACAAGACCATGTGCAAGGTCCTGCAGCTGGCTCAGGGCAATCCCAAGCACTGATAAAGGCAGGGCAGGGATTGGCTTGAGAGCAGCCCTGAAGAATAGGACCTGGGGGTGCTGGGGGAGGAGAAGCTCAACAGGAGCCAGCAGTGAGCACTTGCAGCCCAGAAAGCCAAGCAGAGCCTGGGCTGCAGCAAGAGATATAGCAGGGCCAGGGAGGGGATTCTCCCCATCTGCTCCACTCTGGTGAGACCACACCTGGAACACTGTGTCCAGTTCTGGAGCCTCTGTTCCAGAAAGGATCTGGAAGTGCTGGAAGGTGTCCAGAGAAGGGCCACCTGGAGCAGAGCAGAGGGCTGGAGCTGCTCTGCTATGGAGACAGACTGAGAGAGTTGGGGCTGTTCAGTGTGGAGAAGAGAAGGCTCCAGAGAAGGACACCTTCTTGTGGCCTTCCAGTACCTGAAGGGGGCTCCAAGAAAGCTGGGGAGCAACTACTGAGGGTGTCAGGGAGTGACAGGACTGAGGGGAATGGAGAAAAAACTAGAAGTGGGTAAATTCAGATTGGATGTTAAGAAGTTCTTCCCCATGAGGGTGGTGAGGTATTGTATAGTGTTGTTTGTTGTTGTCAGGGATCACCATCTGTTGCTGTACAGGTGTTTGACCACCCTAAGCACAGCTTCCAGGACAAGATGTAAGCAGACAAAGACATTTATTACATTATACAGCAAGATTATATACTCTATCAGAAGGCACATGTGTCACATCTTAATTGGTTATTTTCTACTGGCATGCATGTAATGAAGGCATACAATAGGCTAAAATAACAAACCAATGTTTTATAGAATAGAATAGAATAGAATAGAATAGAATACCAAGGTTGGAAGAGACCTTGAAGATCATCGAGTCCAACCTGTAACCACAACCTCACAACTAGACCATGGCACCAAGTGCCACATCCAGTCCCCTCCTGAACGCCTCCAGGGATGGAGACTCAACCACCTCCCCGGGCAGCCCATTCCAATGACGAATCACTCTCTCGGTGAAGAACTTTCTCCTCACCTCCAGCCTAAACTTCCCCTGGTGCAGCTTGACACTGTGTCCCCTTGTTCTGGTGCTGGTTGCTAGGGAGAAGAGGCCAACCCCTTCCTGGCTACAACCACCCTTCAGGTAGTTGTAGAGAGCAATGAGGTCGCCCCTGAGCCTCCTCTTCTCCAGGCTAAACAGCCCCAGCTCCCTCAGCCTCTCCTCATAGGGCTTGTGCTCAAGGCCTCTCACCAGCCTTGTTGCCCTTCTCTGGACACGTTCAAGTGTCTCAATGTCCTTCCTAAACTGAGGGGCCCAGAACTGGACACAGTACTCAAGGTGCGGCCTAACCAAAGCAGAGTACAGGGGCACAATGACCTCCCTGCTCCTGCTGGCCATACTATTCCTAATGCAGGCCAGGATGCGGTTGGCCCTCTTGGCTGCCTGGGCACACTGCACACTGTTTTAACACATCCAACCAAATTCTGCCCAATTTCTTCTCCTCAGTCACAAGATGTTTACATTCTTTTCCAAGTCAAAGACTAAACATAGCCTTCTCTAATTCAAGCAAAGGCAAATCTTCCCAGCCTTCTCCTACAGTGAGAGACTGGCACAGGTTCCCCAGGGAGGTGGTGGAAGCCTCATGCCTGGAGGTTTTTGCAGCCAGGCTGGATGTGGCTGTGAGCAACCTGCTGTAGTGTGAGGTGTCCCTGCCCATGGCAGAGGGGTTGGGACTGGATGATCCTTGAGGTCCCTTCCAACCCTGACAATCCTGTGATTCTATGATTCTATGAGTGGTTTGTTTCCATTAGTCTGAGCCCTAATGGTAATGGATTGTCCATGCCAACAGTGTCTTTACCTACTTGGATCAAGGTTACATAGCAGTAAGGTACCCAGCACCCCTAGCACAATGGAAAATTGCCTTTAATAAAGGTGTGAGAGGTTTCTTATGTAGGAAGAATCCTAAGTTAGTGTTGCTTTTAGAGGTGTGATTATGATATGTAACACAGAAGCTTTCTAAAGCCATTTTGCAAATTAATTCATGCTGTGAGACTTAGTTATATTCTGAAGGGAAAATCATTGCAACACTTACTTAATGATGAGTACTTCCAGTTCAACCCACTTTAGTCAGGGGCAGATCTACCATGTTTTTAGCAGGTATTGCACAAATGGCACTTATTTGAAGGAAGATTAAGCAATGCCCTTCCAGTGATGGGAGTTTAAATTAGGAAAACCCCAGTCATGGATTTCTAGTGAGCAGCCAATCTGCCACAGTGTGTGTGAACATTGTTCTAGTGCCACTTTCCATAGCCCTCACCCTCACCATCACCTTCCTATATGAAACTTGCAGGAACAGAAAGCCAAGGGGGTGTATATTCAGCACATCTTTCTATACACAGAGCTGTCATTTGGCTTCTGGCGAGGCCACGCTGTCTCACAGCTGGTGCCACAACCTTCATTTCTTTTGGAATGCTATTGCCATATTGTAGGCCCCTGTGAAAGATAAAGATTCATGCTGTGACCGTATGATTCTCACACAGATTGCAGGGTGAAGCTGTAGGAAGGTTAGAAATGGTAAGGAAGGACTTCTGTCTGACTCGGATGGTCTCCAAATTGATGTTGACCCAGCCCAGAGCACATCTGGGTGAAAAATGAGTGTGCAGCAGTCCGTGTCCTATTCTCCCCTCCAATGAGTCAGGGATTTGTCACGAAAGATACTTAAAAAAGCATCAAATGACCTTCTGTTATGCACAGAACTCTAGACCTTTAAAAGTTGTCATTCTGAACAGTGCTGTTTGCTGTATGTCCTTAGGGATTGTTTTGTTTTGTTTTAACAGCATGCATCTTGACAGAAATACACTACCCAAAAAGGGATTAAGGTATATATATATATATATGTATTTAAGCATGACTGCTGCCTCTCTGTTTTCCTGTAACCTTTTCTACACTGTCTTTCCTTTTCTTTCTCCTTTTGTTGATCCTGTTTACAACAGAGTTCTTGGTATTTAGATTGAAACCAGAAAATGTCAAATTAAACAATGGGCTTTTTCCTTCCAAGTCTGCCTAGTGAATAAATTCTCTTGCAAGATACATCATGGAGAATGAACACTGTTAGTTTCCTTCTGCAGTGAATCTTAAAAGGCATTGAATCCTGGAGAGCTAAAAGAGACAGACCAAGATACTTTAAAAACAAGGTTTTAGATGTGGATCTGACCTTAAACTCTAAATGCAGAGTCTTGTGTAATTTGGATTGAAGATCTAATAAAGGGTAGGGCTATAAAATGCTGATTTTTGTAGCCAAGGTTTGTAAGTTAGCCTTGTTGATCCCTACCTAGTGATACTGAGTGCAACTTAGCTGCTAATTCCCCACTAATTAGAGGTGTCTTCATCAGAAAACAGAAATCATCCACCCTCTTCTCCACTCCATGGTTAAAAGTGGGGAGTATTAAGTAACTTGTCTGGTCTCATCTCTCCAATCCAGAAAGGAGATTCATCAAGCAAGGATATATGTGCATGAACACAGCCACTGTGCAGCCTCCCAGTCACTGGAATTACACAGTTAAATCATTTGAGTTATGGATAAATAATGTTTTATGAAATTTTAAGACAGCCCTAAAGTGTTGTCACTAGCAAGCACCTTCTACCCTTCTGCACTAGCTGTTCCTTAACAAAAATTAAACCAATTTCCTGTTATCTCAAACCAATCATTTTGCATTCTGAGAGAATGGGGAAAAAGGTGGAAGACATAAAAAAGGCATAAAGGGAACCCTGCAAGGGTACAATAGAATGACTGAGGTTTGTGGCTCTACAGCTGTAATGATGCCTGAAAGTGAAATGGAGTTTGAAAGAAGTTTCTGGGCATATAAGGCTGGTCAGTTGTCCCAGAAAGTCCATCAGTTTCACTGAATGTGCAGAGATGCCAGTCCAAGCCCCAGAGCAGGAACTCTCCCTTTTCCATCAGTCTGATCTGATAACCGGTGGGTAGCTCTGCTCTACCACATTTACAAGCAAAGATCCATGTCTGCCTTTTTTAAAGGAGAAAGGAAGTAAATATTTAATCAGAACAAGATGTTTTGATGTTGTTAAATATGGTACAAAACCCCAAGCGCAACACAAGAACTTACATGTTCATTTAAACTGCTTCCTAAGCAGAAATGCTGCTGCCTTGCAAACCTGAAGCCAGAAAATCAAAAGTCCCTTCTGCTCTGCTGTTTGGGGAACACTAATGGCTCATGACAGTGGTGAAGAAGGTACTCATTTCTCAGCAGTCGATTGTGCTGAATGAAGCAGACATTGATGAAAACAATTTCTTGGTTGAAACCCACACTGTCTGCACATTTTAATGTTTAACCCCTGCCAAAATTGCCCTTCTTCCAGCCTAGGCAAAAGAGGCTGGGCCAGCAAGTTACCAGTTCTCCCTCCTAGCTCATGTGTCAAGCGGTGTTTGTTTTATTGGTTTGCCAAGGGAAGCAGCAGATGAATTATTTGCCAGACTTCTTCCTTCCAGAGAACTTGTTTCTGCTAATTGTGGATTTTTTCTTGTCCCTTTCCCTCCCCCAGGTTTGGGGCAGAACACCATGTCAAGCAGCATGTAGAGTGGCAGACCACACGAATGACCATGAGCAGCTGTCATTACCGATGCAAACTCCTTTTGCAGAGCTGTTGATCTGTTTCAATCCTCTCATCTAACCAATTGCCCACACGATCTGTGGCAGATGCCATTTTGTAAACAGCTACTCACATTTCTTGGCTTCTAGTCTGCCCATTCCCTGTCCTAGCCATACAACTTCCAAGCTTTTGCATCAGCCTGTACACTTCTATAGCTTAGAGGTCTTTACCTGTCAGTTCAGTTGTCTGTCTTCTACGGTTTATCATCACACTTCCTCAAAGGAAGGGAATGCTGTTTTGGGGAGGGGGATGAAGAGGGAAAGGGTTTCAGTCCTGTACTTTTTCTGTTGTAATAAGATGGAAAATTTTACCTTAGACTTGCTGCTTTTGTTCTATCTGGTGAAGGGTGTTCATGTGACACTGTTTCTTTCCCAGTCATTGTTTTGAGCATGTCAGCTGTGGTTTTTCAGGTACGCTCCATCATCCCGGCAGACGAGTCAGGAGGAAGGCAAAGAATGGCTGCGCTCCCATTCGACTGGAGGCCTGCAGGACACTGGCAGTCAGTCCCCACTTGTTTCTCCTTCAGCTATGTCTTCATCAGCAACTGGAAAATATCACTTTTCCAACCTGGGTAAAAGCCATTTTCCTTCACTATTCCTCCCACTGTAGAATAGGACTGTAAAAATCCAGCTGCTTGTGTTTCTTAGTTTGCCAGACCAGACCAGTTTGTTTTCACATTTCCATCATTGTATCGTGGCTCCTCACTGCTGAAGGGAAGCTCGTGGTGGTTTTCATCCAGTGGCCACGGGTGCTTCCTATTTGGCATACATTAAAGAAGCACCAGTTCTTTATGACTTTGCCCCAGGAGAAGAAAATGTGAGGCAGAGTTGGAAATTAGCTTCTAATTCAAAGGTGCTCACCTTTTAGGTTTCACAGACAGTTGGACTTTTTGCCAGTGATTTTAGTCAATGTCAACCCAGACACTAAGTGCTATTTTTTCCCCCATATACAGGTTTGCTTTGAGATAGGCCTTTCCAGTTAGAACCTGGCTCTAACTGGTCTCAATCCAAATCCTGGCCTTTAAGCAATATAATATTTTGGGATGAGTCACATTTCAGGTTTACCTGATTACAAGTCCAGGTTTAGATTTGGTTCGCCTGGATCTTGTTTCAAGTTAATCCCCCACAAATCTAATTTTGTTAAGAAAGGGGTTTGGTTTGGTTTGGTTTTAATTTAATGCCCATTAGAAGACCATTTATTTGCACCACACTTGGGCACACACCTAAGTTCACAATGAGCTTTTGTGTTTGAGGCAGCAGCCTTTGGTACATTTCCACTTCTGTCACTCTGGCACAGTTTATGGCATCTGTAGGTTGCAGTCACTCAGGTGAAATCTGACCAGACATGCAAACATTGGTCTGTATTACATAGAGGTAAAGAAGTCGAGCACAGCCACTTTAACAAATCAAACTGGACAATGGCTAAGCAAGCCACTCTTTTGGATTTCCTCCATGTTCTTGCTAGAGGTTTAAAAACACCTCTTTTAAAGCAATGTTTCTTTCACTCTGTCATTTCTGCTTACAGCTATCTTCTTTTTATTTTTGTTCACAGTTCTCATATTTGCAACAGAAAGCAATAAGATCGGGGGGGGGGGGTGTTAAAATTTATGTTGTCATTCTCCTTTTCATCTTTCCATTATCATAGCCCTGTGGAATAATTTGCTCTCACAACACAGCTGCTCTGGTAGTTTATGGCTTAAGGCACATCTTGCATGATCTTAAAAAAAAAAACAATTCAGACATTGAGGCTCAACTTGAATGGAAAATTAGCTTTTGTTCTAGGCACTGAGCTCATCTAGTCTATGTGAACCATGACCAGGCTTTCCTTCCTACTGGTGGCAAACAAACCACAAACACTTAGAGAAGGTTCGTCAGCACTCTTCTGGGTTTCAGACATGAGTGATTGGACTGCTCCTATTTATTATGATGGGATTCAGTTAGCCTGTAGAGGAATTTTCACCTAATATAGTTGTAGGTGCTGGCCTGGAAAGCCAAAGGGAAAATGTATCCTGCATATGCCAATAAACTATGACCTTAGCAGCAGTTGGTAACATAGATGTAGAAGAATGAAATACAGATACTGGTTTATTATGACAGCTGCTTATACAAAATACTTATGCAAAATAAATATTTGTGACTTATACAAAACACTTAGGACTTATACAAAACACTTATACAAAACACTTATGACATACAAAATGCTTATGACTTATACAAAACACTTATGACTTATACAAAACACTTATGACTTATACAAAATACTTATGACTTCTTTTTTTTTTTTTTAACTTCTAACTTCTCAGTCTTTCCCATTCATTTTTCTGTCTTGGGCTGACCAAGTGAATAAGTGTGCATTCAGACACTAGTGTTAGTGCTACCATGTGTCTTACAGGATTAGTATCATCTGACTCCAACTCCTTAGAGATCCTCTGCTTCATCTCTTCTTGTGGCATTGTATGTAAGAATAAAAGCCTTCATTTTCTCAGCAGTGTGAAGTCCACCTAACCACGCTAGTCCTACATGACAGTTTTGTGCAGCACCAAAATTCCTGTGATGGCAATGTGCTTCATTAATAAAGCTTTGTATTTCAGTGAGTCCCACCAACCTATCTCAGTTTAACCTTCCTGGACCCAGCATGATGCGTTCAAACAGCATCCCTGCACAAGACACTTCCTTTGATCTCTATGATGACTCCCAGCTCTGCGGCAGTGCTACATCCTTAGAAGAGAGGCCACGAGCAATTAGCCATTCAGGTTCATTCAGGGACAGCATGGAAGAAGGTAAGACTGAGTTCCTGTTTGGATCAGTGAATAGGCCCCAAAATTGGTCTCCAAAATAGGCCTTCCAAGTGGAGCAATGTTTAAAAATACTACTTCTGTAATTGGCCATTGGGATGTGCTGCCCAGGGAGGTGGTGGAGTCACCATCCCTGGAGGTGTTCAAGAGGGGACTGGACGTGGCACTTGGTGCCATGGTCTAGTCATGAGATCTGTGGTGACAGGTTGGACTCGATGATCTTTGAGGTCTCTTCCAACCTTGGCGATCCTGTGATACTGTGACAATATAAATATAAACCAGGGAAATTAAAAAGAAAAACAACAGAACTTTCCCTAGCCCCAGAGCTCATAGTTACGAGATAAACAGGGGGAAAAGTCCTAGAGGACTGGAAAAACTAATACTTTGGCTTTTGAAATCCTTCTCCATTTTAGATGGCATGTCAGGCAGACATCTGGGTATGTAACACTAGCAGTAGGGTGCAGGGCAGATCAAGCTGCGAGTTGTCAGCACAGAGCGGATGGCTGACTGCACAGAAGCACTCCACATGACTCAAGGGCAGAGAGGACTACAGACCCTCTGCTGAGCAACAGGAGAATTATCAAAGGAAACAGTGGAAGAATTAACAGAGAAAATAATTTATGCATAGGAAAAGAGGTGTTAAATCTAGAATTTCAGTCATGGTCACCAGTGGCTTTGATGAAAGCTTTCTCGTTGGTGCTGTTCCATATCCAGCTGGAGTGGATAATGATGATCAACCTAAGTACATGAATGTCAATGCAGCAATAATAAGCAGCTTTCAGCAATTTATGATCATTAGAGATTAAAATGAAATTGTGCCAAATGTATTTTCTTTAAGACAGGAGTTCTGAGGAAAGTTAGTGTGAAAGAAGTGAGGTAATGGGTACAGCTGCCATGTACCAGAACAGAATAGTAGTTTAGCTGAGAAATTTAAAGCAGAGACCGAAAACCAAAGACAGGCTGAAGACAACAGGGTTTCAGTGGTCAATGTACCACATCTGTAAATATTTGCCCAGTTACAAAACTAGATTTGAAGACTATTTGGCTTATCTACATCATCTCCAAGAAGGGCCAGAAGGAGAGCCTGGGGAGCTACAGACCTGTCAATCTGACCTTGGTGCTGGAGAAGGTTATGGAACAGGTCATCCCATGTGCCATTATGCAGCACATGCAGGGCAAGCAGATGATCAGGCCCAGTCATCATGAGTTCATGCTTAAAGAACCTGATCTTCCTTCACTACAGGGTGACCTGCTTAGTGGATGAAGGAAAGGCTGTGTATGTTGTTTACCTAGACTGTAGTAAAGCCTTTGACACTGTTTCCCACAGCATCCTCCTGGAGAAACTGGCTGCTTAAGGCTTGGATGGGTGGATAATACTCTGGGTTAAGAACTGGCTGATGGCAGGCCCAAAGAGTGGTGGTCAGTGGAGTTAAATCCACATGGCAGCCAGTCACAAGTGATGTTCCCCAGGGCTCAGTACTGGGGCCAGTTCTGTTTGACATCTTAATCATCTGGACAAGGGAATTGAGTGCCCTTAGTAAGTTTGCAGATGACACTGAATTGGGTGGGAGTGTTCCCTTCTATTTCACCTTAGTATTTACTTTCCATTTTCAGGGAGGCCAGGTACTCCACCTCTTTGAGTTGAAGTCCTGGAACAGAGAAGCTGGCTGCTGCTGATTAGTAGAAATATGGCACTACGTCTGGCAATAAGCCCTTCACAGGTCTACACTGTGCTGAGGGGAGAAACCAGCTGAGCAACGCTTGGGAGCTCACCCCAGGGAATGTCAACTGATTTGCAAAGCATAGGCTCTTGTTAAAACCAGTTTGCTCAGCTTAGGGCAGGTGTACAAACAGCTCAGCCTCTGGTTTCTCTAAAGAGTGCATTTACCAAGTGATTTCTTGTCAGAACAACAAAAGTAATGCTTAGTTTGCTGCTAAGAATACAGAAGCTCACTGACTTGCTCTCCTACTTCATATACAGGAGCCAGCTTTTTCTCTATAGAGGAATCTTTTCAAGTGCAGGAAAAACTCTCAGTAGCCTTTCTGTGCTGATAGCTGATAATTGCTCTCTGTGGAAGACTGGTTCCCATTTTTAAAAGATGTTTAGCTGTTGAGCTACAAGGGGGGAATTTTATGCTTTCATCAATATTTCATGCTGTTTTCTTTCTTTCTTTTAAAAGTGCACGGGTCCTCATTATCACTTGTCTCCAGCACCTCCTCTCTCTACTCTACAGTGAGTATTGACATTTGGGGAAAAAAAAACACTTCTGCCTGCCTCTGTCCTTGTTCATTGTTCATGAAAATTTTAGCACTTGGGTGTTTAGAAGGGTTGGAATTGTACTGCCATAAAGCAGGAGCATTTATTTGCAACTCTGCTCTTATTATCGTGCTACTTTTAGAAGGCATTATCATCATCTTTTTATGGGACTGCCTCAGGGATGCTTAACATTTTGAAAGCTAAAAAAGAAGGCAGTAGTTTTAGCAGTCTCTCCTTAAAGGGGTGGGTGGGGATGTCCCTTATGCTGCTGTCGTTGATCATTTTGAGTGAGGAAGGGAAGGAAGGGAAGGAAGGGAAGGGAAGGGAAGGGAAGGGAAGGGAAGGGAAGGGAAGGGAAGGAAAGGGAAGGGGGAAGGGAAGGGAAGGGGGAAGGGGGAAGGGAAGGGAAGGGAAGGGGGAAGGGAAGGAAGGGGGAAGGGAAGGAAGGGAAGGGAAGGGAAGGGAAGGGAAGGGAAGGAAGGGAAGGGGATTAATCTTGGTTAATTGGATTGGGTAATACTTTGATTCTAACACAAGCAGAAGTTCTGGGTTTCATTCATTCATTCATTCATTCATTCATTCATTCATTCATTCATTCATTCATTCATTTATTGTCTGTTTTGGTATCTTTTTGTTGTGCTCTTCTGCATAATTGGTTGCTGCAGTTGTTCTCCCAACTGGGAAGACTTAAACCCTTGGACATTCCCTTGCTGATACACAACAGTTGCTCTGCAACCTATTCACTAACGATAATTGTACGTTGTAGTAGTCCTTGCTCATGGGAGAGTACCCCACTTTTCTGCTTTCGTACCATGAATAGTCTGTCTCCTCTCCAGATTTTCAGGTGTTGAACAGTGTCAGCTGATATCCTGGGAATGACATGGAGTGCTCTGCCCAGAGCCCACACCAGTTCTTGCCCAGGAATACTGAACCCGTGCAGTGTGATGCATTTGTACAATTCGGTAGCCTTGTCTCAATGCTGAGCTCATGTTAGCTTGGGAAATAGGTTGCATCCATGCACAGTGCCTACCACTGCAGTGCCTCTCCTAGTTCTCTTGAACCATTTGAAGTGCATGTATACACATGATGGTATGTATACACATGCCAGCTTTGTCCAGGACTTAAGCAGCAAGCTGCAAGCAATTCCAGTACATCCAGACCATTCCTGAATTATTTAGGTGAGGGCAGAATGTGCTTACTGACTGGCTGCACAGGAGATATGAGTGACATTCAAACCAAAGCTCCCTGCTCATGCTTTGGGAGTCAAAATCCTGGCCTGCATCAGGAGCAGTGTGGCCAGCAGGAGCAGGGAGGTCATTCTGCCTCTGCACACTGCACTGGTTAGGCCACACCTTGAGTCCTGTGTCCAGTTCTGGGCCCCTCAGTTTAGGAAGGATGTTGACTTGCTGGAACGTCTCCAGAGAAGGGCAACAAAGTTGGTGACGGGTTTGGAACACAAGCCCTATGAGGAGAGACTGAGGGAGCTGGGGTTGCTTAGCCTGGAGAGGAGGGGACTCAGGGGGTGACCTTCTTGCTCTCTACAACTACCTGAAGGAAGGTTGTAGACAGGTAGATGTTGGTCTCTTCTCCCAGGCACCCAGCACCAGAACAAGAGGACACAGTCTCAGGCTGCACCAGGGGAGGTTTAGGCTGGAGGTTAGGAGGAAGTTCTACACAGAGAGAGTGATTGCCCATTGGAATGGGCTGCTCGAGGAGGTGGTGGAGTCACCATCACTGGAGGTGTTTAGGAGGAGACTTGATAGGGTGCTTGGTGCCATGGTTTAGTTGATTAGGTGGTGTTGGATGATAGGTTGAACACAATGATCTTGAAGGTCTCTTCCAACCTGGTCTATTCTATTCTATTCTATTCTGAAAAATCTTTGCTACTGTTCCCCTGAGTGCAAGACGTTGCAATCGAGTCACAAGGGGTGAGGTGTCCAAAATCGCAACACAAATGTTGATACTGAATTTTAGAAGAATGTTATGAAACTGAGAGATGCTAAAAATGAGATTATGATGTGTGCAGGAGGCATGCAGCACCCAGTCAGTAAATCTGAAATAGCTCTGCTCTGATGTTGTGTAATGTAGCAAGAGTTTACTAATACTTGTTGTTTATATTACCTGGGGTCCTGGTGGATGGGAGGCTGACCATGAGCCAGCAATGTGCTCTTGTGGCCAAGAAGGCCAATGGCATCCTGGGGTGGATTAGAAGGGCTGTGGTTAGTAGGTCAAGAGAGGTTCTCCTCCCCGTATACTCTTCACTGGTGAGGCCACATCTGGAGTATTGTGTCCAGTTCTGGGCTCCTCAGTTCAGGAAGGACCTCAGGGAACTGCTTGAGAGTGTCCAGCACAGAGCCACAAAGATGATGAAGGGAGTGGAAGATCTTCCTTAGGAGGAGAGCCTGAGGGAGCTGAGGGCTCTGTAGCTTGGAGAGGAGCAGCCTGAGAGGTGACCTCATTGCTGTTGCTAAAGATGTGCAGGGTGAGTGCCCAGAGGCTGGAGCCAGGCTCTGCTGGGTGATGCCCAATGCCAGCACAAGGGGCAGTGGTGGAAGCTGAGGCAGAGGAAGTTCCATGGAAACAGGAGGAAGAATTTTTCCCTGTGAGGGTGCCAGAAGCCTGGAAGAGGCTGCCCAGGGGGGTTGTGGAGTCTCCCTCTGTGGAGATATGCAAGACCTGCCTGGATGTGTTCCTGTGTGACCTGGTATAGGTGCTCCTGCTCTGGCAGGGGGTTGGACTGGATGATCTTTCCAGGTCCCATCCAGCCCCTGACATTCTGTGATTCTGTGATTCAAGATTATACAGTATCTTGGAAATATCAAACCCATGATATTAGAGAACAGCATTTTTCCTGCAAAACAAACTTTATTCTTTTTATCCAAGTTTGCACAGTAAGTGGGGTATCTTCTAAAATGTCTGAGTGTG
The DNA here is from genome assembly GCA_033816785.1 of Picus viridis. Taxonomy (NCBI): domain Eukaryota; kingdom Metazoa; phylum Chordata; class Aves; order Piciformes; family Picidae; genus Picus; species Picus viridis. The sequence continues at coordinate 12,495,869 of CM066567.1, forward strand.
AATTCACATGCGGCTAAGCCACTCTCCTTAAGTGATTGGTTATGTAGACAAGTTGATGAAGTTATAGAGAACTCTCTAAATGGCAAGAAGGGAATTGGTATGACATAATTGCTAGGGTCAACCTTTAGGGATTGTTTCTGATCCATCAGAATTTCTTCTGCTTGATCCCTCTCATCCATTGAGAAAAAAAAATAAACTTTTCAGGAATTATTCAGAAGATGATGCACAAGTGGAGTACAGAAAGACTGGCAATCAGTATGAGCTGAAAGCAGAGAGCAATTTAATTGTTCAATGATAAGGTACAGTGCCCCATTCCCTCCAGAAAGGGATAGCTTCACAAGGTTATGGCACATGTAGCTTGCATGCAGCTCTTACTAGATTCAGGGAGGAGTACAAGAGCTTTTTTAGCTTACTTAAAATCACTAAGCAGGAGTTCCAAAGCTGCTTTCTTTCCATAAGCATGGCAATCAAATATATGTATGAGATTTCTCAAACATCACCTTAGGCCTTGGTGCTAGTGGTTTTCCGCAGCCTGTGCTAGTGGTTTTCTGCAGCCTGATTGCTAGAGAAATTCAGACAACGTGCTAACTAAAGATCAAGATCTCTATGTGTTATTGCCAAAGGGTAGCTGAAAATCTTGAAGTTATTCTCTGACTGGCTGAGAGCAGACCTGAAGAAAAGGACCTGGGGGTACTGGGGGATGAGCAGCTCAACAGGAGCCAGCAGTGAGCACTTGCAGCCCGGAAAGCCAAGCAGAGCCTGGGCTGCAGCAGGAGAAGTGTGGCCAGCAGGGCCAGGGAGGGGATTCTCCCCCTCTGCTCCACTCTGCTGAGACCCCACCTGGAGCTCTGTGTCCAGTTCTGGAACCTCTGTTCCAGGAAGGATCTGGAGGTGCTGGAAGGTGTCCAGAGAAGGGCCACGAGGATAATACAATACAATACAATACAATACAATACACCAGGTTGGAAGAGACCTTCAAGATCATCGCGTCCAACCCATCAAACAATCCAACCCACCCAACAACTAGACCATACAGCCAACCACCCCATCAAGTCTTCTCCTGAACACCTCCTGTGAAGGTGACTCCACCACCTCCACGGGTAGCCGATTCCAATGGGCAATCACTCTCTCCGTGTAGAACTTCTTCCTAACATCCAGCCTAAACCTGCCCTGGCGCAGCCTGAGACTGTGTCCTCTTGTTCTGGTGCTGGATGCCTGGGAGAAGAGGCCAACCTCTGCCTGGCTACAACCTCCCTTCAGGTAGTTGTAGAGAGCAATAAGGTCACCCCTCAGTCTCCTCTTCTCCAGGCTAAGCAACCCCAGCTCCCTCAGCCTTTCCTCATAGGGCTTGTGTTCCAAACCCCTCACCAGCTTTGTTGCCCTTCTCTGGACACGTTCCAGCAAGTCAACATCCTTCCTAAACTGAGGGGCCCAGAACTGGATGAGCAGAGGGCTGGAGCTGCTCTGCTATGGAGACAGACTGAGAGAGTTGGGGCTGTTCAGTCTGGAGAAGGCTCTGGGGAGACCTTCTTGTGGCCTTCCAGTATCTGAAGGGGGCTCCAAGAAAGCTGGGGAGAGACTTTTGAGGGTGTCAGGGAGTGATAGGAGTGGGCGAAATGGAGCAAAACTAGAAATGGGTAGATTGAGATTGGATGTTAGGAAGAAGTTGTTCCCCATGAGGGTGGTGAGAGACTGCCACAGGTTGCCCAGGGAGGTGGTGGAAGTCTCATGCCTGGAGGTTTTGAAGGCCAGGCTGGATGTGGCTGTGAGCAGCCTGCTGTAGTGTGAGGTGTCCCTGTCCATGGCAGGGGGGCTGGAACTGGATAATCCTTGGGGTCCCTTCCAACCCTGAGAATTCTGTGATTCCATGATTATGGTGTAAAGGTTTGCTGGTAACTTGCGAAGGCTAAGGTCCGTGCAGCAAGTTGTCTTCTTTGTCTCAGAAATGTAGCTGCCCTTTCTGCAGTTCTGTCCCTGTTCTCCCTTCCTCCACTGTTTCATGTTGTCAGCATGCTGGCAAACTCTCAGGTTTCAGCTGGAGCCTCGCCATGTAAGTTGAAAAGAATTCCATTTCATGTTTTTACTGCATATCTGCCTTAAATGTAACCGATCCATGAAGCTATTCATTTCACTTCAGCATAGCTGGCTTTTATCTTCTATTATCACAATTATGTTGCACACTGCTTCTAAGCTATTGTTTCTTTGTTTTCTTCCAGGCAGAAGAAAAGGCACATTCAGAGGTAAGAACTTTTCTTCACTTTTATGGCTGTATATCACATTATGTTATTTTCAAGTTTGTTGTTTACCTGCTACAGCCAAACTGCTGAGCTTGTGGGCACAGCACAGCCTGTGACTTTGCACCACTCTTTAAAAAGGGTTGGTAAAAAGCTGATGCATCTTCTGGTGCACTGGAAGGTGTTTTCATAGCAATGTGCTGAAGAATACCTCCTGACTGAAGTTCTGAAAAGGTGAAAAGGATCAGTGAGAACTGGGCTTTGGGATGGAGGAGTTATGATACCTTTGATTTGAGACCTAATGCCACTCTATACTTGCTCTAAGGGACAGTACAATTGAAGGTAATGTTCTGCCTTGCAGGAGAAAACACTTCAAACGTTCACTCTGAAATTCTCCCCCTCACATTTTGCATTATATTCAGTTTCTGACACTGACCACCTTGATGAGTTTCAGTGTAGTGCGGATCGATTTCAGATAGAAGTCAAAAATGACATGGAGGGCAGCTTCTTTCTGCTTGCAGTGTATGGGAATGGGTGACAAGCCCAGGTCAGCAGCTGGGTACAATTACAGCCTTTCACAAAATGAAATCCTGGCTGTGTTAAAAGGGCGTCAAGGAGTGGCAGCAATAAAGTGCAGCACCAAGGGAGCCACTTTTACTCCGCAGAGCTGCATGCCTTCCAAATTCTGCTCCTATTTTTACTACTCCAGCCAAAGTCAACTGAAAGATATTTTGAGGAGACATCATCTTCCTTACTTGCTGCAGTGTACTTTCAGTATATTTTCTGCTTGAAATTTCTAAGCTGTTTTCTCTGAAAGTTAAAGCAAAGGAGCTAAACAAGTATGCCACAGCTCTGTGGTGTGGATGACAATTCCCTATTGCATCGCCCTGTCTCTAGGGCTGTAGATTCAGATTGGATGTTAGGAAGAAGTTGTTCCCCATGAGGGTGGTGAGAGACTGGCACAGGTTGCCCAGGGAGGTGGTGGAAGCCTCGTCCCTGGAGGTTTTTCAGGCCAGGCTGGATGTGGCTGTGAGCAACCTGCTGTAGTGTGAGGTGTCCCTGCCCATGGCAAGAAAGTGTGTGTGTATATATATATATATATAAAGAAACATATAAAAGTGTAAATAAATAAATAAATAAATATTTTAATGTACAGAAGGACTGCACATATGAAATAACAAAGCATTTGCCCATATGTGCTCACTGGGATCCTAGCTCATACCTTAGTTATTGCAAGAAGAGAGTTGAAGCAGGACTAAGTGCCACCTTTTAATTACTTGTAGTTGTTAAAGTGCCACCTTTAATAACTGAGTAGTTCTGAGAGTAAAATGTGAAACTAAGCCATTGTAAACCCTATTAGTGATCCTTTGATTAATTAAACAAACAAGGAAAAGCACAACAACAGGAAATTGCTGCAATACTCATATCGGCTGTGGATTTTTTCAGCAAATTCAGAAACTACGGAGAGAGTTGGTTGCATCACAAGAAAAAGTTGCCACCCTTACCTCTCAGCTTTCAGCAAATGTAAGTATTTTTCCTTGTGTTCATAAAGAGTGTGAAAGAATATATTATCACACTGGTTAGTAGCTTCTACTTAACACCTGGTCTGGGCGACTTTTACTGTTTAATGCTTTTCATGGTTTTCATATTCATGACTTCATGAAATGTCTGTATTGCCTGAGCTTCAAGCCAAAGCAATCTTGTAATGAAAGACAGTAGAAATGGAAAGAAGAGTTTCCATTTTGGATGTAAAAACAATCTTGGCTAGGCCACACCTTGAATACTGTGCCCAGTTCTGGGCCCCTCGGTTTAGGAAGGACATCGAGACACTTGAACTTGTCCAGAGAAGGGCAACGAGGCTGGGGAGAGGCCTTGAGCACAAGCCCTATGAGGAGAGGCTGAGGGAGCTGGGGTTGTTTAGCCTGGAGAAGAGGAGGCTCAGGGGTGACCTGATTGCTCTCTACAACTACCTGAAAGGTGGTTGTAGCCAGGAAGGGGTTGGTCTCTTCTCCCTAGCAACCAGCACCAGAACAAGAGGACACAGTCTCAAGCTGCACCAGGGGAAGTTTAGGCTGGAGGTGAGGAGAAAGTTCTTCACCGAGAGAGTGATTCGTCATTGGAATGTGCTGCCCGGGGAGGTGGTGGAGTCACCATCCCTGGAGGTGTTCAAGAGGGGATTGGACGTGGCACTTGGTGCCATGGTCTAGTCATGAGGTCTGTGGTGACAGGTTGGACTCGATGATCTTTGAGGTCTCTTCCAACCTTGGTGATACTGTGATCTTGTGTTGTACTCCCTGCTTCAGGGCCCACTGGGAGATAAATGGAGGCAGGAACCCTGCTGCCACATAGCAATGAGATTCCAGAAATGCAGAGAGCAGAGAATCTCAGAAGTCCTCCCACAAGTCCTTTATTGCTGTGTTGTAAAATCCCCAACATTAGAGTCTCAGAGTCCCACTTACAGAAGGTGTCCTGGAAGCCTTGAACAGATGAAGCAGCTAACAGAAGTCCTGAGCAGATCCCTAGCAGCATCCCTGCACCCAAGCCCTGGCCAGAAGTAGCTCACTAACAGAAGTAGAAGCCCCTAGCAGCCCTAACCCCCAAGCTGTTCCTAACCTAAGTCCCTAACCAAAGGGTAACCATTGCTCATAGTGGCTGTTTCTGTCCTCTTTGCTACCAAACCCTTAACCAGTGAAACCCAACCACATCTATAGGCTACAATCTTTTCCCAATGAGAGGTGCCAGCGTGTCCAGGAGGTGGCCTCTGCAGCACGTTCCAATCCCAGGGTGCCAACGTGAGGATGTTGCTGTTGGCACCCATGGAATGTGATTGTTTTGCTCTTGGCAGCCTGCTAAGGAATTGGCCAGCTAAGAAATCCTGCACCTGCATGTGCCCAGCAGCTGCCCTCAGCACAGTGGCCGTAACAGACCTGCACAGTTTCACTCTTTCCTCAAAATGAATTAAAAAGAAGCCCAAAAGTAAGGAGACACAACCAAAGAATTTCAAATTCTAGTGGAATTTGTTATAGTGTAATTCAGAAAGGTAAACCCTGCAAAAATGCTGACAGAGGTGGAGGGAAGCCCTATGTACAACTGTATATAGAATTCATATGCTGCAGTATTTTTGCTGATTTAGAGCTATTTGAAACAGCTATTTCACAGAGAGCTTCCTAATGTTCCTTCCAGTTGTGACACACTGGTGATACAAGTTATTGAACATGTCATCAGAAAATAATGTCAGATAGGAAATGTGGGCTGTACACCTGTCTGCTTACTGAGGTTTCAGATGAGTTACCAGATAGTTACTGGACAATCTGTTGTGTAGTGATTCTGAAGTGAAGTTCAGGATGTAACTATAGTTACCACTGCCAAGGAAAGCTGCAATGTATTTGCAAGAGAGTATTCCTTTTCATTTCAAGAAAGCAAGTTCTTGATATCTTGGGCAGCTTACAGGGTACCTTTCTTCAAAATGTAGATGTAGTGACTATTTAGATCTAGGGTGACTGGATCTAGATCTAGATCTGGAGCACTGGAGAAGGCTGCCCAGAGAGGTTGTGGAGTCTTCTTCTCCGGACACAGTCAAAACCCTCCTGGATAATGCTTTGAAAGGAAGAGTTGAAACATGGCTCTTCTTAGTCTTGATCCTTTTTCCAGTCACTCCATCAATGCTGTAGCCTACCTTACAGCAACAAGCCCAACAGAATGAGAATGGCAGGACATTCTTCTCTACTCCTGAAGCAATTAATTTTGTCTGGGCAGATTTTGTCCAATCCCTCCCCCATGTTATTTGGAAGTCGTTGCTTATATCTTTTCCAGTATTCCTTTGTGTGCAGTAAACACCACACAGACTGGTTTAAAATAATATTACCTACTCTGGGCAAGTTGTCAAAGTTAGCTCCAAGCTGCAGTCAGATGTGGTTCATATTTCAAAGAAACTCAGGCAAGCTAAACATGGGCAGTTACATTTTTGACTTGGTTTGCACTCAAACTAACTCTGCTGCATGGATGAGAAATCCAATGGGTTTAACCTGTACAGCTTGCATTGGAAGGGTTGGGGATCTGGTCCTCTGTACTGCCTTTGGACTTCTGAATGGACAGTAAGAATTTCCATAGCTTTTCTACTATTTGAATCAGAAAGGTAACATTTTCCACAGGACAGATGAAAATATATACATGTAGATCTGGTTTTGGTTTTGTCTAGCCAGAAGCACCACGTTTGTAAACCTGTATCTGCTTGTATGCATACATAGGTAGGGAGAGAGATGTATGCATGCTGTATGTTATATAATGGTCATTTTAATCACCCTCTCACCACTGTGTCACACACCTTCTAATCCATCTCCATGGAGACACTCTTTAAGCAAGCCTGAAGCTGATCCTTTTAGCACATGGGCTTTTGAAAGGGTACCAGAGAAATCTTTCCCTTTTCCCAAATCCCCAACATGTGGAAACTCCCTCAAAATTAAACTTGTCAGGAGCATGAAATGTAGAGACTTCAAATTCTCCAGGCATGAATAAGGGAGTTAGGCACCTTCAAAATTAATCTCAAAAGAAAAATAGTTGTTACAGTATATTATAAGTAATTGGTTTTTTACCATACTTTTGTTTAAAAAACAAAGGTTGAAGAGTATTTTACAAGAAGCCTGGTTCTGAGTTAATCCTCTGATTTTTCTGGCACAAAAGATGTAAAGCATTAAAAAAAACCACTTCCCCATAAGTCCAAAGGACCAAAAAAGACCACTTAAAGGTTTGTTAGAAGTAATTCTGTTAGTCCTTTGAGCACATTATGGAAATCAGTTCTACCAAGTATCACTTCAATATCAGGAATAAAATGCAGCTTGGAAACAAGAGTTTATATGCAACCTTATAATTGGAATAAGCCCCTGAAATATAGTCTAACTACAGCACTGATATTTAAATGCCATTGATTATATAGCTATCATAAAAGTTATGAGAGCAACTACAGCAACCCCAGGCAGTGCTACAGGCTGGGGTCAGAGTGGCTGGAGAGCGGCCAGGTAGAGAGGGACCTGAGGGGACTGGTAGGCTGAACATGAGCCTGCAGTGTGCCCAGGTGGCCAAGAGGGCCAATGGCATCCTGGCCTGCATCAGGAACAGTGTGGCCAGCAGGAGCAGGGAGGTCATTCTGCCCCTGTACACTGCACTGGTTAGGCCACACCTCAAGTCCTGTGTCCAGCTCTGGGCCCCTCAGTTTAGGAAGGATGTTGACTTGCTGGAACATCTCCAGAGAAGGGCAACAAAGTTGGTGAGGGGTTTGGAACACAATCCCTATGAGAAGAGGCTGAGGGAGCTGGGGTTGCTTAGCCTGGAGAAGAGGAGGCTCAGGGGAGACCTTCTACCTGAAGGGAGGTTGTAGCCAGGCAGAGGTTGGTCTCTTCTCCCAGGCAGCCAGCACCAGAACAAGAGGACACAGTCTCAGGCTGCACCAGGGGAGGTTTAGGCTGGAGGTTAGGAAGAAGTTCTATACAGAGTGAGTGATTGCCCATTGGAATGGGCTGCCCAGGGAGGTGGTGGAGTCACCATCATTGGAGGTGTTCAGGAGGAGACTTGATAGGGTGCTTGGTGCCATGGTTTAGTTGATTAGGTAGTGTTGGATGATAGGTTGGATACGATGATCTTGAAGGTCTCTTCCAACCTGGTTTATTCTAGTCTAGTCTAATCTAGTCTAAACTAGCAAACTTATGGGCTTCTAATTTTCTCGAACCTGTACTGTCTTAGCAATGCCTTACTTGCATATATTCATTTATCATTTATCTCCTAATCTAAGACAAATACTTCACCAGCCCTTGGCATCTAAAGGAGAAATAGTCCTAATTAAAAACAAACAAACAAACAAATAAAACCCCAACACTATAATTTATCCTCAGAGAAGAAATAAAAGCAATTAGTTAGTTGTCTCTCTAAATGGATAGTCCTACTGAGACCCTCAGTTTGAGTCACATTTGCACACCCGTAGGTTAGAACCTGAATAAACATAAAGTGAAATGCAGTAAAAAGTTTTGTCACTGCCTACCTTCTCTGCAGATGCATCCATCTCTGACAGGTAGAAAACTGTCTGAACAGAGTATTTTCTGCAGTGCCTTTGCTGACTTGAGAATTCCTGTCCTTTCTGATGCCTCTGCAATAAATACATTCACCTTAGGCCTAAGCTCCTCCAATTTTCATGATTTCAGTGTCTGGAAATAGGTAGCACTTTTTTCCACACTATGTTAACAGCCAGACTGTTTCCTCACAGTTCATCTTGGGCTTGAATTACTATTTCCCTTTGTAGAACTGAGCTAAAGTATGGTGAGAGGCCTTGAGAACAAGCCCTATGAGGAGAGGCTGAGGGAGCTGGGATTGTTTAGCCTGGAGAACAGGAGGCTCAGGGGAGACCTCATTGCTCTCTACAACTCCCTGAAAGGTGGTTGTAGCCAGGAAGGGGTTGGCCTCTTCTCTCTAGCAACCAGCACCAGAACAAGAGGACACAGTCTCAAGCTGCGCCAGGGGAAGTTTAGGCTGGAGGTGAGGAGAAAGTTCTTCACTGAGAGAGTCATTTGCCATTGGAATGTGCTGCCCAGGGAGGTGGTGGAGTCACCATCCCTGGAGGTGTTCAAGAGGGGATTGGACGTGGCACTTGGTGCCATGGTCTAGTCATGGGGTCTGTGGTGACAGGTTGGACTCGATGATCTTCGAGGTCTCTTCCAACCTTAGTGATACTGTGATACTGTGATATAAGTAGGGAGGAAGAAAGGGGGAAGAGAGGGCATCTTATGCATCTTATTTAAACACTCGTCGTATTTCTTTGCTTCACCACAAAAGGCTGTTGGTGACAGCAGTGCATGTGTCATTAAATGACTCTCAGGCTGAAACTTGACCTATTTCATTAAACCTTTGCTTCATATAGTATTCTGTGTCAAAATCTGTCAATTGGAAGTTGCAGAATTTCTCAGCCTTTTTGGAAGCCCCTGCTGAGACTTTTTATTATTTGGTTCCATTTATTATCTAAGTTCCTTTGGCTGGATTCGAGTACTGTGCTTGATTTCAGCAGTTTATTTCAGCTGATTAACCCCAAAGAGTTTTGCTTGCAGATGATTAAATTCAAGCAGGGCCCAGCTGTTGTTCAGATGCTTAATTTACAGGTTGTTTTTTTGCCCTGTGATGGAGATTTTTCCCTTGGTGCCTGTTTTGATCTTGGGGAAGGGCAAATCTCAGTACTAATTAAGAAAGAGTCTCTTCCCAGGGCAGAAAGTGTCCAACCAGCGACTTCCTATGTGACTGACAAGGGCTCAAATTCCAGCGAGCAGTCCAAACCTAGCCTGTTGGAAGGGACTTTGATCAGGGCTTTGTACTGGATAAAGCTGAAGGGTGCATGCTTACAAACTGTAGTATACTCAGGGTGCCAGTAGAATGTGGAGGGGGTTCACTGGCTAATACTCGTGTTTGGCCAGCTCTGAACCACTATCAGACAGAAGATAGTCACAGGTGGTGAGCAGAAAACGTCACCAGATGTAGAGTTGCTTCTTGCCATCAGCCTGATCCCTTCTGGGCTCTCACACCTCTTTTCATTCAGCCACGTCAGATAGGAGGGGATAGACCTGAGCACCACAAGTTACATCACAAAGTGTGTCAGCAGCTAGCCTCAGTGTCATGGTCAGGATGGGCTGTAAAGCTGAGCTGACATATTTGGGGTTTGACTGACTGGGATTGTTTAGTAGGAGAGAAATGGTTTAAATCAAGTCAGTCATCTTAGCAGTGAAGTCCTTCCCTGAGAATATCTCTCTGGCTATTTCCATTGGGAATTTCAGCTGTTAATAGAAGTCAAAACTAATCCATATGCAATGAATCTACACATTAAGAGCTGTGCATACAACTTATAGGTATATCATGGTAAACATTGTATATTTTACAGCAGGTATACTTCCAGTAATGCCCTTAATGCTCTTAACTCTGACTCCAGGATATCAGTTTCCAAGTATAAATGCTTCATTCAATTGTGAAGGTATATTTTTACTTTGGAATAAACAGGGTTTAAAGCACATGCAGTATTCCGGTTATTTATATACACGAATGAAACTACCTAATCTAACACAGAGATTCCTGTAGAACGGGACATTGGCTCTATTGAAAAGCAAATCAAAACAAAGAAACAGAGACAACCTCTTAAATGTTTTTGTGAGAATGAAAGAATGGATCCTTGGGGATAATGTAAGTAATCCTCAGAAACTGAGGGTTACCAATGCAAAATCAATTAATTAGTGTAAACATGTACACGAATTTTTGCTTCCCATTGACCATTTTGAAAGTCAGAATTTCCTTTCTGTTTATTTCAGTTGTTTTCCTTTCTGAATTCTTTTGCCTTTAAATAATTCAATTCAAATTCTTACCTTCAGTGGGAATACATACAAGCATATGTTACATACATACTTCCACACACATATAAATATATTGATACTCTAGCCTTTTCCTGGTTAATTTTTATTCTTTTTGCTACATCCTATTTCTTTGGTGACAAGTTTGCATAAGACTTCTGAATAAATAAACAGGGAGAGGCAGCAAAGTTTATTAATTTGCATGTCCAATTAACACTTTGTGTTCTGCTGTAACAGACATTTCACAGGGTCACAGGCTCACAGTGTGTCAGGGGTTGGAAGGGACCCAAAGAGATCGTCGAGTCCAACCCCCTTGCCAGAGCAGGACCATACAGTCTAGCTCAGGTCATAGAGGAAAGCATCCAGATGGGGCTTGAAAGTCTCCAGAGAAGGAGACTCCACAACCTCTCTGGGGAGCTTATTCCAGTGCTCTGTGACCCTTACAGTAAAGAAGTTCCTCCTCATGTTGAGGTCCTTCTCCACAGGGTTGCTCTCCAGCAGATCCCCTCCCAGCCTGTCCTGCTGCAGTTTATTCTTCCTGCCCAGCTGCAGGACTCTGCACTGATCCTTGTTGAACATTTAAAGTAATGAGCAACAGGTTTTGAAGGTTGAGGTCTTTTCTTGAGCCATTTTCTGTGGTGGGCATTTGAATCATGTTTATTATTAGGAAACCAAGAGCTGAGAGCCTTTATCTCAAATTATTTAGGAAAAAGCCATCATTTTGATCTGATTACATTGAAGATTAAAACCTTTAGTGTGCTCCTCCAATGTACTCTGTCATAGGTTGAACTTCAGTAATAAGCCTTAGGTGTGACATGGCTTTCTCTAAAGACCATCCAACAACAACTTCATAGTTTCAGTGAACTTTGACATTTTTAATTATGCTTTTTAGTTCTTAACATGTTTTATAATGAAATCCTTAATTTTTCCTCTAAGTTCCTTGTCATTTATGGATGTACATTATAAGCTGAAGTTCTGGCTATGGAGCAGGAAAATATATTGCACAAATATGCGTAGTTAGATACCAAAAAAAGTGGTTATTACTTTCTGATTGTGAAAAGCAGACCAAAGCAATGCATAATTAAGCAAATGATTGCTCTTTTCAAGCCCTCAGTCCCCACTGTTATTCCCATGGTGCAACAGAACAGCCAAGCCATAGATTCTTCTATGAGGCAGGGAACACTGAGCTCCATTAGTTTCCAGTTTAAACACATCTAATGAAGAGACATTTGGCTCTTACTGCATCCACTTTGCCTCTGATTGTGTTCTGGGTTGCTGGTCATCACCTTTTTGATTTTAAACACCCTCAGTTAGTTTGGGTGTTTATAATATGTAGCTAATTATTAAAGTGAAATACTCAAGGAGTAGAGTAGTGGAAACAACCAGAGGTTGTAGTTTCCAAACTAGAAAAAAATTATATTGATTAACAGGTTTCAGAGGTGCATTTGACACATGTTCCAGGTTCATTTTCTTTAAAGTTGCAACTTTGAGGATAAGGACTAAGTTATAAAGTTTAAAACAAGAATATACATGATTGCTAGTTCATCCTTAGGAAACTGGTGATGTATCTAGTCCTGTGCTTGCCAAAAGCTAGTCCCTGGGGTATGTATCCTTTACTACATAAGTTGTCTAAGGCACCCCTGCAGAAAGATTGACCACTTTAACTATAAGCAAGTAAATGTATTATTTACAAATAATAGGATTGACAAGAAGTAATCCTGTAGTAAATTTATTAAGTATAGAATCAGGAGCTTGTAATATCCTGAAATGTCTATAGCAATCCCATCTGGATGCATTCCTGCTCTGCTCCACTGCTGCTCTGGCAGAGGGGTTGGACTCGATGATCTTCAGAGATCCTTTCCAACCCCTGACATCCTGTGAGCCTGTGATCATCCAAAATGATTTATAAAACACAAAAGCCACTGGAAGTGGAAGACACAATAGGCTAATATATATATATATATATATATATTTATGTATATAACTTGTGTATTTTTATTTGAGGAATAATGTACAAAGCAAGGTGGCTCTTTTCCTTCTCCTCGTGGTGGTGAATGGTGCCACTTCCAGCTGGCAGCCAGTCACTAGTGGTGTCCCTCAGGGATCAGTGCTGGGCCCCATATCTTTACTGATGATCTGGATGAGGGTATTGAGTTCATCATCAGTAAATTTGCAGATGACACCAACCTGGGGGCAGGTGTTGATATGTTAGAGGGTGGGAGAGCTCTGCAGAGGGACCTGGCCAGGCTGGACAGATGGGCAGAGTTGAACAGGATGGCATTCAACAAGTCGATGTGCTAGGTGCTGCACTTCAGCCACAACAACCCCATGCAGTGCTACAGGCTGGGGACAGAGTGGCTGAGAGCAGCCAGGCAGAGAGGGACCTGGGGGTACTCACTGATAGTAGGCTGAACATGAGCCAGCAGTGTGCCCAGGGGGCCAAGAAGGCCAATGGCATCCTGGCCTGCATCATCAATAGTGTGGCCAGCAAGAGCAGGGAAGTCATTCTGCCCTGTGCTCAGCACTGGCTAGACCACACCTTGAGTCCTGTGTCCAGTTCTGGCCTCCTCAGTTTAGGAAAGATGTTGAGACACTTGAACTTGTCCAGAGAAGGGCAATGAGGCTGGGGAGGGGTCTGGAGCACAGTCCTGTGAGGAGAAGCTGAGGGAGCTGGGGTTGCTCAGCCTGGAGAAGAGGAGGCTCAGGGGAGACCTTCTTGCTCTCTACAACTCCCTGAAGGGAGGTTGCAGCCCAGTGGGGGTAGGTCTCTTTTCCCAGGCAGCCAGCACCAGAACAAGAGAACACAGTCTCAAGCTGCACCAGGGGAGGTTTAGGCTGGAGGTGAGGAGAAAGTTCTTCCCAGAAAGAGAGATTAGCCATTGGAATGTGCTGCCCAGGGAGGTGGTGGAGTCACCATCCCTGGAGGTGTTTAAGCAGAGCCTGGATGAGGCACTTCGTGCCATGGTTTAGTTGATTAGATGGTGTTGGGCGATAGGTTGGACTCAATGATCTCAAAGGTGTTTTCCAACCTGGTTTATTCTATTCTATTTTATTCTATTCTAAAATGCATATCGGAATACTTTTTGGACTGTGTCTTACTCTTATAATATCTCAGATTCAGTACAATCATATACCTTTGAATTATTTCAGCTATGCTTGTACAAGCATGCACATCTGTAACTGAAACTTTTGCCAGGCCCTCTGTGTGCCTGTACTGCTATGATAAAAAATAAATCTTCTCAGTGAGGAAAATCAGTTAATCTACCTGTGCATTGGGTTGAAATTAGACTGATTTGGAGAACTATCCCCAAAATAAATTGGGGGATGGAAGCAAATGAAGCTCTGTTTACAAGCAAACTGCAGTCTAGAAATATGGAATGCAATGAATGTGTACCAAATATACAATGGATGTATACAATAAAGATATATTTACCATTTATAAGCAACACAGAAACTCCTCAGATGCCCCTGGACTGTTCACCTCCTCCACTCCCTCCCTCCTTCCTTTACCTCACATAGTAGTCAAAGCAGAGATCCCCTGGCAAGGCCACAGGAGAGAAAGAAAGAGAAGGTGCAAGCAGAAGCAACAGAAGAAGAGAGGAAAAACTGTTTATGCCACTACTCTCCATCCCCATTAGCAAGCCAATGAATTGTATAGACCTTAGCATTGTTTTCCTTTTGTATCCAATGGTGATTTTATTTTACTTTCAGCCTTTGCAGTCAGGAACTAGGCTGAAGTTCCCCCTTCAAGCTCTAACAGCACGGAAATACATTGTTTGTGGATTAGACTTACAAGTATGTTCTAGTGCCTGTGTTTGTAAACTTTGCCCATTACCACGTCTGAAGTGATAAAGGGAAAATTAAGTATTTTCTTCTGTTTATCTGAGGTGACCTTATTGTGGCCTTCCAGTATCTGAAGGGGGCCTGCAAGAAGGCTGTGGAGGGACTTCCCAGGATATCAGGTAGTGATAGGACTAGGGGGAATGGAATGAAGCTGGAGGTGGGGAGATTCAGGCTGGACGTGAGGAAAAGTTCTTCACTGTGAGAGTGGTGAAGCCCTGGAATGGGTTGTCCAGGGAGGTGGTTGAGGCCCCATCCCTGGAGGTGTTTAAGAGCAGGCTGGATGAGGCTCTGGCCAGCCTGACCTAGGGTGAAGTGTCCCTGGCCATGGCAGGGGGTTGGATCTAGATGGTCCTTGTGGTCCCTTCCAACCCTGAACTGATTCTATGATTCTGTTTGGTGCTGTAAGAGGACTGCATAGGACTTTATGCAAATTCATTAAAAACATATTATTACTTTCCTTTACCTGTACAAGCTGCCTTAGCTTGTGGCTTTCTTTGTGCCTTTGTCTGCAAAGCTGAATGTTGGTTAGAACTGATGAGGAGTTGATGTGTTGTTAGTATTAGTTTTGCTTGCTTAGGTTATAGGTTGTTAGAAAATAAAACAAAGCTTTGCTGCTTTAAAATCTTTTAATCACTTTCAGCTTCGTTGCTTTACTTCTTGAGAAGTGGAACTTAGAGTTTACAAGCCTGTATTTTATGTATGCATTTTGGCAGGTGTGTAAATACTGTATTTTTATTTTATATAGGCTTTTAATTACTTTTATACATGCAACACACACACATATAATCAATGTAAGATGACTAAGTAATGAGCTTAACTAACTGTGATACTTTCTTGTTTAAGTCTCAGTATTCCTCTGGAGTCTTTTCTTTGTGAGGTTAAAACATAGCTTTTAAGATAAAGTACTTCAGTTTCCATTGTGAAGTGTCCAGTAATTGGAAATAATTGCTCCTAGACTTGACCAGTGACTTCTTTTGGCCAATATATCAGTAAAATGACATGGAGTATGAAATCCATAATTCATTTCCAGGTAGAGATACCTCAGCTGATCTCCATGGGAGCTAAAGAAGCCTGAGGGACACTGGGCTCACTTTCCTGTTTCTGCATCACCTATCCAAGATTCCTCAGTCTGCATTTGAAACTAATAGAAAAGTGCTGCAGAAGATGAATGGGGGATGGGGGGGAATTGTCAAAACCTTGCGGATCTGGGAAAACTGTCCCATTGTCACCATAAATGTTGTCTTCTGTTTCTTTCACAGGCTCATCTAGTAGCAGCTTTTGAAAAAAGCTTGGGCAACATGACAGGCCGGTTGCAAAGCCTAACAATGACAGCTGAACAAAAGGTAGCTGTACTGAAGCAGGTGCTTTAATGTGGGGCACAATCAGCAGCTTGTATTAGAGATTTGTTTTAAAAAATACTGAAAGGAAACAGTGGCAGCTGTGACAGTAAAGCAGACAGGGCTTTCTTTAGTGGCTGTTGTGAGCAAACCTTCATAAAGCTCCAGGCGAGTTCAACTGTGCAGCATCAGGTTTACATGGACAATATCAGAGAGCAGCTGGAAGACAACATCTTTAGTTTCCAGATTGTAATTAAAACATATGGGAGTCTAGTTTTAATCCATACTGAAAGATCCTGTAACAAAGACTGATCAGAACCTGCTGGAGTGCTTCATTTCAGCCTGCCACCAGTGTCAGAGTAATAGAATTATGGGAAGGAAAGAACTTCTAAGTAGAGAAAAATGATTCAATTCAGACCGTTCCTGGAGGTCAGATAACCTATTCACGAGTAAACAGTTGTGCTTTTCACTGTGCTGTTTTGACTGTTGGAGGGGGCAAAATCTAAACTTGATAGCCAGTGAATTTAATATGAGCCTTTGTATTAATCTCACAATTACAAAGGAGTTCAGCACCTTCCAGGCTTTCAGTTCTGCAACTTTCTGCCCTTACTCATTTTGAACAGTATCCTGTAAATGGAAAGACCTTGTTGAGCCAAACTGTGCAAGAAATTGTGTATCAGTTTCAGTATATAGGAGTATGGAGTCACTGCTGCAATCAAAGTACCTGACTGTAATCTGTGTCATCTGGTGCAGGTGATCCTGCTCTGGCAGGGATGTTGGACTGGATGATCTTTCGAGGTCCATTCCAGCCCTTGAAATTCTGTGATTCTGTGACTAAAAAAAAGTTCCACAGTTTGGTGGAGCACCAACAGGTGAAATATTTTGAGACTCATTGTGAACAACATAGAAAATGTTTGTCCTGCTTGCTTTTTTAATCTCAAGAAACCAAACAACAATAGAAAACCCACAACGGTGTTTTCTTGAAACCAAAACTGTTTATGAATTCAGATATCCCTCAGAAGGTTTCCTTTCCAGAGGAGGTTAAGCGGTGATATTGAAACAGGTCACCTCCAAGCTTCACTCCCAAAAAGGTGTTGTTTTCCTTCCCTTCTTTCTGTGTTGTTGAGGTTAAATTCCTCATTATATACATACAGGCTGGAAGGATGAGTCTGAGGCAGCAATAAGAAAAAGTTGGGTTTTTTTTAATTTAAATTGGCTGTGCATTCTCATATAAAACTTCCTGCACTCAAGTAGAGGGATTTTATTTCAGCTTCCAGGGCAGCTGCTATGAAGCAGGCTTTTAAAAATTGACTTACAATGTAGTGATATTGCATTGAATTATAATGTAGTGATGAAGTATTTTGGAAAATACACAAACTCAGGTTGAGATTCCTCCATTAAACAGTGACCTGACTTAGCAGAACATGTAATTCAAATGGTTTTGCTTTCTTTCACAATAGATAGGTTGGATTTCTCTTAACTTTATGCTTTCAATTGAGACTCCTTTTAAATGAGTCCTTATTAAAGATTATGATGATGATGATGATGATGATTTATTAAGTGCATCCAAAGAAGCATTGCCAGCAGAGCCAGGGAGGTGATTCTGCCCCTTGGATCTGCTCTGGTGAGATCTCACCTGGAGTGGTGTGTGCAGGTCTGGAGCCCTCAACACAGGAAGGACATGGAGCTGATGGAGAGGGGCCAGAGGAGGCCACGAGAATGATCAGGGTGTTGGAGCAGCTCTGCTATAAGGACAGGCTGAGGGAGCTGGGGGTGTTCAGCCTGGAGAAGAGGAGGCTCCAGGGGCATCTAAAAGCAGCCTGCCAGTACCTGAAGCAGGAAGGATGGAGAGAGACTGTTTGCAAAGGCCTGCAGGGACAGGACCAGGGACAATGGCTTCAAACTAGAGCAGAGCAGATTTAGATTGGATGTGAGGAACAAATTCTTTCCTATGAGGGTGGTGGAATGCTGTCACAGGTTTCCCAGGGAGGTGGTTGAGGCTCCTTTCCTGGAGATATTCCAGGTGAGGCTGGAGGAGGCCCTGGACAGCCTGATCCAGTTGGGGATGTCCCTGCTGACTGCAGGGAGGTCGGACTGGATGAACTTGGAGGTCTCTTCTGGCCCAGATCATTTTGTGATTCTACATTTTGTCCTCCATAAAAATAAAATAATTGCTTTATATAGAAACATAGAAATGCAGTGGATTTTCTTTTTTTTTTTTTTTTTTTTTTTTTTTTGAGAAAGAGAAGAAATGGATTCTGCTTTGGTATTACCCTTATGTTTACCCAAAGAGTCACATAAACCTCAATTTGACCATTCTTGCAATTTTCTTTTAGCTCAGGCAGACATTGCACTAGTGCCATACATTTTAAGCTCTCTTTTCTTTGCTCTTCATACAGGAATCTGAGCTCATAGAGCTAAGGGAAACCATTGAAATGCTGAAAGCCCAGAATTCTGCTGCACAAGCTGCTATTCAAGGAGCCTTGAACGGTCCTGATCATACCCACAAAGGTAGGTTGTTGTTGCTATTACAATAAATGCAGAATTTCTCCTCAGAAAGAAGGCTAAATTGCTACTTTTTTGTTGGTTTGTGAAGTCTATTGAAAGGCCAAGCACATTCTACACTGCCTGGTTGGGATACTTATGGCGTTTCCAGCTCTGGAAGCCTTGCATAAGCTTCCTTTTTATCAGATTTCATGGAGCATGTCTTCTCAGAACTGGGTAGCCAGGAACTGACTGCTAGGTGGTAAGAGTTAACCCTGTCACTGAAGTTATGTAATGAGGTACACCCAAGAAAGACACTGGTGAAGTCTATGGTGCAAAATGGTTATGGCTTGGAAATCCCTCTCAGGCAAGACACTTGTGAGATCTGAATGTTAGGAGGAAGTTCTTCCCAGAAAGAGAGATTTGCCATTGGAATGTGCTGCCCAGGAAGGTGGTGGAGTCACCATCACTGGAGGTGTTTAAGAAGAGCCTGGATGAGGCACTTGGTGCCATGATTTAGTTGATCAGATGGTGTTGGGTGATAGGTTGGACTCAATGATCTCAAAAGAATTAACCAACCTTGTTAATTCAATTCAATTCAATTCAATTCAATTCAATTCAATTCTATTCTATTCTATTCTATTCTATTCTATTCTATTCTATTCTATTCTATTCTATTCCATTCCATTCCATTCCATTCCATTCCATTCCATTCCATTCCATTCCATTCCATTCTATTCCATCTCACCACACTCAGAATTTGGAAGTGAAATTAGAATGATATAATATATAACTGTATAAAAGGCAACAAAGATGTAGAGAGTGTATTTACATACATATACACAGCACATCAGCAACACAGGACCTCCCTGTACCTTTGATTCAGCTCTTTGTTCCCTCTTGGGGGCAAAGGGCCCCAAGACAGCTATGCAAACCACGTGCTCTTTCTCAGCTCCCCCTGTACCTTTAGAGCAAAAGCTACCAAGGTCAGAGGGAGGACAGCACAACCTAAAATCCAGAATCAGAGAGAGAAGCCAAGAGCAAGCAGGTGAACAACAAAGAAACTCTGCTGCAACATATAAGGTTTTCAATACAGCAGTAAAATTATATTAACCTACCTATTGTTATCATTCAGTGTCCAATCCCTTATTATTTATCTTTTACTCAAATGTGTCTAGAATTTTCAGCTCAATCCCCTATACATCTTAACCCTGATTAGGCCTGCTACAGTTCAAGTAGTGCTTATACACCTCAGAAGAATTGTAGTGGGTATTTCTGTAACAGAAATGGTTTAGCTAGGAGGTTATTTCTGCACAGATTGCTGTGCTGTGTCCTTGCCTTTGTGCCCATAAGACCCCAGTTTGGAGAAGCTCCTAAGCGTTTGCCTAGTTTTAGGCATTCCCATTGCCCTCTCCATGTAGCTTTTTACAGGCTGCAATAGCTAGAATCATAAAATCATAGAATTGTTAAGGTTGGAAGGGGCCTCAAGGGTCATGCAGTTCCAGCCCCTCACACTAGATCAGGCTGCTCAGAGCCGCATCCAACCTTACCTTGAAAACCTCCAGGCATGAGGCTTCTACCACCTCCATGGGCAACCTGTGCCAGTGTCTCACCACCCTCATGGGGAACAACTTCTTCCTAACATCCAATCTGAATCTACCCATTTCTAGTCCCTTGTCCTATCATTACCTGACACCCTCAAAAGTCCTTCACGAAGCCATTGCAAGCATTAAAGCCATTTCTGTTATTTTGGTCTCCCTTTTGAGGAGGAAGATGCTACACAGCTACAAGAATGGTTATTATTTTAAGCCACACCTTGAGGACTGTGTCCAGTTCTGGGCTCCTCAATTTAAGAAGGACATTGAGACAGTTGAATGTGTCCAGAGAAGGGCAAAAAGGCTGGGGAGGGGTCTGGAGCACAGCCCTGTGAGGAGAGGCTGAGGGAGCTGGGGTTGCTTAGCCTGGAGAAGAGGAGGCTCTGGGGAGACCTTCTTGCTCTCTACAACTCCCTGAAGGGAGGCTGTAGCCAGGAGGGGGTTGGTCTCTTCCCCCAGGCAACCAGCACCAGAACAAGAGGACACAGTCTCAAGCTGCCCCAGGGGAGGTTTAGGCTTGAGGGGAGGAGAAAGTTCTTCCCAGAAAGAGTAATTGGCCATTGGGATGTGCTGCCCAGGGAGGTGATGGAGTCTCCATCCCTGCAGGTGTTCAGAAAATGATTGGATGAGGCACTTGGAGCCATGGTTTAGTTGATTAGATGGTGTTGGGTGATAGGTTGGACAATCTTGGAGGTCTTTTCCAACCTTACTGATTCTGTGATTCTATGATGCTATTGAGAGCCAGATGGATTTCACAGTAATTTCTTTCCTTTAGATTTACGTATAAGGCGTCAACACTCTTCAGAAAGTGTTTCCAGCATCAACAGTGCTACCAGCCATTCCAGCATTGGCAGTGGTAATGATGCTGACTCCAAGAAAAAGAAAAAGAAAAACTGGGTAAGTGCTCAGCAGGTTTAGACCTATCTTTTAGCTATTATGTTGTTTCTTAGTGCCTGAGAATCCTACCGGTCCATTTAATCAACAATATGCTTGTGGGGCTGGATGGATATGAAGCAATTCATGTGGATCCATGCTGTGACACTCCCAGCAAATGAAAAACTGTTAAATATCAGTGGGGAAATATTTCATAAATCAGAGTAATTAAATACAAAACAAAACAAAACAACCCCACCACCACCAAAACCAGCAGCAAACAAACAAACAAAGAGCCTAAAAAGAGCTGTTGTGACAAAAACTACCTGTGGGCTACGCCGAAACCTTGTTTGACGTTTCTGTAATCAAGAGTTTGATTCAAAGGCTTGACTGAAATATATCACTCAGCTCTGAAGAGAGTTGAAATCTGTTCTCATGTAGAAGTGGTATGGTGTTTAGAGAAATTAAGGTGCTTGTGAAATGGAACACACAGATGCTGCATAGCACTCCGTGGCATCTGCCTGCTCTATTTGTTCCGTCAAATGCTTTCAGTAAATGACCAGAAGATGTTATTGTTGTTATATAAATACTACCTGCATAAACATTTGTTTTAAAATACTGATCAGCCTTCATTCCCTTGATTTGTAATTCCACACTCTTTCATGTTTCTGCAAGGTGAACTCTAGAGGAAGTGAGGTGAATATAAACCATGGACAATTTGGCATGCATCTCTAAAGAACCCTATCTTGGCATGATTGCTATTTATTTTGGCAGTAGGCTTTTATACCTTCTAAAAACGGATTATCTTCTATGTCTTCTCAGTTTGCCTTTATTCATTTTAATTTCAAAGTTTAGACTGTAGAAAGGGGGAGTGTAGCCAAAATCCATTTCTTTCTCATTAGATATTATGAGCTGGAAAGGACTTTAATCCTTTTTTCTGATCACTGGTCACACTCCCCACTCTCCAATTGTATCATGAAAATAACATATTCGAATACCTCATCTTTTTTAAATAGAGAAACCAGTTTGTCATTGAGTTCCATACAACTGCAATTAGAGCAACTTTCAGAAAAACAATAGAAAACAACCACATTCTTCTTAAGATGAATAACTCTGGTATTTAGACAAAGGTATAAACCAATGGGCTAGTTAAAATTCACTGCAGACAAAACTGTTGTCTCCTCGGCTCCTGAAATAAATGGCTCTTTGGCTATTCTGTCCCTTTTCAATACTGGGTAAGAGCTTCTAGAGGGAAAAGGCAGTGCTTGTACATTCAGAGATCTTACTGCTCTAAAGGAAACTGCAGCAGAGTACATGCCTTTCAGCTAACACTCTTCTCAGCAGTACAGCAGCAGTACAGCTTAAACCCTCTTGCTTGTGATCCAAACCACAGCACCGGCACAGTTTGGCTATTCGGTTTTCAATGGGCAAAGTAAAGTGGCCAACCCAGTAAACTGGACTTCTCTTCTGATTTCAGCATTTGGCAGCAGCAGGTTCTGCCTGTACCTAGATGCAAAGTGGTTATTTAAAGCCAGTCCCTGAAGGGAATGACATGGGAATGGGATTCCCCTGGGGCTTGACGGCTTTAAATGAGCACCTCTCTCCCACCTGATCCTGCCCTTTTTCCATACCATTGCATTTGCGCTGCGCTGGATTAATAAAGACAAACCAAAGCACTGTATCATGTTTTTAGAGATACTGTGTTGCATATGTTAATACCTTGCTTCTGAATACTGACCTCAGGCAGTGGCTAGGATGGCATCTGCAAACTAACTCTTTGAAACATGAGCTACACACACATTACCACAATGAGGAAACTAATCTTCTTCTGTGTTTGTTTTCCAGCTAAGAAGCTCTTTCAAACAGGCCTTTGGAAAGAAGAAGTCCACCAAGCCTCCTTCTTCACATTCAGACATAGAAGAGTTGACAGATTCCTCTCTTCCTTCATCACCTAAATTGCCCCACAGCTCAGGAGAGTGTGGGGCAACATCAATGAAACCATCACAGTCAACCTCTGCGTAAGTCTTTCCCTTGGCAGACCTTTCTTCCCAAATGAGATGAACTGTGAA
This sequence comes from Picus viridis, assembly GCA_033816785.1. NCBI lineage: Eukaryota > Metazoa > Chordata > Aves > Piciformes > Picidae > Picus > Picus viridis. Next base: position 12,518,673 of record CM066567.1, read on the forward strand.
ATAGACCTCCTCAAGTGTGGCTGTTTGCAGTTCAGAAACAACTGTCAAAAGCTGTGATCTTTTAATCTTGTGCACCATCCATTGGTCAGATTTCTCATGATAATACAGAATACAGAATTAACCAGGTTGGATCATCAAGTCCAACCTATCACCCAACACCATCTGATCAACTAAACCATGGCTCCAAGTGCCTCATCCAGGCTCTTTTTAAACACTTCCAGTGATTGTGACTCCACCACCTCCCTGGGCAGCACATTTCAATGGCCAACTACTCTTTCTGGGAAGAACTTCCTCCTCCCCTCGAGCCTAAACCTCCCCTGGTGCAGCTTGAGACTGTGTCCTCTTGCTCTGGTGCTGGTTGCCTGGGAGAAGAGACCAACCCCCTCCTGGCTACAGCCTCCCTTCAGGGAGTTGTAGAGAGCAAGAAGGTGTCCCCTGAGTTTCCTCTTCTCCAGGCTAAGCAACCCCAGCTCCCTCAGCCTCTCCTCACAGGGCTGTGCTCCAGACCTCTCCCCAGCCTTGTTGCCCTTCTTTGGACATGTACAACTGTCTCAATGTCCTTCTTAAATTGAAGAGGCCAGAACTGGACACAGGACTCAAGGTGTGGCCTAACCAGTGCTGAGCACAGGGCAGAATGACTTCCCTGCTCCGGATGGCCACACTGTTCCTGATACAGGCCAGGATTCTGTTGGCCTTCTTGGCCCCCTGGGCACACTGCTGGCTCATGTTCAAGCAGTACCCCCAGGTCCCTTTCTGCAAATGGAGCTTTATTCCATTTACATGCTACTTTTTTCAGCAGCTCTTTTTGTTTCAGTTCATTCTATCCTTCTATCACAACTTTTACCCAAAAAGTACAACTTCTTTCCAAACACGTATCCAAAAGCTTATGTTGTGCCCTTTCTGCACCATGAGCAACTTTATCATATCCATTTAGTAAAGGCCAAACACTGTTTTCCTTTCTTCATGCTGTACTGAAAATCTAATTTTGTTTTCCACTTAGCTATGGATTTTTACAAGATACTCATCCTTTGTTATTACTTTGTCTACTGATCAATATAATTTTTAATCCATTTTTTTGGGTGGCATTTTCAAATCACCATCATTAAGGTTTCAGAACTGAGAATGAATCACAGAATCACCAAGGTTGAAAGAGACCTCAAAGACCATCAAGTCCAACCTGTCACCACAGACCTCATGACTAAACCATGGCAAAAAAGGCCACGTCCAATCCCTTCTTAAACACCTCCAGGGATGGTGACTCCACCACCCCCTGGGCGGCACATCCCAATGGTGAACGACTCTCTTGGTGAAGAACTTTCTCCTCACCTCCAGCCTAAACTTCCCCTGGTGCAGCTTGAGACTGACCTGAAGAGTGCTTCTTCCCCAAAATGTATTTGCATGCATTCTGTCAAATAAAAGTTGACCTCTGTTTCTTGTTTGTAGATTAGTAGTAATAATCACAACAGCAACAACAACAATTATTATTATTATACTTATTAAGAATTATCTTTTTAAAATTATTATTATACATTTAAAAATATTTATATTGTTCTGCAAATATTAACTAATTTTAGTAACAGTGATCAAGAGCAAATAACATTTAGTGATTTGACTGAATATACTTAGTGTAACAATGTAGCTAAAAATTCAGTGGTTTGTTTGGTTTTCTACTGATTCTATTCTCCAAGAAGTCTAGATCTGGTGATGACAGAGGTAAAACAGCCTGACATGAAAACTGGGCCACTGTGGGTCCCTGAACCAGTCATATTTTGGTGGTTTCTCACAGTATAATGGTTTCTTCCTTTAACATTAATGAAAAATGCTCACATGGTGATTACTTTCAATCCAGCCTTTAAAGAAAAAAACCAAACATGTCAGCCATCAAAATCAAAAGCATTACAGAGCAAAATCTTCTAGGTGATGAAGTAAAGGGCTGCCTCTTCATGGACTGTTCATAACAAAGAAAACAGTATCTAACAGATAACAAATTCCTGTATTCCAATTTCATCATCATCACAGAATCACCAAGGTTGGAAGAGACCTCAAAGATCATTGAGTCCAACCTGTCACCACAGACCTCATGACTAGACCATGGCACCGAGTGCTACGTCCAATCCCCTCTTGAACACCTCCAGGGCTGGTGACTACATCACCTCCCTGGGCAGCACATTCCAATGGTGAATGACTCTCTCAGTGAAGAACTTTCTCCTCACCTCCAGCCTGAACTTCCCCTGGTGCAGCTTGAGACTGTGTCCTCTTGTTCTTTGTTGCTTAGGAGTCACAGAATCACAGAGTGTTAGGAGCTGGAAGGGACCTCGAAGGATAGTCCAGACTAACCCCCCTGCCAGAGCAGGGTCACTTGGAGCAGATCATAAAGGAATGCATCCAGGCAGGGCTGGAATCTCCCCAGAGAGGGAGACTCCACAACCCCCCTGGGCAGCCTGCTCCAGGGTTCTGTCACCCTCTCAGGGAAAAAATTCCTCCTCCTGTTTCCATGGAACTTCCTCTGCCTCAGCTTCCACCACTGCCCCTTGTGCTGGCATTGGGCACCACCCAGCAGAGCCTGGTTCCAGCCTCTGGGCACTCACCCTGCACATCTTTATCAACAGCAATGAGGTCACCTCTCAGGCTGCTCCTCTCCAAGCTACAGAGCCCTCAGCTCCCTCAGGCTCTCCTCCTAAGGAAGATCTTCCACTCCCTTCATCATCTTTGTGGCTCTTTGCTGGACTCTTTCAAGCAGTTCCTTGAGGTCCTTCCTGAACTGAGGAGCCCAGAACTGGACACAATACTCCAGATGTGGCCTCACCAGGGCAGAGTAGAGGGAGCAAATCCTAACCTTTGTACCTAGGAATTAAGGGTGAAAATCAATGGGTTATATGCACTCAAAAAAAATAAAAAGAAAAATAATATTCTGAACATATTTGAACAACTTTTCTTTGCCATAGTGAAATATGGCTAAGAAAACTGGAAAGGTATAATGCAAGCTGATCATTGCATCTGGAGAGAATTGTTATTGTTTCTTTATTCAATTCACAATTTGAGCTTTTTCATATCAATTAACATTCTTTCTTCACTCCTAGGTATCACCAGCAGTGAGCATTTTCTGTACCAGGGTATTTAGTACTGATGCTGCCTTGGGGGAGAACCTTCCTCTAATCTCCTGCTTGTTTCCTGCTCCACTTTAGGATCTGCGAGTGCACAGAGGCAGAGGCTGAAATTATTCTTCAGCTAAAAAGTGAGCTGAGGGAGAAGGAGCTAAAATTAACAGACATTCGTCTCGAAGCCCTCAGCTCTGCACACCATCTGGATCAGATCCGGGAAGCCATGAACCGCATGCAGGTTAGTGCAGCAGCCGGAGTGATGGCAGGGGTGCACACCAAATGTGTGCCTGCTGTATTTTCTTTCCCAATACTTTGTTCCAGGTACCAAAAAAAATGTTGATAGAAAGTAATTCACTAGATTGACACAACTTCCTAAGGATACGGAACACAGAATTAACCAAGTTGGAAATGACCTTCGAGATCATCAAGCCCAACCTATCACCCAACACCATCTCATCAACTAAACCATGGCACCAAGTGCCTCATCCAGGCTCTTTTTAAAAACTTCCAGTGACAGTGACTCCACCACCTCCCTGAGCAGCACATTCCAATGGCCAATTACTCTTTCTGGGAAGAACTTTCTCCTCCCCTCAAGCCTAAACCTCCCCTGGTGCAGCTTGAGACTGTGTCCTCTTGTTCTGGTGCTGGTTGCCTGGGGAAGAGACCAACCCCCTCCTGGCTACAGCCTCCCTTCAGGGAGTTGTAGAGAGCAAGAAGGTCTCCCCAGAGCCTCCTCTTCTCCAGGCTAAGCAACCCCAGCTCCCTCAGCCTCTCCTCACAGATCTGTGCTCCAGACCCCTCCCCAGCCTTTTTGCCCTTCTCTGGACACATTCAAGTGTCTCAATGTCCTTCTTAAACTGAGGAGGCCAGAACTGGACACAGGACTCAAGGTGTGGCCTAACCAGTGCTGAGCACAGGGCAGAATGACTTCCCTGCTCCTGCTGGGCCACACTCTTCCTGTACAGGCCAGGATGCCATTGGCCTTCTTGACCCCCTGGGCACACTGCTGGCTCATGTTCAGCTGCTGTCACCCAGTACCTCCAGGTCCCTTTCTCCCTGGGTATGAGTATGAGAAGTAAGAGATACATAGTCCCTGCCCAACAGATATTTGTTATCTAAAGCCTATGACTGGGGAAAGCAACAAGACAGACCACCAGATCATGAATTGATCTCTACAGAGCTTTCAGTCTTTGGGCCTGGGTGGGGTGTGGAATATATGTGCTTACTCTGTCATCATTTCTGAGTCCAAAGCCAGTCATGCCTTGTTGAAGCAAAGAATGTAAAATTGAACTAAATTGTTGTACCCGGCATCACTAAAATTTCATTGCATTATCTTTTGACACCTCTCCAAATCCTTCCTGAACACATTTTTTTTCAGTTTTTTCCTTTCATGAGGCTGAAATGAAGCAGAAATAATGGCAATGTTAAGCAGGGGAGCACTGAGCTTTATGGAACTCAACTCTGTTGCCCATGTCCGTGTGCCTAATATCACATTGGGTACCCAAATGTATCTGCAACATCCACACAACGTGATGTGGGTCCTTTAGTAGACCTGAGCTCTTTTGGAATGTAATGAAGAACTTGTCCACAAATAGGGGTTCAGTTGTCAAGGCATAAGTAAAGAATTTTATCTGGAGCCACTAAAATGTATTCAGGAACTGTAAGGGATGGACCACAGTTAATGGTGGAGAACAAGACATTAAGGCTTATCAGCTGGTCATGTTCTTACGCTAACCTATGAGTGCCTATACCCAGTGTACTCCTTGCTGTAGTCACAGGCCTCAAGAGTTGAAGTTCATCAAAGCTGGTCAGAAGCAACTAGTTCAGATGCTGTCACTGGTAGTCACCACTTCTATAGTGTTCCCAAAATGACACCCAGCCACCTTGGAGTTGCTAAAATCTGATGTATTGCAACACTGATGAGGATTGGGGGGGAAGTAGGACTTGTGGGAATAATATATGGATACTGTGTGTTTTCAAAGCACCTTAAAGATCTAAAGCTCAGCTGAATGTGTAATGCAGAAGAGATGGAGATTGAATGATTCATTTCACCATAGCCTCTGATTTGAACCCCAGGCTAAACTGTTGTGGTCATCCATTACCTTCCCTCACTGTTTGGCTGGTCTGTTCCTTTCCTATCTCTATCTCCTTACCTTTGGCCATATGATCTAATCTTTTTGCAGCTGTTGCAGGGTTGTTTGTTTGTTTGTTGTTTGGGGTTGTTTTTTTTTCTTTGCAAGGCTATCCCTTATATTTTAATTTGTATAATGTAGCTGTACAGCCTTCAAAAGAGAATAAGACTTTTAGCAGAGTGCCAGTGAATGTGGAAATAAATATGCTGTGCAAAACCTCCTGCAAGAATGAGCAGTTCCTTCGTACCACGCTTTGTGAAACAACTGGCAGCTCCATTTAGCTGGTACCAGGCTGTTCTCAGGCTGCTTTCATTTTATTGTTGTACATTCAATAATCACTTGGCACCACAGGGGATTTACTGATTCATCTGTCTCTGTATGTTGTCATCAAAGACAGTTTGCTGTTTTTTATGTGAACAATTTCATGTTTGAATGATCAAAAATCTCTTATCAGACAGCAAGAAGAGTTATGAAACAAACCATCAGTTTCTAATCGTCCATTTTTCCTTTCATGTCTCCTCTGTGAAGTTGCTGCTTGTGTTTTGCATTTAATGTCTTGCATGTAATTTTTCAGTGACTTTAGGAACATTGACCTGTCCAAGAGTTTAACAATAACTTTCTTACCTGTTTCCTAAGATACTTGGCAATAAAAAGTAGATTATAAAACAGAGAATAGCTCAGGAAATTCTCACCACACTTGTAGTATGGTCAGCTGTACAATAAATGCAGAATTCAGGGTTGGAAGGGACCTCAAGGATCATCTAGTTCCAACCCCCTGTCTTGAAAACAAAAGCTAAAGCAAGGTCATAGGGTTTTCTTCCCCACTTCATTTCAGAATTGAAGACAACCCAGTTTTCACAGGCAGCATTATACTTACAATATATAGTACTACATCATGCCACGAAGGCTGCAAACTGCAGGCAAGCAGCCAGCAGCACGATAGCTGCCTCCAGTGACTTTCCAAAAGAATAACCTCCTGTGTTTTGATGTTGATTTCTCTTGAATCACCAGAATGAAATTGAGATACTGAAAGCTGAAAATGATCGTTTAAAGGCAGAGACTGGAAATACTGGCAAGCCTGCCCGGCCATCATCAGAGTCTTCGAGCAGCACATCATCCTCTTCCTCACGGCAGTCACTAGGGCTTTCTCTGAACAATTTAAACATCACTGAATCTGTAACATCAGGTAAATATATTTTGCATGCATACATGCCTCAGCAATTAGCAAGTGTGGTGGATTTAGGAATTACCACACACTCACACACATTAATTTGGAGAATTCCCCCAAAATAAATCACCTGACTAGCTCAGATGGTTTTGGAAGCAAATGAAGGTATATTTATAAGCAAACTAAAATCTCTGATAACAAGTATGCCTGCAAGTTATGAAACTTCATAAGACTCAAGTAAAAATCAGATATGCATTCACTGATTGAGCTGAGGAAGAATGTTGTCAGTAAATTCTGAAAATGTAGATTTGAGAAGGCTCTGAATGACAGTAACAGACTGTTTGTTATGTTTGCTTAGTTCCTACCTAGTTTATAACACGCTTTGATCATCAAGTTTACAGTTTACCTGAAAAGAATAATAGACAGATGGATAGATTGGATAGATAGATAGACAGACAGACATACAGACAAGTAGATAGATAGATAATAGACAGATGGATAAACAGATAAATGGATGGATAGATAGATATATTCTCTTTTGCCTATGGGATAAATATGAGCACAATGCATGAAACTTCATTTTTATTGCTTATAGATCTTCTATCACTCAGCTTCAAGTCATATATGCAGCTGGGGCAGAAATTGGTCTCAGCTTTACCCCTTAGTCTTTTTAAATGCTGTCTATCTGGGTAGCCTGTGTTGGACCAAATCACCATTTACCACAGGAGCCAAACCCTGCCTGGCTTATTAAGCAGTCTCATTGTCTTCAGTGAATGAGAGAAAGCAAGCAGAACTTTGGACCGCCTCCTGAACATTAACATTCAATTATTTTCCATGCCATAGGCTTTATAAGGCCTCTACACTTGTTTTGATAATGTAGCCGAGAAACAGAAGTGCTGTCTGCACCATTAGAACCAGGAGCAGAGCAGAAGCAAAGCAGCACTTGTTAACATAGACTCCACACAAAGAATAATGCAGTCTCTGGAAGCAATAAAAATGTGGCTAATAATTGTAGGAGGAGTCTAGGCAAGAGTACAGCTGGGAATGTGCCAAGCTGCCTGACTGTAATTTGGATTGGCAGTTAGTGATATTATCTTTCCACACATTGATTACACAGATATTTGATTTTTTTTTGTCTGAGAATAAGTACTTTAAAAAATTTATTATTATCCTGCTTTATTTTATGTCAGGTTTAATTTTCAGAGTGAATGAGCCTGGGTCAGGCCTCAGTATAACAAGAAGTGTTGCAGAAACAGGGTGGGGGGAAAGTTTAACTATGGTTCCTGCTCACACATCCACACACACTTAAAATAAATTAAAACTAAACCCAGAAGATTATTATTTTTTTTTTTTCTTTAATGGTAGTTACAGAATCTCTTTCATGAGCAGCAGCTATTAGCTTTGTCACTTGGCATTAACTCTGTCTTGATACAGGAATAAACATGTAGGAATAAGAAGAGGAGGAGTCTGAAGAAAAGGAGGAGAATAAGATGAGAGAAAAGAAGCAGGGAGAAGAACACAGGAAGGTGAAAGATAACAAAAAAGAACTAAGATTAATAGAATCATCAGGAAATGTTTAGCAAAAGAACAGAAGAAATAAAAGCTGAAAGAAAAAGAGGAAGAGGAGGAAAGGGGGGAAAGGAGTAGGAGAAAGAAGAGGAAGACTGGGAGAAGTGAGTGGACTCAGTCTTAAGGGTCTTTTCCAACCTACATGATGCTGTGATTCTATAAGAATGATGGTCATGTTCTATAAGCTTTACAGAGTTTTCTGTTGTTGGCTCCAAATGCCTTTCTAGCATGCAAAGTAACTGCAAAGGGATGAGGAATGAAAGAAACAAGAGTGCTTAATGAGGAGTGGAGGATTTAATTTGATTATGACTCCAGCCTTTCTGATCATTTGAGTGTTGTTTTGTTGCTCTTAGAAAAGTGGAATTTTTTACAGAATACAGAATTAACCAGGTTGGAAAAGACCTTTGAGATCATCGAGTCCAACCTATCACCCAACACCATCTCATCAACTAAACCACGGCACCAAGTGCCTCATCCAGGCTCTTCTTAAACACCTCCAGAGATGGTGGCTCCACCACCTGCCTGGGCAGCACATTCCAATGGCCAATCTCTCTGTCCAGGAGGAATTTATTCCTAACATCCAGCCTGAACCTCCCCTGGCACAGCTTATCTAGCCACAAAGAAATTCCTCGTTCCTAAAGACTTATGGAAGAACACATTTAAAATGGCTGCATGAGGGTCATTTAGACATTGAAAAAAATGCACAGGAAGATCAGGTACATTGTAAACCACCCTCGGATGAACAATGACATCATGGAGACTCTTAGGGTTTGTCAAATATGCCAAAACACAAGGTAAATTAATCAAAATATTAAGTGCTGGTGGCAGGAGAAAAACCCACAACTGTCTGCCCAGAACAAAACAAGCATGGATTTGTTTGAGCTCATAACAGAAATACATTTGCTCAATTAAAAAAACCAAACAAACCAACCAACCAAAACCAGAATAAACAAACAAACCCTCACAAAAATAACCCCACAGCACACTCCAACTGAAGAATCTACTTTCTGATCTGGGTGTGTTATCACAGACTGATTTCTTTATATATTCATTGAAGTTCTATATCTAAGTCTTCTATGGTTTTGCTTTGAGCAAATGACTGAATCTTACTGGCACCTCATTTCATTTGGGTGAACTCTGACCTTGTGCAGACTGTGACATGAAGTTGATGCCTTTTTTTTTCAGTCACCACAATAAGAAAGAGAGGAATTTAGGGTAGTGGATTATTGTGCTGGCCTGTGAAGAAGATGCAAATCCATAATCTGTCCTAATTTGAAGAATTTAAATTTCAGTTTAAATGTCTAACAGTGAAGTCTGTGAGAGAACTTCTAGAGGAAGACAGCAGTTTTATCCCTTGAATATAGCTGCAGGCTCAGCCTTCGTTAGGAAATAGATCCTCCTGCTTTCCTATTTTAGGAGTTAGTAAGGAGATAAAAACAGAGGCACAGAGCAGATCAGATTCACTCTTCACCTCACTTAAAAATGAGACCTTTCCTCAGAGGAATGACTGAATGCAGCCTCTCATATTCTGAAGGACTGCAAAGTAATTTTCTAATGGACATTGTTTGTGAGCCTGTATATTGAGAGCAAAAAAAAGACTCTATCCATGCCATGTGAACAGAAGGTAAAAAAATGAGCTGGAAAGAGAAATTAAATTATATGTTACTTAGTGACAAATGCTTTGATGTAAGGATTTAATGGTTTTCTCCTTAAAATGTTCTAAAGGGCACAGTGAGTGTCCAAAGATAGAAGATTTTTGACTGGAAAACCCTTTGAACACTCACTGAACTATTATATGAATGTAACTGCTATGACTTGTCAGGTTGATGACTTCCCTTCTTTTACTGCAGATATTTTGTTGGATGATGCCACTGATGGAGCACCCCACAAAGAAGGTCACAGCGTGAAAATTTTAGTCACTATAAACAAGGGCTATGGTCGAGCCAAGGTGAGTTCATTACCCAAAGGTCAAGATGCAGAATTATAGCTCAGGCAAGTCTTGCAGGACTGTAGCTTGACTTATTCCAGTATTTTCAGACAAGAAATAAAGGGAAGCATCCTAAAAATAGCAGCAGCTCTCTTCTATATCATCCAGGCTCAATACGATTACCACTCTCCATAGCCTAATGACATATGGCCTCCTTCTGCCATTGTGGGTGGCTAAGACACAAGCAATTCTCAGTTTAAGTAGTAGGAACTTGTAGAACTTGCTGTCTCCATTTAGAAGTTATTAGATCTGTGCCTTGGACCCCTTTAAGGTGCAACTGTGAATATGCTGCTGAGGTAATCAATACAGAACTGCATTGTCATGTATTCATGTGCTGAATTAGAGAGTAATATAAATGCAGTGGAAGTTTTATTTACTTTCAGCACTCTATAAGCATAGATGCAATCAATATGCAGAATGACACACTGAATATCCTTCCTTATACAGAGGTACCAAAGTAATATTATCTCTACCTACTTCTGGCACAGAGATGATGAGCAAAGTTGTAACAGCACATTCCAAATTATTTTTGTCACTGGGAAAATTGTGGATCTTCACAGAAAGCTCATTGCCACCCTTTTTAATCCAGTTTCCCAAAATCTGTCTTTGTAGGATCAAAAGCCACATACCTATCTGATAGGATCAATTGGAGTCAGTGGAAAAACAAAATGGGATGTTTTAGATGGCGTGATCAGACGTCTCTTCAAGGTAAGACACTGAAAGATTGATATTCATTCAGTTTTCTGTATTGTTGGTTTGGCTTGCTAAATTTTTGGTTTGACATACAGCTAGCACCACTATTAAACTTTAATATTAATATGGCTGTGACATGGCAGATTGATCACAGACTCCAATATGATAACTGAAGACATTTATTTATACCTGCCTGAAGATCTGTGTCGTAACACATTAAAGTTACAAAGACCAGAGCTGTGTCGATTAGCTCATTCTAACATTGACATATAGGTAAAGATAGCAAGTCTTGAAGCTACACTAAAATAACCAACACATTCCTTTTGCTAGTCTAAATTGTTTCTGCAAGATCAGGACTGTCTTGGATAGTAAATTTTCTTATACAGCAAGTAAGCTTTGAGCTTACTTGCACAGAGTCATCTTTCTTTGTTTCATCTGCTATTGCTGTTCCAATCCCCACATGGCTGTCTCTCTTTTTTTCTTTTCCATGACTGTAGGCAGTTCTTTACTGAATGTGACTGCAAGTCACTTGTCAAGTGGCTTCACCTGGACCAGAATATTTTTCTGATTGCTTTCATTCAATGATCATTTCCATGTCTTACATTTTCATATCATTTCAGGAATACATTTTCCGAGTGGATCCAACTACCAGCCTGGGTTTAAGCTCTGACTGCATTGCTAGCTATTGCATAGGGGATGTAATTAGAGGCCATAGCCTAGAAGTGCCTGAGCTGCTGCCTTGTGGATATCTGGTTGGAGATAATAACATCATCACTGTGAACCTGAAAGGTAAAACCCCGAGAATATTTTTTGCAGATACTGTAGAGTTTTCACTGCAGTCCTCCATCCCTTCATTTTATTCTTATCTTTTTTCCTTATGCTTGGCCATTTTGTATTTTGTCTCCAATGTGAGGACTCATTTATCTCACAAATGACAGCGGTGCAGCATTTTGATGCAAATCTAAGGACATCTCCGTCCTCTGCCTGCCTGACAAAGCACAGAAAAGTAAAACTGTCTGAATAGCAGGGGGAAAAAAAGAAGAAAGATAAGCAAAACCAACCCTAAAACAGATTATGACAAGAAACATTTAAGCTTTTCCCAATTCCAGTGCAAAAGCTGTAGGGCTGTTCTGTTGGAGGGGGCCTTCGGAAGAACCATGTGTACATTGTTCCGACAACCAGTAAATCCTGTGGCTGTCACTTTACTTTGACCTTTTATTTGTCATGGTTGACTGTAGTGTCAGAAAGACACAGCTTTGCCTCAGTGAGCCTTCTCCTCATGCTTATTTTGATTTCCGCCCACCTCATGCAACCACCACTGTTGAATCTTCCAGCCTGGTGAGAGGAGAGAAGCATTTCTACACTCATGAAACCCTTGATAGGAATTTCGTTTAGACAGAAGTGTCTTCCCTTACTTTGAGTATAACACTTATGGCATCAGGTGTTGGGTCAAGCCAATGCCTATTTTATCCAGGATGAAGACAGTCCATTTTTCTTTTCTTCTTTTTCCAGGAGTGGAAGAAAACAGTCTGGACAGTTTTGTGTTTGACACATTAATTCCTAAGCCAATTACCCAGCGGTATTTTAATTTACTGATGGAGCATCGCAGAATTATTCTGTCGGGACCCAGTGGCACAGGAAAGACCTACTTAGCTAACAGACTGGCTGAATATGTTATAACTAAATCTGGCAGGAAAAAAACTGAGGATGCAATTGCAACTTTTAACGTGGATCACAAGTCAAGCAAGGTAGGTAACAGCTGAAAAGGGGCAGTGGTGGAAGCTGAGGCAGAGGAAGTTCCATGTGAGGAAGAATTTTTTCCCTGTGAGGGTGACAGAACCCTGGAACAGGCTGCCCAGAGGGGTTGTAGAGTCTCCCTCTCTGGAGATATTCAAGACCTACCTGGATGTGTTCCTGTGTAATGTGGTATAAGTGATCCTGCTCTGACAAGGGAGGTTACACTGGGTGAGCTTTGGAGGTCCCTTCCAGACCCTAACATTCTGTGATTCTGCGAAAGGAATGCATCCACCAAATAGGAATGTGGCTACTTCAGTCACTTGCCTTGTGTTTAATGACACTGTCTTTCCTAGCACATGGCTAGAAAAGCGTTGCCGTGTCTCAGAAGCAAGTCTTCCTGCATGTGCTGATCCAGCTGAGTGGTCTGCAGTGGGGAAAATCTGTAGCAGCCTCTTTATCTTTCTGAGAGTCTGTTCCACTGAAATCATATCTATGGTTTAATTAGGTTAATCTTCTCTTGGTTTTGTTTTCATTGTCCCACTTAAGGATCTGCGACAATACCTAGCAAACCTAGCTGAGCAATGCAGTGCTGACAACAACGGTGCTGATCTCCCTGTGGTGATAATTCTTGACAACCTCCACCACATCAGTTCATTAAGTGACATCTTCAATGGTTTCCTCAACTGTAAATATAATAAATGGTAGGTAGAAACCTTTCTCTCCCCTTTCACACACCTTTTGCAATTGAAGCAGTAACACCTGCTAGTTCCTTTGCAAAATAAAATGTCCCAGTGTAAACTTAAGACTCCCACAGACTGCCAGCAAAGCCCTTATGCTCTTGAATACCTTTAACCCTCTTCAGGCAAGCGCTTGAGTATCTTCACTTTGTTTATATGACTCCCATGGATCTCATTGGGGTATAAAAGTACCACAGAACTTAAGAAAGTACTTAAACGCTTGACTGAGTTAGGGTCATAGCCCTTTCACGTGGCAGATCACACAAGCTCATTAGCACCACGAGGACAGCTTGAGGGAGAGTAAGAAGAAATTCACTTTATAATAGTGGAATTTGGGGTAGTTGTGAATCCATGAAAGATGCTGTGCAGAATTTGTCTTGTATTTCCTGCAGCAGTGCATTGTTGGCTGTCCTTTATGGCCAAGCAAGAATAAAAATAATGTGTCCTGGAGCTTCTCCTGGCCTGTAGCACTGTCATCATAGGGACTTCCCTTCACAAAATCCCTGCGTGCTAAGTCTTGCTTATGAGGTTCACTGGCTCTGAAATTAAAACTCTCAGCATACAGTAAAATTATGAGGAGCACGAGGACAGTCTTGCCTCATTTATTTCATTATTACAGATAAGTACTAGTAAACCACAACTGTGCACAAAGGGAAATCACACAAGAATAAACATTTTTAAAAGGGTTCCTTAGAAATATTTTAAATCTGAGATGTCCAAAAACTCTTAAAGTTGTCCCAGTGCAGAGAAGAAGAAAGAATATTCTCTGCATATCTGAATGGATTCTCCCTCAGACAAACTACTACTTTTCCCTTTTCAGTCCCTACATTATTGGAACTATGAACCAGGGAGTTTCTTCTTCACCAAACCTTGAGCTGCACCACAATTTCAGGTATGTCCACTCAGTATGTACTGTGGCTGTCTTTGCACAGCTCCACGCTTCCTAGCCCAGTTCTTTGACAAACATTGTTCTTGTGTTTCATCACAGCAAAGTACTCTGGAACAGGCTGCCCGGGGGTTGTGGAGTCTTCCTCTCTGGAGAGATTCAAAACCCTCCTGGATGCATTCCTGTGTGACCTGCTCTAGGCGACCCTGCTCTGGCAGGGGGTTGGACTGGATGAGCTTTCGAGGTCCCTTCCAGCCCCTAACGTTCTGTGATTCTGTGATTCTGTGAAAGTATTTTAACGTCTGTCCCTCTCCTGTATTGACAAGTCTCTCATTATGAGTATCTCTTGCTAAAGGTACCAGGAAGTTACCTCTAGCCAGTTGCTCAAGACAGTTGCATTCTTGAATTCCAGTTGTCTTCAGCAGTGTTTTGAATTTCTGCTGAAACCTCTAATGATTGCGTTGGAGCCGTGGGAAGGTCACTGGAGCAGTTTAATACTTGCTCACTAATGAGACTCAGAAGGTTATGACATGGACCTTCATCTGTACATGTAAGAGGAAGTGATGTATTCGCTATTCATTGTTAGCTTACATTTATCCTTTCTACCCAGGTGGGTGCTGTGTGCTAATCACACAGAGCCTGTTAAAGGTTTCTTGGGCAGATACTTGAGAAGGAAACTGATTGAGACTGAAATAGAAAAGAACATGCGCAATAATGAGCTCATGAAAATCATTGACTGGATCCCCAAAACGTGGCATCATCTCAACAGCTTCCTAGAAACACACAGCTCTTCAGATGTAACCATTGGTGAGTCCATTGGCAGAGTGGTTTGATTTGAGGGGATGCAGGCTGAGCCTTTTAGAGGTTTTGTGGAGGGTATATTGTGTTTTTGAAACTTGCCATCTCTCAGTGAGTTGCACAACATCAGTGTGGGGAATTTGCCTGCTTGCCAGCGAGACTGACATTAAACCAGCAAATTTCACAAGGGAGTATTTATTTCCTGATATTTCTGCCTTGGTTGATAAAGACTCACAGGTAAATGATCGTGGTTTTTACAAATTCAATGTACCAAAAAATTGGCTCAACAGCAACTTTCTTAAGCTTTCCCCCTTTTTTTTCCCTCCTGCTTTCACACCATTACCCTAATAGAACAGCTCAGTCAGTCAGTTCAGGAAACTAACCGGTGGGAGGGACACATGGACCTGAAATCGTCTAGTGGAGTAGCTAGGGGAGCAAAGAAGTCATCTTCTCACATAGCTTTGCCCATAAAACTTCCAAGTGTTCATCAGGCCCTAGAATTGGATGAAGTGATACTAGTTCATTTTTAATAACAGAAGACTGATACCTCCTTTGGTCTAGTCCGCTAATAGCATCTTGCCTTCAGTTTGCTCCAATGCTACTCTTGAGTCACTGAGGATTACTCTTAGTGTGTTCCCTAGTTCTACCTTTTTTAACATACAGTTTGGTTTCTCAGGTCCCCGCCTTTTCCTCCCTTGCCCTATGGATGTTGATGGCTCCAGAGTGTGGTTCACAGACCTCTGGAACTATTCCCTGGTGCCATATCTTCTGGAAGCTGTGAGAGAAGGACTTCAGGTATGTCCAATGATGGTGACTCCACCACCTCCCCGGGCAGCCCATTCCAATGGGCAATCACTCTCTCTGTATAGAACTTCTTCCTAACCTCCAGCCTAAACCTCCCCTGTGTCCTCTTGTTCTGGTGCTGGTTGCCTGGGAGAAGAGACCAGTCCCCACCTGGCTACAACCTCCCTTCAGGTAGTTGTAGAGAGCAAGAAGGTCACCCCTGAGAGATAATTAGATATTCCTGGAATGAGACAGGTAGAAAATGCCTTTCCAGCTTGGCACATTGCAAACTTACTTGTCAGACATACTATTTACAAGCCCTGCTGCAGATTCCAGGAAGGATTTCATGGCTGTTAATCTCAGAGGAGATGGTTTGCTGCTGGGAGTTAGTCTGCTGCCTTCCTGAGAAATGTTTCCCCTTGGTTTATTTAGGCAGATCCCTGTTGTAGCATCCTAGCCTCAGTGTAGGGCAGAAGGAGTCTGAGTATCTCTGCACATAATACAGAGAACTTGGCTGCCTAACCTGGAGCTGTGGATTCAGCAAATGCCTGGGAGCAGGTGTTGCAGTGATAAGCACAACTCATCTCCCTGGCTTTAGTAGCAATATCCTTCAGTGTTTTCCCCCTTTAGGGATGCAGCCCATCTAAATCCTCCAGGAGTGTATGCCTTGCCAATATTATACTGCTCCCTGGATTGTGTGAGGCTGCTTGAGCTGGGAGAAATCACAGAAAGCCCTAGTGAATGGCTCCCTATCCAGATGCGCCATTGTCACAGCTAAAGGAAATCTGTGAAACAGCAACCAAGGAAGGACTCCTGTTTAACATGTTGCTTATGAACAACAATGTGGAGAAGGGTGCATTTTAGTGAGGAAGCTACCAGACCTCATAAACTTAGAGTTTTATCATTCTTCCTTCCTCTGTCCTCCTTCCAGATTTGTGAGCATTTTTGTGCTTCATAGTAAGGAAATTTATCCTCTGTGAACATCTCTTAACCTTGCCTATGATCTCAAACTCGAGGTGTGGACAGACATCTGCTTCCATGTCCCATTCTGCTAGAAAAGAGCAATCTTCACTGGCATTTCTTAATTTAGTTCAACTAAAATCTAATCAACTTGAATGTTTTAGATAGATCTGAGTTGATTTCACCAATACACCTTAAGCAAATTATCTAAAGGTCATATTTCACATTGTGTTAAGAACTTGTGACTCCCACTGTTGTCTACAAGTGTCACTAGTTGCAGAATGCTTTTCAGCTTGCAAGTACTCCACATATTGAAGGAGTTTTAATGGAGATGAGGTCTTTTGAGTGCCTTATTGTATCCAAATGCTGAGCACATCTGAAAACAAAACACTTGCTCAGATAGTTTAGAGGTTTTTTATTACTTTTGTCTGCTGTTACAACTGGTACTGAAAACTGTAGGATACTTACCTGTGTTATATCCATAATACAGATGTATGGTAAGAGGGCACCCTGGGAAGATCCCTCCAAGTGGGCAGCTGATACCTATCCATGGAGCTCTGCATCTTTACAGCATGAATGGCCATCACTACTTCACTTAAGACCAGAAGATGTTGGTTATGAAGGTTATGCATCTGCAAAGGAAGGGACAACCTCAAAGCATGTTCCACAGAATGATACAGAGGGAGATCCCTTGGTAAGATTTAAACTTTGAAGAAAAGCTTTTCAGCATGTGTTTGACTACCATGTGTTAAATTGTGCACTGTACAATGGAAACAAGGCACTTGTTCCAAAATGGGCTTTAAAGTGAACCCTGCTAGAATTAATTTAAAAGCCTGAAAATAAAAGGAAAATCTAACTGGAGGTCAGGCATCACCATTGTGTTAATATGTCCCTACATGGTTTGCATCTCCTTTTCTGCCCAGAGATGTATCTGGTCTTCATAAATGTAATGTTTGGGTACCACGTTTCAGCTACTTATTACTCAGTTTATATTACAAACACCTTTCCAAGTTGGGCGGTCTTCATCTACCTTCTATAAAGGAAGGACTGAGAAATACATTATCGTCCCTGTCTATCACATTCAGAGGCAATGCAGTTTAGACAGCCATCCTTAAGATATTGGAGCAAAGCTAGGAGTGGGCAGATTCAGACTGGACATTGGGAAGAAGTTGTTCCCCATGAGGGTGGTGAGAGACTGGCACAGGTTGCCCAGGGAGGTGGTGGAAGCCTCATGCCTGGAAGTTTTGAAAGCCAGGCTGGATGTGGCTATGAGCAACCTGCTGTAGTGTGAGGTGTCCCTGCCCATGGCAGGGGGGTTGGAACTGGCTGATCCTTGAGGTGCCTTCCACCTCTGACAATTCTATGATTCTTTTGTAATTCATAACAAATAATAATAACAAATTCTTACATGCTTTTCAATTAAGATTATCCACTTTATATTCACCCATTTCTCAAGAGTATCACTGCTAACATTAGTTGAAATGATTTCAGAGAGAGAAAGAAAGATGTTTCAAGGTGGTTTGGATGTGGTGCTTGAGGCTACGGTTTAGGGGTGACCCTTGTAGAGTAGGGTCCTGGGTTGGACTTGGTGATCCTGAGGGTCTTTTACAACCTGAGTGTTTCTGTGATTCTGTGACAGTTTGACCTATGATTTGGACTGCCTGTGAGTGTCTTGACCATGCTCCCAGTACATATGCATCATCTCCACTAAGGTGAAAATTCCTGAGCAGCCCAAGTTCAGTGTCCCATCACTCTTGTTCCCTGCACACTGTGATCGATATCTGTAACTGACTAAACATCAGAAGCTAGAGATTTGTGAATGGAAGGCTTGCCTCTGCCTCCAGTGGAGCTGGAGGGGAGACAGGCACTGTGCTTGTGGACACAAGACGTGACACATGCAGCCTGTATTGGACAGTGAACACAAATCATAGAACTGTTAGGGTTGGAAGAGACCTCAAGGATCATCCAGTTCCAACCCCCCTGCCTCACACTACAGCAGGTTGCTCAAAGCCACATCCAGCCTGGCCTTAAAACTCTCCAGGGATGAGGCTTCCACCACCTCCCTGGGCAACCTCTGCCAGTCTCTCACCACCCTCATGGGGAAGAATTTCTTCCTGACATCCAATCTCAATCTACCCATTTCTAGTTTTGTTCCATCCCCCCCCAGTCCTATCACTCCCTGACACCCTCAGAAGTCCCTCCCCAGCTTTTTTGGAGCCCCTTTCAAATCCTGGAAGGTCAAAGAAGGTCTCTTGGGAGCCTTCTCTTCTCCAGACTGAACAGCCCCAACTCTCTCAGTCTGTCTCCATAGCAGAGCAGCTCCAGCCCTCTGCTCATCCTCATGGCCCTTCTTTGGACACCTTCCAGCACCTCCAGATCCTTCTTGTAATAGGGGCTCCAGAACTGGATGAAACCTTCAGCAACAGCTATGTGATAGCATTAAAGAGTGTTAAACACTGTTCAATGCCTAGAGAAGACTGCCAGCTGAAATCAGAGAGATGTAAGGATTGCTGAGCAAACTGGAAAAAGGGGCTTAACACACAAGCACCCCAGAGTGCCTCTTCCTCTTTAGCTGTTCATTGCCTGACTTTGGGTAATGACAGTGTATTTATTCCTTGACAAACACGAAAACAATGTCACTATTGCTTGCAGCCCTAAGCATGCTGGCAGAAGTGGATGATCCTGATCATTACACAGTCTCAAGCTGCACCAGGGGAAGTTTAGGCTCAAGGTGAGGAGAAAGTTCTTCACCGAGAGAGTGATTCATCATTGGAATGGGCTGCCCAGGGAGGTGGTTGAGTCGCCGTCTCTGAAGGTGTTCAAGAGGGGACTGGACGTGGCGCTTGGTGCCATGGTCTAGTCATGGGGTCTGTGGCGACAGGTTAGACTCGATGATCTTTGAGGTCTCTTCCAACCTTGGCGATACTGTGCGATACTGTGATACAGTTGGACATCAAGTATGCAAGTAAATTTCTAAGGCTTAATGCTGCTTTTTGATTATTTTTTCCAGAGTGGGTTTCAGGTCCTATTAATCACCAGATTATGTGAGGAGTCTCCTTTTTAGTGTGTTAGTGTGATTATGATTTCAGTTTCTTTTCAATGTAGTGTGTCTGTGCTATCCAAAAATCATCTGGAAGCCTGACTGTCTCCAAATACAGGTCCAGATGTCCAGCTGTGATATGGCTTCCTTCCTCTTATAGTGTTGCAGCTGCAGCCAGTCTCACCTCTGAATTGAAGAGAGTTATCAGGCAGCTCCATTGTATCCTTCTTGCTCTTCGGACCTTTAAACTTTGATTTAGAGCCCAGAGGGTGATGAAAAGGGTGCCAGGAGGAACTGCTGATACCCTGCCCTTTCTGAAATCCTTTTATGTGGTCCTCTCATCTGGATGCCAGCACATCTCCTGCAGCAAGGGAGCTTAATTAAATTTTAACATGGCCACTGCAGCATTAAATGAGATGAGATTATGTAAACATTTCTTTCTCATTTCAGATGAATATGCTAATGAGGCTACAAGAGGCAGCCAACTATTCGAGTGCACAAAGCTGTGACAGTGATAGCACCAGCCACCATGATGACATTTTGGATTCATCCCTGGAATCAGCTCTCTGAGAGGGACAAACCTTGGTGGAGGATTATGGTAAAATCCGTTGCCACTAGACCACTGCCACTCTTAAAGCAGCGCGCGAGATCCCTGGTTGAGAATGGTGTGTCGTAGGTAGGCAGGAGAGCTAACTGCAAAACCAAGAGGAAAAATTGAAGTGGAAAGCTTGAATTACTTTAATTTTAAGGCATTTCAATACCTATGGAGTCAAGTGAGACTCCATTTGTCAACTGGAAAGGGCCCTAGACCGAGGGCATCTAAGCAGATTGCACACGTGTTAGCCAAACTGGATTTCCCCCCCCCCCCCCCTTTCCCTCTTTCTCTCTGTCTCTGTTTCTCTGTACAAGTTTACAGTGCAACTTCTTCTGTTTTGTTTGGTTTGGGTTTTTTTCTCTTTATAGTTTACCCTGAGGCACTGCATGAACAATGCAGTCTTCTAATTCTCTTCTAACCTCTGTTGTGCCACATGGTGCTGGTCACAGGACTGCAGTGGTGTTTGTATGCTACTGCCCCTTCCAAAACGAGTCAAGGGTGATGATGGTAACTCAGAAAGCACAAACAGTGTTGTGCAATCACCAGAAAACATGACTGTGATATGCTGGATAAGTGCCAATTTAATTGTAACTGCCATGGTCATGGTGATGCGCTCCATCAAGTTTTTAGTACACGACTCACAGGTTTTATAAAGTTCTTTTTACCACAAAGGTCTTTTTTAACCACCTGTCCACTCCTTAACAACGGTTTTCTACCAATTATTAGCCAACACTGATGAAAGGCTTTTTTAGGGCTTCATTTGTTTGAGCCTTTTCAGTGAAAGAAGGAACATTTCTTATGGTGCTGTCTCACTGCCTTAAACCAGATTTCTAGACCGGTTTTACAGTTGGTTTGATTCCTAAACCATTGATAATTGACACTGTTTTTTTCTTCATTTCCTAATGAGAAAAGGTCAGTTAACACAGTAGCCTCACCTCTGTATATCATGATTTTTTAAAGCAATGGACAGGAGAAAGAACAGTTGCTATATAGTATTTTTATCTTGTGAATAGATTGCTCTGCCTACCCTCAGAAACACACAAGGAACCCAAACCCACTTCCACTGCCACCTAAATGCTCAAATCTGTTTTTTGGCCCCCTGGAATGGAGTTTGTTTTGTTTGGGGTTTTTTTTTTTTGAGGATGGATATTTTGAATTCTTATCCAGCAGAGCTGGATGCACTTGATGCAGCATGAGCACAAATACATGGTTTGGTTTGGTTTTTTTGTTTGGTTGGGTTTGGTTGTTGTTTTGGTTTGGTTTTATTTTTTTCCTTTTTCTAGTTTTTTAGCATGTTGGTTTTGATTGCTATTGTTGTACATGAAGACTTCAGCATAAAAGAACACTGAAGCAGTGATGTCCACTGTGGAAGAGGAAGAGTTTATACTGTAAAAGTGGGTTGGTTTTGCACAGTCTACAGGGTGGGTATTGTAAATACTGGGGGGAAAAAAAAAAAAAAAAAAAAAGAAAATGAGAAAAAGAAAAAAGAAAAAAAAAAAAGAAAAAAAGGAGGAAAAAAGTTTTTAAAAAAAAGAGAAAAAACGTTTTTAAAAAGGAGGAAAAAAAAATTTAAAAGGAGAAAAAATTTAAAAAGGAGGAAAAAAAAATTTAAAATTAAGAAGGAGGAAAAAAATTAAAAAGGAGAAAAAAATTAAAAAGGGGGAAAAAATTAGAAAGGAGAAAAAATTAAAAAGGAGGAAAAAAATGAGAAAAAAATTAAAAGGCAGGAAAAAAAGACAAAGAGAAAAAAAGCCTTGCACAAATGAAATCGAAAATAAACAAACAAACAAACTTGTATTTTATTCTGTTGGTGTTAAGAGATGTTTCACCTGCTGAGATTTCCTGTGTGTTGCAAACAAATACAGAATGCAGATCTTCAAAGCTGTTCTTACCTGGTGTGTTTGTCCCGTACTTACAGTTGTAACAACTATGCAGGAGCTATCCATGCTACAGTCAGCATGTTACAATATCTATATGAAGCCAATACATTGGGGGGGGGGGGGGGCTTAAAGACCTGAAAATAAGTTCGAAGCGCATATTGTGACGGCAGGCCGCAGCCAGATGCCTTTCCAAGTGCTCAGAGTAATCCGAAGGCAGCCGGTTGAAATAGGTGCATATCAAAAGCAGAAGGTACCTAAGGGCTTTGGCATTGTGTAGACAACTTACTGTACACCTCCGTGGATGTTACCTTCGGGCTGTGTATTTGGTGCTATTAACTCTTCATAGCCACCCTGGCTGTCGAACGAAAGATCAATTGGTGCAAGTTTCCACAGGGCGCTGAGCTGTATCGCTGAATCTAGAGGTTCCTACACGGTGCTACTGCCCGAATACAACTCCAGCTGGTTTGATGCATGTAGGGTTCAGTCAGACCACCACCATGCCCCCGAGTCTGGATCCATTTCTGACCCACACACCTTGCCTGACTCAGGGAGAGGAAAGCTATCCTGTCCCTGTGCTCTGAGCAAGCCCAAGGAAGTTTTCCTGCCCATACCTAGCAAACACACACCGCTGCAGACACGAAACTTCCTGCAATACATCTCAGTGAGTCCACCCTCGTTTACAACCCAGACCTTGTTTGTGAAACATTTGTCTGTACACATTTTATATTTTGTACATTTTTGATGTAACATATCATGTAAATAGACAGAAACAGTGAAATAAATCATCTGAAAAGTTTTGTAGTCTTTGTAAAGCCCTGATAATAAGTATTTGGTGTCATCAGACTTAACTGGATAATGTATTTTCTATTGGTTTATTGTTCCTCTATCTTGCAAACCAGCTTGCATAGAGATTTTCCTTTTTTTTTTTTTTTTCTTCTACTTTTCTTTCTTCTTTCTTTCTTTTTTTTTTTTTTTTTTTTTTCTTTTGTTGCAGGTGTGCACACTGTATCTGTCTAAATTATTACTTTGCCATTAAAGTGGAATTATTTATTGAAAACACAGTCTGGTGTTTTTGCAGTCAGGACCACTGAATGCTTAGATATTGTTTTAACATCTTTATCGATGCCCTTGATGAAGGCACAGGGTGTGTCAGCAGTAAGCTTGCAGATGACACCAAGCTGGGTGTCAGTGGTGATCTGCACCAGGGTAGGGAGGCTCTACAAAGGGACTTGGACAGATTGGATCCATGGCTAATGTTAACAGGAGGAGCTTCAACAAGGCCAAGTGCCAGGTCCTGCACTGGGGCACAACAACCCCAAGCAATGCTACAGGCTTGGGGCAGTGTGTCGGGACAGCTGCTGGCAGAAAGGGACCTGAGGGTGCTCATGGACAAGCAGCTGAAGAGGAGCCAGCAGTGTGCTCAGGTGGCCAAGAAAGCCAAAGGCATCCTGGCTGGGATCAGAAATGCTGTGTCCAGCAGGAGCAAGGAGGGGATTGTCCCCTGGGACTCAGCTCTGGTGAGGCCAAACCTCAAGTGTTATGTCCAGTTTTGGGCAGCTCAATCCAAGAGAGATGTGGAGGTGCTGGAGCCAGGGCAGAGGAGGGCAAGGGAGCTGTGAAGGGCCTGGAGAATAAATCTGATGGAGAGTGACTGAAGGAGTTGGGGATGGTTAATGTGAAAAAGGCTGAAGGGAGACCTCACTGTATCTTCTCCTGGGCAAAGCAGAACAGCCAAGATGGGAGGAGAAGAGAGAAAAGGAACGGAAAGGGAAGTGAAATGTGAAGAATTGTTTTCATACAGCTTCTCTTGTTCCAGACATTTATCCAGTGAATCTGTTTAGAATAATCTTTTGTTTTCCTTTTTACACCCAATAGTGATTTATTTATATTTTTCTACTTTTCTGCTTGAAATCTGCAGCTAACTTTCAAAGGCATAGCCTAAAACTACCAATCCACCCCTTCTACACAATTCCATTGGCTGCTAGTACTGCCCATCTAATCTAAAAGAATACCTACAATGAGTAAATGAAGTTCGCAGTCCATTCTGGCTGTCCTCAGATGCAGATGATTCAGAAGTCCAAAAACCAGGAAACAAAAAAACAGAAAGGAGTTTGTCTCTCTGCAGATGAAGCAAAGAAAAGGAACAGGGACTCTCAGGTGACTTAGGGCTCTCTGGGTTCTCAGGGTTTGTGCTCTGTAGACTCCTCATGGATTCTTCCTTTGGGCGCGATGTAGCCGTACAACACTCTGAAGTTAAACTCTCTCAGCTGAAGTTAGATTTCTTTGTGGAACACACTGAATTTCACCATTCTTCTGCATTACCCAATAAGTGCGACCAGAACCTTCAGCAGAAACCACCCCTTGGACAGGTTTAGCCTCTCCTGAGGGAGAAAATACCCAAACAGCTTTACCTAACAGATTCTTTTCTCTAACAACAGGAACTCTATCGCCTTCTACTTTCTGTAGCAGATCTGAGTGTGCAGGTCCAGCTCGGTTCACTGAACCTCTACTATTTACCAGCCAGGTTGCTTGTGCTAAATGCTTCTCCCAGTTTTTCAAAGATCCACCCCCGTGGCTTTAAGAGTGGTCTTCAGGAAACCATTGCAGTGTTCAATCTTCCCTGCAGCTGGTGCATAGTAGGGGAATATCGACTCCATGCCTGCTCTTTGGCCCAGCTCTTTACAAGATTGGTTTTGTAATGAGTTCCGTTGTCTGACTCAGTCCTCTCTGGAGTTCTGTGTCTCCACAGGATTTGTCTCTCCAGACCAAGAATGGTGTTAGGTGCAGTTGCATGTGGAACTGGGTAAGTTTCCAACCATCCAGTGTTTGCCTCTACCATAGTCAGCACATATTGCTTACCAGAACGAGAATGACATAGAGTGATGTAGTCAATCTGCCAGGCCTCACCACACTGCCCGCTCCCCATGTCCTCAGGACAGCTCCCTCCAGTGTGCTCTGGCCAGCAGAAAGGCTGCAGATCTCCAGAGGCAGCCACAGAGCTGCACCTGAGCCAGCTGCATGCCCGGGTTCCATGGCAGCTGGCACAGGATCCAGATCCAGAGCAGCCTCAGGATCAGGGGACAGGGCCACAGCTCCTAGAGTTCAACCTGGGGTGCACGTTCACCCCTCCCATGGGCACGGGGCACTGGTGAGGGCACAGGGCAGGAGGGCCACACATACTAGGCACAGCCATTCCAGCAGGCCTGCTGCATGGTGTTGATGGTGTAGTGCAGGAACTCATGGGCATCCTCCTGCCTCCGGAAGCAGAGGTGCTGAGCAATGTCTGCAGGAGGGGCAGCAACCAGCCTCAGCATCTGCTGCAAAAGAGGCAGCTCCCCCTCCCTCCCTGCTCCCACTCAGCCCATACCTGTTCAGATTGCTGAAACTGGGAGCTTGACCTGACTGCAGCTGGTGAAACGTGGAAGGCACACAGTTTCAGGTGGGTACAGAGCTACCTTGGCATGGTGGCAGCAGTGGCAGGGTGCTGATGGTGACTGATGCTGGCAGGGGTGCGAGGGGACAGGTGTTCTCCACCCTCAAGCTGGGCATCTCCATCCTCAATGGGGGCAACACAGGTGGGGAGATGTGGCCAGGTGTTCCCATGGCCATGTGTACCACCATGTCCCCATGGCCATGTGTCCCCATGTCTCCATGTCCTCACGTCCCCACACATGTCCCCATTTCTCCCCCAGAAAATGTTGGACTACCTGAAGGAGAAGCAAGAGGTCAGCTTCTTCCAGAGCTTCCAGGCCGTGATGCAGACCTGCAGGTGACATCTTGGGATCCCACCATGGGCTTCAAGGTCCCCACATGGGCTTTGGGGTCCCACCATGGACAATGTGGTCTCCAGGTGGGCTTTGGGGTCCCAGCATGTATTTTGAGGTCCCCACATAGGCTCTGGGGTCCCACCATTGTCACTGGGGTCCTACCATGAGCATTGGTGTCCCATCATGGGCTTTAGGGTCCCACTATGGGTTTTGGGTTCATTATATGGGGTTTGGGGTGGGGCTAATTAGGGGCTGTGGAGCTACTTAGGGGCTGGGGTAATTAAAGCTGGGGAGTTAATGAGGAGCTAATTAATGGTTAATTAATGTTCCCCCCCCAATATCCTGGATCTCAACACCTTCTAGAGGTAGAACAAAACAGAGGGCCTGGGGATGGTGACAGAAGGCAGCACCAGTGAGTGGGTGGGGACCCTAGAGGGGGTCTATAGGAGCTACAAGGCTAAGGGGTTATATGATAGGGCCTACAGGCCCTGCAGGGTCTCTAGGGCTGGAGGACATTACGATGGGGTTTCTATAGGGGCTCAGCAAGCTCTATAGGGTCTCTCAGGCTGTCTAGGAATTCTACAGGGGCTCTATAGGGTCCATAGGGGCTCTTTAGGGCTCTGAAGGGGCTCTATAAACTCTAGGAGCTCTATAGGGGCTCTGTAGGAGCTCTATAGGCTCTGTGGAGCTCTACAGGGTCCCTAGGGCTCTATAGGGTGTGGGTCACTGGAAGTGGACCCCCCACACTTGGCCTATCCCCTGCTTGTCCCCAGCCACCCTGGCCTTACTGGCTGCCACTACTCCCTGCTAAACCCAACTGCCACCCACTGGGTTAACCCTTAGGTGTCCCCTCTGCCACCCCCTGGTGTCACCCAGTCTCACCCTGGGGTGTCCCTGTGCCACCTTGGTCAATCAGCCACCCTTGGCTGTTCTCCTGCCAGCCTCAGGTGTCCCCACCATGTCCCTGTCCCCAGGGCAGAAGGGGATGTCTGATGAGGAGTTCACCCAGGACTTCTTCCGACTGCTGCAGATCCCTCTGTGAGGGACACAGCAACAGTGAGATGACACCAGGGGGCTCATGGCGTGGAGAACACTTGGCCATGGGGACAAATTTATGGGGCTCAAAGGGTAGGGATGGGGCTTTGCAGGACCACGGGGTAGGAACTGTGGAGAGGATGAAGGTATAGGGTGGTGGAGAGGACCATGGGGTGGTTATGGAGACCATGAGGTGGCCATGAAGTGGCTATGAGGTGGCCATGGGAGCCGGTTGTCACCTCACGGTGAGTCCCCAAACCTACCTTAGACTTCCAGAACAACCTGAGGACCCAGACAGGGAACACCACCACCATCAACATCATCATCATCATCTGCACTGTGGACTACCTGTGCCTGCAGGTACCTGGACACCCATGGCCACCCATGGCCACCCATGGCCACCCGTGGGGACCCAAGGACAGCCCAACCCCACACCATGGCCTCCAGCCTGCACCCTGTCCTCATATCCACATCCCCATGCTGCTGGGTCCCCATGATGTCCCCTCAAGGCTGCTGGTGCCCATCTGGTGGTGGCAGGACTCCATCAGTGACTTACTGCTACTGCTCAGGCAAGGAGGTCATCGATGAGCAGGGCAAAGGCAAATTCTCCAAGGCCGTGGCCGTGGCCAAGCAGGTCCTCCACAGCCTCACTGAGCACATCCAGGTGAAACCCGCTGGGGACCTCTCCAAGCATCTCCCTAGAAGGTCCTCAGGGTCTCCAGAAACCTTGGTGTCCTGGAGATCCTGGTGTCCCTTGGAGGTCCTCCAAGGACATTGAGGTTCCAGAGGTCCCAGTTTCCCTAGGCCCTCAATATCTAAGACCTCCTGATGTCCTAGTGGCCCCCAAGGACAGTGATGTTCCTGGAGGACCCCAGACCTGGAGCTTCACCATCCCACAGCTCCCTGTATCCCCAGTTTCCTGCTGGTCTCAGGACCTCCCTGGTGGTCCCAAGGGCCCCCAGGGTGGTCTCTGGAGGTGCCATCTCCCCAGGGTCCCTGCATGGGCAACCAGCAGAGCCTGGCCCAAAGCTGCCTCTGGGACGCTGTCAGTTTCCTCCACTTCTTTGCCCACAGCATGAAGTTGGCCCAGGTGGGTACTGGGAGGTCCAGCTGAGAGCAGTGGGAGGCTCCCCGCAACACCTCACCACCCAACGTTCTCCTTCTGTCCCCACGGTGGCCATGTGGAGGCTTGGGGTGTGGTGGTAGGGCTAAAGAGGCCCAGGACAGGCCCAGAACATGTCCCCCTCAGGCTCCCTCTTCCCCCTCCCTCTGGGACAGACAATGGGGCTGGGAGTCTGTGACTCTGGTGGCCTGCACATGGCCCAGACTTGCCTGGGCGTACCCTGGGGTCTAGAAAACCAAGTGCAGGTCT
Source organism: Picus viridis (assembly GCA_033816785.1). Taxonomy (NCBI): domain Eukaryota; kingdom Metazoa; phylum Chordata; class Aves; order Piciformes; family Picidae; genus Picus; species Picus viridis. The sequence goes on from CM066567.1 coordinate 12,546,913, forward strand.
TGCAGTTGGGTCTGCCACACTTGTTCCTGACCTGACACTGAACCATTAAAAATTGCTCTGTGGATTGGTTTTTCTGGTTTGCTCAGGGTCTGTTTGCTTGGGGGGTGGTGGTTGTTGGCGGTGGTTTGGGTTTTCTTTGGTGGTGGTGGGCTTTGTGTGTGTGTGTGTGGTTTGTACAATACAATACAATACACCAGGTTGAAAGAGACCTACAAGATCATCGCGTCCAACCCATCAACCAATCCAACCCACCCAACAACTAAACCATGGCACCAAGCACCCCATCAAGTCTCCTCCTGAACACCTCCAATGAAGGTGACTCCACCACCTCCACGGGTAGCCCATTCCAATGGGCAATCACTCTCTCTGTGTAGAACTTCTTCCTAACCTCCAGCCTAAACCTGCCCTGGCACAGCCTGAGACTGTGTCCTCTTGTTCTGGTACTGGCTGCCTGGGAGAAGAGACCAACCTCTGCCTGGCTACAACCTCCCTTCAGGGAGTTGTAGAGAGCAATAAGGTCACCCCTGAGTCTCCTCTTCTCCAGGCTAAGCAACCCCAGCTCCCTCAGCCTCTCCTCATAGGGCTTGTGTTCCAAACCCCTCACCAACTTCGTTGTCCTTCTCTGGACACCTTCCAGCAAGTCAACATCCTTCCTAAACTGAGGGGCCCAGAACTGGACACAGGACTCAAGGTGTGGCCTAACCAGTGTAGTGTACAGGGGCAGAATGACCTCCCTGCTCCTGCTGGCCACACTGTTCCTGATGCAGGCCAGGATGCCATTGGCCTTCTTGGCCACCTAGGCACACTGCAGGCTCATGTTCAGCCTACAGTCAACCAGTACCCCCAAGTCCCTCTCTGCCTGGCTCCTCTCCAGCCACTCTGAGCCCAGCCTGTAGCACTGCATGGGGTTGCTGTGGCCAATGTGCAGAACCCGGCACTTGGATGTGTTCAATCTCATGCCCTTGGACTCTGCCCATCTGTCCAGCCTGTCGAGGTCCCTCTGCAAAGCCTCTCTGCCCCCCAGCAGATCAACTCCTGCCCCCAGCTTGGTGTCGTCCGCCAATTTCCTGATGATGGACTCAGTGCCCTCATCCAGATCATCAATAAAGATGTTGAAGAGCATTGGGCCCAGCACTGGTCCTTGGGGCACACCACTAGTGACTGGCCACCAGCTGGATGTGGCACCATTCACCACCACTCTCTGGGCTCGGCCCTCCAGCCAGCATTATGTTTTGTTGTAACTTATTTTCCCCCTTCTCTCTAGCATTGTATTTATTTAGCAGTAATTGCGTTTAATCAACATTTATCTGGTTTCTTTATAAGAATGTAACACGGAACTGTATCAAATTCTGTATTAAAATCAAGATGTAGAATGCCCACAGCATTTCCTTTATCTACTAAGCTTGTTATCCTGTCAGTAAAAGAAATGAGGTTAGTTCAGCGTGATTTGGTTTTGATGAGCCCATGTTGCCTACTATTTACAAGTTATTTTTCTCTGGGTGCTTACAAATTATTTGCTTTATTGATTGTTCTAGCAATTTAGGAAGTATTGAGTTTATATGTATCACTCAGCAAGGTTTTATCAAATGACAGGAAGATAACTGCCCACCTTGAAACTGTTGTAAACAGGAATTTGTGGAAATGCTCTACTGCTTAATTCTTTATCTAGATTAAGCTTTTCTTCACTGTCAAAGTTAGATGATCTTAGACTTTACACATTGAAGAGCAGAAGGCTTGCTGTTTCATGGATGACAAGTATTTTCCTCATGATCCCACACGTCCAATCCTACAAGAAACACAACCAACTTGCAGAGAAGGAAAAGGTGGAATGCAAATATCCTTGTTTTCTCCCTGGCTAGGGTGAGCTGTGTGTTATCTGGACCTTTCAGATGCCAGCAGAATGAATGGATGATGATGATAAACTTATCTCTTTGTCTGAGATGGTGATACCACCATCTAAACTAAATCTCAAAGGCCTTTGTTAGAGCAGCACAAGTCATATACAGAAGACAGTATCAAAGAGCCCACATCCATAAATGAGCGCATCTGCAGGCTGGACAGATGGGCAGAGTCCAATGGCATGAGATTGAACACATCCAAGTGCCGGGTTCTGCACATTGGCCACAGCAACCCCAGGCAGTGCTACAGGCTGGGGTCAGAGTGGCTGGAGAGCAGCCAGGCAGAGAGGGACTTGGGGGTACTGGTTGATTGTAGGCTGAGCATGAGCCAGCAGTGTGCCCAGGCAGCCAAGAGGGCCAATGGCATCCTGGCCTGCATCAGGAACAGTGTGGCTAGCAGGAGCAGGGAGGTCCTTCTGCCCCTGTATGCTGCACTGGTTAGGCCACACCTTGAGTCCTGTGTCCAGTTCTGGGCCCCTCAGTTTAGGAAGGATGTTGACTTGCTGGAAGGTGTCCAGAGAAGGACAACGAAGTTGGTGAGGGGTGTGGAACACAAGCCCTATGAGGAGAGACTGAGGGAGCTGCTGTAGCTTAGCCTGGAGAGGAGGAGACTCAGGGGTGACCTTATTGCTCTCTGCAACTCCCTGAAGGGAGGTTGTAGCCAGGCAGAGGTTGGTCTCTTCTCCCAGGCAGCCAGTACCAGAACAAGAGGACACAGTCTCAGGCTGTGCCAGGGCAGGTTTAGGCTGGATGTTAGGAAGAAGTTCTACACAGAGAGAGTGATTGCCCATTGGAATGGGCTACCCGTGGAGGTGGTTGAGTCACCTTCATTGGAGGTGTTTAGGAGGAGACTTGATGGGGTGCTTGGTGCCATGGTTTAGTTGGATGTGATGATCTTGAAGGTCTCTTTCAACCTGGTGTATTGTATTGTATTGCCATGTATTGTATAGAAGTAACCAAACAACACTCTGAGGGATTTGAAAGCTGGAGTCAAATGTAGTGAGCTCAGCTCAGAAATGTTTAGAAATGTTTTGTTAAGAAGGGATATATAAAATGTAATGTATACATTACAATTCCTGCACTAGTCATAGTTGTTATATCCCAAATTTTGTTTAGAAAAAGAGTGCTCACATTAAAAGAAAAGCCTAAATTCCTGTAATCACAAACCAGCAACCACACAACAGGTTTAAGTGTCTGTAAAATCCATTTATAGTCTCATCTGCAACCTGGACCAGCATTAGTCCACATCCACTGGACACAAAAGAAGAGAGTAGCTTGGGCTGCGGTTCCATGGGCACTGCCTTGCCTAGATCCCTTATGCATCTTAGCCTGGTTTTGTCAAAAAAAAAGTAAAAACAATGATGCTTGGGCTCTGAAGGATGGTTTATACAAGAAAACAGTCTCAGAGGTTTGCAAAAGTAAAATGGCTAAAATCCACTGCCTGCCATTGGCATGAATTGAAATCAGTGCTGTTGTTAGACATGTGTGGACATCACCTTTCCTTGCATTAAGACTGGCCATCCAACTGAACTGCTGGGCGTGAGAAGATTTTAGGGTGTCCATCTCTGGAATCTGAAAGAGAGGCAAGTCATCTCACTGCTGCCTCTTAGCTTGGGGAAAAAAAAACTTGTTAATTTATGTCCTGGCATCAAAAAGCTGCACATCTTGGGGTGAAGGCTCAGCTAGCTCAAGTGTTGGTAGAACTATGATGGCTTGTACTAGCTGCTAAAGCGTACATCCTTCCTGTACACTTCCATGTACCCTGTACCCATCCAGGGGGTGTTTTTTTTGGGTTTTGGGTTGTTGGGTTTTCTGTTTGTTTGTGGGGGCTTTGTTTGTTTTGTTTTCCCTTCTGTGAATTGCATACACTTTTGTTGCTGTGGGTGTTTAGGTTTTGTCTGATTGTTTTTATTTGTTGGTTGGTTTGTTTTCTTTTTCTCAAAGCCAACAGAAAAGATTTCATTTGTGCTAAAATGCGAAGTTGCTTTTGCAAAATATAATCAAATTCCTTTTTTCTGATAAAGTATGTAAGAGACAGTATGTTTCAAGGTGGAAAGGCATGTTCAATTGCTGTTGAGATACTAAAAGACTTGACTAAGTGAAGTGCATCACACTGTGTACATAGAAACCTCCGTTTCTGTACCTGTATTTTCCCAGAGCATTCTTTCTTGTTGCGTTTGCATCATTTGGTGTTTCACATCCTTGTTTACCCATCAGCTCAGGTGGCCAAGCAATTACAATAGCAGACAAATACTGCATCATGAGGTACAAAGTATTGCCACATGGGTTCATACCCTGATTCAACAGAAGCAGGGAGAATGGGGAAGGATCAGAACAATCACCCTTACCTTAAGGCCTTATGTATGCCCAGTCCTTCTAAAAGAAGTGCTGAAATTCTCTGTAGCAGAACAAACTCTCAGGATTCCTTCTTCCCTGGAAAATCCTTTCAGATCTCAGGTGTACAAATTCTGGAGCAACAGGAGAGCTTGATTTGAGCACTGATGAAAAGAATGTTTTCAGACTCCTGCTTGGACACACCTGGATTTTAGGCTATTCTTAAATCTGGATCCCCTGAAAAAGCTCTTGGAGTGGTAGAATCACTTCCTATTAACAGACAACACAATTTAATTATCAAGGAGGTAATGTCTACAAATCAATGCTAGATAATAGCCAGCCAGGACACCTGTCTAGATTTTTAACATAATCACATGGGTTACTAACTCATAACATGTCACTCACAAATGGTACAGGGGAAGCTTTTAGCAATATTGCATAAGGTTGTGGGGGTTTTGTTGTTGTTTTTGTTGTGTGTTTTGTGTGCATGTAGAATGCTAAGGTAGTGTTTTAACGGGATTGGATGTGGCACTTGGTGCCATGGTCTAATCATGGGGTCTGTGGTGACAGGTTGGACTCGATGATCTTTGAGGTCTCTTCCAACCTTAGTGATACTGTGATACTGTGATACTGTGAACATTTCAGGAAAGTATACCAAGACAGTGGATAGAGATGCACTGTTTAAAGAGAGTGGAGATGGAAATAAAACTTGACTAGGTTAATTTAACTAGTTAAATAAAAATAGTACTCTGGAATTGAGGTTGGATCAGGTGTGTGAAAATTCTCCTTAGGCTGAGCAAAATGTCTCTTTTCCTGTGAGTGGGCTGAGCAGAAATAGTCTGGAAATGGAAATGTAAAAATACAATACCATACAATACAGTACAATACAATACAAAACACCAGGTTCAAAGAGACCTTCAAGATCATCGCGTCCAACCCATCAACCAATCCAACCCACCTAAACAACTAAACAACTATTATAATATATTTACATATAATATATTTATATATATATAAATTATGTCTTGAAGCTCTGATGCATTTGAAAAGTGAGAGATAGTTATTTTTTTTCCTGTCGACAGACTGGAAGTCAATTTGGAATCATAAAAAAGATTGATGTCCTGAACCTGCTGCACATTTTGTTACACAAATAGACTTGCTTCTGTGAAGCTTGCTTCTGTTAAAATCACTCACCTTCCTGAGGACAAGCAATTGTACTTCGAGATCTGCTGGAGGGTAGAGGGGCTTTGCAGAGGGACCTCGACAGGCTGGACAGATGGGCAGAATCCAACTACCTCCAGACCCCTGTCCAAACACAAGGAATACACAGGAATATTTCCTGGGGAACAATACCTGGACACATACCTAAGGACGATTTCCTGGGGGACGATACCTGGACACATACCTAAGGACTAAAAAACTGCATAAAAAGACTTGAGCAATACTGGCAAGGCAGAAGAAAGAAGATGACACCACGTGCTGGAAACATCATGGGGCAACACAACAGATCCTGGACTCCGAAAACCCTCTCTCCACCTCTGATAATCCCTTTCCTGCTCTCTCCCTCTTCTCCCTGTTTTTATTTCTCCCCTCTCTCTCTCTTCCTCCTTTTGTCATTCTGTTAATAAATAGCCTCACTGTTGATATTTTGGCCTTGTTTGTGCCTCTAATTTCATAACATGGGAATACTCAAAAGAACCGAGTCTCTTTCCCTCTCTGGACCAAGACACATACGCTGCATGCCCACCCCGGCATTAAGCTAGCTGGTGTTCAGCATTTTCCATTAACATGTTCATGCTAAACAAAATGCTGGAGCACAGGACAGAACTTTCTGACCTACTGTCAGCCATAGTGTCTTGCAGACTCATCTACATATGTGAGCTTAGCTCACAAGCCAAAGCTGTGTAAAAGCTGAATCTCTAAGTTCTCTTTCTTGGCAGACTTGTTAAGTTTACTTGGAGGTCCTTGAGAATGACCTAGACAAATCACTGAGCAATGTTATCTTGCTTTGAGCAGTGTTTTGACTAGAGAATGGAATGGAATGGAATGAATGGAATGGAATGGAATGGAATGGAATGGAATGGAATGGAATGGAATGGAATGGAATGGAATGAACCAGGTTGGAAAAGACCTTTGAGATGACCTCCAGAGGTCCCCTTTAACCTAAGTGCCTGATCTAAGGGAGCCAGTGCATTTTCTGTAGTTGTCCTTTCTGCTCCTGAAACACACACAGCAAAGCTAACTTTGCTGTATACATCTGCTGCAATCTCACCTCCATGTATGCAGTGTGTGTGGTCTAAGTAACTCTCTGATAGCCAGTTTCTTGTTTTAATTTAATAAAGCATGGATATTTTATTCTGGTGTGTGAAGAGAGCACCTCATTTGCCAGAGAGATGAAACCAACCTGATATTTCCATATTTAGAACACAGCAGATTGTTTTCATAGATAAGATAATTGCTGTGAAGGAACTGTTGATGATTGTTTCCTCAAGTGTTGCCTAGGTCTGTGGATGCAGTGTCAACATGGAGCTGACAGAGCTGACAAACTATCAAGTTGACAGTGTTTAGAAACTCCCTTAGAAACTCAGGTTCTTTGTTTTGTTTCTCACTCTACACATAACAAAGAAATTAGGTGGAGCCAACATAAACTAGGAAAAATATTCCATAATCTTCCTTCAGTTTGCATCCTGGGACCATGAAGAATTGTGTCATAAAGATGAAGAGCATGGTTCTCCTCACTTTACTAGGAGTAGTATCTGGTAAGAACATTATTTCATTATACTGCTAACTTTAGAACACTGTTGGCTGTTGTACTTTCTGTTGGGAGCTTCATAATACATATTTAGGGATCAGACATGGATGGGAAAAAAATCAAGTAACAATTATTTTCCAACTGAAATAGAAGTCCATGGATCACTGATTTACATGGGATTACTATGGGATTCATGAAAAACAAAACCAGCAACCAGCACCAGAACAAGGGGACACAGTCTCAAGCTGCACCAGGGGAAGTTTAGGCTCGAGGTGAGGAGAAAGTTCTTCACTGAGAGTCATTTGCCATTGGAATGTGCTGCCCAGGGAGGTGGTGGAGTCACCGTCCCTGGAGGTGTTCAAGAGGGGATTGGATGTGGCAGTTGGTGCCATGGTCCAGTCTTGGGGTCTGTGGTGACAGGTTGGACTCGATGATCTTCGAGGTCTCTTCCAACCTTAGCGATACTGTGATTCTGTGATACACTGCAGGTGGGTGAGGTACAGGCTCTGTCATTACAGCAGTATAATGAAGAGTGTATAACTTCTTGCTAAGACATTTTCCTGGACAAGGCACTTGGTGCCATGGTCTAGTCATGAGGTCTGTGGTGGCCGGTTGAACTTGATGATCTTTGAGGTCTCTTCCAACCTTGGTGATACTATGATACTGTGATCAATAGCCACTGCTTGGTGTGACAGTGTTGGGAAAGGAGGTCAGGTCTCCAAGTAGCAATATCTTGTATTAATACTCCAGTGGTCTCTTTTCCAATATTGATAGCATTTTTCTTTGATGAAGTAAAACAAGCAACCAGGCAGGAAAACACTTGTGAGGAATATTAGTAAGGTGACCTTTGCCTAATGTAAAAACACAGGACATTTGACTATATAACTATCTATGTGTGTTAGTAAATTAAAGCGGATCGTCAAACTGCAAGCCTCTCTGTCTCTGGGAGCATTTAGTGTTGCTAGATGGTTGGGTACGGTGACTTTTTGTTCTGAAAGAACTGAAAGACCTGCCAACCCTCAGTTACCTTGTAAGTGTTTGATCATTTTCCCTATGTCTCCAAAACTCTCATCAGAACACTGAGAGGGGATTTAATAAATGTTTCTAAATATCTGAGGGCTGGGGGTCAAGAAGGAGGGGACAGCCTCTGATCAGTTGCACCCTGTGACAGGACAAGGGGCAATGAATAGAAACTCCAGCGCAGGAGGTTCCACCTCAACGTGAGGAGGAACTTCTTCACTGTGAGAGTCAGAGAGCACTGGAACAGGCTGCCCAGAGAGGTTGTGGAGTCTCCTTCTCTGGAGACTTTCAAGACCCATCTGGATGCATTTCTGTGCAACCTGCACTAGATTCTATGGTCCTGCTCTGGCAGGGGGCTTGGAATCAATGATCTCCGGAGGTCCCTTCCAACCCCTAACATCCTGTGTGAAGGCCAAGTAACAATCACCACTCTAGATGACAATATTACAGTACTGAATTACAGAAAAGGTTTGTTGTTTTTATTTTTCCCCCATTGGCCCTGGTTTTACTACCACATGATCACAGTATCACCCAGGTTGGAAGAGACCTCAAAGATCATCGAGTCCAACCTCTCACCACAGACCTCATGACTAGACCATGGCACCAAGTGCCACATCCAATCCCCTCTTGAACACCTCCAGGGGTGGTGTCTCCACCACCTCCCTGGGCAGCACGTTCCAATGACAAACGACTCTCTCAGTGAAGAATTTTCTCCTCACCTCGAGCCTAAACTTCCCCTGGTGCAGCCTGAGACTGTGTCCTCTTGTACTGGTGCTGGTTGCTAGAGAGAAGACACCAACCCCTTCCTGGCTACAACCACCCTCTAAGTAGTTGTAGAGAGCAATGAGGTCTCCCCTGAGCCTCCTCTTCTCCAGGCTAAACAATCCCAGCTCCCTCAGCCTCTCCTCATAGGGCTTGTGCTCAAGGCCTCTCCCCAGCCTCGTTGCCCTTCTCTGGACACCTTCAAGTGTCTCGATGTCCTTCTTAAACTGAGGAGCCCAGAACTGGACACAGGACTCAAGATGATGTCACCATTCATAAGCAAAAAGAGAATCATCCCACTTTGTGTCCATTAATTGTGCTCTCGGCTATAGCTGTGTGTTGCCACTAGCCTAAGAGTCTCAAAATTAATTTTACATTTGTTTTCATCTTGCAGGAAAAAGAACTCAGATGCTTAATGGCTTGCCTGCAACAAGCACTGTTGAAGAAAATGCAGCAGCTGGTATTACCGTTTACACCTTTAATGTATCTGTTTCTCCATTGTCTTCTGAAGGTGTTGCAATAATTCCTACCATAGTAAATTCAAATCCACTTACCGAGGCTTTCGATATTAAACCAAATGGGGGTCTGGAATACACGGTGAGTTTTAGATTTCATCTGAGCTTCAGTCATGTAAGCTGGCAGTGCACAGTATCTTATCTTAAAGCAAGAGAAGAGTTACAAATAACAGACTGAGGTAGTATTTGGACAGTAATAGATAATTACAAATGAATAGCAGAAGCAGTGATAAGTTTTAATTGCATCTATGAAAAAAACAGCTGTCACAATCATTGTATTTATTCTGTAATAGGAAAGATGTGATTGTTGCAAACTAAGAGGTGAAGAATGATGTATAGAAATTTCTTCCTTCCCCTCCCCGCCCCAATGGTTTTTCATCTTAATTTATGTGAAGAAACTGTGAATTTCAAGTGCCTTAGTTAACCCGTGTGCAGCTCCCTTTTGGCCACTCTCATCTAGAATTAAAAAGATTTTGAGTAACTTCCAAAATAAAGCAAGCTGAGTCTTGCAAAACTCACCACCTATGCAAACTTTTTAATTAGTTTGACATTTTCACCAAATAATTCTGGTCCCTTCCTCATATGGTGTGCTCGTCCAAGTGCCTTCTTGCTGTGGTTTCCCACAAGACTTCTCTCTGACACGACTTATACAAGGAAAGAACTGCTGCCTTCTCCACTGTGCAATCATCTGCCCTCACTCTCCAAGTGAGAGTTCCTCCCTCTCGTGCTCCTGACTTGCAGCAATAATGACTCTCTTGACAGTATCACAGTATTACTAAGGTTGGAAGAGACCTTGAAGATCATTGAGTCCAACCTGCAACCACAGACCTCACGACTAGACCATGGCACCAAGTGCCACATCCAGTCCCCTCTTGAACGCCTCCAGGGACGGCGACCCAACCACCTCCCCGGGCAGCCCATTCCAACGGCGAATGAAGATGCCCTTCTGTGTTGCAGGGTGTTCTCCCAGTTTTCAGTCTTCTCATACCTCAACTGGTCCTGGAGCTTGGTCTGGAAGACTGAAACCTTCACAGAAATAAGTAGCTGCAAGGCATAGTCCTGACTTTGAAGGCATAGGGTTGCCTGTGAGGCAGGAAAGCTCCTTCCAGGCTTTTGCCTTCTCAAACTGTCCCTTACACGAGAAGCCCTTGAGTTACTCCATGAAGCCACAACATTGTGGTCTTTCTACTGAGTTTTTCCTCACATTTCTGCCAAGAAATACTCCAGCCAGTAGAAGATCATCTAAAATGCTCACTCTACTTGTATTCACTCATACAGAATATAATTTGCATCTCTTGCTTCATGTGCTAGTTATATATATATATATATACACATAAATACATATATATATGTGTGTGTGTGTGTGTATATATATATGTGTGTGTGTGCATATATATATATGTATGTGTATATATATTTATATATAAAAAATTTCTTTTTCCCTTTTCAGGTTGTTACCACAGGAAACCCTATCCTAGATTATGAAACTATGCCAAAGACCTTTGAGTTACAGATTTTTGTTGAAGATAGAAATGGGACAACTGACCTTAGCATACTGACTGTCCAAGTAACAGATGAAAATGAAGATCCTGTGTTTCGAGGAAATATGGCAACTCAAAGTAAGATCATGGTGGAGTGAAGAAAAACCCAACCCTATAGCTGTGTGCAGGGGTAGCAAAATAGTTAACATTTCTCCTTAGGGAAAACATGGGAGGAGAAAAACACATTATTTTTAATCAGAGCCTTATTTTACGCAAGTGTTTGGTATGTTTCATCTCTGGAAATACCCTTTTATTTTTCTTGAGGCTTTGACCAGAAATGATTTAACCATTCTGAAGCACCTGAGTGATAAAGATAGGAACCAGTCCAGCGACAGTAGTCTGCTGGACCCCAACCTTGCCACAATCAACAGCTACAAAGTATCTTCCACGCGCTTTCAATCCGCTAACTCTCAGTTCAAAGTATCTGCATCTAGCAGAGTAATCTCTGACGCATAGAACCATTCAGGTTGGACTCGATGATCTTTGAGGTCTCTTCCAGCCTTGGCGATACTGTAATAGCGCTGCACATAGCTAGAAGCCGCCCGCACTCCGTTGAGTCGCCGTCTCGTGGCCAAGCGGCGGAACTGCACCCTTCATTATATAAATATAGAAATAATTCTGTAGATAGTTCAATTGAGTTCTAATTACAATACTAAGCCAGTTATGGAATGTATTTCACGAACGTGCACTAGAACATGCATGTAAATTAGTGATTCATCGGTTATTAATAATTTTTATTATTAATAAAAATAATAGTTTCATAATTCATATTTCGTGTTCAGAAATTTAATAACCTTATCATCACATTGTGTTTTCAGACAGAGACAAATATCTTCAGGCAGTGAGTAAAAAATGTGCACTACTTATTTTGTGAGATACTGAGATCCTGTTTGAAGTCCAGACAGCACTGTACAGAAAAAATATTCAGTAATACAATATTTAGTTGCTTGGGTTTTGTGGGGGTTTTGTTTTTGTTTTTGTTTGGAGGGTTTTGTTTGTTTGTTTGTCTGTTTTAATCTGAAAACATCAAACTGTGGTCTGTTTATGGTAGGTTTTTGGAGTTGGCTGCTGAAGCCCCTGCACTGCTTTGTGACCCACAGGCGTTGAGGTGGTCAAGCAGAACAACATGACTGCAGCTTTGACTTCTGCCTGCTGCAGAGGGCAGGGCTTGTCAACTCTGACAGGTTCAAACCAGGCCTGCTCAAATTCAGCCAGTTTCACAAATGTATCTTAAGTATTTCTGCTTCCATAAAATGCTTAGTTTGTAAAGCAAATTATCTTCCTCCAGGGAAGAGGCTGTGTCATCTTCTGCATGTAGCTGCTGTCTTGAATATCATGGGTGCTGCAGGAATCTAACAATAATTACATGTGACACTTCAGGGGATCAGCAGAGCATGAAACACACTCTATGTGGGAGCTCATTAGAAATAAGTGCACCGTCTAAACTGTCAGCTAGGGTGAGCACAAATGTCTGATCTGTCTAACTGTGTGGCTCTAGTTAACAGTACCAGCTACAATTATGCAGTAATTGCACATTAGCCAAGTATGAAAAAGCATCTCTCTCTCTCTCATAAAACTTCATGTTCTTGTCCTCTGGGAACAACTCGTTACACTAGTCTGGGATTCCCACTGCTCTAAAGAGCAGCAGCAGTCAGCTGGGCTCACGGTGCAAATTAATGGTCTGGAAACAGCAGGTCCAGCAGATACAAAAGGGCATAAAGCAAATAATATCTAAAGATCTGTTGTTTTGTTAATACCTCTAGCCAAGGAAATATAAGCCAGTTGAGAGTGGGTCAGTATGGGACAAGCTGGCTGTGAGAATTCCTGGCATGTAAAGCAGTACACCTTGTACTTCAGTACAGCCTTAATAAGGCAAACCTTCAACAAGTTGTTCAACTTATATGTATAAAGGAAAAACAGAGGCTTTGAGCTCTCCTGGCAGGGGAGAGGGAGGAGTGATGATGACAACATAGCACAGAGCTACATTCACTCCATCTGCACAGCAAAGAATGACACAGCTGTAGCCCAATTCATCACTTTACTCCATCCTTTACGAGGAGCTCAGAACAGGCTATATTTAGAAATCATTCATTCTCCTGAAGGCACAAATTGTATGACTACTCTCAGTGATGGCTGCCTGGTAGCAGCTGGTTCTTTTTTATCTTTGTGCTCTTTGTGATGATTTTAGAGTTTTACCTGTGAAAAGAAACAGGCAGTGATATGTGTGGATGACACCTGTATGTTTGATGTTTCCTACCCAGTTAACAATAAGTATACTTCTATCCATGCAGCTGTCACTATCTATGTCTTGGAAGGAACCCCTCCAGGATGCATTTACCAAACTGATGCAGCTGACCCTGAAAATGCTGAACTCAAAGTAAGTTCTACTAAAGAAAAAAAAACAAAGCAAAACAAACAAACAAACAAACAAACAAACAAAACCCCACATAAAATAACCCAACCCCAAAACCAAACCACAACAGAGAGGATATAATCTAATGTATCTGAACAGCTAATTGGCAGCATCTTTCAACAACTACCTTCCTTATAAGGAACACAGGAAAAGTCAGGAGATGCATGCAGTTCTATGCAGTTGGAAACAGCTCGCTTCTGAGACCAATGGGAACTAATCAAAACAGCGCCTAGGAAATACTTAATGGGAAAAGTCCACCACCAATTTTCTATTTCCAATTCATGTCTCTGCAGGAGGAAGTTTAAATGGGGCTTGGAATTCTGGCCTACCACTTTCCTCTCAGGAGATGCATGCAGTTCTGTGCTTTGGAAACCACTTGCTTCTGAGATGAATAGAAGCTAATCAAAACAGTGCCTAGAAAATCCCTAAAGGGAACAGCCTAGCACCAGATTTCTTTTTGCATTTGATCTCTCTTCTGGAGAGAGTAAATATGAGGCTTAAAATTCTGGCCTACTTCTTTCCTGTGGGGAGATGCATGCTGTTCTAAGCTGTTGGAAACAGCTCGCTTCTGAGACAAATAGAAACTAATCAAAACATCGTTGGGGTAAAACCTAAGGATAAAAGTCTAGCACCAAATTTCTTTTTCCACTTGATCTCTCTGCAGGAGAGAGTTCAAATGAGCCTTGTAATTCTGGCCTACCATGTTCCCCTCAGGAGATGCATGCAGTTCTAATTGGCAGCATCTTTTAAGAACTACCTTCCTGATAAGAAATACAGAAAAAGTCAGGAAAAGAAGGAGCATTTTCAGTAAGAAACTAAGACAACCCAGCCACAGTGGTTTTGAGCATAAGTTGCGTTTTGAGATCCCGTTCTCCCAATCTAAGGCATATTAGTATGGGCGTTAGTGTAGTTCAGTATCTGTGACTGCCACTGGCAAGAAAAGTGCATATGACTTAACCCCTTCAACTTGGATGATGCGTGCTTGTGCTGGCAACTGCACGTCCCCATGTGTTTGAGGCAAATGGAGTACTATAACAAGGCAAGGAACGAGTGGAGGAATGTTTAAAGCTCCAAAGTCTAATTCCTTGCTCTCTTCGTTTCAGTATTCATTGCTGCCTGCACAGGTGCCATTCTTGGTCACGGAAATTGGAGCCATTTTATCTACAGAGGAATTTGATTATGAGAATGGGTCACACTGGTGAGACTGTATTTTTATTCGTGTTGTCTGTTAGCTTACGGTAGGCAGAGAAATGTTCTCCTGCAAGCCACGGAGCTATTCTTATTTTGTTCTCTTATTTGGCAGTTACTTTTTCAATATAACGGTAACAGATCCGGGCGGACTCACCTCGACTAGAACACTGCAAGTAAAGATAATTAATGTCAATGATGAAAGACCTTATTTTACCACGTGAGTAAAATCTTCCCTTGTATTAAAAATGTCGACTTTTTCTCAGATCTACTGCTTTGGCACTGTGATGGGTTGAGGCAGACCCCCCCCTCCCCACCACGGGCAAAAATAATGACTCAGACAAACGGATTGCCAAAGTGATGGAAAGTTTAAATGGAAAGCAGTGAATGCTTACAGAGAGCCAGAAGCGCAGTGACTAAAGAAATCCCCAAGCAGACCCAGAAATATCCCATCCCCACCTGAGGGTACACCCAAGACCCCAGGGCTCCTTCTTCCTCCCCCGCCCCCCCACTCTACTAGGCAAGTCTCAGCTGGCCAGATCTGGGACTGCCCATCCTGCCTAGCCAGGCCCAAGGCTGGGAGACATCTCCCCCAAGTTACCGGGTGGCGGTGAGGAAAGAAAGAGGAAGTGCCAGGACCCCCATTGAGATTTTATAGTGGCACAGGGAATGATGGTATGAAATACCTGGTTTCCTGTGTCCACCCACTGGGCTGGACTTTTGGACACAGGAAGTACCCCGTGTATGAACACAGCAGAGGGCACCCAGCCCAAACTGCTACAGGCACTGATGTGAGGGCATAACATAAGGGCAAATAAATACAATAAGAAAATACTTCTGCTTTTTTTTTTTTTAATGGTTCCTGTAGTTTTACTTCAAAGCTTTACCCTAATTTCCCTCTATTATTTATTTTTATATTCTTAAGAGTTTCAAGTCTCTGCCTTCATCCTGGAGAACAGCCAGACAAGCTTGTTGTGTTTGTTAGTATTTAGAGAAGTTAAAGCTGTGCAAAGACCTTTGGATATGTTCGAATAAGCCGATGAAACTTGTGTGAATACAATCATACATCATGCAGATGTGCATTTCACCATACCGATGCTGAACTGTCTAGACAAAAGAAGGGCTCGCTTTTGATCTGTGTTCCAGACACACTTCTAAACAACTCCCCAGTGATCTTAGAAACATAAGCAGGAAATTGTGTCAGACAAGTAAAAAAATTTGTTTTAAAGCCTAATGGAATCAGGAATATTGCTGAAACTTTGGAGAAATGGAAAAGAATATGTGTCACCAGCAGGCTCTGTTGCAGTGGAAGACACAGTGAATTACTTGGTGAAGCAGAAGCTTGGGAATTATCACAGTTCTGATTGCGTTGCTGGTGTATTTTTCACTTGCATGAGATGTTGATTGGATACAAGACACTATGTCTCTTGATCCTGTGGCATTAGAAGGTCCCTGCTGAGAATGTTTATGATGTCATTTATGTAAAACAGGATACATGGTAGCACCTGGGACACGCCATGATGCTTCCAGACAATTGTTTGGAGCAATCATCCAAGTATTTTGTGGAACCAGAGCTATGCATAGCTCCTGGGCTAAGGCCAAGGATCTCGCTAGGGAAAGGAGTAGATAATCTGAAGAAATGGAAGTGTGAAATGTTAGAAACAGACATGGATTTGTTGCTGTTGTTTTTATTTGAACCTCATTTGAAATAGCCAATAAAGTTAACAGCTTGCTCCACATTACTGTAGTGGTACATGCAGGATCAATCTTTCTCCTGTGCCCCTGTTTGCACCTTGTGCTCTAGACAATTTCCTCCAAATTTTGCCATTTCTATTTATTTATCTTTATGTCTGCAATGTTAATAGAGCTCTTCTGTTTCTGAGCAACTCCGGAATCAAGAGGAGAACAAGGAAGTAAGAGATCCAATGCCAAGAGCAAAATAGAATAACAGCATACATTCTTTATGCAGCCTTCACAAACTGCTCCTTTACTTCCTTCTGTAGGTTAGATGTTTTTACTCTGAAAACCCTCTGTGATTTCTCTCCTGTTTGCTTGCCTCTTTCCACATGAGCTGGCAAAACAGTTGAAGATCCTGCTGCTTCTTAACCATTTCTGAAATTTTAAGTGGAGCCCTTCCGTTGCTGCGATTCTCTGCTGCATGTGTCACTATGTTGGTGTTCAGAGAGCAACAAAGGGCTCATGCTTTGCTATATTGGGCATTACAGACTAGCCAATTAGCTAAGTGATGGCATAAGAAGTCTGAAAATATGCTTCCTATGCCTTTTTGAACCCTTGAGGACCACCCTCCTCCATGTAGGAATTGTTTAGGTATGCTACAGTGGTGCAAAGCATTCATCAGAAATTCCTTGCACAGTTTTTGTGTGCTTGTCCATGCCTGATTTTGCATGTGGTTGAAATGCCATGATTGCATACCATAATACCGATGTGAGCGGGCATCTTCTCACATTGACTATAAGGTAATCATGTATGATTATGTGCCAGACTACATCTGAGCTAGAAAGCTCCCTTAATTCGTAGGAAGTTTTTGACTGCTGTGGTACAAAACCACCTTCTTTATGTAAAAATGAATCAGACAGCAAGATGTTGTTAGAATGTTGGAGCGTGTTCATCTGTTGGATAACCATGAGACTGCTCCTCCTTGCCTCCAACTACTACAGGGGCAACTCAGCTTTTTAGTATAGCATACAAGCCTCCAGCATTCATTCCAGAATATGGTTGATTTCTTTACTGCACCTATTTTGTTTTCCTCTTGGAAAAATGAGGAAATTAAGGCAAACAGCTTTACAAGCTGATGGCTCCTTAGGGTGGTGGAATGCATAACTTAACAGCCCCTTCCACCTTCAGTTTCCATGAGTTTGTGAAAATACAAGTATTTTTACAGAGAAAAAGTTGTGGGGGAAGGACAGTCAGGTTCATGGCTGTATCATGCTTTATGACCACATACCAAACTCAGCTGGCAGAGCTAGTGACTGGGATATTTACTCTGAAATGCATTTGCCATTTCTGAGCTCAGTTTGGCCGGGGCTCTCCTGATACAAGTGGATGTTCAGATAAGTCTGCAAGCAGCTGCCCTTGAAAGCACAGATATTCATTGTGTTGAATTTTGTTTTATCATGTAGAAAACAAGAAAACTACAGGATTCCAGAGGAGCAAAGCCCAGGCACTATTGTTGCCCATATAACAGCTAAAGATCCTGATGATGAAGAGTCTTCTGGCAGACTTTTCTTCAGCATCCCATCTTCTAACAGATATTTCTCCATAAATCCATGTAAGGCAAACATATATGTGCTTTCTGACACTTAAAAACAACAATAAGTGGCTACTGTGGAGTGAATGTATTTCCTTGGTTTAAAATTTACTTGCTTTATTCTATGGATAGCCCTGGAAATAAGAAAATGCTTGGTATGTTATTAGGATCAAACTGTGGGGTTATTTGACCAAGATTTAGTAAGATTTCTTGAAGAAAGGCAACTTCTTCACAAATACTGAGTTATGGCTGGAGAGTGACAGTCTCTTGGCTGCAGTGGTCCTTTTGGAGCTCTTGAAACAGCTGCACATAGTTAGACCTTAATATCCTCTCTCCTCTCGGAAATCCACTCAAGTACTCAGGCACACAGCAAATCTGCACCTCAGCTTCATTGCTCAGTTCATGACACTTCTCATGCAAGACCCTCCAAGAGAGTGCTAGTCATGTCTCCTTGTGCTTTCTGGAGTGCATACACTAAGGCTGGCATTCAGAGACTGCTTTGCTCGATCTGCTGTTACTTTAGAACTGCTCATGACAGCTGTCAGAGGTGCCGCATAACATAGTACTGTGAGGATTTAGGGTGATCCTTAGGGTGATTCTCCACTGGGACACGAATTGTTTGGATTTTCTACTGGGACATGTAGTTCCACCTTCTACCTCAATTATACTCTGAAAGGCAAAGTATATACAACCTCCTTGGTACTCTCTACTATACTGTTAAACTGTTGAAATGTGAGTAGATTTAGAGATGCTGAAGGATGCTTCAACAATAGCGGTAGAAAGTGAAGGAGCTAAAGAGTTCTACTTTGACTTGCACAAGCTCTTTGAGGGCTGCCTTCCAAGCCATCTGCAGAGTCCTCCTACGGTATATTTTGAGCAATGTTTGTCTGGTTATTAAGTAAAACTTCCAAAACCATTTTGTATAATTTAAAGAAATAACGAAACCAGCCATGATGAGCTGTTGCTGTTGCTCAGCTGTTGCTGAGCTTCCCTGTCCTTTTGTGTGCACAGTACATGCATTTGTTCCTCCTCTCCATGGCAAACATCTAACTTTTGGCTGCATTCTGTCTAGCGACTGGAGTATTGCAGGTGACTGAAAGAATCGACCGAGATGCTGATCAGTTCCAACCTAAGATCTCATTAATAATTCGAGTGGAGGACAGTCCCAGCACTGGTCACTACAGTGAAATGGAGATCACAATCATGATTGATGATATCAATGACAACTCACCCAAATGTAATCCTTCTACCTTCAGGTATTGAGGGTCTGATTTAATTTTTCACATGTTATCTAATAGAAATGTCTTGCATTTAAAACACATTCTTTTATGTACTGGCAGGAAGAGAATCCAGTTCTCTGAGCATTGTGTGCTAGGTTAAGCCCAGCCCAGGAGGGGGTAGGCTGAAAAGAACCTAGCCTCGGGTGGACAAAGAAACCTGACCCAGGTTCCAGACTTCTAATGGCAGTGCATCTTAACAGAATACATCTTACATCCAGAGAACCCTTTGCTAGCTGTGGCTGATTTTGTATCTGTTTTTATTTACCCTTTTTCCTTATATCTTTGTAACCTTCCTTTCGCTCAAATGCCTTCTATATTTTGTTAAACTTACCTTTTTACTTCCAAGTTGTTTCAAGAGTGTTTTTTCATAGTTTTACCTCTCTCTTCTCCTCCTGCCTAATTTGTTTTCCCTACTGGGAAAGGGGAGAGGAGAGGTAATCTCAATCTGTTCCATTTGGGCTTTTGGGCTCTGGGAAAAGCTTAAACCACAACACACTTAGTTATAATATCTGTGACGGTAACACAACACTCTCTTTGTTACCTAGTGGGCTTCAATTTTGGTATAGAAGAGGCAAAAATCTTTGGGGGAGGGTGGGAGGGGGAATCATCAGTTTCTTCCAACCTGGTGTATTGTATTGTATTGTATTGTATATTCCCAGTGAGGAATGGGATCGTTGAATTTAAAATCAGCACTGTTCTTAAGTTTGTTCCTTGAAGGAATTTTATGTGTTAGGCAGGATCCTTCAGATGTGTGATTCTGTAATACAGGACCAAATAAACTTCTGTTGTTGTACTTTAGCAGTGCCATTAGAATGCCTGCTTTTTTAGGAAAAGAAAGCAACGGGGGAAATGAAATAAGCAAACAGCACTCCCAACAAACAACCCAAACCAGTTTTCCCAAAATCATAACAAGATAATTCTGCAGTTTCAAAATATGAATGTCTCATTCACAGCTGTTTCACAGCAGCCTTCATTATCCATGACAAGGCCATTAATGCTGGTTTTACAAAACATCTAAATGGTCCAACTATTAGTTAGCGATAAGAGAGCAAGCATCCCATCAGGAGACCAGTGTAATATGTACCAATATGATCTGGTCCTGGCTTACTTCATCAATTCCTGTCTGGTCAGACATAGATTTCACATAGAAAATAAATGAACATTAATGCTGAGAAGTGGTTGGGTCAGTGTCCCTGGAGGTGTTTAAGAATAGCCTGGATAAGGCACTTAATACCATGGTCTAGTTGATTACTTAGGGTTGAGTGATTTGTTGGACTTGGTGAGCTTGGAGGTCTCTTCCAGCCTGGTTGATTCTGTGAAGAACTCAAGAGAGCTACAAGCTGTTCTCATGGAAAATGTGTTTGTTTTAAACAGGGAAGAGGCAAATGAAAATACAATTGCTGGGACGTTTCTTTTTCGTCTTAGAGATTTCTGTCATGATATTGATGTTGATCCTTCAAACAATCAATTTAATTTCACTGGATTATCTGGTTTTGGAAGAAATAACTTCGCTCTGGAGTCTGCTGTGTCTGGGACACTTGTGGTCAGTCTTATGCAGCTTTATGTAAGCTTGTACCATTTCAGAATTCAGTTTATGAAATAGTATAGGTACAAGAAACCTCCTGCCTAAAACTGTAATTCATGTCACAGTGGTGTGACCTGGAGAATTGCTGTTTTGATTAGATATAAACTACATACTGCATAAGACTATTTCTGTTCTACAGAATTTGGTTCATAAAGAACTGTTTTCTCCAGTTTTAATTAAATGTGGTAGGGAGACTTGGGAAAAACCCCAAACCAACCCTATCCTTTTCTTAGGGAGCATGAAACACTTATTTTGATATGGGTAAACTGAGAATTCCGATATTTATTTATTCATGACAGACTGCAAAATCTTTGCTGCTCAGCATGAAGAATTTAGATACTGGAGAAATCACTTACTCTGTATCTACTTTCCAGCTTCATTGTTTAAAATCATACCACCACTACTTTCAGCAGTAAATTTTCACATGAATTTGGTCTTGTGCCTTTGCATGTCAAAATGGGGTCCTTATGTTGGTAGCTGCTGCCCCCTTTACATTTGTCCCCCCATTTGCTGGATACAATGCAATGGTGTTTCTTCTTCTTGCTTTAAAAAGATCTCTAAACTTTAGATGACTATAATAAAAGGAAAACAATAAAAATAAGTATTCTGTCTAAATTATGAGGGTGCTACAGAAGAAGTAAAATGATTTCATACAGCTTGCCTTAGGTTTTGACCTGAAGTATACATTTCAATGAGCATTGTCCTTAGCGTAATAATTCTCACTGCTGCACAGGCGACCATCATGAATCTGTAATGTAACAGGCTATCTGAAGTGCTCTGTCCTCCACTAGATCCTCCTGTTCATCTTGTAGATGATTAACAGCAAATGCCTTTGCCTTAGTCCTGCTGCCCCCTTCCTGAAGAAGGTATTCAAGAGATTAGAATTTAAATCTGCAGGAACCACCATTTAATAACAACCTGATTGCTAATACCTTTAATAATTCTGCCAGCAGGAGCTCAGCAGTTACTATTTAGCAATAGTAGGTTATGGCATAGCCAACAAAGGGCGGAGGTCTAACATGAGCACTTCCTGCACAAAAGAGGAAGAAATTTTCTTGGCAGAAGGATAGTCTTGAATTTTCAAGCAACATCAGACAGTACATGTGTATTAATCCTGCAGAGCCATTCTATAAATCCAAAGGGCAGACCATGTTTGTCATTGCTTTATGTAACAAGGTTTAAATGTAATTGGTTTTCTTTTGATTTAGATGACTGAAAGCATTGATTTGGAAAACCCAGCCAATCTAGGAGTTGAAGTTTATTCTCTGACTGTGAGGGTGCAAGATATTGCCTGTCCTGACTATTCAAGCAAGTATCCCTTTTGCAATTATTTTGGTTTTTCCTGTGAGCTAATGAGAGGAATGAGTTTTGAATATATGCATGAGAAAATTTCACAGCCATGTTTAACTGTGATTTAACCTTCTATTTCTAGGTAACATCCACATTTACATCAGGATAAAACCAGTGAATGAATTTTCTCCATTCTTCAGTAACTTATCTTATGAATTTAATGTTCCAGAAATTACTAAAGGTACTGTAAGAACCTATATGCTAGAAATAATCTTGGTAAGCACCTTTGCGTTCTAAATGGATTTTCACGTATTTGAATGAGGACAATGTCCACCACCTGCTACCCTTAAATACACAAAGCTAGCACCAACCCCATCTGTAGAGCCAGAAGCTGAGACACAGACAAATTCAGCAATTGCACAAGAAATCTGTGACAGAGCCAGGAACTGAACTCGGATGTCTTGCTTTAGATTGTCTTTCTGCTCTTGCTTAATCAGCCTTTTGAAGGGATTGCAATGGTGCAATGAAACTGTTACAGACCTACGCAGGCTGCCGAGGACTCCTTTGGCTTAGGCATGGTGCAGGATGGTTTCACCCTTAGGCTTGCCTCATCTTGAGTACAAAAGGTGTCTGAAGAGAGGGTATTGAGGCTGCCCTCCGACAGTCAGCAGTCAGAGCAGCTCTTTGAGCTGCAGTCAGAGCAGCTCTTTGAGCCCAGGGAGAATGAGGCTTCGACCTATGTCTTGGGCTGATGTCTGCAGTCACAGTCTAAAAACTGAATTTGTTGAAACTGTTCACATGCTATTTCAGCATCCTTCTTTGTCCTCTGGTGAGGCCTGCATCTCATCTTTGCAGAGCAGTGAGAAAACACCTTGCCTCCTTCATAATCTATGGCTACCAGGTATGACTGCCAGCCTGCTCTGTGCTGAGCTGCTTAGTCTGCAGAGCACCTTCCCTAGGTTCAGCATCTCCTTCATATGACCTAATGTATCAAACACAGTCTTTTTGCCCCAGAATCTCATTTGCAGGTTTTATTCTATAGTCTGAGGCAGAACCAAGAGGTTCATTAGATTTATGCTGGATAAATCTTGACCCTTATTCTGAACCTCCTATGGCCACTAAGGGATCTCTACATAAGGGATCTCTACATAAGGGATCTCTGAAGGCATCAAGTTCAGCTCATGTACTAAGTGAAGCTAGTTTCCAAAGCTACCTCAGGTTGCTCAGGGTTTCATCCAGTGGTTTTGAAAAGCTCCACACTCTATAATGTGTCTCTGACCCCCAGTTCCAGATTACAAATGCCATTTAATTTAATCTGCTTTTCAAATCCCTCAGAAGAAATGGCAGCAATTGCAGGGCAGGACTCTTTGTCTGCAGGGCAGATCATTTTTCCTCCCACCAAGGACACTTGGGGTGTCACGAGGAAACAACTTGTGTTGGTTGGTGCAGGGGTTGCATTTGCCCTTAATGCCAGACCACTTGTTTTGTAATTCTTTACATAGCCCTCACATGTTGGCATTTATTAATGTGGCAGGTTGAAATTACCCCCAGTATAAAATCACCAGACCAGCTCAGTTGAAAGCAAATGAAGCTGTATTTACAAGCTGTGGTGGTTTGAGCCTTATCTGGGACTCAAGAGCTCAGGTGGGGGCCAGGCTGAGAATCCCTCCCCCATTCCCCCCACCCCGTCCTCTTTCCCAATAGAGAGGAAAAGAAAGGAAAGGAGCAAATCCACTAAGAAATAATTTGGATTCGGCTTGGAAGTAGAGAGGTAAAGAATTTTCTTTAAACAGTGTATATATACATATATGTATATATGTGTGTATATATATGTATATATATATATATATATGTATATGAAACAATAACAGGTAGGGTTCACAAGGGCAAGGAACAAAGATGGATGGGAAAAAGAAATATGAAATACAAAACCAGTCCTTTGCAAAGTACAGTAGGGAGGCCCACATGGCAGAGAAGCAGGGGAACCAGCGGCAGTCCTCGTCCAGGCATAAGGCAGGGGCCAAGAGAGATAATGGCTGCAGTATTCTCCTTTTTGTAGCTTTGCTGGGCAGGGAGGGGAGTGGAACAGACTCATTTAGTTTCCCAGGGGCTCTCACAAGCCCTCCCCCTCTACTTCCAGGATGGGCGTAGCCCATCACACAAGCAAAGCTAAAACCTAGAAATACGGAATGCAATGAATATGTACAAAGTATACAATGTTTACAATTTATAAACAACACAAGAACGCCCACTGGACAAAACCAGAGGGTTACCAACAGCTTCCCCCTCACTGCTGCCATGGAATGGAATGGAATGGAATGGAATGGAATGGAATGGAATGGAATGGAATGGAATAGGATAGATAGGATAGGATAGGATAGGATAGGATAGGATAGGATAGGATAGGATAGGATAGGATAGGATAGGATAGGATAGGATAGGATAGGATAGAGCAGGTTGGAAGAGACCCTCAAGATCATCATGTCCAACCTATCAACCAATCCAACACCACCTAAACAACTAAACCATGGCACCAAGCGCCCCATCAAGTCTCCCCCTGAACACCTCCAATGATGGTGACTCCACCACCTCCCCGGGCAGCCCATTCCAATGGGCAATCACTCTCTCTGTATACAATTTCTTCCTAACACCCAGCCTAAATTTCCCCTGGCGCAGCCTGAGACTGTTCCCTCCCCCAGTACAAAGTAAAAGAGAAAATTACAGAGTAGCTGTTAGTACTTAGCCACAGCAAAGGAATGCAGGCAAGGTCAACAAACCAGCAGAAGCACCAGGTACAGCAAAGAAATCAAGAAGAGAAAGAGTACACAGCTGACTTTATGTTAGATTTCAGACCAATGGGATTAGTTACACCTCATTATTTTCCTTTTGCATAAATTTGATAATTTATTTGCATTCTATCACTTTTTGTTCAAGATCTGTAGAAAATTTTTCCAGGCACAGCCTTAAACTATCACGATTGATACCAGACAAGGTCATTACGCAGCATGGTGTATATTTCTCACATCATTTCTTTATGTTTTGGGGGCAACAAACACTAAACCCAATGTTTAGTTCAATCAGTTTTCATTTGGAGTAACAACTCTGTACATCCTTTTCCCTAAAATATTATTGAAATGCAGATTTTATGTCTCTCAGTTGGATCCAGCATTGGAAGAGTGCATGCCACAGACAAGGACTGGCCACCCAGTGTCATCACTTATTCCATTGTGTCTGAAGGTGGTACCAGGGATTATACAAATATTTTCTGGATCAGCCCAACCAAAGGAGACTTGAAAATTGTGGGTCAGTTAGACTATGAAACAACAAAAAAACACATTCTCACAGTACAGGCCTCTGACCAAGAGAAGACTGCAACAGCTTCTGTGAGTAAATCTACCCTCCTTCCCATTATCCATGTTTTCTTCCTGGCGAGAACAACATTGTGCCTGGAAATAGACAACTCCACCCCTACACAGACTCGTATATTAGTAAAATGAATAAGATGATATTAATTCAGTATCTATTTCTTTACATAAAGGATTAAAATAATATTTTAATATTTTTAACTCTGTGGGTTTTGTACAGAATTGTTTTCTGTGCCCTAGACCATGAAAGATATTATTTATGGCGACAAATGTACTATAAACCAGAGAAAAGACAAAGTGTTGAGGCGAGGCGGTAAATCTAATTGTAGCCATGTAGCTAAGTCCTTTTTGCATCCTTCGTAGTGCTTGCTGGGTTTCAAACTTACATTTGATTTTATATATGCTCTTTTCTCACTGTAGAGTGGTCAAAATAATGCAAGAATCAAGGGGAAATACTGAAAACTTTGGGGATGGGATGAAAGCTTCCCAAACCTGTCAGAGGCTAGCCCAACAGAGCTG
This sequence comes from Picus viridis, assembly GCA_033816785.1. Classification (NCBI taxonomy): domain Eukaryota; kingdom Metazoa; phylum Chordata; class Aves; order Piciformes; family Picidae; genus Picus; species Picus viridis. Next base: position 12,572,643 of record CM066567.1, read on the forward strand.
TGTCCTTATGGACACAACCAGTTGAGATGAAGCCTTGCTATCCGACAGGAGTCAAGAGCATGCTAAGGACCATGATAACATTAAATAGTATGGGTGTGCTTGTTTGCTACCCACACCTACTTTATTCAGAAGAAAAACTACACACACTGTGTATTCACAGAGGTGTTTTATAGTCACTTCTTTCAGCGAAGCCTGCAATGCTTCACATACTCCTCTTCACATTTCCTCTTTCGTGACAGCCTCACATTTGACTTTTGCACATCTGTTGAAAATACAGGCCTCCTCTCTAGTCCAGCCAGGAACCAGACAGAACAGCTATTAAGGTGATGACTAAAGAAAATTCAGCTCCCAGACCTTTTAACAATGGCAAGTTCATCTGTTGCGTATTAAAGTCCAACAGACATTAGGGGAAAAAGCATTGAGGAGCATACTCATTTCCTCTCAGGTAGCTAATCACAGATGATATTAAGCACATTCAGTGCTCCTAGCCACACAGAAAGCCATTATCATCCTTTCTTTGTCCCAGGCAACAGACTGGAGAGCTGCCAAACAGAGAGGGACCTGGGGGTGCTGATTGACAGACACCTAAATATGAGCCAGCAGTGTGCCCAGGTGGCCAAGAAGGCCAATGGCATCCTGGCCTGTATTAGGAACAGTGTGGCCAGCAGGAGCAGGGAAGTCATTGTGCCCCTGTACTCTGTGTTGGTTAGGCCACACCTTGAGTCCTGTGTCCAGTTCTGGGCCCCTCAGTTTAAGAAGGACATCAAGACACTTGAACGTGTCCAGAGAAGGGCAACAAGGCTGGGGAGAGGCCTTGAGCACAGCCCTGTGAGGAGAGGCTGAGGGAGCTGGGATTGATTACCCTAGAGAAGAGGAGGCTCAGGGGAGACCTCATTGCTCTCTACAACTACCTGAAAGGTGGTTGTAACCAGGAAGGGGTTGGTCTCTTCTCTCTAGCAACCATCACCAGAACAAGAGGACACAGTCTCAAGCTGCACCAGGGGAAGTTTAGGCTGGAGGTGAGGAGAAAGTTCTTCACAGAGAGAGTCATGTCGCCATTGGAGTGTGCTGCTCGGGGAGGTGGTGGAGTCACCATCCCTGGAGGTGTTCAAGAGGGGATTGGATGTGGCACTTAGTGCCATGGTCTAGTCATGAGGTCTGTGGAGGCAGGTTGGACTCGATGATCTTTGAGGTCTCTTCCAACCTTGGTGATACTGTGATACTGTGATGCTATAGTCTTCCTTCCTTCCTTCCACTGTTGGTGACCTAAATTATTAAATATGCCAGAATTGTGAAGCAATTTGAGAGGTTTGAATGTACGTTTAATGTTAGTCCTATTATATACCATTCTATTATTTATTTACTATTTATTATTTACTACACTGTTATTTCTTATTCTCCCTATGACATAATTGAAGTGATTCAAACCCTCGGAGTTTGAGAATATTGGTCAGGCTAAGGGAACTGTTACCAGAAGAATGCTGGTTACAAGAACTGAAGGTCAAATTATGAGAGATGTTCTCGAAGTAGAAGCTGTTATAGATGGAAAAGTCTCTTCTTTTCAACTGCTGTTGATCAAAAGGTCAGCTGGGCAAAGCCAACCAGTTTCTGTCTCAGCACAGTGGAGGAGCTTTGGCTTGCTGTTGCTCTTTTCTTTCAGGTAACTGTCAATGTTTTGGAAGTAAATGATGAAGAACCAGTTTGTTCACCAAATTTCTCTTCCTTTCAAGTCCCAGACACTTTAGCTGTTGGGACGAATATTAACGGCTTCAAGATTGAATGTCAAGATCGTGACTCCGATCCTAGGTCGTTCCGTTACTTCATTAACGAAGGTACTGTGTCAGGGAGTGTGAGCAGTGCAAATACCAGTGAGTGCTGATGGTTTGCTTTGATTTGTAAATAAGCATCTAGCAGTTCATGTGCTTCTTCTCATAGTGAGGCAGCTTTGATCCACCAGTTCTCCATATCATTACTTTGCTGCTTATGAAGAAGAGATGTCTCTCCACAAGGTGGCTACTGCTGCCACTACCTAGAATCATTCCATTGCAAGACTGGATTACCTATAATGTTGATTGGCAATTGCTTACACAGTTGACAAAGATGTCAGAAGAATGAGCTAGAGTGGTATGCAAGGTCAAATTTACCTCCCAATTACAGCTGAAATCTTGAGAAGCTATACTGTGTTCTATTACTGTGCACTTTTAAATCCACATTTTCTAGACCCATGCTATATGCATTAAACCTCCATTTCAAGAATAGGTGTTTGAACCTAGTCATACTGTGCATTCTTCTGGAGAACAGCAGTAGTGTGGGACAACTTTGGCTTCACAAAAAAGGGAACAGGTTCTCCTGGCACAATTCCTTTTATTGCTGCTGAAGTGACTGCTGAGATGGAGGGAGCAGATTGTCCAGGTGTCATCTGTGAGCATAAAAAAAGAGAGTTTCTGTCCTACTGCAGCCCCTTGATGCTGCAGGCGAGCTTTGTAGCAGCGGTATTTACATACAAAGCCATACAAGGTCATGTTTGCATTAATAGATCAAGATCTGACCACAGGTCCAGTTTGGGCTATGTGCATGTGAGCTGTGCCATGTAATTGGTCTCTGAGCCACAAAGCAGCAGCCCATTTTGTATTGTACAATAGACAATGTTGTTTTCTCTGCAGGTCTATGGGGCAACAAGATCAAAACCTTTTCATGGCTCTGATCCATGCAGTCTTTTTGGAGACTAATAGATGGTGCTGGCCTACCCACAGCCCAAGCCAAAAGCTGATCTCCAACTAAATGGAAAGAACATGATGGGTGGAGAGTTCTGGAGACAATTAACATTCTCATGTTATTACGTCTCTTCTGGGGGACCTGTTTAAAGGCAGCAGGAGAAACCATGGTTAGAGGCTGAAGTTGCCTCTGGAGATACCACTAGTGTCCGTGTGTCCTAGGCTACACTCCTGTAGTGCAACAATGTAAGGTTTTCATCCCAGCTATGTGCTGCTCCTTCTGGGTGCTCTCTAGGTCATTCAGGTGATCTCTTGTGTGCCCAGTGATGATGAAGTGTTTCCCCATTCCTCTCTCAGCTCTGTCCCCATATGTGCCTTATTCTACATTATGATTGCATTGTTTCAAATTATTTTATATGGCATATGTAAAATCAAGCAGCCATTCCTTGTCATGGTACTTCACTGCATAGATGTATAGTGACCATCATGAGTTGGCAGCAGAGACTTATCTTTAATATGGGATTAAGATAATTTTTTGGGTTTTGAGTTTTGATGTCGTTATTTGCAGGCAATGTGAACAATCATTTCACCTTTTCACCAAGTGCTGGCTCCAACACATCTCGGCTGATTCTTGCATCAAGGTTTGACTATGAGAGCGGACTTGATACAAAATGGATCTACAGGCTGCGTGTCTATATAACAGATGATAATTTACTGCCTGCCAGGGACAAAACAACGCACCTCATTAAAACTGGAATGGTGACTTTAAGCATCAGAGTTATCCCAAACCCAACTACTGTTACTACCACAACAGTAAGTTCAATGAAATTCATCACAGTATCACCAAGGTTGGAAGAGACCTCAAAGATCATCAAGTCCAACCTGTCACCACAGACCTCATGACTAGACCATGGCACCAAGTGCCACATCCAATCCCCTCTTGAACACCTCCAGGGATGGTGACTCCACCACCTCCCTGGGCAGCACATTCCAATGGTGAATGACTCTCTGTGAAGAACTTTCTCCTCACCTCAAGCCTAAACTTCCCCTGGTGCAGCTTGAGATTGTGTCCCCTTGTTCTGGTGCTGGTTGTCTGGGAGAAGAGACCAACCCCCTCCTGGCTACAGCCCCCCTTCAGGTAGTTGTAGAGAGCAAAGAGGTCTCCCCTGAGCCTCCTCTTCTCCAGGCTAATCAACCCCAGCTCCCTCAGCCTCTCCTCATAGGGCTTATGCTCAAGTCCTCTCCCCAGCCTTGCTGCCCTTCTGTGGACACGTTCAAGTGTCTCAATGTCCTTCCTAAACTGAGGGGATATGTATAGTTCCACCTTTCTTTTACATGCTGATCTTGAGTCTTCACAAAGAACAGAGGGTAGGTGTATGAAGACCAAAAACCCCTACAGGGTGTCACGTCTTGGGAGCTGCTGAGCCTTGTGCTTTGTTTACATTGAAGCCAGAGATGGCTGACATGCCTTGCACCATAAAGCACTGGTCCCAGGTACAGCTTCATAGTATGTTATATATTTCAGGTTCTAAAATAAAAAGGAAAGCAGCTGGGCATGCTGCCACTGCCACACAGCTGTAAAGATTTTGGCGGCTTTTTTTACAAGGAAAGGGAAATGGTTAAAATTTGCCTGAAACCATAAAATTGCCTCATGCATTTGTAGCTATTATCTCTCCTAGCTGCTCTGTACATCTGTACACTTCTTTAGCACTGAGGCACATTAATTTGTGGATAGAAAAGTTGAAACAGGCAATGAGAAGAAATCCTCACCACTTGGAGGGGTCTTTTTTTTCCCTTCCCATCCTGTCATGTAAAACTTCAGGCTGCCAGTCAGGAACTGAAGCAGTCGTGTGCAAGCTCATCATCAAACTGAGGTTTCAGACAGAAAATGCAGGGATGTGGTTTTTTTCTGAGCTCTCTGCCTACATAGCAGCCCATAGCTGAGCTGTGGAAGCCTGCACAACGTTTGACATTCTTCAAACAGCCATCCCAGGTAATCTTTGGCTCACCAGTCTCATTTTGGAGCTGAGTGTATCAGTCTGCTGCAGAAACTGAACAGAGTTTCCTTCACTCTCCTTGCAGAAGTGGTACAGACCACACTTCTGCCAGTCGCTGCTGTACTAGCAGAGAGTCACAGAATCACAGAATCACCAATCCATTTTCTGCCTGATTGCAGCTCATAAAATGGTTTGGGTTGGAAAGGACCTTGAAGCCCATCTAGTTCCAACACCACCACCATGGGCAGGGACACCTTCCACCAGAAAAGATTGCCCTAACTTGTCCTTGAATACCTCCAAGGATAGGCATCCAAAACTTCCTTGGGCAACTGGTTCAGCATCTCATCACCCTCACTGTAAAGAATTGGACTTTTTATTTGGCATCACTCTTCTTTTTTCTCTTGCATGTGGGAATGAAAATATGAGTATGCTGATGAAGGAGAAAAAAAAGCTAGCAACTGTATAATGGCCTGGATATGGTAGAGTCTATTCAACCAAAACCAGATGAGCACAAAACCAAAGAGCACAAGAAAGTCTGGATAATCTTGCTCTGAAACTCTTTAAATACAAACTTCCAGACTCATTTACATCCCTTTTATTATCTAATACTTTTCCTCCCAGTATCTGATTTGGAAATTAAAAGTTAAGCTAAATAACAAAACTTATCCTGCATTTCTTTCCTGTACTTTACCCTAAATACAAACAGTTTAGACCATCTCCCACAGTATTAAATCTGCTTCCCCAGAGATATCCCTGGAAATGTTCATCAAAGGATTGGATGCGGGACTTGGAACCACATCATGAGGGGTTAGGTATTAGATAATAGGTTGGACTTGATGATCTCTGAGGTCTTTTCCAACCTGGTTGATTCTGTAAGATCAGCCTTCCACTTCCAGTTTACTTTCCAGAAGAACACTTCCGTTACAGCAGTTTCTTTCATCACCGCTGCTTGCATGTATTCAGTGCTGCAGCTTGATGCATCACATACTGGAAAGCTGGCAGTGTAGAAAAGAAGCCTCCTCAGAAAAACTTAACTTGTAATGAGTCACAGTGAGGAGAGACTTGTGATGCTGATCTTGAAATTATCTGAGATTTTTGTCTAATGATTGGATGAGCAAGGCTATTTAGGCTTTTTTTAAAGTATCATTACACAGGAAAGAAATAGATACCCTACTAATTTTCATATGCAATGTGACTAGAAATCTCCTACCAAAAAAAAAAAACAACCATAGTAAATCAAGAGTTTATTAGATTATCAACACCAATAGTACCACAATAGCTAATGACCCTTGCAGAACAAATGAGTAGTTTCTGATCTGTTTGAGGACGTTTTCGTGATGGGACTATTAATAAATTACTTACTAGTTCCAAGTGCTTTACCAGCTCAGAAACATCTCCTCTGGCACTTGCAGAGATGTGGGAGATTCCAGCTCCTGAACAAATGTGCCCTTACTGGAACAAGTCACAGACAGAAAAAAAAACCAAAAGGTGTCATTATTTTTAATACAATAATCCAGTTCCTCAGTGGGGTCAATGTCTCTTATGAAGAGGGCCAAAATGTTTACTGTAGGGAAGATGACCTACTTCCAGTTTTGCCTGAGAGTAATGAAACAAAAAAAATCATTATCTTAGCAAAGGCAGATTTCTCTGAACTAAAATAGCATGTGTTCATCTTCTCAGGCCATCAGAGGCTTTTACACCCCAACGAGGCATGCTTCTTTTAATGCAAGATGTTGAATCTATGTTTGGAAAAGGTGGAATATCCTCTTTGTATTGTGGCCAGACTCCATTTGACCAGCTATTATGATTATGACAAAATTAATATGGAAAATATTAATACAAATAGGAATAACTATTTATTAACATGAGAAATTGCCAAGAAGCGTGGCCAGGGCATGTGCTCTTTTACCATGAAGGGAGAGCGTATCCCTTTATTTACCAAACTTTCTGGTTCCTGGTTCTTGTGTCCTTTTCCCACATTCCCCTGGACTCCTGCAGGAGAGAGTGGGATCATGTCTGGATATCCCAGGACTTGTTCTGGGTTTGTATTGGGCAACCACCAACAGAACAAGAGGACACAGTCTCAAGCTGTGCAGGGGACAGTTTAGGCTTGGTCTTAGAAAGAAGTTCTTCACAGAAAGAGAGATTGGCCATTGGAATGGGCTGCCCAAGGAGGTGGTGGGGGGTCAATGTCCCTGGAGGTGTATAAAAAAAGTCTGGATGAAGCACTTAGTACCATGGTCTAGTGGATTAGTTTGGGTTGGGTGATGGGTTGGATTTGATGATCTCAGAGGTCTCTTCCAGCCTGGCTGATTCTGTGAATTAGAGCAGATGCTATCACCCTCTGCGTAGACTTGAGGTGATCTTGGGCCAGGTCTTTCACTGCAGAAATTCAACCTGAAAGAAGGTGCTGGTGGAGTCAATGTTCAAGAACTTTTCCTATCTTGTTTTAAAAGCCTGCCTTCACTGTTGTGACAAAAAGAGAAAATGTCTACTCTGAGTCAGCGTGGTACGTGCCTTTCATCATCAGCCTCGGCAGCTTGCTGCTCCTCGGCCTGCTGGGTTACCTGGGGATCTTGCTCTCAACGTGGACCCACACTCTATGCCCTCCGGCAGGAAAAGTAGACAACGTGCATCTGTGAGTCCTCCCAGATGCCATGCTAGAGAAACACTTGATAATGACAGGGTAACTTTTGTCTGTAATGAAATCTCTGCTTGGATGGTTTTATAGCGGTGTGCCCTTCGATACAGGGCACACTGCTTCGATACAGCTACACTGTGATTTGGTGTTAACCTTACAGTCATAGAATTGTTTCAGTTGGAAACAACCTCGAAGATCAGTGAATCCTTTACCATAACTCCACCATGCCTGTTAAACCATGTCCCATAGAGACATGTCCACACATTTTTTAACACATTATGGCCACTTAGGCTGGGTGCCTCCAAAAAAGAAGCCTCAGAGTTGAGACTTCCAGTGTCTACAGTACCCTGCTCAGTGGGTGGACACAGGCAATACTGTATTGCTACTCAGAAATCCTGCACCCTTATAAATCTGGCTGCAAAGCTATTGCCTTTATCTATCTTCCCTCTCTGCTCTCATGGTGGGGGGAGATACTCTCTTATGTGGTAACAACGGGGGAGTATCCCAGGCCTCTTTGGCTTGAGTAAATTTTTTTTGCCTGTGCAATCTTGGCCAGTTTAGGCCTAATGTGAGGGTAAAAAGGTGGGGGGCAGTCCAGGCCTAGCCAAACTGAAACTAGCCTAGCAATGTGGGGGAGAGAAGAAAGAGCCTTGGTGGTTTTGGTGAACCTCAGGTTGGGAGAAGGGAAGTGTTGTTGTTTGGGGTTTTTTTTTTGGTCTGGTGTAAAGGAGCTTTTTCTGTGCTGACCACTATGCTTTGCAATTTTCATAGTAGATTAATTGATTTTTCATTTAAACTTTTCATTACAAACTTACCATTATTTACATTTGTGTGAACATTATTCTTTTGCCCCTCTTGGAGCAATAGAGCTCTAAACTAGGACATGCATCCAGGGACAGTGTCTCCACCACCTCCTTGAGTGTCTTCTAATGCCTGACCACTTTTTCAGTAAAGAAATTTTTCCTGATCTCCAATTTACACCTCCTGTGGTGCAACATATGGCCATTTCCTCTCATTCTATCACTTGGTACCAGTGAGAAGTAACCCACACCCACCTCACTACAACCTCCTTCCAGTTAGTTGTAAAGAGGAATGAGATCTCCCCCCTCAGCCACTTTTTCAGACTAGAAATAAATCCCTCTTCCCTCAGCTGCTCCTTGTAATACTTGCTCTCCAGATGGTTCACCAGCTTTGTTGCCCTTCTCTGAACACACTCCAGCACCTCAATCATATGAAATGAGATAAAATATGCATAGATTTATTATTATCATTTGCTGAAGGTAAAAGTAACACTTATGTCTTCTAAAGGTATCTGTGCTTGTAAGAAGCACCCAGTGCCTCAGCCTAATTGTGTTGAACAAAAATTCACATGTTTTTGGTTAGTATTTGGCTCCCAGTCCAGGGGAGCTCTCATCTAGGTAGTTGCAGGATGCATTTTGCTCTGTCTTAGCAACAAATCCCAGGGCGGTTTCCAAACTTTGGTGCTCATGCCAAATTCTTTCCTCTAGCAAAACAACTGCAGATTTCCTGGATTTTGCCCAGCTTGTGCTTGGCAAAAGGCATGGAAATACCTAGAAGTGGCATTGGTTCGTTGTGGGGAGCAGCTGAGGTCCAGTGGTCTGGAGCATCTGGCATTCTTAAAATTAAGATCAGGATTTCTATGGATATTCTGGGGATTTGGACATACATTTGGAAATTATAGTAAATGTGAGGAGATATAGCTGTGATGATAAGCAAATGGTCTGTGCAAGAAATTTAGGAATTGGTGATTAAAAGTCCAGCTGAATTCCACAGGATGTAACTTGTCTGTTTTTATGGAGGTGAAACTATGATGGTTGTTAACTGCATGCTTAATTATTTATTATTCTTTTTCTTTTAATCATAGGATAAATGTGTCAGGTATGTACTTTTTTTTTCCCTAAAGTCTAATACTTCACAACAATCCTTGTTTAGGATTTGCTGTAAACCTTGTATAGTCATTTCTAGACAGATAAGTCTGACCTGCTATGAAAATGCTGAGAGTAAATAACACTGGCTGACTGATGGGAGGACTGGCTAAGTGATTTCATGGTCATTTCAGTCTTAAGACCTATTAATCTACTAAATTAATTGTATTAACATAGTAACTTAGGTAAAAACCATTGTCAAGGAGTAAGACTTTTCAAGGCTAAACTTTTGATTAGTCATTGGTAACTGTGTATTCTTACTCCAAAATGCTATGAGAAAGTTTGCTTTTCAAACAGTACGAGAGAGCAGCATTTGAAACGAGATAAATCTGAGCTATCTCAGGATGTGAGCAACAAGACTGTCTATATCTTTGAGGAACTATTGTCACTGTCAGAAGAATCTGGGTTTTCATAATGTGTATTTTTCATTCTGTAGAAAAGAAGAAACCTAAGAAAGAAGTGTTTGTGGTAAGTACTGCTGGCCTACTGTGGTGTGTTGAAACCCCCCTCCAACTTATTTGGAGAAAATTACCCCCAAAATAACTTGCCAGACCAGCTCAGTTTGGAATGGAGGCAAATGAAGCTGTATTTACAAGCAAACTACAATCCAGAAATAAGAAATGTAATGAATATGTACAAGATATACAATATATGTACAATGTTATATATACAATTTATAAACAACACCGAAAGTCCTCAGACCCCCCTGGATGGATACAGGGGACCCATGCACCTTCCTCCCCAACTCCCTTCCTCCTTCCTGTTAACTCACACAGTAGTCAAAACAGAGATACCACTGGCAAGGCCATGAGAAGAGACAGAGAGAGAGAGAGAGACAGAAAGAAATGCAAGCCCAAGTGAGAGAAGAAAAGTGAGAGAAACTACTATTTCTGCCTCTTTTCTATATCTCCGTTATCAATCCAACAAATTATATAGACCTTATAATTATTTCCCTTTGGCATCCAATGGTAATTTATCACAGTATCACAGTATCACCAAGGCTGGAAGAGACCTCAAAGATCATCAAGTCCAACCTGTCACCACAGACCTCATGACTAGACCATAGCACCAAGGGCCACATCCAATCCCCTCTTGAACACCTCCAGGGATGGTGACTCCACTACCTCCCGGGCAGCACATTCCAATGGCGAACGACTCTCTCAGGGAGAGAGATTTTACATTCAGTCATTGCAGTCAGGATCTATGCTAAAGTTCCCCATTCAAACTGTAACACCTGCAAACAAAACCTAGTTTTGCCCATCCCCACCATGTAATTCAATTGCAAAAATCCCTTCTGTGAAAATCTAGTGGCAACGCCCTACACCACAAATGGATTTTGTTGGCAGTTTGGATTAAACCCAGATTACGGGAATGGAATGCGCAGGTTGTACAAATTCAACTCCGTCCATGGAGGTCACCATTTCCAAGTGACTGCTCCTCCTAAACTAACTCAGAGAGTTAATTTCATGTTTTGTCTCTTTTCATAGACGATGACTAAGCTAAACACTGTCTTTGATGGAGAGGTGAGAGACCCAGGTAAGAAAAAGTACTTACCAGTGGATGTGAATGTTTGGCTGAAAACTGGCTGGATTACTTCATTTAAATATGGTTCAACATTTGCTTTTCATGTTTCCAGTTTGCTGTTCCCAAGCAGAGCAGGCGGGAGCTCTATTTCACAGATAGTGACAAGGGAATCAAGTGTAACCTCAGTAAGTTTGCACATAAGGAGTGTCCCTCTGCTGGAGGTCAGGAAGGCCCTGCAGAGGCATCTGGACACGCTGGATCAATGAATTGAAGGCAAATGTATAGGGTTCAGCAAGGCCAAGGGCTAGGTCCCGTGTTTGGGTCACAACAATCCCATGCAATGCTATAGGCTTGGGGCAGGGTGGCTGGAAAGTTGCTTGGCAGGGAGGGATCTTGGGATAGCAGCTGGCTGAACATGAGCAAGCAGTGTGCTCAGGTGGCCAAGAAGGCAAACAGTATCCTGGACTGTATCTGGAGCAGTAATAGCCATCAGGCATAGGGAACTGATTGTGCTCCTGTGCTTGGCACTGGTGACGCCGCATCTGAAATACTGTGTTTAGTTTTGGGCCCCTCTCTGCAAGAAAGACATTTTGCTGCTGAATGAAGCTGGTGATGGGTCCTGTGAGAAGTGGCCTAGGGTGAAGAGGAGGCTCCTGGACATTCAAGCAGCTCCTGCCTGAGTCCCACGCAGCAATGCCTGGCCTGGCATTATCATGACAAGCTCTGCTTCTTGTGGCTGAGGGCCTCAGCACGCACAGGGTGGGACTGACGGACAGCCAATTGGTCCCAAATAATATGTTTGAAAACAGTGTAGAAGGAGGCAGGATTGACTGAGCACTCTGATTTGTCTGGCCAGACTTCTGCCCAAGTGGAAGTCAGATTATATGACCTGACATGGTCTGCAAGATTTATGTAGCATTTTGTGCTCCTAGCAGGTTTTGCTACCTCAGGCAGGAAACTCTGCTTGTTAACAACATACAAATGCAAAGGCCTTGGCCACCATAGTCCAAGGCAAAAGGTTTGGGAGAATTATTCCTAAAGACTAAGAGTTATGGATGTGTTTATTACACTGCCCATGGATAGAGGTATAGGATGATAAGAAGGCCTCTCTTTTGGAATAGGGGTATTTTCAATATTCATATTCCACCAACTGCCGAGCCAGTTTTTGTACTGATTAAATAGTGTCTTCCCTGAATGGCCACCATGATGCCCAGTTTCCCACCCAAGCAAGAGGATTTCCCTCTTGAGCTACATCCCAACCAGCTGGTTTTCTAGGTGCCTCCCATTTCACATTTCAACTCTCATGAAATCTCTCGTGACTTTCAACTAAGGCAGGAGTGATTTTAATCACTTCTCTTTTCTCCCTTGCAAGTTACTGGCAGAATGTATGAATTTAATACACGGTCGGGTGCTCGGAGGTGGAAGAACAGCGGTGAAACCCTTCAGCCAGCACTGGTCAGGCAGGTAACACCCAGTGCCATCGACAACAGTGGCCAAGGGACAGACAGAGGAGAGGCACCAAGCATGAAGGAGCATTCAGAAAAGAGGAAAGAGCTGACTGCAGAAACAAAATTTGCTGTGAAGCCCTTGGCAGGGCAAGCTGAAACGCCAGCTTGAGATTACAAAAGCAGGGGTGGGGGGATGGGTCAGGACAGGAGGGTCATTGTCACCAGCTCCTGCAGATAGATACTGACGTCCTCTTCCAAAGGAGCACTTTGTTGCCCAAGGCATCTCCCAAATGATGCCTGCTCTGAACAGCAAGCTAGGTATGATTTTCTCTATACAGCTCACCTGTAAAACATAAGGTGCAGTTTCAGTGCACAATCAGAAATCCAGCAAGCTATGAACACCACGGTAACAGAGATAGGAAAGAGTAATTTCATAATCCAAGCATACTGTCAGTTTACTGTGTCTGTAGTGGTTGTTACAGTGCTGCTTGACTCTTTGGTACAAAGAGGGCTAGTTCAGAGCTCCAGCTCATCACTGCTTGCATTCATTTGCTGTAAATACAATATATTCCAACAGAGAAAGCAGGTGGTTTTCCAGTGACACAGAGAAATTATGTGGGAGCTGGTAGTACTGCAGTAACTGATCTTTGTATCACTTTGACATCAAGCTACCCACAGGGGTGCTACATCTGTGCTACCTGAAGGGTGAATGATTAAGTCAGGGGAAGGATTAAGGCAGAGGAAACACCGTTGCGTGGGATCACAGTGTCCACTCATCAGCTTTGCTGTGATGTTGGAAACTCTAGGTGGGGAACTGGTTCTCAGCCTCCCTTATTAAATAAATGTCACCTGTCAAATAGATGTCTGCGTCGCGCGATGCCAGATGCCAGATGCTGCATTTTTCTGTCCTTACCACTAGCTGTTTGTCTGGTTTCTGGTATCTTTGCATTGTTTTATTCACCTGTGCATTCTGATGTTTTAAATCTTTCCTCTTTAGACAGGTTAGTACCTTTGTTATCACACTTATTTCTCTTTTGCCTCTCTAGTAATGGCACTGCTAGGTTACTCCTTTCCCCTGGTTTCTGTGGCATTCCTTTGCCTTATCAGCAAGACTTCATGTTGCCCTTTTCTGAAAAGCCTTGAGACATTATGTCACTGCGTGTGCAGTTTATCTACTTCGAGCAAGTCTTAGGTTCTGCTGTTAAAACAAGTTAGATCTTTCTGAGATACTCTATGAAAAATTTGAAAATAAATTCTAAGTGCTTTCCACCGTCTTTGTCCCATTGACTCAAAGCAGATCAGTTACTTCTGAACTATTACAGGATCAGAGAATTAACCAGGTTGGAAAGGGCCTTCAAGATCGTCAAGTCCAACCTATCACCCAACCTGAATAAATCAACTAAACCATGGCACTGAGTGCCTCATCCAGTCTTATTTTAAACACTTCCAGGGACAGGGATTCCACCACCTCCCTGGGCAGCCCATTCCAATGGCCAATCTCTCTTTCTGTGAAGACCTTTCTAAGACCAAGCCTAAACTGCCCCCTGCATAGCTTGAGACTGTGTCATCTTGTTCTGGTGCTGCTTGCCTGGGAGAAGAGACCAACCCCCAGCTGGCTATAACCTCCCTTCAGGTAGCTGTAGACAGCAATAAGGTCTCCCTGAGCCTCTTCTCCTCCAAACTAAACACCCCCAGCTTCCTCAGCCTCTTCTCACAGGGTTTGTGCTCCAGTGCCCTCACCTTGGTGCCCTTGATTAACATTCTTACTCTCTTTAGTTTTAATTTTCAGCTGCTGCATGTCTAAAAAAAAATTGTTATTCTCCTTGATCCCTGTGGAAGTGACTGAAGGCCAGGCAGTCATTTCCCCTACCCCTATATTTCTGTGTACATTTCTGAAGGGCAAGAGGGAAAGCAGCACTTCCCAGAGAGGCTGTAGCTCCTCTGGAGGATGCTTCAGGGCAGAAGATTCTTGTAGCTACTCTTGCCTCCCAGGCAGTGTGATATTGCAATCTACAAATGAACTCTTTAGCTTAGTTATCGTGGCCCAACCCTTCAGGGGTGTTAAGTGAGACCTAATCTTTACAGTATGTTGATTATGTGCCTTGTTCTGTAACCACATCTTGGAGAGCCATCGCTGAAGATCCGGAGTTCTGGAACACGACAGTTAGCAGTAAATGACAAAGAATATGCTGTATGCACTTGCAATCAAAATCCCAAGTAAACCTTCACCAATCTTTAGACAGAACTAGTCAGTTACCAGAAGTGTTTTAACATGACCACTGCTTTAAAAATGCACATGACCAGATTTGGACTACTAGATGGATACAGAACTGGCTTGATGGCCGCACCCAAAGAGTGGCTGTCAATGGGTCCATGTCCCAATGGACGCCAGTGACAAGCAGAGTCCCTCAGGGATCAATCCTGGGACCAGGCTTGTTCAACATCTTTGGGGGTGCCATGGACAGTGGCATTGAGTGCACCCTCAGCAAGTTTGCTGATGACACCAAGCTGTGTGGTGCAGTGGACACGCTGGAGGGAAGGGATGCCAGCCAGAGGGACCTGGACAGGCTGGAGAGGTGGGCACAAGCCAACCTCATGAGCTTCAACAAGACCAAGTGCAGGGTCCTGCATCTGGGTCGAGGCAATCCCAGGCACAAATCCAGGCTGGGCAGTGACTGGCTGGAGAGCAGCCCTGAGGAGAGAGACTTGGGGGTGCTGGTGGACGAGAAGCTCAACAGGAGCTCTCAGTGTGCACTTGCAGCCTGGAAAGCCAATCAGATCCTGGGCTGCATCAAGAGAAGTGTGGCCAGCAGGTCAAGGGAGGTGATTCTCCCCCTCTACTCAGCTCTGGTGAGACCCCACCTGGAGTACTGCCTCCAGTTCTGGAGCCCCTATTCCAAGAGGGATATGGACATACTGGAAGTTGTCCAGAGAAGGGCCACGAGGATGATCAGAGGGCTGGAGCACCTCTCCTATGAGGACAGACTGAAGGAGTTGGGGCTGTTCAGTCTGGAGAAGAGAAGGCTCCCAGGTGACCTAATTGTGGCCTTCCAGCATCTGAAGGGGGCCTACAGGAAGGCTGGGGAGGGACTTCTCAGGCTATCAGGGAGTGATAGGACTAGGGGGAATGGAATGAAGCTGGAGGTGGGGAGATTCCGGCTGGACGTGAGGAAAAAGTTCTTCACTGTGAGAGTGGTGAAGCCCTGGAATGGGTTGTCCAGGGAGGTGGTTGAGGCCCCGTCCCTGGAAGTGTTTAAGCCCAGGCTGGATGAGGCTCTGGCCAGCCTGATCTAGTGTGGGGTGTCCCTGGCCATGGCAGGGGGTTTGGAACTAGATGATCCTTGTGTTCCCTTCCAACCCTGACTGATGCTATGATACTATGAATGCCAAGTGGCTGCAGAATTGTGCATGATAGTGCACGGTGTGGAACTTGCCCATTTTCAGGATAATGGAGCTGTTATTAATTTAATCAATTAAATGTATTTTAATTTTTAGTTTAATTTACTAATATATTTATCAACACATTATTATTATTATTATTATTATTATTATTATTATTATTATTATTATTATTATTATTATTATTATTATGTTTGTAATCTGTGGGGCCAAACATAATTTCATGGATGAAAGGAACAGAAAAAGAATGCCATGAATGCTGATTTTAAGTGGAAACCCTGAAGAAAATGTGCAAGAACATATTCTCTGCCAGGCCACTTATGCTTGGTGTGCCTCCCTAAAGCTACATTCAGCTCATTAAAGCCTAGTATTTACTGCTACGTGTGATCTACGTAGACATTCTTCACCAGGAGGGTATTGAGACACTGGCACAGGTTGCCCAGGGAGGTGGTGGAAGCCTCATCCCTGGAGGTTTTTAAGGCCAGGTTGGATGTAGCTCTGAGCTACCTGCTGTAGTGTGAGGTGTCCCTGCCCATGGCAAGAACTAGATGATCCTTGAGGTCCCTTCCAGCCCTAACAATTCTATGATTCTATGACCTGAACCACATGGCACAACACACCTCTGCAGTATATTAACTAATTAAATTGCTTTTTGACGAATCTGGACATCAGAATAACTTTCCCCTTTACTTTCTGGTGCCAGTCTTTAAGAACTAGCCTAGCAAGTTCACTTTTTATCTTATGTGCTGGGTTTGGCTGGAATAGTCAGTTTCTTTGCAGCAGCTGGTATAGTGCTGTGGTTTGGATTTACTATGAGAATAATGTTGATAACACACTGATGTTTTCAGTTGTTGTCATGTGGTGGTTATGCTACATCAATGATTTGTCAACAAGAAAGTTGGAGGAGCACAAAAAGTTAGGAGGAGATACAGCCAGGACCCAAAGGGGCCAAAGGAATATTCCATACTATGTGATTTCATGGCCAGTATATAAACTGGAAGGATTTGGCTTGGGGGTGTAGCTTGTTGCTCAGGCTTCCAGCTATTTTCAAAGTGCCAACCTAAGGGCAAAGTCACAGTTTGCAGCCACTAAAAGATAGATGCTCATAAGATGTTCTAAGAGCAGGTCTCCCCTTAGGTAAGGATGTGCAGTTTCAATGGCCAGTAGTAGGGTAGATGGCTAGTTATCTGACCAAATCCTGCTTGGCCCTGGAATTCTGACAGCCTCCTTGAAACTCACCCATAGGGCAAAGGAATTTGGGGCTTTAGCTTGCTACCTCCGAAGCTTGGCTTTGTTGCTATTTGGCTGAAGAAGGGCTCTGCTTTAAAAATGCACATCTGGTTCAAGAGTCTGCAAGGAAAGTGGTAGCCCTGAATTCTAAGTATCATGCCAACAGTGTCCTGGGAACTCAGCCATAGGAAAAAGGATTTGGGGGCTAGGCTCTTTCCTTTAGCTTATAACCTCAAATGCTCTCCTTTTTTCTTGTGCCCAGACCCCCTTTGTTTTCCTCAAAACCCTTCTAGCTGCCTCCAGACTCCCTTCATATGCTATGGGGGACCTGGCTTGGGGTCCTGGGCCTGCAGGGGCATTGATAACCAGAGCAAGACCTCCCCAGATCCTGTGGGACCCCAATACCTGAAATGCCACAGAGACCCCTAAACCTCATTGACAGCCCCCATACCTCCCTTGGGACCTTCCAAAGACACTCCCCCCACCCCCTTGCATCTCCCAAGGGAGCCTTCAGAGGCCCCAGGACCCATTTTGGACACCTCCAAACTCCCCTCCTCCGCACTTTAGAAGCCCCTGAGACCCCTTAGCAACATGTAGCAGCAAGCAGTACCTCACCAGATCCACAAGGAGGCAGCAGTGAGTCCGTGGCACTTCAGTGCAGAATCCCTAGCAACACCATAGAAGAATCTAGACATGGTGGAGACCTGGAACAGCCCTGAAAACGACACAGGGCTCCACTCACACACCCCACCAGCCCCCTTACCCTCCTAATTCCTTCAGGACCCTGCAGAGATGCCCCAGGAGCTGCCAAGGAATCCTCCAGAGACCCCTGGACCTCAGACCACTTTAGATGTCCCCGAAAAGAGTTTTTGATATCCCCATACCCATTTTAGATGTCCCCAGACCTCCTTTGTGACCCTCAAAACCCATTTAGATGCCCCCAGCTCCTGGGGAAGATATGGCTGGGGCTTCTGGGACTGCAGCAGCACTGAAAACCAGAGTGAGACCTCCCCAAATCCTGCAAGACACTTCCCCCCTCAAAAAAAAAAAAAAAAAAAAACCAAAAAAAAACAAACAGGGGCTGCTCAGAAGTCTGTCAGATGCTGTCTCAGGCTCTCTGTGACCCCTCTGCTCCCAAGATAGAGCCATCATGCAGGCCTCTGCAGACAAGGAATGCAGAAGTGCAACTCATCTTGCTCCTGCTCTTTCCAGCTTGGCCCCATCAGACTCGGCTACTTCTGGCTCAGCTTGGCTCCATTGCTGCTGCAGCATGAGTTTTGAGCTTCTTAAATCCTTTTTATACTACAATATATACTGGCCAATCGTTTTAAAATTCTTTCTTAACAGCAAATTAATACAATTTTTAAGATATCTATATAAAAACAAGATATTTCTGTCCCACTCCTCACACTAATATCTACAATTGTAAATAAATTTTAAACCCCACCCCTCGCGTCCCCTAAGGTTGTTCAGTCACTTCAAGCATTTAGGGCATTGAGAACTGAGGCAGCGGCACCGGGGACAGACTGGGTGGCACACGCTGTTGCACAAATGCAACACCGACAATAAAACACACGGTGGCAGCACTGAGCACTGACAAGGCGGCACACACCGCTGCAGGGCTGCAGTACCGAAAATGAACACACGGTGGCAGCACTGAGCGCTGACAAGGCGGCACACGCCGCTGCTGGGCTGCAGTACCGAAAATGAACACACAGTGACAGCACTGAGCGCTGACAAGGCGGCACACGCCGCTGCTGGGCTGCAGTACCAAACATGAACACACGGTGGCAGCACCGAGCGCTGGCAAGGCGGCACACACCGCTGCGGGGCTGCAGTACCGAAAATGAACACACGGTGGCAGCACCGAGCGCTGACAAGACGGCACGCTGCCACTGCAGGGCTGCAGTACCAAAAATGAACACACGGTGGCAGCACCGAGCGCTGACAAGGCGGCACACACCGCTGCTGGGCTGCAGTACCGAAAATGAACACACGGTGGCAGCACTAAGTACAGACAAGGCGGCACGCTGCACTACTGCAGCGCCGACAACTAAACACCAGGCAGCAACACTGAGAATTCTGTGCGTGGGAAGCAGCTCAGCTTGGCTTTTTTTTCCTGTTTAAATTATTATTAGCGAAAACCAGCACACACAAATGTAAAATCCACTATTTTTAATTTCTATATGCACAACTGATATTTGTATTTCAAAACCCTGTGTGGCTCTGCTTAGGAATTTTTTTTTAATATTCTGAAAGCCTTTATGTAATAGAGATCACAGAATCACAGAATGTCAGGGGCTGGAAGGGACCTCGAGAGCTCATCTAGTCAACTCCCCAGATACAGGGGGAAGGTAATTTAAAAATCATTTTTACATATAAAAATGAGGGTTTTTTTGTGTTTTTTTTTTTTTCACTATTGGAGCACCTCACACTAACACTTACAGTTTTAAATAGTTTTTAATCCCCTCAATGTATTTTCAGCATTCAGGGCTGCAAGCACCCTTTTGCAAGAGGCTGCCCCCATCCGTCGCTCACCTGCTCCTTTTCTGCACCACCATCCTCCCCTTTACTTCACCCAGAACCCCCCACTCCTTTTTTATTCCCCCCCCCCCCCCCCAAAGGCATTTGGATCCCACCAGCCCACAGCTCTCACACGGATTATTTCCAATACAAAATAAGTGTTTGCATTGAATTATCCACGAAGTTTCTCCAGAGGTGTAACATGGCAAGTAGGTGACTGTCTTTTTCCCAGAGGAAGTGGCACACCAGCCTCTGCTGGGAGGAGAGCAACAGGATCTGCTAAAATGATCAATGATCATGGATGGTGAAGACGTGACTAACTCACGGGAATGTTCCTGCTTAAACTGAAGTGTTGTATAAACACAGTCATTGTTGAATAACTTACTGCCATTCACACTTCCAAGTAGCCAAACTTTTGTTCACTACTCTACAATTATCAGCTCTAGCTTTTACTACTTCTGCTTGTAAAATGTTCTGTAGTTGCTCAAGTTCCAAAACGTGTTCACTCATGAAGGCCTGAGGCAATGAGAAAGAACAAGACAGACATGTAAATGCACCTTCCTTTCTCTGCAAGATTTTCCACCACTCCAAGCTTTCTATTCCTTTCTTCTCCAGATGTGACTCAGTGTCTGGGGTATTTGCTCCTTCTTTCAGGGGATTTTCAGTGTCTTGTACAGCAAATGCTGTCAGAAACAATGACAACTGACAATGGCATTGGAAGTAGCAAAACATTTGCCTCGCTTGCCTCGAATCTTTCGTGTTCTCTGATTACACTTACTCATCTAAATACAAGCACGCCTTTCTATGCACCTTTTGCTGTTGTTGATGGCATTTTCACCAGCCCTGATTTTTCCAACTAGTTTATACACATTGAGTCCAACTAATTATGCAGTAGCTTTCTCCAAGTACCTTCCTAAACATTTATTAATTGAGGAGCTTGCAGTGAGAAGTGACTCAGAAATACAGAATTCGGGTCACCAGCTGAGGTGAGAACTTCTGTTGAGCACCCTCTGCAAATCTCTCTGCATACCCTGCTCAGGGCAAACTGAGGAAGGCTGAATTTTGCTGAGTGGTGGTTTTAAATGCTAACACCCCCCCCCCCCCCCCCAACCCAAAGGTTTGACAGAAGAGACCTCTGGAAAATGTGATGTTCTCTTTGTCTGCAGACACTCTGATAGAACACCTGAACCCAAACCTTGAGACATTGCCTCTGCTTTAGGCAGCTGAAGCTTTGTTGACCATTGAAATTCCCAGATGTGAAGATTTTATTTCAACATGAAAGATGTTGGTTTTGTGGTGGGGGTTTTTGTTTGTAATTTAATTCTTCCCCCCAGAACTGGGAAAAGGTAAGAACTGCTCTACTTAAAAACCAAACAACTTTCTAGTCAGTTCTGGTATTTGTGAAGGTAATTTCATTATCATACTATGCTGCTGCTTCCAATTAGCCTTGCAGAGACGATTTGAAGTATTTGTCACACAGTCAGAATGTTCTTGGCAATCCTGAGAACTGCCAGTTTAAGACCTGAGCCAACAGCCTGAAGCATTATTGTGTACAGGTCTTGGAAACACGTTTAAACCATGATTACTTCCCACCCATATGTGCCAATGCAATAACATCCTTAAACTGGTCTTGCTCTAAGGTATCACAGTATCACACACAGTAGGGTCTTGAAATATAAGCCTGCCGTATTTCTCTGGACTTTTAAAGCTCTTTACTTCAGAAAAGCATTATGGTGTTAACACCAAGAGTAAATTAAAAGTCTTTACCTTGTAAAACGACAAATTGTGGCTAATATTCTCAGGTGCAAACGATATGGGTTATTACCAGTTTGTTCTTGATGAAGAACCATCCCTATCCCTTTCTGAAGGATGCATACCAGAGATGGACCTTTCCAGGACGCAGGTATCTGGGTTGAAGTCTCACATTGGTTTTAAAACGTGTGAATTCCCCCTTCTTGCCGTCCCCCTCCTCGCCTGCGCGAAAGGTCCTTGTACCGGCAGCTGCCTATAGGTGGGGCTGCCACTCCACGCGTGCCGGGATGGTGGCAGCCGCGGTGCAGATGCAGCAACTTAAGCGGTGCAAAGGGATCATAGTTTTAAAATATTTTGTTTTATTATATGTTTAAAATAACATAAACATATTAACAATCTTATGGCTGAGGTTCTCATAATTTGTGACTTCACCGTTTTGTCTGATTTGAGAGCTGAAAAGATTACACTTTCACCATTAGAAATTTTGTAATTAAGATTTACAACAGTTGTGTCTCAGAGCTAACAAGAGAATAGAAATAGCAGATAGAACTGTATAAACTTTGGACAGTGGGAGAGTACCTACTTGGCTATAAACAGGTCTTCCAGGATTATGTAAGGACAAGAAACCTTTAATAAGCTTTTCCAGGTTAATCTGAACAAACCAACTCATTTCATAGCTGACTTTTAAGCAATAAAGTGGGATAAGTACATCTTTATTTATTCCCCAAATACATATGTGTGTGTGTGCACACACACAAATTCTCTTCAGTGAGTCTGTACCACCTTCACACCGACATTTAGCACCATGTAATGGGATGTTCACCACTGAGCTCCTGGGGAACGTGCAGCTTGTTATCTGCTCTGCACTAGAATAAAGGGTCCAATTGTAATTAATGTTTATCCTCGCTTTCTGCAGTAGAATGTCAATGCTGGAGAAGCAACAGCATGCTTTCAACCATGAAGCTGTAGCTTATTTACAAAGAAAAAAATGCCCCCTCCCTCTTTTCCCAGTTGCTTATTCGTGATGATGATTTGGTTAACAGTACTACAGGTTAGGCTTCTTTTACACTGGAAAGGTAAGCGTTAAGGGGATAGGTTTTAATCACCTCATCTGAAACTGAATTGGAACAGTGCATACCACACAAGCAAAGCCTGGCCTTTCAAGAGGAGCTCCACTACCTTTCACCGTCTCTGTATGTTGCATGACAAGCTCGGGGCTGAAAGATGTCACTATATACACAGGCATACATCATCATGCTTTAAATATAAAACAACAAATTTCTTGAGGAGGTGCTAACAGGCAAACAACCTGTAATATATACCAATATGTCTATCATCCCCATCTCTGCCAAGAAAGAAGTGTCTTGACAAAGTTATCGGAATAGAAAGCGGAGGGGTGAGACATTTTATTGTGTTGGCAAGACGAGCTGGGGATCGACATCTTCAGCTGTCAGTCAACAGGCTGTTTAAATTTGGATTAATTTTAGGGATTTTGTTATTGCAATTTAATTTTGATAAAACCCATTTCTTAATTGCAAGTTTGTGCCCATTGCCCTTTGACAGCTGCTTTCACACAGCGGTTCACAGCTACAGCCCACGGCCAGGTGTGCGTGGAGAGCATTAACACCTCAGTGCGTGGGGTTGAGCAGTGCCACATGTTATCTGTAGGAGCACTCCAGGCTTCTGACACTGTGAGGGGGTACATACACTGCAAGTTCACAAGGTACAAACAAATAACCCCCTTAGACTTGTTGCATTTTCTGTTGTGGCTGTGTGGAATGACTGCTAATTGCTGTCCTCCATGCTGCCTACTGGTAGCTGGCAGAAGGATCGAGGAGCCTTTAGTTCAAACATTTGATTACAAGAACCCAAGCTGATAACAAAATGCTGATGGAGCTCTTCTCCCTCTCCTTAGGAAGAAGAGTCCTCTGAGTTTGGAAGCTCATACTTCTCTGTTCCCTTGAATTTCCCTTTGCTGGTTGAGCTGGATACTCTGTGCCTACCAATGCTTCAGCTGTTTATCAGCAAAGGTTGCAGAAAGGCTGCTGTTCCTCTGTCCTCCCCTTCATAGGATGAAAACAAAATTGGTCTTGCTTCAATCTTACAGGTAGTAAAAGTTCTTAGCCATCAACCACAAGCAACATCCAAATATCCACTCCTGAGCTGTTTGTGTTAACCGGTACATGGTCACCACAGGAGCTCTGATTTAACAACTGCATTTGGCTTTTGTCAAAAGCTGGTCAGTGTACATGAAGGAGCAAGAGAGAGAACAGGGAATAAAAGGAATGGCTGTCACTCATTGTTTTGTTTTAGATACTTTCCTCAAGGCTTGTGTTTCTTCAGAGCACATACAAATACACTCAAGAGCACAGACTAAAACATCAAAGGTAAGCCAGTACTTGAGGTGAGTACAAGTTCCCATGCCAGGTCCAGCTCTCCGTGATGATGCCAGCCATGACTGCCACTCAAAGGCCATTACCAGGCACCAGTCTCTGCACTGAGGTTTTTCTGAAATATTTCTGTGGTTCAGCCAACCACCTGAAAACATCTCAAGCCACAAGAAAACAGATTAAAGATTTAAGCTTCACTGCACGTTGTGTCTGTGTTAAGAAAAGCCAACAGCTTGATTTCCCCTCAGGCAAGGCCAGAGCTCTGGAGCCAGCTGCTCTCAGTGCAGTGAGGACCATGAAAGGTCTCCAGAAGAGCTTACACCATCTGCAGCAGCAATGTTTCCTCAACATCCCAAGCAGTTCCTGCTGGGGTTTTTTTTAGGGCTGAGTGGTAGCTTTGCTGTGGCTATTATCTTGAGCAAAATGCTGAAGAGCTTCAAAACATAATACCACTACTGTTCTAAGTGAAACCTGAAGCATCTTTTTGTATGTGCAGGAAACAGGTCTGGATATGCTCAGGTGAGAAAAGATACCTCTCTTGCTTGCTGGGACAATGCAGCCTGTCAAAGAACTGTGAATGTCTCCAGGAATATGTGAGGAATGCATGGCATGACTAGAACTGGGGAAGGGAAGACAGGACACTTTTCTCATCATAGACCTGAATGACCAGACATGGTAGGTGCAGCAGGTCTGCAGTATTTGACTTTTCTGTGAGACTCAAGTTTTTGTCTGTCATGTTGAGGCAGTTTTAGGCTGATGCCTGGGAAAATTTTCCCCAGATCTTGAGTAGAAAGTAATAGACTGTAAATAAATTACCATTGGATGTAAAGGGAAAATAATGATAACATCTAGATAATCCCATTGGGTTGATAACTAACAAAGTTAGTTGTATAAACTAACTCTTTCTCTTTTTGGCTTCTTGGCTCTAGCAGATACTAGCTGGTGGTCTTTGCTTGGCTGCATTCTTGTCGTGGCTAAGCACTGACAAGCTACTCTTTGCTCTTCCCTCTCTCCGTTTTACCTTATATAGGGTGGAGGAAAGGAGCAGGGAGGGGGAAGCTCTTAGTAGCCCCCTGGTTTTGTCCAGGGGGTGCTTGTGTTGCTTATAAATTGCAAATATAAGTAAATATTGTATATTTTTTACATATTCATTGCATTCCATATTTCCAGATTTCAGTGTGCTTGTAAATACAGCTTCATTTGCTTTCCAGCTGAGCTAGCCTGGCAATTTTATCTTGGGGGTAATTCCAACTCACCACACATGTGCACAGCAGAAGACTTAAGAGCCTATTAGCTGTTGCTTCATTTAGTATGTAAGGCAGGCACTTAAAAAGACTTTTAGGACATGAGTTAGAATTATTTACTGTTTGTTTGTTTTGTTGTTTGTTTTTTTTTTAATGGATGCTTGTTTCAAAATAATCTGTTTTGGATTTTTCACCTTTCACAGGAGAAAACTAGAAGCTGGCTGATGACCTGATCAGGTACTTGAGAGAACGCAGTCTTTCAGGAGGAATCCCTACAGCAACCTGCCTCACCCTGCCAAGTTAGCCAAGTATAATGAAGCTAATTTTCACCATACACACTGCTACAGAAACACTGTACATGAAATTCCTGGTCCCTGGCAACTGAACCCACAGCTCCTAGCTTTCCAGGAAGTGGCACTTTGCTGATGTTCAATGCAAAGCATGCACTGCCAGCTTTCTGAAGTTGGAAACCAGCTAATCAAATGATCAGCATGGCTTAATTTTGGAAGCATGTTTTCAAGGCAAGAGCTTAAACAAATCTGCATCTTTACAAACTGGGTACCTGACCTAATTAAGCACAGATCAGAAGGAATACATGACAAACACTGGGGTCTTTGCTAGAGAATGCCAGAGTGCTGCCATTCCGGACACCATGTTTCCGGTCAGGTTCTGCTGCAGGCATCCTGGGGCTGTTTAGTCTGGAGAAGAGAAGACTGAGAAGGGATTTAATAAATGTTCCTAAGTACCTGAGGGCTGGGTGTCAAGAGGGAGGGGACAGCCTCTGATCAGTTGCACCCTATGATAGGACAAGGGGCAATGGATAGAAACTCCAGCACAGGAGGTTCCACCTTATCATGAGGAGGAACTTCTTCACTCTGAGGGTCACAGAGCACTGGAACAGGCTGCCCAGAGAGGTTGTGGAGTCTCCTTCTCTGGAGACTTTCAAGACCCATCTGGATGTGTTCCTGTGTGACCTGTGCCGGATTCTATGGTCCTGCTCTGGCAAGGGGTTGGACTCCATGATCTCCAGAGGTCCCTTCCAACCCCTAACATCCTGTGATCCTTTGGTAATTGCTTGAAAATATATTTCTGGAGCATATGGAGGAAGATTAATTCTTTGCACCTTTAGAAAGTCTTTTGTACTAGCCTGGAGGCCTAAGTTAGAAACACATTGTCACCATAACTTGCTCTCATCTCTGCTGCCAAAACCCAAACACAATGTTACTGAGGAATGTCAGCTTTGTGAATACTCTGCTATTCTCATCTCCTGAAAGAGCAACTCTCACTTTTTGGTGACTTTTTGGTGACGTTACTTTTTCAGACATCTAGCATGACAAAAGACAAGAGAAAATGGATACTGCATTATTTCAAAAACTAGCTGCTTTAAAAACTGTTAATCTTAAAGTACTGATTTGGTGCTATCTGAATAAAGAGTATTCGAGTACTAGATTTGCTTTTGAAAATCTGGTAGCATGATACATTTGTTGCTGTTGCACTAAAGCCCTTGCTGCACCAGCTACTTTGCAGAAGGCTCGCTCGCTTTCTCTCTCCTCCTGCAGGAATTCATACTGTGGTGGAACAAGTCTCTGGAATAGCCATGAGCATCAGGAAGATCCTTGGGTTCCTTTCTAAACTGCATTGTAGGACAAAATGCATTGCATGATGGTTGTAACACAGAAGTCAATGAAACCTTTTCTGTTCTCAATGAAAACCAAGTTTCTGACTTTTAAATTCCTACTGACAAGAGTGCCAGCAGAATTGGCCTGATGGGATTTCCTCCACATGGGTCTACACTTTCTTTGCCAGTGGTAGTGATCAACTGCAAAGTGATTTAGCTGTAATGAAAGTGTGAAGGACAGTATCAGGCTGTTTTTGTCTTTTCTGTAGACAAATTGAAGAGGGGAGGAAAAGACCTATTCCTCAAAAATAATAGAGTTTCTGAGTTCTTTTTCAATCTTTTAAGAAGTCATCTCTTCATTCTCAGAATAAATACAGCATTTTTCAAGACAAAAAAAAATATTCCAGGCAAAAGTGACAATACAAGAGCGGGGGGGGGGGGTAACAGACTGCAACCTTAACCACAGAGGGAAAAATACCTCTCCATGAGAAAGTAGCCTGTGAGTGAGTAGAGTTAACACAGATACATGAATAATATATGTGTCTTCAGTTATGGCTTGAAAGCAGCAGTCCTCAGTAGCAATATGAGACAAGATCTGAACAGTGTTCAGAGTGTTCACTGGCCTAGTGTAACTGCCTTTCCCTGCCTCCTCTTCTGAAAAACCGAAACTGTGAAATGATGTTTGCCAATAACGTACCATTGCGGTGCACGAGAATGAAGGAATAGCCTCTTAGGAAGACCTCTTGCAGGTGAATTTCCTTGGGTAGGTCTTCTCTCTGATGGCATTCTTTCCTCCCAAGGCTTTACATTTGCCTCTTTTGAGGAAGAAGATGGGATTAAGATAGCCTAGGTAATACATGGGAAGACAATGACTTTGGTTAATCCTTACTCTTGCACATCAGACTCTAGATGAATGGTTCCAGCTTGACCTGTTCCTAAAGCTTCAGTTATGGCTTTAAAATTTGGCATCGTCCTATGGAAGAAAGACCACCATGTATTAAAGCATTAGTTAAAGGTGAACATATAACAGTACATGATAAATGCAGGCTGCTGTTGGAGGGAGTGGATTTTCCTGCTACTTTCAGACCCCAATGCCCATAGTTGCTGATTAGAGGAGATGGAGGTCCTTCTAGAAGAGGCTGGTTGCTGACGGACGGCTTCAGTGCCTGAGGGTGCTGGATGCCCTGAAGTAGGAAAGGAACTTGTAGCAGAGGCTCACCACAAAGTACCAGATGTTTCGAGCCATCTGTGACCTTGCGATGAAAATGCGCCAGATGATCACAAGAAGGGTGGTGTTGAATGCGTATCGGATGTTCCTCAGCCTGAGGAAGAGAAAGAGGCATCTTACAGAGGAGGATACCAACAACAAAAGCTCGCTTCAGGTGCTACAGGTAATCCTGTTTACAAGCGGCCCTTGGGCATTTTGCTGTTCCTATTGAAGACACTGTCCCTCAGATGTCCCTGTTGTCAGCACTGACTCTGTTGAAGCTAGGGTATAGTGAAGAGTTATGGGAGTAGGTGGAATACCTGCGCTGCAAGTCTCTCATATTCTGTGCACTCTCATTCCAAACTAGAACAGAAGTCACACTGAGAGGTTTCTCTTGTTTTGTGAGTCTAGGTCAAATACTTTCTTGCTTTGATTTGGTATATTGGCTATCTTCACTTAGCAGGATTTGTGCCAGGCTAGAGGACCTTTGCAGGAGCACTTTAATTTGGTAAATGTTTACCCCTGCACTAGACTGCACTGCCAGTTTTGGCTATGAGGGAGTTACTGGCCTGTTACAGGGGCTCTTGGGAATCCTTTAAAAGTGACCCATAAACGAAACACTTGTTTAGGATTCCTTGCTTGGCAACAGGCTGATTTATGCTTCTAGCATTTACAGCACACAAGAATGGTTTTCTTGAAGGAAGCAACCAGGTTCTTACTCCACAAGAGCTGCTCCTTCTCATTTTGCCTGCACTTCACAGAGAAACGGCTGGAGAAGACAGGAGGAGCACAACCTTTAACTGAATAGAAGGACAATCTCAAACTGCTTGTTCAGACTCTTAAACTGTCACCAGGGAGTGACTGCATAAGCCCTCTACTGATTTTGGAGAAGTTTTACCCATTCCCCCAGGCAATTAGACACTTCAACTTTAAACTGAAATATAAAAACATAAACATGCTTAAGTTTCTTACGCATTGTCTCTGAATTGCTAAAAACTTCTAGGAGCTTCACAAAAGCTAAATCTGACCCTTTTCTGTAGTGATTCTGAATGACAAAGACCTTCTGCATTAATTTTTTTTTTCCTCTTATGCACTGCAGCTTCATTGCTTGGTCATTCGTCGGGAAGACACAACATCTAGAACTACGCTGTATTTATCTCCACATCGTCCAACAACAATTGTTTCAGTGCAGGCAGGATAATTTTCTTCAAAAGCCATTCAAGCAGCCAGGAACTCTTGCCCTTGTCACTGGGTATGACTTACTTTCGTAAGTGCTGCTTTGCTGCTGGGATGCCAGCCATGTCCTCGTTCAGCAAGTACTTCTTAGCACCTAGGCAGTAGCTTTCAATGTATTCTGACCAGTGCAGCTGACGAACATCAAAGTTGTATAACTAGGATTTCAAGACACAAAAACACCCAGACAGAAGTTAAATACCCAAGTTCAAAACAAGCTCACTTTAAGCACAAATGCTTCACTGACCTTCATTCTTGACAAGCCCCGCCCCCCACCAAAGTTAAAGCCACCAAGTTTCCAAGAAGACATGGGCACTAACAGAGCTGTCAATTAATATCTTACCCAGCTGGGAATTAGAGCAAGACAAGCAGAAATTTATTGCTAGCTGGCAGAAAATAAAGGCAAGTTTGCCTTTCAGGTGGCAATTTTTGCATAAATGCATGTATTTATGCACACACAGAACTGTGGAAGGAAAGTGGCATTCCATACAGCTACAGGGATTCATATGAAAACCTCCAAGCAGTTTTTAATGTGTCACTAGAATTAAGTGTAAATAAATGAATTGGACATTGAGTCAACACCCCTGCATCAGTGTTACTCTCTGCTGTACTGCATTCTCTCTCAGCAGCTAGACGGACAGAGGCCCAAGGAATGGGTTACTCTGGTGTTTGGCATCAGTTCTGCAATGAGATTTTATTTTTTAATTACTCCAGTTAAATTCAGATGTTGATACTGGAAAAAAGTGTCAGCATGCTCTCAGGCCATTGTTCTGTCTATTAGAGCAAAGAAAAGGTTTGCAAAGAGGGAGATGTTTTGCTGTCAAGAATGGTTATTATTATTATTTAAATGAAGCAGTGAAGTGAATGGCATTTCTTATTTACAGGGTCTTCAAAGGGAAGACACTCAGAACAAGACCCTCCTCTCACCCACAAGCCAATCCAGGCCATTTACTTTGGTGCAAGAGCTTTGGTATCAGATCAGCAGTAACTTAAGCAGAGATGGATTAGCTACTGTACAGATCCTGGTGTGTCTGTCAGATTTGTACAGTAACCTTTGCTGCCCATAAACTACCAAGCCTGAATACTGCTTACAGTATATATGCATTTCATGAAGTTATCATAAGCAGCCTGGCAAGACTAAACCCACTCTCTAGCTCTCTGACGCTCATTTTGTATCTTTCTCGTAATCTGCTGTACTCACATCAGTGCCAGTGCCCTTAGAATTTGCTGCATGTACTTTCACTGCAGATTAGAAAAGGAAACTCTTGATTCTACTCCTAGGAATCTGTGCAAAAATCTCATGATGTGAGACCAGTTTGATGTCTAAGTACCTCTTTGCAAGGAGATACCGACCAAAGTTGTACTCAAGCTTATCACTAATCTTCTCTTTGTATTCCTTTCAGTGTTTCAGTTAACAATCCCATTCTTGAGGGCTAGTATTTCAAACCTATACAGATTACAACAGAGCTTGGCATCCTGCAAATTAATTCCTCTTCAGGGACTTAAATAAAACAAGAACTTTTTTTCATATTGTTCAGGGTTAGACTCTATGTGCTAACGCCGCTGCCCTGTGCAGTGCCCATTAAAACCTTTCAAGCAGTTTCCATCCTAGGTCATCCACCACAACTGCCAGGTTAACCAGAAAGACTTCAGTGATTGAGCTATCTCAGAAGAACAAGCAATACACCTCAGGAGAAAATATTCTACTGTAACAGGCAGAAGACTCCTGATAAGTTATTTAATAAACAAAGGAGGAAATAAATTAATTGAGATTAAAGTCAGTTCCAGCACTCTGAATGTCATTCAAAAAGCTCAACAATACACCAAAAATAATTGCTGCACTTGAAGAGAACTGGAGACTGGCAATCCATATTCAAGACATACTTACCTTTTTGTCCTCTGTGTTAAGGTGACTCATTAACATATTCATATTATCTGAAGACCAATCCCAGGACTGGGTGGAAAAATACTGCAGGAGCATCATAGACTTGTGCAGTCGATTGATGATCTTCATCATTCTGAAACAGAAGGGAAGCATCAGAGGTGGATAGGCAGTTCAACCTTATGCAAAAGCTGTCAGTTTGCTCTGTAAGTGTTTTCACCAGCCCACAAAAATAAAAATTGCAGTTCCTGATGAGCACTGCACTGGTGCTCACCAGGCTGAGAAGTTGCTCAGCAAGCCTAACTCCTCCAGGAAGAATTTCTTCCTAATATCTAGCCTAAAGGTACCCTCTTTCAGTTTAAAAATCATTAGTGCTCATCCGATCACTGTATTCCCTGATAAAAAGTCCTTACCCATCCTCCCTGTAGGCCCACTTTAAGTACTAGAATGCCACTGTAAGGTCTCTCTGGATAAACAACCCCAAGTCTCTCAGCCTGCCCTCACAGGAGTGGTACTACAGCCCCTAATCATCTGTGTGGTCCTCCTCTAAACCTGCTTGAGCAGGTCCATGTCTTTTTCTAGACTCCCTAGAGCTGGACACAGTTCACCAGGTGGGGTCTCATGAAAGCAGAGTAGAGGGACAAAATCACCTCCCTTGACCGGCTCATCACCCTTCTTTTGATGCAGCCCAGGACACGGCTGGCTTTCTGGGCTGAATGCACATTGCCAGCTCATACTCTGTTTTTTAGCCACTGACACCCCCAAATCTTTCTCTGCAGGTCCGCTCTCAATCCACTCATCACCTGATCTGGAACTGTGCTTGGGATTGCCCTGACCCAGGTGCAGGACCTTGCAGTTTGCCTTGTCGAACCTGCTGAGGTTCACATGGGCCTAGCTCTCTAGCCTGCCAAGGTCTCTGCCTTTGGACTGCACCCCTTCCCTGCAGAGCATCACCTACACCACTCAGCTTTGTGATGTGGTTTTCATGTCTTTGGGTTTCTTTCATCTCTCACCAAAAAAATATCCTATTTCCTAGAAGCTGTTCCTCACCCTCCGTAAGATAGTGGCAGTCTGGATTGCTTTTTGTGCTCTTCATAATACATGCAGGGTCTGATAGTATGTGCTCCTTGAAAATCATCCAAGTCCATAGGCTTTTATTTTGGGAGGTAGGAGGAGGGGGAACTCTTTGAATTTCTTCTGGAGCATGAGTGTTCTGGTAAAGATGAAAGCTGCTTCAGACGCATGTCCACTTAACAGGGACTTTGGAAATTAAGTTCAAGTCTCTCACATGTCTTGGGCCTTTTTTATCATTCATTTTTTTGTATGAAAGGGGATGACAGTAATGCCATGCAGCATTGTTTTCCAGTTTTCCCGACAGTCAGAGTACAAAAGGCCTCTGGGAGGCAGCTGTTTTAAAGCATGACGTACAGCACTCGGTCAGTTCTGAGAGAACACCATGTTCTCTCAGACTGGATAAGGGCAAGAGAGAGTATCAAAAGGCTGATTTCTTTAGAAAACAGAGCTGTTTTGATGAGAAATGTTGAGCTGCCCAGAGGGTTGCACAGTTGCCATGACAAATAAAAAGTGGCAGTCTGGGGAAGAATGGTGCCAGGCTGGCTTCTCTGTGTGCAGATGCGATTGCCACGACAATAAGCACTAAGCACAGCAGAAAAGGCACAATGAGTACATCCTAAGAGAACTGCAGAGCTTACCCAAAGCGAACTCTAAGAGCACCAAAACCTTACATAGGCACTGCTACACAGAATTAAGGTGGCTTTCATCTTAGAAGCAAAGCGCACTGTCAGATTAAGGCAACCCTCACTCTGAATAATTATGTGCATGCTGACTGAATGCATTTAACCTAAACTACTTTAAAATTACTCCATACTAATGTCCTGAGTTGTGCCTGTGTAGGCAAATAGGATGGGGTAAAGCTTTGTGAATATTTTAGTATCTATTAGGAACTTGGAAAACAAAGCATATGGCTAGTTTGCAAAGATTTGTTCAACGTCTTCATCAGTGAGTGCCTGCTCAGCAACTTTGCCGATGGTACCAAACTGGGAGGCTTGGCTGAGACACCTGAAGGCTGTGCAGCCATTCAGCAAGACTTAAGACAGACTGAGAGCTGGGCAGAGAGGAACACGATGAGGTTCAACAAGGAAAAGTGCAGAGTCCTGCAACTGGGAAGGAATAATAAACTGCACCAGTACAGGTTGGGTGGTGATCTGCTAGAGAGCAGCCCTGTGGAGAAGGACCTGGGAGTCCTGGTGGATAACAAGTTATCCATGGGTCAGCAACGCGACTTTGTGGCCCAGAGAGCCAAAGGGATTCTGGGGTGCATTAAGAGAAATGTGACCAGCAGATCCAGGGAGGTTCTCCTTCCCCTCTACTCTGCCTGGTGAGACCTCACCTGCAATACTGCATCCAGTTCTGGTCTCCCCAGTTCGAGAGGGACAGGGGTCTACTTGAGAAAGTCCAATGGAGGGCTACCAAGATGGTGAAGGGACTGGAGCACTGCCCTGTTGAGGAGATGCTGAAAGCCCTGGGGCTGTTTAGTCTGGAGAAGATAAGACTGAGAGGGGATTTAATAAATGTTTATAAATATCTGAGGGCTGGGTGTCAAGAGGGAGGGGACAGGCTCTGATCAGCTGGATAGAAACTCCAGCACAGGAGGTTCCACCTTAACATGAGGAGGAACTTCTTCTTTGTAAGGGTCACAGAGCACTGGAACAGGCTGCCCAGAGAGGTTGTGGAGTCTCCTTCTCTGGAGACTTTCAAGACCCATCTGGATGTGTTCCTGTGTGACCTGTGCTAGTTTCTATGGTCCTGCTCCGGCAGGGGAGTTCGACTCAATGATCTTCAGAGATTCCTTCCAACCCCTAACATCCTGTGATCTGAAGTTGCCCCTTAAACCAGATCCTCAAAACCATCATTGTTTTTAGAGTGCTTAGAGCTAATGGAATCTGTAAGAAAAAAAAATAATAATCAATATTCAACTGTGTGTCTCTACTTATGTTTTTAAAATAGGTATCCACTCAGCCTCCTACCAATGTGGGTAGAGTAGCTCTGATTGTAGATCTACTCAAAGCAACATATCTGAGTGGCTAAAAGTAAGAGTAAGAGAAATGAAGCATCCAAAGAGGTACCCATGAAAACTGGTTTTCATGTTAACTGACTGAGTTCAAACGTGACCACATTCAAAATATTGACTGATTGGGCTGAAGGAATGATCTACTGAAAAATACCAACTGAGTAGAAACTTGCTTTTCTGCAGCCTCTGAGAAGCTTTGGCAAAGGCTTCTTATAGACAATCTCACTCTCCACTGCGAAGGAATAAAGCAAGTATTAGCTGCCACTGATAGCCCCATGAGTTAGACTTCAGAAATGAATCTTGTCTTCCAGAAAACTTTTTACAGCAATGATTTCTTTATTTGCTCGAGCCGATTCTAAGGTGCAACAGATTACCCTAGGAGACTACTAACGATATAAACCATATTATTTTCCAAGTCAGGGATGGATGTGCTGCAGTAACAGTAAGCCATTTACAGCAGCTTTGCTAGGCAGCTGGCAATTTGTATGAAATGCACCAACACTTAAAGTAAGCTTCTCAGGAAAGGCATTACATAAAAGTCTGCAACTGAAAGATGAGTCCTGTACCTACCCTTTGGTAGATGGGGTACTGCATATGATAACTACAGGAAGAGCTACAATCCAGTTCTCCCAATATACTCTGCAATTCAAATTAGTGAAGGTCATGGGCTGGCCTTTAATAAACATTAGACTTGCAAAACCACTGCCAGCTCCCCAATACACTTATTCCCCATGATAACCCACCACTTCCTGGTAACTTGAATATAGATCCAGCAGGGTACTAAAGCCTGAGTCTTGCTCCGAGTCAAAAACTTTCTCCTTTCTGCTTGCAAATCCGATCTAAGGTCATGGAGAGAATTCAAGAAACTGCCATGAAGTTAGCTTGAACAGTAGATGGGTGTGACAAGAAGAAAGTTAAGCCTAGGTGATCTCTTTGAAGCAGAGGGATGAAGTACAGAGAAATATTAAAGCAGTTTCTGCCTGATCTAGTGTGGGGTGTCCCTGCCCATGGCAGGGGGTTGGAACTAGATGATCCTTGTGGTCCCTTCCAACCCTGACTGATACTATGATATTCAGCCTTTTTTTTTTTTTTAATGTGGTTTACTGCCCTTATACCATAAAGGCCTTATATTTAGGTAGTTGCTACTACTCTTTCTACCACACTGCAGTCATAGAGTCATAGAATGGTCTGGGTTGGAAGGAAGTTCTGAAGGTCTTCTAGTCCAACCCCTTCTACAGTCAGCAGGGGCATCCTCAACTAGGTCAGGCTGCCCAGAGTCCTGTCGAGCTTCACCATGAATATCTCCAGGGATGGGGCTCCAAACACCTCTCAGGGCAACCTGTTCCAACGTTCCACTACCCTCATTGTAAAGGGCTTGTTCCTAACATCCAATCTAAATCTACTCCTCTCTAGTTTGAAGCCATTGCCCCTCATCCTATCACTACAGGCCTTTGTAAACAGTCTCTCTCCATCCTTCTTGTAGGCCTCCTTTAGGTACTGGAAGGCCATTATTAGGTCTTCCTGGAGCCTTCTCCAAGCTGAACAGTCCCAGCTCCCTCAGCCTGTCATACCTGGATGAGCTTATGTAGTGTGTAAAAAGAAAAGGGGAATTATATTTACAATAAAAACCACCTGACCAAACAAAACCAACCCAAACCCAACCAAAAAACAACCACCACAACACAAACAAACAAAAAAACCCACATAAACAAAACCAAAACCAAACAAAAAAACCCCAAATGTGGTTAACTCAAGCTCATTGCTAAGCCATGTTTGCTCAGTTTGCAAATCAGAAGAAGATACCTTTCTCAGCATGAGTTCAGGTTGAGCTCTATTTGAAATTAAAGTACAGTATTGCAGACAATACCCATTGGCTGCTTGTGCCCATCAGCTTTATGGAAAGAAACATCACTAGTAATGGTAATGCCAAGATCTTACTGCAGTCTGTTTCAAGAGTTTGGAGATGCCAACCTATTGCTGGTCATATCCAGTTTACCTCTATTTTTGAGGTAATTCTTGCCTCCTGGATAACCACAAGTCTTTTCATGGACCAATCTCCCTCCACAGCAGAATGCAAGAGGGAAAGCAGAGCCATACATCCTCCACAGATTTCCCTGCAGACAGCTGAAGCCAGCTTTCTAAGTAGCAGAGGAGCACAGAGCAGCTGACATCAACACAGTGCTGCCAGACTGTTCTTGTGTTGCACAATAAATTCTCTCCTATGGTTGCAGGGAGTAAAGGAGGATGTTGGCTGAGTTATGTCACATATACCAGGATTTCTTCCACATGGGACATGTGCATGTCCCAGGTTCCTCTCCTCCTAGCCAAGGCTCAAATAATGGTCATGTAAACTGTCCTCATAAATACAACTCTGAATTTATTCACCCTCAGAAACAACTGCTTTCTAGATTCCAACCAACTGCTGTCTAGATGCCAACCAACTCTTTCTAAATGCCAACAAACTGCCTTGTAGATTTCAACAGCATTCTAGGTTCCAACCAACTGCTTTCTAGATTCCAACCAACTGATTTCCAGATTTCAAACAACGGCTTTCTAGATTCCAACCAACTGCTTTCTAGATTACAGGCTGCTGGGACAGCGCTGGCAATGACTAATTACATATCTGCTTTACAGG
Organism: Picus viridis; assembly: GCA_033816785.1. Lineage (NCBI taxonomy): Eukaryota > Metazoa > Chordata > Aves > Piciformes > Picidae > Picus > Picus viridis. Next base: position 12,609,117 of record CM066567.1, read on the forward strand.
AAAAGAAACATCAGCTGGAATGATCTGAATCATGCCAATCTCAAGTCCTTATGCAGGAAATTTGCAAAGGTGGCAGCCTTGTTTTAGAGAGGACAGTGTAGCTACCAATCCTCATTTTCTGTCTTAACCTCTGCAGTGAGTGAAGCTGAGTTTAGAAGATTTGCTGTCCCTCGGACACTGGAAAGTGTGGGAACCCCAGACTGCACTTTGCTCAAAAAGTAAAGCAACCACATTAAGTATCTCCTCAAGACAGGGAGATGGCAAGAAGACTCCAGGCTGAGGCAACCAGCGCTGAGAACTTGTCAGAGGCCTGCTCTCCAGAAGAGCAGCAGGTGTGCAGTAAGCTGCGGGCACGTGCCATGTCTTACCTGGGCTTTCTCCCTGTCAGCCTCATGTACAGGTCGTAGAGTATGGCTGGCGCCTTGTGGCTGACAGTTACCCAGTACTGGTTTATCAGGTAGTTGGAGGTCAGGTGTGCGTTGGGTGTCCGGAAGGCCTGCTCCAGCGGGTTCCTCTTGAACGTGGACATGACGTACCGCTCTGCAAGGGAACAGGCAGTCAGCTTCCACTCAGGCACTGAATTTCAGCTGGGTTGGCACAACCACATCAACAGGCTGCAGCAAAGCCCGAGTTACAGGGCTTAACATGCTCAGAGTCCTGTGACCTGTGCAACAGGGCTTGGACACGATCATCTCATGGTCCCCCTTCTGGCATTGAAATTGATGACTCCATTGGTTGCCTAATTGAAACACAATCTAACTCTAGGCTTAATAGTGGCAGACAAAAACTTTGATAGGAAAAGCAAGCAGTTGTTGCCTGAAATGCTTCACACAGATAAGTGTGCCCAGCAGATCAAGGTAGGTTTTCCTCCCTCTCTACTCTGCCCTGGTGAGACCTCACCTGCAATATTGCATTCAGTTCTGCATACCCCAGTTCAAGAGGGACAGGGATCTACTGGAGAGAGTCCAACATAGGGCTACCAGAATGACTGAGGGAATGGAGCACTACCCTGTGAGGAGAGGCTGAGAGACCTGGGGCTGTTCAGTCTGGAGAAGATAAGACTGAGAGGAGATGTAATAAATGTTTATAAATATCTGAGGGCTGGGTGTCAAGAGGGAGGGGACAGGCTCTGATCAGTTGCACCTTGTGATAGGACAAGGGGCAGCGCATATAAACTACAGCACAGGAGGTTTCACCTCAACACGAGGAGGAACTTCTTCACTGTGAGGGTCAAAGAGCACTGGAACAGGCTGCCCAGAGAGGTTGTGGAGTCTCCTTCTCTGGAGACATTCAAGACCCATCTGGATGTGTTCCTGTGTGATCTGTGCTGGATTCTATGGTCCTGCTCTGGCAGAGGGGTTGAACTCAATGATCTCCAGAGGTCCCTTCCAACCCCTAACATCCTGTGATTCTGTGTTATGCTCTAACAGTTGGTTTGGAGACTGAGACAAAGAATCAGACAGAAGGGGCAGGCAGGCAGAAAACCCTTAACCAGAACCATATCACCTCTAGGAGCTACTGAAATGATGCAGCAGCTGGGTGGCCTTTCCCCTCTGACAAAACACAGGAGTAGATTCTACAACTCAAAGGCTGATATAGCAAAGGGAAAGTCAGACACCAATCTCAACTAGGTAGCCTGCCAAGCATAAATTGCATCCCATGCTGAACACCATTTTAAAGCCTGCTTCAAGGTTTAGTTTTGAGCATAAGCCACAAAATGTACTTCAGAGTCAGGCTAGCAAGAAGGTGTATTGCAGCAAAGCAGAACACACTTCTTCAGATTAATATCTAAGTTTTCTGATCAGATTTTTATAATAGCAGGGAAAACAACAAGGAAGTAAGAGAAACTCCCAAGGCATAAGCATTATTTGGAAAAGAAGTAAGTCAGTTAAACTTTATGTTAACAACAGAGATTTGTCTGTATCTGGAGATTTGAGAATAAACTGGTTTGCAATAGATGTTTAAGCATAATTTCCTAAGCAGATTGATATTTTTCAAGAAAATCTCTTCCAGATCCCTTTCTCCTTCCTCCCTTCAAGCTCATCATCTTTGTACTCAAAATGTCTCCATCTCAGACACTTCTGTTCCCTACCCAGACATCCTCAACCCACTCCAGTCTGAGTTTCTCTCCTTTATTTCCATTCCTCCAGTGTCAGTGAAAAATCTCTATTCTGTTGTGTCCACCTGTCCTACAGCTGGCCCTTGTGGAAGTCTCCCTAACCAGGTAGAGCCCAGATCCTCGCCCTCTGCAAACGCCGTGTTTGATTCACATTAAAATTCTCAGTCTCATGCCAGATGACTCCCATTCCCCACCCTTGATTCTCAACAGCTTCCAGTCTCACTCTCACAACCCTTCATCTCAATGACTAGTTACAGACCCTGTGCTAGTTTGGCCTCCCAAGTCTCCTTGAACAGACTCTCCTTTCATTTGCTAATCCTACGTCCCCTGTATGTCAGCATCAAACAGCTTCTTTCACAATGAAGAAAAATTCTTCTGAAAAAGATGAAAAAACTCTGGAGGTAGACACCTGGCATCAACTATTTCAGCCTGAAAAAGTAACAGAGCTACACACAGTTGGAAACAAGCTTTTAAAAAGAAAAGGTGACAATTCTAGAAGTAGATGCTGTTCCATTCTGAAGGAGGGAAATGGTGAGTTGAGTTTGGTCATTCTGTGCAGGGGTTGAACCACTCAGTGGTAACTCTTATTTAAGACAGACCATGGCTCTGAAAGGCCTTGTGGAAGCTCATGCCATAAAACTGGCTGCCAAATAATGGGTTTAAAAATTCTATCACAAATATAAAGATTTTTTAATTGTGCATATTTACCAAAAGAGAAATTGGTAGGAGACTCAATTGAAAATTCAGAGTGGATAGTCACAGTTGTTACATCCTAATGCAAGAAATCTTTCCCAAACTAATTCCCTAAACCATGCAACATCTTTAAGGGCAACATTTTGCTCTTCCTCCTACTTCCTATTTCTGAATTTGCACCCATCTGGATGCACTAGATTCCATGGTCCTGCTCTGGCAGGGGGTTGGACTCAATAATCTCTGAAGGTCCCTTTCAACTCCTAACATCCTGAAACATACTGAGTCTCTTGTCTTTCTCTAAGTCACTGTGATCCTGTGTAATACCCCTCTGCAGCCTGCTGATCTCTGGAAAAATGTGGCTATAACATGTGGTAGAAAGAGCTCCCACAGTGTCACCCAGAGAGAAAATTTTGCCTTCAGTTTCACCATGCAGATGAACAGCTTATTCAAGTTTCTTCTGCACTTGGATGACTTTGCTAGAAAATCCAGTTATGAGCCAAGTATCAGAGTAAGGTCAGTTAAAATGCATTAAATACATTGCTCTTTCTTCAGTAAAAGTGCACTAAAAATGGATTAAAAAATGTAAGCCTCAGGCAGTAGTGCTACAGTGGCTGTTGCCTGACGTAGCAGCCTGTGAAGAGCTTTGCATTTACTCCTGTGAAAAAGCCACAGAAGAGCTGACATTTCACATTCTGAAGGCTGGCTGCATTTTCCAGCAATCAGCTGGGAAGCCTTCCCCCTTCCCAGGACTGTGGTGAAACAAAATGTGGTCAATGAGCTCTTGAGGCATGCCTGCCTTCTCAAGTTTACACCAACTGCTTCCCCTCAGAATTTTCTTCAGAGAAAGAGGAAGAAAGGCTACTCCACTTCCTCTATGCATTAGTTTTCAGTCGCTATCAAGGCTGCCCAAGGGATTTCAATGCACACACCCCTCACGCCTCCCCCACCCCTGCAAAATTCTGACAAGCTTCTCAGTCAGATGTGCTGTTACAGCTATGCACAGCACCTTCCCATAGAATTAAGTGGCTGGTTTTCTATTACTTTTCCCACCACTTTAACACCTCAACGCAGCAAAGCACACACTTTGCTGGGTCATTATGTGATTACACCCACAATGAAAACCGAATAGACGCTTTCCTGAGCTGAAAGCCCAGCAGCACAGTTAATGGCAGATGCTGACTGCCACGTAAATAGAGGAAATCACTATTTCAAAGCCTGGCCAAGGAATGCTATTGATGTTTGACACCTTTTAGGTTTATATTAGACCTTACCCATTTCTCCCCAGAAGAAAGGGTTGATTCCACCTGTTGTGCAGTTGAACACCAACGTGTTTTTCGGTCTGGAAAAGAGAAAGAAGCATTATTTTAAAGTATGAAGAAAAGTCCCCAAAGCTTTATTAATGGAGCACAAATGCTACCAGCCCAAGAAGCTGTAACATCAGCTCATGAAAAAAGGGCACCTTTCATAAATATAAAACCACCACAAAAAACTCCAAGTTTTGAAATTTTCAACTCCAAGTTCAGTCAGACTCTGGAAAGCATATGAAACATAAGAAAAAAAGCATCCACCTATCACCTTTCAAAGGCTGTAAAAGCAGTGAGTAAAGCATGCATATTGGCAAGTTCCTGATTTGTTCTTTTTATAGTTTCTCTTAATACACTGCAAACCGACCTCAAGGATACACTGGGTGTTTCACAATCACTTTGTGGTTTGCACTACTAATAAGTTCCATTTGTGCTACTATTAAAATTCCATTTGTTAGGGTGGTGATTATAAATCAATCCATTTCAACAAAATCCTTACTTTACTACCAAATAAAGTTTGGTGGTTGTTTGGGTGTGGAAATAAACACAGATCACGGTGGTTTTCTTTCTTCCTGTGCTGTAAGGCAGGAATTAGTCAGATCGCTTTTTTGTTCTAAGCCTGCCTTGCCAAGGGTGCAAGTGATGCCATCAATACAGCATTTTTCTTACTCCAGATTAGCAGCTGGAGCCATCTGCCAAAATGCTAAAAGAAGTAAGATCTGGCCTTGATAACAGCTTGGCTCAAGGATACAGCGCTCTGTTTCTAGGTTGCCTGTGGTGCTCAGAGCCTTTTTGCACTAGAGAAGGCTGCCTGTGAGGAACCTCTCTCTAAAAACTCCTGCGACTAAAGTGACGAGAAGACAGGACCCTTAAGCCTGAGATACTGGGATAGGAAATGTCTCACAGTACTGCCTGAAAACTGCAGCTGAAAAAGGCACAGTTTAAATGGTGCTTTTAAAAAGAACACTGTGAAATAATGGCCTTTGACTGTATATTCTAATTATTATTAATCCCCCGCAGACTTCTAGGGATGGTTAGGACTAAAAGATGTGTCAAGCAATGAATCCATGACCTTCTGTGACTTCGAATCACTGAGGAGAAGTCTGATAGAATGTTAAACATAAATGTGCACACTAGTGCTTAATGTGAGAAACTCAGTATGGCAACTCCCTAAGGACTAAACCCGTAACACATGTCCATGTAGAAAACTCACCTAGTATAGAGCTTTGTAGAGCTTCTACACTACAGAGTGAAGACTGCAATTCTCTGCAAAGTTTTAGAATCTAATTTCCCCCAGTAATGGCACCTGTCCTGAAGGACACTGACTTTCTAACTAAATTATTTGAAAAGAACACCAAAACATTAAGCCATACATACCACACTTCATGACAGCACCTAACCTGAAACTCTTTTAGAGTTAGTATACGGATTGCTATCCTCGGGGTTGTACCCAGCCAGACAAAGCTTTAAATCAATTTGTGCAATTGTTCCTGTAGCTTAATAATTATTTGTGTAGGCACCAGATTAAAAGCATTTATCTTCTGCCAATGAAAAGTTAAAAAAATGGCACTTCTCCTACTGTGGCCAGAGCCAGGAAGTCTACCTGTGTGCTGACACACTGCTCATCAGTGCATGTTCTGCTTTTTCAGTTTTATGGACAAGCTGCAGCCCTTTTTATCTGGAGGCTCTCAGAAGTGTGTGTGTGAGTGTAAAGTGAAGCTGTATTTATTTTTCCTAGCTCATGTGGTTTGCCTGTTGCTGATGGACAGGGATGAAACCACGAGGAAAATAAATCTGAAAGCTGGCGAGCTGTCTTCTGTGATCCTTTTACATTTAGGTTGCTGTATGCAGCACTTATTCTATTCAGCTCAGAGGTCTTACTCTGTCTTTCAAAGTAAAATATTTCTGACTTTACTTGCCAGGTATTGACTTCTCAGAGATGCATAAACCTCCAGAAATTCATGTGGCTTACACTTCCTACTGAATGACTTAAGGTCCGAGCCAGAGGTTCACAGGAAAATGTCACTTATGCACACCCTTCTCACCAACACAAAGAATGCTGTGGGTTTTTTTAGTCATATCATATAAGATCATAATCATGTCATATAAGACCATAATACAACATGCAGTATTTTCCAAGGAAAACACAGAGCATTTTCACTGAGAAAGCTCTAGAAGCCACTTGAACAGCAACTTAATGCAGCTGCCTGAGAAAGGATGCCCGAAAATGGCTGCTGTGAAGCTGCAGTAAAGCTCTTAGCCTTCAGAAAAGTGACTTCTGAGAGACAGAGCTGAGCTTACATTGTACAGAGAAACAGGTCTCACCTGTAGCTTCAGAGATCTCCTAACTTAATTGTTTCTCTGTACTCTTAGTCCTTGCCAATCCAGGAAAAAAAACCAAACCAAACCAAAAGAAACAGAAAAATCAGTCAACAAGGGCTCTTGCACAGGTTTTCAGTCAGCTTTTGGCTCCCCTTAAAATCCCAAATCTGGCAAAATAGGAGTGCCTTCCCACCTGTGCACAGCAGTGTACCACCCAGCCGCAAGGGTGAGGTTGATGGCGACGTCTACTGGAATCATATCTGCCACTGCTTCATTGTTGGCAAGCACGGTCCGCAGAATCCCTTTGCCTGCCTGCAAGACAGAGGAAGATGGTCACTGACATAATGCCACGGATACAACTACATCAGCTTAGCCTGAGGACAGAGCGACATGTCAGCACTTTTCAAGCCTGGCACCAGCTGCAGAAGATGGTTTGGTTCCTGTGAAAACAAACAAGGAACTCATGTGGATTCCTCTGCTCTGCAGGTTCAGAGGAGGCCCAAAACACAATGGTGTCTGTGCTGTGTGCAACAAGAAAAGCTGTGACTCTTAGCTAACTCAAGATGAAAGAAATACATCTAGGAAAGAATCACAGAATGATAGAATATTAGAGGTTGGAAGGGACCTTAAGAGATCATCAAGTCCAACCCCCTGCCAAAGAAGAATCACCTAGGGCATCCACACAGCAACACATCCAGACGGGTTTTGAAAGTCTCCAGAGAAGAATACTCCACAACCTCTCTGGGCAGCCTGTTCCAGTGCTCTGTTACCCTCACTGTAAAGAAGTTTCTCCTCATGCTGAGATGACACCTTCTATGTTCAAGTTTGTATCCACTGTTCCTTGTCTTATTACTTACCACCACCAAAAAAAGATTGGCCCCCTCCACTGGACACCCATCCATCAGATGCTTGTACACATTGATCAGATCCCCTCTCGGTCTTCTCAAGACTAAACAGGCCCCAGTGTCTCAGTCTCTCTTCACAGGGAAGATACTCAAGTCCCCTTGGTGGCTCTCTGTTGGACTCTAGCTAGCAGATCCCTGTCTCTCTTGAACTAGGGAGTCCAAAATTTTGAGACAGTATTCCAGATGTGGTCTCACTAGGACAGAGTAGAGGGGGAGAAGAACCTCCCTAGTCCTGCTGGACACCCTATTTTAATTTTCTGAAGTAAAATTCATGGTGATACCTTAAGTTATGTTTTCTGAAATGACACAGGTAGAGGTCTGAGTGTCCCTCAAAGACCACTTTGAAAATGACACAAACAGGCTTTCTGAAAAGCTTACTCCCATGCTTTTGGACATATTCACACCCTGCTCTTTTCCAAAGCTGTGTGTCACATCCAAAGATGAAGACAAGATATGGCCCCTGCCTTGTAGAGCTCGCTGCCCAGTGAAACTCAGGAAATGAGCGAAAATACAAAGTACTGACAACCAAAGAGATGTGGTAGGCAAGAACAGAAGAGCTGAATTTTGCTTTGGTTAGAAACAGTTGTGAGGGGATCAGGCTTCCCAGAATACACATATATAGAGATAGATAGATAGATAGATAGATAGATAGATAGATAGATAGATAGATAGATAGATAGATAGATAGATAACCTGAATGCTTATCAAGGAAGGGGTTTCCCTGGTGACCATTTAATCTTTGGAGGTTCCAGAACAGCAACAGATAGTAACAACATGGCAGACTGAATAACAGAGGACACCATTATGTTCAGCAACACAGAAACGTGGAGGTGAAAACGGGTGAAGGAGCTTTACCTAGTGTGTCAGGTATGAGAGCTGAACAGAGCAAATGGAGAAAGAACCCCCAATGGCAGTCAAGGTTGCAGTCAAGCTACCTAGCATGTGGGAAATAAAATGCAATGAAGTTGAAGAAGCTGAGAGCTCAGTGAAAAAGCTAGGAGGATAGAAGTGCTAGTGAAGCAAGGAAGGAGAAAAGCACATATAATTTAGATGTGCCTAATTGTGCAAAAGCCCTTGCCTGAAGTCTGGGGAGAAGAAAGGTGTGATGAAAAAAGCATTTAAGATTTGTTACTAAACTTGTAAAGCACAGGCCATTGTCTACTGGTCACCAGTGGATTTTAAGGGACACTGCGTTGCCTGTCTGGGAGGTGTTTGGGCTTTTTGTTCTGCCTCTCTCCCCCTCCTTTCCCCTTCTATAATCAGACAGTTTTGTTACATTTTAGAGCTTGCAAGGTAAATACCACTTATGACTGGTTTCATTTTCATGAGCTAAGACACATCTCATCCTTGGTGCAGTTGGCAGAGGGATCACAGACCAACATTCAGACACAGGCAACCATGGAAGCTTCCTCACATGACTTCATCCTCCTCAAACCCATACCATGCAGTTAACTTCTGCTGCCCTAAGCTGAACTGCAGTTATGCTTAGTCATTAAAACTTTTATTTGAAACACCACTACTATTTTTTTTTGCTCCTACTACTGATTTTTTATAACTGGGGGGCAGAGGGGAAGGCAAAAATGAACCAATGCAGCAAATCAAGCTCAGCTATGAATTTTCCACTGCAGTGAACTCATGCCCACTAGAGACCACTGTGTGATCAGCTATCACATTTTCACAGGTATACCTTTTTGAGGTCTTCAAAATTAGGAAGTTTGATGGATGTGCTGCAAACATGCCTGCATTCAGAGCAGTGTGTGATGGTCATATACATATGGATGACTTCAACATTTAATACTCTGTATTTACTAAAGACTTCAGGTTTAAGCTTCTAAAGTTACTTTTTACACTGGAAATTATTTTATATTTCTTTTTCAGGTATAGATTTATTTCTATTTATAGTTGCTGACTTTTTTCTCTCTTTACTGAAATAGAAGCTACTGTGGCTGAAGCCTCCAAAATAATTTCCAGGTCTGAGTCTGATGTTTCTGGACAGCCTCCCAGCTGAAGAGCTTTGGGGCCAGTCATTGTCCAGAACATGAATTAATCCATGTTTCTGCCCTCCAGTTTTACTGCCTTGCAAGGAAAGAAGTCTTTTTATATGTCACACAGAACAGCAAGGCAAAATGCCAGTGGAAATAGAATTAATTTCATTTTTATTTCAATCAACAAATCTTCTCCTCACAGCACCTGGAGCAATTGCAGGCAAAAGAAACATAATTAGACCATCGAGAATAACTTCGACTTCCATATTTCATGAATATTTCAAACTAATCTATCTATTTGTGGAATTAAATTATCAGACTCAAGTATTGAAGTGGTGACTGAGGAATGAAAAAAGCAAAACAACCTGGCAAAGTTTGGAGTTTAGATTCTGCCCAGATGATCCCAAGCATCATCTGCACCAAATCTTAATAGAATAGAATTAACAGGTTGGAAAAGACCTTCGAGATCATCAAGTCCAATCTATCATCCAACACCATCTAATCAACTAAACCATGGCACCAAGCACCCCATCAAGTTTCCTCTTAGACACCTCCAGTGATGGTGACTCCACCTCCCTGGGCAGCCCATTCCAAGGGCCAATCACTCTTTCTGTGAAGAACTTCTTCCTAACACACAGCCTAAACCTCCCCTGGTGCAGCTTGAGACTGTGTCCTCTTGTTCTGGTGCTGGTTGCCTGCGAGAAGAGACCAACCCCCACCTGGCTACAACCTCCCTTCAGGTAGTTGTAGATAGCAATAAGTTCTCCTCTGAGCCTCCTCTTTTCCAGGCTAAGCAAGCCCAGCTCCCTCAGCCTCTCCTCATAGGGCTTTGCTGCCCTTCTCTGGACACGTTCCAGCAACTCAACACCTTTCCTAAACTAAAATCTGGTAGTTGCTCCCCATACAGGATGAGATTGGGTTAGCAGCAGTAAATCAGTATTTTAGTATGAGAGGGACTGAGCACACAAATACCAAAACACTAACCATTCTTCATTAAGGCTACTAAAGGCACTTGACTAATAAACAAACATTGGACTACAGTTGGATGAGAGAGCTGGTTGCGGCCACTCAAACCAATGTGCCACTTACATGCTCAGGGGTTAATTTTCAAGCTACCAGGCAGGATTTACCAACTCACCATATCCTGGCATATTAATTCAAATAATGTATTTATTTCCCTCTGGAAGGCTAAAAGCCTCTTGGCCTCCCTATCAATTCCAGAAAACTAGTACCAGCCCAACAATGTTCAGTAGCAATTGGTAATGGTACAAGAGAAATACTGTCCATCAGCAGTGGTTTCTCCACATCACAGAGTCTCTGCTCCTGTCTGATGCCAGCCAGATCCACTGCCTCCCACAGGACAGAAAAAAAGCCATTGGACATGGAAAAGAGCCTGGTCCCTACACCCTGTCTCTATTGTCACTTCTTGGTTAAGTCTCAATATAGTTACATATCAAATCCTCATATTTCATTCATTTCTTTCACTGAAGAGCTCAGTGCAGATGAGAACAATTTGTCTTTTTATTTCCTACGCTGAAGAACCTCAGAGCTGCAATCCTGAACCAAATACACCATCTCTATTTGAAAAGTCTTTCACAACAAGTCAAAGCCTTTTATATAGAAGGGAAAGGATGTTGTTTACTAGAGTGACCCGAGAATCTTAAAATCATTACTTTCTACAGAATTAATCTGGAGATAAAGATCCAGGCTGGCATCTGCATGTGAAACCTGACCCCAGTAAAACCTCCATGCTCAAAAGTAATCAGGAGAAATATGAAACCTCACATTTATAACAGAAGTTACAATCTGTCACATGAAAATGTAAGCAGTGGATCTGCAAAATTAAGAAACTGCAAAACCTTTATTATGATGACTTCAAGATGTCATGAAAGAAAACAGCCCAAGATGCTGGGAATAGGGCAGAGAGGCAGTGCAAGCTTTATGGGAAGTCAGCAATCAGTAAAAGGCTGTGAGAGATTTATTTTAAAGAAACTGACATGAACTGGAACTAACAACACTTTGTGAACACACAGAGGATGCATTTGGTGGCTTTGGAGTGTTTGTGAAACATGTAACTGGGGTTTCACAGACAAAAGCAGTAGCTAGGACATACCCACTAATTTCACCCTTCCTGTAGATTTCAGAAGTAACTGAAACAGTTTCTATTTATGCTCCCCTTCCAGGTACAAATGAGCTTTTTTAACAAGATGATATTTGGATTTTATTCTACTCTCCTACGATTGTACACAACTAATCCTTTTATATGCAGCATTGGGCTGATTACAATACAGTTTTTCCAAGGTAATCAAGTTGGACAAATCATGCATGAACAAAAATATCTGCTCGTAGCTATACAGCATTATGCACTGACAAACAGACCTAAGGCAGTCAGTTCAGTTCAGGGGACGAACAAAAAAGGCCAAAAGAAAAGGTGCGTAATTTTACTGCTGCCCAGGGAGGTAGTGGAAGCTCCATCCTTGGAGATATTGAGGATCAGGCTTGATGGGGCTCCGAACAACCTGATCTAGCTGGGGATGTCCTTGTTTACTGCAAGAGGGTTGGGACTAGATGACCCTTAAAGGCCCCTTCCAAGCCAAGGCATTCTATGATACGTTAAATTGTAATGATTGTTATTGTACTACAGGGAATATTTCACCAAGTTATTCATTATTTATCTCATGGATTTGCTCCTGTTTCACACACTTGGTGAATGTTAAGCAAGACTGGAGTGGATTCTCCACGTTCCTGGCAGAGCCTGAGTTGATAGTGAGGGGCATTATTTCAGTGCCCTCTGCACATGGAGAAATTCTGTGCAAAGCAGTGACAAGTGAGACCCAGAGTCTTCACTACTGTGGAGTGGTCACAAACTACATCAGGAGGCTTAGCAGATATGAAGATAAAAAAAGGAAAACAGTGCTGCCTTGTATTGATGGTATAGTAATCTGGCCTGGATAATTAACTTCTGTTATAAGATTCAGGCTTTGACATCTGTGAATTACCTTAGTTTTGAGGATGCATGTTTTGCCTTTTCTTTGAAAATTTGGCCAAACTTGTCCAAAACTGTATTTTTTTTTCTTTTCTTCAGAGTTTTTAGAAAATGCAATTAACATTTAGTGAACCAGCAACATGAATGTTCTTTCAATGTCCTATTTTTGAGCACAGCCTAAATTGTCTTCTGGGTCGTATAGGCATAAAGACGTGTGGCTAGTGCGTGACATCTTTCTACAAGACTCAGAATATTGCTGTGATTCTGTTGTGGTTTTTTTTTTCCTACACAGTTTCTAAGTGGGGCTGCAGAGTAACTTTGGAGTTGCTATTTTAGTTACTCAAACTCCACTTTAAGGGCACCTTAAGGAGTAACAAGACATACCGCAATAAATATTCCACTTGTCCCATTGAAGCTGTCAATCCAACCCTGCAAAAAAAAAGAAGAATGCTTACTTTTTCTTTTTTTTTTCAATGACATGTTGCTTACAGCCTTTGAAATGGTGGAAGGGCTACAATGCTGGGGTGTAGACAAAGAAGCAACAAGACACCGTTTAAGATGGACACCAGCCTATCTGCGACATCTGCCAGGGAGATAACCAGTACAAAGTACCCAATGATTTTCAATAGGGGATGCATTGTATGATTGCTCATTCTGTCTGCAATTCACCCATCAACAACAGAATCTGATTCTGCTTTCAGAGCCACTTCTTTCCCATAATAACCTGGCCACAGGAATAAAATCTAACACTACAGCGTCTTGGTGCTGTCACACTTGCTGAAAACATTGTGCATCCTCTGGTATACTACATACAGATGTCACTAAGACTGATTTGCTCATTACAGCTAATTTCTAAGGTGATGAAGAACAAAAATTCCAAACCACTCCAGTTTTGTATCCCATCCTACTTTAAGTCAGAAAAACTGCTGCTTGTGGGAGCTGGAGTTAAAAGCAGTGATGAGCTGTTTGATTTGAAACAGATTTTGACACCTAACAGTTTGCTCTCTCTTTCCAATATGGGAAGCTTTAGCTAGAGCCTTGGCTGTAACTCAGCCACCACTGTCACATTTCAAGTAGCTTGAAAGCCAAAGGTGACTTTATGTGGTCTTTCCAATCTGGCTGCAAGGTCAAGGTGTATTATTCCTACCAGTATATTTAGCTTTTTGCAACTGCAACTGTAGTTGACATCTGCATCTGCAACAGGCCCATACAAGTTTGAATCCAGCAAATTCAGTGACTACCAACATAAGATGGAGATACCTAACATTACTGAATGCTTGCAAGGACCCTGTGAGGTGTAGGGTGCTCATCAGGACTTCATTAATAGCCTATCCAGTACACGGAAAGCATCAAACTAGAATGTATCAATGCATGACTGCGACCCTCAGGTCTCACGGTTCCCCAACTAGCACTAAAACTGCTCTGTGTACAAGATTGTCAGTTAGAAGTCCATTACTATCCCAGCTCTTGCTATTATTCCTTGAATAAATTCCTTTCACTTGGGACATGACTCTTTCGTGAGGATGCTGAAAAAGTCCAGCAAAGGTTGTCCGCCTCTTCCATGTGCTTCTCTGTGAACTGCAGTACCTCTTTTCAAGTGGTTACTGATACAAGTAGCAACAGCTTCCTGACAGTACTACAGCTGTATCAAAGGGTTCTTGGTAGGGAACTGCTATGTATTCATGCTTACAGGGAAAGGCTCATGCCAGCTAGCTCCCACGATGGATGGCCTGATGATAGCAATGTTCAAGTTTCCTCTCTCTTGCTGAATCAGGTATTCTGACAAGGCTTTGGTGTAGGTATACGTGTTGGGCCAGGCCCCAAGTAGCTTAGGTGTGATGTCTTGAATGATAGATTCATCCAACCACCTAAGGAAAAGAAGGAGAATGTTATCTGCTGTGTAGAGAGCAAAAAAAAAAAGAGTGAGGCAAAGAAGGCCACTGAGACAAGAACCCTCATCTGAAACAAAAGGATAAACAAATCAAAGCCACTTAAGAAAAAGCAAGAGCAAACCAGTTTGGATTTCAAATAGCTCTGTGGGAGAAAGGGTACTTTTTTTTTCTCAAGTGCAGAATAACCCTGGTGAGCTTCATGCTACGATGTCCACCTCAATTTCAGGAATGTATACAATGCAATTTTACAGTAGTCTTGTGTGCTTTATGATTCACTGATATCTGTAATATAAAGATAGCCATAGCCTACAGATTGATGGAGCTTTCCAACCTAGCACTTTCACCAGGCCATGCTCATTCTCAGGCAACACAGTTCTTATATGCTCCCAGGCATACTTCAGGAGATTCTTGGTAACCTTGAGTTACTGAGTGGAGTAGCACCACAAAGGTCTCAAAAGCTAGAACAATGTACTACGGGGATACTGTTCCAGTAGTGCTATTAGCAGTGTTAGACATTCCTTCTTACTTGTTTTCCACGGGCTTCTTTATATAAGAAATTAGGAAACTATCAGGGCAAGCTGCTTAAAAAGAAACACAACAAACCAACCAAAAATATCCAAAAGTTTGTGGGTTTTTTTTGTTGTTTGTTTTGGTGGTGGGTTTTTTTTTTGTTTGGGTATTTTGTTGGGGTTTTTTGGTATTCAAGTAGCTAATACATCAGAAGTAGGTGTGCATGTACCTTCTACGACGTGGCCCTCACCGCTGTAGTTTTGCAGCAAAGGATTAAGTTTCAAAAGCTCTTCCCTGGCACTCCATCAAGACTTCACTGGTTCTGCCAGCATTTGGGTCTAGAGGACAGGAACTGGCTGTACTTTCAGAGCCCTTGTACACTGCTGCCAATCCCCAACAGGCTTTCAGCAGTCTGGTGTTACAGCACAGAATCGAAGATTAACTCCCATAATCCAATTTGCAATTCTAGTTCAGACTGAATAGGTGTGCTCTTCCAGGGGCACTTCAAGGATACAGTGTCTTTACCTGTCTTCACCCCTCCTTATCCTGACCAGGTGAAGGTCAAGGGGAGAGGAGTAAGGTGGAGGCTATCACACCTGGAAAATTACTTGATCATATCAACCTACACATGCAAGCATCTGATGGCTCAGGTGGCACACTGCTTTTCAGATGGCTCCCATTAGACACAGATGGAAATATGACACAAAACTGTTGCGTGAGAAAACACTGA
This sequence comes from Picus viridis, assembly GCA_033816785.1. Taxonomy (NCBI): domain Eukaryota; kingdom Metazoa; phylum Chordata; class Aves; order Piciformes; family Picidae; genus Picus; species Picus viridis. Next base: position 12,624,563 of record CM066567.1, read on the forward strand.
TTCAATGAAACTGCAGGGGAGGGCTGAATCCAGTGAAATATTTCTGTTTTGGAACATGTTAAAAAGAATCTGACAGTTTTTAAGCAATGGCTTAACCTGTCTGTTTCCCCCAACACACAAAAAAACCTCCAGGTTAAGACAGAGCGAGGTAAGAGTTTGCTATAAATGAGCTTAGCTTAGCCTATCTGAAGAAAAAACACAGCGGAATACAGAGAAAAAAAAAAAATTCCAGCATAAAAAAAGCCCCAGCAGCTACCCCACTCCCACTCACCTTGCTGCTATCCCTGTGCAAAAGAACCAGAACCCAAAAGCCACAGCTGGAACAGGAAGCCTCCCATGTCACAAGCTGAGCTTCAAGCCCCATAATACTTCCCTCCAGCCAGCACTTTCTATTTGAAGCTGGTATGAGGCAGGATGCTTTTTAATAACAGCAGCAAATATTCAACTTAACCCAGGACAAGAATATAGAAATTATTTCTTTTTACACAAAAACCCCTCTTATGGAGGCACAAATACTTCCTTTTGCAACTCTAGTGCCACACTTCATAAACAAGGCAGGAAAATGGTTTGAACATAAGATATGAAGCTGAGCTATGCTGTGGCTATAAGTAGCACACAATATTGACTTAATTTACAAAGCTTTTTAGGCAGCCATTGAACTTGGCCTCCTAAGAGCCTCAGCTAAACTGCCACTGTTTGAGTCTGTCAAGAATTATCACCAGCCTACTAAAGGGAGTTGTCTGCTCCTGTGGAGGCTGGAGGCAGACCAGGGTCATTCGGGCACTCAGGTTAAGCTGCATATAAGGCTTTCCCCCCCCCCTTTTTTTTTTTTCCTTTCTTTTTCTTTCCCTCTTTCTTTCTCTCTTTTTCTTTTATTTTCTTTAAATAAGTTTACAATTTAGCATTCTCATAAAGCAAAGACAGGTGTAAAAATACAAGGAGAAGAAATTTCCTCTTGTTTCCGTCCTTCCAGACAGGCCTCTGCATCACTTTAAGTGGTCATTAAAAGGACTGTGCTCCTGACTGCCTCTAGGGTACCATCCTACCAGGTGATTTGATCTACCAGCATTACCATCACAGGAGCACTGAGCTGACAGTTCAGTGAGGTGAACTGTTCTTACTCCTCTGTGACCTACTTTGAAGATTTTGAAATGCTAAATCCCAAAGCTACTGTGCTTTTGCTCAGTGCTGCAATTGTCTCAAATTAAACAATTAGTAACCTCTCACCACACAGATGCACCAAATTACCCTGCCACAGCAAAACAGAGCTCTCTGTGTTAAGCACTTTGCAGTAATAAGAAACTCTTTACTGAAATTGATGACAGATTTACATTTTCTGCAAGAATGGAAACAGCTCTGCTTCAGCCCATCACTCCACTGTGTATTGTGTTCCTTACCTCAGCATACCCTTCAAAGCTGATTTCCCTCAGCTTCAGATTAAAGCAAACCTTGCTTGATGTGGCAGATCACGTTTCCTTTACTGGCCTGGCAGCACTTACAAGTGTGACTTTTGGTAGACACAGATTAAGTTTAAGACATTACTTGCAGGTTAAATATCAAAATACTGGAAAGCAGGGATGTAATAGGAGGATAAGAACTGAAAAAAAGAAACAGCTGGGCATCCTAATTGGGATTTCAGCTACATACAGAATCATAAGCATGTATCAAGTGTGTGGCCAAAAGCATCGTTAAATGGATCTGGTTTTGTGTCCAGTTGTGTGCCTCTTAACGCACTTGCAGAAAAGCATTTTAAGACAAGGATTGTTTGTGAAGGGAAGCTCTCACAGCTGGCTGATGCAAAACATGACCTGCATTTCCTCCCCCTTTTTGAAGGGAGTTTATAATACCTTGTCTGATCCCCCTACTACATCTTTTTGAAGGTAACATTCTGTATCTGTTAATTTCCTTTCTCTGAAACTTTTTGCACCTGGATATCCACATATTATCTCTTTTACTTACATGATGTATAACAAAAGGTGCATGGCTCTCATCTGCCAATCATGCTTTGTCTTCTCTCTCTTCCTCCAAGTAACCCCCTGTGCTTGACAACCTCAGAGCTTTCCTCATTCCATTCTGCCACCTCATGACATCCCAAGGACTTTCTCCATCCCACTCCCTCACACACTTTACAGCCTCATGCATCTCTTTCATATACTACCTTTGATTTGCAGAACACCTTCCAAACCAATGACCCTGGAGACTGACTTCCAACAAGACTCACCTGATTCCAATGCCTTTGAAGGAAATAGTTGTCTTTGCTGTGAGCAATTATAATGCTACCTGCAAACACTGCAAAGGCCTACTGGCTGAGGGCATGCTCTGTTTTCTGTTTCACTAAATGTACTGAAAGACACCAAACTTCTGGAGCATGAGACATGGGAAAAGCAGTAAAACAAAATGAAAAATCCAGTAAAAAGCAAGAAACTCCCTCTTTAGTTACATGGTCAATGAGTAGAAGCACAGAAAGAAGTCAGTGAAATAGTGGATATCATCAGTTACTGAGAACAAGATCAGTGGTGTCACTTAGAAGCTACTTCAATTATATTTTGAGTGACCACATCTTGAATGCTGCATGCAGTTCTTCTCCTTGGCTCCTGAACCTCAAGTTGAGAGTTAAAAAAGACAGAGAGGAAAGGCAAAGAAATCATCAAGGAGACAGAGCAGTTGACATATGAGGAACCAGTAAAAGCAGTGGAACTCTTCAAGCTGTGGCCAAAAAGGTCCAGGGTGAGTGCAGTACAGATTTACAGAACTGCAGAGGTAGTGAATAAGTTAAGTACTGCAGGGCAATGGTGCAACTATTGGAAAGGCAACAAACTATGAGGGTGAACAAAACTACTAGAGCAGCAGAAAGTTAAAAAAAGAGATTAAACAAATTACTGGATTTTAAAATTAGTCAAAAATAATAGAATGTAACATCTCTCATACTACAGTTCTGCTTTCTGGAAGGCTACAAGGGGAAGGGACTACAGAATTAGCCAGGCTTGTTTAGGTAACGCTCAGCAGCATCTCCCAGTGCCACTGTTGAGGGGAGACTACTGGGCCAGGCAGACCATTGCTCTGGTGCACAAGGGCATTTCTCATGTTTTCATGATGTTCCACTTGCTGAATACATCATAAATGATAGGTGGCTTCTAACTGGAAGTAAAACACATCCAAGAATATGGGCTAAAGGAGAAATTAAAAAAAGAAACACTGATCTGTAATGAATTTTCTAGAACAGTGCTTAATCAAATTATCGGGGGGGGGGGAGCTGCACATAATTTTGTAATGTAAGACCTCAGTGGTTCTCCTGCTGGACATGAATTCATCTCCCATTACTCCTAAATCAAAGAAAGAAACATTTTATACCAGTCCTTCAAGTTACTAGTTCACAGGTAATTTACTTGTATTACACACGAGGAATACCACTAGAAAATAAATGAAAACAAAGTTGCAGCTGTGAGATTCTTCTAAAAGGAAGTTGTCATAGAATTGTTTTGGTTGGAAAAAACCTTTAAGGTCACTGAGTCCCACCATCAACCTGAGACCACCCCAGCCATGAAACCATAAGCCAGATATAGATTACAGGTCTGGTTTTAATAACTTGCATCTAGTACTGCAGCTGAGAAACATCTTGTTCTGCAAGCAAAAGAAATTCTACACATTTGTTAAATCCTACAAACATCAGCAAAATAAGTTCCCTTAATACAAACGTTAGTGCAAGAGTGGCCTTAGCCCTTTATCAGCAGATTTTGTTGTTCTCTCTAGCTATTCTTCATTTGAGTAAACTTAGTTACACTTTTTTGATCTTCTCTCAAAGTCCTGGATTCTCACACTGAAGTCTTTCTACAGTAGCCTGTTTCTGACTCACCCCCATATATCATTCCACTTTAATACCCCAGGATTGTTGAAAAAAGTGGAAACAATGATGGGGAGCTGAAGAGATAAAGAAATTAATATAAGGTATATGAAAAACTTCAGTTCTCACTAAGGTGGCAACAGAGCTGAGTGTTACAGGAAAATGTATCAAGACCCATTCCTGACAGCAAATGCACTCGTGGAGAATTTATTCAGTGCTGGACTCACAGGAAATCACGGCCTCTTTGACAATGTGTGGAAAATAGAGAGGTAGCTGAAATCACAAGATTATTAAGTATCATTTATGCTGCTTTGTATTTGGAAGAGCATTGTTAAGCTCAACCAAATGTTTATAAAGCATGACTTCAGTAGCTCTCCAGATAAAAAGGCTCCAAAATGGTGTCTCTATTTCTATTATTTTCAAAAGACCTCAGTAGTTGCAAGACAACATCCAGAAAGACAGACTTGCTGGGAGGCACGCCGTGGAAAGTGCCCCTCAAAACAACCCAGAAAGCAAGCTCACTCTTCCTGTGTCTCACTTTTACTACAGCAAGCACCTCTGGCTGGCATGAGCACGCCCAGACAAGGCCACACAACAATCACAGCAACTATGAGCAGAAATCACACAGGCCAGGTAGGTGAATGCTCAGAGGTCTTCTGCAAGTGAAGCAAAACCAATGTCAGAAGAGGCGACGTGGTTCCTTGTGGTAGGGTTAGGCTATGCCTTTGAAGTTTTTTTCACAGATCTTGAGCAGAAAAGTAGTAAAATGTAAATAAATCACTATTGGGTGTAAAAAGTAAAATAAAGATAATTCTAAACGATACCATAAGATAGGGAACTTAAACCAAAACAATTCCTCTTCTCTTCTTGCTTCTTTGCTCTGGAGAGATGCTAACTTGCTTCTGCTTGACCTTGGCTGCATTGTTTTGGTTAAGTCTGACAGCAACTTTCTCTGCTCCTTTCTCCCTTCTTTTCGTACAGGGTTGTTAAGCAGAAAAAGAGAACCTAATAGCTTCCCCTGGGCTTTGACCAGGGGGGTCCTTGTGCTGTTTGCTAACTGTAAATATCTGTAAACATTGTAAATACTGTATATTTTGTACACGTTCATTGAATTCCACCACATTCCTACTCACTCTACTAAATCGAAGAGCTTCTTGGGTTCAGCTGGGGGTGGGTAGATGACCTCGTCTATGCACTTCCGGATGCAGTTTGCATAGGCGGTGGAGATGTGAATGAAGGCCTCAAGGTTCTGCATCTGCCGCGCCAGCTCCAGGAGCCGCTGTGTGCCCATGGCGTTCAGCTGCAGGGCATGCCTGAAGAGAACAGGGGGAAAGAAACAAAATGCATGTCACTGGGAAGAATACTTTGGTGCTGAGCATGATCCAAACCCCACACAGTGAAATGGCAAGTAAGGGAAGAAGAGGGGTGACAGCAGAGCAGGGACCTTCATTGGGATGCAAGGGCTAAGCCCAGCTTTTCAGAGCAGTGCTGTTGGATTCGCTGTTCTGGCCTCAGAACGTCTCTCCGATATTTTTAATTCATCCCGAGGATCAGCGGTAACGTTGAGCTAACATCTCTAAATCTAAAGTATTTTCCACCTTGTCCTAGAACAAACACTTCCAATACATGTAGCCACTGAGGCATTATGGTTCCTACAGTACCCACTCAGCTTTCTCCTCAAGGGACCACTGCTAAACCAGATAAAGACACAGTTTCAGTAAACTGCAAAGGGTCCTTGGGCCCAGAAAAACAGGCTTATACTGAAAGAAGACACAATTAGAAATAACAGCTTGAATTCCCAAGGAATGCAAAGGAGTCCTGGTGAGCAAGGCTGATCCTGAAGCACCTAGCATAGCTAGAAGTTGTCCAAGAGATTATCTACAATGGATCTCAGTGAACAGATGGTCACATTCGTCGTGTATGTTGAACTGGAAGAAAGACACTTTTCTGCCCACAATGGAAAAGGCTAAGGAGCAGGTAATCTGTTCACCCCAGAAGTAGAAGCTTCAACAACACATACAAGATTAACACAGTGTACGCTAAAGAAATGAATTACACTATCATCAAAGAGAAACTGTAAATAGTCAGATGAATGAAAAAAACAGAAGTTAAGAATGTCTGGATCACAGTGTCTAAACCCAAAAGGGTTCTTTTAGCATGCTGCTGTAAAAGAAGAGCATTTCCTACATATTTCTCTTCCTCCTGCCCTTCCAGCACGATGGATGATTCTACTTTTGCTACCCTTCATATGAAAGTTAGTCTTCTATTTGATTGTAATCCTTCGGAGAGTGGATGAACAGAACTGTGCTCAGAATACAGGCCCAGCGTTCACAGTTCCTTCAGCCTTCTAGGGAATATCACCAAAACCCGGTGGTTTGTTACTCTGTTTTCTCTGTTTGTACTAAAACGGCATCTACTAAGATTTCAATATAACACAATTTCTCAGATTTCTGCCCACAGGAATTCTGTCTGCAGAACTCCCTAAATGTTCTGCATGTTGATACCAGTAATTCATTCTGCTGCTGCTTTCCTAGTATCTCAAAAGCTGCATCTCCCTTACCTATCGACTCTACATATTCTGTTGCATTCTGGAATTCTGACGTGTTTTAGTGTTTTTCAAAACGCTCTGAAGATCCAGAGTATCCCTTTTGGTCTGTTGATGGTTACAATTTGCATAGAAGCATTTATGCATCTCATCTTGGTTTAGTGGCTTATTTCTGCTGTTCTTTCTTAATGGAAAGCCTGCCTGGAGAGGCACTCCCAAGGGAGCTCCTTGAGAAACTGCACAATTATTATCACCAGTTAATTACAACAAGTGGTGGGTATTTTAAAGCTTGTGATAGACTGTTTTCCTAAACAACATTACATTTCTCTCTTCAGTTACTCAGTGACAAAGAAAGGCCATTAACACTAACTTCAGAGACAGACACAACATGGTTTCACTCCAAGCTGTCTTCAGCTAGTTCTTCCAAAACATGTCCCTCTTGACCTAAACCACGTTTTTCCCTTCCCCAAATTTAGGTCACACTTAACTATTATTTTACAACCAAAGCTTGTAGTAGGTCCTTCTGTTCCCATGGAAATCTGCCAAGATACTTCACTTTTGACGTGCACACATGCACATGACATTTTCAGAGCATTTACACTGCACATTCAGCACAGAACCACATGTAGCGTGAAAACGTTAAGTGGAGCATTATTACCACAGCCAGACAAGAGATGCACTGAATGGTGTGTTATGGGCTGTTGTGCATTCTGAATCATGCTTGGGCACATACAGAAAGCAGAAAGCAGGACATACTTCAAGGGTTCATCAAAGCGAACTGTTGCTGCACAGTGGAAGACAATATTGACCCGGGTCAGAAGCTCCTCCTCATCTTCAGCACTGATGGCCAGCTTGGGCTGAGTGAGTTCAGCATTAATAGGCTTAATCTTCTCATGGAAATTAGGGCAGTCTTCTCGGACCCTGTCAAAGACCTTGAAGCACAAACAGAGAGAGATCAGGTACAGAATTAGGCTACTGAGATCACTTTGAATAGAAGCCAGTCTGATTATGTCAGTCAATGAAAATGGCACAAAAGAGAATGCCTGGTTCTTTCAACGGGAGGACACAGGTGAGATGATGGAATAGTTCATTCACTTGTTTTGTCCCACAGGAAAATTTCACAGAGGAAGCAGAACAAAAATATAGGAGTTAGTGCATTGTCCTGAAGTGACAAATGAATCTCCTGTGTACCTTATTTCACTGGACAGCCACTGACATTCCTTTATCTCCATATCTCATGCAATCACTTGTTATTTGACCTCAGAGACTGCCTGTAAGGAGCTAAAAAGGAGAATAGAGTATAGAGTGGGAAAGCCTGTGAAGCATTAGACTTAGCAATTTTCTTGATGGTTCTACAAAGGACTTGAGAGGAAAGGGAACTGGACACATTCTGCTTCCTCCTCTTCATTTGCTGCTCCTTCCCTACTGTTACTCTTTGCTCATGCTAGATGACTCTTGTGGGGACCTGCCTTTGGGGTGGAAAGGTGAGGAATCTCAATAACCCATACTGCTTTAAGCTCTTGACTGCAATTTTGCTTGACAAGTGTGCAGCTAGCTGGCCTCTCCAGCTGTCTTCCAGCCCTATCAGCATGATCCACACCTCTTTCCAATACACAGTTTCTGCTCAGCCTTCTGCAGAATGACAAGACTGTACATCTGTCCTCTGTAAAGAGGACATTTTCATATATTGTTCTGTCTGAAGACTTGTCCAAAGTCAGCATCTGGTACCCTGTTCTGCCTGCGATTGCAACAACTGTGCACAAACCTTCTGAAGAAAGAAGGAAATCGATGCTGCCATCACCTGAAAAGTGCCTAAGTGAAAACAGCAGTTTCCTCAGTTCCCATTTTTGCTCGGCAAGTAGCTCAGAGTTGCTGACATAGCAGGTGTGGATGCAGTTCTGCTTGCTGTGGGTTCTGCCTGCAGAGCTTTCATTTGGTACATCTCACAGGCAAAGAAGATAAAGCCTGGATTTCAAAACACTATGTGAGTTTGCTGGAGCATTAAAAAACATCATCTTAAGTTTCAGAAGCAGCTAAGGGCTTTGTATTGCTGGCCAGCACTATAGTGTTTGAGCAACTTTACCCACAATAGTAGCAACAGTTAAATCCAAAAAGCTCCCCCCTTTTGGGGTAGAGACCAAAAGAAGAAGGGTAGAAAGTACAAATATAATCTAGAGGCTGTGGGATCTGCAGAGGTATAATCTCAAAGGACAACCGCACTTCAAAGGTAACCAGATTACCAACAGGAATCACTAAGGACTGGGAAAGACTGCTGGGGGATGCTGGGGTCCACTATCTTTGGAGGCATTTACGAATTGTCTAGATAAGCACTGCCAGGAAGGGCAGGGTTAGGGTTAGGGCTGAAATTGTCCTGGAGCTGGAGGACAGGCCAGCTGGTTTCTCAGCAGCAATATTTTTCTTGGGTGTTTCCTCTGTTCTGTAGCTTACTCACTGGAAACACCAAGTTTTTCAAATCTCTTTAGGATCATGATTTCCTAGAGATTGCTCTGTCTTTGATTTGCCCAGTGTTGATGTAAGAGTGGAAATCATGTGACATTAAACATACTGAAAGAAAAGTTGTATGAAAGATTAAATCAATGCTAACAGCAGTTTTTTATTGTTTAACTAAGGGATTACCATCTTTCTGCTTATCTGACAACCAAAACTAGAAAAACCTCAAAGTTCTAAGGGATGAAGAAGTGGTAAGAAAATTATTAGCCTTCCCCACTATGTAGCCACTGTACCTGACTACCTATATCTTCCTTTAACACTCAGCTGCACATCCTTCATGAACCTTAAAGGCGAGCACGTTACCATCAATGAGGGTATGATGTCAATTGCTCTCAGCTGCACCCCACTACAGAGGTGTATCAGCAGTGTCCTCTAGGTGAGAGAACAGACTTCTAGACAGAGAAAGCTAATCATGGACAAAGATGTTTGTGAGAAACAGGTGGACTCAATTTCTAATGACTTATGTTCAGAATCAGGTCCTAGCAGCACTGTAAAAATTAGCCTCCTAATAAGATTGGCTGTCCAAATATACATCATTTCATGAGAGACTCTACCCAACTATCTCAAGACACAAAATGTAAAGTTTCCTTTGTATTTGCTTCACTTTGGCATAAATAATACAGGGAAAGAATGAATCAGTCCTTTCTCCATTTCAGTCATGGCATATAAAAAGAAGAGTAGTATTTCTGTAGTGCCAACCTTTCTTTAACTTGGAAAGTTGTATTTTGCCAACACACCATCTCCTCCTGACACTTCCTACTGCAGATAATATCCCCTTCAGTTTCCATGCCTACTACTAGGCATTGCCTACTACCACCTGCCAGTCAACAGCTTTAGTTTTTCTCTTCTGTCTTGGTTTGAGTGGACAGAAAGGTATTTTACCCCCCAAAGGTGTAAAATAAAAACACTCACACAGAATTGGAGGTCAAATAGGATTCACTGCATTTCTCTGAGGGATTGAAGGCAATTTCTAAATGCAAGCTCACAAATCAGCATACTGCTTTGGAAACCTTCTGGATCACAAGAACATTCAGTTCATCGTCACCATGAAATCAGAAAACAGGATCAGCTGCTTAATCAAAGTCTGCTGTCTCTTTTGTCAACTCTGAAGATTTCAGACTTGTCAGTGTTTTACGGGAAATTTGGACAGAACAGATGCAGCTTATTTGATACGGTCTATAGTTCAAGGAGCGATGCTTAATCTGCAGGTAAACAGTAACTGCCTCTTTAAGTTCTGATCAATTCATCCAGAGATTATATAATAAATCCCCAGTAAGGACCTGAGGCCTAAGGACTGTTCCTTCTTTTCTTTTTAGAGGCCATCTGCCAATACAGAATACACTGAATGGACAGAAGTGGGCTGATGCGCTGTGCTGGGTGAAAACACTGGCCAAGTCACCAGCACTCCATAAGTGACATATGACATTGTCAGAAAATTATAGTGAAGAGAAAGGAAACATGTTTGATTTCAAGCTGGCTAATGCTAAACGGAATCAGTAATAATGCATCCTGACTTCAGTGTGGTTTAGAGCAATGTATCCCAGGGGCAACACGGTTGCCTTGACCAAAGCAGAGGAAATGAACCAAATGGCTGCTACTCTCATTTTGAACCTCAAACAGGATGCAGTTTCTGCACAGCCTGTGCTGCCCCTCACCAAAGGGGAGAAATGTGCTGAATTTTTCTCATTTTAGAATCAGGCACTCCCCATTTATAGTAATAATACTCTGTGATTCAAATTAACATTGTCAAGCACTTACTCTGAAACAGAACACCTAGAATTTCTCCTAGCAGTATTGCTGAGTGATAGGTATCTCTTTCCCTATTCCTATGCTCTTAAGCTTTGACCTCCCATCCCAAAGGGCATCTGTAACTCTGTGTTCTCTGTCTTGCCTTAAGTACTTCATAGTTCAGAAAGAGTTCTGCCCATCAATCTTTAACTGGAGGTTTTTTTCCGAACCACAGAGACAAAGAAACCTCAAAGAAAGGGCAAATTGCACATTTATGGAACAGCACAGCTAAAAAATAAAGAAGCCACTGAGCAATGCAAAATATCAAAGGCTTTGCTTCTTCCTCAGGACACATTTTCAGTGAAGCAAATACAAACTACTGAAAAATAGAGTGCAAGGAGGAGAGAAACCAGGTCTCCTGTTTGCTTGGTGAGTTACCTAACACTATTTCCTGTGTTCCTCCCTGCTGTGGAGGGTTCATCTTCCAAAGTGTTGAATAAACACATCCCAGCAATGCAAGCTGCAGTGGAGGTGGACTGCTGCTCTTCATCACATTAACATCAGTCTGTAACTCACTGTAGCTCCTTCAGTGATAGCACTCTAAGCTCTCCCTCCACCAGAACAAGGCCAAATGCTTTCTGACTGACCCAGGAAGCATCAAGTGTTTAAGGGTGGCCTAAAGAGCTAACTTTTTTTCCTCTTGTGGTGCAACACCAACAATCAATTCAGGCATCCAAGTCACACAATTTTCACCAGATGTTGCCAGCTGTTTGCCCCTTTTTTTTAAGACTAATAAAAAATTGTCTTCTGTAGTGCACAGTGGAGGGCAAGTATATTTAATAGGCACTGGGATTTCAGATTTCTTCCCTAGGAGGATTAACAAAAGATGGTAACTTAGATTACAGTATGCCCATTTCAAGGCACTACTGCATGAGAACATTTAAAAGGAAGACAAATCAGAGAATTACCACAAAGTGTATCTCATGTGTGAGGAACTAGTGAGAAGATTAAGGCTGAGAGTGCTCAATTAAGAAAAGAAGGAAAGCACTAAACCAAAAAGCTTCCATGCTTTCAGATGAAGAAATGGAAGGGATTGCTTAACATAATTTAGGAGAATATAAGCATGAACTGCCTTTATAAAGGAAATACACTTTCTTCTTAGCAAGACATAGGCCAAGGGGTAAAACACTGCAGCAGCAATTCCTTTAAAGAACAAGGTGTTCATTGGGTGGACAGCATGATTTTTAAAACAAGATGTTCGAAATCCCTCTTTTGGACAGAGTATTTGTGAATAAATGCTAGGGAACAGACTGTATCTAGATAAATAGCTCAACATCCTGGAGTACATCTCCATCCCTCTGTGATTTCAGTGACAGCATCATAAATGTATACAAGCAACCACCACAAATTTAAATGACTGAAGGCTCCAAAGTGATGAAAGTAGCTCTTTAAAAAGCACCTGATCCCCATAGTTCTATTCAGAGGAAAGGACTTGCCCTACTTGTGTTCTCCACAACAAAGCTTTGAAGGAAGGAAGGTACAGAGCTACTTTTATAATTACCATTGCAGTGAACTGGATGGAGAAGTAACTGGGCAGCTTCTTGAGGAGAAATATTGAGCCTGCAATGACTGTTTAGCCCAGTGCACTTCCTGCAGTACACATCAGCATTGCTCAGCCAAGAAATGCATGAGAATGTCGCTCAAGCAGCACTAATGGGGACAGACCCTTTTCTTTCTTTTGTGCACACTCTGCCTCCTCATAAAGTTGCTTTGGAGTATGGCTCTTCTCAAGGCCAATAAAGCATAATTCATCTAATCAGTTAGAAAGCAGGCGGCTTAGCACTCCTCATTACATGGAGACAAATGGCTCATGCTTCAACCTAGAACTATTGCTTTCCCCCGAGTAGAACTAATGTAGTGGAAATACAGTGCCCATCACCAATGTCTAGCAGACAAAACAGCTGATTATTTAAAGATCAAGACTACAGAAAGAAAGAGATGGCAGGCGGTAAATTTCAATATAGGTCAGCTAAGGCTAATACATACAACCAGCTACTTAGGATGTGGGTTTATGCGGCCAATTTCCTTGCAAACTGGCTGCTGACAAAGCCCGATGTTTTTTAACTAGAGTACTTGGGTAACATGCAAGTTAATCTGCAGTGGTAAAAGGAGCTACTTCAGAGCCAGGCATTGTAGGCAGAAGCACTAGGGGCCTGACAGGCACAGAAAAGCTTTCTGTGGTCTCCAGTACCATCCTGTAAGTGGGTGGACAACCCACAGACAGAATATGGAGCTTTTTTACATTCATCGCAGATGTTCCCTGTGCCCCTGCGTGGTACTCAGATATCACTATAAGCATTTGATGGTATGCTTGACATTTAAAACAGAGGAAGAAGTTGAACACAGGGAAAGAGAACAGCAACACTTGGAGCCTATCCAGGCAGGTTTTGAATGACTCCAGAGATGGAGTCTTCACCACCTCTCTGGGCAGCCTGTTCCAGTGATCTAAAGTAAAGAAGTTCTTCCTCATGGTTAGATGGAACTGTGTTCAAGTCTGTTCCTATTACCTCTTGTCCTGCTACTGGGCACCACTGCAGTAAGGTTGGACCCAGCCTTCTGAAAACCACCCTTTGTGACCGGTTTAGGCTGTGCCTTTAAGAAAGAGACACTTTCTAAACACTCTGGGCGAATATTTTGGTATATGAATGAAAACAATGATATGCTAATCCAATTTCATTGGTGGAACCCGGCTGTAGATTTTTGTTTAGTCTTTCAGTCGGGGGAGTCAGTCAGTAGTCGTCTTCTTCTTCCCCCTGTGCTGTGAGCTGGCTCATTCCTCTCTACGATTTTTGCTAACCAGATAAGAAAACTAACTTTGCATTCGCTTTGAGCTTTAACAAAGTTTTCCCCTTTTAATTACCTTCCTTTCTCTCTCTCTAACCCTTTTGGGAAAAAGGGGAGGTAGGGAGGGTGAAGGGAGGGGCAGGCCAAACCCCCCTGGTGGCAGGGGGGGGTTGGGGAAAGGTTTCCTGTATTACATACATTCCTGTATACTTCTGTATATATTGTAAATATTGTATATTTTTGTACATATTCATTGCATTCCATATCTGCTTGTAAAACACAGCTTTCATCTGCTTCTCCGGCTGAGTTAGCTGTGGAATTCTTCTGTGTGTGGGGGAACCTTCCTACTCCACCACACCCTTATTTATAAGCATTGATAAAATCCCCTCTCAGTCTTCTCTAGCCTAAAAATTACCAAATCCCTCAGGTTTTTGTTCTTAGTCATCTTTGAAGCCCTTTGCTGTATCCTCTCAAGCAGTTTCTTTCTTGAACTGGGGAGCCCAGAACTGGACACAGAGGAGGCCTTAGAGGGTAGAGTGGAAGAGAACCTCCCGCTCAACCAGCTTGCCAAACTCTTCTTGATGTCTGGGACTTTCCCAGTGCCTGCTCACAGCATCAGTGGTGACAGTGATGTCATTGCCATCAGGGGGAGGGAGCTTGATATTGGATTTGTATATAGAATAGAATAGAATAGAATAGAATAGAATAGAATAGAATAGAATAGAATAGAATAAATAGAATAGAATAAACCAGGTTGGAAGAGACCTTTGAGATCATCATGTCCAACCCATCATCCAATACCATCTAATCAACTAAACCATGGCACCAAGCACCCCATCAAGTAGCTCCCTCAGCCTCTCCTCACAGGGCTTGTGTTCCAAACTCCTCACCAACGCCCTCATCCAGATCATCAATAAAGATATTGAACAGCATGGGGCCCAGCACCAATCCCTGGATGTGGCACCATTCACCACCATTCACCGGGCTCGGCTCTCCAGCCAGTTCCTAACCCAACACAGAGTGCTCCTGTCCAAGACAAGAGCTGCCAGCTTGGCCAGGAGTTTGCTGTGGGGGATGGTGTCAAAGGCCTTGCTGAAGTCCAGGTAGACTACATCCACAGGCCTCCCCACATCCACCAGATGGGTAACCTGATCATAGAAGGACATCAGGTTGGTCAGGCAGGATCTGCCCTTCCTGAATCCATGCTGGCTGGTCCTGATCCCTTGGCCAACCTGTAAGTGCTGTGTGATCGCACTCAAGATGACCTGTTCCATAATCTTGCCTGGCACTGAGGTCAGGCTGACAGGCCTGTAATTCCCTGGCTTGTCCAACTGGCCCTTCTTGTGGATGGCCACCATGCTGGCCAGCTTCCAGTCATCTGGGACCTCTCCAGTGTGCCAGGAGTGTTGAAAAATGATGGAGAGTGGCTTGGTCAGCTCATCTGCCACTCTCTCAGCACCCTAGGATGGATCCCATCTGGTCCCATGGACTTGTGGGGATCCAAACAGCTAAGGAGATCTCTAACTACCCCCTCCTGAATCACAGGAGAACTATACTGCTCCCTGACTCCATCTGCCAGCTCAGGAGGCCACTTGTCTGGAAGACATTCTGTCCTGATATTAAAATTTGAGGCAAAGAAGGTGTTAAGTACCTCTGCCTTTTCCTCATCTTTTGTTACCATGTTTCCATCTGTGTCCACCAAGGAGTGGAGGTTGTCCTTGACCCTCCTCTTGCTTTTAATATATTTACAGAAGGACTTTTTGCTGTCCTTCACAGCAGTGGCCAGTCTAAGCTCTAAATGGGCTTTTGCCTCTCTTTTTTTTTCCTACATGACCTAGCAACATCCTTAAGCATTCCATGGGTTACCTCACCTTTCTTCCAAAGATGGTACACCCTCTTTTTTCCCCTTAATTCCTTTAGAAGTTCATTGCCCATCCAGGCTGGCCGTCTGCCCCGGCGGCTCATCTTCCGGCACACTGGCACAGCCTGTTCCTGTGCCTTCAAGAGTTCTTTCCTGAAGTAGCTCCAGCCCTCCTGGACCCCTTTGTTTTTAAGGGCTGTTTCCCAAGGTACCTTCTGAGTTAGTTCCTTGAGTAACCTGAAGTCTGCTCTCCAGAAGTCCAAAGTGGAGGTTTTGTTGGTGCCCCTCTTAGCTTGACTGCGTGTTGAACACAATTATTTCATGGTTGCTGGACCCCAGACAGCCTCCAACCACCACATCTCCCACTGGCCCTTCTGTTTGTACAAAGAAGGTCAAGCAGAGCCTTACCCCTGGTAGGCTCACTCAGCACCTGGGATAAGAAGCTATCCTCCATACACTCTAAGAACCTCCTAGGCTGCCCTCTCTCTGCTGTGTTAAGTTCCAAGCAGATATCAGGCAGGTTAAAATCGCCCATGAGAACAAGGCCTGGCAATCTTGAGACAGCCTTTAGCTCCCTATAGAATGATTCATCAACTTCTTCATCCTGGTTGGGTGGTCTATAACAGACTCCAACCAGGATGTCTGCCCTGTTAGTCTTCCCTCTAATTTTCACCCACAGGCACTCAACCCAATCACCCCTGATCTCAAGTTCTATGGCATCTAGAGCCTCCCTGATGTTACAGGGCCACCCCTCCACCCCTTCTCCCTCACCTGTCTCTCCTGAAGGGCCTGTAGCCATCAATTACAGTGCTCCAGTCATGTGAGTCGTCCCACCACGTTTCTGTGATGGCAACTACATCAAATTTCCTGCTGCAACAAGGCTACCAGTTCCTCTTGTTTGTTGCCCATGCTTCGTGCATTAGTGTACATGCACTTCAGCTGGGGTGCTGGTTTCACCCCCTGACTCCAGCTTACCACCCTGAGACTCCTGTCTGGGGGGACTGGTTTCCACCCCTTCCCCCTTTGAATCTAGTTTAAAGCCCTGTCAATGAGACCTGCCAACTCCCTTCCTAGAATCTTTTTCCCTTTGGGGAATAGGCCATTTTCATGTGCTATGATCTTTCTCCTCCTCCAGGACAGATATACTCCATCTGTTGCTAGCAGACCTGGTGCCATAGAAAGTTCCCCAACATCAAAAAACCCAACATTCTTTTGGTAGCACCAGCCTCTAAGCCACTTGTTAATTACAGCTGCTGACCTATTCCTTATTGTATTCCCTCCTGCAACTAAGGGTATTGATGAAAAAATTATCTGTACCCCTGACTCTCAACCAGTTCTCCCAGGGCCTTGAAGTCATTTTTGATACCCCTGGGAGCTCTGGTTGCAACATCATCATTCCCTAACTATTAAGGGATAGTAATCAGAGGGCTGCATCAGACTAGGCAGCCTTCTGGCAGCATCCCTGACCTGGGCTCCAGAGAAGCAGCAAGCTTCCCTGTGAGAAGGATCTGGCCAACATATGGGGCCCTCTGTTCCCCTCAGGAGGGAATCACCAATAACAATTACCCTCCTCTTTTTTTTTGAGGGAACAAGTCCTGAATCTGGGGAAGGCTGTTTTACCTTAGGCTGTTCTGCCTTAGGCAACACCTCAGATGGTATGTCTTCTGGCATCAGAATCACCTCACCCCCAACTTCCAGTGCCCCATACTTGTTTTCCAAGGGCAGTGGGGAAGGTGAGAGGAGGTGAGGGGGTTTTACTTTTTGTCTCCTCAGAGTGACCAGTGTCCATTCCCCGCTGCTGTTTGGGTAACCAGCCTCTGCTAGGGAGCATGCAGAGCCTGTTTACTCAAGTTCAACTCTTTTACATTCCCTTACAGTTCTAAGTCTAACAACCTCCTCCTTCAGTTCAGCCACTAGGTTAAGCAGATAGTCGATCTGCTCACACCTAATGCAGCACACCACCATTTCAAGTGCTAGGCTCCAGCACTCTCTGCAGCCAGATACCTTGACACCTACCTGCTTATGTTTGACCCCAGTCTGGGTCGACACTGCTCTTTTGAAGGCAGCTTTGCTGCAAGTTGCAACCATCCCTATCCCTGGCCACGTGACCTACTGGGAAAAGCAGTAAAACTGCGCGGCGTCGCGTGCGGCTGGCTGCAGCCGAGCGAGCAGATTGGCTTCCCAGCCGAAGGCCAGCCCCCAGTGTGGTTGAAATTTGCCGTGGCTGACATCACGATCACGAGCAGGCAGGCACGTGAGAAGGCAGCTATGCCGGACCTCACTGTCTGCTCGGAGGTCGCCGGGGTGCTCCTGTAGCCTGAAAAGGAACGTAGAATGAAGTGCCTTCTGAGGCTGTTGGACCCAGGTCAGCTTTCTAGCAGAATATATTTGCATATGTTTAATTTTATTGTTATTTTCATTAAAGCTGGTTTAGTTTTCTTATCCAGCTCTTAAATCTCTCTCCCATATTACATTTTTCTCCCCTTTTTGGGAAGTATCTGCCCCTCATTTAGTGGCTGGCTGACCCCTAACCCTTGACACTATCATAAACTGATTTTCTACAGTGTCACTATTCCAAGCAAGCAAAGAAGTAGAGAGTTACAAGTAATCCTTGATTTCCATCCAAGGAGCTTATGAATTTAAAACTTCTTTAAGAAGATAGAACCATCTGTCCAAACAGTGTCCAGCTAGTTACTGCACAGTGTGGCTCTGCAAGGACTGCTCTTACCAGTGTCCAGCTGTAATTAATATTCATTCAGCATGTTCAGTTCTCAGAAAAATCTATGGAAACCCTTCAGAAACAGTGGCAGAAGCCTGGGTGTCATCAAGCAGGAGGCACAGTCTTGTTTCAAAATAAAGATACCTGTTGTTCAGAGGGCCACATCACGTCAGATTGTGATAGTAACACTTCTCCCAGGAGCAGATGTCATTTAGTTCCTGGTGCAAAGATCAGAGAGTTGCTGTAGATGGCTCAGTTACACCACAACAAGATTTTCTGCCTACCCTTCCATTGCAGTTGTACCTGACTAGAATGCTTTGACAGGGCTGATGGTAAGAGTCAAGCCAGATGACGCTTCATGCATCCTGAAAGACTTGTCTTCTTTAAGGTGGTAAAAGAATGATTTTTGTTTGCAGCTAGATAGGAGTTTATCTTGCTACTTCTTTTCTTTTTTTCTTTTTTTTTTTCCCTTCCCCCCCCAATTAACAGTAGAGAAATCCAGATATTTTAGTATGTAAGGAAACACACATGCATTTTAAAGAGGATCAGGAAAGCCAGATCAAGTGTCCCTAAGCCAAGCTCAGGTTTTAGCTCACCCTGACATCTGTCAGAGACTGCTGAAGGGAATCAACCAGCGCAAGCCCAACTTACCATCTCTGACACTCCTATTGCTTCAGCCAAAGGCCTTCTCATAGAATTATTAGGGTTGGAAGGGACCTCAATGATCATATAGTTCAATGTTCAAGCTTTCTTATTGGAGGATCAGTGACTGCAGGCATCTTTCACACTGACATGCAGTGCTCATCTCAGCCACAAAATATCTCAAATACTGTACAATTATTAACAGAAAAGTCTCTTTTCCCTGCAAGTATGCATGCTGCTTCCAATGGAAACCAAACATTCATATAGGCTGAAATGCAATCAATGTTTACTGCATGCTCTGTCCTTGGCTTGTAGATCTAGACTGCACCTATTAATTTAATGCTACCCAGTACATAAAAGGCAGAAAGGTGAGTACTTGAGCTAATTACACATGAGTGTAACAAATCACTTGTACATATATCACCAGAATAAGCAATGTTTCCAACTAGGTTGAACAGCAAAACGTTGTTTGTACACAAAAGTCTCTTCATCTGTCTGAGCAGGGATTACCATTAACGAGCCTGTGTCCTTGGCCCTAGTCCTGTGAGGATATAAACTACTTTAATGCTTTAATCTACTGGTGAAAAACCCTGGCTGAAGGAGTGAAGAATCAGCAAGCAGAATGTACCACAACCAACTACAGGTACTGAAATGAGCCTCTCATCCCACACAGTGCTTTCACAAAGAAGAAATACGCAATGCTCTGCAAATGCTACTTGCATGAGGAGACACGTCGTAACTACGTATTTAACGGAGGGAAGTACAACGCACCACTACATTCAGTTTCCACCTGTTCTGCCATATTGGCTAGAGGCAGCCCATCAATTCCCAGATTTGTCTGCATATGGTAAACAATCTGATTTCAGGATTAACTGGACACAGGTAGGGGAGTTTTGGGATGCAAAGTTTTCCAAAGTCACTTGCACCCAGACAACCAATACCATATAAAGTCAAGATTGCTTATAATTGTACTGAAGAAAACACCAAAATTGGGTATGGATGCAGCAGAAATGGGACCAACTAGAAAAAAAAAAAGTAATTGGGCATAGAGGAGGAGCTTGGATGGAGAATGAGGTGCAAGGATGGTGAAAAGACACATATGAAAATACAAAACTAGAAGCTAAGATGTAAAATCTGGTACACAATAAAGGAGAACAGGATTTCTGTGTCAGTAGGCGTGTGGACACCTACACATGGTGATGAAGCTGACCTTTCAATTCAAGTTCACAGCAATGCTGGAGGGACTCCTGTTGATAACCTACTCAGACCTGCACCGTGTGTCTGTCTGAATGAGTTTGGGGTGTAAGAATGGAAAAAGGAGGAACAGAATTATAGTGGGAAGGGAGATAGAATTGCAATTCCATAGCAGCTGGGTGTGATTCATAAGATTTAAGAATGATAATTAGTAGCTTTATATCTGTGTGTGTACTTTCAGATTAATTATCATCTAATTGCTTTATTAGTCTCTTAGCACTCTATTGCTTAATTTAAGTCTCTTCATTCAGTTATGTCTCAAGCCTGCAACCTGAAGGGGAGAGGCAGACTCAGAATAGCACACGAGTACAGCCTTTGGCTCAGCAGCCTGAAAGCCCAGCTCTATCCATTAATCAACAGGGGCAGCACCACCCCACTCAACTAGTCTCTGTTCTCCATCTTAAAGAGTTTCTGCAACTGCTTCACAAGGCCATTCCTGTCAACCTGAGGGAACCATGACAGCATGAGCAGATCTTCCTTACTGAACTCATAACTGTGATGGAGGGACTTCCACACTCTCTTGGTCCCCTGCTTTTCTTTGTGCTTTCTTTTTGCAGTACCTTTTTCTGGTCCTGCAGCATCACTCACTTTCCACCTCTCCAGGATTCCAAGAATCCTGAGCAGCTCTGTGGGAGTGCCCAAGCAGGAAAGTGAAAGTACTGCTGTGCTACAGCTATGGAAGCTGAGGTGGCACATGCCCTAATGATGAACTTGTGTCTTTTTTTGTCTTGGTTTATCCAGTAGAATGTTGGCTAATGGTTAAGTATCTCATGTATGGATTCCTCTAACTTCAGAGGTATGCTGTTTTCAGACCCATTTTTGCAGCAATAGTGTCTAACTCACTAGGTTAGTGGGGCTCTAAGGACAGAACAAGTGTGGAATTTTTGTTACATTGAACATTTTATGGCAGTTCATGCCCTTCAAATGAAAAGCAGTTTTGGCATCTTCTCTCCAGGGATAATAGCACAGTTATTATCTCCCCATCATTCACTCAATTCGTTACTTAGAGCATTGCAATTTTATCTACTTCACAGTGAGTAAAAACATACTAAACCAAGAATATCTTCTTCCCTTTTACACTAGGTGAGGTGACTGTTCAAAACATTGTGTTTCCTTCCCTCCCACATGCCTAAAAGCATCTCCTCACATTATATATCTGATCATCACTATCTGAACCAAGATAAAAAACAACTAATGCATAATGACACTGACAAAGCTGGTGCCATCTACATCTTATGAAGCATGGAGATCAGCAATGTGCCATTGTAGAAAATGAAGCTGAGGAGATAATCTCCAAGATTAAAGCCCATTTCTGAAGGGATGCTAATGAATGTCTGTGGCTGCAGCCACAGAAATGTGCATTTCTTTGCATGTTGCTCAAAGGATCTTGGCAGTTTAGATGTAATTGTACAAGGGCAGATGCCAGTGCTGAAACATTACTGCAGGATGTTTTGTGTGGGCAGCTCTGCAGGTTTATTTACTGGAAATTTATTTTTAAAGTGGACATTTTTACTGTAATGCCAAAGGGGAGCAGAATTAAGTTTCAGACTGCTTAGTACTGCTTCTCTTAAACCCAAGAAGTTCTAATAAACTATGCTTTGTCTTCAAAGCTTTGTCTAAACTATGCTTGTTGGACAGCTGGGTGAGAATTCCCCAGTAACTGTGGCCCACTCCATATTAAAAAGCTCCCTATAGATACAGACTACAAAATTACCTCCCCTGAGCCGTGCTGGGTTTGCAGGCCTATAGACCTACCATGGCACTTCAGTAAAAACAGTGATCAAGTAAATCCTGAAAAAGTGCTGCCAGATAAGAAGGGGCCACTTACTGAACCACTTTCAGTTTTCGCACTGGTAACACTGAGATGCTGTTTATCTACTTCCTAGCTGGTGGGATGCTGAAACATGCTGAAAACGAAACACCAACATATCAAATGGCTGGCAAGGACTCTTAAGAGACTACTCATGACTGAGCAAACAGCCCACAGTACTGCGTACTTCTTTAGTAGGAGAAAACCCTACTAAATGGGGAGAGACTTTAATCTACCCGGTCAACAACCTAGTGTCAGAAATTGTTCTGCATTGGTCATGACAGTCATTATCAACACTGATAAGTAAACCATAAGTATATTTTTATCAAAAACCTGTGGACTGAAATTAGCTTAAATGAAGAATGTGTCCGTTTTAACTGTACATATTATTAGTGGCTCTAGAGGATGGCGTTTTCTGAAATCTTTCTTTATGCAAACTGCCTCTTCCTCAGGGAAATGAAGAGAGGGGCACCCCTAGCGTGGTGTCTTTGCAGCTCCCATCACTCTGCAGCAGGACACATCTGAGACAGACATGGAGCACAGTCTCCTACTGCTTCAATTCCTCCAATGTTTGAAGATACACCTAACAGGGCAGCTGCCTGGTGAACAGACCTGTGCTGCTGCAGGTAAGGTAAATGCATCTGAATCTCTACCAATGTCTCCCAGGTATAGTTTACCACTCTCCTTTTTCTCTCAAGATCTTAGAAGGTACCATGTATGACAGACACACTTGACCCCTAGCTGCACATTGGTTGAGGCTGACTAAGGAGCAACTTATGCTCTGTGGTTAACCTGCAAGCTGGAGAATTCCTGGCTCAAGTGCAAGGAAATGAAGGTGCCTTGGAAAAATATTTTAAAGGTGGGTTTTGAAGCCCCAAAATGCAAAGATAACCAACAAACAAGATAGCATAGCTAAAATGAAGACATCTGTCTTGTCGATTGTACTGACTAGCAGCCAGGTAGTAAACATTAACATCAAAATAAACCCAATCTGAGCTCTCCCTGAACTGCAGCTAGACTGCAGGACAGGTGACTCTCCCTTGAGCAGAGACACTTTGCAAGGTTGGAGATTCCTTACCTTACACTAAGTATCTTCCTTTGATCAAGGCAGAGATATCCCTTACCTGCAATGGATCCTCAGTAAGTGACCAATAGCATGCTGAATAAATACTAATGCAACACTGCTAATCCACATAGCTACTCAATATTATTACAAACATTGCAGAGAAATCATCCAAGCCTAAGACTAAGATTTGTCCTAGCAACACTGAAGCTCTAAAAGGAGCTTAGAAAAAGGAGGCCACTCACAGAGTGATAGGACAAGGGGCAATGGTTTTAAACTGGAGCTGGGCAGATTTGCTTAGACATACAGAGAAAGTTCTTCACAGTGAGGGCAGTGGAATACTGGAACAGGTTGCCCAGGGATGTGGTGGAGGCTCCATTGCTGGAAACATTCAAGAACAAACTTGATGTGGCCCTAAGCAACCTGATCTAGTTAACACCCCTACTCACTGCAGGGGGTTTGTACAAGACTACTTCTGAGGGTCCCCTCTGACTCAATGCATTCTGTTCTCAGTTTGAACCTCGTGACTCAATGGGAGTGTCATCCTCACCCTTTGCAGCTCCAGATTCTGTGTCAATCATTCTGACTTGGTTCTAACTCCATTTTCCTTTGTATCTTTCTTCCATGTAGTAATTAATAAGGTGAATCTTTCCATCAAATTTATTGAACTGTGGTAAACCACTGCTAAACTTTCTTAAATTCCATCAAAATTATTGAACTCTGTCCAATTATTATTTTACCTCTATAAAACACATTGCTGCTTCTCTCTTCTGAGCAAGGTACACTCCAATCATTCGTGACACCATGTGAAAATTAGACTTAAGTTGGCTTTCATCAGAAATTCTCAATGGTTTCCTACACCACCTTCAAGGAGCTAGATATGAATCTGTAGAGGCAAAATTCCTGCTAGTGCAGAATTCTTGCTTTTATTTACCAGTTTTAACTGCTTGGTTTTCTGCCCTCCTGTGCTCAATGACAAATACATCAGCATTTTAAAAAGAAACAGCTTAGAAGATCTTTTACACAAGAGAGCTACTAGAGTGCTCTTTCTTTAACAGGGAGGAGGAGATGGTGGAGTTGCCATCATTGGGGGTGTTTAGGAGGAGACTTGATGGGGTGCTTGGTGCCATGGTTTAGTTGATTAGGTGGTGTTGGATGATGGGTTTGACGCGATGATCTTGAAGGCCTCTTCCAACCTGGTCTGGTCTATTCTATTCTATTCTATTCTATTCTATTCTATTCTATTCTATTCTATTCTATTCATACAACAGGCAGCATTGCTTTGCACTTCATTTTTGTGTTTATATTATGGTTATCTTTCATATTCCTATTCTTCATCAAATCAGCTGGTTATATTCATTCTTTTTTTGAGAGTTGGTCTTAGTCACTAGAGTCTGCTCACCAAGAACCATCTGTTCCCCAAGACTTCCCTCCCACACACCATGGCAGAATTACGCCTACAACGAGTTTCTTCTATTAGGAAAGAAATGGCTATAGGAAGCTAGGTGATGAGAGTCTCTGGGGAGACAACACAAGTACTCATGGCTCCATTCATTATCATGATTAAAGCATTTCTGTGCAATTCCCGCTACTCAAAGACTGACTCTGGAGACTAAGCAAACCTGTCTGCTCTCCCAGAGTCAGAATTTAATCCTAAACACAATGCTCTAAGACGTGGTGGTATCATCACAAGCAACAAATGGGAAAATCTGTCCAACTTCTTTTTGTCAGTCATCTGAGAAACAGCTAAGAGAGGAAACACTCTGTTTTGCCCTCCCCTTCAAGCCTAATGGCGGCAGTTCAATCACAGAGCCTGTGCCAGCGTTCATTCAGTGTAAATGGGAGTAGTTCCACTGGCATCACCTACTTTAGCTAATGACAAAGCTCTTATTTTTCCTATGTGAAAGCTCATCTTAGGGGTTCTCCTGCAGTAACATACTCACACTTAAGGAGGGCAGCTGGTCGAGAGGCTGACCTGAGGCTAACTTGAGATATAGATATAGATTTACCAGCTTCAGCTGGTAAATCTGTAGCTTCAGCTGGTAAATCTGTATCCAATCTATAGTGATTGCTGATTCCCACTCTCTTGCTACAATACCAGCCATGCAAGACATGTGCAAGATGTGGGGATGGGAAGGGAGTGAATGATATTGTGCCAGTTCCCTTTCCCCTTCCACAGTCTGAGCCCTGATTTCACTAAGTGAGTTTATGTGCAAGTTAGGGGTGAAGCTCTTTAAATTACTTCCTCTGCCTCTGACCTTTTCATGATCGTGTAAGAGTCACCTAATCATTCTGACTCGGACTCATTCAGCTACCTTAACTAAGTGCTTGCCTGGGAGAGTTTAATCAGATTAAACTGAAAGAGCTAATACATCTATTATGAAAGTATCACCTTGCATCACATCCATTACATCTGCCAAATAGTACCAATGAAGCGTGAGCCTTATCTTGGGGGCTTCATCCAACGTGCAAGATGCAGATGACAGACATGAAGATGGGCTGCAGCCTGGATTACGTGTTTATGCTTCACCAAACACTAGGATCAAGTGCACCCTGGGTAGCTCTCACCTTCACTTATACCATTCCCGCAGGAAGGCAAATTGCAATGAAGGAGTGAGTGAGTAAATACATGCCATGACTTCAACAGAAAACTGGGAAGGAGTAAGAAAACCAAGTTCTGTTTTCAGATCAAAGGGGATACTACTGAAGAAATAATTTCTCTTGCACTTTACCTACGCAGTATTTCCACCCAGTCCCCAGTATGATCTGCTGATCTAAATCCCTGGAGGCATACTGCTGGCCTTAGAGAAAAATCTAACCTCTTTAAACAAAACATTCAATTTTTCAGAACAGAAATGGCATTTCATGGCACTTCCTCTTTCCAGTGTTACACCTCAGGAGCCCAGGCATCTCAGCAGTGCAGGGACCTGCCTTTGGAGTCAAAATCCAGCCAGCCTTGCTGTTGGAACGAAAGTTAATGGGAAGAAGAGACAAGGAGCACTGAGTACATTAAATACAGTGTCTGTCAGAGGACAGGAGCACAAAGTGAGGTGTAGGCAGAGAAATTATCCAGAGGCACAAGAACTACCATGTGGGAGCAAATGTAAGGTGCATTTGTTCACAGCCCCTGTCTGACAACAACTGCAAGGGATGTTTCAATCAACCCCTAAGCAGCCTGATCAGGCTGCTGGGAACTCTTTCCATTTAGGTCTCATTGTAGTTTATAGGAGGAAGGGATTGATTTAGGTGTTTTAGTTACAACACTGTCTTTACATTTATATAGTCTCAGGCTGCACCAGGGGAGGTTTAGGCTGGGTGTTAGGAGGAAGTTCTATACAGAGAGAGTGATTGCACATTGGAATGGGCTGCCCAGGGAGGTGGTAGAGTCACCATCATTGGAGGTGTTCAGGAGGAGACTTGATGGGGTGCTTGGTGCCATGGTTTAGTTGGTTAGGTGGATTGAATTGGTTGATAGGTTGGACGTGATGATCTTGAAGGTCTCTTCCAACCTGGTCTATTCTATTCTATTCTATTCTATTCTATTCTATTCTATTCTATTCTATTCTATTCTATTCCATTCCATTCCATTCCATTCCATTCCATTCCATTCCATTCCATTCCATTCCAT
The DNA here is from genome assembly GCA_033816785.1 of Picus viridis. Lineage (NCBI taxonomy): Eukaryota > Metazoa > Chordata > Aves > Piciformes > Picidae > Picus > Picus viridis. The sequence continues at coordinate 12,651,009 of CM066567.1, forward strand.
TCCATTCCATTCCATTCCATTCCATTCTATTCCATTCCATTCTATTCCATTCCATTCTATTCCATTCCATTCTATTCCATTCCATTCTATTCCATTCCATTCTATTCCATTCCATTCTATTCCATTCCATTCATAACAGCAAAGCAAAAAGAGTAATAGAAAAATAAGCTTAACTTACACTGAATTGCATAGTAAATGTTCTTGTCCATCTCATTTAGAGACTGGATGGGGTGCTTGGTGCTGTGGTTTAGTTGATTAGATAGTGTTGGATGACAGGTTGGACTCAATCTCAAAGGTCTCTTCCAACCCGGTTAATTCTATTTCTATTTATATATATATAAAAACTATATATTAATATATATATATATCTTTAAAATATATTTTTATATATATATATAACTCAGAATACTATTTTTTTCCATCCCAAATGTTCAGTACAGCCTGAAGTCTCATTTTGTTGCCTCAACAACAGCATGCACAATTAATTTCAAAATCTAGTTACTCTTTAGTAATGTAGTCTTTCCTTCTTTAGCACTGAATGTCTCCTTTTCTGGACACTGTGTTTTTCTTATTTTGTTTTGTTTAATTTTAGCATAAATGTCTTTGGCCATACTGGCTTCATGTTCTGCTGATCCTCCTGATGCCAGGGGTTTGAATGTCTATTAGTACATGAGTGATCTGATCGCTTTCCTAGAGAGCATCTGCATTCCAAGGAACTCACTCTTTCCAGAGGCACACAGCCCACAGAAAACAAATTTAAAGAGAGCAATCTCAAAAGTTATGAAAGTGGCCAGGGAACGGCACCAATCAGATGTCCCCAAACCTTCCAGATTAGATTAGAGGCAGAAGGGACAGAAGGATAACTACAGGTCTCCAGGCATATCTTTTGAGTTGCAAATAGGGTTTTTTGGATAAAAATATTCCATTAATACCTAAGTATTACACATACATTCTTTGTAAAGAAGTGCCATATAATTTTTCATGGAGGAAACAGACACATAGGTGTGAAGCGGCTTACCCAAGGTCACACAACTAAGCAGTGGAAGAACTGGGAGGAGAACATAGCTATTTTAAAGCCCTGTAACAAGTCATACTCTTTCCTTAACCAAGAGTCTCTTTCCTGAGAGCTGCCATTTGAGTGCCAAAGTAACATTAAAATTATGACACTGACTCAAATTGAGGGTTAAAAAAAAAACAATGAAATCCAGCACACATTTTCAAGGTCTCTTCCAACCTTGGTAATTCTATTCTATTCTATTCTAATATTCAATCCTTGTACAGAAGTGTAAGAAATTGTATTTAATGGAGACAGGATGCATTGGAGTGAATACTAACAAACTTGGGTGACAGCCCTCTGAAAGAATCTCCTTGTAGGTGCCCTGTGCTTTCCCCTGTTCATTGTTTATCTGTCTGACTGTAGGGAGACCACAGGCCCCCAGGGAGAAGGAGAAGGAAGAAAGCACATGGGTGAGGAAGAGTGATGTCACCCCCAGAGAGTATCAGCCCTTAGGGAAAAATACAGAGATGCTGTTAAGTACAGAATGCCTCTGCTTCCCTCCAGGCAGGCTGGCAAAATCATTCTTTACAGTACCAAGCTTACAAACAAAGAGGGTAGGTAACAGCTTTGCTCCTTGAGCCTTTACTCTGCCCCCCATAAGCTGGTTTTGACACATTCTAATCAGGGACTAACATTTATCTGGAGGGAAATTGCCTAAGGGTGGCAATTCTAACATGTCCTGCACAGTTAACACAGTCAGGAAATGTGGAAATTGCTACTTGGTGATCCAGGGGTTTCATCTAAACACAAGGAAAATGGTGAAAAATGGCCTCAAGGGGACCCATCTGAGGGTCCAAGGAGTGACTGAGGCATATCCTGGCAATTAAAATACATACATGTGTAGCAACTAAGGTGGAAATGTAAAAGAATCTTCTCTGCAATCGACAAATCAACACAGAGGTAGCTGTGCCACCCTCATTTGCTGATGCAGGGGCGTAGTGGTATATGAAAAACATTTACAGGAACGATCTCAGATCTCAAAAGCACCTTTCAAGAGATTTTCTTATTGCCCATTTTGTGTAAATGGATGGATAACGTTCAGTTGGGTTAGGCTCAGTGTATGTCACAGCAGGGAACCAATGCCTCAGGATTGCTAGAGCTCATCACCTCATGTCCCCTTCAGCAGGAGGTTCATCCTTGCACTTTATTACAGACCTAAGCAAGGCTTCACCATTGGGCATCTGGCATCACAAATGCTTGCTCCCTCTTGCTTCAGTTACTCTGCCCTCCCAACTCTTATGAATCAAGGACATTTGCTAAAATATACAATAATACAATACAATACACCAGGTTGGAAGAGACCTTCAAGATCATCGCGTCCAACCCATCAAACAATCCAACCCACCCAACAACTAGACCATACAGCCAACCACCCCATCAAGTCTTCTCCTGAACACCTCCAGTGAAGGTGACTCCACCACCTCCACGGGTAGCCGATTCCAATGGGCAATCACTCTCTCCGTGTAGAACTTCTTCCTAACATCCAGCCTAAACCTGCCCTGGCGCAGCCTGAGACTGTGTCCTCTTGTTCTGGTGCTGGATGCCTGGGAGAAGAGGCCAACCTCTGCCTGGCTACAACCTCCCTTCAGGTAGTTGTAGAGAGCAATAAGGTCACCCCTCAGTCTCCTCTTCTCCAGGCTAAGCAACCCCAGCTCCCTCAGCCTTTCCTCATAGGGCTTGTGTTCCAAACCCCTCACCAGCTTTGTTGCCCTTCTCTGGACACGTTCCAGCAAGTCAACATCCTTCCTAAACTGAGGGGCCCAGAACTGGACACAGGACTCAAGGTGTGGCCTAACCAGTGCAGTGTCCAGGGGCACAATGACCTCCCTGCTCCTGCTGGCCACACTGTTCCTGATGCAAGCCAGGATGCCACTGGCCTTCCTGGCTGCCTGGGCACACTGCAGGCTCATGTTCAGCCTACAATCAACCAGCACCCCCAGGTCCCTCTCTGCCTGGCCACTCTCCAGCCACTCTGACCCCAGCCTGTAGCACTGCCTGGGGTTGTTGTGGCCAATGTGCAGAACCCGGCACTTGGATGTGTTAAATCTCATGCCATTGGACTCTGCCCATCTGTCCAGCCTGTCGAGGTCCCTCTGCAAAGCCTCTCTGCCCTCCAGCAAATCAACTGCTGCCCCCAGCTTGGTGTCATCTGCAAATTTACTGATGATGGACTCAATGCCCTCATCCAGATCATCAATAAAGATGTTGAAGAGCATGGGGCCCAGTACTGATCCCTGGGGCACACCACTAGTGACAGGCCGCCAGCTGGATGTGGTGCCATTCACCATTACTCTCTGGGCTCGGCCCTCCAGCCAGTTCCTAACCCAACGCAGTGTGCTCCTGTCCAAGCCACGGGCTGCCAGCTTGGCCAGGAGTTTGCTGTGGGGGACGGTGTCAAAGGCCTTGCTGAGGTCCAGGTAGACCACATCCACAGGCCTCCCCACATCCACCAGGCGGGTCACCTGATCATAGAAGGAGATCAGGTTGGTCAGGCAGGACCTGCCCCTCCTAAATCCATGCTGGCTAGGCCTGAGCCCCTGGTCATCCTGTAAGTGCTGTGTGATCGCACTCGAGATGACCCGTTCCATAATCTTGCCTGGCACTGAGGTCAGGCTGACAGGCCTATAATTCCCTGGCTCATCCAACCGGCCCTTCTTGTGGATGGGCACCACGTTAGCCAGCTTCCAGTCTTCTGGGACCTCTCCAGTGAGCCAGGACTGCTGAAAAATGATGGAAAGTGGCTTGGACAGCTCATCTGTCAGCAATCTCAGCACCCTAGGATGGATCCCATCCGGTCCCATGGCCTTGTGGGGGTCCAAGCGGCTCAGTAGATCTCTAACTTCCTCTTGGAGCAGTGGGAAACTATGCAGCTCTCTGGCTCCTTCTGCCAGCTCTGCAGGCCAGCTGTCTGGAAGACGTTCTGCCCTGCTAGTGAAGACTGAGGCAAAGAAGGTGTTAAGTACCTCTGCCTTTTCCTCATTCTTTGTTACAATGTTCCCCTCCATGTCAACCAAGGAGTGGAGGTTGTCCTTGCCCTTCTTCTTGCTACTGATGTATTTATAGAAGGACTTTTTGTTGTCCTTCACAGCAGAGGCCAGTCTAAGTTCTAAATGGGCTTTTGCCTCCCTAATTTTCTTCCTGCACAACCTAGCAACATCCCTAAACATTCTGTAGGTTGCCTCCCCTTTCTTCCAAAGATGATACACCCTCTTTTTTCCCTAAGTTCTATTAAAAGTTCATTGCCCATCCAGGCTGGCCGTCTGCCCCGGCGGCACATCTTCCGGCACACTGGCACAGCCTGTTCTTGCACCTTCAATAGTTCTTCCTTGAAGTAGGTCCAGCTCTCCTGGACCCCTTTGTTTTTAAGGGCTGATTCCCAAGGAACCTTCTGAATTAGTTCCTTGAGTAGCCTGAAGTCTGCCCTCCGGAAGTCCAGAGTGGAGGTCTTCTTGCTCCCCCTCTTGGCTTGGCTGCATACTGAAAACTCTATTATGTCGTGGTCACTGGTGCCTAAACACCCTCCGACCACCACATCACCCACCAGCCCTTCCCTGTTGGTGAAGAGGAGGTCAAGCATAGCCTTACCCCTGGTAGGCTCACGCAGCACCTGGGATAAGAAGCTGTCCTCCATGCACTCTAAGAACCTCCTAGACTGCCTCCTCTCTGCTGTGTTGAGATCCCAACAGATATCAGGCAGGTTGAAGTCACCCATGAGAATGAGGTCAGGTGATCTTGAGACAGCCTTTTGGAACCTCCCAAGGAAACCAACCACGTCTTCTACTTCGACAAATAACACACAAATGCATTTTTTGGGGGCAACTGATTCTGCCCGGCACAAAGGGCAATTTAGCAACACATACTTCTGTGCAAGAGTTGTGAATTTTACATATGTGCTTTCTCCTGTTGTCACTGGGGAAGTGATCACCTTTGAGCCAAAGGCAAATTACAACTTCACAGATACCTGGCCCCATTTACATGCACCTACATGAGGTTATTCACTGCTATTTGAACTACAAAATGGCACACACAGAGAGTTAATATTGTGTACAACTGGCTATTCAGTGAAATTGAAAATTTAGGAGGAGAGAATTCGTTTTTCAGCCTGGTTTCCTAGGAAACATTCTCAGCTACTATTGGTGGAGGTTACGGGTTGACTGCCAAGCCTATGACTTCCTTTGTTCCTGGTCCATCAGCTTGATTTCTTTTATCATCTGGTCTTTCCTACTGAAACACGTCCTAATACAGGGGGAAGGATTTCTTAATACATGCAAAATAATCCCTGTTGCCCAAACAGCCTCCCCAAAAGAGAGACACTCAAAAAGCAGTGGCAGAAACTAAAGCAAAATAAATTAAATAAGTGTATTTGAATAAATGTGATATCCAGATTTGTATAAATACAAGTCTAGGCAATGTTGATAAATATCTACTGGGGAGAAAAATGCAATTTTACTGTTTATCCCTAACAAGCAGATGGGATCCCACATTGCCATTTTCAGGAGCACAAACACATTCCAAAAACAAAAATGAAATAAGGAGGAGTTTAAGAATCTGTGTGCAGGTTTTTAACCAAATGTACCACTAGTGAGGTGAGATTTTGTAACCCTTTAGGACACCTGCAGTTTCCACAATTACAGCATTAGCAGATGATGATGACTGCAGAAAGATCAATCACCAATGCCATTGCTTTTTGAAGACAAGGGGCAATACACATTGGAGTACACCTCTAGGACAGAAAACAGTCCACAGCCCCACAGGCAGGCAAAGACCCAGGCTGGAGGCATTGCTGCCTTGGTCTGGTCCATTCTTGGCTGGTACACAGCAAAAGAGGGCAGCTGGATATTTTCACACATGCAGAAATGAAGTGTTACTCACGATGCTTCATGAAAGACATACTCAGAGATGTATCACTGCTGCTGTTTCTACTTTAGTCCTTAGTTGAGTTTCTGCTTGCTCTTTCTTTGTGCCTTGTCAATGAAGAATATGGGGAATTAGGGTAGTTCTCCTCTTCTTCCAAGGAGGAAGGGGGTTTGACTTCCTCTCTTCTTCCCAGGGCATTTGCGTGAGCCCAGAGTGCAGTATTTTTGCCACAAAAGCTATGTAGTGGCAGGAGATCAGTATGGCTCTTTGTAAGGACACTACTAAAAATATCCTCTGGAGACCAGAGAAAATGTCTAGGAGCCAGTGCCTCTCTGCCCAAGAAACACCTAGTCTTCCTCCTGAGACACATCAGTTATAAAATATGGACACCCAGGGGAGTGTTCTTTGGATTCTTTTAAACAACTATAATTAATCTTTCTCTGGACTGCAATATGTTCTTTTCCAGAAATGTCTTGCACTGCAATTGCTTCTGCTCATGCTTTCTCTACCCCTCTCCTACCCTTTCCTCCCATTTAAATTGCATACTAGCAAACACCTTCCTCTGCTTTCTGTAATACAATTCTACCTCCATTTGGTTAAAAATCCTCAAAATTTCTCTTCTTGGTCATGTACAATGTCTCCAGTGTCCTTCCACCCTATTTTCCAGGACACCAGCTCACAATCATGCAACCAGCAGCAGAGATAAAGGGCTGTCTTTTATATTAATAACCAGGTGATGAACTAGGCTTAATAGCTTCAAAATTGGAGCAAGACACGCTCTGCTTGTGTAAAAGCACAAACACCGAGGCTGCTATGAGCTGAACCTGACCTTGATCGCTTCAGAGCAACACAAACTGTGCCTTTTCCCTTGGCTATGAAAGTGTCCCTCAAACTTGTGATCTGTTTTTCCATCCCTTCCCTCCTACTATATATTATGCAGACTGAATTTCTTCCTTTGTGGTCTACACAGGAAAATTAGGAAATTAATTAATTAGGAAAAGAATAGGAGAAGGGGTAATTTTTTTTTTCCCATTTCTGCCAAAAGCTCATGCAGAAGTTTTCCTCTGAAGACATGGTGCTAGACACTGAAGGCAACAGAAATGATGGGTGCTTTCAGGAGGATGGCTGAAGAGGTGTGCAGGCCAGAGGTGCCAAGCAGGTGCCTGATGTCAGCACTTTGTTTCACAGGGTGCTGACAGAATCAGCACATCACTGTAACTCAGCAGAGAGCCTGCATCCAGAGGCAGTACTGAAGTAAAGCTGCTTGCAACCTGGATAAAGACCATTTCACGGTACCACTGCTCTCACCTTTTACCCTCCCGACCTGCATGGGCCCAGGACACTGGGGATGGACCTGTTCCACCCCTAGCACTTCCCTAGTGCCATCCAGCCAGGTCCCTGCCCAGCGGCAGCTCCTGCGGTACAGTGTTCTGAGGCTCCAACCACCCCGCCCTGCAGGCATTTTACTGCTTTTTATTGTTATTGCCGTTCCAGGGTACTCCTCCCTCAAAGCCCTTGTTACGCCTTTGTTTCATGGTAATAAACGTTATTTTATTACTCGGTAGCAGGTGTGTGAGGGTGCTGGGAAGGCACAGCACACACAAGCAGGAGGGCTGGGCTGCAGCGATCCTGTGTGGTTAGGCATTGCTCCCGAGGCTTAAAGGCACATGGGCTTGAGGCAGAAAAAGCACAGAAAAACATCCTACAGACAGGATGCAACGGAGATGTTGCTCAGAAACTGGCAGCTCCTAAAGCTTGAGTTACATATAAGGATTTTTATCTCTGTGGGCTTGTGGGCTGGCCTATCAAATTGACACAAGGTCACAGCAGCATAATTAAAAATGGAGGTCCTGATAAATTCTAACATTGCTCTAATTTTATTCTAGTGTGAACCCACTTAGATTGCTTGGGATAAAGGTGAAACTTTTCCAGTCATGTCATCCAAACAGGAACAACAGAACATCACAAGGGTTGACCTTCCTGTCCTGAACTAAACTAAGTGGAGAAATTACAATATCATTGAAAAAAATTAGTATACAATAAGAGCAGTATCATCATTTGATACTAACCAACACTGAAACTGCTAGAGAAATCAGAAGCTGTCATTTTGCTTAAAGCCTGCAGCAAAATCTGCATTACACAGGTTAATTTATTTTACGGACTTCAGCTCTCAGCATGACATGCTTTCTGTTCAGAGATGCGAGTGTATTTACAGTCTACCTCAGGAGATGGGAACAACTCCATAAACAAATTCTACTTCAGTTTGTTTATGGTTAACATTTTACAGCACATTAACATTAAATACACTCCTCATCAGTAAAACAATCTGAGGGCAACACCTTCTCTTTCAAGGCTCCAAGTAAAATGATAACCTTTGAAACAAGTAAGCTGCCTGATGTAAAAACTGAGAACTATCTCCATCAGGCAGTTTGACAACTGATCTATATCTTTATGACTACATCTTATTTTTTATATATATATACTGCCTAAATCACTCCCAGAAAGACAGAAGCAAAAGTGGAAAAGTTCTTCTAGGTCCCCAGGTGGGATTAGCTCAGAATATCAAGATACTGATGCAGTTCTGTGGATGAGTCTTCTTGACAGGACAAAAGCTGATACATACAGCATTACTCCCATTAGTATGCATGGGACAAATGGTTACTATACCTGTAGTGCACTTCAGATATGTATTAGACTTGGAGTTTTGTTGCTTTCCTTTCAATAAGGCAATAGATTTTTCAAGTTCTCTTTTTGCCCTTAAAACTGCCACAGGCTCTCAGCCTTAATGTTATGTCATTCTAGTAAATGATACAGCATCTTGCATGGTTAGATTGTAGGATCACTGTGCATGTGTTCTTAGAAAAAACAGCACTGTTTGTCACAGGCATAAATGAAGGAAAAACAGTGTTGGAATGGACCTCCTAAGATCATCCTCTGTCCCAGTGAGATACCAAACTGACACTGTTGAACGTGGGGCTCACTTTGCAGGTGCAGCTGAACAACACAAGTGTACTGAAGCTGTTTGATTTGTGAACATTACAATGCTAGCTGAAATCTTACTCAAATCTTACTCAATTCTGAAACATCAGTTTGGATGCTTGTACTCTGTAGTGAAATACACACAGAAGATAACAAGATTCATGGACTGTAACGAGCTGGAAAGGATACTCAAAGGTCATCTTGTTAAACTTCCAACTACACCAGGCTGCCCAGGGCCACATCAAGTGTGATCCTGAATGTCTCCACAGACAAGGCCTCAACCACATCCCTGGGCAGCCTGTTCCAGTATTTCACCACTCTCATATCTCAAAGAACTTCCTCCTGATGTCCAACCTAAATCTACCCTGCTTCAGTTTAAAACCACTGCCCCTTGTTCCATCACTTCAAGCACTTCTAACCAGTCCTTCCCCAGCCTTCCTATAGGTCCCCTTCAGATACTGAAATAGAGCTCTAAAGGTTGCCTCAGAGACTTCTTCTCCAGGCTGAACAGTCCCGACTCTTTCATAACAATTCACGTGGGTTAAGGAGACCAAAACCATACCAATTAAAATAGAAGCTAAAAGCAAAAGATTAAAAGGATAGTAAGAAGTAAGTTTCTAGCGTGCTCACCCAAGTACTAGAAAGAGAGGCACACAGAAAATGCTTTACCTGAGAGAGGAAGAAAAGGAGAGCAAATGGTGAATCCCATTTGGGAAAAAGGACAAGCTTTCAGGAGTAAGGGATGTGTATTGTGCTGAGAGGGGAAAAAAGACATACAAAGAGGTATGGAATAAAGGACTTTACTTCCTAAAGGTAGATGGTTTTTATGGTCAGCTGGTCTGGTTGTTCTGGACATGCTCTGATTGGGTACTCTTTAATCAGTATCCATGTCATGGTTTAGAGCAAGACAGATTGCTCTTTTACCACTTCCAAAAGGGGCAAAAGAAAACCACTCACACAAAAGATTGGATAGGATTGAAAAGTTTAAATGGAAATGCTGTTTACAACAACATACAAAATACACAAATTCCATAGTCTGAGTTTAACACAGAAGCTCATTAAGCCAAAGCTTCACACAAACCTTAAAACCAGGCTAATAAACCCAAGCTTTCATGCCCCTCCCTACCAAGCCGCTCTACCCTCCATACCACACCATTGTGACAGAGCACAAAATTCTGCCTGGCACCTCCAGACCTAATTGGCAACACTGCCAAGGTCGACACCAGGCCTCACTCCCCCATCAAGGAGATAAGAACCTGGGCACTCTTCCCAGGAGAGAGGGAGGGGGAAAAGGGAATAAAACTGATTTTTTCAGCCAGTTTTATAGGGATGTAGGTCTTATGGGAATGAAACACATCTTCTGGTCCACCTCCTGGACATTCTGGCCCCTCTGGAGGTCTGTAACTTTGTGATTCTTAAAGGCTCCCACAGCCTCAAACTGCCACAATCCATAAGACTAAGCCTGAGATGAGTTAGCATTGTCTTACAGAAGATGCCTGATACAGCTGTAAAATTTACAAGACTTTGTTTTGACAAGGGAATGCTGATGAACACTTCAGGTAATTCTCCTCCTCCTCCACTAAACATACTGCTTTACTCAACCCTCCAAAAATATGAAAGGATCTAGCGGGTGCCCCTTGCTTTGCAAACAAGGGTATCAAAAACATGATTTGACCGTTGCAAGGGCATGGGTTCATAGCCAAAGAAAAGAGGACAGCAGTGTCTCAGCAAGGTGGACGATGCCACGTGTACAGGTCAGGGGACAGCACTTCAGTCACCTTGTTTCAAGTGTGACATATGTTTGGCCATAGGTGCAGAGCGCACCAGCTGAGACAACTGCCAAGCTAAGATATAACCAAACATTTTCCTTCTGACCATCCCCGGCCAGCAGCTATTCCAGTACATCAAAGAGTCAGGAAGGCTCTTCAGGGAACACTTAGGGGCAGGCACACTCAGACTGAGCAGCCCAACCTAACCAGTAGTGGCTATGGAAGCTGTCTAGATGTCAGGTCTCCTGGCAAGCAGCTTTATTTCAGTTCTGCAGACTCTGCAGTGTGAGTGATCAAGCAGGTAGGTGCAAACTCTCACCTGTGTATGATGTGCACTCTCCAGTTCAAATCCAAGATACAGATATACACTGATTTCTTCCAACATTCACAAAGACTGCACTTAAAACTCCACGCTGCTGAGAGGGAAGAATGCAACTCTACCACCCTGTTTAAAGGGTAGCCTCTGAAAGTGGGAAAAGTAAGCCGTGGAAATACAGATTGGTGAAGAAAGGTAATTAGGAAACATTGCTGGCCATCACCAAAATATGGTGGTGGCTCATTCTCAGCAGGAACACACAGCTGGCAGGCACTGAATCTCAGCAAATTTGTGTCTCATTTCCCCCCTTTCTGCATCTGCAAAGATGGAAAAGGCCAAACAATTTACTTACTGTTGACTATAGCTGCTGAGGTACATGGGAGGGACAAGTGAACTGACAAAGGTAGGTGGTGAAGAAGGTATGTGAAGAAGGAACTGAGCAGATGATGGCTGTAATGCTCTACTGATCACTAACCATAAATTAGATGTAGGGCTGGGCACAGTATCTGGATTGGACTTGCCTTGGAAACATAATGATGCAACTGGCATTGCCCATGTCAGAGTGAAGGTGTGATCAAAACCTGCTCTGGGGATTGCTGGGGCTAATGGGCAGTGGGGAAATGGCTTGCTAGGCCCTGAAGCTGTCAGAAAGAAATGGAAGTAGTAACAGGAGGAAAGTAGAAAGGAGGGTTATCTTCCAAGCTTCAAAAGGAAGGGTTGAAAGGAAGAATTTTGAAAGGATGATAAAATGAATTACTGCTTCCATGCCCTATTGAAGCTCAAGGTCTCTGTGCTGCCAAGAACAGTTACTGTCCTCTCAAAGCAATGTACTGTGCACATGGAAAAATCTGACAAGAATCTAATTATCATTCCCTGAAGGCTCAGAGACTCTCCATGAATAAAACTCCATCAAAAGCATGGAGGCACTACATTAACCATTCTGAACTGCTGTAAACTTGATTTATTCTTTATTTCTTCAGTATTCAGGCTACAGAGTCCTGATGTCCTTTGGACATCACTACCAAAACTAATACACTGACTTTGATTACAGTTTGTGTTTCTGCTCGTGCTGAAACAGAGACAAGCAAAATCAGTATTCAGGATTTGCAGCAGATATCAGGCTTTTAATGGAGCAGATATACTGGGTTAAAAATATCAGCATGAGAGTAGTATCTCCAGAGAACATGCCACAATGTATTTTTAGCACATATAAGTCATCATATACAAGATTTTTTCTTTCCTCTCTAAACATCCATGACTTGGCCCTCTTGTGCATCCTTTCTTAGTGTAAATTCTTCAAATGGATTATATTTCACAAAGTACTTATTTGATGCTTGAAAGAGATGCTAAATCAATGCTTTGGCACATACTCATTAAGTAAAATCTATTTATTCCACACTTACACAAAAAAACCACAAAAACAAAACAAAACAAAAACCAAACAAAACCACAAAACACTCATGTATTTTGATAATTGATATAAAATGGACTAATACTTTAAAATCAGTGGAAAGATAAGAGTCAAAACCTGATGGACTTTTCTTTAATGAATATTAACAGGAGTTGTACGCAGAGAAAATCCCTTCCTTGGAGAACTTCCATGATCACAGAATCACAGAAACATTCAGGTTGGAAGAGACCCTCAGGGTCACCAAGTCCAACCGAGAACCCTATTCTCACCCCTAAACCATATCCCCAAGTACCACATCCAAAAGACCTTTAAACACATCCAGGGTTGGTGACTCAACCACCTCCCATTCCAATGCCTGACCACTCTTTCCGTGAGATAATGTGGAGCAGATCAGTGAAAGAAAATTGATGGAGATGAAGAGGACAGTCTAGTCTCTCAGTCCCTTGAGCAAGTTTGTGCTTTCCCTGCCTATCTTTCTGGATATGCCTGGCCATGTTACACATTCCTCTCAATATTCATATCTACAGTACAGATTCTCTGCAGGCTACTTCTATATCTCCCCATACTCGTTATGACAAGAGATAAGTGCATGGATTTATAGTTCTCTGGTTTTTTTTTCTGGTTTTTTTTTTGGGGGGGGGATGGAATCCACACCCCCTTCAAACTCATCCCAGCTTTTATATCTTGAAAATAATAAAATACCAAGCCCTGTTTTCACAGAAGAATCATTCGGTATCTCAGAGAAGACATGTGGAGGGTTTAGGGCTCTCAAAAAGAAATCCCGTTCTGCTAACATCAGGTATGCAGAGAGTGTGTGATATGGTGGGTAGCCAAGCAAAGGCCATGGTCATATGCTACATGAACTTGCTAGGTCCACCTCCACGCTCTTAGAAATTTGGGTATCTTTAATAGTGCACCTATACATCTGAACTGCATCTTGGGCATGACTTTTGATAGAGAAATGAGCTGTGAAGAGCATATTTGGATAAGCAGCCACATGAATGGGCTTTAACACACATTCTGGTTAACTTCTGTCTGTGCAGTGTGGAATTCTATGTCTGGGCAGCAGCTTCTACCTACACACAGCACAGGCAAAGGCTTTACTGCTCAGCATCCTCTCACTGGTTTATTTGTTTCCATGTCTCGTGCACTTGTAACATCTTTTCTACCTTTAGGCATCCAAAAGCTAGGCCTTCAGTCTAAACCGCTGCCCCCTGAAATGGCTTGAGAGTAAACGCGTGCGTATTTAAGCTACCTTCTCTCCTTCTGAGAGCCTATGTCCTAATCTATGTTGCCACTAGACTCCAAGCCTCTCCACTGCCTGCTGCCTGCTGCTACCAGTGATGGCCACATCAGAGGCTGAACTGACACAGGCAGGAGCTGCATTTTCAGGCAGAGGCTGAGCTTTTTTTTCACTAGGTGCCAGGTTTAAGGGCTGGTTTTTGTGCAGGGCATGGAGAGGGCTGCTGGTGGGTTTTCAGTCAGACAATTCTGTACCTGGTTTGTTATCACTGTGTTACAGCAGCACAGGGCAAGGAGCCAGATCATGTGGCACTTTTCAGTGGAGTTTGCAGGAACTTGACTGGCTCGGGTCGATCATGAAACTGCATCCTTTAAGTTAATGCCTCTTTTAGAAGCTAAAGTTAGGCAAGAATAACTCTGCTCTTAAAGGTCTTTGGGTTGAAGCTACAGATCAGAACTCCTGAGACAGAAGCTCCCTTGCTTTCTGCTGACAGACTGTGGAGTTTGGCACAAACCAATCAGGCTTTCCTTCAGGAAAATGCCCAGGCAGATATTTTATTTACAGCATGTTTGTTTTAATGGGAAATCACTGCAAGTTTCATATTAGGTCAGCTTTTGACACACTGGGTCTGTAAGCCATGCATCTGTTTTGTCCCTCTTTGAAACAGGGGAAGTCACATTCCTTGCTTTGACAGAAGGGGTCATGTGAAATGATGATTCATCTAGATAGTTGTCCTGAAGAAGGAATAGGAGTTGTGATACATATGTTTCACATGGCTAAATCAAAGCAGGTGCCTACCTCCATCACTGGGGCAGACCTGTAACCACAGCAGGCCTCCGTCCAGTATACCACCAATACTTTTTGGCTGGAAGCTGCGCATTAATATTGTTAGCAATACTACATCTGGACTCCATGATCTCAAAGGTCTTTTCCAACCTGGTTAATTCTATTCTATTCTATTCTATTCTATTCTATTCTATTCTATTCTATTCTATCTCCTTTATCCCTTTGCTGCCAGCCTGGTGCAGCTGCTTCTCCATCACCAACGACAGCAATTCCTGTGAACTAAAGCACTCCACCAGGATGCGCCTGGTGTGCTCAGAAGCAGTTATCTGACCAAGGCTTGTTACTCTTCTGTTTCCTCTCTCTGCTTTTTAAACAAGATCTTCCTTCTGAAGGCACAGACAAGCATCAGTATGCAAGCATCAAGAAGGCAATATAGCCAGGAGATACATTTTCTTAAGGTATTAAATGGGGCAGTTCCCCAGATAAACCTCTATGGAATTCTACTTCTAACTAGCCTCCAGGCAGGGCCTGAGCAATTAAATCCTCCAGCCAGGTTTCTTCCCCTATCTTGACTGTAATATTCCAATGTGGATGCTACTGAAGGCTTTGCAAACATTAAGGTAAATGTTAACCATGTTAACCACAGCAGTTCTTTCTTTCAGGAAGCAAAGCCAATTTGCGACAGGCTAACACTTATAATAGTCTCACCCCCAGCTCCCTTAAAAGAAAACAAAAGGCTTAGTACATGGCCTCAGAAAACTACTAAAATCCCATTTTCACACTTGGGCTTCTTAGCACAACTCAGATGTTTTGACTTGTGTGTGATTGGTGCGATTCAGAACTTCACATTTTCTGAAAACCCTCTCCCTAATACACTTGGCAGTCCTCATGTTTTTTGTAAATGAAATAAAAACAGTTTGGTGCAGCCAAAGGTGGCCTTCAGCCAACTTTCAATCTGCCTGGTTTCTGGAGGATCAATTTTAGGATTAGTTGTTTGGCACACAATGCAGCAGCCAGTATCTGTATGAAGAAACTTTTGAGTGCTTTCTGACAATCAATGGCATTCTGCTATACAGAGTTACCACTCACTTGTTTCCACTCTGCCAGCTATGGCTCAGTGCCAGGGATTGAAAGGAGGATAATGCCTGAGACAGAGAGTCTTTGCAGGTAGGACACCTAGAAGATAAACGATCTGGACTCCATATCCACACACACCACTATGTCACAAGCCCTCAGAAGCCCTGAGGCTCTGAGCATTCTGCCACCATCCTCTCCTCAGTATTTTAACTTTCTTTGTAAAGAATATTGCCCACTCTGAGGGTCTTGACTGGGAAGCCAAAGCAGAAGATTAAAGACTCTGCCCCACTATACCTAAGATTTCTTCTTAAAATACAACGTTTTGTTCACAACAAGCCTTACTTCTTCACAAGCTCTCCTGACATGTTTTTGTTCATTCTCAGCTGACAGAATAAAATCCACAGCTAAGGAAAGTCTGAGTTAAATTCTGGAAAAGAATTTGGTTCTTCGGGCAAAGAATCAAAACACATGAAATTTTGCTGAAAGTAAGAAAACATTTTTTTACTGTGAGAGTGATGGAGCACTGGCACAGGTGTCGAGATAGTTGTGGAGTCTGTCTCCTTGCAGATTCCAAACCCAGATGGACATGGTTCTGGGCAGTTATCTGACCTGCTCTGACAGGAGATAAGACTGGACAGTCTCCAGTGGTCCCTGTCAAGTATGGGAATTCTGTGATCTTTTGAAAAGCTGCAGAGAGAGGAGCGTGAAAAATAAAGCAGAAGAGAAGGAGATTTGCATTTTCAAGCTTATAAAAAACTAGCTGAAACTAGAGTGAATAGAATTATTAGCTTTTACATATATAATAAAGAGCACTACAGAGGCCTTATCATATTCCCTACTGATTAAAATAGGAGATGAAATTTCCTGGCAATGGCTGCTGTGCTTAGACAGTATCAAAAACTGATCTTAATTAGAAGACAAGAAGGAGATTTTATTTTACCCTGAAACTGGAGAACAGTACCTCTTTCAGACTCCTCAGATTAGTGGCTGGGGGGACAGAGAACTACTCAGCCACAGGGATGTCTACATGATGTCATGACACAGAGACCAGAAGACAAATGGACAATTTAACTGGCTGAAGGAAGACGACAGAGTTTAGAGTTTGCTCTGCAAAATAAAACATTAGCTCTGCCAAATGTCAGGAATGGCACAAAATAAAGAACAGAATAGGCAGCTCTCATATTTAACCTCCTCTGTTCTGAAACACAGTCTAGACTGAGGGGTAGAGAATAATCTCTGTGTAGTTCAACAGACACTCATCAACAAAATCATTTTGCTGTTTAAATAAATGAGGAAAAGGGGGGAAAAAAAGGTAAAATCTAAGTGAAAGACAAAAGACTTCTTTTACAGACTGTCTTAACGAGGCCTAAAAATTCCTTTCCCATTCTCCTAAATGCTCAATGAAGATTAAGATATTTAGCAAAATTTGGGATAAGCAGGAACATATTTATATATCAGAAATCATGAACTCAACAGGGCTATACAACAGGCACAAGGGTTTGGCTTTAAAACAGACATAATCCTTTTCATCATTCAGAAGTCACGGTGTTGTTTCACTCCCATGCACTCTCCTTTCTGCTCATGACCTAACCAGGATTTTCATTCAGACTGAAAGATGTTTTGTACAAAGACCTGTGCTGGCATAGTTGTGCCTCCCGAATGCCAACACAAGGCAAATAAATGTCATCAAATATCAATACCAGAAAAAAAAAAAGTTTCCTCTTCTTCCTCATGCTTACCAACATCCTTTTCTAGTCCTCCATTGCTTTTTCCCCTCCATCTAGCTCCTCAACCTCATCCTCTTCCAGGATCCTTGCCCTTTCACCAACAATTATGGCCTATTACAAAGTCTTTTTCAAAACAAATGTTCTCTCTGGTAGCCTCTGCAGACCTGCTGTCTTCTCTTTTTTCCTCGGATTGTTTCTTCAGGATACCTTCCTAAGTTTTCTTATTACTGCTGCCTTTTATTAGTCATCTTATCTTACACATCTGCACTGGTTTCCCTCCATTACTAAGCTTTCCACTGGTATCAGCACTATATCATAAGCTTCTCCCCATACTCCGCTGTTCCTGATCTGCTGCTTTCTCTCTCTTCAATCTCTGAACTTAGCTGACATCTCTCCTTGATGTTGACTGTAACTTCTCACAGCCAAAATATTAGTCCTTTCTTCAGCAATATCACCAACTTATTGCTGCTTCCTCTCTCTGTCCTTGGATGCCTAATCTGCATCACAGTCCTGTCACCACATTTTCTCTACAGCTCCACTGAAAAAAGGAGGGATGATCTTTTGAGAGCGGTGGGTAGACACTTCCCCACAAGTTTGTATATACACAGAAACCTCCAGAACAATTTTGTATTTCTAAGGGAAGGGGTATGGACACAGCCACACATCTTCAAACGTGCAATTCCAGTAAATTTAAGTTTCTCAAAGGGGATCTGCCTGTGAAAGGCCACCAAGATTAATCAGGCTCACCAGGCACACTGACATTTTTTTTAGCAAATAAATACACTGTTTTCAGAAAAGCATAGCTACAGTTCTTTCAAATGCTGCCATTAAGAGCTGCATACATGTAAGTGTAATAAACCACACACAACAAAGAGGATTTAGGATTTTTCTAGATCCATAACTGAATGCACTCTTAACTGCCTTAACACAGTGTGGGGAGAAATTCCAGGGGAATGTGCAGCACCCAGGTGTACTACAGTGCTAGAGTGCACTGTGGTTGTGACACTGTGAGATGAGCTGATTTTCTCTGGGAATTGTCTCACTCACACAAAGACATTTTTCTTCCTTATCAGACTGTGGCCTACGTTTGTCTGAATGATCACAGAACCACACAGAATCACAGAATCACCAAGGTTGGAAGAGACCTCAAAGATCATCAAACCCAACCTGTCACCACAGACCTCATGACTAAACCATGGCACCAAGTGCCATGTCCAGTCCCTTCTTGAACACCTCCAGGGATGGTGACTCCACCACCTCCCTGGGCAGCCCATTCCAATGGTGAACGACTCTCTCAGATGCAACAGAAGAGACAATTTCAACCACCACCTTTCCCTCTTCCTCTTATCATGGTTTCTCCTCTGACATCTGCATATGCAATAAAACATTTCCACGTAGCTGCACTCCCAGCACTTCTGCAGCAGCCTGTGCTGACAGCTGTGCAAGTGCCAAGGAGGAAGGAGGTGCAGGAAACCAAGTTGTGCCAATGTTTATTGATAATTAAGATAGGCCTTTGTGCTGCTCAGCTTCTCCACCAGCCTCCTGGTGAGCATGACTTTGCATGCAGAATGGATGATAGAACAGATATGGCTGCCAGATCTTCCAACTTAGTTGATGAGTAAGATTCTACACCCTGAATCAAGGCATGGGTTGGATGTCCATCAAATGAGGAGGAGCTGTCACCATACAAGCCTGCAGCTTTGGTGCAGCACCCAGAAAAGGCAATGCCTTGCACTTTGCCCATGTTCCAGCAGAGCCTTGAGCCAAGAAGCAACAGCAACAAAATGACAGCAAACATCCAACAGCAAAAAGTTACACCAAGGACATGCAAGTGAGTATGACACTTAGGGCTAATGGTGGCTTCCTTTTTGTCCAGTGTGAAAGGTTACCTTGCTGGAAACACCAGCTGTCGTGTTAGCCCCTCCTTGTACTACAGGAAGTAGGCTATTAGCTCCTGATATAGAAAGCAAAACTTTACCGGACTTCAAATAGAAACATAAATTGGGATCCTGTTCCTTCCACCAAAAAAATAACCTCACTGATCTGATGCAGTACTGATCCATGCAGCACTGCAGTAGTCACAACAGATTTAGGAGATGCTGTTCCATAGGGAGTAGTGCTGCGTTGGTATGGTGTGGAGAACTTTACTGTTTATGGTGATGAAAAAGATGCATGAGTGAGGGAGTGGAGAAAGGAATAGTCAAGGCAGGTGGAAAAAGAGAAATCTGGCATGATTTGGTGAAAACTGGTACAGCTAATGGAGGGTCTTGCTATATGTCTGTTGATAAGCACAGCACTCTTGACAAGGAACTACTGAAGAGGCAAAGGGGTCTGGTAACACTGGACTTCTGCTGTTTCCAGGGACCAGCCCCATCATTAGTGTGCCCAGGCAGCCAAGAGGGCCAACCGCATCCTGGCCTCCATTAGGAATAGTATGGCCAGCAGGAGCAGGGAGGTCATTGTGCCCCTGTACTCTGCTTTGGTTAGGCCGCACCTTGAGTACTGTGTCCAGTTCTGGGCCCCTCAGTTTAAGAAGGACATCGAGACACTTGAATGTGTCCAGAGAAGGGCAACAAGGCTGGTGAGAGGCCTTGAGCACAAGCCCTGTGAGGAGAGGCTGAGGGAGCTGGGGTTGTTTAGCCTGGAGAGGAGGAGGCTCAGGGGCAGCCTCATTGCTCTCTACAACTACCTGAAGGGTGGTTGTAGCCAGGAAGGGGTTGGCCTCTTCTCCCTAGCAACCAGCACCAGAACAAGGGGACACAGTCTCAAGCTGCACCAGGGGAAGTTTAGGCTCGAGGTGAGGAGAAAGTTCTTCACCGAGAGAGTGATTCGCCATTGGAATGGGCTGCCCGGGGAGGTGGTTGAGTCTCCGTCCCTGGAGGCGTTCAAGAGGGGACTGGATGTGGCACTTGGTGCCATGGTCTAGTTGTGAGGTTTGTGGTTACAGGTTGGACTCGATGATCTTCAAGGTGTCTTCCAACCTTGGTAATTCTATTCTATTCTATTCTATTCTGTGTAGTTCCAAAGCTTTGCAGGGAAAAGAAGCTCTGCTGTACCACCCACTGGAACCATAAGAGTTGTTAACTGTGGTTGAATAATGTGTAAAATTAATTTAAATTATTTCTGGTCATACCCAGCAGTATCTATTCCCCTTTTTCATTAGCCTCACAGCCTCCCCATTTTCTCTCTGAATTATCAGAAACATTAACAAGAGTTCTTTCTACTTTCCACTTTGACTGATCTCTCTAGTTAGCAGCACTGAGCAAACAAATCTGAGAAACAGCCTGAAAGCAGCAAGCAGCCCTGATTTGCTGCATGCAGGGGCATGGAAAAAGCTCTGCCATCCCAGGAGCAACGTAAAAGCTACAACCAGTGACTCAGCATGAGCCCAAGAACTGCCCTCCAGGGAATCTAATACAAGTTCTCCAAGCATTTCTGCCTATTTCTACACAGAGGAACCAGACAACAAAAAAGTAGTTCTTGAAACCATTCCGTACCTCTGATAAACACACACCTCCCATCAACTAATGAGCAAACAGAACTATCCAGCTTTGCCTTGTGATCCATGGGCACATCCAGAGTGAAACAAGCACATTTTTGTGTGCAGCAGCTGTGCCCCCATGTCATGCAGACACGGCATTTCATTAAGCACAGGGTAATAGTTTGACTCCCTTTGGGACTCACTGCTGGATAACAGAACACATCCTGGCATAAACAGGCAAGGTCACCACGTGCCACACATTTCTCAATGCATACATTCATTTTGGAGCTGGTGCTGAACTAATTGAGTATCTGTTCATTACACACTTCATGTTAATGCAATAACGCACCCTCATGTAAAAATAATTATACAAGATCTGAAGAAAACCAGCATTATATTACATTTCAATGCCATCTGTTCAGCTACTCCAGAATACAGTGGAAGAATTCCAATCCACGAACAAGTGCTTTGTTTTGTACTTTACTCTTCATGTTGGATGCAGAATTTTTAAAATTCCAGATAAGAAACGTTTCAAAAACACAAACTAAGGTATTTTGCCCCATCTCAACATCCTTTTGTGACTTGCAACTGCTTTTTTTTATTTAACAGGAGTCATCTTCCAGCATATTTGCATATACACACTGTCAACCAGATAGTCCAAGGATTTATAGAACGGTCTGGGTTGGCAGGGCCCTTAAAGATCATCCAGTTCCAATCCCCTGCCATGGGCAGGGATACCTCCCACTAGACCAGCTTGCTCAAGGCCTCATCCAACTGGCCTTGATCACCACCAGGGATGAGGCACCCACAACCTCCCTGGGCAGCCTATTCCAGAGTTTCACCACCCTCACAGTAAAGAATTTCTTCCTAATCTCCAGTCTAAATCTGCCCTCCCCGAGATCAAATCCACTGCCCCTCGTCATTCTGTCACTCCAAGCTCTTGTAAAACGTCCCTCCACAGCTCTCCTGTAACCCCCTTCAAGTACTGGAAGGCTGTTCTAAGGTCTCCCTAGAGCCTCCTCTTCTCCAGGCTGAAGAGCCCCAACTCTCTCAGCCTGTCCCCAGACGGGAGGCACTCCAGCTCTCTGCCCCTCTTCGTGGACCCCCTCCAGCAGTTTCACATCCCTCTTACGCTGGGGGCACCAGAACTGGATGCAGGTCACAAATGTAACACCTCAAATTTAATATGCCTGTAGACATAATGATTGAAACCACAAAAATCTCGTGGAGATATATGAAGAGAGGTCAAAAAATGATACGCAACTACTTCTTTCAAAATACAGTTAAGCGCTACCAAGAATCAGGAGTACCTGGAGGACCATAGCCGGAGAGCCTAAGCATTATGCAATGCAACTAATTCCTGCCAGATTTCTTCTCTATTTTCATTTTATTTCATCCCAAATACTATTTTTACCTGTTTGTTTAGAATACTTAAAAGCTGGAAACCTGTGTTGGTCTATTTATGTCTTTGACTGTCTTCTGTCTAGATAGGAAGCCTTCTTTACTTACAAGGGTAGAAACTCATTCAGAGTTCCCTGAACACTGCAGGTTGTTTACCTTAGAGAAGTGCATT
The DNA here is from genome assembly GCA_033816785.1 of Picus viridis. NCBI lineage: Eukaryota > Metazoa > Chordata > Aves > Piciformes > Picidae > Picus > Picus viridis. The sequence continues at coordinate 12,673,285 of CM066567.1, forward strand.
CATGTTTTTAAACAACTGTCTTAGGTATTGTAGTTGCAGTAAACAAGGAAACTAAATTAGAGATTTAACCTTCATCTACTTCAGCACGGACACAAAGTTCTCACAGCTGTAAACTTAATATTTCTAATGGATGTCGGTGGAGTCCCTGTCCCTGGAGGTGTTCAAAAAGGGATTGGACGTGGCAATTGAAGCCATGGTTTAGTTAGTCATGAGGTGTTGGGTGATAGGTTGGACTTGATGATCTCGGAGGTCTTTTCCAACCTTATTGATTCTATGATTCTATTTCTCCAGTCCCTGGGCTACTTCTCTTCTGGATGTGAAACTATGGAATTCTAGAGGATATATTGAATCAAAGCATAATGTAAAAGAAGTAAAAGTTACTTTGAAAGAGAACGTGTGATAGGTCAGTAAATAGGATTAGATAAGGTAGAATATAAAGGTAGAAACAAAGTATTTTCTCCTAAAACTAGATACAAATACTGCATTGCATTATGTCCAGCAGCTGGGAGGGAGGAGGGGGGAAAGAATGCCTATGCAGTAGAAATTAGAAACTATTCATCTACTGATAAGGAAGAGAAGGGATTTAATTCTGAGTTTTCTGTGCTTACTACATATATGCATTGTTCATCAGAGACCATGATCAGGAATGTCAAACACAAAAGCTGCATGAAGAGTTTGAATAAGATTTTGCTGCATTTTCATTTGTCACACAGCTCAGAGGCTTCCCAAACTGGAGAAGGAAAACCACAACTGAAAATGAAAGTGTAGCCCCTGGATGGTGACCAACAGAAGGCTCAGGACAAACTTACTTGGAAACAATCTGCAAAAACATTAACAGCAGCATTTCTTGCCCTCATCATCTGGCAGGGCATTCACGGACTGGAATTAAGTTTCACCTCTGGAAAACCAGAGGCTGTCACCATTTTACAGAATACAGAATTAACCAAGTTAGAAAAGACCTTCCAGATCATCGAGTCCAACCTATCATCCGAGTCCAACCTATCATCCAACACCATCTAATCAACTAAACCATGGCACCAAGCACCCCATCCAGTCTCTTCTTAAACACTTCCAGTGATGGTGACTCCACCACCTCCCTGGGCAGCACATTCCAATGACCAATCACTCTTTCTGTGAAGAATTTCTTCCTAATATCCAGCCTAAACCTCCCCTGGCGCAGCTTACAACTGTATCCTCTTGTTCTGTCACAGGTTGCCTGGGAGAAGAGACCAACCCCCTCCTGGCTACCACCTCCCTTCAGGTAGCTGTAGACAGCAATAAGGTCTCCTCTGAGCCTCCTCTTCCCCAGGCTAAACAACCCCAGCTCCTTCAGCCTCTCCTCACAGGGCTGTGCTCCAAACCCCCCACCAGCCTTGTTGCCCTTCTCTGGACATGTTCTAGCATCTCAACATCTTTCTTGAACTGAGGGGCCCAGAACTGGACACAGGACTCAAGGTGTGGCCTAACCAGTGCTGAATACAGGGGCAGAATGACTTCCCTGCTCCTGCTGGCCACACTATTCCTGATACAGGCCAGGGTGCCATTGGCCTTCTTGGCCACCTGGGCACACTGCTGGCTCATGTTCAGCCCAGTGTCATCCAGTACCCCCGGGTCCCTTTCTGCCTGGCCACTCTCCAGCCACTCTGACCCCAGCCTGTAGCACTGCATGGGGTTGTTGTGGCCAACGCTTAGAACCCAACACTTAGATGCATTAAATCTCATCTGTCCAGCCTGTCAAGGTCCCTCTGCAGAGCTCTCCTACCCTCTAACAGATCAACACCTGCTGGAGATTTTCACTTTGCCTGAGCTCCTACCTTTGGAAAGGATTTTTGTTTTACTTAATAAGAACACCTGCAAAGGGCCTCTTCTTCCTGGAGAGGTCCTGATGAGTTCTGAGCATACCCCCAGAGTCTTTATTCCTCTCAAGTCTGCAACTAGATAATTTAGCATCTTGCCTCCTCCTTGTGTTCATCTGAAACACCTTGAAGCAGTCTGTCAGAGGTTCAAGGAGAGGTTAACAAGTCCTATTTGCTGTCGGCATGTCTAGAACTGCTGACACAGGCTAGGGACAAAAAGTGTACATCTCGATCAGCTGCAACATTATGACAGCAACCAGGCAACCTCACCCAGTGCTAACAGCACCATGAAGCTGTGCTGGCCAGCTGAAGACATAAACCAGTAGTATTTATACATCAAATGCAAACCAAGCTTAAAGAAATCCTGAAAAATAGCAAGGTTTGTCATTTTCTTAGCAGTTAAGAAAAAAAGGGAGGGGGTGAGGGGGAAACCCCATGAAAATACATCACATTTGGGGTTTTGTTGTTTGTTCATGAAAACCATAACACATCCTCTTCACTGATGAAAGCTGTAGAAACGACTGAAAAATGCTCATTAAAAGGAAAAATAATGAAAAACTGCACTTGACAGACCTGCAAAAACTCAATGTGATGTTTTCCTTTTATATCACTCAAATTTTCCTGAACATGTCAATAGCTTACTCTCTGCTGAAAACACAGCAAAAAATAAAAAACAAACTCTGTTGTTGGACACAATTAAGACTTTTCGTGCTTGATGCCTCCAAACATTAGGAGGAAAAATGCATTCCTTCTCCCAGAGCTACTTGTCTCTGAGTAAGTTATCTCAGGACCTTTTTAACTTCTAACTCCATCTGAAAGAGGAGTACTTTTCCAGTCAAATCTAGTTCAAAGATTCAGATCAACACTCTAAAGATCTGTTGACATTTTTCAGATTAATCCCAAGTAATGCCTTGCCTACTAGGGACAGATCTGTCCCTTCCTCTCTCTTCACATCAGCTGTGTACAAATATACAACAGCAGTAAGCATTAGCTTGAACTCTGTTACCTATCATAGCTGGAGGAGGCTGCACAAGTTCATGACCTTGAGGTCCTCAGGACAAGTCAACTCCAGAAACTGGTTGTGACAGTTTTAGACTGTGCCTTTAAGGAAAGGACACCTACAGAATACTCTAGCTGAATGTTTTGGGGTAAAAAGGAAAACAAAGATAATTCTAAATTAATTTCATGGGTAGATAGGAATAGGAAGGTAACTTTAAGGATTTAGTCTGCGTTCAGTCTGTTCAGCTGCTTTTTCTCTTCTGTTCTTGGCCAGTGCTGATCTTGGACTTCTGAGATAAGAAAACTAACTTTTTTTTTTTCCCCTTAACAACTGATTTGAACTAACAAAATTTCCCTTAATATCCATGTTCTCTCTTTAATCCTTTTTGGGAAAAGGGGAGGAAGGGGGAAAAGGAGTTTTGGGGAACCCAGAGGGGGAATTCCCCTCTGGAGGGAGTTTCTGTGTTACGTTCTTTCCTGTGTATTTTTGTATATACTGTAAATGCTGTATATTTTGTTTATATTCATTACATTTCATTCTGCTTGTAAAATACAGCCTTTTTCATTCGCTTCTCCAACTGAGTTAGCTGTGGTTTGTGTGGTGGGAGGATTGAACTTTCTCACTACCACACTGGTTTAGTAGTCTCTCCTTACAAATCTTTACATGAAATGCAGCAAAAGGCTTTGACATCCTTCTTGACACTAGAGATCTGGACTTCCTCACAGGAGCAGCAAAGCAGGAAGCTCAACAACAAGCCACAAGCCTTCCACAAGAGTAGAAGTCATGCAGGTCTGCTCTTCAGCTCACAAGCCTGTCTTAGCCTTCGTGTTCTGCTGCAAACAGGTTTGGAAATACCCTCTGCAAATGCAGAAGTATTTTACCACTTCATAAATAAGGTTAAACTGGAGCTGAGAAGATGGCAGCTGCCCCACTGACTGCAGCAATGCACAGCCCACTATACACTGCCACTAGGCTTTGTCTTAGGAAATTAATGCCCCAAACAAAGGCACGCAGCAGGGTGTGACTCATGCTGCTTCAGCTTTGAATGCTACTGCTCAAACATACAGTGTTGAATGGGGGAGAAAGAAAAAAGTTCATGGAAGCAAATAACTGCCCTTCATTCAAAAAGACAGAGATCAGGCAGCTACAAGCTAATTCATCTACAATCTGTTTGTTCAATTTAGGCACAATAAAAACACACAGTGGTTACAGCAAAAGATGGCAGCTTGTCCTTAATGAGCTCAGCATAAGAGAAGTCCTTTGCTTCACACAGTTAAATGCATTTGAGATTGGACTCTGGAATAAAAACCAGAAAACTTACCTTGCATTTCAACATGTTGGCCACTCTTTCTTGCATTGATTGTCCAGCCTTTGGCCTGACAAGTATATAAACTGCTTTCACTTCAGGGCTGGAGCGCAGAAGCTTTTCCACCAGCACTTTGCCCATGAACCCCGTAGCTCCTGTGATAAGTACGGTCTTGCCATTGTAAAAAGCTGAGACTGAAGACATGTTCTGTCCTTCCTTTAACTTCCTATGGCAGGTACCTGAGAAGATGCAGGGAAAAAAAAAAAAAAAAAAAAAGCTTTAAGGCCTTTTGAATCAAGACACAGAACAGTTATTTGGGAACTACAGTCTGAGATAACCTTTCCTAGTTAGTTATGGTAGCTCATGTCAGGTCAGTCAATGGTGATTTTAAAAATGGTTTGAAAAAAAACCCCTTTCATATGAAAATGCACCACACAAATTAAAACAGGTTCATCTAAGAATCTTAAGAAATCAAGATCAGTTTTATCCTCCATGTTTGTAGCAGTTTTAGGCTATGCCTAAAACAGATCTTGAACAGAAAGTAGTAAAATGTAAATAAATCACTATTGGGCATAAAAAGGAAAATAATGATAGTTCTAAACAACCCCATTGTAAGAGATAAGGGACTTAAACTAGTTGTACCAAAACAATCCTCCTCTCTTCTCACTTCCTCAGGCTGGGAGTTACTAACTTGCTTCTGCTTGACCTAGGCTGGATTGTTTTGGCTAAGTCTAACTTCTCTGCCTGTTTCTCTCATCCCTTTTATGTACAGCGGGGTAAGGGGGAGGCAGGAAGAGAGAAGCTATTAGCTTCCCCTGGTCCTTGGCCAGGGGGTTCTTGTGCTGTTTATTAATTGTAAATATCTGTAAATACTGTATATTTTGTACTAATTCATTGCATTCCATTGTAGATGTAGTGGGTTGAGGCAGACCCCCTCCCCACCATGGGCAGAAATAACAACTCAGACAAACGGATTGCAAAAAAGATGGTGGAAAGTTTAAATGGGAAAAAAAAAAAAAAAAAACAAACAAATAAAGCAACAATGAAAGTTTTACAGAGAACCACAAAGAGAGAGATCCCAGAACATACCCAAGAACGTCCCATCCCCACCTGGGGTACACCCAAAACCCGCCCACGGCTCTTTCTTCCCCCGCCCCCCAGCCTTGGGCCTGGGTAGGCCCAAGGGAGGCAGCTCACACCATTTTACCTCGGCAGCAGCAGGGGATGAAGGAGGAAGTGAAGACCCCGTGTGGATGTTTTATAGAGGAGCAGAGGATTGTGGGTGAAATACCTGGTTTCCTGTGACCACCCAGTGGGCTGGACCCTTTTGGGACCTCCCAGGTGCGGTCTGTGCAGTGGCATCCGGGCCAGCACCCAGCCTAAGCCACCACAGTAGATTATAGTTTCACCTGTAAATACAGCTTTCATGTGCTTCTAACAGAGCTGGTCTGGCAAATTTAATGTTGGGGGGAAATTTCAACCCACCACAATGTTATAACACAGCTATAACCAGCTGTCACAGCTCAGAACATGGCTTGTGCTGTCCAAGACTCCTGAAAGCAGATGCAGAATACCTACCACACTGTGAAGTGGCCACCATAAAGATATGCAGTCATGCTTACAAGACAAAGCAACAACAGATCAACAGATCTCCTTGCAAGCACTGCAGGTACAAATGCTGTTGCTTGCATTTTAATTTTAATTCCACTGTGTTGAGCTGCTGCATTTCTTGCCAGCCATTAATCAGCAATGTGCTCATGTCTTTTCCTCTGTCTTGGCTTGAAATAAAACCATGAAGAAAGCTCTTCTTCATGTAAGACACAGTGCAATGACATTGCTCTGCGAGACTGCAATGCCACGCTCCTGTGTGTAAATAACCACCCATTATTGTCTGTTAAGGCCAAAATTCATCAAGTTTAATGAGCACAGATGTCTTAATGCTTTCTCTGGAGAGTCTAAGTTGTTTGAACTTCCCTTTGGAGATCTATTGACAGTATAAGGGGACTGACATGCCTAGGCTCCCACATGAAGTGTCCCAGTTAAGTACTTTAATTAGATACAATGGTTTCAGGTGTATATAGCCCCAGCCATCTTGATTCAAACTCAAAATTGATTGACTGACACATCCTGACTGACTCCTCTTAGAATTGCCTCTCTTTATCAGACTAACAGATGGGAAAAAAATCCTATCTTTGAGATGCTACAGATCACAGCATGCACAAACCACTTACACTGCAAGGGAAAAGCTCACCACTTACACTGCAAGGGAAAAGCTCATGGAAAATGTAAATAAATGCTTTGAGAAAAGCCTGCTAAATCTGAAACAAAAACAGGAATGATTGAACACTGTCAATCAAGTACTCAAAAAACAGGACAACGATCTTCAGGCACCCCAGAAAAACTTCTCTTCCTCCTGCAGAAGCGTCAGAAACATTGTTAGCCATTTCAAGTTTCCCTACATGACATGAGCCAACCGCATACTAATAAAATGCAAACACTTCAAAGTATTTTTGCAGTCTTCCAAGGTTCTGGGTTCTTACCAACTTCTGCATTTCTGAAACTTAGTGAACTACTCAGGGACACTGAAGTAGCCTAACACAGAGCAAGGCTTGGCTTGGACCAAGACAAATGAACACAGAGCTTTATGTACTGGAAGAACCCTGGCTACGTGCAATGGTAAGTAGAATTCCTTTCACCACGTGGGACCATGAGAGAAATAAAGCTTGTTCTACAGCACATGCTTTCCTCAAGATGTAGTGAGATATCTTATCCTAGAAAACTGACTGTCAGCTATGTGGTTGTTACAGTTACAAGCTATGATTAAACTGTAAATAAGAATTAGATTCTTCCAGATAATTCAGTTAAGGGGCTGGAAGAATCCTTCTAAGAGGCTAAGCAAAGTAAACAGTGATAAAATTATTTCATGTCATTTGCTCTGTAATTTTCTATGTATCTGAAAGCACAGACAGTTCTTTCTCTTCTTGTCTTTGCTCTGGCTGGTGCTTTGGCTTGGCTGCTACATCTCCCTTTTGACCTTCTGCTGGCTGAACTGACTGTGTCAGAGAGGTACAGCAAAGGGAGGCAAAACAGTCTCTTTCTGGGCTGCCCAGGGGGTGTGAATCATTCCAGGGGGTGCTTCTGTGATTGCTGAGCTGTAAATATATTTTGTATATGTCTTATCACCTTATCTAATTTCACATTTAGTTCACGTTTTGTTTCCAAAAAAACTTCATTTTTGTTTCCAAACTCTCTGAGCTAGTCTGCTGATTTATTCTGGAGGTAAATTTCCATTCTGTGGGTGAATCTCTGATTGTTGGGAGCCGAGGAAAGGGACAAATCCTATCCTACAACAGTGGTCAAGAGAGATCAACCCCTACATCATACACTTAGAAGGTGTACGATGGTCATTGCAACACTCAGGAATGTGCTTAGCTGTAATCCCCAAGGTGTAACCACTCACAGCAGTGAAAGGTGATCCACAATCTGTGTTGATGTGCTGTCATCATTTGGATCTGTAGCTGATGCTTCTACCCAAACCTGAATTTTCATTCCTAGCTCTCTGCCAGTTTTCACAATCACTGTACTGCTGCATGGAAACAGCGAATTGTATAAAGACAGAATGGCTTAGATTTGAAGGGGCTCTGGAGCTCATCTACTCCAACCTCCCTGCAATGAGGGTTGCTCGGCTGCTCAAGGCCTCATCCAGCCTGGCCTTGAACACAACCATCCACAACCTATTCCAGAGTCTCAATGCATGTTTCTAACAGGCTACAGCACAGACACATAAATGAGAGACTCAAGCCCAACAAAACATTATTATTCTTTCCCAGTGCTGCCTGTAACTGCAGTATGTTCATCAAACAAATTAAAATCCCAAACTCCTTTATCTAAAACAAAACATTTCATGTGCCATGCAATTTATAAAGCAGGTCAAGCACGTAACTTCTGAAGGACATTATTTTACACATTAATAGCTGTGGGTATTCTAGCTCAGTGAATTCAGGTATTAGCCTATTTTCAGATATGGCCTAGATCACTATTTAAGTGACCCTAACAAGTTCATCTAGGCCTATTAAAAACCTGCTTTTATCAAGGAGCTGGGCACTTGGGATGTTAGCCAAACAGGTTAAACTATTAGATAATTATTTATTATAAAATGTCACATCTCCTTTCTAAAAAAAAGATTTAGCACTCAATCAAATGAAGAAAAAAAAAATGTTTCTTAGAGAATCTTTTACTTTGGAATAGTTTAAGGAATAGACGACCAATAATGAGCATTAAACTATTCCCCAGTAAACTAAGCTGCAAGGGATTAAGTCTCTGGTAAAAGAAAACTATTCCAACTCTGAACCACGGTGTGAGAGACCAAATTTTGTCTCTCTTGATGTGACTCAACAAAGATAAAATCACCTTTGCTGCTTGCCCAGACAATAGCTGATGTGTATTGGGCAGATGACACTGGATAACAAGTTTCTGGAAGGTGCATAGATAAAGATTGCTCACCAGACTGCAGCTGCCCTGGAAATAATGGGCAGAGGCCACTGCTATCGATACTCTCTGGAATATGCATATTCACCACCTGGACTCATACCTAAAAACTGTATAAAAGATCTGAGCAATTAGAAGGAAAACACAAGAGAAGGAAAAGACCAGGGTAATGCTGTTCTGAAGAAAAACGGAGAGAATATCTCTCCATGTCCTAAGTTCCGCCTGCTCCAACTCATGGAGCTGAAGAGGCTGCTCAAAGAAGGGCTTGGACTTGGACTTTGGGATCTCTCCCTTCTCTCCTCCACTGGAGGACAGCGCAGCCAACAAGGATGACCTCTCCTCCACGCCAAAACTGCAGCACCCTTCCTCCACAGACCCAAACTGTCTTGGGGGGTGAGGGGTGTGGTAATATAATTCCTTTTCTCTTCTCTCTCCCTCTTCTCTCACCCTCTCTTTTCTCTCTCTCCCCACTTCTGATCCATCCACTTTATTCTGTTAATAAATAGCTTTGCTGTTGATATTTTGGCCTCATTTGTGCCTTTAGCTTCATAACACGGGAATATTCAAAAGAAGTGAGGCTCTTTCCCTCTTTGGACCATGACACATGGTCAGCAGTTGAAGTGAGCTGACCCTTACTAAAGTAAAGGCTAAAGACTGTTTCAGAACCTGGTGTTCCTGTCTCTTCCAGAACTGACTAAGGATGAGAAATACACTGAATAGTGGAGAAGAACCCACATAAGGGCGTCTTGAATCCAAATTCAAGTAATTACAGGCTACACTGATGGTTTAGGCACTAATCAGAGCAGGAAAGTAATCACCAGTGCCATCTGAATTACTGAACACAGCATCTTTGCAGCCATATGCATATCACTTATGGTGACTCATCTCCAACTGTAGTGTGAAAATAACATCTTTTGGACAGTCAGCCAGGAATCACGCTGAGCATCTCTGCAGACACAAGTACACAAGCTGCTTTAAGAGTAAATCTCTTATTGAGGCCTGTAACAGTCTCCTCTGGATCAGACATAAAGGACGATCTACACTGCTGCATTACAAAGAAAGCCATGATCTTGTGCCAGGGCCATATGCCAAAGGACAAGCTAAGTGAAAGTAGATTTTAGGAAGAAATTGTTCACAGAATCACAGAATCACCAAGGTTGGAAGAGACCTCAAAGATCAAGTCCTGCCTGTCACCACAGACCTCATGACTAAACCATGGCACCAAGTGCCACCTCCAATCCCCTCTTGAACACCTCCAGGGACGGTGACTCCACCACCTCCCCTGGGCAGCACATTCCAATGGTGAATGACTCTCTCTGTGAAGAACTTTCTCCTCACCTCCAGCCTAAACATCTCCTGGCGCAGCCTGAGACTGTGTCCTCTTGTTCTGGTGATGGATGCTTGACAGATGAGATCAATTCCCTCCTGGCTACAACCTCCTTCAGGTAGTTGTAGAGAGCAAGAAGGTCTCCTCTGAGCCTCCTCTTCTCCAGGCTAAACAACCCCAGCTCCCTCAGCCTCTCCTTGTAGGGCTCGTGCTCAAGGCCTCTCCCCAGCCTTGTTGCCCTTCTCTGGACACGTTCAAGTGTCTCAGTGTCCTTCTTAAACAGGATGGGGCCCAGCACTGATCCCTGGGGCACACCACTAGTGACTGGCTGCCAGCTGGATGTGGCACCATTCACCACCACTCTCTGCGCTCGGCCCTCTAGCCAGTTCCTAACCCAGCACAGAGTGTTGCCGTCCAAACCACAAGCTGCCAGCTTGGCCAGCAGTTTGCTGTGGGGGACAGTGTCAAAGGCCTTGCTGAAGTCCAGGTAGCCTACATCCACAGGCCTCCCCACATCCACCAGGCAGGTCACCTGATCATAGAAGATCAGTTTGGAGAGGCAGGATCTGCTCTTTCTATATCCATGTTGGCTGGACCTGAGCCCTTGGCCATCCTGCAGGTGCGCAGTTATTGCCGCCAGGATAATCTGCTCCATCATTTTCCCTGGCACTGAGGTCAGGCTTACTGGCCTGGAGTTTCCAGGTTCCTCCATCCTACCCTTCTTGTGGATGGGGACCACACTGCCAGTTTCCAGTCATCTGGCACCTCACCAGTGAGCCAGGACTGGAGGAAAATGATGGAGATTGGCTTGGCCAGCTCACCTGCCAGCTCTCTCAGCATCCTAGGATGGATCTCATCCAGCACCATGGACTTGTGAGTGTCCAAGTGGCTCAGCAGGTCCCGAACTAATTCCTCAAGGATTTCAGGGGCACTACACTGCTCCCTGACCCCATCACCCAGCTCAGGAGGCCTCTTGTCCTGAACTCCTCCTGCCTTGCTGTTGAAAATTGCGGCAAAGAAGGTATTCAGGACCTCAGCCTTTTCTTCATCCATAGTTACAGTGTTACCCTCCAGGTCCAATAAGGAGTGGAGGTTCTTCTTGCCCTCTTTTTAGCATTGATATATTTATAAAAATGCTTTCTATTGTCTTTCACAGAAGTGGCCCGCTTGAGTTCTAACTGGGCCTTTGCCTCTCTAATTTTTCTCCTACATAATCTAACAACATCCTTAAACATATCACAAGAAGCCTCTCCCTCCTTCCAAAGGCAATACAGCCTCTTTTTGCCCCTTACTTCCTTCAGGAGCTGCTTGCTCATCCAGGCCGGTCGCCTTCCCTGCCAGCTCATCTTTCGGCACCTGGGAACTGCCAGTTCCTGTGCCTTCAAGAGCTCCTGTTTGAAGTAGGTCCAACCATCCTGGACCCCTTGGTTCTTAAGGGCTGCTACCCAGGGAACTACCCAGAAAGAGTGATTGGTCATTGGAATGGGCTGCCCAGGAAGGTGGTGGAGTCACCATCAGTGGAAATGTTTAAGAGCCTGGATGAGGCACTTGGTGCCATGGTTTAGTTGATTAGATGGTGTTGGGTGATAGGTTGGGCTTGATGATCTCAAAGGTCTTTTCCAACCTGGTTAATTCTATTGTATTCTAAGAAAAATATTCCTTTGTCACTTCAGAGAACTTGTACAGCTGAGGGCAGCAGCAGCAATACAAAGTGGTGACAGACTATTTCAATCTCATCAGTTTGCTTCCTTGGTCTATTAATTATTTTATGAGTTTAAAACAGACCAAACACTGTGGATGTCAGAACAATCTATCTTCATGTAATTTTATGTTGTTTTTTTTGCCTCAGGATGTGTGACAGAGACTTCACAAACTATGTAATCACCACACAAAAAAGAAATTCTTTCTAACATCTGCTTTCTGCACACCAAAGCATTGGTGTGTGATTTTTTTGTTAGTTAATCACGAGCAAGCAAATAATCCCATGACAATGACTGCAGCAGGAACAACCTGATCCTTTCACTTTGATGGATATCTGAATACCAAGCAGTTCTCCTCCAGTGCTAATGCATCTACAACAACTCTACATTTTGAAACAAATCCAAGGAGAGTGTGGACATGGATGAAGAGGCAGGAATATTGCTACAAGTTCCACACCTGCAGATCACCTCCTATGAAGCAAAGTCCAACTTCCCAGCAGCTTTCCAACATTCTGGTTTTTGGAATAACAGAACACTCCAGTCTATGCTTAAAGAATACAAAAGACACAGAAAAATGCAAAAAGCAGCTATAGGTTTCATTTATGGGCTGGCACTAGAAACATGGCACAGAATATCACCCATCACTGCACAATGAAACTGTCAGTGTGTACAGCTGCATTGCTTCTACTTGGCTCCCTTAGCTGAGATGCTTTAAATGGATGTCAAGGTTTTGTTGAGCTCTAGGATCAGCTTCACAGACTTCAAAGATTCTTTTTAGCCCCAGGGCATCTATAAGCAAAAGAACATGCTGTGGCCTTAGCGTCACTAAGTCCCATAACCTGCAGGTGTTGTGGGAGGCTGTAGATGCCCCCTCCTTGGAGGTGTTCAAAGCCAGGCTGGATGAGGCCTTGAGCAACCTGGGCTAGTGGAAGGTGTCCCTGCCCACAGCAGGGGGTGTTGGAATCAGGTGATCTTAAAGGTTCCTTCCAACCTAAATCATTCTATGAATCTATGAAATTGTATCATATATTTTCAAAGGTCTCTGAGGTGCAGACTGATTTGGGTCTAACATGGTAGTTGGGAAAAGGTAAAGGACATTTTACTAATGGCAGAAAACAAACCAAAAAGGATGTTAAAGTGGCTGACCAAGGGGGAAGTTAAAAGATTCTTATGCTCTGCAAAACATCCATAGTTATTTAATAGCCCTAATAACCTAACAACAAACTGGTGAAGATAAACCTTCTCTCATTTAGCTACAGAACAAAAATAGAGGTCATAATCCATCCCTTGTACAGGCACTATACAGCTTAAAGAAATACAATCTTGTGATTCAAAGATGAGCACACTTGCAGCCAAACCAGCTCCTGAGGATAATCCTCTTCACAAAAGATATTTTGCTCCAAGCAATTTACACCAAATAGAAATGTTGTTGCACGCTAAATCACTTTTCCGTAGCTAATAGACTTCAAGTAATTTTTTGTTTGCCAACAGTGCTGACTTGACTCCTTTAACAGCATACCCAAGTAGCAACAAGCAAGGAGAAACGCTCATTGCTCCCAGAAACCATGGCTTGAAAAATGACACCAACTTTGCAATCAATTTCAATTTGTGACAGTTAAATCTAAAGAGACAGTGCAGTGTGACAGCATAATTAAAGAGCTAGAGACAATGAGCAAAGTGCCCAGCCAGATCCCACAAGCTGCTGAATGTTACATGACATGTGGACAGAAGCTTTCAATCCTATAGAAATCACTGAGCACTGTGGCTTCTAGGCTAGAGATTTGCCTGCAGAACAAACCCCAGTTGCAGGGAAAAAGCTTGGATGTCAAGATCTGGTCACTGCTTAAGCATTATCTCAGTGGTTTCACAGATTGGTTGCCTCTCCTGGACTGTTCAACTGCCATTAAGAATGAAAAGAATGAATGAAGAAGAAGGGCCCCTGGTGCAATCAAATCCAAGGGCAGCCTCTTGATTTATCAGTGAGGCCTGCTAGTTTCTCTCAGCCTCACTATGCTTCCCCTAAAACTGATAAAAACCAGCCCATTAAGTGTTACAGAGTTCAGACAGGGCAGTTCTGTTCAGAACATACCTACATACATTTGACATGGGATTTTAAACCCCAGGTGTTTTAGTAGCTCAAATACAGATGTATTCTGCCTCACCTCTGTTTAGTTAACCCACTGGCGAGAGCAGCAGCTCACAGAGACATCAAAGGAGCAGCTTCTGCAGGCTCTTTTCTGTATGACACAGACCAGTGACAGTGTCCAGTGTTCACACACGGTTTTAGCTTAGAGCTACACCTTGCAAGGTTCTGTGCACAGGTGAGGACTAGAAGAGAGATTTTGCTCTGCATCAGAATAATTAACCGCAGACATCGATGTCACAGCCTTTCTGAAGGCCATCCTTCCCCTTCTCTTTCCATTAGCTCACTCTTCACAGCCATTATCACCTTGGTCTTCTTTAGCTGTAACTAGGATTTCTTCAACTAGCAGTCCTCTCTCAGACCCCTGAACCAGAAATAGTATGGCCAACAGGACTAGGAAAGTGATTGTCCCCCTGTACTCTGCACTGTGGAGGCTGCACCAGATTTCAGCTCCTCAGTGTAAGAATGCCCAAAGGAGGACAATGAAGCTGGTAAAGAGTTTAGACTGAGGATACTTTATTGTTCTCTACAACTCCCTGAAAGGAGGTTGTAGCAAGGTGGGTGTTGGTCTCTTCTCCCAAGTAACAAGGAAAAGAAGCAACAGACTTGAGTTGCACCAGGGGAGATTCAGGTTGGATTTTAGGAAAAAAGTCTTCATCACAAGGGTTGCCAAGTGTTGACAGGTTGCCCAGAGAAGTGGTTGAGTCATCATCCCTAGATATATTTAAAAGACATGTAGATGTGGTGCTTAACGACACAATTTAGTGGTGGACTCAGCAGTGTTATATTAACACCTGGACTCAATTATCTTAAAAGTCCTTTTCAAACTAAATGACTCTGTTATTCCATGACTGATCCAGTCTAAGAGCACCAGCATACATTTTGAGAGTAACAGCAGGCTGAAGTGGTTTGGTGTTTCTTTCAAGACCCACTTTTGGAACAGTTCAACTAGCACAGCTGCTGTGAAGGGCAGTATCAGGACTTCCACCTTCCCCCAGTTTCCACATTCCAAAGCTCATGGAAAACCATGCCATAGTGACCTCAAAACAGACTGGGTAACTACAACCAAAAGGATCTAAAAGATTACTATTTCTGTAACAAATGAAAAAAAAAAAAAGTAGAATAGAATAGAATAGAATAGAATAGAATAGACAAGACCAGGTTGAAAGAGACCTTTGAGATCAAGTCCAACCTATCACCCAATACCATCTCATCAACTAAACCATGGCACCAAGCACCCCATCCAGTCTCTTCCTAAACACCGCCAGTGATGGTGACTCCACCACCTCCCTGGGCAGCACATTCCAATAACCAAAACTCTTTCTATGAAGAGCTTCTTCCTAACATCCAACCTAAATCTCCCCTAGCACAGCTTATGACTGTGTCCTCTTGTTCTGTCACAGGTTGTCTGGGAGAAGAGACCAACCTCCACCTGGCTACAACCTCCCTTCAGGTAGTTGTAGAGAGCAATGAGGTCTCCCCTGAGCCTCCTCTTCTCCAGGCTAAGCAACCCCAGCTCCCTCAGCCTCTCCTCACAGGGCTTGTGCTCCAAACCCCTCACCAACTTCATTGCCCTTCTCTGGACACTTTCCAGCAAGTCAACATCTTTCTTAAACTAAGGGGCCCAGAACTGGACACAGGACTCAAGGTGTGGCCTAACCAGTACAGTGTACAGGGGCACAATGACTTCCCTGCTCCTGCTGGCCACACTGCTCCTGATGCAGGCCAGGATGCCATTTGCCTTCTTGGCCACCTGGGCACACTGCTGGCTTCTATTCAGCCTACTGTCAACCAGTACCCCCAGGTCCCTCTCTGCCTGGCCACTCTCCAGCTACTCTGACCCCAGCCTGTAGCACTGCATGGGGTTGTTTTGGCCAATGTGTAGAACCCGGCACTTGGATGTGTTCAATCTCAATGCCCTTGGACTCTGCCCATCTGTCCAGTCTGTCAAGGCCCCTGTGCAGAGCTCTCCTACCCTCTAACAGATCAACATCTGCCCCCAGCTTGGTGTCATCTGCAAATGTACTGATGATGGACTCAATGCCCTCATCCAGATCATCAATAAAGATATCAAAGAGCATGGGGCCCAGCACTGATCCCTGGGGAACACCAGTAGTGACTGGCCTCCAGCTGGATGTGGCACCATTCACCACCACTCTCTGGGTTTGGCCCTCCAGCCAGTTCCTAACCCAGCGCAAAGTGCTGCTTTCCAAGCCATGGGCTGACGGCTTGGCCAGGAGTTTGCTGTAGGGGTTGGGAGCAATGCAAATGTTCATCTGTTTGCAGCAACCATGTTCTACACACTGTCAACACATAAAGAATGGTCTTCACTCAAGATTTTGAGTAAACAGTGATACCATATAATGCACTGCTTGGATCAATAAGCAAATCTATGTCATGCAACGTTGGAGAGAGATGGCCTTCCCGAGGGATTACTCCTTCAGTCTTAAAACTCTCCCCTGTCACTGTAGTCTCCATCCTGCTGTCTTGTCATGACACTTAAAAAGTCTTAATGAAATAAAATGGAACTCCATTTATGTTTGCATAACAAAACCTACAAAAAGCACAACACAACAAAAGCAGCAGAGTAGCACCAGGGGTGCGGTCACAGCGATGCCTCCTTAAAGGTCATCGGTGGGCATTTATCTCAGCCATGCTGTCTTTCTGTTCCTACCACATTTTCTACAGCTATATCCCAAGGAAGCTGCATATAGCAAAGATACAATACAATACAATACAATACAATACACCAGGTTGGAAGAGACCTTCAAGATCATCGCGTCCAACCCATCAAACAATCCAACCCACCCAACAACTAGACCATACAGCCAAGCACCCCATCAAGTCTTCTCCTGAACACCTCCTGTGAAGGTGACTCCACCACCTCCACGGGTAGCCGATTCCAATGGGCAATCACTCTCTCCGTGTAGAACTTCTTCCTAACATCCAGCCTAAACCTGCCCTGGCGCAGCCTGAGACTGTGTCCTCTTGTTCTGGTGCTGGATGCCTGGGAGAAGAGGCCAACCTCTGCCTGGCTACAACCTCCCTTCAGGTAGTTGTAGAGAGCAATAAGGTCACCCCTCAGTCTCCTCTTCTCCAGGCTAAGCAACCCCAGCTCCCTCAGCCTTTCCTCATAGGGCTTGTGTTCCAAACCCCTCACCAGCTTTGTTGCCCTTCTCTGGACACGTTCCAGCAAGTCAACATCCTTCCTAAACTGAGGGGCCCAGAACTGGACACAGTACTCAAGGTGCGGCCTAACCAGTGCAGTGTCCAGGGGCACAATGACCTCCCTGCTCCTGCTGGCCACACTGTTCCTGATGCAAGCCAGGATGCCATTGGCCTTCTTGGCTGCCTGGGCACACTGCAGGCTCATGTTCAGCCTACAATCAACCAGTACCCCCAGGTCCCTCTCTGCCTGGCCACTCTCCAGCCACTCTGACCCCAGCCTGTAGCACTGCCTGGGGTTGTTGTGGCCAATGTGCAGAATCCGGCACTTGGATGTGTTAAATCTCATGCCATTGGACTCTGCCCATCTGTCCAGCCTGTCGAGGTCCCTCTGCAAAGCCTCTCTGCCCTCCAGCAAATCAACTGCTGCCCCCAGCTTGGTGTCATCTGCAAATTTACTGATGATGGACTCAATGCCCTCATCCAGATCATCAATAAAGATGTTGAAGAGCATGGGGCCCAGTACTGATCCCTGGGGCACACCACTAGTGACAGGCCGCCAGCTGGATGTGGTGCCATTCACCATTACTCTCTGGGCTCGGCCCTCCAGCCAGTTCCTAACCCAACGCAGTGTGCTCCTGTCCAAGCCACGGGCTGCCAGCTTGGCCAGGAGTTTGCTGTGGGGAACGGTGTCAAAGGCCTTGCTGAGGTCCAGGTAGACCACATCCACAGGCCTCCCCACATCCACCAGGCGGGTCACCTGATCATAGAAGGAGATCAGGTTGGTCAGGCAGGACCTGCCCCTCCTAAATCCATGCTGGCTAGGCCTGAGCCCCTGGTCATCCTGTAAGTGCTGTGTGATCGCACTCGAGATGACCCGTTCCATAATCTTGCCTGGCACTGAGGTCAGGCTGACAGGCCTATAATTCCCCGGCTCATCCAACCGGCCCTTCTTGTGGATGGGCACCACGTTGGCCAGCTTCCAGTCTTCTGGGACCTCTCCAGTGAGCCAGGACTGCTGAAAAATGATGGAAAGTGGCTTGGACAGCTCATCTGTCAGCAATCTCAGCACCCTAGGATGGATCCCATCCGGTCCCATGGCCTTGTGGGGGTCCAAGCGGCTCAGTAGATCTCTAACTTCCTCTTGGAGCAGTGGTAAACTATGCAGCTCTCTGGCTCCTTCTGCCAGCTCTGCAGGCCAGCTGTCTGGAAGACGTTCTGCCCTGCTAGTGAAGACTGAGGCAAAGAAGGTGTTAAGTACCTCTGCCTTTTCCTCATTCTTTGTTACAACGTTCCCCTCCGTGTCAACCAAGGAGTGGAGGTTGTCCTTGCCCTTCTTCTTGCTATTGATGTATTTATAGAAGGACTTTTTGTTATCCTTCACAGCAGAGGCCAGTCTAAGTTCTAAATGGGCTTTTGCCTCCCTAATTTTCTTCCTGCACAACCTAGCAACATCCCTAAACATTCTGTAGGTTGCCTCCCCTTTCTTCCAAAGATGATACACCCTCTTTTTTTCCTAAGTTCTATTAAAAGTTCATTGCCCATCCAGGCTGGCCGTCTGCCCCGGCGGCTCATCTTCCGGCACACCGGCACAGCCTGTTCTTGCACCTTCAATAGTTCTTCCTTGAAGTAGGTCCAGCTCTCCTGGACCCCTTTGTTTTTAAGGGCTGATTCCCAAGGAACCTTCTGAATTAGTTCCTTGAGCAGCCTGAAGTCTGCCCTCCGGAAGTCCAGAGTGGAGGTCTTCTTGCTGCCCCTCTTGGCTTGGCTGCATACTGAAAACTCTATTATGTCGTGGTCACTGGTGCCTAAACACCCTCCGACCACCACATTCAGTGCTTAGTACTCCTTAGTACTCCTGTGCAGATTCAGCAGTGATGGGATGAAAAGCAGGTAATGCCTTTACAGAGTTGGCTAAGGCAGAGTTGAAATAACAAAGGAAGAACCAGACAGTTCACCTTATCTATGTGTATGTAAATCACGAATAGCCTCTGCTAAGTGCCTCACTTGGGATCTTGCTGTAAATCCGTGGGGGGCTGTCTGAAGACAGCAGACACTGGACACAGCCTGAACTTCTAAACTTTTAGGACAGAACACAGGCTTAATAGACTACTGAGTATTAACTTCTCCACTCAGAGAAGTGAAGAACCGAATTTAAATGAACATAGGATGTGTAATGCAAGGGAGTTACATGTGAAGGGGTACATATAGGCGTATCGGAGAAGACTGTAGATCCTGAGCACTTTAGCCAGTGGGGGAAAGAGAGAGGGAAATTTACGTCCGGGAATTTAGGATAAAAGGGAAGCTGTGCCTTCCAGCAATTTGAGAGACCCCGCAGAGAACTGTCCTCTGCACTCTCCCTTTATTCAAATACAGTCTTAGAAGACTCCTCTTTGTTGTGAACAGGAACTTCTAGATTGGATTAATTTCCTCTGGTCCCCTTGCTTGCCATCAAGGAGAAGCAGCTGGCCCCTCCTCCCTCCAATATCAGGTAGAAGCACGGTGTATGCTGCTTGACAGAACAGCGTGGTGACCATACCGAGAAGCCTCGAAGTCCTGTGACAGCAAGCTCAAATGGAATTTCACACTTCAGGTATCAGAGCTAACAGAGCATAAAAAATTGCCTGCTGTATTTGGCCTGAGACTTAAGGTTAATTGAATAACTGTTATTGTTTTTCTTTCCAACATAAAGCTACGCTCAGCAGTCTGCATATTTTTATAGTCAGGTTTTATTAAGAAGTGCAGCCTAGAACCCTACTCCTCACTCTGCTGGGGTTGAAAGATGAAAATGCCTGGCAGTGTTTCCCACTGAGAGAAATCTTCTTAAAAGGATGAGCAGATGGACGTGGGAGCTTGTACTATCAATTCCATAGAATACAGAAATAGAGATGTGTTTTCAAAACCAAAGATTCAAGACACAATCAGGTCTTATTTTCATATTGAAACCTAAGAGGAAGTATTATCAATGGAAATACTACAGTTTTGCCTGTATATCTACCTCATCCTTGTGTCAAAAACCAGGCTAAATACCCACAAAAAGCTAATTATTTTAGTAATTATTTCTATTTTTAAAAATTCTCTGTTGTTCACACTTGGAAGATTTGAGAGCACCCAAAAATCCATCAGACAAGAGCAGCAGTCTCATTGCGCTACCCAGTTACTGAAATAGGACAGAAGCTATCCAGACTTCTGCTATGCAAATTCTCTTGTCAAGTTTAGTTCTCAGCAGGCAAACTACAATCAAGCCCTTCAGGAACAGGGAAGAAATTAGGAAGAAGTTCTTCGTAGAAAGAGAGGTTGGCCATTGGAATGGGCTGCCCAGGGAGGTGGTGGAGTCACCATCACTGGAGGTGTTTAGGAAGAGACTGGACGGGGTGCTTGGTGCCATGGTTTAGTTGATTAGATAGTGTTGGGTGATAGGTTGGACTTGATGATCTCAAAGGTCTCTTCCAACCTGGTTAATTCTATTCTAGTCAAAGCTTATTTTGTTCCAGGAATTCCATAGGGAATTTTTTGCTGCTTAGTGCATGCTACTAGCTGGCTTACTCTGCAGCAAGACAGAACACCAACAGCAGTGTCCACCTCTTCATCAATTCCCTGCAACCCTTACTTTCATGGAGATAATCTGGGACTATGTGGATTGCAACTATGCTACACTGACATATTTGCTGCCAGAGGCCTTGGCCCTAAGAGAATGACCTCGCACAGGCAGTATAAAGGTGCACAGTGAGGCAGTTACAGCTGCAAAGCTACAGCTGTTCCAGCTGGCAGTTTGCTGCTATGTCATGACTTGTGCAAATGTGATCAGCTGACAAACATCTCATTCATACTTTGCAAATGCACATATACCACAGTGAGAAGAATTTAGCAGGCCAATGCCATCACTACCTGTGCATGGAGTGCTGGGAGGAGGCAATGGAGACAGCCGTATAGGGCTTGCCTGCTTCCCAGGAGTGGGTAAGGAAATGTAACAGCAAAACACCTTTTGACTTTATGTATACATTTTTTTAAAAAAAAGAATTAATATGCTTTATAAAGACATAAGTCAGTGAGCCAGAAGGCACTCCAGAGACTCAGCAGCAGTTCTGCCTTCCTCACACCTCACCATTTTGGGTAGACATTTCCCCCACTTCATCTGCCTCTCCCTGCAGCGATGCACTCACAACCTCTTCAAGTCCTTGATCTACTGCTTCTATCAAAACAAGGGAAGCACGAAGGTAGAAAGCACAGCTGATTCCTGCTGCTTCTCATGAGGCTGCAGGACAGCTTGGGGCTAGGGGATAAAAGCTTCAGAGTCTGCATATGCACAGTGAGACTACTGGCGTTGTCACTGCCCCTTCCAACAACCAGTGCCATCATCAGAGTGTGGCTGGGTTTAACAAACACAGCGGATGTGGACAGACGAGCAAGAGGGCCTCCTCTGGAAACATTAACAGAGGATAAAGCAGCCCAGCCAAGTCAGAAGTTTCACTAGCCACATGAAAACACACAATGTGTATTAACAGGCAGCTCTGAGGTAGCTGCTAGGATTTTCAACAGAGTAAATCAGTGTTTGATCAAAGAGGAAAACTGAAGAACATCTACTGAACATGGGTAAGCTGACAGTGAACATATTTGGGGTGCTAACTGCTACCAAGAGAAAAAGAAATATGAGACTGTATCAGGTAGCTTCTCTTTTAAAAATCAGTACAAGCAAGAGAGCAGCAAAGAGAAGAGATTTTAGGACTCTGATTACTGACTCAGTCTGTTTATGGAGATCTTCCCAGTCATCATCTACCACTAGGCCTGCATCTCACAACAAACCAACTATGCAAACCCGAGAGACCTCACCACACTATGCCCAGAACTATATACAGCACCTTAAAATTTACAGTAACTCTGCGATCTCTACAAGCATTGAGCAAAATTCCTCTTGGGTGGTATCACAGTGATCTCCAGTGCCGATGATACGGAAACTGAGCTCTTCCAAAAACCAGTTTCCTTAAGACTAAGACTAATAGCTGAATGGAATTTTAAACAACTTACAAGGGTCTCCTCATGCACCTGATAAAGTTTCTACTTCTCACAGAATCTGCCAACTGGCACACCGTGGCTAGTTGGCAACATGGGTGCCAGTCAAAGCTTGCAGAGGAGGGAGGCTTTTGTCGAACAGGAGCTAGTTCAGAGAAAATGGACTGAGATCACCTCATCTCTGAAAACTTAACCAATATCAGTCCCTAAGAGATTTTCCCATGCAAGAAGCCAATGCTACAATATTTTAAGACAAAAGTTTAAAGGTTTCTAAGAAGGTATCAACAAGGTCAACAAGACATCATGGTCTTATTTGCTCTTATGAATGTATTAAACCTTTTCTACCTCTCACCAGCTCTTCCCTTACTTGAAACCCAGCTATGGGCTATGAGCATCCCTCATCCCTCTAAAAGTGAGAGCATTTTCACAAAATCTTTCATAGTTCTGGCACTCTTGATCCTAAATATTATCTCAATTTCTGAGAGTTTAGTTACTCTCAGGAGGTGGTTTTGCTGATTCTCATCAGATGGAGTTTAAGGCTTTCCAGGTCTTCTACTTAATACAGCTCTCCCTCTTGTACCAGGATAAATAGGGGGGGGTAAAAAGAGAGAGAAAGAAAACTGAAAAGTAAACATGAAGCAAGTCTGTATGTTGCTTGAAAATACAGAGCTAGATGGAATATTCTGAAACATAGAGCTCGCTAGTAGGAAGGACAGATCTACTGCATCCTGAGCCCTTTGGGATGGGAACTATGCAAGTGCAGTTGTATCAGTCAGAACAGGTCTGTCACCACAGCTGAGTCACCCAGGTTCCAGAAGGTGGTACCAGAGAGGAAATATTTTTTCTGGATTTGTGTATGTAAATCAGTCATAAAGTGAGGGCAGGCACAGCAAACACAGCACAACAATGTTTATCCCTCCCTTATGCTGCTGGTTGCATTTAGTGTATTCATTTACACCGATGTACATTTTATTATTGTCATGATTAGAAGCGAGGCAATTCACATGGGGCTGTTAATGATTGAGAGTTAACGATGCAGTGTCAAGGAGTCCTTTCTTCCCTCTTTTTGTGAGATGTATTTAGTTCTTTCAAATTGCAGCTTCCATTTTGCAAGCCACAGAGCACAGCAGCAAGAAAGACTATCTGTGCTGTAAGATACATTGACCTGACCAAAAGAGTTGTTGTAGCATTGCAATTTCATGTGCATATGTAAACAAAAAGTCTTTACCATTTTGTTATTGTTAGGGTTGATTGGTTTGGTTTGTTATTTGGGTGTGCTGGTTTGGTGGGTTTTGGCATTGTGTGTGTTTGTGGTGATTCTGTCATACAATTATTCCTGTCACTCAAGCGCACACAGACCACACTGTGGATTCAGAATAGAAATTATCATTATATGTGGAAGAAGCCAAAGCAGAAGATCAAAACATTAGTACCCTTCCAAATCAGATTTCCTCACAAACTGCAAGAAAAATACAACTCTTTCTTCATTCAGTTTCTATGGAAGATAGGCAGCAGTGTCTGCAGATTTCTCTCCCCTAAGGTCTCCAAGAAACACAAACATTTACTCTTCAGATAGATGGAAAAGGGCAAGAAGAGGAAACCAAAAGAGAATTCCCTGGAGTTGCTGAAATCTGCATTAAGGAACTTTGCTCAGCACATCAGCAGCCTCTCAATAATGAGGCAGCAGAGAGCTTTGCAGCATGGAGAGCCTCTGAAACATACGGACTTCTCCAGAAGGAAGAGATAATAAAACATAAATAGAAAATGCCTCTTGGCTGGCATATACTGGTGCAAAGAATTTTTTTAAACTCTTTTTCTACACAGAGGAATGAATTTTTTTCTTCCCCCTTCTCCAATATTTCGAAGTCAGGCTGATGAGAAATGACAAGGCATATTTATAGAAGTTAAAAAAAAACCCAGCACTGAATAAAACATAAGTGCAGCATCAGAAAAGGATGGTCAGGCTGTGCTAATGTCATCCTCTGCACTCTGAAATGAAAGGAGGGAATGGAAAGACACAACTCAACAACAATTCAGTTCCAAACGTTCAAGAAAAGGTTAAGTTTAAAGCACCTGAATAATCTTCTTGTAGTCAGTTCAAATTAGCACACACGTTTTGCTGAGTAACAAACTACCTTCTGGTCCTGAAGAAGCTCAGCTTTTAAAGTTTACATGCTCCTACACTGAATAAAGGGGGTTTATTACTTTTTTGATGCTACTGTTTGTTTCAGTGACTAACAGTTAAATTCTTAGTTATCTGGTAAAGAAAAATATCCCCAAATTTCAAATGCAGGCTTCCCTCGCAGCCCAATTCTCATCCTATTATGATCTACAAAACAGAAAAATCCTTATTTCCATGGAATCCCACACAGTCCTCTTAAAAGTCAACCTGCAGTTTAACTTTTGGAATAACTTAAATTTAGGTTAGTTACAGACCCAGGAATACATCCTGAAAATGAGACAGGGGCAATCACTTCAGACAGCAGGCCACACAGGATGGTGTCCAGGTGGGCTTGGGATTGCTCCAGAGAAGGAGTCTACCACATCTCTGGGCAACCTGGAGGGTGCGCCACCCCCCTCAATGTGAAGAAGTTCAGATGGAACTTCCTACATTCAAGTTTGTGTCTGTTACCTCTTGGCCTGTCACTGGGCACCACTGGAAAAAAAAAAGCACCTGGGCCCATCCTGCTGACACCCGCCCTGTAAGTATTTATAGGCATACTTTATAGCTAGGCATAGATAGAAAGGCAGGTAGAAAGTATTTAGAATAGAATAGAATAGAATAGAATAGAATAGAATAGAATAGAATAGAATAGACCAGACCAGACCAGACCAGGTTGATAAGATCACAGGATCACAGGATGTTAGGGGTTGGCAGGGACCTCTGGAGATCATCGAGTACAACCCCCATGTGAGAGCAGGACCATATAACCATATAATCTAGTCCAGGTCACACAGGAATGCATCCAGACAGGTCTTGAAAGGCTCCAGAGAAGGAGACTTCCAAGACCTTGACTTTAGAAACAGATAGGAGTTTTGATTTTCTTTCACTAAAATCTAAATGACACATGATAACCTGCAAAGTAGAAGGCACCTCTGCCCTGCCAGGCCGTTCAGCAGGCTGGGATATGTCAGCTTTTCTAGGGAGCAAATGGTCTGTGGAAGCTCTTAGTACCACTCATCACTACACAGCACAGAGGTGTCCAGAGGTGATAACCAAGCTCATCTTTACACTACATGAACAAATAATTTATAGGAGGTTCATGCTTTCAAATTTAAGACACCTGAAGTTTATTTCTGAGACAGTCTGGGTCAATGAATTTGCTCCATGTGTACAAACAAAAAAACTTAATTGCAACACTCCTCAGTTCTAACAGTAAGAGACAACCAAGGCAGTGTAGTTCACAGGGTAAAACCCTTACAGATCCTCAGTTGCCCTCTTGCATGCATCTCTGGCGCTGCACAGTGGCTAAATGCAAAGGTTTTGGCAGCAGCTTTAGTTTTTCTAGAAACTTTTAGCATCTCAGGCCGTATTTTCCCTGCCCTTTCACATGTGCAGGAAGAATCCTTGTGAGAGAAAGTTGTGAGTTAAATTCACTGGAGTGGTTTACAATGTGTCTTTCGAAAGAGTTGTGTCAGCACCACTGAGGCCGTTGCGAGGCAGTGGTGGGATGAGAGGCAGAGGCAGGAAAAAGGCAAGAATTTCTTTGTCCTCTATTGTTGCCAAGGCTTTGTACTGTGAAACTCTGGCCTCCTGACTGAAACATTTCATCTTCCTTTGTAGGAAGGAATCCGCTCCTCAAATTTAACAATCCAAAGAGTTAAAAAGGACTTCTTTCAGGATTTGCATGAAGCCTCACCTGAGCTACTTCTCCAGCTACTTGTGGGTGTTTTGCCAATACTCTGCTACTCCCCTTCAAATCCCTTCTTTTCTTTCCCTTTCTCTGCTTCAGTCTGACTTGCTGTGTTGTCCTCTGAAATGAGAAGCTTATAAAACAGGATAACAACCTCCATGACCACCAAGAAAAGAGGAATAACCCAAAACCCTGGGAGCTACCATTAGCCTTAATCCACAACTTGTTAGAGAGTTCCAAATGAGGAAATGGTAATGGAGAAGTGAGGACTGGGGAAGATGACTTAAAAGGGAGAATCTCAGAGGGTTTAGTACAAAACAAGGACATGGGAGCATGGCTTACCTGAAAAGAAAAAAGAAAAAGCAGAAGTTTACCTGCACACAGTTAGTTTATTCAGGAAGATCAGCCAGACATGGGGAACTCTACAGCACAGGACATAGGTCCCTCCTTTCTATTTGCTGTAAGGGAGGTAGGTTAAGGTTGGCAGGAAGCAGGGAAGCCAACAGTTACTAGGAAATAAACTCGCTCTAAGATACACTGGACACACACAGTCACTGCACCATACAGAACACAGGAGGAGAGTAGCAACACTGACAGACAAGCTGCCACAGCGGCTTGGCTGAGGCAACACGGGCAGTGCTTTATTTGACAGCTATTCCCAGGAGATAGAGCCTGCTCTTTACACAAGGAGAGTAGCATTTTTGTTCAGTTGCATCTGAATGGCAAGGTGAGTCACAATCACAAAACAGCTTCTTCCTACCTCAGGTTTCAGCCTGTGAGAGGACTACTGTGCATACAATACAATCCAGTAAGACAACCCAGCACTCCTTTCCTAAGGCCTCTTTATTGCAGAGTTTATTATCTCTTCATTTGCACTGAAATAGCCTAATATGATGCTTCAGTGTTCTCCACCTCACAGCAGACAGATTTCAGGCTGTAGTTCTTCCTCATGCCCTATCCTAGATCAAAACACTCGGTTCAGCAAGAAAGAAGAAACTCAGTACAACAACCACTACTTTTTCTTCCCACAGAGAACACACCTCTCAGTTGTATCCAGAGGATTTTCCTTGAAAAGCTCGGCAAACTACAAGAGAAAATACATATGTTTGACTCGTGTAACTTGTCCTCTCACTTGCAAAGGACAATATTGACATAGCTAGAGGCATAGCAAAAGTGACAAGCTCTTTTTTACACAAAGACCTACAGTCCTAAACAAACAGAGTGAATAGCTCCTCATCTCCTATTGAAACAAGCCTCCTTTGACTCACAGGGGGCTGCAGGGAGGAAGAAGGGCAGGAACCACCTCGCAAAAACAGAGTTCAATGAACTCCACCCTGGGTCTATAGTTTGTGCTGCCCATCAGCATGGGAAACCTCCCCACTCAGAGACCCCGTGTGCTGGGCCCTTGCTTCCGCTGGGGCTCTCGACAGCTTGGCTGAGCTGTGCTCCACTCAAGCAAAGCTGTGTATTGAGGGACTGGCTCTGACCTCTCTGCATTTCATTATTCTGTATCCAACACAACTTCCATTTGTCATGCAGGAGTCACTTTAGCCCACAGGCTGAAAAATAACCAAATACCAGTTTGATATCTTTGAAGAATTACCCTTGAAATGATATAATTATTTTCTGTTACTGTGACTCCTACAGCAGGTGTTTTAGAGACTGATGACAAGGAAAGAAATCTCTACAAGCTACTATGGTGGCCTTTCCTCCCCCAGAGACCATCCTGGTATAAATACTATCCCACATGAATAAATACCCCCTTTACAGAAGTATTTATTGCAGGATAACAGCTGATGGCTGTTATACAGGCAAAGGATGAAGTACACATCTGAAATAGAGATCTCCGAGATACAGCTAAATTAAACCTGAGCTTTCTCAAGTGTTGTACAAATCTCTCTGGATAAAACCTATTTTTCAACTCAATAAGCTCCAACAAACTATTTTACTTTCCTTTTTCTACACAGACCAACACAGGTGCCACACTTTTTCTTTAAGAGCATACACAACTTCCTCAACATGTTATACACACCATGACAGTATTTCACCGTGTCACAACATGAAATAACTTTACTAATATGGAGGAGCCAGCTTGGGAATTGCTACATTTACATGGGGAATCCAGTTACCCACCACCTCCACCTCATCAATTTACAAAAATATTTTCAGACATTTTACTGAAATATTTGGATTTCTTTCCATCCAAAAATCCTGAAGTAAAATGTTTCTCCTACTGTCATTTTGCCAAATCTTGTCTCATTTCAGCACTGATCTCTACCCACCTGTATTGCCTTTATGCCAAAAGACAGTTCTAGCTTATGTAGGTCTTGATTTCGTTATCACTACCTGGGCCTTTTGATGGGCTCTATCTCCAAGAGACACAGGCATGCAAAGTCCTTATTACAAGAATGATATGGACATGCTAGAACACAGCCAGCAAAGGGTCATGAGGATGATCAGAGGGCTGGAGCTCCTCTCCTATGAAGACAGATTGAGAGAGTTGGGGTTGTTCAGTCTGGAGAAGAGAAGTCGCTGAGGAGACCTTATTGTGGCCTCCAGCATCTTAAGGGGGCTACAAGAAAGCATGCCAGGTAATGATAGGACTAGGGGCAATGGAGCAAAACTAGTAATGGGTAGATTCACACTGGATGTTAGGGAAACTTTCTTCCCCATGAGGGTGGTGAGACACTGGAAGAGGTTGCCCAGGGAGATGGTAGAAGCCTCATCTCTGGAAGCTTTTAAGGCCAGGCTGGATGTGGCTGTGAGCAACCTGATGTAGTGTGAGGTGTCCCTGGCCATGGCAGGGGCGTTGGAACTGGATGATCCTTGAGGTCCTTTCTAACCCTGACAATTCTACGATTCTATGTAATTCTGCTGTATATTGTGACTTCAACTCTGCTAGGGCATTTTGGATGCACAGCAAGAGGCACATAAATGTGATTCACTAAGACAAAAGTGTTTGGCCAGTGACCCCAGCTCACAGTGATCAATGAAGTCATCTCTGAACTGCGATTCCCAGG
The DNA here is from genome assembly GCA_033816785.1 of Picus viridis. NCBI lineage: Eukaryota > Metazoa > Chordata > Aves > Piciformes > Picidae > Picus > Picus viridis. The sequence continues at coordinate 12,702,154 of CM066567.1, forward strand.
ACTCATCAAAAGCAGTGGCATAAGAAATAATGTCAAATAGGTCTTGTAAAAAAGAAGCCTACACCGTCCTTGTGAAAAAACAGTGCTTTTCATAGCTTCCCATTCTAGCACAAAAATGAGACCTTTTTTTTAATTCCTATCGAGCACAAAGATAAATGCTGAAGGTAGCAGAATTCCCTGAGTTTTAAATCAGCTTTAGTTACTACTCCTCAGTTAATCACTGATTGCTATGTATTCTACTACTGAATTTTTCCTCATATATCTTCCCCAGCCAAATCTTTTATTTAAGCTGTTCTTTAGAAACTCTCTCTGGTTTGCTGAGTATCAGAGATAGATGAGACAGAACATCACAGTTCTCCCTCACAGGAAAGCATCACAAAGTGTTAGCCTGAGCAGATGAAATTATGTCCACCTCCATTTCACATTTTGCCCTCAGCAGACCAGACACTTCTCCTTCCCAGTCATCACTGAGCTGCATCTACCTTTTTCCTCAGCACTTCTGCATCTCTCTCACCACCATGCCACAAAACCAAACTTCATTTTATTATCTGCTGCCGACCCTTAACTTCCCTGGAAGTGCCTGTGCAGGACATGAAATTGCTTTAGTCTGCCCATAAAATCCATTCTCTCAGAGGGACACATCCTCTGTGTAAAGGCAGACAACACACAAGCTACAGAGAATCAAGAGACGCTCTGAGTACTGCACTCTCCGGGCATACTGCAATCACAGAACTAAAATTAGCCAGAGCTGCAAAGGGAGATTTGCAGCTAAAAATCTTCACCTTGGAACTGGAAAAAAAAAAAAAAAAAAAAAAAAAAAAAAAAAGAAAGTTTCACAAGCCTTTTAAAACCACTTGAGGTTTCCAGCAACTTAGAGGTCAAATTAAATTCTCTATTTTGCAAGTTTCTTTAGACCAAGTTCACACAGAAGCACCTACATTTAAAATACAGTATTTTAAATAGCATATTTTTATACACTATGTGAAAGCACATAAGATGTCTTCTTTTTCTAATTACCTTTCTTGTTTGGTTCCCCATTTCCTCTTCAGACTTCTCCTTCCCTTTTGATTACATTACTCTCCCAGTACAATGTCAGCATTCCCAAAACACCTGATGAAATAACACCTGGTGTTGTCCAGGTAGAGGAGAATAAACTTGGGTGATTTGCAGACAATATCACACCCTGATGGATGGAGCCTGAGACATTAAGATTCCATCATTTTACTCTTCTGTTTCTTGCTTAATTACTGAAGTCCAGATGGCCATATGCAGATGTTTGGATAGCAAACCATAACTTCAGTAGAGGAAATACTCTACATTTCTGCTAGGACTGTGGAAGAATATAAATGTACAGTTTTTACCTGCAAGTGCTGCCCTCAGACTTCCCAGGTGCACAGCAGAGTCTGGGGGAGCAAAATGTCAGGCCTGGTGGAGCAAGATAAAATTAAGGCACAGCAGACCTACACAGCTCTGTGGGATGGGACAAAAAAAGGGCTGAAAAAAGTTGTCCATGTCAACAAGAGAAAAGAGCCCAGTATTTTGGGAAGATCATGGAGACTGAACAGACCTACAGACAAAGAAAGGCAAAAGGCAAGACCATCTCCAGGATGGCCAAGAAGAAAGAAATTGCCAAAGGTGGAAGATGAACCATTCCATGTTTCTAGAATTATGTTGGAATGAGCCTTGACCATCCTGGTCTAGAGGAAGGTGACCCTGCCCATGGCAAGGGGGTTGGAACTAGATGATTTTTGAGGTCCCTTCCAAGCTAAACTTTTCTATGAATATACAAATTATTGAATACTATGATTAGAACTTTCTCTTGTGAGAAAGACAAGGACGAAGTAGACAAACACAAAAAAGGGGAAGGATAGTTGAAGATCAGTTTGTTTCCTGAGCTGGCATTCAGATTTTGCTTGCTGAAAATGGCATACTGACCTCTGGCAAATATCCCCGAGTGCAGGCTTTAGAAACAGTTCTCATTAACACTGATGAAAATGATGACAAATAAATAATCAAAGCTCAGTATAAATTATGGTGTAGTTTAGCCAAAAACAACTTAAACATTATAGATGGCCATAAAAGCACCTAGTTTTTCCAAGCTTCATAAAGAACTCTTTCCAGAAAGAAATAAAAATAGCTTCAAACTCACTGAATTTCATTCACAGCTTCACAGATTGCACTGGGCTGGAAGGAACCCTCAAAGGTCACCTTGCCCAAATCCCCTGCAGTCAGCATGGACACCTCCAACTACATCAGGCTGCCCAGGGCCACGTCAAGTTTGATCTTGAATGTCTCCAGGGTCAGGGCCTCAACCACATGCCTGGGCAACCTGTTCCAGCATTTTATCAGTCTCATTGTGCAGAACTTCCTCCTGATATCCAACCTAAGTCTCCCCTGCTCCAGTTTCAAACCACTGCCCCTCATCCTGTCACTACAAGCCCTTCTACCCAGCCCCTCTCCAGGAGTTCATGGAGTTACACAACTTCTCTACAGATTTTTTTCTTAGTGTACTAATTAAACTAGCTTCTTAGTACAACAAATCCTGGGTCTGGACAATAGCTTGCCATGGAATCTAGTAATTATTTTGGCCAGAGAGGCTTTCCTGAGATGTCTCAGGCTCCTGCCTCAACCTGCTCCCCAGAAAACAATTCCTTTTCATCAAGTGAACATTGCTTGCTTAATGATAGGGTTATGAAAACTGAAGTGAAATATTTTTATCTTTCCAACACTGGCAAAGTCTCCAAATAACTACTGAATGACTAAAATTAGGGAGTGTCCAAGCAGGAAGATTGATTCAGAAAGAAAAAAGCTTTGCCTTCACTCTCTGGAAGCCACAGCCTGTGAACTGGCTTGTTCTGTTCCTTTCACCCTGGGAGCAGATTTTTACGTCTTTCTGAAGTGCTGTTTTATCAGAATGATAACCCAAAACATATTCTTCTTTGCCCAGTCGTATTTCCACGCAAGCTTCTGCGGAAGCTGGGGTAAGCAGTGGCTCCTTTGCACACAAAACCGGTGTTCCTGGCTGCCTGTGTCAGTAACTCTGCTTGCTCCCTCAAGGTCAGTATGGGGAAAGACCCCAAAATAAATTGGGGGGGGGGGGGGAAGTGAAAAGACAGCAAAAACTCATGGAAAGGGAGTCTGACTCTCCTCAATGGATACTTCTCTCTCTCCAGACTGGACATAAGAGAAGGAAAAACTACTTGGCCCTTAAATCTACAGAGCCTCAGATTCACAGGCAGAGTAACTATACCTACTACTGTACTGCAATGACTCTGGCCCCACACAAAAAGGACCAAAAAGTGAGGAGGAAGGAGTACACAAAGTAAGAAACCAACAGCTCTGGAAAGCATAACCATCCTGCGAAAGGCAACTTCAGCCAAAGGACATTCAAGGAGGTGCTGCCTGAATTGCTCGCTGGGAGTTGGGAACGAAGGACCATTGCTCCTCACTCAACACATACATTAAGAGAGAAAGAACAGCTACTGCAGTGGGGAAAAAAAACAAATGGGATTTGGAGAAAGGAAATCTTTCCAATAAAGATAAAACTGCCAGGGAATACTGACCTACAACTGCTAAGAGAAGAAATAAATCAGGTTTTGTCTCACATATTCTATTCTATTACAGACAATGCAAGTTTCAGGCAGACACTACATAAAGAGGAGGTTTCGTTGAAGATACGATGAAGTGTCAAAACACCAGAAGCAAAATGCTATTGGTCAGCAAGTTGTTTTTCTCAGTAGTCCTGAGAAAACTTTTTTTTTAATGGGAAAATCATTTCCCTGGCCTGAGAAAATTAAATTAAAAGAGATTTTCTCTTTCTTTTGTGAAATGTTTGCTAGTTGCCTTGTTCATTCTCTGTCTGTCTACCTACCGGCCATCACACTTTTGCTGCTCTGGGCTTCTCTCTCCTTTTCTGCAGATCTCTTTCCTTTACCCATGAGTGCTTTTTTCCCTTTGCTCTGTAGTATTCCACATTTAAAATACATACAGAGAAACTGCTCCTTCTCTAGAGCAGTCCCAGGGGCAGTTTCAATGAAATGCTCCTTCCTGGGTAACCAGCCTGACATGTATCCCCTTCCCCCCTTCTCTTTCCATGTTTCCTTTTCCTCATAAAGTCAAAACAGAAATGATGGAACATTTAAAAGCCTTTTGAAACAGAGAACCCTGCACGATTGAAACTCGGAACTCAAATTTTCAGTGAAAGAAGACTGCAGAGGAATGGTACCAAAATAAATTGTGAAAGCCGAGTTTCCAGGTAGACTGAATAGCTTCGGTACACTTCAATCAAATGACTTTAAATACATCTTTTTTCTGTTAAGTGCAAGATACTGGGGTGAAATTTGGATTGAAGTAACTTCAATTCACACCACAGCTTCAAATTTTCACCCTCTGACTTTCTCACATATTTTGAGGAATGCCATCACTAAGGAATATGGGAATGTACGTCCATCTTCTTTCATAACTGTTAAAAGCACAGGACACCTGGTTGGAGTTACTACAATACACACTGCAAGAATTAATTTGACCTCATTATATGGGCTTTTACTTCAGGAATAGCCTTTTTGCCAGACTAGACCCTACAACAACTGGGCTCTAGTTCTATTCATTGTAGACTTTCTGGATGCCCTTACACAAATCCAAATCCACAAAAGTTTGTGGTTTTTATTAATTCCTCCCTTATTTTGTTCTTTCCTAATACAAGCACTGCAAAGCTGTTTCCAGCTCACTGCTTCATTGCAAGGCAGAGAAAGAGTGTTGCACCTAATTTAGATGTGGACACCTGGAAATTAAGAATCTGATCAAACATGCACAGAAATAATCCAGCAGACAGTTGGTAACCTAAACAGGAGAAAACAGAGCAAAGGTCTGCTCTGGTGAATATCATTCCCTCACAGAACCCATTCAGCAACAGTCCTACAGGCTGGGATGAGAATGTGCCTGCTTTGGGGTGCGTTCCTTTGATGTATCAGGAACACTGTAGAGCGAGAAACTTCTGCAAAACTCATGGGTTTAAGCCAAGTGAATCTGATGATGCTTGTTGGATACCAGGCTGCTGTCATGCCAGCCATATAAGGAAGGTGCTGGCTGGAGCAAAGCACATGGGGCTGTAGCTCAGATTGTAGCATAGGAGGCTTCCTGGTGCTGGTTTTGGGGTGTTGGTCTTTTCAGCTGGGCTGGCTGCAGGGTTGGGGAGTGGCAGTGGTCATTTTATGGCTGGCTTCTGCTGCTGATTCTGCTTTTGCTGTGCTTTTCTGCAACAGGCTAAGGTAATTGTACTGCTATCATTTCATTAAACACTCCGTATCTCAGCTCAGGGCTTCTGTGTGTGACCCTCCCTCCTGTCTGTGTTGGGTGGCTTGCTTATAAGAGGGGCTGTCTTACACCATGCACAAAACTATTTCTTAGTCGCTGCTCAACTATGAGTAAATCCTCCTTCTTTGCTGCTCAGAGAAAACAAAAAGAGCTGCTGGGATATTGCTGGGTAAAATCCTGATGGCCATTAACGAAATCAGGATGCATCCTACATAGGCATCAGGAGGAAGCCAGAGGGGAAAGTGAAGAAAATTCATACAAAATTATAATCAAGTAAATGTGCAGCCCTACAACTTTTCCCCCAAACTACAGCTCTAAGAGGTGTCCACAAAAAAATAGTGGAGATGTAAAAAGACAAGCATTTTCAAAACTGCCTGTAACAATCAGCTCCACACTGACCCCTCATAGTGTCCCCACACACATCTGAATTTAGGCAGCAGGTTTTGTGATTACCAGTGTTATTAATACAGGAAAGAACTTACTATTTCTCCCCATACATGTTCCAAATGCTCACTGTATCCTTTTATTTTTCTATATATAATTGAAGGAGGCAATGTTTGGTCAAAAGACCAAATGGGCTTGGATTGCCTTGCAGGGAAGGGACCTGCCCTGTTACAAAAATTCTTAACTTCCGTTTTTGGTAACAGTACAATGAGGCTTACTGTTACCTGTTTAAACCTGGAGGGAAGGCAGTGAGACCTGAGAATGTGCAGCAGTACAGAACAATGCCGCAGAAAACAGAAATCTGAGGGCAAAGCCTGAGGATAATAACCTACCAGGGGGACTTGGTGTGAAACTAGGGGACTTTGGGCAAAAGAAGAGCCCGGTGTTCAACAAATATGGATTTAGGGAGGGATCCCAGACTAAGCTGGAGGAGGAATAAATCTGGAGTGAGAAGCAGAAAACAAGGAAGTGCTAACAGGACAGACGGTTTAACACACCAGCTGTGCATTTTGGGGAACTGTGAATAGAGGGGGCAGAAGGTTACAGAGCAAGAGAACAGGAAAAGAGAAGGTGACTGTAAGTGCAGCCAGAGCTTGCTAGGGATTAAATGAAGCTCAGGGCCTAAGGGAGGGTAAGTAAAGTGACTGACCTCCAAGAAATCTGCAGAAAAAAATTGATTTTCTAATTGTAAAAAGACAATGTAAAGGGCCTGTCTTGCAAAGCTAATAAACTCAAAAGGCATCATTAGGCATGCAGCTTCTTATCATTTCAGATCTCTTTGGAGGGAGGAAAATGGGAACAGGATGATAACATGACTCATAACTTTCCAATATTAGGTACAACAATCCCGTAGGTGTAGAGGCTGAGCCTTGTGTACCCTACTGCTTTTAACTTTAAATGTGAAAATAGCAAAAACTGCCAGCACAGCTGGCCAAGGTGGGTACTGTCCACTCCTTCCACAAAGTCATGCTTAACTTCAAAAGGCAAGGACAGAGACTGGTGTTCAGCTGCAACCAACACTGAGCAATTGTAATCTGAACAGGATTTCCTCACCTGTCCTTCTGGTTAGCACATCACAGCATTACACACAATGAAAGCCAGCCATCTAAACTAACCCTGGACGTGCAGCCCTTCCTTCGCAGGGAGGTGGTTGGTATTCCAAGATGCTTGGTATATAACCAGATTTCATCAAACTTAACAGAGGCATGAGAAAAATTGGCAGATACTAAAAAATAAAATAATTTAAAAACAAAAATCAGCAAAACATAAAGGCACAGTGAGATCAGAGCAATATTTCCTTCAGATCGCTTGTAGCATCAAACCTGTTCGCAGGCTGCCTCTCCCTTCAGTGAGGAATGAGATGGTTTTAGCCCAGCATCAGGAAGGGAAGTGGAAGCACTGATACTGCATTAAGGGTGAAGAGAGGGAAGAGATCATAGAAGGATAAGGAGAGCAGCCTGCAAGGTGAGGAGGCATTTGATACAGGGGAAAATATAGAGTGGTTCAACAGCATTCACCTGGCAACTCAGGAAGGTTGAGAAGCCTGACGTTTACTGCCAGGAAAGCTGCTCAGGAGGCACTCATCTCAAACTCCCTTCCATGGGGTGTTCCCCACCCAGAGCTGAGCTCCAGGCAGGCCTGGGAATGCTCTTGTGTCAGCTGCTTTAACAAATCCCAGCCTAAGCTTGTGGTTGTTGCAATTCAGAAATGCATATATTTAGAAGTAAGAAGTTCATAGAATCACAGAATGTTAGGGGCTGAAAGGGACCTCGAGAGATCATCCAGTTCAACACCCCTGCATAGCAAGACCACCTATTACAGATCACACAGGAACACATCCAGGCAGGTCTTGAATATCTCCAGAGGGAGACTCCACAACCCACCCGGGCAGCCTGTTCCAGTGTTCTGTCACCCTCGCAGAGAAATAATTCTTCCTCCTCTTTCCATAGAATTTCCTATGCCTCACCTTCCACCCATTGCCTATCATTGGGCATTGTGGAGCAGAGACTGCCTTCATCCTCTTGGCACTCACCCTTTACATATTTATAAACATAAAGGAGGTCACCTCTTAGTCTCCTCTTCTCCAAGCTGAAGAGCCCCAGCTCCCTCAGTCTCTCCTCATAAGGAAGATGTTCCACTCCCTTCATCATTTCTGTGTCTCTAATTTGCTGGATAACCCCAACCTGTGAAATGCCTCAGACTGCCTGTATGCTGAAGGTAGGACTGGAGAAACCAGGCTTTTCTGTGTAACCAAGTCTATATGAAAAAAGCTGCTTTTAATCTTTTGGCAGTGCTAGGGGAACATCTTTCTAAATGGCCCAGATTCATTTAAGTCGTTGTTGGGGTTTTTTTTATGGGAACAGTTAAGTAGGAAGCTCTTCAAAAAATCTGATAGAATATAAATATTTAATCCTTAAGTAAATAATTTCGACCTTGCTTCACTATTCTCAAGCCTAGTATCTACCATATAAGCTCACAGAAATGCAACAACAGGAGTGAGAATGTTCTATGCCAGTTCCTAAGAGACCAAAGGAACTCCTCCACAGGCCAGGTGTTCAGCAGTTTGCAGACAGCAAATACACAGAGCTTTGAGTCCAGGGCTATCCACGCACATCAGCAAAGGTAACACTGTCCATGGAGGGGGATGCAGGGGATCAGGTCTGCCAGTTAGAACTCACTGCAAAGGTTTGGCTGGTAGCAGTGTACCCAAGACAGCGAGGTGTTGCCTTTACCAGCGCCGACAGAGATAGGCAGCATATGGCTCTTGTAAAGAAGTACTTCAAACACTGGAAAGCTGAAAAAATGTATTTCCTTCATAATTACCATTTCCTCTGAGTATGTATTCTCAATCTTTCCTTGAATTTCCCTATTCCAAATAATACCACAAAATTAAATACTCGTTACCTCCTTAAAATAATCCTCTTGCTGTGCTTGGAAAGGGATAGAAATAGGCTAAAATGCTATGACAAATTTGCCATTTTTACTTATTTGATGATTGCACGCTTACTACATTTCTTGTTGATTAAATTAGAACAGCAGGAAAGGAAAGTTTTCCATCTCCACACTGTTGATTTCTCTGCCACGAAAATTAAAGCCATTAAAAACAGCGATCTGGTCACACTACCTGCTCAAAGGGGTTTCCCAACTTTGTTTGTGCAAGAAACATCTGTTCAGGCAAGGCAGCTTTCCAAACCTGCTAATTTGTTTGGCTGCCCCAACAGCTACATGTTACCCATCACCTGCCACCAAGGTTGCGAATGACCAGGAAGTTCCTGAGAGAAAACTCCTCTTATCTTACAGCTGCCCATGGACACTGCTCAACTGTAACTGCAAGTACTAGCAATGCTTCCTCTCTCAATCATTTACTGAGATTAGCAGATGGTGAAATACACAAAGAAACAAAAATCCTGGCTTCAGTGCAGTGGTGAAAGACTGCTGCTTTCAACAGAAGCAAGGATTCATACCCTATCTCCAAGCCACCTGACATGTGTCACCACCACTAACTCCTCTTCAGTATTTTGCAACAGCCTGGAAACAAAAGGTGCAACAGTCATCTAATTGAGAGGTGTCTGAAAATCTTTCATGTCCCAAACCAGCTCATGTAGCACTGAAGAGGTTACTTTTGCTTCTCTTCAGAGGGCCCTCCTTGATCCACTCTGAAGTGGTCTTCAGCTGGTGCACGCTTTTGTCTCTTCTCATGCAGCAGATGCACTCATTTTGCTGAGCACCAGCTGCATGCTTCAGAAATCTAATGCCACCGAAAGTGGTTGAATTGCTGTGATTCTCTGCAGTGAATCAGCTGTAGTCCCTTACAGCATGAGGTAAGGCAAGTCCAGTGTAACTGCATGAGAGTGGCCATCATAATAGCTGGCCAGCTTTAAAATCTGTCACACAAACAGATGTGAGACCATTCAATGTCCTCTTGCTGCTGGCAATCCTGCCTACTCTGTTAGCATATCTGTGACCTTCACAGAAGGAAAGAACCTTCAAGATTGAGTCCAACTATCCTCTAACTCTACCAAGTGTGGTGCTAAACCATGCCACTCAGCACCACATCTCTGCATCGTTTAAACACCTCCCTGGGCAGCCTGTTCCAGTGTTTAAGAACCCTTTCTGTGAAGGGCTCTTCTAATATCCAACCTAAACCTCCCCTAGTGCAACTAGAGGCTGCTTCCTCTTGTCCTGTCAGTTGCTGCTAGGGGAAAGAGACCAAAAATGACCTCACTCCAACCTCCTTTCAGGGAGTTGGAAGCAATGAGGTCCCCCTTCAGCCTCCTTTTCTCCAGACTGAACAATCCCAGTTTCCTCAGCCATTCTTCATAAGACCTGTTGTCCAGGTCTCCTTCCTTCTTTCCCAGCTATGAGACCTTTTTATCTGTCTCAGCTCAAAATGCATTGGGGTGTGAAGCAGATGTAATGGGAAGCACCCAGGCGCCCCATGTTTTTCTTAGCTTTGCAGTCACAAGCATGAAGCTCTCTGGCAGTGAACAAGGAATATTCTAAAATGCTCCTACAGTATAGGAAGAAAGGAACAGAGATGAGGGATGAAAGCTGACCTTGCTTCTTCAAGTGAGTTAGCAGAATGCAGCTAGAGAGGAGGGGCATGTTTGTCTTCAAAACAATAAAATACAAACCCCCCACGCATCATTCCATATCCATTATCCTTCACAGCACTCCTCACACAATGCTCTTCTGTTACAGATAAAACCCTGATCTTTTGCATTTTAATAAACCCCCAAAGCAGCAGTGTAAGAAAACAACAGACCAGGCAAGCCCTTCTCCCCACAAAAATACATATACCTTGAGGCTATCCCAGTGCCGCCAGTACCCTGAAGACACCATCCACTCACAGAGTTGGCTTTGTGCAGAACCCTTTTATCTGCAGAATGACAGCTACAGACTGCTGACATGCCCACGGAGCAGGTCCCTGCCAACAATGCAGTCAAGGTCAAGCAGGAGGGAGTTAATATCTCTCTCAGGGCAAAGAAGCGAGCAGAAAAGAGAAATTGTTTTGGTACAACTAGTTTAAGTTCCTTACCTCTCCAATGGGATTGTTTAGAATTACCTTCATTTTCCTTTTTCCACCCAGTAGTGATTTATTTACATTTTACTATTTTTCTACTCAAGATCTGTGAAAAGTTTTTAAAGGCATAGCCTAAAACTAACATGCCAGGTCTAGCTATGAACAAGCTGCTTCCAAACCTGAGGAGAGACAAAAATCAGCTCTAGACAGCACTGCACCCTGCTTTAATTAACACTGCTCCTGTCACCCATGTGCAGTGCTGCCACCAGGAACACACTTTGAGTATCTAAGCTCCCAACATCCTGCTGTGACACCGAAGTACCAGCCCAGTGACTGCTCTCCACCCGGCAGGCCACTGTGCAGCACAGACATACCCACACCTGAGAACCTCCTAGCTGTCCTGCTTTTCCATCTGGATCCAACAGCAATCTCGCACAAGGCACAGAGAGCACCTCAGCCAGCAAGTGTCACAGAAGCAACAGACATGGAGCAGATTGATCCTCCTGTAGTGAAGAGGAGCAAAGCATTTGGATGACAAATATTACAGCAGGAGAAGAAACTAGATGTGATTTGAGAGAGAGAAAACAAATGTAAATATGTACAACTTCCTGGGCTGCAAAAGACTAAGCTGTGGGCAACTCTATTCTGACTGGTTTACATTCAGGGAAATGGGTCTGTGCAACACGGGGACAATTTCTGTTCATGACCAGGGAGACCCCTGATTTTAAATCCCTATTTCAGTCAAACCATTCTTTGAACAGATGACACCATCACTCTACAAAGCCATCAAGATGAACTCCATGCCTCTGTAATTTCCTAGGCCCGCTTGCTGAATGCCAGCATGCTCTGTTCACCAGCAACACCACAGAGAAAAGTTTTATAAAGACAGCTAAAAAACCCAGCACACACAAACAAAACTGCATCTTGCCAGCCTCTGCCAGGGATTTTGGCAAACAAAACAGAGGTGGTGGCGTTTCCTCCTCTTTGCACTGTCAGGATCGGTTTGGTGGGCAATTCAGGCAAAGTTTAAACAACAAAGCCTTCCCTCCCCCCCCCCAGCTTTATTTGAATCTGGTAAATGTTCTGATCACAAAAAAAAGGGTACAACTACATGGGTAAATTCTGCACACTAAGAAGTCTTTCACTGCAGACATGAGTGTTTGCAGTGGCGGTGAAAAAAGAACAAAATATTCTCTCAAGGAAAACAAATGCAGCTCAGTTAGGAAAAATGCAGCTGGGAGAAAAGATTTGCTTGCACAGGAAGGGAAAAGAATAGGAGGGCTTACAGAAGTAGCGCCTTTTCCTTCTGCCCAGCTCCCAGCTGCACAGAGACATTGTCAAGAGCAGAACTGGGAGTACTGACCCAGAACAAAGGATGAAACAGTTTCCAGCCTGCGCATCCGAGTTGCAACGTGTTCCCTACTCCTGCCCTGATGGGTGTTAAAACCCAAACATGGAAGAACTGCTTGGGCTCTGGCCTCTCCCAGCTCATCCACACAGGAACACAGCTGCCTCATTTATCTCCAGGCTTTTGTTATCTGCCAATGCAAGTACCAGCGGTGGAGCAAGGTGGAGAACATTTAACAGACATGCTATAATAAGCTGCAGCCTTTTAAATAATCTGTGAAGAGAAGAGACTCTCCCTTTCTCTATCACCTGTGTTAATGCAACATTCCTTCAGACAACAGAACATTTACAAGCTGTGTACCATTGCTTCTGCTGCTTTGGCTTCTTAAAACAATAGGCTTATGTTATATATGGGCCTTCAACTAATTTGAGATAGTGGAGACTCCAAAAGTGCAACAATTTTAATAAAGTATAGCTCTGTGAATCTTGATTCCAATGATACTACCCTTAAATATTATTGACATGACACCATTGCAGTCTCTCCACTGTTGCACAGACAGCTATAGGCAGGTACATCTGGCTGCACACTTTGCTCTGAGGTGAAAGTCATGATGGCACAACTCACCTGAATGTTCCTTAACTGTTACATCTTGTGCTTAATCATCTGAAATGTAAAAATCTTTATTTCCTAGCATTCCTCTGAAATGAGTGATCTATAAAGAGAACACTCATCAAACACACCCAGGTTACTCTCCATCATGTATTTACACAGTGATTAAATTGCCACCAGTTGTAACCAGCTTTGCTGGCGCCATTCTGACACTCTTGCCTATCACCCACCCCCCCGTAACAACAGGCCAAAGGTGAATGGTTATGTCACTTCATTTGTGTGGACACTTTTTCACTGACTAGATGGTCTCCATGGCTAAAGAGACCCTCACTCAGGCGCATGAGGAGGCTACCAGTATGGTGTGCGGCAGACTTCCAGCCAGAAGGAGCTCTGCAACGTTATACAAACACCTGTGCTGCACTCCCCAAAACAGGGAGGTGGGGAAGCCCAGTCCATAAACGCTTGAGAGGCTCCAGGTGGACTTGGATGCCTTTAACAGGCTTTATTAGCTGAGGCCTGGGGGTCTCAAGGCCTTCAGCAAAGAAATAGTGATAGCAACTATGACCACTACATGTTAAGTCCATAACATAACCAGTTTTCTGTAGTAACAATTAGATAAAAGTAGAGTGAGACTCATCTCCACTGGAACAAGATCAGATGTTACAGACATCTATCCACTCATTTCCATTTGTATACTGCTGCCCAGGCTACAGAAGAGAAACTAATTTTTGGCATAGCTTTCAGTGACAAGGCTGTTGAAAGATGAAGTACCGGTTCCCAACTGTTAGATCCAAAATCTGGGAAGTATCTGCTGAGCAAAGCAGCTGGCTGAATATAGACCATCAGAGTATAGGTCTCCCAACACTGTTTTTCTCACTTAGCACACAGGTTCCCCCAACCCAGATATGGCATACAAGAGGAGTATCACCACAGGAGACTGCAGCAAGAAGAAAATGCTGGGAGCAGGTTCCCTAATTGCATTGCTTCTCCATGCCATCATGCCTGAAACACAGTGAGAAAAATAACAGATCAGGCTGAACCCTTCACAAGGCATGTGGAAGCATGGAGCAAGAGAATGATTGTGGCACTTCCCTGAAAAGTCTTAATGAGACACAGACACAGCTCCATAGCTCAACACAATGTCTGAAACTCGTTTGGTCCACACGTATCTTAGAGTATTTGTTACATCCTCCACGGTTTCATAAGTGCCCCAAATTACCTTAAGAACTCTGCCTTATCATGGGTGTGTGCTGCTGCACCCACAAGAAGTAGATAGACAGAAAGGCAATTTTTTTCCCAAGCAATCCCAAGCGGGGTGGCTGAATCCACACATCACTGTCTTTGTAATGTAACGTTTGTAACACACAGTCCAGCTACCGCAACCTGTCTTGCTGGGGTGAGCAGTTTCTTTCCAACAGCTACATCTGGATCACTTTCTCCCTTCATGGAAAAGCAGGATAACAAACCACTGCATCAGTCTCGCCCCCATCCCCAGAAAGGGAATAGGGCAACTTATTCTTGGTGCTGTCCTTAGGCATTCCAATGATAAGTGAGTCATTAGGAGCAGTCAGCATGGTTTTACCAAGAGGAAGTCATGTTTCACCAACCTGATAGCCTTTTATGAGGGCATAACCAGTTGGATAGATGATGGTAGAGCAGTGGATGTAGTTTATCTTGATTTCAGTAAAGCATTTGACACTGTCTCCCACTGCATCTTTGCAGCTAAACTGAGGCAGTGTGGTCTGGATGATCAGGTAGTGAGGTGGATGGAAACTGGCTGAAGGAAAGAAGTCAGAGATTTGTGGTCAATGGGACAGAGTCTAGTTGGAGACCTCTATCTAGTGGAGTCCCTCAGGGGTCAGCACTGCTCAATATATTCATCAACAACCTGGATGAAGGCACAGAGTGCACCATCAGCAACTTTGCTGATGACACAAAACTGGGTGGAGCTGCTGACACACCAGAGGGTTGTGTTGCCATTCAGTGAGAATAAGGCAGGCTGAGAGCCGGGCAGGGAGAAATTGAATGGAATTCAACAAGGGCAAGTATAGAGTTTTGCACCTGGGAAAGAACAACTCCACGGATCAGTATAGGTTGGGGACTGACCTGCTGGAGGGCAGTGAAGGGTAAAAGGACCTGGGGGTCCTGGTGGACAACAGGATGACCATGAGCCAGCAATATGCTCTTGTGGCCAAGAAGGTCAATGCCATTCTGGGGTGTATTAGAAAGGCTGTGGTTAGTAGGTCGAGAGAGGTTCTCCTCCCCCTCTACTCTTACCTAGTGAGCCCACACCTGGAATATTGTGTCCAGCTCTGGGCCCCTCAGTTCAAGAAGGACCTCAGAGAATTGCTTGAAAGAGTCCAGCAGAGAGCCACAAAAATGATGAAGGGAGTGGAACATCTTCATTATGAGGAGAGACTGAGGGAGCTAGGGCTCTTCAGCTTGGAGAGAAGGAGACTAAGGGGTGACCTCATTCATGTTTAGAAATATATGAAGGGTGAGTGCCAAGAGGACAGAGCCAGGCTCTGCTTGGTGATGCCCAATGACAGGACAAGGGGCAATGGGTGGAAGCTGAGGCATAGAAGTTCCATGGAAACAGGAGGAAGAATTATTTCTCTGTAAGGGTGATGGAACACTGGAACAGGCTGCCAACGTGGGTTGTGGAGTCTCCCTCTCTGGAGATATCCAAGACCCACCTGGATGCCTTCCTGTGTGATCTGGTATAGGTGATCCTGCTATGCAGGGGGGTTGGACTGGATGACCTTTTGGGGTCCCTTCCAGCCCTAACATTCTGTGATGCTGTGATTCGGGACCGATGGTTGCTGTTACCAGAACCACCCTTAGGCTCTGTGCTAGCACGCCTCTGTACTGCAGCATGACCCCATGCCATGCACTTCTCAAAAGGAAGGCACTGTGCCACTGACAGATGCAGGCAACCAGTACAACAATATCCAAGATGAAGATTAACATTTTGAGGCTGATATAATTGGTGTGATGATAGCAGCTGATAAAGGCGCAGAGTGGCAAGACCATGTGTAACAATCAGTGACGCATATGGAAGGGTGGAGGGTGACAAGATCTTCATCACTTTGTTATCGATGAGATCTGACATCAGGAGAAAAAAGGGTGGAAGAATATATTATAAATATCTGATATAGGATGCATAGTCTCTCCCACTTCATACCCCCTGCAACTTTCCTTCTTAATTACAGTCTTACGAAGTAGAGTGATCAGGTGGGAAAGGAAGAAGAGCAATATTTGTCAGGCAGAGTTTTTATACAAACACAAATCTATCAGTGTTTTAAGAAAAAAGAACTATGAAAACAATATCAAGATATGGCTTCTAAATGCACAAAGTCTTAGTATGCATATATATATATATATATGTTGGGGTTTTTTTTTCCCCCAAAGAAGACCTTTATTTTGCAGACTCTTCTCAGAGGAAAGACAAAAGAAGGGTGCTCATATTTTGTTTTTCAGTCTTTGAACAAGCTACCCTTCTAACAATTTAGTATTCTGTGTGTATTCAGGCTTCAGTAACTAACAACAGTAACTATGAATTCAGGTGATTTAGGACCTGGTTTATTAGTAGATACATTTCATAGTATCATAGTATCAGTCAGGGTTGGAAGGGATCACAAGGATCATCTAGTTCCAACCCTGCTGCCATGGCCAGGGACACCCCACACTAGATCAGGCCGGCCAGAGCCTCATCCAGCCTGGGCTTAAACACCTCCAGGGACGGGGCCCCAACCACCTCCCTGGACAACCCATTCCAGGGCTTCACCACTCTCATGGTGAAGAACTTCCTTCTCATGTCCAGCCTGAATCTCCCTACCTCCAGCTTCATTCCATTCATTCCATTTACAGGAGAGAAACTGTGTCTTCCAAGGTGAGAAGTTGCAGCTCTCCAGGAATCCACACAAATCCAAACTCAAAGGAAGTGGCATTAGGGTTGGCAGAAAATTAACCCCTGCTTTTCTTCTTTTTTTTTTTTTTTTTACACTTTTTTTTCCTCAGAGAAACCACGTTTTTCATTCTGTTAACCTGTTTCACAAATTGTCTGCTTGATGCAGGAAGTGGATTAAACAAAACCCTGTTTTCAAAGTCTCATTTGCTCATTGCAGCCAGGAGCCCAGAACTCATCATTTACATAGGTATCAACAGTATCACAGTATCGCTATAGTTGGAAGAGACCTCAAAGATCATCGAGTCCAACCTGTCACCACAGACCCCATGACTAGACCATCGCACCAAGTGCCACGTCCAATCCCCTCTTGAACACCTCCAGGGACAGTGACACCACCACCTCCCCAGGCAGCCCATTCCAATGGCGAATGACTCTCTCAGTGAAGAACTTTCTCCTCACCTCCAGCCTAAACCTCCCCTGGCACAGCTTGAGACTGTGTCCCCTTGTTCTGGTGCTGGTTGCTAGAGAGAAGAGGCCAACCCCTTCCTGGTTACAACCACCTTTCAGGGAGTTGTAGAGAGCAATGAGGTCGCCCCTGAGCCTCCTCTTCCCCAGGCTAAACAACCCCAGCTCCCTCAGCCTTTCCTCATAGGGCTTGTGCTCAAGGCCTCTCCCCAGCCTCGTTGCCCTTCTCTGGACACATTCAAGTGTCTCGATGTCCTTCTTAAACTGAGGGGCCCAGAACTGGACACAGGACTCAAGGTGTGGCCTAACCAAAGCAGAGTACAGGGGCACAATGACCTCCCTAACATAAAGCAAGGAGACAGTTCTTGACCAGAAGAGCCCAACTGCTTTAAAACAGTAGCTGGAAGGAAGTCTTGACAGGGCAAGTATGGATATCTTGGGAAAAACAGATCCCAATTAGTTCTACCTAACACCTTTCAGCAGGAACAATAATTCCTGTATGGCAGCTTTTCCAATTACTTGTGGGAACCTATTTGATGCTCCCAGGATGCCACAGTATCACACAAGCTTTTCATAGTATTTACCTGGAAAAAACAAAGATCCATGTAAATACCCTGCATTTGTAATCTTTTGCTAGTAGGGAGACATGCATAAAAAGGGAAGATCTGTTTGACATCTGCCGTTCAATAAAATCAAACAATGAGTAAGAAGAGCCACAAGCTCACAATCTACAACACACACTCTTCAGAGAGGGGAACAAAGAGAAAGCTTTCTGTAAACCTCACTTGGGAAAAACATGGTATTACACAGCAAGCCAGTTACAGCAGGATACCATCCACTTCTCAGACACTACTAGATGTTCCTACTCCTTGTACCTGACCAGGCAGAATTAAGAAGTCACATAAGGAGCTATTTTTTTAATGAAAGATTTATGACCTGTTAACAACCTGTAATTAATCCTCCCACTCTTCTACCACACTGCCATGGAGTACCTTAAAGCTGTATTCAAGAAATGCCTCCAGCTGTCCCTGTCTGGCTGCTCTGATGGAATGAATTTAGGGAGTGGAACCTCAAGCAATGCTCAGCTGATAGAAGGAAATGTTTTAGCTCTTGTAGGCCGCAAACGTTGGGAGCAAACTGCAGCTGTGTAGAGAGAAAAAAGTATTTAGCTAATTACCGACGACCATTGTGACTCAGACAAGCCACACAACGACCTGAGAATTAGAGCTGGTAAACATTGCAGTAGAGTCTTTTGTCTTCTCTCTGAACTTAGATAAGAGATGTGTGATCGTTTGTCTTTTGTCTAACACCTGTCTGAGCCTTGCCAAGGGATGTGTGTTCCTTGGCATTTTCTCAGCAGCCAATCACGAATCTGTAACTGTCACACGGACACATCTAACTACCAATCCCGAGTTGCCTTTGATTATGTCAGCCTATATAACGACAAGACTTCGTACAATAAAGTAGACACTTTGCTTGCATCAAGCTTCGTCTCCATCTCTCAATCGCGGTACTGCTCGTTAGGTTTCACCCCTCACAGAGGTTCTCCAGCTACTACCAAAAGTAACTTGGCTTAACTCTGAAGTTTAAAAAAGGCAATCACTCTTTTTCTCACTCTTTTCCCTTACATCTGGTGTGCAGGCATGATAGGTGACTGAAACAGTTCATCCCATATAATTTCCAGCCATTGGATTTGTTACCTACTCATCCAGCACATTAACGACGGTAAGACTCTAGGTAGTAGCCTTTGATTTGTGAAATCAGTGACTCTAAAGGATGAGCCAGGAAAGAAGCAGCTGTTCTGTATTCTCTGCTGCAAATTACTCTTTGCATATCTCAACAAAAATGTTCTTAGCTTGACACCATCGAACTAGTCAACAAACACTCTTCTTTCATGACTTCTCTTCCCTGGTTTGCCACCACTGATCCAGACGCCCTAGACCGTGGCCAAAGATTACTCCTAAGGGGAGATGTGAATGAGTGCCAAAATGGAGAGGTAGAAAGAACATACAGAGTTGCATATATTTTAATTTTCACAAACCAAGTGTTGCCAATTTGATCAGTTTGCTGCTTGGGAAATAAAGTGGATTTACGAGGTGTTGCAGGCAGAGCAACATTAAACACCAATCGTAAGATTTTATAGATGCCAGTACCTTCTGCGCCTTTCCACATCATCCTAGCTTGGGGCAACGTGAAACACACAAAACAGCAGTAAATTGTGTAGCTGACAAGGCTTGGCACTTACTTGAACTGCCCATGTCTTTGCCCTTAGGTTTCATGTAATTCCAGATTGCTCTCATGTTATCACATACCCTACCTAAACACAACCTCCCTTGACATTTTTATGCCAGCATTTATTCATAAATTCAAAGTAAAATATTCTAATTCTCCTGTTTTGGCAGACACACAGTTAAGAGAGAAGTATGAAACACAAATAGATTCCAAGATGAACATAAACTTCAGCACAACAAAGAGCTATCATTATGTATAAACAGTTAGCATTTTGAGCTCTCCAAAAGAGAGGTCACAACCACCTTAAAGTACTACCACAACTGCGACAGAAGATGAAGTTGTCATGGTGTTCCTGTTGTTATATGCAGTTTAATGCTGTTGAACCTGTCATGCTGGGATGCTGCATAAATATTAAAAGTCAGTGCTCTCCATAAGAAAGGTAAAATGCCAGGCGTGGCAGAAACTAAGGCAATTCTTACTGCATAATGTTTGGGGCCAAAAAAAACCCTAAGATATTCCTTCTACTTTCTATGGTGAACATTCTTGTTGATAATCTTATGCTCACCAGTACCAACAAAGATTAAAATCCCATCATAACAAGTCCTGAGGGAAGACAAGACACGTAACAAATACGGAACATACCCACATCAAAGAATTTGCATACGCTCCTCCTAGTTCAACCTCTGACTTTTGCAGCAAGTGCATTTCCATCCCTGAGATCTGCTCGAGTGCAAGATGTGGGAGGATAATGGGACAATTAAAGCTTTATCTAGATTTACAAAAAGAGAGACAAAGCAGCACGCCGCAAACTGCATGATCACTGATGAAGAACAGATGGAAGTAATGGCAGCCTGCGCACACCATCGTGCTTGCAGTGCACTTAACGGGTACTTTCCCTAATTCCAATAAACACCAACCCCAACAGCTGTTCAACTGAATCAAACCCTCTTTGTGTTAGAAACAAGGGTTAGCAGCCTGGCAGGGCTATCAAAACCCCCAACTTCAACCTTCCTGTAGACGTGACACAAATCAGAAAGAAAGCGTTTAGCACACCTGGCAGGTGCATTTACACACTGCATGGTGATGCTCCGTTCAGTGCTATTTCACAGCATTACTATGCTCCTGCAGATGGAGAGTCAGTAATTCCTAGCCATGGATAGTCAGTAATTGCTAGTCAAAGTGTTTTAGTTTCTACTTACCTGTAATAACTGCTTTTATCAGTATTTGTATTCAAAATTCTTTTGTATATTTGCAGCAAGATGTAGAGAACATCCAGCAACTTTGAGCTGAGGTGCCCACCTCAGGAAGACTAATGCATGGTGCTAGGAACAAAATAACCCTTCAAAATGTTTGGTTTTGTTTTCATAGATAGCAATAACCAAATTTATTTATTGCATTATGCCAAACACCAGTAATTTCAGGTTTTGATTCAGTCTGCCCCTTGCAAGAAAAAAACCCAGAAATCTCTTACTAAGCAGGTCAAGGATCCTCAACAAGAACACTTTAAGCTTTCCAATCCATCACTCCAGGCTGGGGAAATGCTTGCAGACTTGAGGGTCAAGGCCACAAGCTACTGCTTGAGGGTCAAGCCCCCCACAAGCTACTGCTCACAGGGTTTTGTCCCTTTCCTTCTCTGTGGCAAGGAGCCCGGTGTCTTGGGGCACTGCCCGCAGAGCAACAGCATTCAGGAGATGCAGGTCCTTGGTAGGCAGGCAGGAATGTGCCAGGGCAGACAGTTTGCAAAACTTGTCTTATTGGGATTTTTCCAGCTACATTTCCTTGCACCATGTCTGTAATGCACTGGCTTAGGCAGTAAAACACAGCACTGTGGGTGTACCACCAAATGTCCAAACGGTTTCAAAGGCAACCTCTTGAATAACAGTGACTTTGAAGTTAAGCTAATTGTTTCGATCCTCCCTGACACTTAGAGGGTGCAGGTCCCAGTCAGATGGAATTTATGCCAAGGAATCATTTGATGCTTTTAAATTCAGGAACTGTTCAGAGTTAAAAAATCAGAAAAACAGTACCAGAAACTAAGTTACAAAATATCCTCTTCAACTCAAACCGGAAACTGATCTACTTCAGGAATTGGTCCCCCTGCACAGTTCCACTTATAATTAGTAAAATATAACTTTTCTACCTCTACTCAGAGCCTGACTTGTGAAATGATTTTTTTGAAGTAGCTGTAAAAAACTGTTCAGTTGTCTGAAAGGAAGCTTGCTAGAGATATGACCATGTTCCACAATGCTATGAGGTTTTAGCTTTTGGCATTAATCACACAAGTGATACAGCAGTGCTTTGCTTCAAACTCAGTTAGGAACTGTGGTGACGGTACTGCCCTTTCAAATTTCCAAATGCACATTTACCAGCTCCTGTGGGTCTCTTACAGCCTGCTGAAGTTTTAACTCTAAACCATGCAAACATACAGCTTAGTGGAAGTAGCATCTTCAGTCTGTTTTCTTATCTTCTCAAAACTGGATTTGAGAGCTAAGTACATGAATTTTGCAAAGCAGTGCACTCTCCAGTTTATAGCAACTGTTCAGCTTTGAATAGCAGTTTGGTTATTTGTCATGTCAGCAGAACTGCCCTCAAGTTGCATCTCTATCCAGGCCTCAAAAGAATCACTTCTTGGCACAGGCAGCTCCAAGTGTGCTCTGCTTATGCCAATTGCGTTCCTGTGAGCCTCAGCCTCCAGCACTCAGCTAGAGAAGATGCTGCCGACAGGAGCACAACTGATGCCCTCGACCTTTCCAGCTTCTCTCCTCTCAGAGCTGTATCCAGATATAGCTGCAAATATCTGCAGTGACCTAGGAGAGAGCAGCTTGTGCTTTGGTAGGATTTTTAGAGCTCTGATCAGCTGGAAGGCATCTTCTGCTGTCTACAACTACCTGAAGGGAGGTTGCAGCCAGGTGGGGGTTAGTCTCTTCTCCCCCGCACCAGAACAAGAGGACACAGTCTCAAGCTGAGCCAGGGGAGGTTTAGGCTGGATGTTAGGAAGAAGTTCTTCATAGAAAGAGTGATTGGCCATTGGAATGGGCTGCCCAGGGAGGTGGTGGAGTCACCATCACTGGAGGTGTTTAGGAAGAGACTGGATGGGGCACTTGGTGCCATGGTTCAGTTGATTACATAGTGTTGGATGATAGGTTGGACACGATGATCTCAAAGATCTTTTTCAACCTTGTTAATTCTATTCTATTCGATTCTATTCTCACAGCCCCTTGATTTTCGCCTTGGACTGTGATGCTCAGTGAAAGCTGGTTGCTTTTAACACCCATTGCACAACATTGTCTGTGGTACCCAAAGTTTACTAACTCAAGGACCACAGTGCAGAATTCTTCTCTGTGGTCTGTTATAATACAGATTTTTTTAGTCTTCTTGTTGCACTGCTTCCATTTGTTGTTACACAGATGTTTGAATCACCTCGAGCAATGCTTCCAGGACAAGATGTAAGCAGGCAAAGATGTTTATTATGTTATACAGCAAAGCTATTTGGTCTATCAGAAGGCACATGTCACATCTTAATTGGTTGTTTTCTACTGGCATGTCTGTAATTAAGGCATACAATAGGTCAAAATAACAAAACAATATTTTAACACATCCAACCAAATTCTGCCTAGTTTCTCTCCTTCAGTTACAAGGTGTTTACATTCTTTTCAGAGTCAAAGACAAAACACTCGAGCAAAGGCAAATCTTCCCCATAGCCTTCCAAAGTTACCCAAAAACAACCTCTTCCTAGAAAGAAAGAAACCACCACCAACAAAACCCCCAAACAAACCACAAAAAACAAACCACCCCAAGCAAACAAGAAAACAAACAAAACCCCCAAAGCAAACCACATCCAAAACTAAGCCTAATTGCAAATTATCAAAGACAGTTGAGTGGCAATTAAGTGCAGCCACAATTTAAGGTAGCAGAGTCAATAGCTCACCAGAGAGTCACCCAAGAGATGTAATTCTGCAGTTAATTAAACTGTTTTCTGAATTTTAGGGTACAGCATGTATCACTCTTTCTGGAGTGAAACACGGCGGGGGGGGGGGGGGGGGGGGAGTTAATTACACACACTGCTGACCACAATTAAAAGACAAGAAATTATGTGTATGTATTTCCTTTAAACTGATTTTTTTTTTTTTTTTTTTTGCAAAGCATTCCAAGCTTCTCAGCTGCCAGGTTAAAAAATCAAAACAAAAATCAAGCCCTGTAAGTAATTCCAGCATGCTATAGACTGTACCCTGCCTACATAACAGCACACTACCCATTAAAGAAAAAACAAACCAAAACAGGAAAACCTCATCATCAGGTTAACTCTGATTCCACTGGAAGAACATGGCAGAAACAAAGATGTGAGCAGCAGCAAGCTTGTCTCAGGAAGGCTGGTGGAGGCCTTGAGGCATATAATAAATGTTTCCAAGTATATCTTGAATGTCTAAGCTCAGCACTAAGCAAAGGATAAGGGGGGAAAGAAGGAGAAAGACAATTCACATGGGGATAAGAACTTAAATCTGTTGAAAACAGGGCCAGGTAGTCTACAGCTGTAGTACTTCAACTCCCAGGGGTTCAATTGCTGTACCAAAACTGTAGCTCCATCCTCGAGCCAGCTTGGTAACACCTTCTTTCTCCTAGAAATGGGTGTTCTGTCTTCAATTACTTCTGGCCAGACTGCCAATCATTTTTTTAAAGAGAGGTGATATTATACACAGCTGATCTACACATTATACACAGCCTGATCTAGTGTAGGGTGTCCCTGCCCATGGCAGGGGTTGGAACTAGATGGTCCTTGTGGTCCCTTCCAACCCTGACTGATACTATGATGCTTCTCTAAATGCCCCATGACTATCAGGATGGCTTTCCACTTCAAATATTTTTTTCTTCACTCATTTCTTCTAAAGGAAAAGATGTCACCTAAATTTCTTATACCTGAAACCCATGCTAGAGCGTATTTTTTAAAGCTTTCTATGAGCATGAAGAATGTAAAGAAAGCATCATTACAGAAAGCACTCCATTGCTGGGAAACATCTTCTAAACAACTATAGAGAAATCTCATAACGCTCATTTTTGGCACATTCTTTCTTTCTGCTCGACTACACTTCAGGAACTACAAATTGCTTTAATTTCATTGGCCTCATACCCAAAAAATCATTGCAAGATTTTTAGACTCAATGACCTAGCAAGAGAATTATGAGAATGCAACATGTGCCACAACACAGCAAGGAATAAGTCAAGACAGAATCACAGAATCCACAATTCTGGGACGTGTTCCTGTTCGGGACAGCACCTGAACCACAGTTTCACATGGAAACAAATTATAACGTTCTAAAAGGTTATCACATCAAAGAGAACTGGAACTGCATGTACCCTTTGAGACAACAGGACTTTATCTGATTGTGAATTGCAGGTGTACACAAAGGTACAGAATATTCCAGAGCCCAAGATGCTTAAACATAAAGTATAACACTGTCTTTGACTCCTATGATAATTTGCACTTCAAATTAACTTCAACATCTTTGCACTTTGCAGTCAGATGCAGATCCCAAGTACATGAACAAGTCTGCATGAAAAGAACAATGCTGACACTCTAAGCAACGGTTGCTGTGCAATCCCCCTTTAGTTTCATGTTCCTACTGATGCATGCAAGTCTGCTTTCTCTTACAGGCAACTTGTCAGAGAGCAAAATCAATATATTTCCAAAAAAAGTCTCATTTCACCTAGGCCATGGAAAAAAATAAAGGTTACATCACTACATTTGGTAGAAATTTGCAACTAAACCCCATTACCCTCAAAGGGTTTTTTCAATGATAAAGAAAATGCAAATAAATTGTTTTGTAAATCAAAACACTACACAACAAATGTGGAAGTTCTTGGAAAAGAAACAATAAACATTCTCTTCACACAAAAAAAAAAAAAAAAAAAAAAAAAAAAAAAAAACAAAAACAAAACACCACAAAACAGACCCCTCAGGAGATACTTACATACAGGATTGTTAGATCTTAACTGCAAAGTCCACCATGACTATATTGAAACAGATGATTATAGGAGCTGCTAGGATTAATCCAGATGAAAGCAGCAGCAGCTAAATGGTGTTCATTAGGGAGGAAAAAAACAAGTTGCACAGTGGCTACAATCTCACCATACAAGACACAAGAAATTAGAGACCAACTCTGCTAACAAGCGTTTAGACTTGCACTTCTCAGATCTGATGTTTACACACCGGCTGAGTAAAACTTGTGAAACTTCCCTTTCCACCTTTGGCAACCAAACAAAACCAGGAAAACAAAGGGTTGTAAGGAGAATGACAAAGTAGGGCTTTTGCTCATGTGTGAACCAGTTGGCAACAACCACCTCTTCTCATCCCTTTCTACTTCTAATGTATAAAAAGCCAAAGTCTAGGGTGCGCAAGAGCACATGACTGCATCCCATCAGAAATCCAGTCTTATTTATAGCATCAGCTAGCACTACTGAGGCAAAGTCCACTGTGCTCAAAGGAAACAAGGTACTTAGCTTTCCCTAAACCAAACAAACCAGAAAGGCTACAGTGAAAACTATACAGAGTTCAGCTGTCCCTTGTCACAGCCTTTTTGGGTCAGCCGTATTGTATTTTGCACCAAGAATAACTCGGAAAAGAAAATAAAGCCACATTTCTGGCAAAACCAGTGCAGCCAGAGGATAACAGAATCCAAGGAGAATCACCCCTGAAGCTAAATCACAATGTGAGTGAGTCAGGCACAGAGGAAGTGTTTCAGGGTTATGTGCTTCCAATTCTGCTCAGTTCATGGGCTTCACTAACCAAAGAAAAATTTACAGTGAACAAGTAAAAAAAAAAAAAAAAAAAAAAAAAAAAAGGTGACAGTTTACTGTCCACTGCATTTACACAGCATTTGATACATTTCTTTAAGCTGGAAGATCATGCATTTTCAACAGCTTAAAAAGAGCCCCAAAGTGCTGTATTTGACCCAGTTTAATACCTAAATGAAAACCGTTCACTTGAGTCGCTTGATACAGCCACATCCAGCACTGTCGTGCATTAGCCTTCCTATCTGCAGCATACGGGAACTGTTTATTACCTGCTGGGATTTGGTGAAGTGTAAGGCAGTTTGTAAGGCACTGAATCTATCCATTTAACTACCAGGCAGGACAGTACACTCCCTTTACTGAGCTCTGAATTACTCTGGCTCAGAAAAACACACTGACTGCCTTCACAATTAGGCGCTTTAATAAGGCAGTCTAACAAAGAAAATCTTTGCCTGACTGTGTTTCTGCAGCTAGCTGCAGGGTGCAGGCTGGCTCCATTTCATGCTAGGAGGCCACAGAAATGCAGGTTGCTGGTCTAATGACGCTTTGTGATTTGGAGTTTTGCTGTTGCTTAGCAGTTATGAAAACAATCCACTTGACAAGGCCAGAATTCATAACCAAGAAATGTGGTGAGCTAAGCAAATGTTAAGCATAGAGCCCAACCTTTTGTAGTAAGAGCTAAGTCCTTAGAAGAATATTGCTGTAGCCACGATATTAAAGTTAGAAATACTGTATTCTCTAGCAGGAAATCTGAACAAACATTTACATTGTGTTGCTTCCCTATGTCATTCTGCACAATTGCACAAAGAAGATTTCTGGTCATCAAGTTCTCCCCAGCTGCAGAGAGTAACATTTTTAACCACATTTAAAAAATAAAAAGTAGACCAAAAATCTTCAGTTACCATAAACCAATGCAGATCACACATTCTGCTGAACTTCCACTGCAGATCTAAGCCATGACTCCCAAAGACAATCATGAAATATTATATAACATGATCCAGGTTCCTGTGGCTGAGGGAACTGAGGTTCTTTAATCCGGAGGAAGCCAAGTGGAGACCTCCTTGTGCTCTACAAATACCTGAAAGGAGGTTGCAATGACGTGGTTGTCGGTCTCTTCTCCCAAGTAACTAGTGACTAGATGAGGGGGAAATGGCTTCAAGTTGCACCAGGAGAGGTTTAGGTTGGACATTAGGAAAAACTTCTTCACCAAAAGGGTTCTCAAGCACTGGAACAGGCTGCCCAGGGAAGTGGTGGAGTCAGCATCCCTGTGTTCAAAAAGCCATGTCCACATGGCACTCTGGAACATGGTTTAATGGCCATCATGGTGTTGGGTTGATGGTTAGACCTGATGATCTTAGAAGTCTCTTCCAACTTTAGTGATTCTATGATTCTAGGTTATTCCAAAACCAATGCAAAAGACCAACGCTGCATTAGCATGGAGAAAAAGATCTCAACCAGAGTGCTCTGATGCATCCATTAAGTTTTCAGATCATGAAGAAAGTGACCATTCAATGCCCAATATCACACAGGTAGGCTTTTTGGAAGATAAAATCCAGCTTGCAGCACAGCCCCATGTATTAATGCCTCTCCAACTCTGCCAACTCTCAGTAGTAAGTGTAGCCTGGAGCTGGAGAGAAGCCATCCACAAATACAGAATTTCAGGGAAGAGAGACCCACAGACCACATCTTAGCACACAAAGCATGACACAGACCTGTGGTGGGTCGCTTACTGCCTCTGGGACTCACTCTTACCACATCTTTTTCTCATCAAAATTGTTGCCAACAATGCTGTGTTATACTTTGTAAACCCAGGCTGCTCTTCATAGAAATCTTCCATCACGAACAGTGCTTCAAACACAGAGCAGACTGAGTGCTTACTATAAAGTCCATGCTGACTCCTGTGGTAAGTGGTTGTAACTGGGGACACTCAGTTTAGGAAGGATGTTGACTTGCTGGAACATGTCCAGAGGAGGGCAACAAAGTTGGTGAAGGGTTTTGAAGACAAGCCCTATGAGGAGAGGCTGAGGGAGCTGGGGTTGCTTAGCCTGGAGAAGAGGAGACTCAGGGGAGACCTTTCTGCACTCTACAACTACCTGAAGGGAGGTTGTAGACAGGCAGAGGTTGGTCTCTTCTCCCAGGCAACCAGCACCAGAACAAGAGGACACAGTCTCAAGCTGTGCCAGGGGAGGTTTAGGCTGGAGGTTAGGAAGAAGTTCTACACAGAGAAAGTGATTGCCCGTTGGAATGAGCTGCCCGGGAGGTGTTGGAGTCACTGTCACTAGAGGTGTTCAGGAGGAGACTTGATAGGGTGCTTGGTGCCATGGTTTAGTTGATTAGGTGGTGTTGGATGATAGGTTGGACATGATGATCTTGAAGGTCTCTTCCAACCTGGTCTAGTCTATTCTATTCTATTCTATTCTATTCTATTCTATTCTATTCTATTCTATTCTATTCTACTCTAACTAGCTTAACCACAAGATTTAGAGACATTGGGGTGCTTCCAGTGACTCTCAGATGTTCACACAGTGCTGTCACTAACCACACAGCAACCAGCTTCATTTTAAACATTTCCAAGTTTTTTAAAAAAATATTTAAAAAGTCTGTGCCATGTGCACAGACAATGAAGCGATGATGGCCGTGTTCTGAGCTGCCTCTCCTTGTCTTCAGAGACACAGTGACTTTACCTCTGCTTCATAGGTTTACATAGCATAGCAAGTCTCTTTTTTTTCTTGTGGTCAACACCAGGCAGATTAAGAGAGAGGTATTACTGGGGCTCTTCTACAGGGACAGTTTCAGTCAAGGAGGAACTAAGTTCCAACCTGAGGTTTGTATGAGCGTGTTCTCAGTAACTCATTGAAAACAGAGAGCAGGAGTGGGATCATATTAACAGTGTTTGGTACAAGGGACCCAGGAACACTTCCTCTTACCTGTACTATCTAGACAAAGGTCCTTCAGTAAACTGTATCTGTGTCCCAGCTTAAGGGCCTTCAGTCTTTCAAATAAAACCCAGTCCAAATTCTAAGCACAAAATGGAATTCAAAGCAGCCCAAACCAACAGCCACATACTACGATGATCTTCGAGGTCTCTTCCAACCTTGGTGATACTGTGATACAAATACAGGAGCAAGAAATCCAGGTAGAGTCCCAGTGGATTTCAAGGATCCATGTCCACCACTCACAACTGCAAAACCTGCTGGCATTTACCAGCTAGGCTGCCCAGAGATGGAAGAAACAGCAGATCACATCCAAGGAATTCAAGGTTTCTGCTTTTGGTTTCATAACAATGAACCTTCATCTTCTAGGTCAAATTGTAATTACAGGCTATTGCACTCATACCTGAGATGCTGTTGCTCTGTATTTTTTAAGTTAATTTCATAAATGCTCTTGCATAACATGCAGGTTTTAATCAGAATTAGGTTTCTATATTCCAGTTTCTATGGGCTGGACAGTTTATACATGAAGTCTAACAATGTGATTCGGATTCACTGGCTCCAGGCAAATGTAGTTCACTTTCAGGCAGCATATCCAAGATGATAGGTAAAAGGCACATTAGGGACAACAGTGCAGTCACCCAAACAGGAGAAGCAGCACAAATGAATCAGCAGGCTTCAGCCTACATTTGGCTGGGTTTGCTAAAGTGACTGAGCTGCTCCCAGCTTTAACTTAAAGACACTTGCCTACATGTAGTGTCAGCTGATACAGCCCCAAGGAACCAAAGCATACTGCAGAAGAGCCTGAATTTTGCTGGCTGAACTTAATAGTCCCCACTGAAGGCTGATGACATATAGATCAATACAGAACTGGAGATCTGCATTTTGCCCCTTGTAGTATGGAAGCTCCCCAGCTGGAAGAAAGCTTTAGCTCAGACTGCAGGAGAAAGCTGTGAAACTGTTTTTGAGCTAGCATTGGCCCCGGAGTCCAAAGAGATGCACCAACACGGCACTGCAATGAGTTAGCACACATAGGAGCCAGCATGCCTCCACGGCGGAGTTCATCCAAAACAGAAAGCTGAGGAATGCAGCCTTCTCAGACCATTGTTTCACTGCACTGTTGCATTGCCACTGAAGCTCACAAGAAAACATTTCTCAGCAAAGTTATCACTGCTCAGGCATGCATAACAGCATCTGGAAGGTCCAGTGAAGATCACTAGAACAAATCTAATCTCTTGGTGCTGATTAGCTTCCCACACTCCCTATTTAGACAGCTCTTGTGCATACCCACTTAATCCCTGGTTGCTGCTTTTACTTCTCAACTGAAAGCAAATATGAGCACACACACACACACACACACATCCTCCTATGGCATGAATAATAAGATTTAAATTTACATGAGAAATATTTGTCAGAAGCATGTTCTCTTTGAAATATATTTTCAAGACACATAACATGCAAATAATTTCCTTTTTTTCCATATTTGTCTCCTCGGAGACCTAGACCAGGTCCTAATTATCCTCTTGTGAAAATGTGTCCAGCAGAAGCAGAGACTTTCCTGCCAAAAATCTTTCCAGTGGAAACTGCCACCACGAATGCCGATGCTTAAACTAGGCTGCAACAAAAGTACTGAGTCCCAAGAGGGGGAAAAAAACGTGTTCACGTCTAGCAACAACTTCCTGAAAAACCAATACAGGAAATTTCCTTAAAATAACATTATTTTGCTGAAATAACAATGCAGGGGGTGGAGGGCGGGGAGGGAGGGCTGAACAGGAAAAGCAAGTCTCGATGTCAGTTGCCATTTGGGTGTTCATTGCTAAATGCAGATATCATTCACCACATGCAAGATCAATGGCAGCTGCTGTAATTACAGTCATGGTTTGGAGGGAAGCGCTGCCAGAGCACTACCAACCACAGGAAGGAAATCCACATCTACTCAAGAGCATTTTTTCCACATGGTGTTATTTTTGTGGCACAGCACTACAGTAGCACGGGGCGGGGGGGCAGTAAATCAATGGCAGTGCCTATTTTAATCACACAGGCAGAGGTCAGGGAAGTATTCTGCAGAAACACACTGAACAAGGAAACAAAAGACCATGGCCACATCTTAAATAAGGTTTTGTTTTAGTTATTTGTGGGCTGTTCCATGAATAAGTTTACATCAGCTAAAGTCAAGAGCTTAAATCCAGGCTTTTCCAAACTGACTCCTCCTGGATTCAGAACAAAAAATGTTTTGGATTGTTTTTTCTCCCCTGCTCTCTATGTAATCATGAGCAACCTAAGCGAGATCTGATACCTCCAAACTGGTTTGACTCCCAGCAATCTCAGGTCTGCAGAATTTCTTGCCTTAGACATTAAATGAAAGAAACAAAACTGATTTGGGACTGAAATCAACCCTGAAGCCACATGGCCCTAGCCCTGATGCAGCTGGCATTGGTGTTCATCTGGGAGTCAGCAAACCCACAAGGGATGACCAGCGTATGACTGCAACAGCTTTATCTGGCCAGCCCCAAGGAAGGGCTGGTGCCAGGGCCACACTGCAACGTTCCCACCCACAGGCTTCCAACAATGGGGCTTTGGCTGTGGGTTTGGGGAACCAGAACCTGGGTGTTTCTCTCTCTTGTGCAAAGCTTGACCCCATTCTGTCTGTCTCCACTCCTACCTTGGGTTACTGATAAAATCATACTCCACATTATCCTACCTTTTAGCTGACTGCCTTTTCCCCTTTCCACGGTTGCTCCATGCAGTGCTCACAATTGCAAATTTAAAAGGAGGAATCAACTCAAGGGAAAACAACCATCAACACTGTTCTGTGAAAACAGATCTATTATGATCCTCACAGCTGATTTTCTCATGTCTCTCTTACTTTTGACAAATTGGTTTGAACAACAGATTTCTGTACATTTCTACATCTCTTCACCATTATTGTCACTGAACTTGATAAGGTTTGTGTTAGTCCCAAGTTCAGGTTTCTCAAGATCTATCTGAACTGAATTTCCACCATTTGGTTTATTAAACTCTCCTGTCACTTTAATGTGATCTACAGCTTTTCTCAGGCTGCATTCTGTCCCACCTTCTAGGTAACCATCTATTGACCCAATCTCTCACAAACTTGTCTTTTGTCTCTAATGAGACACTGAGCTATGGAAGACCACCCTTTCAACCTAGAAATCCATGGAATTTTCAATCATTCTAACAATCTGTCTCTCCAGCCCCTATTTCCACAGCTTCTTCCATGAGGGCTGATAACAAAAACCTCACTGAAGTCCAAGTCAAGAAATGCTATATCCACTGGTGTCCCCACATCTGCATAGTCATGTCATTGTAAAAGTAACAGAGGTTGGTCAAGTACAACATGCCCTTTTCTACATCTGGGTCAACTGTTGATTATCTTCTCAACCTGAAAACAAGTCCCTGAGGAGATGATACACAATACCTCCAAGGACTGTGGTAAAGGTGGCTGACTGAAGTTCCTTTAATTCTTCCTTCTTACCCCTCTTGAAGACGGGTGTAATGATAGCCTTTCTCTAGCCTTCAAGGACTTTTCTCCTCTCTCTTTTCAGAAACCAGAATGTCCTTCAGCAACCTAGCATAAATCTCACCCAACCCGATGGCTCTGAGTGTAACTGGCTTTTCTAAGGATATCTGAAGAGTAAAAAAAAATAATGTTTTGTTTCCTGTACAGCACTGCTTAGCTTTCCTCTCCTAGGCAATCTGTGCTTTTGTACAAAAATCATATTTGGAGCAGGAATTTATCATGCCTCTTTCTTGGAAGGTCACACTGCAAGAAGGTCTCCTCTTGCCCACACACTCAACTCCACACTGCTTGGATTCTAAGAGCACAGCATTTATCCTCGCTTCACTCTTTTGAAATAAGAAAGTGCCCTACCCCCTGATCTTAATCAGCAGATGTCTGGCAAAAAGTAGTTCTCAAAAGCAGATGCTGGAAAGAATAGAATCCTAATCATCAGAGCATGAAGCCTCTAAACACTACGGCAGAAGGACAGAGATACGAAAAATACCCATAGTGCAAAGCGAAACGTTTTTACCCTTCCTTTAACACTACCTCCAAAGTAACTGAAGAAATGAAGAAAGACAGTACCTCACCTTTCTGACACATGCCCTTATACTCACTGGACTAAAATTACTATTTGGATTGTGCTAGGATGTGGTTCCTTCAGGAGAAGGAGGGAGACCCATTAAGTGCCCTCACTGACATTACAGATCTCACTGTTCTCTTGACAAACTTGCCAGGTTACCTTCCTGAGTGCTACATATCACCAGGGTCCTGCACCTGGGCTGCAACAATCTCATGCAATGCTACAAGCTTGGGGAAGAATGGCCGGACATCTGTGTGGCAGAAAAGGACCTGGGGGTACTGATTGACAAGTGGATGAATATGAGCCAGAAGTGTGCCCCAGTGGCCAAGAGGGCCAACAGCATCCTGGCCTGTACTAGAAATAGTGTGGCTAGCAGGAGCAGGGGGTGATTGTCCCTCTGTACTCAGTGCTGGTGAGGCCACACCTTGAGTGCTGTGTTCAGTTCTGGGCCCCGCAGGAAGGACATCGAGGCACTGGAGTGGGTACAGAGAAGGGCAACTGAGCTAGTGAGGAGCCTGGAGAACAAGTCCTCTGAGAAGAGGCTCAGAGAACTGGGGCTTTTTAGTCTACAAAGAAGAGG
The DNA here is from genome assembly GCA_033816785.1 of Picus viridis. Lineage (NCBI taxonomy): Eukaryota > Metazoa > Chordata > Aves > Piciformes > Picidae > Picus > Picus viridis. Next base: position 12,735,894 of record CM066567.1, read on the forward strand.
AGACCTTATTGCTCTCTACAGCTACCTGAAAGGAGACTGTAGAGAGGTATGCATTGGTCTCTTCTCACAAGTAACTAATGACAGAATGAGAGGGAATAGCCTAAAGCTGCACCAAGGGAGGTTTAGACTGGGCATTGGGGAAAATTTTTTCACAGAAAGGGCTGTCAGGCACTGGAATTGGCTGCCCAGGGAGGTGGTTGAGTCGCCATCCCTGGATGTGTTTAAAAGCCATCTAGATCTGGTGCTTGGGGACATGGTGCAGTGACGACTTGATGAGGTGGGTGAAATGGCTGGACTTGATGATCTCAGAGGTCCTTTCCAGCTTGGATGATTGTGTGATATCCTTTCTTCTGAATTTATCAGGGACTTACAACCTGCTGCAGACTTGTCACTACTTCCTTCTAAATTAAGAAACAAGAGGCCCCAAATGGTCTCTTATGGCACTGCTTCCAGGGATCTTCAGACAAACTCCACTCAAGGCAAGTCATTTCCATCATGCATGGCCTTCAAATGCTACTCCCTACCTCATATGTTACTGCCTGGTGCAGCTTGAGACTGTGTCCTCTTGTTCTGGTGCTGGTTGCCTGGGAGAAGAGACCAGCCCCTGCCTGGCTACAACCTCCCTTCAGGTAGTTGCAGACAGCAATAAGGTCTCCTCTGAGCCACCTCCTCCTCTCCAGGCTAAGCAACCCCAGCTCCCTCAGCCTCTCCTCATAAGGCTTGTGTTCCAAGCCCCTCACCAACTTCGTTGCCCTTCTCTGGACACGTTCCAGCAAGACAACATCTTTCCTAAACTGAGGAGCCCAGAACTGGACACAGGACTCAAGGTGTGGCCTAACCAGTGCTCTCTACAGGGGCAGAATGACCTCCCTGCTCCTGCTGGCCACACTGTTCCTGATAAATTGTATGGCCCAACATATTTTTTTTTCTCATAACATGTAGTTCTGGGGGAGATGTATAACTTGTGTTTATCCCAAGACATCAGAACGTATGCTCCCTTGCTAACATCACACCAGATACTTACTTAATCAAGGAATAAATACTCACACAAAGTGGCTTCAGCAGTTGTAGGTTTGTAACTTATGAACAGGACAAAGCAGACAAAGCTGATATATTTTACCTTAAGTTTTCAGCCAGATTCTTTCAGAATTTTCTTTTTAAATAAAAGAAGGTAAATTTCCATAAAGTATGGAAAATGTGGCATTTAAAAAAAAAAAATAATAAGGCAATGAAGTATGACCTTTTCATCACAGAAATATAGTAATCCTTATTGTATTTCCTTGCCCTTAAATCTTTCTGAACCTTCACAACAACTGTCAAATAGATGAAATACCTCTGTTGGTGCAAGTGGAAAGTTCTGGTCTGGTAAGATTTTTGCATAATGCTGTACAGAACAAAAAAACCCCAACTACCTATGGGACACCCTAGTGAAGATTCCATAGTCAAAGGAAGGTGCTGCTGGCATTTATAAGTCAGCAATTATGAGCACTTTAGATTAAAAGTATCTCAATCTTGACAGTTTGGGCACTCTATGCTTCACAGACAGGACACAACACTGCACATAGCAGGTGAGAATTTCAAAGACAAAAAGAGAAAACAAAACAAACCAGGGAAAAAAAAAAAAAACAAGTGTGAGGAAGTGTCCATTCTATTTTATAAACGATCCAGCAGACTGAGGGTTATTTGCACACAGCTACACAGAATCGTTGAGCAAAGCATCAAACACTGCCAACGCTAGTTGACTGCAAATGCAGAGAACACACTGAAGAGATATACATTTAGAGTCAAAATATATATAGGGACTTGCACACATCAGATGAAACAGAATCCTGTTGTCTTGATTCCTTGCAACTAGCAGGCATAATAAATTTAGCTTACTCTTACACAGGAGACAAGAGACAAGCCTCCTGCTATATATCTAGGTGTGTGATTGCACTTTTGTTTGTCCTTTTATACTTTCACAAGATTTACTTAAATAAAAAGCAGATTTATGTGTGTAGCACTTTAAGGGCTCACAGTCACAATCCCATCAGTCACATTAGGTGTAGGCATATGTGGAAAGCAAAAGAACTATTCTCTTTGCTGGAACCCTGTCATATAATGAAAGATAGCTTTAATTTTACAGCATTGTGACTGGTTTACCATTTTGAACACATGAACCTTAGATCAGAGAGGAGCTCCTACAAAAGGCTCTAGATCACCTTACTTGATCTTTCTGATCAAGAGTTACATAGGTTGCCATGGAAATTAAATGTTAGTGACAAGTAGGGAACTTGGGGTTTGAAAAATACTCATTATTTCATTTCAGAAGGCAAGAACTTGCCCATCCTCAAGGTTGCAATCTATGGTCAATGATGGAAATTCTGGCACCGCATATTATTTTTTTGAACAGAACTATCCATTTTTTTAAGGTGAAATACTGATATGTAGACACTCCAGTCTATAACCTTTAAGACTGTTAGTTTTAAATCACATTTAACTTCAAGGGCAAAGCAGACAGTCCCAAAACAACCCGTCCTCCTACGTATGTCACCATCCTGCTCTTGGGGAAATCCAGCCATTCAGAAAGATGACAGAAATGCATTCAGTATTAATGCAACTTCAGCCTGGGTATGATTCACCAACAGAAAGGTGGCTATCGAAATTAAACCATTTCTTACCTGACAAACAAAGCTGCAGTAAATGTAACATTAACAGGCAAAAAGTTTCCAACAGTAACGTGAGAATAAGCCCCGCCCCCCCCCCCCCCCCCAAGTGGTGGAGTATGAGCAGCTCATACGCATCTATCTGTATGCTGTGATTGACCTACTGTCAGATCAGTTTAGTTATCACATCATCTAGGAAACATATAGTTTCACCTGATCCCTGACTTGCTTGCTGGAAACTCTTGGAGGGCAGCAGCCAGCAATGAGCAATGCCTAAGCAGTCCCTGAAACACCTTGAGCTAGCCAAAGCAAAAGTCTTTCCACTGGTAGAGAATTCAATTTTACCCTCTGTAGATAAACAACTGCCTGCATCCCAATTGCATATGGTCCAACAGAAATGTTCCACAGAAAAAAACACCAGGCCAAAACCACTTGATGCCCCAAGCATGGAGCATTCCAGTACCAACAACTGAACATCCCTTCCCTGCATATCAACTGACTTGGACCCTGTAGCAAACGGCAGCACACAGGATTTGAGCCAAGTGCCTGTGAAGCACTAATTATAGCATAAATACAAGAGAGCTTCAGAACATGGTGGAGAGGGGTGAAATTCTCTTCTGAGCCACTGGGATTAATACACAGCAGTTTGCCTGAGACTGCATAGCAATGAGGGGTCAGTGATAGGCCAAAATGCAGATGAAGTGATAGGTGAAATCAGTCTTTAAGCACACAGATTCATTATCTCCTCTGTCTGCTTAGCGAAGGCTGGAAGATAATAAAGACATTGGGAAATAGGGGTGATAAAAAAAAGATAATAACTGAAAAACGCATCAGCATCCATCGTTTACCATCAAACCCATCCATTGTTTAGCAAGCCCTGAAACCTTGAATTCAAGTACAGTATTGCCCCACGGGCTGTTTGGAGGATACATAGGAAAAGGCAGCAGTCTTTGAACTTGAGCATAAGAATAATGAACAATTAGAGCTACTGACAGACAGTGTTATGGCAAAATAAACTGGTTAACTGCAAAACCCCAAAGGTTTTCCACTGAGTTGACAGGTTTGACTACATCTAGATGCAAGATTTGATAGTTGTTTTGATACATACAACAGAGCATGGCATAAACACTCTGGCATCTCTGGGCTCCTTGCCCTCTCCTCTCTGCCACAGTGTCATCAAGTTTATTTCAGATACAAAGAAAGGCGCACACACAAAAAACCAAACCAAACCAAACCAAACAAACATCTGCAGAGGGGATCGCTGACACTCTGATCCATACTAGGAGTATATTACCTTAGCCAGTTTACTCTGGAGTATCTGATAAAGATAACAGCAATGACAGCTCAAAGGAGGTCACTGGTAGAAGGCAGTATCATTCAGTGATCTGGGACTTCATTTCTTCCCACAGATGGCAAGGGATGAGCTCCATTGGGAAGTACAAGCAGAACCACATCAAAGCAATACTGTATGTAACTGAAGAAAGGCTCATAGGGCACAGAAAAAGCTTTGCTGAGAAGTTGGAGCTGCAGTCACTGGAACAAAGGGGAATTTACTGCATGCCATATTAGACCGCATGGCTATCAGAGCTCCAGGTTTGCAAACTTTTTCTTTACAGTTATATGAAGTGAGGATTAACTAAGAGCATAATTCTGTCACATTCAGTTTAGAAACATGACTACATGAGACTAGGTGTCTTACTAATGGTCTGGGGGCCAACAGTCTCAGTCTCTTCAGAAATTTTGTTGTCCAACAAAGAATTTGGGTGCTTTACAGCAATGGCATTGACTTCAACAGCCACAGGAAATCTAGAATCAGTCCAAGACTGTGATATTCCCCTTGACTTAAAGGTAGAAGCAACAAATAAGCTGATGTCAGCACATGCAACAGAAGTTTTGCCAACAAAATTCTGCAACAAAATTTCACCTTCAAAACTGTCCTTAAGCTTAGGTTTAAACTGAATCATGTCACCCATTTCAGACCAGCTAACAACAAAAAATAAGTTTCACTAACAGCACTGTGAGTGTGCACATTATGAAGTGGTTTATGTTGGGCAGGCAAGTCTTTTTCTCTCTCCCCTTCACAACAGAGCACTTTTATAGTCTCCTAATTGAGCTATGAGCATGTAATAGACAAATTTCAGAAGAAACTTGTTTGTTTTTATACTTAAAGAGAAACCTTTTATACTGATGCCCAATAAGACTGTGAATAAGCAAAGACAGGTGGTAAAAGCAGATGGTTTTGAAAAGATCTGCATCAGTCCCTGGCTCAGCTGACATAGTGAATCCACAGGATTCTGGCAGAAATAAGCGGTTCCCTTCCTCTTCTTTCTTTGCCTCACTCAAGAAAACCTTGCTGGTTGCCACAAGGCCAGGATGAGACTGGCAAAGCATGCTCAGTCACACTCTTCATCCCACTCCCACTCCAAATTGCTTCTTCCTTGCCGCCAAACACAAGTGATTGATACAGGCTGAGCAGCTGCGTGGTCATCTGATAGGAGCCATAAAATCACCTCTGTGTTTGCTCAGAAACAGAGCAGGCAATGCTCCTGGTTTCAGCAGTCTAGTTCTGTGGTTATTCACCACAGAACACAATCACATTGCGTCTAGTTTCTGCTTCTGACCATGCCAGAGAAAGATCTAAATGTGAGCATCACTGAATGCTCCAGTGCTGAACCCAGACAACAGCACACCTTCCAGCACAGACCTCTGCTGAAAGCACTAGCTCGTTTCTGAAGGCCTTGGTGATAAAGGAGGAGGTACCTCAGATGCTTCAACTCTGCATAGCCAAACCAACTTCAACAAATGGTGAATAACTTTATGTCATTAGCCACATGGGAAGCAAAGCTCAGACAGGCATAATTATTCACATTATATCTCAAAGTAAAGACAGCAGGTAAAGAAATTCTTTCCTATGTCAATGAAAGCAGTAACAGAAAAGTACAGTTCCAAATTATTGTTGTGCCTTTGGCCCAAACAGTGCTGACTGCTAAGGCCACAACCTTCTTCATATCATTGTACTTGTGCTTAAGAGCGAAGAGCCACGCCTAATGAGAAAACAATGCCAGCTTCAGGCCATCGTTTTCTTCATGCTGCATTAGCTGAAGCCCATCACTAGTTGAGGTCAGCTGCAGCTCTTTAGAGGTATCACAGCACACCTATACAGATGACTCAGGCAATTTCATATACCACCAACAAAATCAGTCAAATGGTACCACCTCTGGCTACTATCAAATTCATATGTATAGCCCCTTGTTAACTCCACAGCACACCCATCTCAAAGAACCTCTTAGAATACTGTTAATGCCAACACATTTTGTGAATAAATTAAGAATCCCTCTTTTAGGACATACTAAGGGGTGCTGTGGGAATTGCACTTCTGAAAAGGGCTGAGCCCTTTTCCACACAGCATTTCTGCTTTGCAGATTTTTCTCAGAAACAGGTCTGATTCACCCAATGTCAGTGTAACACTTACTGTTGTTTTCCATTTCTTTAATTAGCATACGTAGCTTTGGAAGAATCTTTTCTTTATTCACCTACAGCATTGTCTACAAAGCTGCAACAAAGCTACGTTTTTATAATTTCACTCACAGTATCAAGACAGTTTCTGGAGAAATATTCCAGAGAGGGTATGACACTACAGTGTATTTATGTTCAGCATCCCCCAAGTAAGAAAAGGCCCTTCTTAAACACCTATGACAAAATAAATCTACATTCTTTAGGTAAAGTCAGGGAATGTTTCTTTCCTGCAAATCAGGGTGTATGGTTGTTTTGAGGAAGATCAAACAAAAAGAAGCAATTGGCAGTCCAGCTGGCCCCAAGTTTATACATCACTGCAGAAACAGCAGTGAAAAATGAGTTTGTTATAAAGGTACACATAATCAAGGACCCGACAAACTAAGCATAGCAGGAAACTTTAAGGCCAAAAAATTAAGTAAGCGTATTCTTGAAGGAGGTGGGGCCTGACTCTGACATGCTAAACAACCACCTCCTCTGCTCAGAACACAGAGCTCTGAATTAAGGTTTCAGGACAATTCTGCCACTGACCTGATTTATAACATGGTAAAATTGCCTCTCATCTGTCAGCACAATAAAACATGGATCTGGGCAAGGTTGAAAGACAGCTGTAGAAACTAAATGGTAAGAATCCAGTTTGTGACAAGTCAGACCTGAACTGACTGGAAAAAGCACAGGGAGTTTATCAGCCAAAGCTGCCTGCAGAGCAGAGCTGCAAACTTGGTGCCTCTGTTAACAGGTCGTTCCCTGCTTCTCTGGCAGTCTGTCTCTAGACTCTTCTTTTGCCCAGCTAATGTACTACAGCTTTTATGTGTTCAGGCTTTTCTCACATGATCATCAAGATGTTTTAAAAGTACAATTCTCCACTACTAATTTAAACAAGCATTGATAAGCATTAGAATCAAAACTCAAACTGGCAAGAATTTGCAGTTTTGTTACAGTATCAGATGCATCCTTGAACATCCTCTAAATATAGCAAAGTCTGTCCTCAATTTGCTGTAGCTATTTTTAATTCAGGTACCTTCGAGTGAGTGAATCTCTCCTCACTCTCTCAAATTGTCTCTTCTCATCACCCAGGTATTCGTGTTTATGGTGACTTCAACTTTGACAAACACCCCAAAACAAGGGGAAAAAAGCTTGGTTTTGCACAACTATGGTTTATCAGAGGAAGAAAACACAACAGCTCTGGAGATTAAAGCACTACATTATAAGAGGAATTTTACAACTTTCCTACAGCAACTACTAGTATAATTTTTAAATGCTGTAGTTACTTTGAAGAGGAGTAGATTATACAGTAATAAACAGAACTTGCACTGCCCTCTTCAACATTACAGGTGAGCACAAAACGATGATGCTTTTGATATAGGAGATGCAAAGGAAAACAAACTCCAGCAGCAGATCTCTGCACTGCCATCAGCCTCTTATCATATAGGCATGAAGGTTTCCAGAACACCAGCACAAGCAGCAGGTTATGGTCTAAAAGTAGCGCACCAAAGCAACGTAAGCTTTGGTATTAAAACCTTCTGAAAGGCCATGCATTTTAGTACGTCTTTGGGATTGCCCAACAGTTCAGTTTTATACTTATTTTAATACATATTCAAGTGAACCAGGATTAGAACAAATATGGATCTCACAGCACATTTTTGTCACCTACCTTCACAGACAGCAAAGTGTTAAGTCTAAAGGGAGATGCAAAGCTAGTCTTCTGATTGAATTTCTAGTGCAATATTTCTGGGAGAAGCAACTCTTATTTAGTTCTACTGCTTCCTACTGCAAGTCAGTGGGCTGTCATTATTTATTCGTCTGGTTATGCCCTTAAAAGGCTTAGAGGCAAACACGTAAAAGCAAATTGTTCTGAGCAACAACGCTACTGTGAAGGGCTCTAGAAGACAAGACAAGGGCATGGTCTCTAGTTTCTAGAAAACCGAGGATATCCTCACAGGAACCTCCAACAAAACTGGAGTTGAATTTCTGTGATGTCATGTGAATGTGTGGGCAGCAGGAGCGTCCAGCAATTTCCCAATCAAGAGACAGAAACCACTACCAAGGCTCAGAATAAGGAGCAGCCCCCCGCCCCCCTCCCCCCTCGCATACAATTAAAACTCTATTTCTGTATAATACCATACTTCTTTGAAAAGGAAAATGCATGGGCCTAACAGCAGGGAAGACATAAAGGCAAGCCTCCGGCGCAATTATGCCAAATCTTCTCATTTATATTTTTTGTAACACTGCATTAAAGACTGCCCCCACCCAGAGCAAACCCTGATGTGAAACCTAGCAGGAGCCGCTCACCACATCCTCTCTTTATTCACAGGGCTGCACTCCGGCTTCAACTCTGCCATAGAGAGGCTGGGCTGGGGCCGCCGCTCCCCTCGGGGCACCACCCAGTGCCACGGGGGCCGGCCAAGCCCCGCTCGCATCCCCCAAGCTCTGCGCCAGCCACGCACCGCTCCCCACAGCCGCGGGTCGGAGCTTGCCCCCGGGCTCGCCGTACCTGCCCGACGCGATCCGGCCTGGCCCCAGCCGAGCTTCCCACAACCGCCGCAGCCAGCCCGGCCCCGCCGCGCCTGGCCGGCTGCACCCCTGCCGTCTTTCTTACCTCCTGGGCATCATCCTCCACAGCGTCGCCTCCTCTCCCCCACCTCCATTTATTTTTTAAATTTCTTCTCCCCCTCCCCCTGCAATGTCCCCCAGTGGGTTTATTACCTTCAATCACCGCTCTCCCAACCAATTCCTCTCTCCAAAACGCTGTACCCACCTTCCCTAGCGCACAAGCAACTCCCGGCAATGAAAAGCAGGAGGCAAACAAGAAAACGCAAATAAAACCCAGAACGGTCTCCTTCCCCTATGCGTCTGATACTATATATCCGGCCGGGGGAGGGAGGGAGGAGCGGCAGCTTGGCTCTGCCTTCCCCCACCGCCGCCTCTCGCACCCAACGGCTGCGGCCGGGGGTTCCCGGAGAGGCGGCTCTGCCGAGGGATGCGGACCAGCTCAGGCCGCCCGCGCTCGGCTCCTCTCCTCCGCGTTGCCTGGCCCTGCTTCCGTGCTGCCGAGCTCAGGAGAAACGGCGAGCGGCACGACTCTGCAAGCGGGAACCAGGCACACCAGGGGCAGGCGACAGGGGTTTACTCCCGACAGGACTCGGACAGGTCCTGCCTCAGGCCGCCCCTTCTTCCTCAGTCCCTGCGGCTGCCGGCATCGCCCAGCAATGCCACGTTTGGCTGCCCCCTCCCTGCGCAGCCTGCCTCAGCCGCTTCCCCCGTTAGCTGTGCCGCAGAGTACCCGAGCACGCCGCAGCAGCCCTCTGAGGAATTCAAAGCTGGCGAGTAAGAACTCCCTCCTCGAGTACTCCTTCTCCTTACCGGTGTAGCAGGGCTCCTCTGCCGGTGCGGCTGCCTCCTGGCTCCCCGGGGCGAAGGGGGCGAGCGACTGCGGCGGCTCCTCAGCGCCTCCCCGAGCCCCTGACCGGCCCTCGTTCACCCCCGCCTCCGCCCGTCGCGGAGAGCGGCAGCGCTGGGCGGGAGCGGGCGGCAGGCTGGGCTGCAGCCCCTGCCTGCGGCCAGGAGGGGAGACGTCCAGGGAAGAGGAGTTAAACCCAAAGCATTTTAAATCCATGACGAAGGGGCAAGGTAAGCAGTCCCTCGGGTGTCCTCCAAGGTTATTACACTTCCTCCTCTTCTCAGCTTAAAGCAGAATTTAACCTGCCTGTTTCAAATGCTCAAGAAGAATGTTGTACGCAGAAATAAGAATTATAAAATCAGCATATTAATTGCACAATTTGTCTTACAAGCATTAAGAGAAACCGAGCCGTGCAACAATAGCTACTGCTCAGCTACCGGTACCTACCAGTGCCACGAACATTGATTTTCTCACTTCAGCTGTTGCAGGTAACACCCTTAGAAAGATCTTTGCAACCCAACATAAGTCAGCAAGATACTGTGCTTTTATATCCTCTTGTTATGATGGGTACAAACCCCAATATTACACAGTTGTGTTTATCTAATTATCATCTTCAATTTATTAGTGCTGCAAAAGCGCCAGCCCCAGAGAGGTTGGGTAAGATGCCCACTGATGACTGAATGAGTGTCAGAGCTGGCAGCAGAACTCCCAACACAAAGGAATTAGGAGCTACACCCACTCGCAGCTTTCCAGTCTCTAGCTCCTTTCTTGAGAGGCTTAAAGACTGCAGATGCCTGCCATTTCCACATGAGATCTCCTTGTGCAAGTCTGTTTGCACAATTGTACACTAGTAGTTAAAGCCTACGACTAGGTGGAGTCTCCAAAGCATGCACATTTTCACCTCCTCCTGCCTGGTGCTCTTACAGTACACATCCCACTACTCCTAATCAAAGAATCACAGCATGACAGGGGTCAGAAAGGACCTCCAGAGATCTCCTAGTCCAATCTCCCTGCCAGAGGAGGATCATCAAGGAAGCTTTTGGATGTCTCCAGAGAAGGAGACTCCCCAACCTCTCTGGGCAGCCTGCCCAGGGTTCTGGCACCCTCACCATACACAAGTGTCTCCTCATGTTAATGTGGAACCTCCTGTGTCCTAGCTTGTACTTGTGGTGCTTGGGCATAAAGCTCTAAGACCAGTGTGGATGACAGAAGTCTAAATTGTTCAGGACAAAAGATCTATGTTAACTTCTCTCCATGCTGCAGCTATGGAGTTGGAGCAGTGCTTACATGTAAGGTCAGACAGCTGTTCAGGGAACTGAACCCACACAATGGGATGGGGTGTAGAGTATGTGGATTTAATCATTTGTATAGATGGAAGAAAGGCTGCTGCCTTCACAAGGAAGGACATGATATCTCAGTGGATTTGAGGACTCAGCAGGAGAGTGGAAGCTCTGGCTTCAGTATTGCTGGGTAAAGAGCTGGCTGGCCAGGGTCAGAGAGAGAGTGCTGAACTGAGTCAAGTCTAGTTGGCACCAGTCACTAGTGGTGTTCCCCAGGGTTCAGATTTGGGACAAGTGTGGTTTAATATCTTTATCAGGAATCTGGATGAGGAAATTGAGTGCACCCTCAGTAACTTTGCAAAAGACACTAAATTGGGTGGAAATGTTGATCTGCTTGAAGGTAGAAAGGCTCTGCAAAGGGATCTGGAGAGCCTGGATTGATGGGCTGAGGTCGCTTGTATGAGGTTTAACAAGGACAAGTGCCAGGTCCTGCACTTCAGTCACAACAACCCCATGCAATGTTACGGGCTTGGATCAGGGTGGCAGAAAAGCTTCCTGGAAGAAAAGGAACTGAGGTTGCTGGTTCATAACAGTCTGAACATAACAGTGTGCCCATGCGGCCAGCAAGGCCTACAGCATCCTGGCTTGTATCAGGAGCAGTGTGGCCAGCAGGAACAGGGAAGTGATCACATCCCTGTACTTGGTGCTGGTCAAGATGCACCACAAATACTGGGTTCAGTTTTGCACCTCTCAGTACATGAAACCATGTCCAGGGAAGGGCAACAAGGCTGGTAAAGGGCCTGGAGAACAGGTCTGGTGAGGAGCAGCTGAGGGAACTGGGGTTGTTTAGTCTGGAGAAAAGGAACCTGTGGGGAGATCTTCTTGCTCTCTATAACTACCTGAAAGTAGGTGGGGGTCAGTCTCTTCTCTCTAGTGTCAGGTGATGGAATGAAAGGAAGTGGCTTCAGCTTGCACCAGGGGAGGTTTAGGTTGGATATTAGGAAAATTTTTTTCCTGCAAGAGTGGTCAGGCATGGGAACAAGCTGCCCAGGGAGGTGGTGGAGTCACCAGCCCAGGAGGTGTTCAAGAAAGCTGTGGACATGCCACTTCAGGCCATGGTTTAGTGTTGGGGTTGATGGTTGGACTCGATCTTGGAGTCCTTTTCCAGCCAAAGCTCTTTGATTTTTCTTTTACATGGGAAAACATCCTGCAGCTTCTTTTATGTTTGCAGCCACTCTCAAGGGTCTTCACCAAGCTCAATGATTTCATCACAGTATTACCAAGGTTGGAAGAGACCTCGAAGATCATCGAGTCCAACCTGTAACCACAAACCTCACGACTAGACCATGGCACCAAGTGCCACATCCAGTCCCCTCTTGAATGCCTCCAGGGACGGCAACTCAACCACCTCCCCGAGCAGCCCATTCCAATGGCGAATGACTCTCTCGGTGAAGAACTTTCTCCTCACCTCCAGCCTAAACTTCTCCTGTTGCAGCTTGAGACTGTGTCCCCTTGTTCTGGTGCTGGTTGCTAGGGAGAAGAGGCCAACCCCTTCCTGGCCACAACCAGGAAAATTTCATGCTTCTAGGAAAGGGGTTTCAGATGCACTCATTGGAAATGCAGTGGGAGGGAACCTGAAAATAGAGAAATCTTAGGAAGTGGCTCTTACCCAAGGAAGTCCCCACTTTTTGTGATAGATGATTGCTGAGATAATTCTGAGTAAACATGATTTTGGTTGCTTACATGTCAGGCATAACATAAACACCTGCCTTCAGAGACTGGCCTCAGTCTAAACAGAAAAAGCCATACCTGAACGGCTAGCTGAAGGCAACTGCTTGGCACCAAAGCTGGGAACAGGTAGACAAAGATGTGAATTCATAGACCAGGGAGTCAGGAGTGGCTTTGTGCAAAACCCATGATTTTGCAGTCTGAAAAATACTAGGACAGTTTGAGAAGCACTGAAAGAGGGAAAGTGACTAAATCACAAAATCATAGAATATTAGGTTGGAAGGGATGTCATGGGTCTTCTGGTCCAACCTTTCTTAGCAAAAGCATGAACCAGGCCAGATGGCCCAGCACCTCACAGCTAGATCTTAAGAGTGTCTGGTGCTGGGAACTCCACCACTTCCCTGGGGAGATTGATGAATGGCTGATTGTTCTAACTGGAAAAAAATTTCCTTATGTCCAACCAGAATCTCCCCAGGAGTAACTTGCACCTCCTCTTTTCCATGTGACTCCTTGTAATAGGGAAGGCTCCATCTTCTTTGTAGTAAGGTCTTCTCCAAGTCTTTTCTCAAGGCTGAGCAAAGGCAATTCTCTCAGCCTTTCCTTATCAAGTAAGCTTCCCAGGTCTCCGATCACCTTTCTGGCCCTTTTCTGGAGCCTCTCCAGCATGTCCACATCTCTCCTCTTTTTTCTTTTTTTTTTTTTTTTTTTTTTTTTTTTTGCATGGTGGGTACAAAGCTGAGCACAGTGTCACAGGTGTGGCCTGGCAAGTGCTGAACAGAGTGGGATGACTACTACTTTGTCTCTGCTGATTGATACTTTCGTTGATGCAACTCTGCATCCCCAGGTCCCTTTCCACAAAACTTCTCTCCAGCCAGGTAGATTCCAGTCGGTGGTGCTCTCCTGGACTATGTTTTTTCTAGGTGCAAGACCTTACACTCGTCCTTGCTGAACTTCATGATATTATTGGCTCACTCTGCCAGTGTATCCAGGTCTTCCTGCTCTCCCTTCCAAAGCATACAGTTCCCCACTCATCATCAGTGTGCCAGCATTATCTTTCAGGAAATTGATAAGAGAACTTGATATGTTTCACTTCTTGCAGAACTTTTTCAAGAGACATTCCATGGGAGACAAAGTACATTCATATCTACAAACGTGGAAATTCCTTTGTGATGTTCAGAAAAGCAGACGGGTTTGAAGGATAGTTCCCAACTAACAGCCAGTTAGGGCATTAAACAGGTAGCCTTTCAGAGAGACTTCATGAAAGCTTCTCAAAACTCTCTAGCAAAAAGAGGGGGTAACTTCATTAAGGATATGAAGAAACAATGAAGAATCATTGAAACAGTGCTAACCTGAAAAGGCTCCCCTTTGGCCTGGTGAACTGAACTGAAGGTGGTATTGGAGGTCTCAAATGTGTCAAGAGCTAGGGAAATTGAGAGGCTCTGGTGAAAGCAAGGCCTTTTAGCTAGCTGAAGTAGTACTTGTAAAGGCTTAAAAGGAGTTATAAATGTAAACTTAACAAGGAAACAGATACCAGCCTTCATCACTCTGTCTTGAGTAACCTTCTTAATTCCATCACTCAATGCAGTGACTGAGATGGAGAAAGAGCTGTTGCAAACCTAGGGCTTTAATGCAAATCACAAGGATGAGGCCCAAATCAAACTAACCTTTCCAGAGACTGAACACACCTGAACTTCTAATACAGTGTAAGAAAGATGTAAAAGTAGGAAAATTACAACTGATATGAAGCTACCACTGAAGGATTTGATACAAAACTGCTTGAAGGAAGTTGCCTGAGAGTCCACAAAGCTAATACTGGAAGAATTGGAACAGCCCTAACTCTATGCTTAATGGAATAGATCACAATGGAAGAGTCAAATGTTTGAAACACTTCACTGAGTATCTTTGGGACATATCAGTCCGAGTATAAACCCCCTCATCTTTCAGGGATGATAAACTAACAAACTCTACATTGGGTTCACAGAAATGAGGGGAGGCGAAGCAGCTTCATTGCTGCAAGGCCACTCAATCTTTCTGTTATAATTGCAGATCTGTACCAGGTGCAATGTTGCCTGTTGATTTGTTGACTGTAACCTGCTGGCTGAGTCTTATCCAGTGTGCCATTTCAACGGAGGGCCAGGCACACACATTTCCTGGTGAGGACCTGTTTTTCTTTCTCCTTTCATATGCCAAATTGAGGAGCATGCTTTAGGTGTGAAATGTTTTGTATTGAACAGCTTAAGGATGCAACATTAAGCATAGCACTTCTGTAGGTACTGGTTCCTTGAAAAAGAACTCAGCCTCAAGAAACTAACTTTTGCTCTGATTTGATTTACACACCTTTATATCTATAAAAACATTGGAATTCTCAAGTGAATGTCAAAAAAGCCTTAGGAGCACAAAACCAAGAAAGCACTTAAGAGCAATAACTGAATTTCCTAACAACAAACTTCATGTCATTTATGGGCCATTAGAGTAAGAATCCTATCCTAGCAGGCTATAAATGACAGAATGAAGTGCTTAATCTGCTCATTTATGAATTGTGTACAGTGTGAGACATTACTGTAATTTATAGTCAAGTAACTGATCTAGCTGCAGTTTATCTGTGGCATATCTTAGTTTTACCAGAAAAAAAACCACCAAACTAAAAAAAAATCCACAAAATATTATTAGATTTAAAACCACTCTGATACTGATGTATTTTAGTAGATGAAGCACTAAAGAACTTCATTGCTGTTACATGCAGTAACTCTGTGTGGTGCCCACACTTGCTTGAACACCCAATAATCAGTTTAGGCCTCATCTCAAGTCTGAAAATGTTGGCTAGAGCACTTGTGACTAGCTCTTGAAAAATACTATTGCTGATTTTCAGATTGGCTGTTATCCTGAGCATGGAATTAATATTAGCCCCCAAAATCTTCTAAATAACTATGGAAATAACAAGCATAGGTACAGGGCTTTTATTTTAAACACAAGCAAAGCAGCTTAGTCTGAAGAACCAGCACAAGAGCCTAGAAGATGAGCAAACTTAAAAACAAACAAAAAATAATCCTAAAGGCTATCAACATATCAGGGATCTAAGGATAAAGGTTCAGCAGCCATTTTAATGTTAGTGATTATTTTCCCAGTAGAAATTGCTGAAGTTGTCTGCTTTTATCCCTCCTTTTTACTTGCACTTTAAACCTTCTTCAACAATTTCTTTTAAGATTGCCTTTTTCGTGCCTAATTTCAACAGGGAAAAATACTCTTATTGAAAGCTTGAGGCAATCTAGTTGGATTATTCTGGAAAGCAGGGATTCTCCCAGGTATGACTACTTCACAGATTGAATTTGGTATTGCAGACACAGACCTCAAAACCAGTCAAAACTGGGGTCTTCAACCATAGCCTGTCAAGAAGATCTGACACCATCCAAGGAAGTATTTAACATTTACATGCCATTAATATCTATGTGAATCTTACTTGTTACAACCAGAGTTCATCCTGCTTCTGTATCCAAGGCCAGAGCTAAACAGAAGAGGCCTCAACCTGAACAAGAGTATCAACACGGCAAGAGATGTAAACTGCTCCTCTTCCCAAGTTCCATCTACATGAGGGTACAAAGGCAGGTTCTCAGTTCAGACAAAGACTTCTCCCTCTCCTGCCTTTAGCTGCGGTGCTGACCAACACCCTTGGTTTACCACTTTGGCTTTTGACCAACAGGGCAGTGTCTAAGTCTCTCCGCTTGAGATCACCCATGCATTAGATCCCTTGCCACCTAAGCATACACTACCCACATCAGGGAAGATCTTCAAATGTTGCACCCTCTGCAGGTTTAACAAGAGAGCTTTGCTGCTTACTAATAACAAAAGGTGAAATCTGGGGTTTATGTCAAATCCAGAGGCCCAAAGCAACGCATCTCTTCATTCTTCTGGGGCAAACTGTTAGCAAAGGCTCTCTTCAGCAGGATCAAGATCTAGTCAAATAACATCTCAAGGGGCATGTGAGGTAGGCAAGAATTGGATCACGTTGTAAAACACTCTGCTCACTAAATATGTAGACCTCCTGCTGTTCCAGCTCCTCATTGTGTTCATGGTACAGCCCTCTAGGCATGAAAGAGGCCACACAGCTCTCAAATGTTGAAGCCTACGTGAAACACCCTTCACACTTTCTCTAAGAAAATTGAAAAACAGATATTGTGATAAAACTTCTGGGTTTGTACTTACTCGCGAGAGCGAGGCTTCAGCAGAGTAGCGAATATATTGGCATTCACAAGGAATGACTCATCACAAGGAGTGATTGCCCATTGGAATGGGCTGCCCAGGGAGGTGGTGGAGTCACCATCATTGGAGGTGTTCAGGAGGAGACTTGATGGGGTGCTTGGTGCCATGGTTTTTAGGTGGGTTGGTTAATAGGTTGGACGCAATGATCTTGAAGGTCTCTTCCAACCTGGTCTATTCTATTCCATTCTAGTTTTCAGAAATTATTTTCCCAGGGTTATTGATAAGATGCTTACTTTTGTGGCCTCTCTTAGTGCTTACTGCACGTTTGATACTGTTAAATGTGTCCTTTTCACTGTTTTGAGAATTAGCAGCAGAACAGTACAGAGTTGAAACATCCAGTACCTGAAGGGAGCCTACAAGAAAAATTGGAGAGAGGGCCTGTTTATGAAAGTCTGTAGTGATAGGACAAGGCGCAATGGTTTGCAATTAGAGAAGAGTGGATTTAGATTGGTTGTTAAAATGAAGTTCTTTACCATGAGGGTGGGAGAACAGTGGAACTCGTTGCCCAGGAAGGTAGCTGAGGCCCTGTCCCTGGAGATATTCAAGCTCAAGCAGGCTTTGAGCAAGCTTTTCTCGTGGGGGGTGCTGGACTAGATGATCTTTGGAGGTCCCTTCTAACCAGAACTGTTCTATGATTCTATGTTCTGCAGTTTCCTCTGAGGAGGGTTGCAAGTGCTTTGGTACACCAGGAAACTCAGTCTACAGATTCTCCAACCTCATTCTTGAGCATCAGTTTTTCTCTTGCTTCACTTTCATTTTATCAAGATGAGCTGTCTTTGGCTCCTTCCTAGGTGTCAGGGTTTCTCTGGAATCTTGTCAAGGAGAGTGATCCAATCATTGTGAAGTTCTCTGAGCAAAGCAATCATCTTCTATTAAGCATCCAGAGGGGAGAAGAAGCATAGTAGAAAGTGTACCAAATTAACTGACCTTGATTTTTAGAGTGCTGTTAATACCATTTTTATTAGGTCTGTGTTCCTGGGTGATGGCACAAATGAAGAAAAATGAAGCAAGCCAAGCTTGACTTGGGACTTGTTCCCCTGAATTTCTGCCTTGCTCTTGTCCATGAAGGAGCCTGGACTTACAGAGCCAAGGTCTTTTGAATGACAGTAATCTGACTCACAACTTCCTCACGTGGTCATAATACTCAAGGAGACAGATGGCAAATTTTGGAGTGTAAATAAAGGACAAATGTTGATTTTTTAGAAGGAATCTTACCGGCACAAGAACTTCAGCACACAGATGCTTAAATGCTGAAAGCCTTTAAGGAAATCAGAAATCTGAGAAGGTCAGACTAATGTACCATGATGCATTCCTGCAGGCCACACTATTTCCAGTACAGGTCAAGATGCTGCTGACCCATGTTCAGCCAGCACCCCCAGGTCTTCTGCTGCTGGGCAGCTTTCCAGCTATTCTGCCCCAAGCCTGGAATGTTGCTTGGGGTCATTGTGAACCCACTGTGGGGCCCAGCATGCAGATTCTCCCTCTGTACTTGGCCTGGGTGAGGCTACACTTCAAAGAGACACTTCAATGTCTTTCTTGTAGACCAAAACTGAGGTGCTGGAAGGTGTCCAAAAAAGGGGCAAAGCTAGTGAAGAGTCTAGAGCACAAGTTCTGTGGTGAGTAGTTGAGGGAAGTAGAGTTGTTTAGTTTACAACTCCCTGGAAGGATGTTGGAGTGAGGTTGGGGGTGGAAGGTGGAAATTAATCTCTTATCCCAGGTAACAGGTTGAGAGGAAACAGCCTCAAGCTGTGCCAGGGGAGATTTAGGTTGGATATTAGGAAAAATTTCTTCACTGAAATGGTTGCCAAGCACTGGAAGAGGCTGCCCAGGGATGTGGTTTTGTCACCATTCCTGGAGGTATTCAGAAAATACGTAGGCGTGGTGCTTAGAGATATGATTTAGTAGTAGACTTGGCAGTGTTAGTTTAATGCTTGGAGTTTACAATCTTAAAGGTCTTTTCCAACTCAAATGATTCCATGATGCTGTGGTTTTAAATTAGCTGCTAGTTGTCCCTGATGCAGTGTTGGCACCGAGCAGTGAAGCGTCACAGTGCTGCAAAGAATTAACGAAGTACGTCATGACTTCAGATCAAATTATGCCTGAATAAATGTCTCTGTGCATGTCTGAAGTCCCTCGTGTCACCAAATGTCAAGCCACTTTGCAAGTAGTAAGTGATGGCAGCCAGAAACAGCATCCCTTGTCATGTGAGCCTTTTTGACCAGAGTCCTTACAGTGCCTGCACTGTAATCGTTCAGGTTTATTAGGAATCCAGATGTGGAATGAGTTATTTCCTGATCCATTGACTTGTGAATCTGCAGGTGACAGACATATTAGCAGTTTTCTGCTATAGCATAACAGTGTGATCTGGAAATCAGATCAATACTGCACAGAATTGTGAGCTGACAATATTTCTTGTCTTGGAAATGAAACTGTTTTTAAAAGCTGCTGGAAGTCAAGCCAAAAATCAGTTCTGGGGTGTGAAAATCCAAGGGGTTTATTCGTTTAGCAGGATTTTTCCATCCCTCAACACAATCAGATACTATCAGAGGAGTAAAGTTACTATGAGAGGACACCTAGTGGTACTCTGCAGAAACTCAGACTTTGGCTGTGCTGAGGAGCTCGAGATATTCATCATTCCCAGCTGGAGTCTGTCTAGGTCATGACGCTGAGTGCCACATGTCCCTTGCAAAAACTGGAGAAAGTGCCAGACACTGTGATAACCAAACTGGAGCAAGCACACTCTGGATTGCTGCAGAGTGCTGTATAAGTCTGTCTGCACACCTGGGCATGAGCAGTTGTTTTGCAACAAAGGGGCTTAGCATCCAAGGCCACTACAAACTGGCAAGCAAGACTGAACGCAGCTATGAGAAAGCCCCATGGAGCAAAGGCAAGACACTACAACCTGTAGTGAGCTGCTGCATGCACTTCATAGCTCAGATTTGGAAGAGCAACAGTGATGAAGCTGAAGGCAACTGTGCAGAAGTGTCATGTTTAGACAAGGAGGTCTTTGACCACAATGGAGCCATCCTCCATGCCAGTGCAGTGGTGTCTAGATAAGCTAGATGCAGAGAAGCAAGTGAAGGAAGCCAAAATCAGGACATAACAGCACAAAACAAGTAGATCATAGTCCAATAAGCACACTGGCATCAGATCAGGCCACCCATGGTGGTCTGAAAGCCCCTTCTCAGGTGCTTGTAATGCCATTGTAAAACAATGGCCAAACATGAATAAGTGGTAGCACAAAAGGCAGCTAAAGGGAGTTAGTCAGTAGGAGCATCAATCAGGGGATGACTGCTCTACCACATTTCATAGAATCATTTCAGGTCATCAAGTCCAGCCATTCTCTAACTCTAACAAGTCTGGTGCTAAACTATGTCACTTAGTACCACATCCGTGCATCTTTTTATACACCTCCAGGGATGGGGCTTCAACCACCTCCTGGGCAGTCTGTTCCAGTGTTTGAGTACCCTTTCAGTGAAGAAGTTTCTTCTAATGTCCAACCTAAACCTCCCCTAGTACAACTAGAAGCCACTTCTTCCTGTCCTTTCAGATTTTACTAGGGAGAAGAGACCAAACCCCACCTCACTCCAACCTCCTTTCAGGTAGCTGTAGAGAGCAATGAGGTTTCCCTTCAGCCTCCTCCAGACTGAGCAACCCCACATCCCTCAGCTGCTCCTCACAAGACTTTTTCTCCAGGCCCTTCACTGGACTTGCTCCAGCACCTCAATGTCCTTCATGTAGTGACGGACCCAAAACTGAGTACAGTACTCAAGTGTGATCTCACCAGTGCTGAGTACAGGGGGACAATCACTCCTGCTGGCCACACTTCCTGATCCAGGCCAGGATGCTGTTGGCCTTCTTGGCCACCTGGGCACACTGCTGGCTCAGGTTCAGTTGGCTGTTGATCAACACCCCCAGATCTTTCTCTGCTGGACAACTTTGCAGCCACCCTTCCCTAAGTCTGGAACATTGCCTAGGGTTGTTTTGACCTGAAGTGCAAGACCCAACACTTGGTCCTGTTGAATCTCATGCAATTTGCCTTGGTCCATCGATCCAGGCTGTCCAGTATTTCAGCAACAGCATTTGGAGGGTGACAAGCGGTAAACCACTGGAAGCAAAGTTAAAACCCAATTATCTGGTAAATACTATTAATGGCCAGGCTTCAGCACACCTATGAATTTCCAGAACAGAGGCCTATTGCATGATCTGCAGTACAGAGGATCACTTTTCCATGACTAGCAACCTCTTTGAGAAGCACAGGCTGTGTGACCTTGCTGAGCTTTGCAAAAAGATCTAGAAAAGCACCTTTTTCAAGGTAAGAAAAGATAAAATAAAGACTGAAAGTAAAATTGAGACATGGATAGGGACTCGAGTAAAAAAACAACCAACAACATCAACACAGAAAAGTGTTAGTCCTCAGGATAAAACATCATGAAGTCAGAAGGCAACTCAGCAAGAATAAGGAAAATTCTCTATAAATAGCACAGGCCAGCAGTTTCCCATCAGACTGTCAGCTACTCAGCTGGCAGACTCAGAGCCTGCCTGCTGAGGAGTGGCAAGCATGCTGGTGCTTAGCCTAGCGTTACATTGGTTCTAGCTATCTATGATCAGTATTAGTCAATAAGTGATTGATGTGTACCTGAAAGTATAATCCTGCTTGCAGAGACTCTGAGAAGTTGCTCAAATGAAAGCAATCAATTGGCAAAAGGTTACAGCAGGGAAAGCAAATTTTTGTTCTTTCATGTTCAAGCAGATCACTATCCTTTGACAAGAAAAAAACCCACTTAAATCAGTGAAAAACTGTACGTTTTAAGGGTCATCCTAAAGCAGCATTGCTCATTGTTTTAATGGGACAAAGACCATTGCTGACTGAAATTGCATCCCAACAGTCAAATCCCTAGGCTGCCTGAAGAACTTGGCTAAACAAAATCCTGTATGAGTGAACCCGAGGTCATATTTTCAGGCAGCTTAAATTGCTCTGCTGAACTTCATTCACTGCTTCCGCTGCAGTAAAATATCCAGTCCCTGTGCAGATTACAGTAAACAGAGCTGAGCCAAGGTAGCTGCAGGCTTAAATTGCTAATTATTCAGGACTGCGGAAATAATTCGTCAGAAACACAGTTGAGATCAAGGGATTTTGGTTTGCAGTTTTCCAGAATCCATGCTGGCCTCTCAGCTATTTCGGCTCTTCTCTTTTGAAGTGCTTTGGTTTTGACCTGGTAAAAATCAAAGTAAGATGCCCAGGACATCTTCAGATGTCCTGGTAAGATGACCATGTTGAACAACCAACAGCTATCAGTGGTAGTCAGTAGGTTTCAGTTGCAAAAGCAAGGTGTGGCATCCAACTACTTTGAGTCCTGTGTCCAGTTCTGGGCCCCTCAGTTTAAGAAGGACATTGAGACACTTGAACATGTCCAGAGAAAGGCAGCGAGGCTGGGGAGAGGCCTTGAGCACAAGCCCTACGAGGAGAGGCTGAGGGAGCTGGGATTGTTTAGCCTGGAGAAGAGGAGGCTCAGGGGAGACCTTCTTGCTCTCTACAACTACCTGAAGGGTGGTTGTAGCCAGGAGGAGGTTGGTCTCTTCTCCCAAGCAATACCAGCACCAGAACAAGAGGACACAGTCTCAAGCTGTGCCAGGGGAAGTTTAGGCTGGAGGTGAGGAGAAGGTTCTTCACTGAGAGAGTCCTTCACCATTGGAATGTGCTGCCCAGGGAGGTGGTGGAGTCACCGTCCCTGGAGGTGTTCAAGAGGGGATTGGACGTGGCACTTGGTGCGATGGTCTAGTCATGAGGTCTGTGGTAACAGGTTGGACTTGATGGTCTTTGAGGTCTCTTCCAACCTTGGTGATTCTGTGAAAACAGTTTTGTTCTGCCTAACAGCCAAGGGGAAGACTGTCAAAGATCAATGTGTAAACCAGAATTGAACATGAATCAAGAGATCAATACAGATTTAAATGGGGGAGGAGGTTGAGGGTGAAGGGTGTGTGTGCTGAAGAGACCCATAGAAACTGTTAAACCCCACTTGGGATGACTGATGGACTTCTACATTATCTGACATAGGCAGAGTGCCCCACCTCCATCCACCCCTTCCAGTTCAGATCACAGCTAGGTCTAACTTTGCAAAATATGGCTTAAAAATCATCCCCTTAAAATCTGCAATGTAAAAGGCCAAGAGCACTCCTGCCTGAAGGTATGGGGCTTGATGCAAAAAGTAGGGTTATTTATCATCCACCTTTGAACACAAGTATGAAAAAACAATTGCCTACCCCTCAGAAGGAAAACACATAGCAGCTGAACAGGAAAGCTGAGTCATGCAGAGAGCTGCTTGGATCTGAAGACAGCAATGCTGAAGCATCAAGCAAAAAAAAAAAAAAAAAAGATGGTTCTGCACACCAGCAACTGAATATCATCTAAACCTTACTTGTGGTGAGGTGAAGTGCAGGGGATTTGAGTCTTCAGGCCACACGTAGATGTTCTACATTTACTGAACCTCCAAAGCATTGAGAAGCATTGTTTGGCTGCTCATCATTGTTCGGCAGAAAAGAAGGTAAGTCCTAACAGAAGCAGGATGACAGCTTTCCACTCTGAAGGGGAAATAACTTGGCAACAGTAGTCTCTCTCTTTTCCCAGCCTCCTCACGATCCTCAGCCCTACCAGTCATTTGGCATGGGCTTTGAAACATTGTGATCATTATTCAGTGTATTCATGGCAGGATATTTTCCTCAGCAGGATTTCATACGGTTTCTGTGGCATTTTGTTGGTTTTTTTCCTTTACAAATGTTTACAGGATTTTTTTCATAAAGGGAACTGTGGGTGGGGGAAAGGCAAAAATTGAGCTTCTGAGGTAAAAAGAAAGGAAAAAAAAACTAACCAAGAAAAACAAAATCTCTAGATTTTATATAGAAAATTTTCTACCTTCATCCACTTTGAGCTGGTATACTTTAAAATTGTCCTAGCATCTTACACGTGAACTGTTCATATGGAACAGTAGAGAATTAGTATGGTCTTGACAATGTAAGACAAGGTTGCTAAATTGTTTAAAATCAGCCTTTCTTCATTCATACTACTACCAAGATGGAACTCATTTGCATGAAGTGATACCAGAGCTAAATTCTTATCATCACGACTGCTTCAGTAAAAATGTGAGGGTTCAGAGCACGTCTGTGAATTGCTGCAGTCCAAGGAGGAGAGGAAGGAAAATTTAACATAATGCTTCTGGGGTTTCTGAAGGAAGGGAAAACAAGAGCACTCCTGCCATGACTTTAAACTGCAGTGGAAATTTTTGCCTTCTCTATTCATCACTGCAAAGGTCAAAGCCACATGAAAAAGAAATGTAAAACTTCCTGCATATAAACCAGCACTTATGCTACAGAACAGTGCACACACACAGCAGTGGTCTGCAAGATTATGATGCAGCATTCATTATCTTTAGTAAGGGTTCTGGTGGCATCAGTCCACTGGGGAGGATGCACTTTGAGCTTTTTGCCAATTCCAGAGCAGTATTTCTTATATTCCTCTGCTGATGAGCTGTCAGTATTTGGGGCTGCAAAGCAATAGCATCTTTGTACTGTGATGAAAAATACGCCCTTGCTTAGCATGCTCACAAAGAATTGCTTCTAACACATAGCTTGTCTGGTAGCCAAAGCTTTGATCACTCTTGAGCACAGAAGAGCCTTTTATATGGCAAGTGGGGAGGCAAACATTGTTGTACATCTACTGTGATTCTCCTCACTTTGTTTTACTTAAACTTCAGCTTCTTCCTCTGCAAAATGAATGTATTAAAATATGGGCCTTCTAAATGTGACAGAAGGATTAATCAAACTGCTTTCACAAAGGTCCTCAAATGGAACATGAAAGAATAGGAATTTTTACCCCTTGTTTACCAGAAACCTTTCCTGAGTCGCTGCCTGCCATTTTCAAATGTGCTGCTTCAGCTTGAGGAACACTTTTTGAAAGCTGCAGATAACTTGAAGCAGAGGAAAATTCTAAAATTACTCTCCAAGTGTGAATACAGTCCCTCAAAGTTTATTTTCTTAGCTGTATTTACTGAAGCAATAGCACTTCAGGAATGATCTAAAAATATACATGAAGGCTTACAGACATTTTTCTGACTTATGCTCTTCCTGGCAAACACCAAACTGTGAGCAGTGTATTGACAAATGCATTAGCTAAATCTCTACAGCTAGGTTCAAGTTCATATGGATTTAAAGGTCTGTTGGATCAAAGTCTAGCTTCTTTTTGAAGCCCAATTTGCTATTAATAAGCAAGACTACCTCTATTTTATACAAATAAAATCTGTGCATATGCCCAAGCTACCAGACTCCCAGTATTTTGCAAAAAAACAGTGAAATATTTTGCATAATTCTTTCTGAAACTGAAAGACATTTTTGTAGGAAGTCAGTGAACATATACAGACATGTGTGTCCCAGCAGAGTTCTAATAGAATAGAATAGACCAAACCAGGTTGGAAGAGACCTTCAAGATCATCACGTCCAACCTATCATCCAACACCACCTAATCAACTAGACCATGGCACCAAGCACCCTATCAAGTCTCCTCCTGAACACCTCCAATGATGGTCACTCTACCACCTCCTCGGGCAGCCCATTCCAATGGGCAATCATTCTCTCTGTGTAGAGCTTCCTCCTAACCTCCAGCCTAAACCTCCCCTGGTGCAGCTTGAGACTGTGTCCTCTTGTTCTGGTGCTGGTTGCCTGGGAGAAGAGACCAGGCTCTGCCTGTCTACAACCTCCCTTTAGGTAGTTGTAGAGAGCAAGAAGGTCTCCCCTGAGCCTCCTCTTCTCCAGGCTAAGCAACCCCAGCTCCCTCAGTCTCTCCTTATAGGAGGAGAGACTTTCCTCTAAGGAAAGGTAGGCTAAAATTCATATGATTTTAGTGGGAATGTTGACAAAAGGTAAAGCTTGGTCATGATGTTTAGACCTGAGGCTTTAAAATCCTATCTTCTGGTAGATTTGGCAGCATGAAAAAGGAGGCTGCTCAACACAGAAGTCAAAATGAAATGGAGCAAGACCAAAAAAAAAAGTTAAAAATCTATGCATTAAGGAAAAAGAAAACAAAACACTGACCAACAAGCTTGAAAAGATGCCTATGTCTTGATAACAAGTCCCCAAGAAAAAGCTCTCAGTTCTTGTCATGACTTCAAGGGAACAGTTAGCAGAGCGAGTTAAATACACAGCTATCAGTGGTGGTGTTTAGGCATGCTGCTGTGGTGACCTCCAGCTACCACAAGCTGTGGCACATCTAAATATCTTGGGCTAGCTCATCCTCTCCCCTTGCAGCCCAACTCTTCCATATTCACCAACAAAAGTACTTCTCTAGATTAATATCTTAACGCGTTTTTCGCCCCCCCAGTTTCTGCTGGTTGCTGCGAGTTGGATCAGTAGGAAGGAGATCTTTTGTGACTCAATCATTTGTGCATTCTAAGTGGAGATGGTGAGAGGGAAAGGAAGGAGTATGAATAAAATATAAAATTAAAATGCACTGCTTTGTTCTGCTTAAAATGCCAGATTGAATTCTGCTTGATTTAATGATTTTCTTCTTCCCCCTTGTTCATCTAACAAATAGTTTCATGCCACTGTGTTGAACACAGCTATTTTATCACTAAAGCTTAGATCCCAGTAGGGGATAGTGATACAACCACGAGTGCTAAAAGCTCAATACCATCAACACAAATCTTTTTATGCATCACTCCTAAATCTATTTAATGCCAAAACACCTCCTCCAAATTGGAATACATTTCCTATGTATTTCTTGAGGTATGGCATTTAAATTAAGCTTCCTCATGGTCCATTTGATTTTACCACCTGCGCCCTAACCACTGGAGCAAGAAACAAAGATTTGGAAGTTGTGATGCCAGCTCTCTGTACTCAGCTCTGTCATTCTCCTAGCAATCTCTGCTCTTCCAATTTCAGGAAGGGAAAGGGTGATAAAACTTTCAGGTATTTAAGAAAATGTATATCCAGCCTGTGGTAGTTAATAAATTGTTGTCTTGTATTTCTTATCTCATCACACCAAATCCCAGTGCAGATCTCAGGACATTTCACAAGTGATAAGTTTACTGCAGCTCCTCTGTATGAAAAAAAGCCAGAAGGGATCATGTAATAAAGATGTAGAATAGAGAGCTCCAGAGAGATTCATTAATAAAGCTGACTGAAATTTGGATTTCTGTTTTCTGAAGTTTCCATGTTTATCTTTGTTCAGATTGGGAGTGAAAAATCAGTTATGTCTCAGAAAACATCATTAATCTGCTTTAGGGAATATGTCATCTTCAGAAGTGCAGTTTGAAATATGAAGTGTCAGCCAGAACACCACATTATCTTAAAGGTGTTAATGATTTTTTCCATTAGCAACAAAGCAACATTAGACTTAGTAGTATTGATGATGATCTAACTTCATGTGAAATACAATAGTGGAAGAGTTTAAACATTATAGGTGGTTATCTTTTGATGACTGAGACATCTTTAAATAAAGTAGTTCTCTATTGGGTTGTTAGACCATTTGTTACTAGTCTTACTACAGCATAATTGTGCAGGTGTTTAGAAGGGGGAACAAAGTGTTTCTGTTCTTAACAAGATAATTACAGTAATTCCTTAGCACCATGTGGAATAGTCTAATATTATAAAAAGACACTGAAATGATCCAATAGATCATTGTAATAGAAATAATGTAAAAATAAGGATTCATGCATAAAAAATGACATCTATTTTTGGACTTAATCACAGTATCACCAAGGTTGGAAGAGACCTCAAAGATCATCAAGTCCAACCTGTCACCACAGACCTCACGACACAGTATCACAGTATGTACACCTTTTATCTGGTTTGTTCACTCTTCTTGAGGCACTCCATTCATTCTTTCCTCTCAGTCCTGGCTCAAAAAGTTTCCTCAGATGGAGTGTATGGCATTCACATCCAGATTCCCGCAAGTAATTGTCCAATACATCTTTCTAAGCAGGAAAGCAATAACCCAGGATGCCATACAAGCCTCTTTGCAGCCACTTAATCTCACCTCTGAATCTCCATTCAGACTCTTTATGCCTCTTACCACACTGACTTTATAAGGAGAGAAGCCTTTCACACTACAGAGCAGCAAGAAAACAGCAAGGTCACCTTAAATTGCCAATAGTTCAGGAGGGGTTCAGATATTCTCTGCATCTTGCAAAACATGACTAGTCAAGAGACCGTTTTATCCAAGGGATTATGGAGTCCTATCTCTATTCTGATAAGTAAAATAAAGTAAAAAAGCCTAGAAGAACAAAGCAGGATAACTCTCCTCTCTGCCATTCAGATAAATCAGAATGTCCATGTAGATAACCTGTGAGCAAATGGTTCCTTTTCAAGGAAAGAGAGGGATGCAAGTGATGGTGGTACCTGTGTCTGTGCATTAACATTCTGTGAGGTGCAGAATGAATAATTAGGATAGTCAATGGTCTGTTTAATCTCTTCCCCACCTGCCATGGGTAGATTCAGGCAGAGCAGAGCTCTCCCTCTTCCTCAACCATACAGCAAATACTCCTAAGGTGTACCCAAGAGCAGCAAGCCTTTTCACTGGGTTTTGTACCTGCAGTGAACATTAAGGACTGCAAGCAAAAGAATTTGGGGGGTGGTGGGGTGGGGAAAATCACTGCTGTAGTGATTGTCCTTGCAGGTCCAAAGTTAGCTGCTATGAAAGCCTGATGGCCCTTTTCCATTTCTAAAGCTATGCAAACATACAAGATTTCATCAATTCTGTTAGGAGAGAGCACAGATCCTGCAATGCACTGCACAGTCTGACCCCCTTCCACAGCAGTTCTAGGATGGTTTTGGCTGCCAAAGCCTTGGTTTCAGCTGATCACCCTGCTCTGGTAGACTGTCTCTCTCCTTTTATTTTCCCTCTTAAAAGGATTCTTTGCTGCCCTGTACTCTACACAGTCAATCGCAGCACTACAAAATGCTACAGAAAAGCAGCATCTTACCTCAGCTTTAATAAGATGCAAAGCAATGGCACAAAGTCTTTCCCTCCTTTCCCCCTCTTTTCTTGAACTCCTTTTAATTTCCTCAGCAGAACATTGAGGTGACTGTGCTGCTGCATAGCTCATCCAAAACAGGTTTTGATAGTGTTGGAGTAGGGCACACCACCTTTGAAGCCTATGATTTACAGTTGCTTCGTGCATTTTTGGTTTGAGGAGATGAATTTCCCTTTTCTCTTTATGTTTCTGAAGCAAGGTGCACTAAGCTGCACCACAAGCTGTTTGCTTAGATTTTATCAGACAGAAGGCTTAGTGCTTAAACAACTTTAGGTGAGGATATTCCTCTCAGACACAGTACCAGTTGCTTTGCGCATGCAAAATAGCTGAGGAGAGATCTTATTGCTCTCTACAACTACCTGGAAGGATGTTGTAGTGAAGTTTTAGTCTCCTTTCCCAAGTAACCAGCAACAGGACAAGAGGAAATAGCCTCAAGATGCACCAGGGGAGGTTTAGATTGGATATCAGGAAAAAATTCTTGACTCAAAAAGTGGTCAAGCATTGAAACAGGATGCCCAGGGAAGTTGAATTGCCATCCCTAGAGGTGTCAAAAAACCCCATAAACGTGCAGACATGGCACTCCGGGATGTGATTTAGTGGTCATGATAGTGTTGGGCTGACAGTTGGACCTGATCCTGGAGGTCTTTTCCAGCCTTAATGGTTCTATGATGCAAACTACTAGCACTGTAAATGCAGAAGATCATGCATCAGAGGGGTTAATTCACCTTATTCAACAGTATAGGGGAGTGTAGCCACAGTCTATGCAAAGGATTCATCAATGAACTACTTACGCCATCATATGGCCCTGTAGGTGCACTCAGGAAGTGCACTTTAGTCTCTCAAATTAACAGTTCCAGCCCAGACAGATCACCAGCCTCCTAGCTCCCTCATCTGTCAGTACAACTGGCTCTGCCGATTTCTGCAGTAAGGTCCAATTAAATTATTCATAACAAAATACACTGAGGAAAAAAAACGAATAAACAAACATACATCTCTTTCCCCTTGCTAGATCTGTTTGCAACACTCAGTGCATGCCAGAACAACCCTGCTTGACGTCTGTGGCTTATTCTCAGAACACAAGAGGGTGAATGAAATGTAGTGTTTCAGAGTGTGGCTGTTTAGAAACTAGAGCAAACAAAAGAACCTCCAAGAAAAAAACAACCACCACCACAAAAAAAACCCAGAAACCCAACAGAAAACCAGCCTGGGGTGTTCATATTAGATAACTTATTAGCCATTAAATGACAGTGATAAAGCAATTCTTGTTTAATCTAGGCTTAGAAGCTTGAGCTGTCACAATTTGATGCGCTTGATGGGCAGAGGTCATGAAAAAAGTTGTACAGACCCAGCTCTAGTGTACAACACTACATGCACCCCAGCAAATAACCCCAATGGATTAGAGGGAGCTAACAGATTGTTCTCATACACACTTTGTAGCTTGCTTTCCCAAAAGTAAATTCCCTTCAACAGAAAGGCAGGACTCAAATCAGATAAGTAAGTAGGGGAGTTATTTGGGGGTAGTGCAGACTACCATGAGTTCTCTAAATGATGTTCAGAAGACTGCTTTGTATCAACAAGAACTCCTAGCCTAAAGCACAAGGGCAGCATGTCACCATTATCTGTTGTACGAGTCAAGGAACAGCACCAAAGACAAAGAAACATTCTTGGGGTGTTCTGTCTACCCAGGCACTGAAGGAGTTAAGATAATGCTGCCAAGGAACCCTGCCTTTTATCTTTCCTGATTTGAGCTTGGTACCTGCAGCATATGAAAATCTGGACATGAACAGCTTCTTTACAGGATGTGTATGATAGGGGTGAGAGGAGGAACAATGAAGTGACTCACATACACCCTCCCCAAAATAGAGAAAAGCCTCACAAAGGCTCAAGAAAAGCCCCCAGAGAAACAGAAAAAAATTGAAAACGATTAACAAGCAAGAGTTGCCTTATGACAGGCAGGAGGGGAGTGCTGGACAGAAGATTCCACACAGGTAGAAGGAAGAGCTGACATACAAGAGATTATATTCTGCAAGTGATGTGCCATCTATTCCTCTTTTCTCCTGCATCAGGTCACATCACAGGCGGCTGACTAAAGCACAAGGTCTGTCATCAGATCTTATTACACCTCCAGCCCTCAGTTCCATGACTGTGTAAGTGTATATAGAACATTGCTCTTAGAAGACTGCCAAGATTGGAGCCACAACAAATATGCCTTTGGGGATGAAATTTAGTAGGCTTATTTACTGTGTTAGCTTTTTCTGCTAGAGTTTATAGGCATACAGAGTACAAGACAAAAATCTTGTGCTACTGAATAGCACAGGAAGAAGCATCATTGAGCATAAAATTGAATTTTGAACTCATCAGTCCATAATTAGAAGATTCTATTCGTTACCTGCATGCTTTTAGGAACATTAGGAAAAGAGCATAAGCTAGTAGAGCAGACAAACCCTTCTGTACAGTTAAAAAATGCATCAAAGACAGTCATTATTCTTAACACTTGTTATTAAAAGGCCAAGCCTCAGTTGTAATTGAGAGGAACTAGACAAGTAATGAAACTTATCAGTGACAGAGAGATCTCTTCCTTTAAATAACACTCTCCCACACCCCACCAAATAGCAGGTGGTGAACACAAATAACAGGCACCCTACCTTTCAGTAACCACTTATAAAATGCTCTGTTAAGTGAAACTAACACAATCACAGCAGTGCAAGCTTGCACATCCCTCGAGGATGCTGATAGACAAGCCAAGACATGGAAGCCACAGCTCAAAAGTGCCAGCCGTTCTCAGTATAGCTTCAGTGGGAAGTTCATTGGCAAGGTACCCAGAAACAACTTTCTTACAAGGGATAAGAAGTCCTGGAATGCAAATGCCAGGGCAAGAACAAGAAAATGTGATGAAGGTTGGATGAACCCCCTGTCAAACAAGGGAAAAAAGAAGAACAAGAAGGTGGGATTAACCAAAATGCTGCTAAATGAGTACAAGGTAATGCAAACCCAGTTTTCTGCTTCAGTCATTCCTTACCTCCATAAAATCATCTCAGTGTTTCCCAGTCACTGAGAATCAGAGTCAATTTATTCAAATACTAATCCTATAAATGCACACAGAAAACTAAATCCCTTAAGACTGTAAATACTAGTGTGCTGCATCCTAAAACATGACTTATTAAATGAGGCTACAATTTTCCAGGAAAAAAAAACCTACAGACATTCTAATTTACACATGATAGTTCTCTTGGCTTTTAATCTGTACTCAGTTCATATCTGGGGCTAAACTCCAGCAGTTGCTCTGTCACCAAATGCCCCTCTCCAGCAGGAAAGGGGAATCAGGAAAAGGAAAGAAGACCCTAAGGCTGAAACAAGAATGGATTTAGTGAGATAGCCAAGCAGGATCTGATGGCAATAGAAAAAACATATAAAGTCATGCTCAGCCCAGCAACGTGCAGCACTCACCCTTAAGCAGAAAGGCAGACCTCAGGAACAGGAAAGGGGCATGGAGCAGAACAAGAAGGAGTAGGAGACTCTGCTTATCTCACACTTCTTCCTTTATACTGAGTGTGGTGCTGATATTCTGAGACACACCTGTAGCCAGCTCAGGTCAGTTGTGCTGGCTGACTCATAACTGCTGATGGCCTGCAGCCCATGGCTGGCCTGGGATTCTGTTTCAGCCAAACCAGGACACTATCCAACCCTTATCCTGTAACATCCACATCACACCCAAATTACCCCAGTTTTCTACCTTTTCCTGTCTCCCAATGCATATATCTATCCACACAGAGTGTAGTCCCCTGGCCCAAAAGTTTCACTCAATTAATTTAGTGATTGGGTGATAGAGTAATTGTTTGTAATAAGTGGTGTAGCTCCAGAGACAAGCTAAATGTAGACAGCATTGCTCAAAATGCAGTCACTGGGTGAGAGGCTGTTTCTTAGATGTGTGTCCAAGTGGGAGAACAGTCCTGACACCTTCACAGGAGCTACAAAAAGAATAAATGTTAAATAGCAGCCAGAATCAGCATAAACAAGTACATCTGTGGTTAATTAATAGTCCAGCAATGGCAACTGGGGGAAAAAAAAAAAACAGAGAGAGAAAAAAACCCTAAGATACAGAAAAAACCAAGAGGAGAGAGAACAAGAAGCCACAAAAAATGAAAACCATATGCTCAACTAGAGATTTTTCATCTCTTCACATATTAAACAGGTATTGTACTGGGGGAGCCAACACAACAGCAATGCTGTCAACCACAGAAAAAAAAAAAAAAGGATAAGAGGTCCTTGTATCCATATTTATTTTAAATGTTCAACTGCTTCGTCCTCAGAGGCCTTTTCATTCTGGAGTTGTCTTTCATTTCCAGAGGCATCAGGATAGAGGCATGCATCCAGCTCAGTGAAGACTCGCTCTCAAGACAGCATGAGCAAAGAGCCGGCCAACTCCTAGCACTCAGCAGCAGCACCCAACTTGCTAAAGAAACCTAGATGGTAAGGGCTCTGTGTGGCAAGGTTTTGGTAGCAGGAGGGCTACAGGGAGAAGATGTTAAAAGCTTCCTTTGTCTGACAGTGCCTGACAGAACTAATCGCAGGATCACAGGATGTTAGGAGTTGGAAGGGACCTCAGGAGATCATCAAGTCCAACCCTGCCAGAGCAGGACCATAGAATCTAGCACAGGCCACATGGGAATGCACCCAGATAGGGCTTGAAAGTCTTCGGAGAAGGACACTCCACAACCTCCCTGGGGAGCTGGTTCCAGTGCTCTGGGACCCTCACAGTGAAGAAGTTCCTCCTCATGTTGAGGTAGAACTTCCTGTGTTGTAGTTTCTAGCCATTGCCCCTTGTCCTATCACAGGGTGCAACGGAGCAGAGGTTGTCCCCTCCCTCTTGACACACAGCCCTCAGATGTTTGTAATGCCAGCTGGCTCCAAGATGGTCCCACTGCTGGCCAAGGCCAAGCCAATCAAAGATGGTGGCAGCACCTCTGTGATAACATACTTAAGAAAGGGGAAAGATTGCTGCAGAGCAGCAATTGCAGCTGGAGAGAGGAGTGAGAATATGTGAAAGAAACAACCCTGGAGACACCAAGGTCAGGGAAGGAGAGGGAGAAGCCACCTGCAGCCTGTGGAGAAGACAGCAAGGCAGGCTGTCCCCTCCCTGTAGCCCATGAAGAATGATCTCAAGATGGTTGAGCATGTCCAAATAAAAGCAACAAAGCTGGTGTTGGGCCTAGATGAGCAATCCTATCGCTATGCAGTGGCTGCTGTCTCCATCTCCTGCTCTGCCTGACTTTGCATACCTTGCCCCAATGGGTGACTGTCCCTCTGCACTACAAGCTGTTCCTTAAAAAGATTAGTCTATAATAGGAAGTGTAAGTTTTCCCAGAAGAATTTTGGACATATGACATTTATATGGCCTCCATGGGGTCTGGGCAAAATATACTTTTGTTCTGGACCCAGATAAGTGCCACCGGAGCAGCACTGCCCCGCAGCCTAGCTGGGTTTCTCAGGTAAGCTGCTTTTCAGTGCTGCATTACTATTCTATCACTGAAGGGTTTGAGTGATGTCCACCCATTGTTATTACACAGAACTTCTCTCTCTGGACACGGATGACAATGTTTACTGTGAGAACCCAAAAAGGGCACGATAATGGAATGTTTAGGTGGCCTGCATGTCTGTGAGGCCCCGGAGGTGATAAGAGAAGTTGTACCTCCCAACCAGGTGAGAAAAGGATGGGAGTAAAAAATAACAAAGTGTTGCTTAAGAGCAGCCTTGAAGAAAAGGACTTGGGGGTGCTGATGGGTAAGAAGCTCAACAGAAGACACTAGTGTGCACTTGCAGCTCAGAAAGCCAATCACATCCTGAGCTGCATCAAGAGAAGCACAGCCAGCAGGTTGAGGGAGGTGATTCTCCCCCTCTGCTCTGGTGAGACCCCACCTGGAGTACTGCATCCAGTTCTGGAGCCCCTATTACAGGAAGGATCTGGAGGTGCTGCCACATGTCCAGAGAAGGGCCACAAGGATGAGCAGAGGGATGGAGCACCTCTGCTATGAGGACAGACTGAGAGAGTTGGGGCTGGTCAGTCTGGAGAAGAGAAGGCTCCCAGGAGACCTTATTGTGGCCTTCCAGTATCTGAAGGGGGCCTACAGATAATCTGGGGAGGGACTTTTTAGGGTGTCAGGTAGTGGCAGGACTAGGCGGGATGGAACAAAACTAGAAATGGGTAGATTCAGATTGAATGCAAGGAAGATGTTCTTCCCCATGAGGGTGGTGAGACGCTGGAAGAGGTTGCCCAGGGAGGTGGAAGAAACACCATCCCTGGAGGTTTTTAAGGCCAGGCTGGATGTGGCTCTGGGCAACCTGATGTAGTGTGAGGTGTTCCTCACACTAGGGCGGGTTGGAACTGGATGATCCTTGAGGTTCCTTCCAACCCTAAAACTTCTATGATTCTATGGGAATGAGAAGGGCACCTGTTAAAATAAAGATAAATCAGTGGACTGAACGAGGCAGACTGTGGAAAAGTGGAACTGTAACATTCAGCTACGTCTGAGTAAGCCGCCACTGGCTCCACATCTCTGGGCCACTTTGCCCACCCTGCGGCAGTGGTCACCTCCTTGCAGCTGCTCTATCAGTTGTAGTTCTGCTCTCTGTGTTGAGACTGGGATCAACATAGTACTCAATGTGCCCAGGAAAACCACATTCACATTAGCTGGTCTACATTTTCTACTACCTTTTACCCAGAAGTGAGCACTAACCTGAATTTGGGAGAGGTCCCAGAGGCAGCCAGGGCAGTTTATTTTCCAAAGAAATGACTGTTGACAATAGAATTGGGAGTTTACAGACTGGACCTTCTAAAGGCACAGACAGATTCAAAAAAGCTGCTTCCTGAAATATGGAGCAAGTACACTACACTGCTCTCTGCAACCCTTCCTAACACAGGCTCTGTGTGTTTGTGTACATCAGGCTCTGGTTCTTCTAGTGTTTTGAAAAAAAGGCTAAGGTGAGGGATTTCATCAGTTCACAAGGTTTAATGTTGCATGGCACAGCCTATTTTTTCCTCAGATTTATATTGGCCAATATTTATTGAATTTTATTGAAGAACTGTATTTTGTTTACATTCTGTCTGGGCTTGTGAGATCCCTTCGCCACACACCCACAAATACCTTACTGCTTCTGAAAGTACAGGTTGTACAAAAAGAAGAAATATGCAGCCTGTTAAAAACCACTGCAAAGGGAGCTGGCATTACTGACACTAAGAAAGGGTCTAAGGAGCTCCAGTCTTGCAGTTTTGGTGGCACTGAGAGGCTTTGCAGTGTCTGCTCAGCCTTGATAATTTTGGGGGTCACAATCACCCCAAGCAATGCACCAGGCTTGGAGGACAGTGGCTGGCAGCTGCCTGAAAGAAAAGGACGAGGATGAGCAGAGGGCTGGAGCACCTCTCCTATGAGGACAGACTGAAGGAGTTGGGGCTGTTCAGTCTGGAGAAGAGAAAGCTCTGAGGTGACCTCATTGTGGCCTTCCGGTATCTGAAGGGGACCTACAAGAAGGCTGGGGAGGGACTTCTCAGGATCTCAGGTAGTGATAGGACTAGGGGGAATGGAATGAAGCTGGAGGTGGGGAGATTCAGGCTGGACGTGAGGAGGAAGTTCTTCAGCATGAGAGTGGTGAAGCCCTGGAATGGGTTATCCAGGGAGGTGGTTGAGGCCCCGTCCCTGGAGATGTTTAAGACCAGGCTGGATGAGGCTCTGGCCAGCCTGCTCTAGTGTGGGGTGTCCCTGCCCATGGCAGGTGGGTTGGAACTAGCTGATCCTTGTGGTCCCTTCCAACCCTGACTGATTCTATGATTCTATGACCTGGGGGTGCTGGTTGACAGCCAGATGAACATGAGCCAGCAGTGTGCTCAGGTGGCCAACAGCATCCTGGCCTGGATCAGGAACAGTGTGACCAGCAGGAGTAAGGAATTTATCATGGCCACAGGGGCAGCCTACAGGTGCAGGATACTTGGTATTGCTGAGGCCATGCCTCAAACACTGGGTTCAGTCCTGGGCCCCTTACTACAAGATATGGAGTGTGTCCAGAGAAGGGCAACAAAGCTGGTGAAGGGCCTGGAGAGCAGGTCTGGTGAGGAGTGGCTGAAGGAAGTACGATCATTTAGTCTGGAGAAAAGGAGGCTGAGGGAAGACCTCATTGTTCTCTATAACTGAGGTGGGGGTCGGTCTCTTCTCCCTAGTATCAGGTGATGGAATGAAAGGAAGTGGCTTCAGGTTGCACCAGGAGAGGTTTAGTTTGGATATTAGGAAAAATTTCTCCCCTGCAAGAGTGGTCAGGCATTGGAACAGGCTGCCCAGAGAGGTGGTGGAGTCACCATCATTGGAGGTGTTCAAGAAATTTGCGGACATGGCACTTGAGGACATGGTTTAGTGGCCATGGTGGTGTTCGGTCAGTGATTGGACTCAATGATCTTACAAGGCTTTTCAACTGAAAATATCTCTGGTTTGATGACTCTGTGAATTTAGCACAGACTGTGGGAGAGTAGCCATTGAGCTTTTTGAAGTCTCTAGGAACGCAGAGTGTCAAAGAATGAGAAGCACAAGGCTGCAGCTGGGGTGAGAGCACTCCTTGGCACAGCAGCACCATAGGCATGCTCAATACCCCATTCACAGAGAGTGGCAAAGAGCCCATCCTGCCCTGGAACCTCTCAAGAAGCAAAATCACAGCAAAAGAACAATAGGAAAAGAGCCTTGCCCACTTTTTCATATTTTTAAAAATAGCTCTCCCCCATGTGCCTGTTCCCCCACCCTCCTCACCTCTCTTGGCAGGGAGCTAGCTGCAGCAAGTCCTTAAAGAGGGACTTTCACGCTGGGACAAACATACAGAAGCGAAAACATTTTACCTTTTTCTTTGCCAGTAAGTTACATTTCTAAGTAAATATTATTAAAGATACTTGCATGAGCAACAGAGCTTCTTCTCTTGGAAGCCAAATGGCTTTTTCTGGCTTTATCCTGCAGTTAACAAGGTTGTGTCTGATCACAGTCATACCAGAGTGGTAATTATTCCCTGATGAAATTGTAAGTCAAAGCTTCACTGTACCATTATTCAGGAACGGTGTGAAGGAGATGATGCTGCACAAATCAAAAAGACTTGATCAAATTTCAGTCTCTGCAACGCTGCATGGAACTGACACCTGGCTTACCCTTTTTTCTTTTTTTGAAGTCTTGGCCTCAGCATTTTCATCTTAAATTTCATTTTATCTTGTATGTGGAATCATAAAATCTTGACACAAAAATAGGCAATTTTAGAAGACTTTTTAAAAGAAGCATACATGTCAAAAAGCCCTTTCAGAAAGAACTTTGCCTGGGCAAGGGAATCGGGAGCATTCCTGGCTGAACTCTTCTGAGCCATTAGTCTCTCTACAGGATTTCCTTTATTGTCATAATGCTACAGCTTGCTCTTTTCTTGTGATGGAAAGTTGTCCTTACACAGCAGCATCATCAGCCCTAATTTTGTAAACATCAATCTGCATAATCAAGATTTATGTTTAAAAAATATTTTTATTTCCTCTTCTCTGTTAGGAGAGGAAAATTACATTTTATAATTAGGCAGTGGCAGCAAACAAGACATGTAATTGTGCTATTAGCATGTGTGAATTCAGAATAGGAAGCCCTGTCAAACTTTGCTTGGGAAAAAAAATGTCCTAGGCTTGCACAGAAGGTGACTGTTAAGTTGCCAGCTGTTGCCAGTCCCCAAATACCAAGACCTACCATATTAGTTCACTATAGGTCAGATTCACTCCACAGCTGCAGCGCTTGAGCATTAGTTAAGTTTCACTGAAGCCCCTAGCTACAAATCATCAGTGATCCCTGTGATTTCTTCATGCATGAACTTGTCCTCAAGATATATTTAACACAAGAGCAAGGGAAGACATCAAGGAAGAAAAACTAAAATGTATATAAAAGAAAACAGCACTGAAGAGGTTTTTCTTTATCTACTTGTAGGTACATATTTGTTCATGTGTTTATCCACAACAACAGGCAGAATCCTACCTTCAATTAGCTTTACCAAAGATTTGAATTCATTGACACAGAGAGATTAAAATATCACAGTATCACAGTACATTAGAGGTTGGAAGGGACATCAAGAGATCATCAAGTCCAATCCCCCTGCCAAAGCAGGGTCACTTTGGGTAGTTGGCACAAGAATGCATCCAGGTGGGTTTTGAATGTGTCCAGAGAAGGAGACTCCACAACCTCTGTGGGCAGCCTGTTCCAGTGCTCCCTCACCCTTACTATAAAGAAGTTTCTCCTCATGTTGAGGTGAAATCTTCCCTGTTCAAGCTTATACCTCTTGTTCCTCATCTTATTATTGCACACCACCAAAAAGAGCTTGGCCCCCTCCACTTGACACCCACCCCTCAGATATTGATACACATTGATCAGATCCCCTTTCAGTCTTTATGGCTGAATTAAATTTTATATTCTTTTATTTTTATATTCTTTAATGCAGCAGCTAAGATTTGAGAAATTACTCTACTCGATCATCATCAACTAATGTTGCCCCTCAACATTATTATTTCAAGCATCTAAGATAAAAGCAGGTCCCTTACATTAAAATTCTTGGACACAGCCTCTTACACAATAATTACATTGAGGTTCAGCCCTTTGGATGCTGCCACCTTGTATAAG
The DNA here is from genome assembly GCA_033816785.1 of Picus viridis. Lineage (NCBI taxonomy): Eukaryota > Metazoa > Chordata > Aves > Piciformes > Picidae > Picus > Picus viridis. Next base: position 12,775,401 of record CM066567.1, read on the forward strand.
CAAACAGGTTTGTTTAAGCTCTAGCTTAACCAAGTGGGTTTCAGAATACGGTCTGGAACCTGCACAAAAGTGGGTGCTGGTTAACCAGTGTGTACACCTGCATTATGTGGCAATATGTGTCACTTCTGTTTACAAGCCTTTGTGTTTGCTCATTCAAATTTAGCAGGTTTTTCAACTTTGCACATCAATATTCCAAAACTCTTGACTTCAGAGAGATGCTTTTGAAATCTTCCTCTTAGTGAAGTATCACTAATTAATAAATGTTTGTCTCAGGTAAAACAGATTGTGTCTAATAGGATACAGGCATTATGGTAGTTTGTGCATAACAATGCAGACTTGAAGTCACCACCCTTAGAGCATGGATTCATGACTAGCTTTTGTGGTTTCAAATAGAGGGACTGGTCCTGCCCTCCCTCTATTCACTAGTAACATGAAAACAGTGTTTATGGTGGGATTACTTTTTCTATACACTCAGCTGACAAATACAATCCACCCAGGGTGTCCATAGCTATAAGTCTGCAGTGAGAACCCCAGAGGCAGCCCATAACACGAGAAGCTGTGACAGAAACCTGCAAAACACTGTGAACAAAACATGCCCCCATGCCACCATTCCGTGCTACTTGACAGTAATTATCACAGCTGTAAATTCTGTGAGCACTCAGTGAACTTGGTGGGTGGGTAGCAATCCCTGAACCCTCAAGAGAGGTTTTCTTTGGCTTAATCCGCAGTGCTTTGCTAGGTGTGACCATACGAGCCTTCCTTGGCAGTACCAGCATCGACACCCTACAGGAGGGTTGGCACCCAACTTCTCAGCCTGGTCCACAAATTCACCACATCATCAATGTGGAATGGCCTCAGGCCCAGTCAAGCCACCTGGATTTCTCAGAGGATTCAAATAAATCCTCTAAGCCAGGCATCAGTTTTGGAACAGACTTCTTTGCAGGGCTAACTTCACACACAGCATTTAGCCTTCCTCTGCTGGCGGGTCCACCTTGACACTCTGGGCACAGAGAGAAGGTGCCTTACCCTCAAACCTTTCACACGAACAGGAAAAACAGCTCTGTGCTTGCAGTCAGCAGGCAAGACTCACACAGGTGCAAACGGCTTCACCATTCAAACTTAAGCCCAATTTGCGGAGTTATCATGGGGTTGGGTCAGGTTAAATTTAATGATCTGCCCAACATGAGCAACATGTGCTTGGCTTGCTCACTAGCATTTAGTCGCTGTGTACACACGCACACTCACACCCACCGTACACAGAGTCAAGTTAACTTTGTTTTCTACGTGGACTTCAACGTGCTGCTGGAGACCATTTTATCCCGGCGGAAGACATACTTCCAGAGAACTGCCACACGAGGGCGCCCAAGGCCAAGCTGGCCAGGTGGGAACGGCCACTCGTTGGCACCAGCGAAAGGCTGCGTTTGCCTCGCTCTGCCCTTGAGCTGCACCTTGAGCGCGCAGCTCAGGGGGCCAACTGGTGAACTTTGAGCCGCTCGTAGTGGCTGAGCAGTTAATGCGTTAGGTCACACTAAATCTTGCCCTTCATGTGTCTCCCATCTTCTCCTGACCTACAGCGTTCCTTGACATTTCCAGGTTTGAAACTCTTGGGATATAAATTGGATGCTACTCTTAAAGTGCCTGATGGATGCATGCTAAAGTGCATGCAAAATGAGTTTGCCTGATTCACTTCCACTGGCCCAAGCATCTTGCCTGCCCCAGGTAAACCAAATGCTAGTGCTTTATTCCCCTTGTCTCCCCATCGCATAGGACTAACTGCGCTGAGCACTTTGAAGCAGCCAAACGAAGCAGCAAGGAGGTGCAAAAGCCCTGCAGCCCAATTGTCTGTTCAGTTTGTCCACAGGATAAGAGAGCTCAGCCACACCAAAGACTCTGGCCCAGGATCCCCACAGTAAGGGTTAGCTGCATGGAGTGATTTCATGACACAGTTCCTGGTCCAAAGATGTAAACACCAACTAGCTTCTCCAGAGAAGGCTCATTTGTTTATACACTAGGAGACAAAATGCAGAAACAAGAGATGTGGAAATATGAACTTTTGCCTGTTTGGGTTTTTGTTTGGTTTTGGTTTTATTCTTCTCTTTATGAAAACGTCAAAATTCTAACAGAAGAGCTTTTTCCACAACTTTTCCACCTCTTTTTCACTAAGTCAGTTTTTCTCTAGACTCAGCAAAACAAGCTCTGTTTATTAATGTGAGCTTGTCCCAAGATCTGGTTTTGCCAAGTCTTGAGCATTAGAAATCCCCTAAAAAATCCTTTCCTTCTCATCCACCTCCTAGCTTTCCTCTCCCACAACATACACAAGGCACTTCCTTCAGGTTTGCTCTGAGATCAGAGTTTCCTCAGGATGTTCAGCCTCAAAGCTTGAGAAACACTACAACACATTAGTCACCTCCATCACCACAGTTCCCAAATACAGCAGCAAGCCAGACTTGCAGCTGCTACAATTCGTCAGCGTTACCCAATCCAGCTTCACTGCAGACCTGACCCACAGTGTCTGCTGCAGCGAAGGATTATACCACAGCCACCCGCTGGCCTTGTTCTGTGAGTGACCTGGGAGGTACCACAACCAAAATAAAAGTGCGGGAAGCTCGCCCTTTATGGTAAGGGTCATCTGAATATTGGATTTTTGCTCAGGGTCACAAACAGATGATGAGGATTAGTGTGCCTATCATTGGCATCTGCAGAAACGTGAACAAATTAGTATTGTTCTACAGGAGTTTCTATCTGCCTCTTGTGTCCCTCATTACACAAGCATATGTACAGAACAACAACACATCAAGAACATACCAAATAAGCTTTACTTTCTCATGCATGAGAGCTCAGCATTAGATATCATAGTATCAGTCAGGGTTGGAAGGGACCACAAGGATCAGCTAGTTCCAATCCCCTGCCATGGCCAGGGACACCCCACACTAGATCAGGCTGGCCAGAGCCTCATCCAGCCTGCTCTTAAACACCTCCAGGGACGGGGCCTCAACCACCTCCCCGGATAACCCATTCCAGGGCTTCACCACTCTCATGGGGAAGAACTTCTTCCTCACAACTAGTCTGAATCTCCCCACCTCCAGCTTCATTCCATTCCCCCTAGTTCTATTACTACCTGATAGCCTGAGAAATCCCTCCCCAGCCTTCTTGTAGGCCTCCTTCAGATACTGGAAGGCCACAATGAGGTCACCTCGGAGCCTTCTCTTCTCCAGACTGAACAGACCCAACTCCTATATAATTCACCCAAAAGGATTTTTTTTCCCTCTTTTTTTCATGTACCTTCTCTGGATTTCCAGGCTTTGAATGGCTCCTTCCACAGGACAATTTATTTGGCAGATGTGTGGTGTCACAAAGTAGGGCAGCTCCTACACCTCATGGCACAGGCCAAAGGCTAAGGACTGTCTATGTTGCTTACTCGTGTTCTTCTAAGTAACAACCCATTGGCACTCAAAGCACGTGCCAGCAGAAAACTCCAATGCCAGGGTAAAACACTGTCTAACTCCACTCTCTCTTAAACCAGGATGTGCCAAGAATGAAATCAGGACAGATACATCAGGGTAAATCTAAGTGACCAGGGAGTCACGCCCTTAGAACATTGTAATCAGCTTCCTAATCAAAGCCCAGTCATGTTTTCTGCTCCCGTTTTCCTCACTGGATATGCAAATCATTCTATTTCTAAATAATTTTCCAGAGAAGTTTTCTTTTGTTTTCTATTTTCACAGAATGGTCAGATGGATTTTCCTCAGACTTTCTCCCAAAAACCATTGGCTGAGCACAGTGATGGAAAATTTCAGCCTAGAAAGTAGAACCTTTCAGAAACTCGGGAGCAAGAGCAAACACTGGACTTGGAGCAAAAACTGTTTTGCAGCCTTAACTACAATACTCCATCAGCATCCATGTGGAGGCTGTGATACAGACGCAGAGCTGATATATTTACACACGCAGGGTTTGGAGCTGAGGCAATCAGTGTTCCTTGTTCTATTGACCAGTAACGCAGAAGAAACAGAAGACGCAGACAGCCGAGATGTGCTGCTGGCCTGATTTGACTCACCAGACTTTCTCAGGAGATGCTGGAGCACATTCCATGCAGTAGGTGCAGCCGGCATGCCTGGACATCGCCCACCGCTTCTGTCTGATGTGGTTTCAGAGAGCTTGCACATCCTTTGTGTCACACAGGCCTGTGGGTGCTCAGGGCAAGATCAGATTGCTAATGATTAAATGGAAGCATGTGCAGTGGCACCCTGCAATAGTCCTCTGATACTCTAAGAACATAGAAACCAGGGCCACAAGGACAAACTCACTTCTCGAAGCGTATAACTGCCTTTCTGTTCAGCTTTTTTACCACCTGTGAAACATTTCTGTCTGTAAGTAAAGACTTGCTAACAGAGCCTTAGTGATCTGATTAAAAATCACACAGAACACTTACACTGGTTGGCATGAGAGAGTTCTTTAGACTAAATATGCAAGAATAAATACCCACAGAATAGCAACTACTGTGTCCTCCCATGCCATGCGACTATTATTGCTCCCTTAGAGCACCACCAGCAGCTCAGGAGAAGCCAATTTGCTACCGATGCAGTTTGCAGGAAGAAAAATATCTAACCTAAACAGAAACAAGCTAAAGGTGGGCTCTGGCCTCCTTGGCAGCCACTGTGCCTGTGCTAGCTTGCAGCTGGGACCAGAAGATGCCAAGATGCTATTTAGCTTTTAGGTCGGTGAAGTGTTTTTTGATGCTGAGCAGAAGGTGGTTATTTTTTGTAAGCTTTGATCTGCAGTGAAAAAAAATTCTTCCTTCTACGTTAAAAAGTGTAGAATATGGAACCACTCCTTTGAGAACAGGAGAGGAATTGATTCTTGCACAAAGGTTAGCATACGTACTCAGAGAAGAGAAAATGTGCGCTCCCTGATGCAGCTGCTTTCGGCTGTTCTCCCCTTCCCGTTTCCATCAGAGGGTGCCCTTGCTTCAAAAATGCCCACATCCGGGGTCTGCCATCAAAGACTTGCCTTTAAAGCAGATCTTCGAGTTAGGTGGTCCAGTCCAGTCGCTAAATGCTAAGCAAGGTAGGAGACAGCATGATTAAACAAGATAGCATTACTTATTTTCCCCGCTGTACAAGTCAGGAGTACTGCAGACATGAAAGCTCATGAGGCAGCAGCTGTGTAGAAACTGTTCTCCTTGGAGTCTCTCATTTCACAGACCCTGCACAGAGCCTCACCAGCAGGCTAAAAACACTTTCCACAGTTTCAGTCTTTCTCCTTTTTAAAAGGGGAAAGGCGAAAAGACTGTTTACATTTGCATTTTAAAGTCTATTTATACAAAAGCCTCCCACTTTGTACAGAAGGCTGGAAAGAAGCTGAATTTAGTATTTATAAGTCTTTATAAATAGGTGCATTTTAAACAATGCAACCCAAGCACAAGTGAGCAGAGGATAGGCTTTTCTACAGTGACTCAGTGTGAGCTAGTCTTTTCTGGGAAAGGAGATGCTTGATCTCCAAGGCTGTCCCTCCCAACAGCCCATACAGGACAGCCTTCTCCCAACACATCACTGCTGAGGGAAGGTGCTGGCGCTTGCGAAAAAGGCACAACACATCCGCTTTCCATTCCCCTCTTCACTTCCATTCTTCCTTTGACTTCCATTCTGCCCTTCACTGGTCCTGTAAATCATTAAAATTGCCCTCAGCTGTCCTCACAAGTTGGCCCTCCTCTTCTCAACATCACCTGCTTGTCATGAAGTCTGCAGCCCAGCTCCATCCTGACAGTCCTTACTGGTGCACTTTTTTTTAAATGCTCAAACTTGAATCATTTTTAAAGAAGTCAGTAACAATAACAGAAGGTTCCTGGAAGTACAATTTTGGCTAAGCACTGTCAATATTTGAGAATCTTACAGCTAAACATGCCTACATCTGCCTCAGAGAAGCTGACTCTTCAGGCACTGCGGAAGACTCCCCCTCCCTCCAAGATCCAGCTGTAGACTAAGGGGAAACAAAACTCTCCCACCACTTCAGTTGCAGCCTGCTGCCTTTACAACTGACACTCCCAGCCACGATTTCTAGTAGCATTTAGCAGCAGCTGTGCCCCCAGCTGGGAGCTTTCACTTTCTATTTTTAAAATCAGTGAAATCAGGAACATATGGGGCCTATAATTTACCATTTATCTTTAATAATAAAACCCACATAGACTGTAATCCTACCCTGGAGATGCTTTGCTCCCTAGGAGATCCTTTATCAGGGCTTAATACACCTGATTATGTTGGGTGTCTGATGTTCTCTGTGATCTGCTATCACCAGAGTGCAGAACCTAAGCCATACAGCAGGCTCAGAAGCAAGTAGGTGACAATAACTTCTCACTTTGGTGCAATACTGGAAATTGTGCATGACAGCCAGATGCCTCCAAGACACCTTCTTATGCCTGTTTCACTACAATAGCTACTAAATGCAATATTTCATAACACCTCTGTGCAAGTAAGTGCATAAACATTTCAAGCAAATCTGTTTTCAGGAGACAACTCTTTCCAGCTAGAAGGCAAACCTAAATGGGAGAACTAGGAATAAAGTGATTTTATGCACTATCTGGCTAGGGCCAAGGAAACTGGGATGGATGGCAAAGGAATAATGTAGCTGAAGAATTCCTGCTTGGCAGAAACAAGAAACCAAGCCTCTGGGAATTACAGAATCAGTTAATATTTTTCTGTTTCCTCCTTTGCCCCTTAAAGCCAAGAGCACTTTTCTTCATCTCAGCAGAGGTGTAAGCTATATGCCCTACAGCTAGACCTACTCCTCACTTAGGTTGCTGTAATCTTTGCATTTAAAGATTTTGGGATAGCTTTTGGTTGAAATCAGGAGAGTTATGCTAGTTCTGAAAGAAACATGACAGCTTCACCAATGTGCTTTTCAAGCACTTTTACATGAGCAGGTAAGCAACTAGCTATACAGCAACCCTTCTGGTGTTTCCAGGTGTGAAGAGCTTTTTCTTTTTGACAAAGAACCTTTTAATGTCCATTTCTTTCCACACGTGAGCTTAAAAAGCCACCCAGAGCCTTCTACATCCCATCCCATGGACACTGTGTAGGGTTATAATGTTCTGTTTATGAATTATTTCTGACTTTTTATTAAAGAGTACAAATTTCTCCTTCATTTGCCTTTTATCATCATACCTACAATCTGGTGGAATCTGGTAGCCCTTCAAGGTTTCCTTCAGGGACTATTCCTCCTCTTGGAAGTGCCAGCACAGAGGAAACATGTCCCTGAGATGCCTCTGAACACCAATGGCACCAGCTCTTGCAGCACCTTCTCTTCCACTCCCTCTGTATTTCCTGTTGGACTAAGCTGTCAGCCTAACAGGCTTTCCTCTTCCTGGAAATAATGATGCAAATGAAAACCTGGAGAGGTCTCCATCACTGCTGCATATGAAAATGAAGCCCCTTTACAATTAGTGGTAATTGGTGCAATGACCAATGAAGTCCATACGCAGTTTCTCAGCAGTGTTTGCATGACATTGATACACTGTATTATAATTGTGGTTGCTGCCTGGGATGGAGAGTGGAGAAAGAGGTAGAAAAACCTGTGCAGAAGTACTGCTGGTCACATCCCTTTTATAGTTTCACATCCTACACTGCAGATGATAGTAAATGTACAGCATAATAAGTGTTAGGCTTTAAAATGTAAGGATCTCTGAAATTGTTGTGTGGACTTGTTGGCTTGAGGATGAATGAGATGGGCAATTAGTTCTGTTCTTGGGACTAGGATGTCCTGGCAGGACAGCTATGGGAAAATTACTGAGCTGCTGCCTACCTCATAGGTATAAAGAGAAGTCAGTGTCTATGACAAAACAGCTCTAGATTCATGTGAAATAAAACACATGATGTCAAACAGAAAAGCCTGGATCCAGCTGTCGAACACCAGGAATGAACAAACCCAGTAAGAACAATGTGGACATAGTTATTGACCTGAACACCCCTAGACCTTGGAGCCAGAGTTGCTTTCCTAGTGCAACCTTCCTTGCTGTGAAGCTTCTATGACCGCAATTGCTGACTGGTTCAGCTGAACTGATGTGAAATAAACCAAATCCTCATTGCACTGTGTTTGGCTTCTCTGCTCAGTCATCAAGTTCTGTTTGTGTCTTATTTACTGCTCCTCCTGAACCATTTCTGGCTTCATTATCTTGTTTGCTAAGTGGTTTTGCCTCTCATACTCAGCCAGTAACTGTAAAATCCACCACTACTAACCAGCACTGTTTAGGATAACACCTACTCACGAGGCCACTGCTCACCACCTCATCAGGTGAACTTCCTAAACAAGGCTCTGGAGAACCAAGCAAGTGTTTTGGCTTTGAGGTCATCTTTGGCTGTTCTCCTGTAGCGTTATCTGATGTAGATACAATCAACTCACTTCAAACACCAAACTTGAGATTGAAAAGCACCTTGGCTAATAATATCCCACAGTTGAAACTGCTTTGGCAGTGGGACAGATAAGATTACTTAACAGGGCTTTCCCATCTCCAACATCAAAATTCCCCACTGATTTCAGAAAATGGTGGGCCAATAGGTTAGCAGATACTTCTGTTTGCCTGTAGGCTGGCTCCTTTATTTACTCTAGACATCTTGGTTAGCCTGATGATAAAAGAAAACCTCACTCCCTGTGATGCAAGTAGGGAGACACAGAGGTCAAAGCCAAATGAGCTTAAATAAAAATTCATAACATGGTTCAGAAGGCGGTTACCTCTGAGCTGCTTTCCAGGCTGTTAGGGGGATCTGGCTCAAAAATTATTTCTTCTTCCTGAACCAGACATATGGGTCAGAAACAGAGTTTCCATGCATTTCAAATGCCTTCCATATCAAGACAGCAAACTGACTGGGTTTCAGACCACAAAGGCAGCACCCCACCCAGAGCTGGACATGCATAGGGATCGCCTGATTTCTATTAGCTAGGACAGGAAAGAGAAGGATTAGCAGCTAGAGCTTGTCAAAGCCTTGGGATAGTTTGTGTACAGATACACACAACCCTGCCAACACATGAGAAGCCTTCCTTTGGTGTTTGAAACCTCAGGCTTCCCTACACAGAGGTTACTAACCGGTTTAATGTCTCAGAAAAACACAAGCCTGCTAGGAGCAAAAAGAAAGTAACTTAGTTATTGCCACTTTCTGACCTGAGGTTGAGGTTCAAGCTCATCTTCCTGGCATTGAACCAGTCTCAAAGCAGCCATCTTCTGTGTCACATTCATAGTGATGTTCCAAAAACCCCAGGAGAGTCCACCCATCTCATAAAACATGACTTTGAGGTGACTAAACCCTCTGGTCAAATAGAAAGATTAACTGAGCTTGAATACTGGGACAGAGGCTTCCAAATGTCAGAACCGCTGGTACAGAAGGAAGGAAGCAAACCCATGCAGCACTTGATTATCTTGTTCTAATGGCAGCAAAGGCTGCTCTGCTGGTGCTGTGGAGAGGCAGAGGTATTGAGGAGACTCTGAGCAAAGCCATGAATGTGGATGTCAGCAGCAGGCTGGCAGCACATGGCAGAAGGCACCATGCCACTCCTGTTGAGCTGGCACATCCAAAGGGCACAAAACCTTCCTGTGAGAATACACTGGGTAAAGTACAGCTCAGCAGCCCTACCTCTCCTGCTCATCCCATGCCACAATGAAAATAAACTCATTGTACCACTGAGGCAGAAATGCTGAGCCATTATTTTTCTGTCATAATGTCTGTTTCCAGGCTGCCTAAGTTTCTGTGCCAGGGATAATGTGGGTAGCATTCACTGTGAAGCACTGGCAGTGGGTGGTTTTCTAGGAGCCTTCTTTGCTTGCTGGCAGAGAACACAGTTCCTGTACACCACCGTGCATGCCATACCAGAGGAACAAAGGACAGAGCAGTGCCTGCTCCAGGCATACTCTTGCCAGGTCAGTTCTTTAAAGTCCTTAGGAGCATCTGAAGTACTGCCTTGAGCACCACATCCATTGTAGCCAACAAGATGTATCCATGCATGTTTGTGGCACCCTCACGTGAAGACCGTGTGCCTGCAACCTCTTCTGAGCTTCTGTCTCAGAAGGAAACTGCTTTTGGCTGCATGTCCAATAGCAGCCCTGAACAACACAACATGACCTTGGCAGGGAGCACCTACAATGACACCCACTAGCTGTAACTGTGAAACTGGAAAGCAATATCCCTCTTTCTCCACATTACCACTTCCACCCCTAGCTCTGACTGTGTGTATCATCTGCTCAGAAGCCAGTCAGGGAGCTCTGCAAAACAGAGCCTGAAGAAGGAGTGAGATGTTCTGTCTTAGCCTGTTCAGATAGCCTAGAGAGCAAGTAATAGACTAGTTTGTTTCCCACCTCTTTTTGTCAAGTAAATGAGGTCTAAATGGCTCCTGAGAGGAGACAGAAGATCTCAAGTTAATCAGTTTCCAGAAAGTAAGCAAGCAAGCCCCCTACCCACTCCCCATCCCAGGTCTGCCCGTTAATGTAAATTGTCAGGAATTATCCTTTCAAGAGATAAAGGGGAGAGAAGGAACAGAGAATATAATTGTGCCTTGCAGCCAGTTTGAGAGGGGAGTTGAGCTGGGTTTGGCATAATGCCAACTTCTGGCTCAAATTTCACCTGTAAAAGCCCTGTAGATACTAAAAAAACATTCATTATCCACCTAGACACAAAAAACTCATTATGCTCTATTTTTCCAGCCCTGCTAACTATGCATGAACTGTTCCTGCCAAAGGACTGCATTACCTGCTGCCTTCAGGTTGCTTGCTGCCAATCACAGAGCTCGGGGGGGTGTGGGTGTGTTGTTTTTAATGGGATGGAAGGTTCTTTGACTGGGCTTCTCCTAAATGACCAGGGACCTACATGTGTGGATTCTTGGTTCCTTTTTAAAGGGTTCTCTCCCACATCTTGGAACATTTGCATGTAACAGTCAAGTCACTTGCCGCTCACAGCCATTCGACTTGGACTAGAATCTGTCAGCCCTAAATGAGGAATTTCCCACCATTTTTGTCTGTAACAAACCTTGTACTGACTATTAAAGGATACTGAATGCTTCCATAATGCATTTAGGCAATTTTGGTGCAAATTCGCTTTCTGTGTGGTAGAGAAAGGCTGATCTTGAGTTTAATGGACTGTCTGAGAGAGTCCAATGGAGGGCTGTGAGGATGATTGAGCGCTTGGAGCACTGCCCTATAAGGAGAGGCTGAGACCTGGGGCTGCTCAGTCTGGAGAAGGTAAGACTGAGAGGGCATGTAATAAATATTTATAAATATCTGGGTGTCAAGAAGGAGGGGGCAGCCTCTGCTCCATTGCACCCTGTGATAGGACAAGGGGCAATGGATAGGAACTACAGCATGTGAGGTTCCACCTCAACATGAGGAGGAACTTCTTCACGGTGAGGGTCACAAAACGCTGGAACCAGCTTCCTGGGAAGGCTGTGTAGTCTTCTTCTCTGGAGCATTTTGAGCCCCATCTGCATGCGTCCCTGTGTGACCTGTGCTAGATTCTATGGTCCTGCTCTGATAGGAGGGTTGGACTCGATAATCTCCTGAGGTCCCTCCCAACTCCTAACATCCCGTGATCCTGTGAAACATGCCCATTAAAAGCCTTAGCTGAACCCAGTAATTACACTTATATCAGGTCTACAAACACTTTGTCTAGAACTTTGGCTTCAAGAGGAAATGTGTTGCAGCTACTCTCATCCGTGACATCACAGCTGCTAGCACAGTAACAACGTCTAAGCCCTACTTTTCCCTAAGCAAAGGCAACTATTGTATCTGGTGGTTAGATGCTAAGATAAACTTTGCAAGTGAATTAGTGGGTTGCATCCCACAGGTGCTATGCTGGGTGCGCTCCCTGCCAGTTACCTGCAGGCTGAAACCAGGATCGTAGTGATCTGAAGAGAGCACGTCTGCTGGATTACCCGATGGAATATGTACCTAGAGCACCTTACCTCAGCTAAGAGCTGGCTTGGTTTAGATCAAACGGTTAGCAAGAAATCTCCACCCAAGTTACAGCATTGCAGAATGCCAGCAGCTGTTCTATGACCGCTATGAAAACCCCCATAGCAGAGTCACACTGATGGGAGAGCAGTCAGTGTATATGGGAAATATATGGGAAGGCATTTGTCAAGGAGCTGATGTACTCCCTGTCTCCTCCTGCTCATGCATGTATGTGACAGCCACTGCCTGCTCTGAAACCAGAGCCATGTGCTTTTGGGAACCATTGCTCTCAGGCAAATGACAGTGTTTTCCTCAAGGCCCAAAAATAATCTGGACCCCATTTTTTTCTCTAAGAAAGGTTACTTCAGCTTACATGCACTCTTCTGTGCAGCTCTGATCTCACAATCACAGGTTCTGTCAGTGAACAATGCACAGTAAGACTCCTAAACACAACCCAGGTTCCTGCAAAGTGAAAGCACAACAGAAGCAGGTGCAGACCAGGCTTTTGCTACGGCTAAAGGCACCCTGCACAAAAGGTGATTTTCTCTATGCACATTCCCTGGGAGAGACTAGAATGATAGAGCCAGAGGGACAGTCTTGGCAGGTGAATCACTGTTGCTTGGAAGCGCGGATCCCACACTGGATGCTTGACAGGCCAGTTGACTCCATCCGGTGTAAGAGGTTCCCAGAGCCAAAGGGCTGTGATGTGGTGCTAAGTGAAGCGGCAGCCCTGCAATGAAGGGCTGTGAGACAGGAGCCAGCTGAGTGCATCTTCAAGCAGAGACTGTGATGTTTGGCAGGTCTGGGACTGGCTGGCACGATGAAACAGTTGCAAAACTAGCCTGAGGTGACAGCAGGGTGTATAGAGTCTTGTACTCCTCATGCTTACAAAGACTACAGAGAAACCACCAGCCTTAGGCTTTCTTCAGCTCTTTCAGGTCACTTGAAAACTAAAACAAAGCTGTATTTTGAGGCAAAGACAAAAAACTAATGATGCAAAAGGAGAAGATCTATCCAACTCTATCCATTGCCCCTTGTCCTATCACAGGGTACAAGTGAGCAGAGCCTGTCCCCTCCGTCTCGACACACAGCCCTCAGCTATTTATAAACATTTATTACACCTCCTCTCAGTCTTCTCTTCTCCAGACTGAACAGCCCCAAGTCTCTCAGCCTCTCTCTCCTGGAGCACAGGGAAGTGCTCCAGGCCCCCAGTCATCCTGGTAGCCCTATATTGGACTCTCTCCAGTAGATCCCCGTGTCTCTTGAACTGGGGAGCCCAGAACTGGATGCAATATTCCAGGTGAGGTCTCAGCAGGGCAGAGTAGAGGGGAGGAAAACCTACCTTGATCTGCTGGACACACTTGTCATCATAGGTGAGGATTAAAACAAATGCTCTTCGATGCCATGTTTATTCCTCCAAGGGGCACAACGGGATGTCACAAGGAAAATCTTGAATGGTGAGAAGTATTTGGAGCTGAATCCCCCACAGATACTTCCAAAGGTTCTTTCCCTCCATAGCTGTTGCCTTCTCCACAGCTGGTCCTTATCTGTTTTTTCTTGATCTCTAGAAGTCTTTTTCACGCAAGTTACCATGCTTACAAGGCTACAATTTAAGGGTAGGACAAGAGAATTAATATTTTTAGCTCCAGTGTTATCTAGAGACAGGTCATTTTGTCTTAAGTGAGCAGGCAGAAAAGATACAGCAACAAATAAAACCCTAGGAAAGATACTCATGGTTAAGGCATTAGCCTGTTCATTCTGTGAGATGTGGGTTCCTTCTCTGGCTCTCCTACTGTCTCCTTAGGCCCCTCATGGGTTAATTTCTATTCCTCACCTCTCTTGCTTTCATATGGGGATAATGTTAACCTATCTAGTAGCTTGGTGCAATGAGGGTAAATTAATTACTGTGTGACAAAATTTCAAACACATTGGTGCCTCCTGCCATAACAAAGCCTTTCACATAAACAAATAGCCCTGGGAAAACAAGAGGCTGCATTTAAAAGTCGGGTTTGAGGTAAATTCCTATAGCAGCACTCCCATCATGGGCACACACCCGTACCAATGGGGAAAATAGGACAAATGGATGTTGTCATGCTTTAAAGAACTTGAAAATCAGCCAAATCTGCAAAATCTGAAAAAGGAGACAGTGCAATACTTACACATCCTGGGGCTGATTCTCAGGAATGCCAAGTACCTGCTGCTCCACACTGGCTCTGAGTTGTGGGCACTCCACAAATTCACATGCGAAATAGTCATGTAGGGAACAAAAGCCATCTAAACACACACAGCCTCGTTCCTCAGCCTGCACTTCATAGGAAGTCCCACCAAGCTCACCTGCTGCTGAACTTATCAGCTCTATCTGTCTGTGTATCTGTCTGCCTGATAGGTGCAATACTTGGAGATCTGTAGCTTTAAGTACCAAAAACTGTAGGGATTATTGCTTTACTCCCTGATGGTTCCCCCAGTGCATGAAAATGTCCTTGTGTGGCTCCAAGAATGCAGCCAGGAAGGAAGAGAGGGTGACAACTTTGCCACTGCTTTTTCAAATCTCCAGCCTCCTCTTCCCCTCATATGCATCTTTGAGTCCCAAGAGCTTCAGCAGCATGTGAGCACACCCCAAAAACTACAGGCAGATGTGAATCCTTTCCATTTAAACCAGTTTTTCTCCACAAGGTGCTGGGTGAGCATCATTTTCCACCTAGTCAAAACCGGTAAAATAGCTTCCCTTGTGTGTGTGGGTGTATTTGCTCCTTTCCCAGAAAGAGATGGTTTATTTCTACTGACAAGGGAGCTTAATGCCCCTCTTGGCCGAGACTATCTTAAAAAACTCACTTAAAGCACCTGTCCTTTGGAGATACAACTGAATGACCTCTTCCCCTTGAGGAAACTAATCCCCAGCCCTGTGTCCTGCAGTTAAATGCTTTCCTCTCAGGGTCTGTGTGAGCTGTCTTTTATAGGTGCAGAAGAGGCACCACAATGTGATGGTGTGAGCTGCTAGCCCAGGCAACAGGGTGCAGAGGCCTGTGCGGCACCACAACAGGGTGCAACATGTCACCGCTGCCCTCACTGTCCCAAGGGCCCAGCTCAGCCCAGACAAACCCAGCCCGCAAGGCACACCAAGCTCCTGCCCGGCAGGGGAGCCTCCATCCCTCACCCATGCCCCAGAGAAGCTTTGCCAGTGGCAGTGCTGTAGGGGAATGCCAGGGGGCACTCAACACTGCAGCCCCTGTTTGCCAGTTGGGCACTCCGCCCCTTGCTGCTGCCCAGCTTTGCCTCAGACCCACCTCAGAGCTCTCTGTTTGCTTTGGCGGGGCCTGCAACCCTGGGCAACCCAGGCTGGCGCTCGAGCCTTGCCCAGCGCGTTGCAGAGCGGAGAACACATGTTTTCTTGTTTCACAGATATTGCTTAAAATAACTCCATCTCTAGAAAGTTGAAGTTGGACACCGCTCCTCCCACCCCTTTTCCTCTTGCTCTCCCCTCCTCACACAGCTGTGGCTCCCATGAGGACCCAAAGACAGATGTGCCGTGAGGATCTAGCTATCATGCCTCCTTCCCACCCCCACCAAAGAAGAAATACACACACGTATATATATGCGTGTGTGTGTGTGTGTGTATATATATACACACACATTGCTCTCTCTGGCTGCTGGGCAACAGCAAGCGTCTGTGAGAAGAAGGGGGAAGGAAGGCATTGGCTGAAAAACATCCTTTGCTCCCTCCTCAGCCTGTGTTCTCTTCAAACACCTTTTTAAACATACCAGTTTTGGTCTGGTTTCCTGGATGGCACATCTTCATGTCTACTTGGGCTCCATCCATTACCTCATGAGACGGGGTAGGACCAAGGTGACAAGATTAATGAAACATTTTGAGCGAGGGGAATGGACGTGGAAACCCTCCCAAGACAGCAGTGGAAATGGGGCAAGGGGACACTTTCACATTTTAAAGTCATTTGAGCAAATCTGTTTCAGGAGGGAAAATGTAGCATATTCTGGAGAGATAATTTCCTCTTGTTTGTCTTACCAAAATGATGAATTAATTCATTTTTATTTTATTACTTTCTAAAATGTTAAATTCAGTACCTCAATCTGTCCACGTCCATGCTTCAGGGTTATTTTGTATGCCTGCCATCCCTAGAGTTCAGAAGTAACCATGTTACTTCCACTTCTGAAGGGTCTGTATTTTATTCTGCATTGGAACAAGAACTGTTCAGTTACTCTTAGCCTTCCTGACACCTTCTCACTTTTGTCAGATTAATGCATGGATGTGAAGAAGGAAGGGACTCTGATTTCTGGATCCTATTCCACTGAAAGGTCAAGTCTAATAGAGCATTGCCCTGTGTTGAGGCCAAGAGGAAAAGGAATTAATTTGAAAACTCACTTTCCAGGTATGTTAACCCCTTCAAGAGTCACTAGACTGCATCTGTGTCACAGCAGCAGCTCTTCGATGGAGGAGCCCAGACACATGGGCTTCTAACTTAACTTCCAGCTCCAATTGTCAATAGCTCAGATCAGCTTGTATCAGGCTGATGCCTGCCAGCAGTGGAGACATTCCTTTCTGCTGGGGTGCACACTCTTCACAGGCAAAGGGGAAGACTTTTGCTTCTTGAGGAAAGCTAGAAGGGTGAGGAGCTACTAAGAAGGCAGAGTTAATTTTTGCTACTTGTATCTCATCATGATGTGCAGAAAGGACCTGAGTTACCCAGAGGTGCTGGCTTTGGAGGAGCATCTGCCTGAAACCCTACACACGTGGCTGTCAAACGGAAAGAAGAGAGAGAGGAAGGCTATATGGTGGCTGGTGAGGTGCTCAGGGGGTGGAAACAAAGTTTGCTATTTGCTAGCAGTTGGACAGAAACACATCTATCTATCTTGAGCAGGGGTAAGAGATACAGGGAGTGGAAAATAATTTGCTTTTGTTAAACAGAAATACAGATCATGATATTTGGCCACATTGCCAAACCTGAGGCTCATTTGAACACTTTAAGCAAACAAAACTCTGGGCTCAGTTTCAAGTGAAAGAGCAAACAATTTACTTTTCACTCTGTCTCCGTTCAGAGCAACTTAAGAAACCCTTTCTTCTGAAACAGGTAGAACATAATGAACAGAACAAAACAAATCACCTCTACCAGAGTCTGGGTGGTTCTAAGCAGCTTGGTGTCGATCCGACTTGTGCATGGAGAGAGCCCCAGGTACCCGGGTGACTACACAGCTGACTCTGGCTTGCAGTGCCCTAATTAACTTCTTAAAATGCAAAAGGACTGCAAAAGGAAATGAAAATGAAACAAGAGCCACATCCCATCTGTATATGTTCTAGTCTGTCAGGATGTCTACTACAGGGAATCTTTTTCATTAACCTCACACCAGCCAATTTTTTAATTTTTTTTTTTTTTTTGAACAGGAGCTACTTCAGTGGTAGATTTTTCTGCTAAACATGCAAAATGCAATTTCTGTCCCTAGCTAGACATGCTATAGGCCAATTTGTTAATATTTCTGTGCATGTGGATATATAGCAGTTCCTGAAGCATTTAATGAAAGCAGGACATGATCTCTTCTGAGCTTCCCTGGACAGCGGTGATCTCCAATAAAGCCTAGAGCTGGCACGTCAGAAGAGCTGTGCCTTTATTCCTGCGAAAGGGCGAGAGAGGAACCACACAGCCCATGCCATACAATGGGAGACCAGGGTGGTGTGGAGACATTGCTGGAGAGCAAGGGGATGAATCCCCAGGCGGTGGGACACAGCAGTTGGTGCTGCCCTATCCAGGCACTCTTGACACCCCAGGAGGCTGGCAAGCACCCTCCCTCCAGGAGGGAAACTCCCTCAGTGTTGGCTGCAAGAAGAAAGTCAAGTCTTTGCCCTGTGTCCTTCAAGAAAACAAGAATCTCTCAGTTTGGGTTTATGAGAAGATTTCACATTTCATTCCAGCTGGAGGGAAAAAGAGAGAGAAAAAACACCCTTCTCTTAGCCAGGCTGGAGGGTATCTGCACACACAGGCTGGGACTGTAGGTTATTTCACAACAGTTCCAGCATGCCCCACTGCCTAGCCTTGCTGAGACGGTCTCAGGCTCAGCTGAAAGCAGCACATCCTGCAGTGTGAAGGCCTCAGAGGCAGGCGAACTGTGATGCCTGGCTAGGGCAGGCTTGGTGCCATTCCATTGGGCACAGCTAATGCAGAGGTTCCCTTTGGGCTTGCCAAGAGGGGCTGCTGCCTGCTTCCAGTGTGCAGCTCAGCTGTGACAATCTGCACATTCCCAAAGCCTGGCTGGGGCTTTCCTCATCCCTTGTTAGTTACACGAAGGCCAAGGGATTCCTGCACAGAAGAAATCCTAGAAAGAGTCCCAAAGCACAAAGCTTTCCAGGATCTGAATTGTTTCTGGGGGAAAAGTCTGGGGTCAGGCCATTACAGGCTGAGGATGCCAAGTCTGGATCCAGATGCAGCTTTCTGGGGAGGATTCTGGGACTGCAATCTGTTCCTCAAAGGAAATAAGGGTGAGACATGCAGCTCATATTCTGCCACACCTTATTTGTTCATGGATACAGAGCTCCAGGTGAGACCTCTCTGCTTAAATCAACCAGGGATTCCTTGGGTGCAGGGACAGGAAAACAGCCAGCAGTCCAGCTTCCTTTGCAGCCCTTTCTGGCCTTGGAGGGCAGGATCTGCTTTGGACCTGAATAGGATCCAAGATGGGAAAGGAAGTGAGCACCATGTGCAGGAGTGGGAGAAAGCAGAAAGGTCCAACAAATGACATCCTGAAGTCCTAATTCTCCCTATTGGTTCTTAACAGGCTGCTGCGAGTTATTATGTGGAAAATGACAGCTGGTGTTGTCCCTCTTCCTTCTCCCACCAACCCCATCCTTGTAACCCTCACCAACCCCATTCTTGTAACCCTCCCGGGCCAGGGATCATCTGTTACAACAGTCTGATCTGCACTTGTGGCTAGGTAAGTGGTTCCATGCACACCAGCTGTGGGCTCCAACAGGATTAGGTTTGAACTCCTGGGTGCTGTTTTCTCTACCTTCTGCTGCTGCCTTACGTTCTGCTGGGGTGGGGAGGATGGCAGGACAAGAAGATTCAGAGCAACAACGATCATGATAAGAACTGATGCTGAATGCAATTCCCATTTCTCTTTACTATGCTACTGTAGCTATGGTTTGGCTCTCCTCCTAGCCTTGGCAAACATGATCCACTTCATCTCCTGCTTCTCCTGTTGGCCAGGCTCCCATCCTGCTCTTGGCTCCTGCAGCCGAACTCCTGGCTGGTTGCAGTAATCCCACATAATATTTCACGCAAATTTATATGAAGCCTGTTACAAAGCTCAGCAAGGAGACACTGTTTCTTTTTCTTGATACAATTAATCATCTGTAGCTCTGCTCCAAGGACCAGCCTGCCTCCCATGTAACTGCTCCTTTCTGTCAAGCAGGCTGAGAAAGTGCAGCACTCAGGGAGGGCATGGAGAAACCTGGCTTTACCTCGCTCTCCCACACACCAGGCGGAACCATGCTGACTCCCACAACCCCCTTGACTTCCTCTCACCTGTCTTCCCAGTGCCCTGCTCTGGGTGGTACCAAGGCATGTCACTGTGGACAGCCCCTTGTCCCACAGCCCACCCTGCCCTCCCTGCAGCATGGACTTGGCCACCTGAGTTGCCCTCCTGTCTGCACCATGTCTTGGTGAACACGGTCTAGCTGCTCCTGTTTCTCAGCCCACCACTGGGGATGTTGTACAGGGTTGCTCTCACCTCCTTTGGTTCCCACTGCTTTGTACTTGAGTTATCTTTCAGTACAATTCCCTCTTGTCCCCTCCTCCCTTTCTGAAGTATTTCTAGAGTCGTGCCTCTTTTTCTCTTAACCCAGCAAGCTAACCCTCAGTGGTGTGTTTCTGCAGCTAAACAGGAGAGAGAGATCCTCAGGCTTGGCAACGCAGGGCCTCACACTGGCACTGAAATTCAGAGAAGCAGGAAAAGGGGCTCCCTTTTCTACTTGCAGCTGGGGATGCCTACCTTCTGCACTCAGCATTTCCTTGCTTGAGTCCATCTGAAACATTGGCCCATTCCTCCCTGTCACAAGGATAACAGAAAGAAGGCAACTAAGAAACATTTGCTTAATAAAAACCTATAACATCCTTTTATCCCTGGGCAGAGACAGAGATGCACACTGCAGCCTGCTTCATTACCTTTCTGCTGATATTCCTACAACACTCATGGTGGTCTGGTTCAACAGGAGATAGCAAAGAGAAAAGTTTGACTTTATGCTTAGTAATTTTTAAGAACAATGCTGAAAGAACTGACTTCACTTATTTTGTTAAGCTAAATCCCCAGAAGGTCCCATTCCTCCTCCTGAGCAAATTCAGGCCAGAAGGAGGAAACTAAATCAGAAATTGTCTTTTTTTTTTTTGTTTCCTTCCATCACGGGAGTGTGCTGTATTTTCTGCAGCACAGCCACTGATTGCTGTCAAGTGAATTCCTCTTGCCCAAGAGCTGCAGTTCCTCTGTTCAAAGCATATTTCCCAGTTCCCAAGGAATTTGGGGAATAAATTTTAACTCTATTGCACTCCAGAAATCTTTCCCAGTTGTCACAGGCTTACCTGCCAGATGAGTATTTCAGCAGATAGTTATTGTCTCACTGGCTCCACAGGCTGGTGTATTTCAGTGTCCTGTTTGCAATCTACCATTAAAACTACAACCAAAACCTTAGGAAGTGAGGTTGCAGCTGTACCTCTAAGGTAAAGGAATGAATGAAGACCAAACTTGTATGAGAGTCTTCTGGCATCATTATTGTGACAGAGCCTTTCCCTTCTGTGTGGAATGTCCTCCCAAAAATACAGCATAAATGTCCTCCTGAATGCATGTTGTGAACATCCTTCTGAACATGCGGTCTGAACACCCTCCTGAACATACGGTGTGAACGTCCTCCTGACTACAAGGTCTGAACGGCCTCCTGAACAGCCTCCTGAACGCATGTTGTGAATGTGCTCCTGAAAGCAAGTTCTGAACATTCTCCTGAACGCACATCGTAAACACCCTCTTGAAGCACGTTGTGAGTGTCCTTCTGAACACACAGTCTGAACGTCCTCCTGAACACAAGTTCTGAACGTCCTTCTGAATGCATGGTCTAAACGTCCTTTTGAACACAAGTTCTCCATCTGGATGCATGGTCTGAATATCCTCCTGAACACAAGTTCTGAATGTCCTTCTGAATGCATGGTCTGAACATCCTTCTGAACACAAGTTCTGAATGTCCTTCTGAATGCATGGTCTGAACATCCTTCTGAACACAAGTTCTGAATGTCCTTCTGAATGCATGGTCTGAACATCCTTCTGAACACAAGTTCTGAATGTCCTTCTGAATGCATGGTCTGAACATCCTTCTGAACACAAGTTCTGAATGTCCTTCTGAATGCATGGTCTGAACATCCTTCTGAACACAAGTTCTGAATGTCCTTCTGAATGCATGGTCTGAACATCCTTCTGAACACAAGTTCTGAATGTCCTTCTGAATGCATGGTCTGAACATCCTTCTGAACACAAGTTCTGAATGTCCTTCTGAATGCATGGTCTGAACATCCTTCTGAACACAAGTTCTGAATGTCCTTCTGAATGCATGGTCTGAACATCCTTCTGAACACAAGTTCTGAATGTCCTTCTGAATGCATGGTCTGAACATCCTTCTGAACACAAGTGCTGAAGGTCCTTCTGAATGCATGGTCTGAACATCCTTCTGAACACAAGTTCTGAATGTCCTTCTGAATGCATGGTCTGAACATCCTTCTGAACACGAGTTCTGAATGTCCTTCTGAATGCATGGTCTGAACATCCTTCTGAACACAAGTGCTGAAGGTCCTTCTGAATGCATGGTCTGAACATCCTTCTGAACACAAGTTCTGAATGTCCTTCTGAATGCATGGTCTGAACATCCTTCTGAACACGAGTTCTGAATGTCCTTCTGAATGCATGGTCTGAGTATCCTTCTGAACACAAGTTCTGAACATCCATCTGGATGCATGGTCTGAACATCCTTCTGAACACAAGTGCTGAAGGTCCTTCTGAATGCAAGTTCTGAATGTTCATCTTAACTTTTGGTCTGAATGTCCTGAACAAGAGTTCTGAACACCCTCTGAACGCAAGGTCTGAATGCAGATTGTGAACATCCTTCTGAATGCACGTACTGAATGTCCTTCTGAATGCAAGTTCTCAGCATCTTTCTGAATGGTTCTGCAGGCAGCAATGCTTGGCAGTGTTGCTTTGCAGATCATGGCAGCGTGGTGGATAGATGGCAGATGGAGCAGGCTGTGGAAGAAAACCCTGGTATGAATCTGATGTTTAGTATCATTTCATCCTCTGGCCAGGATATCTCCAACCTATGGGTTGCCAGAGGATGGGCCAGCATGGGAAAGAAATCGGCACCTGTTTCTTGTACCTTTTTGTAAAGAGAAACAAGTGCCTACTGCCAGAGACAAGAAGCCCAGGACTTAGGAACCATTTTGGCCAGTTTCATTTTCGGAGAATCACAGAATACAATACAATAATAATAATACAATACACCAGGTTGGAAGAGACCTTCAAGAATCACCAAGGTTGGAAAAGACCTCAAAGATCATCAAGTCCAGCCTGTCACCCAACACCTCATGACTACTAAACCATGGCTCCAAGTACCATGTCCAATCCCCTCTTGAACACCTCCAGGGATGGTGATTCCACAACCTCCCTGGGCAGCACATTCCAATGGCTAACAACTCTCTCTGTGAAGAACTTTCTCCTCACCTTGAGCCTGAACTTCCCCTGGCACAGCTTGAGACTATGTCCTCTTGTTCTGGTGCTGATTGCCTGGGGGAAGAGACCAACCCCCTCCTGGCTACAACCTCCCTTCAGGTAGCTGTAGAGAGCAATAAGGTCTCCCCATTTTCTTACTGTCAAAGCTACCAAATCCTTGGGGTGGGGGTCCTGCATTTCATCTTTTACTGTTTATTTAGGTTTTGAGTGTTTGCTTGTTTTTTGTTTGGGTTTGTTTGGTTTATTTTTCAGTTATTTTTTGGTGGTGTTATTGAGCATATGTTTCATTCACACCATTTTCAAGTTTTGCAGATTAAAATATAAATTAAGAAGTTCTAGCTGCTTTTCAGCTTCCATCACATCTCTGTAGAAGGCTTTTCACCACCTTCAGGAATAGCCTATGCTGAAGACTTTCATTTGAAGAATTAGAGAAGTGAATTCTCAAGTCAGTGTTGCTACAAGGAGAAGGAATTCAAACTATTAAGACAGAGTTATATACAGTGCTAGATATTTTCTCAAGATGTTTTTTGGAGGGTAGCTATTTCTTACCACTCTTTTAGCAAAAAAACCACAACAATCTTTTACTTTAGACTTAGACCTGACCAAAGTTAGGATTAAACTGCTTATGGCAGGACCCTCAATCAGCCAGAAATTTGAGGGAGCCTCTCTTGTATATTTTCCTGAAGCTGGCATTTATGAGAACCTAAACTGAAGTAGGGATCTTTTTACAATGTAGGGAAATAAGATCTTTAGCTTAAATTGAATAAAGGAATTTGACAGGAATTCTCCCTGGTGGATGTGCAAGGTGACTGTTTTCCTCAGGTTTTCTCATAGACAATATCATTTTGATGTGCAATCTCTGCTCTGTGAGATACAGCAGCTCTGCAGAGGCTTCTCTGGGTCCCTGGGAACAGCCCCTTTCTTCCCATCACCCAGCAGATCTTTCTCTGTGTCTGCTTCCTGCTCTTCTCAACGCTTTCAACCCCTCTCAGAGCTGATGCTCCCAGTCTCCCTACCTCAGGATATATTGGTCCAGATACTTTCAGGGCAGGGGTAATCTTCCCACTCTCTTTCTTGTCCAGCAGTCAGGACAAGGAAAAGGGACAGTTCACCTTTCTATTGCCCAAGCACTCCATCCTAAAGATGTGCTCCAAGGAAGACTGCCTTCTACCCAGAAATAATAAGCTGCTAAAAAATAAAACAGAAACCTCCCATCAGGAAGTAGGAAAATGATCCTGATTTCCCATTCCTTTCAAACAGTATGCTCTACACAGGACTCCCTCCCCCTTCCTTCAGGGTCTGACCAGCGTATCCTACTCTAAATAGCAGGGCTTTGCAAGATGCTTCCCTAGCCAGTTTTACACACTGTGAGGTTCTTCAAGTAGGAAAGCTGCACCAGTGTCTATGTCCTTCCGTCCAGCTTCAAATGAAAAATTGCAAGGACATGCTATGAAATGGCACCTTCCTTTGCCTCATACTCTCTCAAGGGTCCAGCACAAAAGGACTTTTAAAGATATTTGACTTTTTTCTTCCTGCATAGTAAAGAGAAAGATAGCATTGTACAATAAGCTGTTAATTTCTTGGCTAGGAAAGAGCAATAACTGTCTTTGACCACTCTAGTTGGAGCTCCTTCTTCCCAGAAAGTGAGTGTTGCCAGATGTTCCTGACAAGGACAATGCATAGAGAAGCTGAGGAGTGGGTCCTGAATGTAATTCTACAAGTACAGCAGGAGAGGAAGTAATTAGCACAGCCTCTAGTTTTGAGCCAACTGCTAGCTAAAGATTTAGCTGAAGAGCTGTCTTTTGTACATCAAGTTGTGAATCATGACTGGGAGATCTAGAGAGTCGAAAAAGGAGGCACTTCAGATGCGCCAGGATGCCCATCTGGTTACTCAACTGTTTATGAAAGCTGCTGGGAGGAAGAGCTTCTATTTGCCTGGGGAGTTATCTATTTATTTGCTCCAGTTTATGAAAATGAGTACATGGTGAGACACGGTGGAAGTTCAGAATATGGAGGGAAAAGTTAGGAACTGGCTGGAGGGCCAAGCCCAGAGAGTGGTGGTCAATGGTGCCACATCCAGCTGGAGGCCAGTCACCAGTGGTTTCCCCCAGAGATCAGTGCTGGACCCCATCCTCTTTAATATCTTCATTGATGATCTGGATGAGGGGATTGAGTCAGACATCAGCAAATTTGCAGATGACAAGTTGGGAGCAGATGTTGATCTGTTAGAAGGTAAAAGGGCTCTCCAGAGGGACCTTGACCAGCTGGACAGATGGGCAGAGTCCAACAGGATGGCATCCAACAAGTCCAAGTGCCGGGTGCTGCACTTTGGCCACAACAATCCCATGCAGAGCTACAGGCTGGGGTCAGAGTGGCTGGAGAGCAGCCAAACAGAAAGGGACCTGGGGGTATTGATTGACAGCTGGATGAACATGAGCCAGCAGTGTGCCCAGGTGGCCAAGAAGGCCAATGGCATCCTAGCCTGCATCAAGAATAATGTGGCCAGCAGGAAGAGGGAAGTCATTCTACCCCTGTACTCAGTCATGGTTAGGCCACACCTTGAGTCCTGTGTCCTGTTCTGGGCCCCTCAGTTTAAGAAGGACATTGAGAGACTTAAATGTGTCCAGAGAAGGGCAACAAGGCTGGGGAGAGGCCTTGAGCACAAGCCCCATGAGGAGAGGCTAAGGGAGCTGGGATTGTTTAGCCCGGAGAAGAGGAGGCTCAGGGGAGACCTTATTGCTGTCTACAACTACCTGAAAGGTGCTTGTAGCCAGGAAGGGGTTGGTCTCTTCTCCCAGGCAATCAGCACCAGAACAAGAGGACACAGTCTCAAGCTGTGCCAGAGGAAGTTTAGGCTGCAGGTGAGGAGAAAGTTCTTCACTGAGAGAGCTGTTAGCCATTGGAATGTGCTGCCCAGGGAGGTGGTGGTGTCACCATCCCTGGAGGTGTTCAAGAGGGGATTGGATGTGACACTTAGTGCCATGGTTTAGTAGTCATGAGGTCTGTGGTGACAGGTTGGACTTGATGATCTCTGAGGTCTTTTCCAACCTTTATGATTCTATGAAATTTCAGGGGACTGTGGCTGCAGGGATAGTTTCTGCCACAACTTCTCAATACAAACCTTTCTAGAGCAGCACATCAACTGCAGTGCTGTGCTACCCCTTTCTGAGCATTCTGAGTGCCACACTCTCCATTTGTGACTCTGGGCACTTTGTCTCATGCTGTAATGTTTTAACAACCCATCTGTCTCTAGACACTGACAGAAAAGTCTTCTGTGTGTGAGCTCTGGCAATTTGAGATGCTGCTTCTCCCATGGGCAACCCATCTCAAACTGCTGCTCTGTGGCAGAGGTAAAAGAATGGGCTGCAAGTTCTTGCCTTGCATCATCTTCACCTATTACACTGTAAGAGAAGGAAAGCTTGCACTCATATTGTAGACCCTGAAATGAGTATGGACATATGTCCTATCCCACCACTCCCTCTGCTTGGCAGCAAACTCTTCCAGATGGCTATCAGTACACATGAGTCTGTGCCTTGAATAACCAAGTGGTGGCCGCTGGCTACCACCCTGAGTAGAGCATGATGGCAACACCACTTTTAATGAACCAACAAATTTTGCTTTGCATTGGAGCTGCTTTGGGGGAAGAGTAAATAAATAAAATGGTTCTTGCCGTTTTTTCCAGTCAGAAAAAAAGGGGAGTTTCATTTGTAGTAGAATTTTGGCCAGAAAAGAGGCTGTAGCTATTTGCACAATTTTACTTGTCCAGACACCCAGGTACAGATGCTTTCATGGAAACTCTGGCTGCACAGCAGTATTAATGTTGGCTGACTCCTAGGACTATTTTCAGAAGCCTGCAGAAATTTACAGGAAGCACCTTCCCTTTTCATTTATGTACAGTGTTATTATTATTATTATTATTTTTAATGTATTAAACAACTAAATTATGATACTTTAAATTTGATTGCATTAGACTTCACACTAAGAAAGGAGAGGTGGTGGAGGGGAGAAAAGTCCTGGATGAACTACTTGAAAAACAAGGTTGATAGCAACCCAGAAGCTGAATGCTCTTTCTAGAAAACCTGGTCTTAAGAGCAGTGGTCTCCTTTGAGACTGCCTGGGCGACTGCTTGTGTTGTGGCAAAAGAAACAAACAAACAAAGAGAGTAAAGCAAAGATGAGAGGGTCCCCTGAGATGTGGGTCTTTTGCTGTCTCTTTCATGAGTAATGAATAGAGTGACCGCAGAGACTTGGAAAGTCCTGCAGTGCTTGACTCCACGGCTGACTTCCCAGCAGGCAGAGTGCAAGATTATATAGGATTCACTGGCAGTGTTAGGGAGTCAGTTAGAGAGGGTCTTCCAGGTAAACCAGTAGTTTTTATTGCTCACATACAGGGGGAAAAACAAAATTTAACAGCTGCTCTTTACTCTCACTGGTGGTATGTAAGCAGAAACTTGAATTATACAAGTGAGTCCTAAGAAACTCCTGGAAAGGGCACCTCTCCAGCTTGGGTGTCCAGATCTCCTGTCTTGAGAGCCTTTTATGAATATGAATTCAATTCTAAGCAGCAGTAAGGAAAATGCTGTTCAGCAAGCTTGTCTGAGGTGACCATATATCCCAAGGTGCTTTCCCTGTTGCCTGGGTGGTCCCAGCCCCTGAAAGGAAGACTCTTTCTACTGAGAAATGACACACAAGGTTCATGGCACACGTCGGCCGGTGCAGTAACACAAGGTCTCCAAACAGAAGCATACTGTGCTACACTTATCACAACTCCTCCTTCTGTTTTCTCCTTGAGTTCCCTCAGCCTCTTCTCAGACTTCTGTAATTAAGGCTTTAAGGACTTACTGGAGCAAGGAAAATGGAGACTCTCTTCCAAGCTACACACATAGTAAGGGGAACAGCTATTTATTAGGCAAAGGACATTCAGTCCTGTCCTCTCTGCTTACCACAGAAGACAAGATAGATTGTTTGGGCTGCATTTTGTGTCTACTTGGTGTCAGACAATTACTTGGATATGGCTTCTGTTTCACTATTAAAATTCCTTCTTTTCCAATTAGTTTCCTCCCCTGAGAGGCTATCAATGAATCTCAGATCATGCACAGACTTTGGCTGGGCTTTTTATAATTGTCTTTTGTAATTACCTTCACACTGCTCATGAAGGGAAAAGATACCACCCTTTTCTTAGCATGTGGAGGAATATACAGAGTTTGAAGTAGTTGCAAAGATGGAGAACCTTACAGAAGTGCCTGGTGCTGCAGGATTCAAATAGGTACTCTAAAAGTAGCAGAAAAAGAAGATTTCTGCCTCCAGCACTGTCATGGTCTGGTACCTTTCATGAACAGCAAATACATTTTGCAAGCCAC
The DNA here is from genome assembly GCA_033816785.1 of Picus viridis. Taxonomy (NCBI): domain Eukaryota; kingdom Metazoa; phylum Chordata; class Aves; order Piciformes; family Picidae; genus Picus; species Picus viridis. The sequence goes on from CM066567.1 coordinate 12,803,447, forward strand.
TATAAAGAATAAAAAGCCAAAGCTGATAAACATTAAAAAATATACTGTGAAAGAAATCCAGCATCAGAAACATAACATGGAGGAAATCCATCTCCCTTCAAAGCAGGCAACAGTATCATAAAGTATGTGAGAAATGGAGAAAACTAAATCAAGTCATTAATGCCTGAAAGAAACCCCCAGCCCTAGGGCTGAAACAAAAGGAGGCTGCATGCTGAAAACCGCACATGTTAGAAGAGGAATTAAAATCCAATCAAACAATAACTTTGCAGTCTTCTCTACCAGCACACGACTTATCCTGGCCACAGTGCTCTCTGCCTGGTGGGAATGCAGAACAATGGAGGGCTTTGAAGATTAATGGTTGTTAAAGTCAGAAGGGACTTGGTAGACTTTCCACAGAAAAGAAGTTACAGATCCTCAGCCAGTAAGAGGTCACAAATTGTCACTCAATATCAAGCCTCCGATATGAAGGCTGAGGCCTTAGATTTTTTGACTAACTATAGGTTAGAAGGAAACTGGATAGCCAGATATAGGAAATTTACAATAACCAGGACTGCTCTTCATGAGGTGATTCATCATGACTAATCCTGAATCCATCAGGATGCCCTTAATCTTCCCTCCCCAATTGCAAATGGAAAGGATGTGGTTTGGTTTGTTTCTTTCTTTCATTTTTGGTTGTGCTGGGTTTCTTTTTGTTTGTTGGATTGCTTTTTGCTTGCTTGGGTTATTTTTTTGGGGGTTGTTTTGGTTGGGTTGTTTTGTTGGGTTTTTTTTGGTCAGAAATGTCTGTCTGTCAGTAGAAAAATCAAATTTTCAGATGGGCATAAAATTTTGGGACCAAGATTTATTTTGTTGAAGACCACATCACATTAGAAAGCAGTTTTTTTGAAGAGCTTCTTTTCCCCCAAGAGCTTAGAGATAGCAAATTGTCCATGTCTGCTGTGACAGCGATCAGGAGTAGTGGATCTTTGCATTACCATTTCATGTTGCCATCTGGAACTCTCTCTAATTGCAGAACAAGGTGGTGAAATTGCGTACATGCTGTCCACTCCCAAGGGCTTCAGAGGGGAAGTTTGCCCATCATAAATCTGAGCAAAGACAGAAAAATGACCATTTCTCTCAGCTTCATCAGAAGCTATTGCCCTGAGGAAGGCCAGTGGAGTCCTGTATAAAAATCTGAGGAAAATTTCAGCAGTTTCGGCACCATAGTGAGACACTGAACCACAGGTTCCCCCATTCTTGCTCCTCTGTCCTGACAGAGGATATGGGCTTTAGGGTACGGTCGATACTGCGGTGTAGAGGGAGGTGGCCCCGGGTAAGTTGTGATTGGCAGAGCAGGAGGTTACATGCTGGGTGATAAAGAGTAACACTTAGTTGTCAGGTGCTTTGAGGGGTGAGGAGCAGGCATAACTAACTGTTGCAGGCCTTCTTCAGTGAATGAGGACCTGATGCTCACTGTCAGCAAGAGGATCAAATACATTAATCTCTGTCACTAAGCAAACGTACAGTACACAACAGTCGCTTTTTCTGCAGTGTTTCTGTGACTTTCATCTCTGCCAACCAGCTGGATTCAAGAAGAAGAATGTTTGATGTTATTTGGCAGATACCCATTATCCACTTCCAAGGAACCATCTGAGGTGTGGATGATTTTCTCTGAAAAGTGGATGTGGGTTTTATGCAGAATCAAGTGAATGAAGCTGGTGTCCACAACACACGCCAGCAGCACACAAGGCTGGTGTCCACACCGCACGGCAGCATTGCAAACTGGAAAGGGAACCAACTTTTATGTCTCGGAGCTTGCTGACTTCCATAACATCTCAAATTGATCCACATAGTCCCTACACTTTACACAGAGCCTTGAGAAACTTGGTGCAGTGTCAGAAGTTAAAAGAAGTGGTGCTTTCATTAAAGTACTGGAGGGAATGGATTCAATAATTAGCAGCTGCATTTGTCAGGAAGGTAGAAGGGCCTACTGTACATGTTCAGAAAGGGACCACAGGCTAACATGTGCCCTATCTCCCTTGAGGGCACAAAGTAAATTGATTAAACAGTACCACAGGTCATGCTGAGATTTATAGCCAAGGTCTCTAATGTGTTTTTTGAATGAAAGAGTAATACCCCTATGGTTTTCACTTCAAATTTTTGGCAAGCTCCCTATTAACCCCACTCACATGGCAGCCTGGTGGGCAGTACTGGGAGGGTACTTCATTCTAAGGTACTAAAATCTGTGATTAGGCAATGATTTATGGTGTTCTTTAAACTCTGAAGTGCCTTTTTTTTTTTTTTTTTTTTTTTTTTTTAATAGGAGTATTTTTGGCTGGGTTAATTGAAGTAAATTTTGACTGATTTATGATTTAATTTACAAAACCTTTTGCCACACCTTTAATGATGAAACCTCCTTCATTTTTTTTTTTTCCACTGAGGCATATTTTCCATTACTGCTATGCCAGTATGGCGTTAGAAAAGCAGCTGCCATTTCCAACATCACTGAAAAGCTCAATTTCTTCTTGGAAGGTCTTTAAATTGCGTATTTAAACTCCCCTTTCCTCACCTCCCTCTCCCCACAGACTGGATCCCCTTGCTGTTCCTAGAGCATTTTAAAAGCTCTTTACCTTCTGTTTGCATAGCCAAAGTCACTGAGATAAAGGCTTGTTTCATTCTTTTCTTTATAGAATATGGGCATTTCTCATGCTTTCCTAAATACACCCAGGAGGGTTAAATCTTTTGACCAACCTCTTTACTAAACCGCTTCAAGCTGCTGTAATTGCATAACAAAACTCTCTTCTCCAGAGCCAGTAACTATGCCATTGTTATGTAATGGTATTGCTGAAGTGAGAGGAGGCACAGGCAAGACACCAGGCTGAAATATACCAGTTCCTTTGACCTACAAGTCAAGCCCCTGAAAGTCAGCCTTGATGTGGCAAGTGCTCTCCTGGAGACTAGCAATAACTCAGCCCCAACTGTCCCTTTTCCTGGAAGCTGGAGGACGGTGACATGGAACAGAAGACCAATCTCCTATACCCCTCCTTCCTTCAGATTGACAAACTCATCTCTTTTGAAAATCTACCCAAACCTTCTGGAAAGCTGCCCAGTTTCAGCTATGCTAGAGGCATTTCAGACACCATGGGATGCAATTCTACTGTTTTACAGACTTTTCACAGTTTGGTTCTTACTGCTCATCAGCATCCCTGCTGTAACCTCGAACAGTCACCATTCAACCAGGCAGCCACAGGGGTCTGCACTTTCAAGAAACTGACTCAAGTTTGCCAGTTCTGCTTTGCAAAAGGATGCTCTGGGCTGCCAGTAAGCTTACATTTGAAGCAGACTTCAATGTTAGGTAATACATAATACCAGCAGTGAAATTAACTGAGCAGCTGAAGAATGCAGCAGCTGTGGTGGAGTCAGAGTCTCTCAGGTACATGCCAGACAACTGATCATATGTTGAGCAACACCTTAGTCTAGATTCGTAAACAAAAGACACCAACCAGATGATTTTTGACAATAATTCCTGCTAGTGTATTTACTGTTTGCAGTATTTTCTGGCTATTTAATTACAAGGCAGTATTAAATACACGAGAAAGGGAAGCACAAACAAAGCAGTTTGAAAACAAATCTATAAAACATGTAGTTTGACTCTTCTAAGCAAAGGTCCAAAGCTGTAAAAAATGGGCCTGGGGGAGTGTTGAAAGCAGAGATTTATGGCAGAATGCCTTGCAGAGCTTGTCAGAAGTCACAAAAATCAGTAAACAGAGCTGTGATAGGCATCACAGTCCAAGACAATGTTCAGTGTTTGGAGAAGACAAGAGGACCCTGAGATATTGGACTCCAAGTCTTGCATTTGCCAGACAAACTGTTCACAGCTGGAATGGGCCACAAGCTTGCAAATGATATCCATTTCTTGCTAATGGCCCAGACAGAAAGCCACTCTATCTTTGCAATAAAGGTGTGAGGTAACAGAAGTTAAACAGGCTAGATGACAAGCTAACCCACACTGAGATAAAACATCAACTCAAAGTAAGTGCTTTCATGTAAAGCCTACTGTTGCTAATATTGGTTGGGGGAACTACTCTGCCCTGGTGAGGCCCCATCTGGAGTATTGCATCTAGATCTGGGCTCCCCAGTTCAATAGGGACAGGGATCTACTTGAAAGAGTCCAACAGAGGGCTACAAAGATGATTAAAGGAACGGAGTACTGCCCTGTGAGGAAAGGCTGAGAGATCTGGAGCTTTTTAGTCTGGAGAGAAGACTGAGAGGGAAGATCAGTGTCTATAAATATCTGAAGGCTGCGTGTCAGGAAGGAAGGGACAGCCTCTGCTCACTTGCACTTTGTGACAGGACAAGGGACAAGGATATAAACTACAGCACAGGAGGTTCCACCTCAACAAGAGGAAGAACTTCACTGTAAAGGTCACAGAGCACTAGAACAGGCTCCCCAGAGAGGCTGTAGAGCCTTCTTCTCTAAAGACTTTCAAGCCCTGTCTGGATGCACCCCTGTGTGACCTGTGGTAGAGTCTACGGTCCTGCTCTGGCAGGGGGTTTGGACTCATGACCTCCCTCAGTCCCTTCCAACCCCTAACATCCTGTGAATGAAGGAATGATCAGCTGAAAAAAGAAAAAAAAAAAAAAAAAAAAAAAACAAACCTGACAAGGCTAGTTTTTTTGGGGGATGTGTGTGTGAATTAATTGGAGCAGGGCAGGAAAGAGTTTCTTTGAGGAGTGTAGACAAGAAAGGACTTGGTCATCTCACATTTTGCACTTTGCGACTGTGAAGGAGATATAAGTAGGGTACTGCTGCAGGTAAGGTCATTTTCTGGGAACCAGACAACTAATGGAATAAGCTACAGACCTGCCCCATAAGCTGGTGAAAAAGCATGGAAACCTTGAGATATGTGCAGATATCAATAACCTAAACAGGCATCCCCTTAGATTGAACCCTATCTTTGGAGAAAAGTCTGGCACCAAATGTTTTTCTATCATCTGTGCGTTTCTTCACTACTCTCCTTAGGAGAACAGAGCATCTACCTCTGTGCACATGAAGTTCCACTTTTGGATAGCACTACTGAGGCCCTGTGGAAGTAAAACACAAAAGCAGAACAGCCTATGAGCATTTCCAGAGTTGAAGAGCACAAGTAGAACTTGCAGATTTACTAATTGCTTCTGTTGAACAAAGATGATGCTGATATTTTAGGGAGACCTGAAAGCTTACAGAATACTGCAGGAATTTCACTAAGCAGTGCTAACAGGCTACTCACTTGCTAGAAAAGCACTTTAATATTAATTTCAGTTGTGAGCTACATTTGGCCTGGAAAGGAGCACATTAGACACTGCACCTTCACAAAGCATTGATGGGAACTTTTTGGAAGCAGCTATGAGATGCTCCTAGTACACAAGGAAACTGGAGCTCAGACACTGAATGATTCTCCCAGTCTTTTTTTACAGGTATCTAGGTATCCGCCTGTAGCGAGTTTCTTAGCTGTAGTTGCTATGAGCTCAGTTAGAAAGGGAAGACTCAATTCCAACAGAACTAAACAACTTAGAGTGTTAGTGAAATTTTAGAAGGGTATTATCTGGAAAGAGCAGTCTCAGTTACTACACAATCACACAAGAAAATAAAGTCAACAAATCTTCAATGCCTTGCCTATAGCCCTTAATCAACATCCTCATAAAGTGCATCAAGGATGAGGATTAGAAATGTCTTCCTGTGTTCATTCAGATAATTACTTTTAACTCTCTTAACATGATAATAACTAAACCATTTTCCCACGCCTGACCTTTTTTACAAAATTAGACTTTAGGGAGCAGCATACTTTGAAGACTTGTGTTTCAGCCATTTTTAAACTGCTACACAGAGACAGGACAGTCTCTTTTCTGTGCCTTTTTGTGTAAGAATTCTAGAAGGAGAGGATGGAAAAGTTTCTTTATGGCATGACTAGAAGTTTTGAAAATCTCAGTGTCAGAGAAGAAACATAAGAGCATCTGTAAAGCAATATCACAACGGACATGGAAACTTCAGGTATTCCCTTCACCTGTTAAAGAAAGCAATGCTTGCTTTAATCTATTGCATTTTAATCTATTGCATTTATCTTCTGCTTCCATGCAGAGATTACTCTGCAGCATTACAGGTGTAAGAGAAAAAGAGCAATATGGGATAGCGGCGTTGTGGGTGGGAGTCAAAAAAGGACCACATAGCCCAGGAAGTTTTGGGGACAAGACACTGTAATGCAGTTGGGTAGCAAGCTTCAAGCTTGCTTTGTGAGAAGTTGTGGTGGTTTAAGCCTTAACTGGGAGTTAAGAGCTCAGATGGGGGCAAGGCTGAGAATCTCTCCCCCTGCTCCCCCTCCTCCCTCCCAACAGAGAGGGAAAAAAAACAGGAAAGGAGCAAATCCTGGAAGTAGAGAGGTAAAGAGTTGTCTTTAAACAATATATAAATACATATATATACTGTGAGATATATATATATATATATAACAATAACAGGTAAGGTCCACAAGGGCAAAGAACAAGGATGGATGGGAGTGGGACAAAGAAGAAGAATACAAAACCAGTCTCTCTCTAAAAGAGGCACGGAGGCAGCAGGGAGAAGGATCAGGCCTGACCTCGTGGCAGAAGAGTAGGAAGGCAGCCGCAGTAGCTCTCATCCAGAAGAGGCAGGGGCCAAAAGGGGCTAATGACTCCAATGCCTCCCCTTTTATACCCTAGCTGGGCAAGGAGGGGGAGTGGAACAGACTCAGTTTCCCGGGGGAAAAATGCCCTGCAGGGAGGGCAAAGCACTTGCAAGCCCTCCACCCTGTTTTTTCATAATGGGCATTAACCCACCACAGAAGTCAGTGGCAGAATTCCCTTTAACTTTGACACTGTTTTGACTTCACTCTTTCTGGTCAACAGCTATGCTCAGGCCAGTTTCTTACTATGCAGCATTCATAGTTTTCTTGTCCCAGAAAAAAGACGACCCATCTTTATTCTTGCTTGGCCATAGGCCTTAAAAAAAAAGATAGATATATTTTTGTCAGTTGTTTTCCAGGTCTTACTAGGGACACCAGAAAGACTGCATAAAGGAAGAAACAGAAGGAGAATTCTGGTCACAAGATTTTGTTCTACTGGCGACAAGAAGAGCTAATGATCAGTCAGTATGTTCATAGGACTTTACCTCCAGTGAGTGGAACGAATCACATATTTTCCTCCCAAGCAATTCAGTTTGGACTTTTCAGGAAAGCTTCGTGTCAAGCAAATGAAAGTGTTCATCAAAAAGTCATAATTGTATTTTTAAAACATTAAAAAACAAAACAAAACAAACAACTCCACAAAATGAACACTTCTGAACATTTTTTTGAAAATATCTTTAAAAATCTTCAGAGAAAACAACAACATTGTCTCTATTATCAGCATTTTTCACAGGAGAGGAGCTGTTTCTAGTAAACAGCTGTTTGGACAGCTACAGTGGTGTACATCCCCAGCACATGCACCTGGGCAAGTACAGGCAGATACAGCCCTGTTCATGTTGGAGGGCCCACAAGAATCCAGGGGGCAGGGGATAGTGAGCAGAGAGTAGTGCTGCAGAGCAAGAACCACAGTTTCCACAGTCTGTGGGTAGTGCCACAACAAGGCTGCTTTGCACAGCGTGCTCTTTGATGACACTTTTGCAGATTACAGGACGTTAGGGGTTGGAAGGGACCTCTAGAGATCAAGTGCAAGCCTTCTGCCAGAGCAGGACCATACAATCTAGCACAGGTCACACAGGCATGCATCCAAACAGGGCTTGAAAGTCTCCAGAGAAGGAGACTCCACAACTTCTCTGGGGAGCATGTTCCAGAGCTCTGTGACCCTCACAATGAAGAAGTTCCTCCTCATGCTGAAGTAGAACCTCCTGTGCTGTAGTTTATATCCATTACCCCCTGACCTATCACAAGTTGCAACTGAGCAGAGCCTGTCCCCTCCCTCTTGACACCCAGCCCTCAGATATTTATAAACATTTATTAAATCCCCTCCCACTCTTCTCCAGACTAAAAAGCCCCAGATAAACATTATCAGGACCACCTTTACCTTAGAACATTCCTTCAATATACTTACAAGCCTGCACTCACAATAGACAGAGATTTCTTTCTCTTCTAGACTTTCACTGGTCCTTAAGAGTGCACCCACTCTGACTTTTAACTTCTTCTTTTTGGTGTGGGTCCTACTTGCATTTTTGAGGAGCATGCCCAGATGCTTTGAAACAGATGTGCAGTGAAGGGGAAGTCAAACTAGACACAGAACAGCAAAGGCATCTCTGTGCATTTGCAAGCAAGTGAAATCTGTATGAAGTCTTCATAGACAGCTCTTAATGTAAGGTCTTTTCTAGTTTTCCAGGGAAGACTAATTTGGGATCAGCTTTTATTCCAGTTGCTTCCATATGTATCTGTGCTTGATATGAGAATTCGCTTGAAATCTAGAACCTGCTTTAACCATTTCAGCTGGATGCTATTTATTCAAAGGTCTTCCTGCCGAGACAGCTCCAATATGTGCTCCCTGGGGATCTGTTAATGCTATTAGCAGTCCTGAGGTCTGCAGCTAGCAAAGCAGGCCTGCACGAGGCAATTTAGCAATCTAGCTATTTGAACACGCTGGAATTCATTCAAGAGCCATTTGTCATAGGGCATGAATGTTCTGAGGTGAACCTGCTTTTGTAATTAGAAACAGGCACAGCTAACTTCCCATCTTTAATAGCTGGGACCCAAAAGAGGAACAGGAATAGTCTTAGGAACAGACAAGAGATCAAGCAGGGAATGGGTGGATAAGAGATTTCCAGCTTAAACCAGAAGGATGGCCATGGTGAGAAATGATCTCATGTTCCACAAATACAAGTCCAGAACCAATTTCCTGTGCAGTTTGTGTTCTCAGCAAAGCATCAGGCTATGTACTTCACTGTTGACTTTCACTAGTAGCCTTCCCTGTCATATGAATTATTTTTGCAGCTGAAGAAATAAGAGACTTTTTAGTTAAAAAGGTGAACACAGTGACCTAATTACATAGAGATTAACTAAAAATAAATACAGAATAAAAGCACTCTGTGAAGGTCCCAATATAAGACAGAACACACTTGATACAAGCACTCTCCTTCTCAACCCATTATTAGAAGCTTCTCTTTTTGATTCAAGCCTCAGTGAGCTTTCTCATGTAGTTTCTGCATCTCTAAAGAACTTGGGGTTCCTGTTTGCCAGCAGGGAGAAAGACGACTTGCCCCAAAAGAGATCCAATGTGAATTTTGAGATGGGTTTTTCATAAGTGCCTAGCTTTGAAAGTTAGATAAATGGACACCTGAGCAGCCTATGCATATTTATGTGACTGACGATCTTCCAAGCTGAGGTAGTCTATCATTCTATCTATTTTATTGTAGTTTTTAAGTGTTGGGTTGGTTGTTGTTTCTTTTTTTTTTCCTCCTCCAGATTTTAATACAATCTGGAGTGGAGTCAGCTTCTTACATTTGTGCAAGTGAAAGACTGAAAAATGTCTAGGATTAGTGGGGCACTCCCAGCTAGGTCAGAGCATGCTATTAGGTGTGGAGGTCTGAGGCTGTGAGGATCAGTAATTGCTGAGCTGTGACTGCACGCTGTCTGTGCTCTGGGCGGTGCAGGGTGTGTGAATGTGGCTTTGTGTTAGACATGTCTGCCACAACTTGCCTGATGGATTCAAACACATACTCGTCTGCAGAATGGCTTTAGTAAGAACTAAGACAGAGGTGGGAGGGGGACTGGTGGTGGGTGTTGGGGGGAAAGGGAAGAATCTACAGAAGCTTGAAAAATAGAACACTAGAAAGGAAAGAAATTACTTAGAGGGTTTACACTGTGGACTAATAGGATTAAATTCAGATGGGAAAAGATAATAAGAAATAAAGAAAGTATTCTTGTCTCTGAACTCACATTTACAAACAGCTCTGGACAAGTGTTAGTAGATGTGCAGCCTGAAACCAGTTTAAATAGACTGCCTGATTTTCTGATGCAACCTTTATTATAACTATGGAGAGCTATGCGAAAAGGGAGAGATTCAAGGCGCCTTTCTTTCTCACAGTCAAACTACTGTCCTGCAGTTGTGCAATTGCTACATCATCCAGCTTTACCTCATCATCCAGCCTTTACACATGGTATATTTGTCTGTCAATCCATGTATGGAAAAACACTGGCTAGCACCCACCCCCCACTTCGCACAAAAAAGGCTCTGTGGGCTAGGTGTTTTCAAACATGCATGAGATGTGGAGTAAGTGCCCTGCATTTTTGCTCTTCTGCTTGCCTGCAGGCTTGCCCAAGGGTTTTATAACCCATTTATCAGGTATTATAGCCCTCTTTTCAGCCAGGCAGCTGTGCTATTAGGGCTGATGCTGTCCATTTAATAGCTGTTCTGGAAGAGCAATCACCTCCGACAACAAACAGAAGGCACCCACGTCCTGTTTTGTGAACATATACTGGTGAATCTCTTGGTGGCCTTGGGGTGGGGATACCCCTTTGTTCAACATGCAAATAAACCAAGGGTTTCTATAGGAATTTAAAATCTGAGTGAAGCAAAAATCAGGCACAGCAACAGCCAAATGGCTCAGTACCTTGTTTCAACCAGCAGTCAAACCAATTCCCTAAGGAAGAGAGTAATAACACCAATACAGTGACACTTTCTCAGAATACCCTCCCACAGCCCCAGCAACTCATAGTGTGGAGGTTTCCTGGGCCAGAGGCAGTAGGGAATGCAGGAGCTCACAGCTTTTCTTGGAGACACTACCAGCAGAAGTGACAGTGATGCACCACAACCCTTCAAGCACTATAATAGAAGTCAAAGCTGAGTGAAGGAAGGAAGGGAAACCAGATGTCCTCCCCTACAGCATACAAAATAAGTAACATCTGGGGAGGCTGATGAGGGGAAAAGGTCTGAGAAATAGTTGAGTCTATTTACACTCCTTATTCCTGTCACAAGATTTAAACTTCTAGCATCTTCACACATACAGTAATTGATTCTTTCTATAACTATTCTGGATTTTGTGCTTTCTTCCCTGTACCTTCTGGTTAAGGCCACACCATGAGTCCTGTGTCCAGTTCTGGGCCCCTCAGTTTAGGAAGGATGTTGACTTGCTGGAACATGTCCAGAGAAGGGCAATGAAGTTGGTGAGGCGTTTGGAACACAAGCCCTATGAGGAGAGGCTGAGGGAGCTGGGGTTGGTTAGCCTGGAGAAAAGGAGACTGAGGAGTGACCTTGTTGCTCTCTACAACTACCTGAAGGGAGGTTGTAGCCAGGCAGGGGCTGGTCTCTTCTCCCAGGCAGCCAGCACCAGAACAAGAGGACACAGCCTCAGGCTGCGCCAGGGGAGGTTTAGACTGGATGTTAGGAGGAAGTTCTACACAGAGAGAGTGATTGCCCATTGGAATGGGCTGCCTGTGGAGGTGGTGGAGTCACCATCATTGGAGATGTTCAGGAGGAGACTTGATGGGGGGCTTGGTGCCATGGTTCAGTTGTTTAGGTGGGTTGGATTGGTTGATAGGTTGGATGCGATGATCTTGAAGGTCTCTTCCAACCTGGTTTATTCTATTCTAAATGCGCTCATGTATTTTGAGCACAGATGATTTACACTTTGTTCTCCCTGCCTAAGCAGTGCTTATTCTGCATCATGTCTTCCCCTCTATTTCACAACGCCGCAGAACAGTAACACACTTTTATTGCCTTTTGCAAGTAATAAAATGTTCCTGTGTGAAGACTAGACCAAAGGCAAGCGAAGGGTCACTCAGGGGAGTTACTAAGCGGAACCCTGCATGGGTTCATCGCCTTCAGCTACAGACATTTGTCTCCAGATGTAAGAAAAGCAGTCATGGAAAATTTCAGGGAGCATGGCTACCACCTACTTCTGAATGATCCTCACACTAAGTCACTGGCTATATGGGAGTGATGCTTCATTTTTACATTGATGGTTCTAGATGGAAACAGGAAAGGTCAGCTTCTGGAGTAAAACTCTCCAAATTAATGTAAATAGGCACAACCACCTGAGAAATGCTGCTAGTGTCATGACAGGTGTCTATGTGAGCTCACCTATTTGTTATGTTAGCAGACCATGCCCTGAGCTCAGAAGCTCAGCCAGCTGTCGTGTGGTGGTTTAGGCTGGGTGCTGGCCCAGATGCCACTGCACAGACCACACCTGGGAGGTCCCAAAAGGTCCAGCCCACTGGGTGGTCACAGGAAACCAGGTATTTCACCCACAATTCTCTGCTTCTCTGTAAAATATCCACGTGGGGTCCATTACTTCCTCTTTCGTCCCCTGCTGCTGCCTAGGTAAAATGGTGTGAGCTGCCTCCCTTGGGCCTGCCCAGGCCCAAGGCTGGGGGAAGAAAGAGCCCTGGGGGGGGGGTGGGGGGGTGGTTGGGTGTACCCCCAGGTGGGGATGGGACGTTCTTGGGTATGTTCTGGGATCTCTCTCTTTTGTCACAGTGCTTGTGGTTCTCTGTAAAACTTTCATTGTTGCTTTGTTTTTCCATTTAAGCTTTCCACCATTTTTCCGCAATCCGTTTGGCTGAGTCGTTACTTCTGCCCATGGTGGGAGAATTGGTCTCCCAAAGCACGACATGTGGCTACAAAAAGCAGAAGAGAAAGTAGCAGATGCTGTGGCTACCCCTTATTGAAAATACTAAGGGGTTGAGTCCCCTCGTTTGTCATGCAGTATTGGTCAGGCAGGTTGTTCCTAATTTTCAGATATTCGCAAACACTTAAAAGACAACTACCTGCAGAGTTAATTTTTCTGCATTTGACAGTGTGAGAAGTGACAGGTGAGTATCACTGAGAGCTAGGTATTCTCCTACAGCTATATTTGATGGGGAAAACTTTCCCCATGAAAGCAGACTGCAGCAACTTGAAACAGAATACTTGAGGCGAAGCCAAGACCAAGATAGGTGGTGCTCTGTCCTGATCCCGAGGTGAGCCATTTTCAGAGCCTAGCTGAGCTGGCTGACAGTGGAGGGGCAAAAGTTTTAACAAGGTAAACAGAAGAAAAGCCAACAGTTGAATCTAGAGTGTGGATTCAATATAGAATTTAACTCTACCTTTAACTTTGCTCAAAGCATTTTAAATTATCAACTGTGGAAATAAGAAAATGCACCAGTACAGGTTAGCAGGTGACCTGCTAGAGAGCAGCCTTGTGGAGAGGGACCTGGGAGTCCCGGCGGATGACAGGTTATCCATGGGTCAGTAATATGGCCTTGTGGCCAAGAGGGCCAATGGGATCCTGAGGTGCCTTAAGAGGAGTGTGTCCAGCAGATACAGGGAGCTTCTCCTCCCTCTCTACTCTGCCCTGGTGAGACCTCACCTGAAATATTGCATCCAGTTCTGGGCTCCCCAGTTCAAGAGACACAGGGATTTACTGGAGAAAGTGCAACAGACAACTATCAGGGTGATGAAGGTACTAGGGTACTGCCCTATGAGGAGAGGCTGAGAGATCTGGGGCTGTTCAGTCTGGAGAAGAGAAGATTGAGAGGGGATTTAATAAATGTTTCTAAATATCTGAGGGCTGGGTGTCAAGAGGGAGGGGACAGCCTCTGCTTACTTGTGCCCTGTGATAGGAGAAGGGGTAATGGATAGAAATTACAGCACAGGAGGTTCCATCTGAACATGCAGAGGAACTTCTTCACTGAGTGTGTCACAGAGCACTGGAACAGGCTCCCCAGAGATGTTGCGGAGTCTCCTTCTCTGAAGACTTTCAAGCCCTGTCTGGATGCATTCCTGTGTGACCTGTGCTAGATTGTATGGTCCTGCTCTGGCAGAGGGCTTGCACTTGATCTCTAGAGGTCCCTTCCAACCCCTAACATCCTGTGATCCTGCAAACAGTGAAATTCATCACTTGTTGCTGTCTACATTGCCTTTTTTAGGAGGGTGCATTCAACCTCCAGTGATACTGAATAATTTCCTAGGAACTTCACATCAACCATAAATAGATCCAGATGGCAGGTTTAAGAAGGGCAAGGGGAATGTCGTCTTATTCCTACTGTGCCAAGAAAGTTTTGACTTCTACTGCCTAATAATGTAAAATAATACCTAACAGGATCTTGGGTTTCCCAACAAGCAGTTGTAGGAACCTGGATACACACAAGCCTTTACTGCTGCTCTACATGGCATGAACCCTGTGACACAGTGCCTTAGAATAACATTGTCTGGACAGCCAAACCCTCTGTGAGCAGCTGGGTGAAGCCCAGCTCTTATTCAAGCCAAACTCAGTGCCAGTCAGTCATGACTAGAAGTGTCTTTGTCTAGTGAGGTTCTTCTCCCCTTCTACTCTGCCCTGCTGAGACCACACTTTGAATACTGTGTCCAGTTTTGGGCTCCCCACTTCAAAGGAGACAGAGACCTGCTGGAGATAATCCAATGAAAAGCCACGACAATGTCTAGGGGACTTGAGCACCTTCCCTGTGAAGAGAGACTGAGAGCCCTGGGGCTGTTTAGTCTCGAGAAGACAGAGTGGATCTGATCAATGTGTATAAATATCTGAGGAGTGGGTGTCAAGTGGAGGGGACCAATCTGGTTTTGGTGGTGCACAGAAATAAGACAAAGAGCAATGCATACAAACTTGAACACAGAAGATTTCACCTCAACCTGAGGAGAAACTTCATTACAGTGAGGATGAGGGAGCACTGGAACAGACTGCCTAGAGAGGCTGTGGAGTCTCCTTCTCTGGAGACTTTCAAAACCCACCTAGGTGCATTCCTGTGTGGACTACCCCTAGTGATCCTGCTTTAGCAGTCGTTTGCACTTGACCTCTTGATGTCCCTTCCAACCTCCAACGTACTGTGATACAGTGACCTTTTGACTCCCTAACTGCATGGACGTACAGTCATAATATGATAACAGCTGTATCAGCCCCACTAATGTTGCCCCTGACACTTGTTTTTGTTAATCCTTTCCCAGAAAGACAAGAAATTAGGCAATGTCACAGCGAACCAGTGGGGTTTCCTTATTTGTTGTCTAGGCCCAAAGTTAACACCTAAAGCTGCATTTACTCTCTGTTCACCCTTTTGTGTCAGGAGTGTGACACAGCACTGCTTGTGCAGTGTGTCTTTTTCCCATGAAGAAGGTAAAGACACTAAAGAGACAGCACCATTAAAGCTTTCCATGCAATGGGAAAAGGATTATCAGCTTTTTTTCCCCTCCTAATATTTGGTATATCAAAATAAACCTGCTGAAGTGCAAATAATATATTGGTATCTCCCCATACTCAGATGAATAAGTTAACAGTTTTGCTGCTAAAAAATAAAGCAAAATTGCCCTGGGCTCCTGCATTATGAACATCCTAGATTGTTCAGAATAAGCATTAAAGGATTCTGTCTGCCCTGCACCATTTCTTACATGGCACCAATTAAACTCTCACAGATCTGCCCAAGCATGCTTTGAACTTAATTAGCAGAAAACTTGGGAGGAATTCTCTCCAGGGGCAATCGTTTGCTTGGCTTCTTCAGAGTCACATTCAAGAATTCGAAGGGAATAGATGGTGAGCATTGTCCTTAGAAGAGGAAACAACCCTGGAAGGCCACTGGCAACCTATTTCTGAGGCACAGCCATCTTGGGGAGATGGAAAACAGAAGAGAAACAGGCAAATACTCTGACATGGGCTACCCTCTACCACTCCAGCTATGGTGTCATATAGCATTGATGGGTCTCTTGGGCCTCAGTACACTGAGGCAAGTTGCAAAAAGTTCTGTAGAGCTAGCCATTGAATTTCCTTATGCATTAATTTGGTAGGGAAAGAAAGGAGGAGAAGGTGGGAGGCAGAAATAGCCCAAAACCACAGGTGATGCAAACCAGAAGATTTTGGGAACATGCCTCATCTGCTGCAAGGTCTGCCTTTACAGTGGTACAACTCTCTGCATTTCAGGGAGCACAAGACATTGACAGAGCACAACAAAGTCTTTTAAGACTGGTTCCACAGTTTGCCAAGTAACAAAGGCCAAGTATCATGTGTCCAGCTGGTAAATTCCTTGCCTCTGTGCATGCTCAAACATCCAATGTGCCACTGGCACAGGCAAAGCAGCTTTGACAGCACCCACAGGAAGGAGGCCACTCATTTTCTCATGCGTAATTTGTCACCACAGGTATTTGTACCTCCCTGTCTGTCCTCTGCTTAAACTCAGAGGAGCACGTATGTGTGCAGCTGGATGTGCTGTTGCTGGAGCAGTCATCCTCACCCTCCAGCTCACTGGCAGATCCTGAAACAGGATGTCAGCATGAGGTGCCTCTGCAGAGCTACCCTCTATCAGAAAGAGACAGTCTTGAGACACCCTGTGGGGCACTCTTTAAAGGAAGGTGGGTAATTACTGAGGATATTTAAGTATAACATTAAATATTTACTTCTCCTGAGAAAACATTTAAAGTGGCAGTACTTTATACAAGTCCTGCAAATGCAAACTCACAAGCTTGGCCAGGACATTTTCCTCTCATTCTTCATAAAATTCAAGCTCCACCTCTTCTCTCACATGCACCTACATCACTAAAGTTCACTGCTCTTCACTAGCCACCATGCCAACTTACAGTGCTCCTACAGTAAAGAGAACAGTTCTGAAGCCCTCTTTTCATCCTAACCTCCGTGAGCTCTGAGGCCAAGGGAAGACCAACAGTTGTCATCTGTCTGGACTTCTGTAAAGCCTTTAACACAGTCCCCCACAGCACTTGATGGGTGGACTGTCCAGTTATTAAAGAATTACTTGGATGATCACATACAAAGGGTAGTTGTCAAATGCTCGATGTCCAGATGGAGACGAACAACAAGTGGTGTCCCTCAGGGACCTGTACTGGGACCAGTGCTGTTCAGTATCTTCATCAATGAGACAGTGAGATTGAGGCACCCTCAGCAAGTTTGAAGATGACACCAAGCTGAGTGGTGTGGCTGATAAGACTGAAGGACAAGTTGGCATCCCGAGGGACCTGGACAGGCTGCAGAGGTGGGCTGAGGAGAATCTCATGAGGGTCAATAAGGAAAAGTGCAAGGTCTTGCACCTAGGTCAGGGCAACCCTTGATATCAATCCAGGCTGGGGGATGATGAGATTGAGAGCAGCCCTGCAGAAAAGGATGGTGGATAAGAAGCTGGACAAAAACTAACAGTGAGACCTTGCAGCCCAGAAGGCAAATGGCAGCCTGAGCTGCATCAAAAGCAGCATGGGCAGAGATGGAGAGAGGGGATTCTGCCTCCCTGCTCTACTGAGCAGTGCTGTGTCCATCTCTGGAGCCCTCAACACAGGAATTACATGGACCTGATGGAGTGGGTCCAGACAAGGGCCACGAAAATGAGGAGGAGGCTGGAACAGCTCTGCTACAAGGACAGACTGAGGGAGCTGGGGTTGCTCAACCTGGGGAAGAGTACACTCCAGAGAGACCTTAAAGCTATATTGAAACATCTGAAGAGCACTTACAGGAAGGCTCAGAAGGGACTGTGGTGACAGGACAAGGGGCAGTGGTTTGAAACTGGGGCAGGGTAGGTTTAGACTGGACATCAGGAAGTTCTTCACAATGAGAGTGGTGAAATACTGGAACAAGTTGCCCAGGGATGAGGTTGAGGCCCCATCACTGGAGATATTCAGGATCAGACTCGATGGGGCCCTAGCCATCCTGACCTAGTTGGAAGTGCCCCTGCTGTCTGCAGGGACTGCAGGACAAGATGACCTTTGAAGTCCCTTCCAAGCCAATGCAATCTGTGAAGCTGAGAGTTTTGCTTCTGATCAGCATCTGCCGAGCTTTTAATTCTCTTTGCTTTAGCTGCAGGACAGGTGCCCTGTAATTGTTACTGTGCAACTGCTTTTGCCTTTTATTAGCATGGAGGGGCATGGGATCAAGTCCTAAAGACCCCTCTGAAAGAGATGCTATGCATTTCAAACACAACTTGTAGGCCCAAGTGTACATGCTCCATATCACCTGCTGTTCTTTACCAGTCTAACCCACTGTGCTCTCTACCCTCATGTGCCAAGTAGCACAGAGTGTTAGGGGTGGAAGGGGCCTCAAGAGATCATCCAGTCCAACCCCTCTGCCAAAGCAGGATCACCTAGAGCAGGTCACACAGGAACACATCCAGGAGGCCTTGAATATCTCCAGAGAGGGATACTCTACAACCCCCATGGGCAGCCCATTCCAGTGTTCTGTCACCCTCACAGGGAAATAATTCCTCCTGTTTCTGTGGAACTTCCTATGCCTCAACTTCCACCATTGCCCCTTGTGCTGTCATTGGGCATCGCTGATCAGAGCCTGGCTCCATCCTCTTGGCACTCACCGTTTATGTATTTCTAAACATGGATGAGGTCACCCCTTAGTCTCCTCCTCTTCAAGCTAAAAGACCCCAGCTCCCTCAGTCTCTTCTCAGAAGGAAGATGTTCCACTCCCTTAAATGATTTTCATGGCTCTGCACTGGACTTCACGTTGACCTCTCGTTCGACATGGTTATCAACCACAGCTTCACTTGTGAACACCAAATGCCCTCTCCTGTATTACACACTTCAATACCTAGTCTCTGCTGTGACAGGGCAGGTGACAAGGAAGAATGTCACAGCACATCCATTACATACCTTCCTCTACCTAGGAAGATTTTCCTCTATTCTTTTTTTTTTTTTGGTGACTTGGCTTGTGTGGGAAGATTTAGGGAGTGTTGAGACATGGAAAGTTAAATCTCCAATTATCCAGAGGTCACAACAGTCAGCCAAATTGCGTGCTTCCCTTTCCATCTCTACACCCACTAGGCTGTCCTGCTGCTGACCCTGCAATGGAAAGACCACCCTCCAAAATGAAATCAAATCCTCAGAACTTGCTCATCCTTGGGCCTCTCCCAAACGCTCTGGGCTGCCAAACATGCCTAATTCAGCAGTAGTTTCACAGCCCGGTGGGCTTCTACTCTCTTGCGACCCAAGCTGAGGTCATTGCATTCATTTCCCTTTACAAAGCCTCCTTTGCTTCACCCCGTGGTGTCCCAGAGGCGAGCGTGCGTCTGCATTTTTCCCACTGCATATGCAACTGCCCTTCTCACACAGATGAGGTTTTGCTGGCAGCCTTCTCTCATGTTGTTATGCTTTGTAAAATTATTATTTCAAAGCTTCTCCAGTCCAAAGTTCACTGTTTTCCCTTCTCTCATGATCTCCCCACCCCCCCACCTCCATCACCATCCTCAACCCCTCCAATTTATCTGTTATTCTTGGCCTGCCAAGGTGCCGGTTAGGAGCTAAGATAATTTAGGTGCTTGTCTGCTCGCCTGTCAAGTTCTATCAAGACTAAAAAGAATGGCAAGTCAATAAATTCAAAATTCTGTCAGGCATGAAACAGACTCTTAGCCCATGCTGTTTGTCTGGCAGCAGGTGAAAAAAAGACCAATAAAAGAGAAGAAATGGAGCCTTTCACGCACCCCCAGACGCACACAGGCACACTCCAACAGGAAGGCAAATGGCTGTGTGCTGCTGCCGGGTGGCCAGCACAGAATTGGCTGGTGGTCTCAGGCCAGACCTTAGAGGGCAGGTGTCCACGTTACAGAAACCACAAGCACCATTTACAAACTCCTTGGCAGCTGCAGTGCAAGGACTGAAATGCACTCTCACCAGTGCAGGAGAGCTGCTTGGTGAGAATTTGGGGATGAAAGTGAGTGGGAAGGAGAGCAAGTCCATTGTGCTGGTGGTCAGGCAACATTTGTTCCATTCATAAAAGACATGGCCTCTCTAGACAACAGCCTGACACCTGCTAGGAAAATAGGCCCCATGGGGCCGGTGTGGTCTTTAGAAGAATGTGTTGTAGGTTAATAAATTCTGGAGTGAGTGCTGTTGGACTACCGCTGAGCTCCCCATGCATCGCTTCCTTTCTCCTTCCTGCGAGCAGCCTAATGTCACGCCCCCAGGCTTCAGGGCATGGCATTTCTCTAGCTTAGGAAGAGTCTCCTTCCCTCGGCAGATATGTTACTAAGTTCTTTTCACTCACGCCCACTTTCCCCACTTTTGCTCCTGAAAAGGAACGGAAAGCTCTGTCTTCCCTTACAGCTTTAGACAATGTGCCCAACGTGATCTTGGATGAGGTTATAATTCCTGCCCAAGAAAGAAGCTGTGACTTTAGACAATCAGAAGAGTAGTATGCTTTTCTGGCTGCTTTCTTTTTCCCTTCTGATGTCCTACTCTTTATCTGCACTTATACTAGGCAGTAGGTCTATTACAGAATCATAGAATATAACTGTTTGGAAAAGATCTCAAAGATCATCCAGTCCAACCCTTGACCCAGCACTGGAGGGTCAACACTAAACCATGGCCCTAAGTGCCAGGTCCACAGGCCACTTAAACACCTCCAGACACAGTGACTCCACCAGTGCCCTGGGCAGACCATTCAAATGTTTGAGAACCCTTTCAGTGAAGAAATATTTCCTATTATCCAGCCTGAACCTCCCCTGGCACAGCATGAAACCATTTCCTCTGGTCCTGTCTCTTGACAACAAGGAGAAGAGGCTGCCCCTCCTCACTACAACCTCTCTTCAGGAAGTTTTTTAAATAAGTAAGAGCATCCTAGAGATACCCCTGCTATGCACCCAGCCTTTAAGGACTAAACTGCTGAACTCCAGCAACAAATCAAATTTGCAGTGGACTCAATTGAATCCAAGGTCAGCATTTAACAGCTGAGTATTTGCCTCAAAGGTTTGTCAGCAGCAGTGGGTGGCAAAGCATAGGTGATTAACTCAAAGATCACAGCATGCCTTTCAGCAGCACTGAGTAAGCTTGATTCTGTATTCTACCTGTGTTTATCTGTGCATTTATAACCATATTCATTAGGTGTGTAATTACACACTTATTTACAGAATGCACTGGGAGTTTCACAGAACTGCTGCTACACTCTAAGAGTCACTCACTAGTTCATAAAGATAGAAAGGATCCAACACCACCTGGGAGTTTATACAAACCAGATTTGGTTTAGACAGCATAGGGACGGGCTGGAAGCATTGCCATTCTATTTAGTAACATGCAAAACATGAAGAAAGTGTACAGTTGGGCATTATATATATTAAGCTCCTACCTATTATTAATATTCTCCTTAATATTTAAAACCTGTCCAAGTAGCAGCTGGCCAGTCATGGCCCAAACAGCTAAAGCACAACCTAAAGAATTCTTGTTTGTTTCCAAGGTTGTCTTTCTGATGATGTTTAACTACTTTTATTTTCTTTTTACTGCCTAATCCTCATTGATTTTTCTTTCCATTTCTTCACCAATGTCCTATCAGGTCTTGCTGATCCTTGTTTTTAATCACACCATGACTTAAAAATGAAGCCTGGTATTCTAAAGGAATGGGACTTTTTGCTCACGGTATCCGTTGGACTAGCTGTGTCTATGGTCTAGTTGTTGGGTGGGTTGGATTGTTTGATGGGTTGGACGCGATGATCTTGAAGGTCTCTTCCAACCTGGTGTATTGTATTGTATTGTATTCTATTATTTTTAAGACCCTTTGAACCCACGGGCTGAATCCATCATGTAAACCTGACAGAGGAATAATGGTCTCAAAGACAGTAAGCTACTATTACTTGTGAAAACAGATATCCTGGGGGCAGGAGGAACAGCGACACCCTGACAGAGCCCTAAAGGAAGGGCTTGGCCTTTACATGCTGCCTTTGCTGTATGTACCAAGTGAGAAGCAGTAGTCAGTTAAGTGATCAGAAAAGCAACAGTCTAAAGCACTCATAATTGAGGCTAGATAAGATCTCTGAGGTCATCAAGTCCAGCCTGTGACCTAACACCACGGCATCAGCTAAACCATGCCACCAAGTGCCACACCCTACCTTGTCTTAAAGGCCTCCAATGATGGTGACTCCACCACCTCCCTGGGCAGTTCATTCCAGTGCCCAATCAGCCTTCCTGTAAGGAAATGCTTCCCAATATCCAACCTAAACCTCCCCTGGTGCAGCTTCATACCATGGCCTCTTGTCCTGTCACTAGTTGCCTGGCACTGTCAATCTCCTCCTGAGCTAGCAACACTCTCAGCAGTTAGCAGGAGGTGGAAAGGATTGAAGAGTTATCATGGGAATGGGTGGTTTGAGCAAGGTGGAACAAATTATTGTGACATTTGAGAAAATTCAAGGTGGTGGAAAAGGCTGGGGCAACCACAGACTGAGGAGACAGGGCACACAGAACCTGTGTTTGTAAGAAACTAGGTACCACCAGGCCGAGTGCTCACAGACCAGCCCCTGTTTCTGAGCTGCCAGGCCCCAGCACATTGCAGCACTATAGTGGGTGACTGGCTTCACACAACTTAACAACAACAGTGGAAGCAGTGGGGCTGGTTTTCTTCAGAGCACTGCTGGATTGTGGCCACTGATGACCACAAGAAAGAGCTGCAATATGTCCTACAGATAAATGACATCAGCTGAACATGTGCAAACAAGCATCGTGACTCTTGCATTGAATTTCACTCTTATTCAACGTACCCTTCACAGCAACAGACCTCATCCCTGTGGAGCAATTAGTTTCCCACTTGGTCTGCTTCTGATTAGTGTAAGAGAATGACGTATAGAAACGTAATTAAGATGATGGATAGTCTATAGAGCAGCTGCAGATTAGGAGAAAAGGAAGCTAACTACTGAAGTTTGGCTCCGCGAAGAAAACCCCAAACAACAAACAATTGAAGGTTCTAGCTGTGCGTGTAAAAGCCCCTTAAAATTCTCCTACCGATATTCTCACTGTCTTGCCACTCAGCATGGAGAGCAGGAATTTCTGAGGGGGAAAAAAAGTATTCAAATGCACATTAGGGGATTAAATGCCTTTTAGATGTGGCCTTTAGATCAAGCACTTACCCTGAAATGCCTTCAGAGAGTCACAGAATCACCAAGGTTGGAAGAGACTTCACGTCCTCCGAAATTCATACTTCATAGGGAATAGGAAAAAAGATGAAATGGTTTTGAAATAACCAAACAACATTCTCTTTAGATAAAGCTTCTGGACTAGGGTGTTACTAAGTCTGTGGCTTCCTTAAGCTCATACATGGATTTTACAGACCAGGCTGAGTCAGTCTAGCGTGGGATGGCTGGATGACTTTATATCCTTAATCAGATTTTGAGTGAATAGTTATTTTCCTTCTGTTTGCACCTGAGAAAAAGCTTACAAGTGTTTGCACCACCTTCTAAGCAAACAAAAATGAATCGGGCAGCAGCCTGGAATGCGTTACAGTCCCTCTGATTCTGCAGGGATCTTGCCCCTTTTTGCTGTGTTTTAACAAGAGGTAGCCTTTGCTTTAAGGTTCAGCATGCCATTTTGAAAACAGGGAGTGGAGTAGAAAGAGGAGGAGATTGGGGTGGGCACAGAAATTTTTACCTAATGAGTCAAATAGCTCAGCTGTCAAAAAATTTCCCTTAAGACATTCACGTCTGATGTCTGTATGAGCTCCTACAGAAAGGAATGGAAGGGCCACAGTTTTCCATTAAACGGTCCAAACAGGACAGATCCGCTTTTCTATGTTGTGTTTCTCCTCTGGCTACACTACTAGCAGACTACACTACTTCAAGGCCATGACCTATTCATTGAGTTTCTTGAATCTGATCTGTGCTCATAAATAGATTTGATGCTGCATTGTTCTGTGGCAGAAACACAGGTGATGGTGGCTCAGTCCAGCTCTGTTCCTCCTTTTAAACCCTTACATGGTACTGCGATAACGCAAAATCAATCTCATCCTGCAATCTCTGGATGTATGGAAGAAGCAAGTATGCCTGACCATGCAAAACACAGAGCTAAACACCACATTCAAAGGGAAAACACAGGAAAGGGGTAGGAAGTGTCAAATTAATTTAAACAACTCTATTTCAAGGAAGGGGTTCAGTGCTTGATGAAGAAGCTGAACTGAGGGTCCAGTGGAGGGCACCTGACCGACAAAGCAATGCATCAGACATACATTTTTCAGCTGTGTCATGAAGGATGCTCCTGGCTAACTTATCTCCTTTGTGGGAAGCGAGTCTCCCCACAATGGCAGGACTACAGCTCAGATGTCACCTATTTGCTCTTGCACTTGCTCTCCAGATTTCTTCTGACACTGCAATCTCTTGTATATGCTCCATACTAAGAAAGAGGCCTATCTTCCGAGTGGTTGTGCCAACATCTGTTGTGGATAGTTTACTGGACAGACATCATATGTTGCTGCATTGGAGGCACTAGTTTATCTGAATTTACTTAAAACATAGTAATTTAAGTCTTTTCAGTTCAAGCAGTTGACTCCTAGTCCCACAGCTGTAATAAATTCAGACGTTCTAATGGGGCTTTGTGTAGTTCGCACATTCTCCACAACTTCTTTTTAAGCACTCTAAATAATGGAGGCGTTGATTAAAGGTTGTCAGTGGTTTCTCTGTTGTGATTTTTTAAAATCAAAACCAGGCCAGCCAATGTGTCATGTATCTCAGCACATGTAACCAGTCCCTCAACCAAACTGATCTCCACGCTTGAGTGCACATGAGTGGTGCTACAGCAGCCCTCGAAGAGCACAGCAGCTGGGGAGCAGCTCAGTGTTGCTCCGGGGACAGACTAATGTGTGTTGCTCATTGAGAGAAACCCATCTCTATGAAGACAGACATTTTCAGAGTCAAGATTCCCAAGGGATGCTATAGAACAACTGAAGCTGGGGGAAAAAAAATAAAAAATAAAAATCATTAACTACTTCATCAAGAAGAAATCAAAGAAAAACCTTGAATGATTCCCTATGCCATTATTCAGTAAAGGTTTCAGTAGCCAAAACACCACCAGGATGCATGGACCTGATTAACCTGCTGCTGGCTGGGGAAGCTTTGCTGATACTATCACAGATTTTTTTGAGACTCAAAGCAGTTGAGAAGCAGTCAAAAGCAAAAAGAGCAGCCTGCACCAACTCATCATTTACAAAGAGGTTTTGCACTCTCCAGACACTCAACATTGTTCTGTTGTTTCTTTTCCCCCCCTATTGAATAGTTGTAAAAGATCCCTTGGGTGGGGAGTGGTTTACTTCTGTGTTCTGTTCTGGGAAAGTCTGGGAAGTAAAAGGAAGTGTATCAAGATGGCAGACAGCAGTGTGAAGCTTTAATTTAAAGGTCAAGAGTCTTTTGACTTTATTGGACTCCAGATTTTGCCCCACAACCTAAATCCTGCTCCTCTGAAGCCCTTCAAAGATGTTCTATCTCACTGACCACACACACTGAGTTTTCCACACAATTTCTTAGATCTGCTTTTTGAAAAAAGGCAAAATGACATTTTCTGGTTGTAGACAGCTCTTCTCACAACTAACTAGAGCAGAGCAAATGGGAGAATGAATGCTGAGCCAAAGCCAACATGCCTTCTCGTTTGGGAAGGTTTGGGTTATTGGCTTCCACCACTGCCTTGCTCCTTAGCCCAGCCTATATCTGAACACAAAGTGAAGAAAATTTGAAGATTTTTCTGCAGTAGCTGCAGGAGAATTTGATTCTAACCTCATGAGGAAGTTTATCCCCATAAACTACCCCACTCAATTCTGCAGAAGCAGAAAGGCTGAAAGATTTGAATAGACTGTAAGGTTGTGAAAATGAATGTTTTAGCTATTCTTAAAGCTTTATCTCTCCATTTTTTTGTCAGATCATTCATTATCAATGTTTAGCCACTTCTGAGAACTGGATGATACAGATGCCAGTAGCTCAGTCAACATTCTATGAATTTCAGTGACATCTCCTGTCCCATTTTCCTCCAGGGAATATTGAATATGTCACTGGCTGAGCCACAAGTACACCACGATTTTGGTAAGTAAACAGGAGTGCTCCACATTTTCTCTGTTAAAATTTGACTCTGTCCCTCCTGTGCAATTAAAAATGCTGCTACCCTTCTGCAAGGAAAGTCAAAGGTTGGGTTAAGGCCACCAGCCTCAAGTTTTCAAAGAGAAGGAACCTGACACTGACACAGTCAGCTTGTACCAATACTTAACTGCTGTCTTAACTTCAAGGTGCCAAGTACTTGACAGCTTTGAGGTCACCAGCAGCTGAACCACCTCATTTGATAGTGTGGAAGGTGTTTAATATTTTAGGTATAATCCTGAGCTTCAAATTTTTTAAAGTCTTGGCAGATGGCTACTGGCAAAAGGCTACACTTTCAGGAAGGGAGGTGGAAAAGGTTATAAGTTGGTCATCAACATTTGATGCATCCCAGAAGAGGACATAAAAAGGTATCATGCTAGGAGTGGAGTGTTGTTGTTGGCTGTCTTTGTCCCCAGCTGTGATTGAAATGGAGTCAGTATTCTAGGAGTGAGAATAAAAGACTAAATTGCTAAGTCTCCTGGCCCTTCTGTGTTTGGTTTTAACAGTTATGAACTGCTGTGGCTGTCAGCCTGTGATAAGACTGTTGTGTCTGTTTGATCACTTTGGGTGTTTGCCAGTGAGGCTTCTTTTCAGCGTGAAAAGGACTACAGCAAATGTCTTACTTCGACCTGTTGAAATTTAAATGCAAGTAAGAAACCTCTACCATTCAAGACTCCATGGTACATCAAGAAATAACTTGTAGGCAACAAAGCAGCCAAGAAGCTAAAGAGCAAAGGATAACCCATTCTTCCCATGCCCTCTAAACCTAGCCTTCCCCAATGATCTTCAACTTGCCTGTCTCTACAGTGCTATGTAGAACAGAATTCCTTGGTTTTCATTAGTGTCCAGTCTCTTTCTTTGATGTCTTCTAAATTCAGTGTAAAAACATCAAGTCAGGCCAGTCCTCTAACAAGACCATATCTAGTTATTGTGTTTCAAAATGATTGTCTGAAATGATAGCCTTAGAATATCCCCTTCTCTCATCACTCTCCACATAAACCCTTTAACCCTTTCTATCTCCCCAGCAAACGTGCCCTGAAAAGGGGCAGACAATCTTGTCAACGTCTAACCCTTAAATGACAACCTTCCTGCACACATCCCCAAATGGTACCTTGAATAAAGCTGCTGTTGTTCATATGGAACTAATCTGAGGTCATGAATTAATTTCATACAGACCACACAGGCAACTCTTCAGACAGACCAGTTATCAGATTGTCAGTGGCATACAATCAATATAAAAAGGCTCTCAAGAAAGAATTCTTCACCAACGAGCCAGTCTTGCTCTCTGAATAGCCCAGGATAGCTGGGATTGTGTAGACCGGACAAAGGTGGTGCAACAGGCCAAAGAATGCCCTGGGAAAGGAGAGTCACAGCAAAAGACAGTGGGACATAGATTAAAAACACATCTGAGCATTGTCACAGTAAAGCTTCTGAGAAAAGAGTGGTGTCGCCCAAACACAATCACAAAGCAACACAGCAGTCTCCAGCGAAGACACAGCATGGTGAGAGGAAATGCATGAAGCTCCAGCTCTTGCCAAGACAGCTGTTAATTTCTGCCATATCAGGACAACCCTTCTTTACAATTGAGACCCAAAAGTTGTAGTAGATATCATCTAACATTGCTGTCGTTTTTTGGTCTTTTCTGAGTTACCCATCTCTTTTCAGTAGTGCCTTTTTGAAGAACACAGAGACCTGAATAAATCAGCTGCAAGTAATTTCTGCATATTAAAAACAAACAGAAATTCTGAAATTGATCCCAAGGCAGCAGCAGGCTATGAACTAAGATCTAGTTCAAAGCTGGATCTCTATCTGCTAATACAGCCAGTTTGGCCAAAATAAATCTTTATTTTCACCAGATGTCACATGTGGCTTAAGTATTCCCACACATCTGCATTAGAGCAATTCTCAGAGAGAAGATATGTCTTTCCCTAGACAACATCAATGTAACTTTTGAAAGCTGGTTATAAGATGATCCTTGCTTTTCCTTTCTTCTACACAATCCCCTAGCCTTTAAAGGATTAGCATGTTCAACAGAGCTGGGGTCACCTACTAGACATGCTTGACTATCGATGCTCAAGCGAGTGTTAATCGTGGCCCAGACAGGTTACACTGTGCCAGCTAACGAGTGGCCAAAGTACAGATGAGTGAAGCAAGATCACAGAGTGTTAGAGGACCTCCAGAGATCATCAAGTCCAACCCCTCTACCAGAAGCAGGATCACTTAGGGTAGTCCACACAGGAATGCATCCAGGTGAGTTTTGAAAGTCTCCACAGGAGACTCTACAAGCTCTCTAGGAAGCCTATTCCAGGGCTTCTTCACCCTGAAGAAGTTTCTCCTCATGCTGAGGTGAAATCTTCTATGTTCAAGTTTGTATCTATTGCTCTTTGTCTTATTTCTGTGCGCCACCAAAACCAGATTGGCCCCCTCCACTTGACACCCACCCCTCAGATATTGATACACGTTGATCAGATCTACTCTCAGTCTTCTCTTCTCAAGACTAAACAGCCCCAGGGCTCTCAGTCTCTCTTCACAGGGGAGATGCTCATGTCCCCTCATCAGCCTCATGGCTCTCCATTGGAATCTCTCCAGCAGCTCTCTGTCTCTCTTGAACTGGGGAGCCCAAAACTGGACACAGTAGAATAGAATAGAATAGAATAGAATAGAATAGAATAGAATAGAATAGAATAGAATAGAATAGAATAGAATAGAATAGAATAGAATAGAATAGAATAGAATAGAATAACCAAGGTTGGAAGAGACCTTGAAGATCATCGCGTCCAACCTGTAACCACAACCTCACAACTAGACCATGGCACCAAGTGCCACATCCAGTCCCCTCCTGAACGCCTCCAGGGACGGAGACTCAACCACCTCCCCGGGCAGCCCATTCCAATGGCGAATCACTCTCTCAGTGAAGAACTTCCTCCTCACCTCGAGCCTAAACTTCCCCTGGTGCAGCTTGAGACTGTGTCCCCTTGTTCTGGTGCTGGTTGCTAGGGAGAAGAGGCCAACCCCTTCCTGGCTACAACCACCCTTCAGGTAGTTGTAGAGAGCAATGAGGTCGCCCCTGAGCCTCCTCTTCTCCAGGCTAAACAGCCCCAGCTCCCTCAGCCTCTCCTCATAGGGCTTGTGCTCAAGGCCTCTCACCAGCCTTGTTGCCCTTCTCTGGACATGTTCAAGTGTCTCAATGTCCTTCTTAAACTGAGGGGCCCAGAACTGGACACAGTACTCAAGGTGCGGCCTAACCAAAGCAGAGTACAATGACACAGGGGCACAATGACCTCCCTGCTCCTGCTGGCCATACTATTCCTAATGCAGGCCAGGATGCGGTTGGCCCTCTTGGCTGCCTGGGCACACTGCTGGCTCATGTTCAGCTTCCCATCAACCAGCACCCCCAGGTCCCTCTCTGCTTGGCTGCTCTCCAGCCACTCTGACCCCAGCCTGTAGCGCTGCCTGGGGTTGTTGTGGCCAATGTGCAGAACCCGGCACTTGGATGTGTTAAATCTCATGCCCTTGGACACTGCCCATCTGTCCAGCCTGTCGAGGTCCCTCTGCAAAGCCTCTCTGCCCTCCAGCAGATCAACTGCTGCCCCCAGCTTGGTGTCATCTGCAAATTTACTGATGATGGACTCAATGCCCTCATCCAGATCATCAGTAAAGATGTTGAAAAGCATGGGGCCCAGCACTGATCCTTGGGGCACACCACTAGTGACTGGCCGCCAGCTGGATGTGGCACCATTCACCACCACTCTCTGGGCTCGGCCCTCCAGCCAGTTCCTAACCCAACGCAGTGTGCTCCTGTCCAAGGAGTATTCCAAGTATTCCAGGTGTGGTCTCACCAGGGCAAAGCAGAGGGGAAAAAGAATCTCCCTAGCCCTGCTGGCCACAATTTTCTTGCTGCACCCCAGGATCCCATTGGCTCTCTTGGCCACAAGGGCACATTGCTGTCCCATGCAGAACTTGCTGTCCACCAGCATTCCAAGGTCTTTCACCATGGAGCTGCTTTCCAGCAGGATGACTCCTAGGCTGTACTAGTGCCTGTTGTTATTCCTCCCCAGATGCAGGACCCTGCACTTGTCCTTATTGAACTTCATGAGGTTTGCCCTTCCCCAGCTCTCAGCCTGTCCAGATCTCATTGGATGGTAGCACAGCCTGACATGTATCAGCCACCCCTCCCCCAGTTTTGTATCATCAGCAAACTTGCTGAGGGTACTCTCAGTCGCCTCTTCCAGGTCATCAATTAAGATATTGAACAAAATTGGACCCAGTACTGATCCGTGGGGAACACCAATGACCACAGGCCTCCAAGTTCACTCTGTGCCACTGAGGACAACCCTCTGAGCTCTGTTGTCAAGACAGTTTTTAATCCACCTCATGGACCTCATCTATGCCACATTTCCTAAGCTTTTCAATGAGGATGTTATGGGAGATAGTATCAAAATCCTTACTGAAGACAAGATATATGACAAAACCAGGATGATCACTTTGGTGTTGACACCACATGTTGACACTTCTAAATTGTTCTTATTTTTGTTATAGAAAGAAGATTCTGACTGCAAAAGCACCTTGTAAGAATGCACACTAGTTGAAAGACATGGAGGAGGAGACAGTTACACGAGCAGCATGGTGCCCTGGTGAATAAAAGGGTTCATCAAAGTGTAGAAGAAATCACAGCCAAATCTTGGAGCTCTCCTGAGCCTGCAAGTTTATAGAAGGTTTACCTAAAGTCCCAGTCGCTAGCATTCTGTTTTCTCTTGATGGTCTTCAATTGAATTGAAAGAAGTTTTCTTGAGGCTGCCACAGCTTAATTAAAAAAAAAAACAACCTAAAACAACCTAGAGAAATCTTGGAGGTTCCATAACTGGCTTACAGCCTTAAGAAATTAGTTCTGAACGTTTGCATTAAATGTTCAGTTTCATAAGAAAGAAATGTTGTTTTCAGGACAGTGGGAATGAGGTGAGAACCTGGGAAAAAAAATGTATTACTTTTGACACTAGGAGAGGGAGAGCTGGAATAGCATTCAGATGTATTCAGTAAGAGTGTCCAAGATTTCATTTTGATCTGCCCTGCTAGACCAAGACCTTCCTTTCTGAGGTGGCAATAGGCAACTGGTGTCTGCTTCACCCCAGGTTTGAGTATGCTAGCACTTATCTGCAATGGATGCATGAAAAAGAAGCCAACGATCTCTTGCTAGATGTTGGAGGCCAGAAACCATAAAGAAAGCTGAATGTGAGATAAACAAGGCCTGAGCTGTGTGAGGGGAGATGTCAGTATCAGAGAGACTGCACAGAAGAAAGATACAGTGTTTGAAGGGCATGAGCCTTGTCACCAGCTTCAATTGGTATGTCTGGAGACTGTACGATGGACTTAAGAGACGATCTAACGACAAGCAAGAACCCCAGCAAATTCTGACTGACAGCTTCAGCAGCAAGGGAACATGCCCAGCCCTTCTGTGAGATGTGGTGACTGCAAAGAGTAAATATTAATGGGAAAAGTTAGAAAGAAGGGCTTTAGGGAAAAGACGAGGTTGTCATCTATCCAAAATGTCTGTCGAGTGCTCTGAAAATGCAAGTTTCAGAGTCTCCAGGCAAGACTTCCAAGCCTCTGGAATAGCCCAAGCCACATGAATGTTAGGGAAGTGTACAAAACCACTGCTTTCCTTTGGCCCATTCACCTGGAGTTGTTAGAGTTTCCTGCCTGGAGAAAAAGAATATGCTCCTGGGAATTAAGGAAAAATAGCTGCCTGGAACCACTATGGCTTCCCCCAACCCTAACATGATGCCCAGTTCACCAAAAATAACTGAAATGTTTTAAGCAATGGCATTGAATTTCACTGATACCAGCATCAGCCAACACAAAAATGCTGCATGTTAGGAATGCTTCCTAAATAAAAATAAGACACTTTCCCACAACAGCAGTGAAATAGAAACTCATGTTCAGTTCTCCCTTTCTCACTCATAAAATGTCATCCTTTTTGCCATCACTCTTCCTGCCTCTGCTTTGGCCTTTGCCATGCCTAGATATGAGGCCAGAGCCCCACAGATGTGGCTCAGGGGAAAAGTGGAATTAAAAAGAGAAGGAGAACAGAGAAGGAAGAGAGACTGCAAAGAAATAACCCACCAAAGCCTACATTTGTACCAAATTAACTGATTTACAAATGTTTTCCACACCAACATAGTATTCAAGGAGACAGGGCAGGAGTTGTGGTCCTGAAACCTGCTCACAAACTGCCACAAGCATAGCCGAGAAGGGCTGTTCTGGTTTGTCCTACACAGCTCATACAGCACTCACACCACCCCTCATCCAGTGGGAGCTGAATGAAAACAGGGCTTGAAGGGGCCCCATCTGTGCTGGGAGATTGTTTTTGTGTCTAAGGTGTCCTTTGGGATTCCTCTTCCCTCCTCCTCATCAGATGGATCCTCTATGCTCTATTCCCTGACCTACCCCATCTCCCCCAAAGCTTTCCCTCTGTTTGTTTCACATAGTATCATAGTATCAGTCAGGGTTGGAAGGGACCACAAGGATCATCCCTTCTTCCAAGTCTTTCCTTCCTGCAGGTACCACATTGTCTTCTTCCTGTGCTTCAGGCAGGCCAGAACCTACTTTGGAAATGTCTTCCCAGCTCTTCTGCCCCAAGGAGTTAAACCTAACACCAAAGGAAGGGAACAATCGCATTTTAAATTAAAAACTCTGGGGCATTCTGGTCCAGCCACAGCACCCGAGAGGAAAAGGTTTCTTCAGAAGATGAAAGGCAACATGGGACCTCTTCAGAAGGAAGAGGTAGCCTTGCTTTCATGCTGGGGAGCACAGAAACCAGGGCTGAGACGGGAAGCTGTAAAACTGCGGCAGCAAAAACGCACCTCTGTGAAAAGGTCGTGTTCGCTGAGGAGGAAGTGAAGGGATTGCCAGGAGGTCCCACTTGCCTACTGATACACCGTAAAACTTTTCACCCTGGCTGTTCCACCACACCCTTCTGAAATCCCAGTCCGGATTATTTGTATTTTTTCAGAAATATCTTGTGATTTCATTGGGCCCACGGCACAGGGAGCTGCGCTGCCACTAAAAACACAGCGCTCGACACCAGCGGATGGGACTCAAAGGAACGGAGCAGCCCTATTTATTTACCATTGATTAAGGAGCTCTGCACACAGATTAAGATTCCTTACTCAATACTTTTTGTATTGTTTCACCTGCTGCACAGTGGGAATTGCAAAGGCTGGCAGGTCAACCAAGCTGGCTGGAGCTGCTCGAGGCATTTGAGGATTCTCTGAGGAAACAAACTGAGGAACCACCCACAGCAATACCTCCCAGCTGCCTGCCAAGGGTCAGGGCTCCCTCTGAGAGAGCTCCAGGTTCTCCCAAGTCACAAATGAGCAGCTTCCCATGCTCCCCATGACATCCACCCCCAGTTTGATCAGGGGAGGTGGCACAAATGGTTCCTGCCATTCATGCAAAGGGCCAGAAGCCTTACCCTACACTCTCCAGAGAATACAATTCCACAACCTCTCTGGGTAGCCTGCTCCAGGGCTCTGGCACCCTCAGATTCAAAGAGTTTTTCCCTCTGTTTCCCTATGTCCCTCCTCTGCTCCAGCTCACACCTGTAATGATGATGGCTTCTTTATGACTGTTTTCTAAGACTGTAGTAAACCCCAGTTTCATATTTTCTGGGCTTTCTCTTCATTGCCAAAGCCTGCCTTGCAGTATTCCTCCAGCCAAAGTACCCAGTATGAGATCGGTTGTGCTTGCTAGGGGAATTTTATTGTTAGTGTCATATTAAAAGGCACCACATGCAGCAGTTTTTTAGTTTCTGTGAACTCAGGCTGTGATCACAAAGTGGTAGGGGTTGGAAGGGACCTCCAAAGATCATCTAGTACAACCTCCCTGCTAGAGCAGGACCATCTGGAGTAAATCACATAGGAACATATCCAGGCAGTCACTCCAAGGTGACCTCCATATTCCCCCCACCAAAACCAGCCTGCGGCCACCTTCCCCATTTGTCACACATGAAGGCCCTGCATTATTTTTGTCTCCTGGTTTCAAGCTGTCACCTACTAGCTTCCCATAAGGTTGGGTGAAAGTTCTTGGCTTTGTCTGGAGAAGTGTCATTCATGTCATGATCAGGATTCTAATGGTGAAGAGTGTTTCTTAATTAGACTCAGGAAATATCAATTTAAATCATCAGACCTCCCTGCACTTAGGGAGAAGAAGAGTTGGCAGAATGCCCAGTGGCACCCCTCAGGCTAGCAGAACTGGAGTGAAGCAAGCAGTCCCCTTTCCTTTGCACTGAGCCTCCAGATTCTGGCTGAGCTTTAGACAAGTGGGTTATACAGAAGAAGATTGAAAACCACAGCACAGCAACTAATGAGATGTCAGTCTGGGGTTCAGCATGCTTTCTGACAACAAATTCATCCTGCCCAACTGGGAATTCATTTATTTTTTTCCTGTTATAACAGGGGGAAAAAAAAGTCTCTTGTGAACTTTTGACCCTTTAAAAGTTTTGGTCTTTTTCTTTCCCTCCCAACAAAATATATAATTTAACAGGGGAAAAATGAAAGTTTCTAAATAAAGTCTTCCCCTAGGATGGCATCTTTGTCTTGCCAAATTAAACTAACCAAAACTTTTGTTTCTCTAGCAATTTAGCTGCCCAAGATAAATACACCTGCAGCTATCAGGAGCTTTGCGGCAGCATGCAGGCCGCCTGTTTCATGAACAACATCAGAGGGCACTTCTGTTTCATGATAAGCTTAAGTCAAAGAAAGAGACAAATCTGACCTTACTGGCTGCATTATGCTTGAATTCAGAGGCAACCTGAGATCTATTTCAGCCTTAGCCAGATTAATAACTCTTTCTACAGGCAGCCTCTTTGATCTCATCACAGCTGATGCTGGAGTAAGGCAGAACCCGCTGTGAGGGAAAAATTGGGACTTGATGCTTTGTCAGTAGGTTAGCTGTGGGCTCCTATCCTGCCCCACATTCCTGTGTCCCTGTACTGAAGGGGCTCTGTCTCTGATCTCCCACCCAGGAGAGCTGGGGGTGCTGGATCAAAGGCAGGTAGGGGATCTGAAATGTGGAGTGCAACAGGCAGGTGTCACAGTTTTGACAGCTTCTCTGGTTTTGTCTTCTGAGTACATTTGGTCCTTTTAGAGTTTCAGTTGACAAAGGCATCTGACTAAATTACAATCTCCGCTTTCACCAAAAAAGAAAGCCACAAACCCCCTCCCCTTTGCATGTTGTGTGATTATAGAGGAAAGCTTGAAAAGGACATCTAAACACTTCAAAATTAGAAGGTCATTGGGAGGGGAAGTAAAAACTCAAGCTGTACTTATTTTAGAAATGCCATCATTTTTAAACTGATAACTTTATTTTGAGGATGCTGACTCACTTTATAGAAGTTTCAGGTTAGGAATGCTGACAGAAGCAAACAAAACTGAATGAAAATGGCTCCAGTTTATCCAGACACCTCTAAGCACCTTTCCAATTTGTGCTAGGATCTTTTTGAAAGAGTCTCACAGAATTACTGGGACATGCACAGTGAGCTCATGGGGCTTCATTTCCCTTTCCTCATTCTTCAAGACCTGACCTGTAGAACTGAGCTCCTGAACCAGACTAAGGCTGAGATGCAGTTAGTTTATCCTAAGCCTCTATCCCCATTAGGAGGCAAGATTTCACAGTATGCCTTAAGAGCAACCTGCAGTGTTTATTATTGCACAGACTAACCAGGCAAAACCTTATTGGCCTAGGCATCAAATTCCTGTTTGCTCTGAACCTCCCATTTCTCACTCTCAATGCCATGAGATGGTTGTAGGAATTCTTTGAGTATTTCCTCCTGTGGTGGGTTGAAATTACCAACCAACTAATTTGAGAGAATTACCCCCAAAATAAAATTACCAGAATAGCCTCACCTCAGGGGTGAGGAAAGGAAAAAAGGAGAGCAGCAGCAGGGAGTTACTAAAGGTTATTAATTTCTTTCTGGAGTGAGTGACTGTGACCTCTCCATGGTCAACTCAACATTCAGAAATTTTTGTCCATTGACAGGACAAGGGGCAGTAGGAGCAAGCTCAAGCAGAGGGAGTCCCATATGAATGTAAAGAAAAACTGTCACTGTGAGGGTGCCAGAGCCCTAGAGCAGGCTGCCCAGAGAGGTTGTAGAGTTGCCTTCTCTAGAGACATTCAAACCTACCTGGATGTGTTCCTGGGTGACCTGCCCTGGGTGACCTGCCCTGGGTGATCTTGCTCTGGCAGGGGGTTGGACTGGATGATCTCTGGAGGTCCCTTCCAACCCCTAATATTCTGTGATTCCGTGAACTAAAATTCAGTCTGCACAGTCCTACCCCAGAATAAGCACCTTCCTACTGAAAATTATTTGTTCCTCCTGCAAAGCAAACTTAGCACTTCACCTTCCTTCCAACACTGCAGGCACACCTAGAACTCAGGAGTCCTCAGAAACTCCCAGCCAGGCTGTGTTTTCTTGTTTGCTGCCTCTTTTGCTGTTGGGGGCTGCATCATATGCACCACGTGTGCCACATCCATTGCACAAACAGCTGCCACACCAAGTCACACTCTGTCTGGATCTGTCTTCTCCTGGGAGGAGGTAAGAGTGACCCTGATACAAGATGTTTCCAGTCCTGGGCTGGAGGCCATCATTGTGTGTTCATCAAAATTTGGAAAGCACAGTGAGGGGAAGGCATGAAATCTCTCACAGAAACAAGCCATCTCTAAAGACCTTGCTGTCTAGCTGATGCCAGCAGCCCCCAGAGGAACCAGGGTCTGCCTGGGTGTGATGGGTTATGCCCATCCTGAAAGTGAGGCAGGGAGCTGAGAGAACTCTGCTGTCCCTGGAGGGGAGTTTTCCCCCTGGGAAACCAAGCTAGTCTGTTCCACCCCCGCCTCCCTGTCCAGGAAGCATATAAAAAGGAAGACACTGCAGCCATTTGCCCCTTTTACTTCTGCCTCACCAGGATGAAAGGACTAACAGTTGCTGCTCGCTTCCTAGTTCTCTGCCACATGGTTGGGCCTGGCCTTCCTCCCTGCTGCATCTTCAAAGGACTGTTGGTTTTGCATATTCTCCCTTTCTATCTTTGTTCCTTACCCTTGTGAACCTTTCCTGTTCTATATATACACACACATATATATAGTTTAAAGAAAATTTTACCTCTCTACTTCCAAACCAACTCCAAATTATTTCTTGGTAGAGTCACTTCCTCCTTTTTACCCTTACCCCCTTTCTTTCCTTTTTTTTCAGAGGTGGGGGTGGGAAGCAGGGGGGAGATTCTCAGTCTTGCCCCCCATCTGAGCTCTTACATTCCAGTTAAGGCTCAAACCACCACACTTGGCCAGGGTAAGCAACAGCCTCATAGTTGTGCCATGCAGGTTACCTGGTCCAATGCACTCACCCCTAATGGAGCAGACACACTTAAAGCATCTGCTTATCTCCCACCGCCCTGTCCAGGACCATGTCTGTTCCTCAACCTGATAGCTGCTCTCCTCAAGTTTCAAGCACTTGATCCCTGCAGCCCTGAGTCCCCCCGCACAGAAAACAGGCTGGTTGAGCCATTTTGATTTTTGCTAGAGCAGTGCAAACAGTTACTGCAAGGGAAATTTCAGGAAGATTGCACCTGGCAGGGAAAACTCACTAAGTAAATACGTGATGCTAAACATCCTTTGACTATGTCAAGTGAGCATTTCAAAGTGTTTTGCAAACCATTAATTAAGCTGCAGTTCAGTTCCATGAGGTAGTTATGGAGGAGGCGATGACACAGGATGAAATGGCCTGGGCGAAGTCTGTCAGCAGCAGACCTGAGCCTCTGGGATAGTTTGAGGCTGATGCCTAGGAAAGTTTTCCACAGATTAGGTAGAAATGTGGTAGAATATAAATAAGTCACCACTGGATGTAAAAGGGAAAATAAAGATAAGGTCCAAATAATCCCATTGGTCTGACAACTGACAAAGTTAGTTGTATAAACTAACTCTGTCTCTTTCTGGTTTCTTTGCTCTAGCAGATACTAGCTGGTTGCTTCTGCTTGGCTTTTGCTGGCCTTGGCTGCATTCTTGTTGTGGTTAAGTACTAACAAGCTACCATCTGCTCCTCTCTCTTCGCCTGTGTACAGGGGGGGAAGAGGAGGAAGCTGTTGGTAACCCCCTGGTTTTGTCCAGGGGGTTCTTGTGTTGTTTATAAATTGCAAATACATGTAAATATTGTGTATTTTGTACATGTTCCTTGCATCTCTTATTTCTAGATTTTAGTCTGCTTAAGAATATGGCTTCATTTGATTTCCAACTGAAGCTGGTGATTTTTATTTTGGGGGTATTTTCTCCAAATGAGTTGTGATGGGGGGTAATTTTCAACCCACCATGGTCCTGAACCAACTAGTCTCAACTCCCCAGCTCCCTGCTTCACTAGACCTTTGCATGGTGGAAGGCCCTGGCTACCTCACAGGCGTTGATGAAAACTTGAAAAGTGTGAACAACAGCTTCAGAAACCATACAGATTGCCACCCCAAGACAGAAGTGCGGCTGGCAAGAGGAGATTCCTGGACTTCTATCATGTGTCCTCCAGACCTTGAGGCAGCTCTTGACTAACTGCAGCCTCTGTGGTTAATTACAATCCTGACTGCAGTCTACCCATGCACTCCGCTGCTAACACTTCTGGCATCAGATTTAAAACCAGGACTGGCATTTAAATTGCCCCCATGCACAGGATGTTAGGGGTTGGAATGGACCTCCGAAGATCGAGTCCAACCCCCCTGCCAGAGCAGGGCCATAGAATCTAGCACAGGTCACACAGGAACACATCCAGATGGGGCTTGAAAGTCTCCAGAGAAGAAGACTCCACAACCTCTCTGGGGTGCCCGTTCCAGTACTCTGTGATCAGAGCTCTGTTTCAGGTGCCTCACACAGTTTCCCTCTTCTGCTTCCTGTTAACCCTTCCCTCCAGATAAGTGACCATGGTAAAGTGTCTCAGCTGAAATAGTTGCTGAGTGTCAGAAGACAAGGCACTGAGAGATGCTCCCAGGACTACCTTTGCTGGGCAACAAGTTCCAGCTGAAAGAGTTGGAATGTAAATCTGAGCACCGATGCTTTGAGAAGAGGCACCAAGCATTGTTTCCCCAAAGCAGAGCTGTTTCACCAGCTCCTCCTAAGATCCATGTTTCATTATCTGTTTTTAAGTCCTTAGACACCACACATCTCATCAGACACCCCACTAATCCCTACATTCTCCCATCACCTTAGCCAGTCTTCATCCTCAGTTTAATAACCTTAAGCAGCTTTTCAATGAAAACTCAAAATTAATTAAAGAATAAAAGAACAAAAACTGTTAAGAAGCATTCAGCTCATAGTGCTCATCTGTGGGATGGACATCTACAGCAGAAAAAAAAAAAAATAAATCCAAATGCCAAAGCTGAGGAGCTGCTTCCTTCCCTTTCCAGATGTCCCTCTTTCCCCCTCTCGGCACGCACTGCACCGTTCTGCTCCACATCAGCTGTTACTCCTTTTCAGAGCTACACATCCCCTGTGGCTCCACAGAGCCAATCGGCCTCTACTGGGCATGGGCTTTCTGAAAAGCCAGCTCAGTTTTGAGGTGAATCCACACAGAAGTGGTGCAGACAGCCCCAGAACTGGCCAGCAGCTCAGCGCGCCCCTTACCATCCAGCTCTGAGGCAGCCCCAGAGCCACGGCGACGCTCCCCGAGCAGCCCACCCCAGGGGTGGTTCTGTAGCACCTTACAGACTATGCCGCCCCGGCCCTGTCCCTCCCTGTCACTGCAGAGCGAGTTCATTGCCTGTGCACAGCACCTACCAGTAACTAAAACGGTGCACAAGTAATGCCAGCCAGCTTCTGGAAACTGCTCCATGCCACACACCTGCCGGGGTTGCACACTGAGACGGGACAGGGGCTAACGGTTCTAAACTGAAAGATGGGAGTTTTAGCCTAGATAAGGAGAAATATTTTACAGTGAGGGTGGTGAAACTCTGGCACACACACCCACGGAAGCATTCAGGGTCAGGTTGGACAGAACTCTGAAGATGTCCCTGCTCCTGGCAGGGGGTCCGGTGCCCTCCGACCCAACCCAGTGCACGGTTCCATAACTCTCAGCACAGACATCTGCCCTTACTGATGCATTTCTCAAGCGCACAGGTCCTCAGCTGGGAGGCACAGCCGATGTGCGGGAGGACAGAGCCACTAGATGGGGCTCCAGGAGGAATGAGATGGCTGTGGGACCGCAGGCGATCCGTCAGCGCCGAGCCCAGTTGCCTATTTAGCATCCTGGCC
The DNA here is from genome assembly GCA_033816785.1 of Picus viridis. Taxonomy (NCBI): domain Eukaryota; kingdom Metazoa; phylum Chordata; class Aves; order Piciformes; family Picidae; genus Picus; species Picus viridis. Next base: position 12,843,469 of record CM066567.1, read on the forward strand.
CGTGCGGTATCTTTATTGCAAAAGATCAACCCTAATAGCAGCGTGCAGCACCTGTAATCTCACCATGGAGAGGGAAGCAAGCATACTTTTCAAGCCAAAATGCACAGTATTTTACCAGGAAAAAAAACAAATCCCTTCAATTGTAACCTTGGGTGGCTGTGCTCACACACACACACTCGCAGCGCCAGGCAGATGGCAACAAACCACATTGCCTGCGCAGCATCCCACTTTTTCCACATTTCCATGCTCAAAACCACTTTTGGTGCCCGTGGTTTAACTTGTGTTTCCCTAACTCCTGTTTATGAGTTGAGTGGTCACATGTCATCGTGCTGAGTGGGAAAGTGGGTGCAGGGGATAAGGAGGTGGAAGTGGTTCCATATGCTGAAAGAACCGACTATGCCAAAGCACTAAAATGTAACTCAAAAGCACTAAAAGAGGGGAAAAGCAAGACAAAAATCTTTTGAGGAATGTGAAAATGCTTGTGACCCAGTACAAAGGAAATGTTTGTCTACATGCAATGGGGAAACTCGTGATTTGAAATGCTGACAATACAGGCTTTGGTGTTTGGAGGAGGGGTGAAGATCAGGCAGACTCACCTTCCTCTGCTTGACACATGATCCAGGTTGAAGGAGGAAAGATTCCAGTCAGAGGGCAGGAGGCCACTGAAGGACTGTGAAACTGGTGGCTTCAATTAATCTTCCAAGTTTGAACTGTTGATCAGAATGACATAAATAAGTAAAATCAAGCGAAACACCAACACATCAAAGAAGATTTTGGCTCTCTGGACAACAGTGCTGTGAATTTGCTGGCACAGGATGAAGTATGTGCTTGTGGTTTGTTCAGACAATTCAGCCAGCAAAGCTGGAGTCATGCTGCAGGGAAAGGCACGCAGAACACAGCAGATGCCCTTTATTCAAAGTGGGTACCAAGGGTCAAATTTATTGTGATCATAGATAATAAAACAAAAGACTAAATGATGGGAACACCAAAAAGCCCCCAACCAAACACCACCACCACCAGGGAGCAATGGTCTTCTGCATACAAGGTTTGAATAAAAAGTAGACAACAGCATTTTATTGCTGGCTGGGGATGCAGCATTCTCCATGCTGGCAAAACCAGCTTACCAAACCATTTTTGCCACCAAAATCAGTTATCAGCCCTGGTTGTTTCCACCAGCACCAGAACAAGAGGACACAGTCTCAAGCTGCACCAGGGGAGGTTTAGGCTGGATGTTAGGAAGAAGTTCTTCATAGAAAGAGTGATTTGCCATTGAAATGGGCTGCCCAGAGAGGTGGTAGAGTTGTTTAGGAAGAGACTTGATGGGGTGCTTGGTGCCATGGTTTAGTTGATTAGATGGTGTTGGATGATAGGTTGGACTTGATGATCTCAAAGGTCTTTTCCAACCTGGTTAATTCTGTTCTATTAGTCGAAGAAGTACACACGAGAATGCAACCCCAAAACACAGTTCTGTGGTGCAAGCACTCATTGGCGTTGTGCCCTGTAAAAATGTGATAAATGAAAGGATGTTTCAGTCACAGTGGCTGAGGTAGCAACATTTTCCATTTCATGTCATGAAGCAACTTGAGAAGCTGAGATTTTTAGATGCAGGGACCGTTCTGAAAACAGTGTCCCTGATTACACGGTTCTGAGCGTTGAGGTCAAAGGCCTTTGGTTTTGAGAGTCAGTTATGGAATCACAAACCAGTCCCCAAACAGGTTTTGAAGACCAGCTTAACTGGCATTCATACCGTTCATTACTGGTGGTCTTGAGGACTATATTCTTGCATTGGGACAGGTTTGAGTGATTCAAAAGCACTTAGCTCTGCCTTGGAGGGGAAGCGGACTTTGTAATGACCTTTCCCAATGCACAGATACCGAGGCCAAGTTCCGCTTTCTTTTCGCCATCAGCTTCGGTGTGGCCAGGATTTAAACCCATCTGTTTTAAGGACACATCCAGAATTCATTTTATTAACTCAGAGGCTTCCATTGAGTTAAATGGGAAATGGCTCATAGTCTCAGAAGTAAGCTTACTCATAATCACAGCCCAGGGTAAAGTGCTCCACTTCATTACTTCAGAAGCAGAAGAATGGATTCGACTGGAGCGAGGAGAACACAGAATGGCAGTCACAGGCCAAGACTACTCCAGCTACTACGAAGATGCAAAAGCAAGCCTGCATCATCCCTGTGAAAGAGAACTCAGTTTCTCCTACAGGCCTGAAAGTTCCTCCGAGTGGTGCAAAACCCTTTTCCAACCAAGCAGCCATCCTGTTACAAACCTGTTCTATGTTCCATAAAGCTGGCGGTGGGTGGCTTTCAGTTGACTTCCTCCCCCCACACACATCCACTGCCCTTGGCTGCCAAGTCAGAAAGATGAAAAATCCTAGGCCTGCATTCACCAAGTGATCTCCAAAGCAACTTAATACTGGTTCAAGTCTTCCTTGTCTTATAAATCGGATTCTTTCTGTAGATTGTTTACCCACCACTTCTAGTGTGTCTCCAATAAATTCAAATCTGCTGAAGTGGTAAAATGTATGAAAGATACAGTGAATGGTCTGCAGGCTGTACAGTGGAGCCATTATTCTCAGAGGAAGTAGGAAAGGCAATCATAAAATTTTGAAAAATTATGCAATAACTTTGTAGTTATTGCCCATCTGTATTCATTACAATGATCTAGTTCACAAGCATATAAATAGAACTGGCAAGGAAAAGATGTGCTCTTTGCCTCCAGACATAGCACTGGGCTTCAGCAAATGAAATTCAATTAAAGACTTTAGAAAGTGTTGCGAGTGTTGATCAAGTGACAGAATTTAATCACCTCCCTCCTTCCCCGCTTTGCCTTCCCCTGTGCTTGCTCTTAGCCCCGCTTGGGACACCTTGGAAGAAAGATGACAAAGTTTAATTGCTTTATTTGCAGGGCACCCCGATACACTACATGACTTCATTCTCAAAAGGCAACAAGTCCCATAAATTACACCTACTGAGTGCACCCATTAGAGATGCAGTATGACAACTTTATGCCTAATACTCTCCAAACCGGGACCACACAAAACTAAGACTGTAAAATTGCTGTTGACTCACAGCAGCTTTTATAACATGCACTCAGCTCAAAAAGTCTTAACTTATATGAGTTTTAATCAGGTTTGGGCATAGGAGACCTCTCACTGATTCAAGGCAACATGTGTTAAGAGAAAGAAAAAGCAGAATGTTTGGCCGAGCTCCTTCCCTTGCAATTCCCATGGAGAAATATGCCAGTATAATGCAAACAGGATTGTTTCATTTCTGTAGAAAGGGGATTCTGAGAAGCCTTTCTTCCCAAGACAATAAAAATGAGTGATGTTTTGTGTGGGGAGAGAAGGTGATAGAAGCGGCATTTCTGGGCTAGATCCTCAGATTGTGTGTATTTGGACAATGCCACGGAAGAGGCCAGAGCTACACAGCCACTTGGATGTCCCAGCGCTGCAAGGGTGCATCCTTCCTCCAAGAATATTTGCACCACCAGGCAGCGAGCAACCTGTACTAATGGCCCTGCTCCTGCTGAAGGCAAGCACAGGCAAAATTGCACTGTGCAGCTGCAGCAGCATGCCAGCACCTGATTGAAGCGAGCCCCAGGTGAGGAGCCAACTGCTGCTATTCCCTGAGCTACATAAACGAGAAGCATAAAGTGCTGGGTACTCAAAAATTCCCTGGCTGACCTGTCCTGGGCAGCTGGGACCCTCTCACACAGAGGTTGCCGCTGCAGGCTCCTGCCTGACCAAAGGGTGGAGAAGGGACTTGCGAGTGGATGTGGAAAATTCCCTGTGCTTCTAAGCAGGGCTCTCGCTGCTCCCCTCCAACAATGTGACATGCATCACAACATGTCACTGAGGATCTCTTGTTACTTCACACAATAGCTTTTTCTTTCCTCTGCCCGCCCTACGGCTACAAATGAGATGGAGGGGGTGAATCTTACAGGCCATCTAATGAACTTCCTTGCCTTTGGAAGGCAAAAACAAAGGCTTATATAACCAGGCTAACATGCAAACCCAGTGAAATGACAATGGTAAGCTACAGCATATTCCTTAAGCACTCCAACCACAGCCAAAACAATTCCCTTTTGCTCAACTACCAGGGGCTGACTGACTGCAGCTCAGAAATGCTGGGAAACACAGTAAGGTCTGATTGCAAGCTTGTCCTTATTTCACCCTGAGGAAAGAGCTGAGCACACAGACAATATTCTGTGGGCCCCAGCTACACAACAAAGCTAGAGTCCCACAAACTACATAGGGGGCTTGCCACCATATCCTCTCTCCCATTCCAACCAGACCTCTAACTCGCATGCCTGAAGGGCAGCTAGTTTCTCTCTCTAACCAGGACCACCACTGCCACAGGCACCAGTCTTGGCTCTGCTTCCCTGTTTTATGAAGGTTTATTTTAGCACCTGCTATACTCTTCTTTCTCCTTGTCCTCGCAGCTCTGGATGCTTGATTTCCTATGGAATAGTGCCCCACCCCCTGATTACATATTCCCCATCCCCACCATCTTTATCACATGCACAGCATCTCCTTTCCTTCCTCTTTCCACAGTGGCATGCCACATGCCTTCGCAGTCAGCTGGGGCAGTGCTCCTGGTTCTAAGGCAATCCACGTACCACCTGATAGTCTTTCAGGTGGATAACAACCAAGCTTGAATTGGCTTTTCCTCAGTGAAACCTCTCATTTCAGTCTTTTTCCTCCACCACTTTTCATGAGAATTCTGAGGCATTTGTCTTCACTTTTACCCCTTTGCAAGACTGAGTTGGAATGGAGCATTGAATACAAAGGTTCTTGGGAAGGATGCATGGCTCATGTGTTCACTGAGACATTACCTGCTTACAAAATCAGCCTAAAAATAGCCCTACCACAGAAGCCTAAGATCAGCAGTCAAGACCCTAATCAAAACTACAGTTATCCACAGATGGAACGAGTCAGCTGCAGATACAGGGGGTTCTTTTTCTCCTAAGATTCATGTAACTAAAGTTACATAAGCAAGGCTCATCTGTTTCTCTGAGTCCCCTGAGGTGGCTGCCAGGGTGACCAGTGAAAACAGGTTTAGATTCCTATGGATTTTCCACCTAACGAGGCATTTCTGTGTAAACAGGAATGCCTTGCATGGGTGCAATGCAGGACCCTCTAACCCTAGTTCTGCATCACAGCAGGTTCCAAGGTTTTCACCACCTATCAAGTGTTTTCTACAAACCACATTTTCTGCTCTGCAAGGCAGGAAAGCAATTTTATTTCTGTTTCTCAGGTGAAGGGCTGAAGGCTCTCAAGGTCAGGATCTGGGTGAAACATCCCGTTTCTGCACCTTTCAGGAATATTTCATCACTTATGTACATCTGAGAAACTGGGATTGCAGGCCAAGGATTTAGCTGAAGTCCACAGAAAAGAGTTGAATACAGTTCCAGCTCCTAGATTAGTGCCCTAGTTCCATCTTCTTTTGGCCATGCCTTAGTGGCCAACGATGTAATTAACTGAGGGTGAAAACCAAACCAAATACATAGGGAAAAGAGATCAAATGAAAAATATTTTTCTTGTACAGTCTTATTCTGTGTCATAGCCTGGACCCAATTGTATGCTGAGGACACGGTAAGTCATGCTAGTAAGTTAGAGAGGTCTTTGCCTTCCCACCCCATCCCCAATTAGCAATACTTAAAAGATCCTTTTCCTTCCTGAGAATCAGCTTTCAAGTTCAAGAAAAACCAAAACACCCCAGATAAGCATTATTGGTAATTTCCCCCCTATAATGTTAGCTTCTAAAGAAGCAGCAGCATGCTGTAGAGATGGGACTGTGCTTGAAGATGGGGGACAAAAGTTCCTCTGCAAACAAAGAAACATGAAAAGCAGTGTTTCACATGCTTTATGGATTGGCAGGAGCCTGCAGGCTGATAGTTTGGGCACTAAAGCCATAGGTGCACCCCTAAAAAACAAACAAAAAATTCTGACACTGAAACATAGTGGTCAGGGCTATTCAAATACTCCATCTGCTTTGCTTTGCTTTTAAATGAGTTCATGTGAAATACTTGAGGTTGGTTGGTGCTCCCAACCCCACTCTCAGAGCAAGGGAGGGCATTGTTCAGCTGTCAGACAGCAGAGCCGGGCAACCTGAGGACACAAGCAATAAATCATCCCTATGCCTTGTACATCACAGCCTTATCAGCAAACAGTTCTGCTCCAGCGAAAATATCCGAAAACTTCCAGTTCTGGGGAATTAGTGAAAAGAGATTGGTGTTCCCCAGGGCTCAGTGCTGGGGCCAGTTCTGTTTAACACCATTATCACTGGTGAAAGGATCAAGGCACCCACAGCAAGTGTGCAGATGACACCAAGTTGGGTGGGCATGTCAATCTGCTGGAGGGTAGGAAGGCTCTGCAGAGAGATCCACATAGACAGGACAAGGCTAACGTAGGAGGTGCAATGAGGTCAAGCATCAAGGGCTGCCCTTGGGCCACAACCACCCCACACAGCATTACAGGCTTGGGGAAGAGTGGTTGGAGAGCTACTTGGCAGAGAAGGACCTGGAGGTGTCGATTGACTGATGGCTGGCTGAATGTGAGACAGGAGAGTGCTCAAGTGGCCAAGAAGGCCAACAGCATCCTGGCCTGTATGAGGAATTGCATGCCCAGCAGGTCTAGGCATGTGATCGTCACCCTCCACTCAGCACTGGGGAGGCCAAACCTCAAATAGGGGTTCAGTTTTAGGCCACTCATTTCAAGAAAGACATCAAGGTGCTGGAGCATGCCCAAAGAAGAGCAACTAAGCTGGTGAAATGCCTTGAACACAAGTCTTATGAGAAACAGCTGGGGGAACTGGGATTGTTTAGTCTTCAGAAGAGGAGGCTGAAGGGAGATCTCATTGCCCTCTACAACTACCTGAAAGCTGGTCTCGTTTCATGTCAAACAACTGACAGGACAAGAAGAAATGGCCTCAAGTTGTGCCTGGGGGCTTCAAGATGGATATTGGGAAAATTTTCTTCACAAAAATGGTTATCAAACATTGGAACAGGATGACCAGAGAGATAGTGGAGTCACCGCCCTTGGCGATATTAAAAACCCGTGTGCACGTGATACTTAGGGCTGGGGCTCAGTGGTAGTGGTTTAGCAGTAATCATGGAATTGGGAGCTCAAGGTGAGCGGTTGGACTTGATGGTCTCAAAGGTCCTTTGCACCCTCAGTTTTAGGAAAGGTGTTCTTCATTTTAAAGAAGTAGTAAAAAGGGACAAGAAGAAAGTCTATACTATGACAGATGCTCTGAAAAGGGAACACAAGCACACCCAGGGAGTTTAAAAGCTGAGTCACTTAAATGCAGCGGAAACAAACACTTTAGAACATAACTGATCACTGCTGCATAAAGTGCCTGAAACAAAGAGTTTCACAAGATGTAAGCAAAATTGATATATATCTATGTATGAATAATAATGAATAGTGATATAACATTAGGGTTGGAGGGCTGGATAAACCAAGATAGATTTTTATACATTTAGAAAGTCACAAGAGACCAGCAAATTCACTCCTGTACAGTGCCACCCACTGTCACCCAAGTCACACCAAACCACCTAGGTTCAGCCTGAACGTGGGCCTAAACTCCAGCATTTACTCTGTTACCTGATGACCCCTCCCCTGCAGGGAAAGGAGATCAGGAAGAGTAGAGAAAACGCAAAGGTTGAACTGAAAATGGATTTAATGGGATAGCCGAGCTGGCACCAAAGGCAATACAAAGCAGATAAAGTCATACTCAGCCCAGCAAAGTGCAGCACTCACCCTGAACAGGAAGGCAGGTCTCGGGAGCAAGAAACAGAGAAGGGTAGAAGCAGATCAAGCAAACCTCCTCTCATCAGCAAACTTCCTCCTTTATGTGGTGCTGATGCTCTGGGACACACCTGTAGCCAACTCAAGTCAGCTGTGCTGGATAACTCACAACTGCCAATGGCCTGGAGCTGGCCTGGGATCTGTCCCAGCAAACCCAGAACATAAACTCAGACACCTGAGCTGAGAAGTTGCTGTTTCCAAGAGATTAAATCTGAGTACCACAAATGGAGCCAAGGAAAGACTGAATTGCCACCAGTGCCTGAGGCCCTTCCAAAGACAAAGATCTGAGGACTGAAACTAAATAGAAGTGAGGCTGATGTTCTAAGCTCCAGCACTGAAGTGTGCCAGTGGGTTCTCTCTGGGTGCTTGCCATTCAAAAAAGGTTCAATTGGTCTGGGGCAAGGTATGTGTGAGGAACGAGTCCTTTACTGAAAACTCAGTCTTTGTTAGGATCTTAGGAGACTTCTCAAGAAACATTCTGCAAGGATTTGATTCTACTGTTGTTTGTGTACTGTATCCAGAGACTCTGAAAGGTGCAAACCAGGATTTTATGTGAAGCTTGCTTAAGGCCCTGATTCTAACCCCCAGCTATGTTGCCTTGTAGCCTAAGCTGCTATTTTAAACTCTTCCATGCCAAGCTGCACTCTTTAGCAACCACCATACATGAACTGTGAAGGAACTGTGAAGCACACTTATGCAGAGTGAAGGCAGCACCCTGCTATGTTTGCTGTGTATCAGTGGATACCATAGGTCTACAATGGCAGCTGTTGGCTACTGAAGTAAATTAAACTCAGTTTTACTGGGAAGTAAATTAAATTCATTGTTCCCAGGTCAAATCTGTTTTGTGTGTGACAGTAATTGGTGAATGACTTCTCCCAGATTTTACCTCATCTCAAGAGCCTTTTGTTATATTTTCTCTCTCCTGTTCAGCTGAGGAGGGGGAGTCATAGATAGCCTTTGGTTAGCACCTGGTGTTCAGCCAGAGTTAATGCATCCCAACCCTATTCTCTGTATTTGCAGCATTCCTGATGTGATGCTCAGAGCCATGTGGCAGCGTGGGAAGGACTGGTGTTACCCCACTCCCTACAATCAAAGCTCTGCAGCAAGGCCCACCCATTTTTCCCCTTGACATAAGCTACTGCTTCATGACACTCTGCAATGGACTCTGGGGCTTCTCCTAACCATGTACAGTGTACAAGGGTTGTGCTGTTCCCCCTGAAATGCTGTTGGACAGTCTAGTAATGAGCTGTGGATGGGGGCCCTTAGCAAGTCTGTCTTCCAGACAGCTTGAAAATGTCCTGTTTCTGACACACTTCACCCAGACTGCCTGCCCTGGCTTGGTCAACTCTTCCATCTGCCACATAAAAGTCATCTCATCTGCTGCCCTCTGGCAGCTACTAGAGAGTTAGATAGTTGCAAGAACAGGATTGAGGCACATCTCAGAAGTACTTACTAGAACCCTAGGAGCAACCTCTGCTTCTAGAAAGTTTTGCTGTGCTGACAAGTACAGAAATGTGTGCCCACGGGAGCAAGAGAGCTTCTAAGTGGTTGCAGGTTAATGAGACAAGTAACTGGGGACTTGACCACTGTATTGGGAGAGTCATCAACCTGTCATAAAGGGAGTGCCTGAAGGGAAGCAGTTCTTGAAGAATCACAGAATGTTAGGGGCTGGAAGGGACCCCCTGTCAGAGCAGGATCACCTATACCAGATCACACAGGAACTCATCCAGGTGAAGAGTGTGGCCACATCTGGAATCCTGGGTCCAGCTCTGAGCTCCTCTGTTCAAAAGAGACAGGGAATTACTGGAGAGAGTTCAGCAGAGGCTCCAAAGATGATGAGGGGCTTGGAGCATCTTTGTGAGGAGGAAAGACTGAGACACCTGAGGCTGCTGAGTCTGGAGAAAAGCAGCCACACAGGGCATCTTCTCAATGCTCAGCAAGAGTCAAGGAACCTGTGGAGGGAAGAGGATAGGGCCAGACACTTGTCAGTGGTGGGACAGGACAAGGACCATGATGACAGAACAAGAGGACACAGTCTCAAGCTGTGCCAGGGGAAGTTTAGGCTGGAGGTGAGGAGAAAGTTCTTCACTGAGAGAGTCGTTCACCATTGGAATGTGCTGCCCAGGGAGGTGGCGGAGTCACTGTCCCTGAAGGTGTTCAAGAGGGGATTGTATGTGGCATTTGGTGTCATGGTCTAGTCATGAGGTCTGTGGTGACAGGTTGGACTTGATGATCTTTGAGGTCTCTTCCAACCTTGGTCATTCTGTGATTCTGTGACATTTTGGGTCAGGAGTTCATTCTCCTGATAAAAAATAGAAGATTTGCATTCCTGCCTCCCAACACTTCCTCTCTGCACTTTTAGCTTTGCATGTTGCATATATGAGACAAAGATCTTCTCTGTGCTCATTATAGATTCATGGAATGGTTCTGGCAGACAAATGGGCTATGAATCTTCTGCATGTTGGGTAGTAGAGGGTCCTCACAGACATTTGTCAGTTCTTGCCTAATACCATACTGAGTCAACATGCTTCCTTTCTGTGGCATACTGGAATAACAGATGGGAAAACCCTATCTGTTAAACACCCAGTCCATGCAGTTTGTTACAGGGCTCCTGTCTGAGATGTCTGACTGCATTCCACCCTTCATAGTAAGGGCAGGATTCTTGCCACCAGGTTTTGAAAGTAAGGTGCTCAGGTGAAGCACTGTGTCTTTGTGTCAACCAAGAGGCACATACACCCCAGAGCCCTCCTAGCCCAGACAGGGATCCTAAGGTCTCGAGAGTGACCATTTCTCCTCATCGAGCACAGAAAGACTCTACAGAGTACAGAAAGACTCTACAGAGTCTTTCTCTGCAGAAAAGATTTCTAACATAAAATGGCACAAGCTAGGTCCTATGAGCCACATCTTTCATGTGCAGTGCTGTGTATAGTATTACAGCACACTTCCTGCCCTCCTGGTAGAAGTTCTGGCATTTTTTGCATAACTGGTATGTCTTTACAGATGGATTTGATGTTGCCAGCAGGGCAGTGTCAAGATGTGCTCTGCCTTCTGTCAGAGCACCTCTGATCTGAAGGCAGAAGGAGCAGCTTAACAGGGCACAGTGTGAGAACAAGCACCAAAGTTCATTATTCAGCAGTACCTGAGAAGGGCTCCCTCACCTCTAATGTAGGAAATGTGCAATGGGAGGAGGAAGAAACTGATGCACAGAAATGGCAACCTTGCTGCTCTCTCTCTGGGAGCTGTTTGCCAGTGCCCTGATTTAAGGTGGATTGGAGGGCATCACCACCCTCACCGTACCCATACCTTACTATGCTCTGCACAGTGAGGCAGATTTGAGGACTGCTTCAGACTGCAGGGAGTGTCCCACTGGGACCTCTGAGGACTTTTTTTGTCCAATAAGCCAACTTCTGAAGGTACAGTTCGGTTCAACCTATCTGCTGTCAAAGCAGCCAGCTCGGTAGCCAGACTGATGAAGGATTACACAGAGCACTGGTGACTCTAAACCATTTGCAGTAAATGACTATCAAAGTTTGAGAAGATCCAGGAAGATCCAGACACTGACCAGACTGGGAGTCCTCTTTGCTTCTCAGCCACATCTGTGGGAGCAGGGGTTGCAGGAGATGCCCTGTGTGGGTAACTGCCATTTTAATTTCCAATTGTTTGGTGTTTGTTTTTTTTTTTAGGAGGGATTAAATAGGTTGGTCTTTCTCTCCCTCTGTAAAACCATGATTCATTCATCGTGGCCATAGCAGCAGATTCATAACTACACCACAGAGTCTGGGGTTTTCCACTGAAATTAGCAAATGCACTTAGAAAGAAGTGAAATGAAAATGCAGGAATTTCCACTTGGGCTTAGCAGGTTGTGAAAGAAGCGTGATGACTGCCATCAGGGTAAAGAGTTAGAGCTGCCTGGGCCTTCTGCTCCACAGAGCGGCTTTGCTATCTACTTCAGCGCCACTGTGGCCTCTTCTGGCAGTGGCCTTCACCTTGTTTGCGGATGTTATTCATAAATGTTCTCTTAATCAAGCTCAGGCCTAGAATCTTACCGTAGAGGCCAAACTAATTGCCAGGATACTCGAGATGCCAAACCCTGGAAGGTGAAGCTAAAAGTTGTGTGTCCTGGCTCAGGGAACCACTGTATTACAAAACTGAAATAAAAAGTGGGTTTTTACATTTCTGGGATGGTTGATTTTTCCATTCCAACAATTAGGACTCTGTGCTTCCAAAAGAAGTCACACTGTGAATAAGTACATCTCCTGCATTTTTCAGTTTGATCAAAACATATATCTGTCTCTTCCTTTGAAGGATTTATTTATTACCTTTTTTGTTTGTTTATTTAAAAAGAGAAAAAAGTCAGTATTCATTCCAAAATTATCCCTGGCTAGTGTCACAGTTGCCACACTTGAACAGAAGGCAGTTTTCTGGGTGAAATGGCATTGCCCCGGGTGCCATTATAAACAGGAGTGCTTTATCTTTCAACTGGGCATTTGTCACATTCTCCATTGTATAAGAGACTAAATATTGTCTCTCTTGATGTGACTCAACAAAGATAAAATCACCTTTGCTGCTGGCCCAGACAATAGGTGATATGTATTGGACAGACGCCATTGGAACGACTCTCTGGAAGGTGAGTAGATAAAGATTGATCACCAGACTGCAGCTGCCCTGGATAATGGGCAGAGGGTACTGCTATTGATACTCTGCTCTGAAATATGCATATTCACCACCTGGACTCATACCTAAAAACTGTATAAAAGATCTGAGCAACTACTGGCTCAGTTGAAGGAAAACACAGAAGGAAAACACAGTCTCTCTCCACTCTTCTTGTAGCCCCCTTCAGGTACTGCAAGGCTGCTATTAGGTCTCCCTGGAGCCTTCTCTTCTCCAGGCTGAACACCCCCAGCTCCCTCAGCCTGTCCTCATAGCAGAGGTGCTCCAAACCCCTGATCATTTTTGTGGCCCTCCTCTGGACCCTCTCTATCAGGTCCCTGTCCTTATATTGAGGGCTCCAGAGCTGGATGCATTACTCCAGGTCAGGTCTCAGCAGAGCAAAATGGCAGAATAACCTCACTCAGTTTGCTGGCCACACATCTCTTGATGCAGCCCAGGATGCAATTTCCCTCTGGGCTGCAAGCTCACACCATCTACTCATGTCCAGCTCCTCATCCATCAGCACATCCCTGTCCTCTTGTGCAGGGCTGCTATCTATCACCTCATCCCCCAGTCTGCACTGATAGTGAGGATTGTTCTGGCTTGGTTCTTGATCAAAACACAGGCTCCAAAACAATGTTGTGAGATCTCACAAGATCTTGCTACGCAGTTCATAGTATCATCATAATCTTATACTGGAATCATTTCACTTACCAATTTAATAGCAATGCTGGGGCTTTAAAGTTCCCAGTCTGCTGGGCCTCACTTTTGTAGCTGTGTCCCCACGTTTCACTTCGCCATTCTCCATCACTGGTGTCAGGAGTGAGATGAGGTAACGTGAGATGCAGTGTGTGGACAGGAAAACTGAACACAAAAGCCTGCATGTTTTTCTCTCTGCATCACCACTTGGTTTGATAAAAGAATGCCACAGCTCCCAGAACACCATGTGTCAGGTCCCTGAGTGCATCACCCCATCCCCTAGCGGTTTGCTGCCTAGTCCCACAGCCACAGCCATGTTGCCTACTGGCTCAGACAGCTAGGAAGGAGCAGCTCTGGAGGAGCTGTCCTCCTTTGTGGGCCTCTTCCCCTGCTTTGCCCAGGGGCCACTTTTATGCCCAGGCCCTGATTGCTCACCTGAGTTATGTCGCTGGTACACCTGTGCTAGGTTGAACATCTTCCTAATTTTGGGTCTTATCCCAGCCCACTTGATTTGACTTTCTGGCTTGACCTCAGACCTGCCTCATCAATGTGGAATTTCAATCAGTACTGTTGGCTGGCCATGGTTACTGTCCCTGGACCTCATTGGGTATGGTGGGTCATCTCCCTTGTAGGTGGGGTCTGCGCCTCTGCCTGTCTTTTTGTGACTCTTGGCTCCTGAAGGAGCGGCCTGTCTTTGCAGCGTCATAATGCCTACCATCACTTCATCCTTTGATCACCACCATTATACATTCTGCTATGAGAGTCTATGGGATTCTGTGATCTTGAACAAATGAATATCACTGATTCTGTAAGAATCCTATCTTACCTTCTCTGGAGACTTTCAAGACCCATTTGGATGCATTCCTGTGCGATGTGTGATTCTATGGTGCTGCTATGGCAGGGCTTTTGGACTGGATGATCTCTGGAGGTCCCTTCCAACCCCTAATATCCTGTGATCCTCAGGAAGATTCACAACCCAGCAATCTGCCGGGGAGATGCATTAAACAGGTATCTTCATCCTAAAGGAATTACTCCCATCTATCACATGACACATTTCACTTGCTCTGTGGAGACCTGAAGAAGACTCTTCTGTGCTGGGCAGATAGTTGAGGACTCTGAAAGTTGAGTCTGATGAGGAAAAGTTGGAAGAGCCCAGTCAATGAAGGAAAAATCTGGAAAACCTCCCCCACCAAAACCCAGCACAAACCAAGGAAAACATGGATTCCATTTCCTTTAATTATCAAAGCCAAAAGGAAGTTAGCCATAGACTTGACTAAGACCTGCTGAACACAGAAATGTGTTCTCAGCAGCTATTGCTCATTCATCCTTCTCTGTGTTCCAGAGCAGCCATGTAACATTTTAACACACTGGTTATGACTGAGTATCATGAGCCTTTTGCAGCAGGCATGACTTGGACTTCCTGTCAGAAGAAGGTCATGTCCAAGTTAGACTCAAAACACTCACCCTGAAGGCTATGTTCTTCTATGCAAGAGTCCATTCAATGCAGCACTGCTTTTTACCACCCTCTTTATCTTGAGAAGTGGTGTTCAGACCTGGGATAGTGATGATTTCATACAGATGAATATTAAAATTAGCCCATCCTTCCCAAAGAGGATCTAGATACGATCAAAGATTAGTTCTAGTGCCTTAAACCATTGCCTCACCAGAGTTACTCTCAGCAGTAAAGCCAGGCTTTTGCTCAGCTCTACTTCACTCCTTTTCCTTCTGCCTACGCTGCCGCCCCAAACCCACCCTGCCAGTACTGCAGGGCCATAATGAAACAGATGAACTGATTTAGGGAAAAGCTAAGAACTGAAAAGAATCCATCAAGGAAAAGAAGAGTTGCCTGAAAATAATCAACCAAGAAAGTCCAAAACTAACTGTGCAGAGCCATTGACAGAACAGTCAGGGAGTGGAAATGAGCAGTTGGTGTTGGAAGGAAGGGCAAGGAACAGCTCGAATTGGTTTTGTCACTGAGAAAATTGTCTGTGGAACTGTGACACAAGAGTCTAACCATCAGTGACTTCTGGAAGGCTTGCCATTTCAGGCACCATTTTCAAGATGAAGCCACAGCTCCTTGTTTTACTAAGGATATAGAAATGCTACTCTTCTGTTGTAGAAGTAAAGGTGCAAAAGTAAAGGAGCTCACGACACAAACCAAAATAAACCTGTCACATTGTCAAATTCCCTCTCTGCATGTTTTGAGAGGCTTGAGTACAGCTTACAAACTCCTCCTCTATTTTCATTCAAGACATCAGCAGGCTGTCCCTGCTGTGGTCATCATGTGCAGTGCACACCACTTCCATGGACTCTTACAGAGCTCACTGCTTACAGCCCACACAACAGACTGCACACCTGCATGGAGCAATGGAAAGTCACCCTGCTTTTGGCTCTGCAGTTACAGGTTCTGCTGGACAGTTCAAAACTCACACAGAATCACAGAAACATTCAGGTTGGAAAAGACCCTCAGGATCACCAAGTCCAACCCAGAACCCTACTCTACAAGGTTCACCCCTAAACTATATCCCCAAGCACCACATCCAATCCACCTTTAAACTCATCCAGGGCTGGTGACTCCATCACCTCCCTGGGCAACACATTCCAATGCCTGACCACTCTTGATGGGAAATTTTTTTCCCCTAATGTCCACTCTAAACCTACCCAGTCTTAGCTTGAGGCCATTCCCTCTTGTTCTATCACTAATTACCTGTGAGGTGAGACCAGCACCAGCCTCTCCACAACACCCTTTGAGGCAGTTGTAGAGAGCGTTTTCCATGAGGATTCTGCTAGGAAAGCTCAAGAATTCATAAAAGCATACAGCGAGGGACCTGAAGCACGTTCTTGCAGTTAAATGTATGGCTATATGACAGGTGATGGCTTATTTCATTTACTCAGGTCTGGAATAATACATGACAGACACTATAAGGGTGGGTGAAGAATGTTGTGTTGTGATCCTGGAGCAGCACTCAGAACTGACAGGTCTTGTCCAAGTTTTCTGGATCATTCGAGCATGTGAAAAATAGATGGGGAATTGCATGAGATCAAGGAAGGCAAAAAGGAAATCTCATGAGAATAGAGCTACCAGGATTGCTGCTTGTGGTATTTTGGCAGTTTCTCAACCCAGAAGCACACAGCAAATGAAAAGCTGCAATAACAAGCTTCAGATGCTGTTGGGAATTAGCTAAACTGCCAAGAACATGGCAGTTTCTGGGACCCTACACACAGATAGAGAGAGCTTGTGGTGTGCCACCCTCCACTCAGCTGCTCACCAAATAGCACAGGGATGGTGTTTACAGCTGACTCATGCTGGCAGACAGACCTTATTTATTCCAAGCATGATATACGAGGATTTGGAGTGGGTTGTTGAAACAGAGACTACTTACAGCTGCAACTGAGGAATCCCCAGAGAAAGCTCCAAGAACAGTTAAGCTTGAGAAGAATAGTTTGGCTCTATCCTTACTGTGGCTGTTGAAAAGCCAGAAGCCAGCAAGGGGGCATACCTTACCCAGGAGAATGCAGAGCTTGTTTCAGGAAAGGGTGGTAGCTTCAGCTGCTTGCAAACACTTCCCTGAACCCTGTCACTCATGTCTAACAGACAGATGAATCATTTGCAGAAGAAGAGTCTGCTTGTATGTTGTGTACGGCACGCCAGCACTGATTTTATTAGCTTCAGTTGCCCTCCCTCTGATGCAGTTCTTTTCTAATGCTGGAAAGGGACCTCCAAACACACAGACATTATTGTACTTGTGTTGTTTTACACTCGTCCTGCATCAGCTACAAATTATTACAGGACAAAAAGATTCAGAGTCTAAAGTTGCTCCCTGCCTATCTGGTAATCTTCCAGTTTGACCTTCAGGATCTGCTCTGGATCTCTTGATCAGTATCCTTCACATAAGGACCTGATATAAAAGGGATTTGTCCTTATATTGAGTCATTCTTAAGTGGAATAGGTTGGCACAGCCCCAATAACTTTGAGGGAGCCACCCACCCGATTTACACCAGGTGTGCAGGAGCCCGGTGGGTTTTCCAGCAGTACATTAACAAAACCCCTCCCACCAACAAGGTGAGATCATTTGTTGGCATAGTCTCAAAACATAAAAGATCTGAAAGGCCAGGCTGACACATTACATCATGTCACAATGAATAACAGAACTCTCTCTGTGGCACACAGCTAGTAAATACACACCACAAACACAGCCAGACCTCCACCAGCCAGCCGTGCTCTCTTCTGCCCCTACCACCGAACACTGTCAGCAGAGCCAGAGCTCTTGGTCTCAGACATCAGCAAGACTGGGACTGCTCTGTAAGGCAGAACAAGCCCTAATCCAGGGACAACCCTGGCACAGGCAGTCATGGTGCCCTCGCCAACCAGGGCATAATTCCAGAGCTTCTGAACAACCAGGTCAGAGGAAGGTGCTGATAAGGGTCCATCAATGACCTGAAGCAAGGCAAGACAAGGTGCTGAGTCAGGTATGTTTATCTATACCCAGCCAAAATTAGCAAAATAAGGCCAAAAGCAGAAGTGGACATAAAAGATTCACAGCTTAGAAAAACTTCACACAATTGGAAAATTGCAGGCACAGCTAAAGCCACCTTGGTTTGAGGCCATGCACCACATTCCCAAGCCAAGCAGCCCAGAATCGGTGTGGAGCAGCAGCAGTGACTGGATACATTCAGTCTGAGCTTCTAAGCCTACCCAGGGGAGCGCTGCCCAGGCTTGGTGTTAGACTAGCAGCAGCACAGCTCAGGGTGGCCCCTTTGCCTGCATGACACTGGGGAGCTCCTCCCAGACTACTTTGCTGGGAAAGGGGTGGTCAGGACCAGTCCCCTTCCCATGGGAGATGCTTTCAAGCTGAAGCTCTTACTGCCAGGACCCTCTCTGAGCTCCTGACCCAGCTTAGCCGTCTTCTTTCCCATCATTTGTGAAAAGCTGCCAACCCCTTCCCTACATTGCATAGCTTCTAGGAACTGGACGTGGACAAATTTAAGGCAGATTTAGATTTCCACAGGGATGCTGCCTTGCAGGCACTCACAGCACTCTGTAGTGGCTTGGCATAGCACTGCTGCTATCAGACTGCTGATAATGGTGTAGAGGGGGAATGACATCACTGCTTTGTTCATTAATTCAGTTAATAAATTAATTTAACTCAGGAGTAATTTTTGTAATGAACTGTGGTAGCTGGTGTCATTTCAAAGCTGGGACACTCAACATGTTATTGTTTTGAAGACAGAGTAAGTCAGGTCGTAGAAGCTGTTCTGTACAGGAGATATCAAGGAGATGTCCCCTGCCCTGTAGTCTCTTTTAGGAAAACTTTGGAAATATCCAGCATTTTGCCAGGCCAGGAACACCACTTTGTACCCAACTTTACAGTTGTTGAAGGGCCTGGAGAATAAATCTTATGAAAAGCAATCGAAGGAGCTGTTTGATTTGAAAAAAGAGGAGGCTGAGGGGAGACCTCATTGCTCTCTACAACTACCTGAAAGGACATTGTAGAGAGGCTGGTGCTGCTCTCTTCTCACAGGCAATTAGTGATAGAATAAGAGGGAATGACCCCAAGCTAAGATTGGGTAGGTTTAGACTGGACATCAGGAAGAATTTTTTTTTCCCAGCAAGAGTGGTCAGGCATTGGAATGTGCTGCCCAGGGAGGTGGTGGAGTCACCAACCCTGGATCTGTTTGAAGATAGCTTGGATGTGGTGCTTGGGGATATAGTTTAGGAGTGAACCTTGTAGTAGGGCTCTGGGTTGTACTTGGGGATCCTGAAGGTCTTTTCCAACCTGAATGTTTCTGTGATTCTGTGACTTTTTCCCCACATTGTTTTGGAAGTGGCATGTTTTGCTGAAAAGTTTATATGGCCTTGCCAGACATGGCAAGGTGAACAAGACTGCTTTGCCCTCTCTCCATGACAGTTGCTGAACCTGGCTGAATTTTGGGCTTCTCCCGAACACTTGGCCTAGAGCCCAAAGACACACTGTTATCCCTCCCCTGGGTGGAACAGAGTTGATTACTAGACCTGCAGAATAACAGGAAACCCACAGAATTTCATACAATAGGAAATCATAACAATTTTGCCACCTGTGGCATCTCTTTGAGCCGCAGCAGCCAAACGAAAGATTTCTGATGGAAGTCCATGAGATGGTCGCAGTCTTTATCGAATTACAAAAACTGTAAAAGCTTTTACTCCACTGGCTCTGGGCAGGAGAAAAGCTAAATTCCCCACGCTTTCAAAACACAGGAAGATCAAAGGAATTTCAGGTTGTCATGGAAGCAGATTGTTGTGCCAATAGCAGAGCTCTGGAGTTGCAGATAATTAGCCTTAATTACACTGACGTACTGTTACAGAAAATATTTGGCTACCCGTGATGCTTGTGGTGCGGCAGACTGACAGCTCCCCTCACTCTGGGCTGTGTAGTTTGATAGCAAAACATGTTCCTCTAGCAGAGTTGACACAGAAATGTGATTGTGTGTCATGATAGCCATGCTCAGTCTAACAGTCCACCTTCTAACAACCCTGCATCTGAACAAATGGAGCTCTACCTGCTGAGGCAAAATAGGCAGAGGGAAAAAAATGAAGAGAAAGAGCGGTGGCTTCTTTCAATATTCTTGAGATCTTTTGCCAGTAAATATAATGCACACACCACCTAATTCTTCTTCTTTACTAGCCTGGCAGAATCAGGAGGAAAACAAGTTTTCCAAACTCCAAATGCCAGCATGAAAAGCCTGACAATCAAAACACTTTTTTTCTTCTGGAGGAAAAGTCTCAAATTTGTGTTTGAATAAATAATAGCGACACAAGAACAACAAAAGCCACAAAGCTCCCAGCTAAGGCAAACAGCTTGCCTACTGTCATTCTCAAGACTTCACCCTTGTTCCTTTTTCCTCCTTCTCTCTGTATGTTAACGTGAACCCAAAATGTTCATTGGTTATGCTGAGTTCCTACCCAGCTTTTATGAGAAAAGGAAAAAAGGAAGAGATTTGGGAGGACAGAGTTAAAGCTGGGGTTTGTTTTTAGTGCTTCATTTCCTTCTTTTTCTTGGGATGGGAAGGATCCACCAATTGAAAGAAACAGTTTGTGATTCATGTCAAATTCCTGTTAGAGCTCTACTCAACAAGCTCTCAGTGTGCACTTGCAGCCCGGAAAGCCAATCAGATCCTGGGCTGCATCAGGAGAAGTGTGGCCAGCAGGTCAAGGAGGGGGATTCTCCCCCTCTACTCAGCTCTGGTGAGACCCCACCTGGAGTACTGCCTCCAGTTCTGGAGCCCCTATTACAGGAGGGATCTGGAGGCGCTGGAAGGTGTCCAGAGAAGGGCCACGAGGATGAGCAGAGGGCTGGAGCACCTCTCCTATGAGGACAGACTGAGGGAGTTGAGGCTGTTCAGTCTGGAGAAGAGAAGGCTCCGAGGTGACCTCATTGTGGCCTTCCAGTATCTGAAGGGAGCCTACAAGAAGGCTGGGGAGGGACTTCTCAGGATCTCAGGGAGTGATAGGACTTGGGGGGAATGGAATGAAGCTGGAGGTGGGGAGATTCAGGCTGGACGTGAGGAGGAAGTTCTTCACCATGAGAGTGGTGAAGCCCTGGAAAGGGTTATCCAGGGAGGTGGTTGAGGCCCCGTCCCTGGAGGTGTTTAAGAGCAGGCTGGATGAGGCTCTGGCCAGCCTGATGTAGTGTAGGGTGTCCCTGCCCATGGCAGGCAGGTTGGAACTAGCTGATCCTTGTGTTCCCTTCCAACCCTGACTGATACTATGACACTATGAACAGCTGGAGCACCTGCTGATGTTGAGGGGGTTTTGGTGCTTTGCATTGCTTTACAAGGCAGTGACTGAGACTGTGCTTTAAGCAGCATTCTGCAGTTTAACCTGAGGTTAATTAGCTCCCAGGTGATGTTCACATCTCTGCCTGAGGATTTTTACTAAAATTTTTGTCTTCTCTTGCAAAATGAGCAGTTCTCAGCCCCTCCTGCTGGGTGCAAAAATAACTTATTCCTGCTCTTGGCCACAATACAGCTGTCAGCTGTGACATTCAGGCCTCCCAAATGCCAAAACTAATCTACATCTTTAGGGAGAGGAGAATCAGCCTTGCCTAGGAGTGCCCATTGATGCCTTCATGCATTTCAGCACATTCCTCAGATAGTTCTGATAACTGTTGTGTGACTGTGTTAAGTCTCAGGACTTTCTTTCAAAAGTGGCATTATTAATATGCCATCAATTGGCCATTAATATGACATTACAGTAAACCTTAGAGCTTTCAAGCCAAATCTCAGGATAGGAAGATTCCAGTACAAGCTTTGTCTAGAGCAGAAGAGTTATCTGCCTCTCACTATTGGCACCAAAATGAACACAGCTGGTGGCTGGCTGCTGTTTAGACAAAAGTGTTGATGAGAATAAAACATATTTACAACTCTGCTCTGGACTAAATATTGACTAGGTCACACCTTGGCCTTGTGCTTGCAGTGAAAACATTTTCAGTGTTGGTTCTGAAGCAATTTTCCAACACAGGCAAAACTGAGAAACTCTGATAATAATTAATAGGAAAGAACCCACCCCTGAAATGCACCCAAGCAGTTCTTCATGTTGAACCTTGATATTGTCACAGGAAGGTAGTACACAGAATTGTGGCAGAACACTTCTGCGGCTGCATCGAGTATGTTAGAGAAAGAGAGCTCATGAGATCACAAGGCTCAAGTCTTTTGATCCACTTCGCACATCTGCCTTACACAGACACAAACGGAGAGCTGGGTGCAGGCAAACCTCATGATGTTCAATAAGGACAAGTGCAGGGTCCTGCATTTGGGGAGGAATAACAATAGACACCAGTACATGTTAGGGGCTGCTCTGCTGGAGAGCAGCTCCAAGGAGAAAGACCTTGAAGTGCTGGTGGGCAGCCAGTTCTGCATGGGACAGCAATGTGCCCTTGTGGCCAAGAGAGCCAATGGGATCCTGGGGTGCAGCAAGAAATGTGTGGACAGCAGGGCTAGGGAGATTCTTCTCTCCCTCTGTTTTGCCATGGTGAGACCACACATGGAACACTGTGTCCAGGTTTGGGCTCCTCAGTTCAAGAGAGACAGAGAGCTGCTGGAGAGAATCCAACAGAGAGCCATGAGGCTGATTTGGAGACTTGAGCACCTCATCTCTGTGAAGAGAGACTGAGAGCCCTGGGGCTGTTTAGTCTTGAGAAGACTGAGAGTGGATCTGATCAATGTGTATCAATATCTGAGGGGTGGGTGTCAAGTGGAGGGAGGCAAGCTCTTTTCAGTGATGCACAGTAATAAGACAAGGAACAACAGGTACAAGCTTGAACATAGAAGATTTTACCTCAGCATGAGGAGAAACTTTTTTTACAGTGAGGGTGAGGGAGCCCTGGAACAGGCTGCCCAGAGAGGTTGAGGAATCTCCTTCTCTGGACACATTCAAAACCAGTCAGGATGCATTCTTGTGGGGACTACCCTGGGTGACCCTGCTTTGGCAGGGAGGTTGGACCCAATGGTCTCTGGAGGTCCCTTCAAACCTCTAATGTATTGTGATACTGTGAGTCAGCTTATGAAGACCTGGATGTAGCATTTGGCCCTCATTTAGGTCTTCTCTCTCCTTGTTTCCCAAATTCCTAGTGCTCTAATCCACAACACAGCTCCTCAAGGAGTATTTTCAGTGATGATCTGCAATTACAGCTTATTTATGGAAAGCAGAAAACCTGGATGATTTAAAGTCTGAATTCTGACATAAACAAAGACTTCTCATTTACAGCAGCAAATTAGCGAGCTGTTGTGACAACAATTATTCTGTAATACTGGAACATCTTAAAGTAGACATCATTTTGGAATGAAAGCCACTTGCACCCCAGAGTAACTGAGTACTCCTAAAAGGGAATAATCATGTGAAAGAAAAGTCCTTTAAGCCAGAATGGTTCAAAATGGGGTTTGAAGAAAGATCCTTTTACTTCTGTAGCTATTCCAGCCAATGCCCTACAAAGAGAAGCTCTTAACCAGAGCATTACCTCCAGGATTCTGTACAGGCAGAGATCTTTGTTTCTAAGTTTCTTGCACACATTTCTTGTTGTGTTACAGCAGTGCGCTCCGAGAGACTCAGGGCTCCTGTGGTCTAGAAGTAATAAAACAGATCGACAGACATGAGTCAGAGAGTGTTACCTTTGGGGCAAGAATCTTGTTTAATGCTGTGCAGCAACAGGGAGTAGAGGCTTCTGGACTGTAACAGACCAGTGTGGCAACTAAAAGCTGAAGTCAGCAGTTCCAGTGCAGGCTGGTGCTGGATGTGGTGCTTTTTACATGGGTGCCATATGGACACCATTTGCTGCCAGGAAGATTCTCAATAGATTTTAAGGAACCCTAAGAGTATTCACAAGAGGCAAACTCCTAATTCAGATGGGCTGAATGAACTCAGAATGCTCATTCTGCACAGCTCTATTCCAGACCAAGCAATGCCATCAGACTCAGGCACCCAAAGTGGGCCAGAAGAGAACAGATTTCAATTTTGAGCAGAGAGCAGTGCCACAGGCTGGGGTTGAGCTGGCAACTGAATGAAGGACAGATACTCTCTAGTTACACCTCTCCCATCCCAGAAGGGGAAGGGAGAGATTTATGGGCTGGAAAAAAACTCCTAAAACAGCTTTCATGAAACATTCAAAATTAAGAGAAAAATATAATAACATTAATAAGAAAAAAGAATGAAATATATAGAAAAATACAAAACCCAGTACAGAACTCCCCCAGTAATGATCGTACCACCACTGAAGCCATGGGCAGGCACTGGAGAAGTCCCAGACTGGACTCAGTGTCAGATGAGAACAGGTTTCAGGAACTGCATTCAGGGACTAGGCTGAGGAACTTACCAACTGGGATCACAGGATCACAGGATGTTAGGGGTTGGAAGGGACCTCAGGAGATTATCAAGTCCAACTCCTCTACCAGAGCAGGACCAGAGAATCTAGCACAGGTCACACAGGAATGCATCCAGATGGGGCTTCAAAGTCTCCAGAGAAGGAGACTCCACAACCTCTCTGGGCAGCCTGTTCCAGTGCTCTGGGACCCTCACAATGAAGAAGCTCCTCCTCATGTTGATGTGGAAGCTCACATGCTGTAGTTTCTATCCATTGTCCCTCGTCCTGTCACAGGGTGCAACTGAGCAGAGCCTGTCCCCTCCCTCTTGACACCCAGCCCTCAGATATTTAGAAACATTTATTGCATCCCCTCTTAGTCTTATCTTCTCCAGACTGAACAGCCCCAGGTCTCTCAGCCTCTCCTCACAGGGCAGTGCTCCAGTCCCTCAATCATCCTGGTAGCTCTCTGTTGGACTCTCTCCAGTAGATCCCTGTCCCTCTTGAACTGGGGAGCCCAGAATGGGACAGAACTCTTCCTGGAGGCCAGCCATTGAAAAAGGGGCTTAGCCCTTGGGATCCCTCAGCTTTATACTGAATACAACAGCTATGGAATGAAATGCCTCACTGCTCAGGTTTGGGTCACCTGTCCTGCCTACTGCTCCCTGCAGCTGCAACTGTTTTACTTATTCTGGATCCTTTAACTTGGGGCATGCCCGTGCGCTATGCAAGATTCAGCAGCGGGTTTGGATTCTGTGGGAGAAAGCACAAGCAAGAACCTTTCTGCATACCAAGCCTTGGGACTAACAATAACCATCAAGTATTATCACTTCCAGAAGCTGACAGCGTCTGCAAAAACATGCCCTTAACTTCAGAAAGTGCAGTCACTGAAAGGAGACTGAACTGACAAGGGAGGTCAGTGAACAGAGCAGTGCTTCTCTCAACTCAAACCAGGACAAGCAGCCATCCAAGCCATATAAAGACGTGGCTTTACAGAACAACTAAGTAACAAACTAACTGAAGAACACCCCGAGTTCCTCATGGACATGCCAAAAACATTAAAAAGAGACTAAATTAGGTTATTTTGGATTGTTGTCAAAAAAAAAAAAAAAAAAAAAAAAAAAAAAAAAAGTAATAAAGCACTGTCCAGCAAGCTGTGAATTCCCACAAAGAGGAGAACTGTAGGCTGAGGAAAAGGTAAATGAGTGCAGAAGGATACAAAGACAGCCTGGCTTCCTTCAGCCTCATGCCTCATTAATGAATTCTTTGGTTTTTAAAGAGGAGGAGATCCTAATGCATCCCTCCCCTCACAGAGGACTTTGCTAACCACTGTCAGGAAACTCAGTGCACATTCATACGGTTCAGGCTGCTGCTCCGTGTCTGTGCTCAACTCATGATTTCTTAGCTGAATCAAAAGAGCACTGGGAACGCAATGGACAAAAGCAAACACAGGCTCCTGAAGCTGGCCTCAGATGCATCAATGAATAGTACACAACACAGGAGACACCTGATTTAAATGATGTTCCTCTCAGGGATGCTTCAGGCCAAAGCAAACTTCAGCTGCTCTGCATTTGCTTGACCCAGTTCTCACTGGTGCTGACATACAGCCACCCATGAATCCTCCCTGTGTGAGTTAAAAGCTTTTTGAGAAGTACAACTCATTATAAAAAAGAATTAAGGCATTTAAAAAAAAAATTGAAAAAAGGTGTATCTCAGAGAGATTTATGGATCAGAACTCTGAGCTGGCATGACCTGAAGCCTGGCAATGTTACTGCTCTTGGGAGAGAGGGTTCATTTTCTGTTGGGTATTTCCAACATCCATATTCCAGGCAGGAGAGTTTTCCACAGTTATTCATTAGGTTGGTGGCTTCTTGGGAGGGCAGCTAATCACTCCTTTAACTCCAGGTGCCCTCTTTTCCTCTCAGCTTCCTGTAGAGTTGTCTCCAGCCAGTCAGAATGCTCTGCCTGGGTGTTACCAGGTGAAAACTCATGAAATTCATCCATATACTTCCCTGCAAAGCTGTAGAGAAGAGCATGCGTGATGGAAAGGTTGCAAGACTACAGGTCTAGAAAGGGAGAGGTGTGCTGGGGCAGTTTTACTTGTGGAGGTGGTTAGAAGCCTGTTTTCTACCACCTCTGAGCCTCATGTCGGATATCCCGTTGGACAGGTTCCATTTCCTGGAATAGGTGCTTCCATAACAAACTTATATGGCCACCAGAAGTCTGTTAGCTAGAAACAAATCTCAGATCACTATGATGCTGCAGCTCTTTGCTCTTTATTATGGAAACAAATCAAAGGCAGGCTTTCAGCAAAAAGCCAGCCCGGTGGCTGGAGTCCCCGCTGCTGGGTTCCTGGAGGTGCCGGTGCCCCTGTGTCTCTAGCAGCCAGTGTGTGTTTTGGCCACTGCAGACTCAGCTTTTCAATCAAGGAGCAAAAAAACAGCTGCGGGTAAATTTCCCAACCTAGACAATGAGCGTCTTGTTCTTCATGAAAATTGGTGTTTATTCAAGCTTTCAATCTGTGTTCCTATTTACTTCTCAAGAGCAGCAATGGTGCTGGGACTGGGCTGCAGCATGTTCAAAAAAATACACACAAATTAAAAAATGAGGGAAACCTGATTGAAGAAGGAGCAGGAGACTCAGATGAAGATGCTGGTGATTCTGTGTCACAGGAACAGTAGCCCCAGCGAGAGGGGAAGCTTCCCTCAGCTGGAAGAGGCTCTTAAGGAAACTCATTCCTTCACCTGCTCCGATCACTAGCCCCTGCTGAACGCTTTGTCTCCTTGTCACTGGCAAACAGAGACAAGAACGGGAGGTGATTTGTTTTTTTCCCCAGCAGATGATGGGACAACAGGAAGAGTCATCAGTCAGAAAGGTATGTTTAAGGATTCACATCAGAACAGCTCTTCAGCCTCGTGTGCTGCATGCAGGAACAGAAAGACCTCCCTGTGGGGAAGCGCAGTTTTGAGTGAAGCAAACCAGGTTTTAGTTACCTCTGCTGTAATTGAGTGCAGGCCACCTCCCTTCACAGGAATGTTAGCAGTGCTCTACCAACTGCAAACCAGTTGACTGATTTGGAGACATTTTCAGCATGGCTCTTCCAGTTCCCAGCAAACCTTTCGGTCCCCATTTCCCTGCCAAGCTTTTACCAACCTGCAGCAAAGTGCAAACAAATATATCTCTTTTTTCTTTTTCTTTTTTTTTTTGGTAGAAAAGTATTTTTCCAGCAAGAACTGGAAAACTGCAATGCCAAGGGAGCACTTTCACAGAGTGGTCAGAAGTGGAAGAGAGAGAAGCTGACTTATGTGCAGATATTATGAGAGTCCCCGATAGCAGTGGGCGCAATGCAGATGCTGACAAGAACCAAATACAAATACAGACAAACAATTGTGTGCTGGTTAACCCTAAGAGTCCTCAAAGCTCATTAAGCCTTTCCTGTCCTCAGATATGCTGCCTGCTTCTAAACAAAATACTTTGCTTAGCAATGCTACAGCCTTGGGGAAGTGTGGCTGGAAAGCTGTCTGGCAGAAAGGGACCTCGGGACTCTAAGCAACAAGCAGCTGAATATGAGCCAGCAGTGGGCCAAGGTGGCCAAGAAAGCCAAGGGTATCCTGGCCTGCATCAGAAATGCTGTGTCCAGCAGGAGTAGGGAGGTGATTGTCCCCTCGTACTCAGCTCTGGTGAGGCCACACCTTGAGCATTGTGTCCACTTTTGGGCACCTCAATACAAGAGAGATGTGGAGGTGCTGGAGCCAGGGCAGAGGAGGGCAAGGAAGCTAGGGAAGGGTCTGGAGAAAAATCTGATGAAGAGCTGGGGCTGTTTAGTTTGAGAAAGAGGAGGCTGAGAGGAAACCTCATTGCTCTCTACAGCTACCTGAAAGAACAACAGAGAGAGGTAGGGGCTGGTCTCTTCTCACAGAGGCAATTAGCAACAGAACAAGAGGGAATGGCCCCAAGCTGTGACTGGGTAGGTTTAGAGTGGACAACAGGAAGAATTTTTTCACAGCAGGAGTGGTCAGACATTAGAATGTGCTGCCCAGGGAGGTGGTTGAGTCCTGAAGCCTGGATGTGTTTAAAGGTGGTTTGGATGTGGTGCTTGGACATATGGTTTAGTGGTGAACCTTGTAGAGTAGGGTTCTGGGTTGGACTTGGTGATCCTGAGGTCTTTTCCAACCAGAATGTTTCTGTGATTCTGTGATTTGGTGGCAAAAATCGTGAGACTCTACATCTAGGGGATTTCAAGCCCTGGTTTTCTTGAAGCAGTTACTGACATCTCAAATACCTTAACACATAAAGTACAGTTCTCACTAGTAGGCTCTCGGGAATTTCAGGCTCTTTACCTGCTTTCAACTATCCATGTAAAATTTTCTAGTATCGATATGAAGTAAAGAGATTGTTGCTGTGGAGAAGTGACTAGAAGTAGATAGTTAGACAATACTTAAGATCTGGCATCAAAAGAAGACATTTGGTGCCCTGTGCCAGTGCTTGCACCTTGCCTGATGACGGCAGATAATGAGGCAGGCAGGTTTGTGTGCAACCTTGCTGCACTTTAAGCATGAACCTTTTGAGGAGATGCTGGTCAGACAGACACACCAAAAATGCTGAAGTATAAACAAGAAAGAGCAATTTGGACCATAGAGACAGGTTCCCTTTCAATTCAGATTTTTCCAAGCGGAAATGAGCCTGATGGAGTTTTTTATGCATTGATATAGAATATTGAATATGACGAAATATGTAGCTTTCAGAATACTGAAAACAGTGTGTGCCTTTTGAAACAATTTGCTAGACAGAAGCAGAATACCCTTATTCACCAAGGAGGTAATTCCCTTCACAGTGTCACAGTACATTAGAGGTTCGAAGGGACCTCCAGAGATCATCAAGTCCAACCCCCCTGCCAAAGCAGGGTCACCCAGGGTAGTCCATAAAGGAAAGCATCCAGATGGGTTTTGAATATGTCCAGAGAAGAAGACTCCTCATCCTCTCTGGACAGCCTGTTCTAGGGCTCCCTCACCCTCACTGTAAAAAAACTTTCTCCTCATGCTGAGGTGAAATCTTCTCTGTTAAAGCTTGTACTTGTTGTTCCTTGTCTTATTACTGTGCACCACTGAAAAGAGCTTGGCTCCCTCCACTTGACACCCACCCCTCAGATATTGATACACATTGATAAGATCCACTCTCAGTCTTCTCAAGACTGAACAGCCCCAGGGCTCTCAGTCTTTCTTCACAGAGGTGAGGTGCTCAAGTCTCCAAATCAGCCTCATGGCTCTCTGTTGGACTCTTTCCAGCAGCTCTCTGTCTCTCTTGAACTGGGGAGCCCAAAACTGGACACAGTATTGCAGGTGTGGTTGCACCAGGGCAAAGCAGAAGGGAAAAAGAATCTCCCTAGCCCTGCTGGCCACACTTTTCTTGCTGCACCCCAGGATCCCATTGGCTCTCTTGGCCACAAGGGCACATTGCTGTCCCATGCAGAACTTGCATTCCAAGCCCCCCTTCAAATACTGGAAGGAATATTACAACTCTTTCAACTTTTTTTCCCCAAGTCTTATTTCTATAGGAAATACTGCAAAGAATTACCACATGGTGCCCACTTCATCCTTTTTGCTCTCTTCTCCTCAGTACAAATGCAGGTAATTTATTTAGATGTAAATCTTATTTTCATCACAGCCCCTTGATTCTCGATGATATAGAATAGAATAGAATAGAATAGAATAGAATAGAATAGAATAGAATAGAATAGAATAGAATAGAATAGACCAGGTTGGAAGAGACCTTCAAGATCATCATGTCCAACCTATCAACCGATCCAACCCAACTAAACAACTAAACCATGGCACCAAGCACCCCATCAAGTCTCCTCCTGAACACCTCCAATGAAGGTGACTCCACCACTTCCCCAGGCAGCCCATTCCAATGGGCAATCACTCTCTCTGTATAGAATTTCTTCCTAACATCCAGCCTAAACCTCCCCTGCTGCAGCCTGAGGCTGTGTCCTCTTGTTCTGGTGATGGCTGCCTGGGAGAAGAGACCAACCTCTGCCTGTCTACAACCTCCCTTCAGGTAGTTGTAGAGAGCAATAAGGTCCAGCTCTCCTGGACCCCTTTGTTTTTAAGGGCCTATCACTTTTAAAGCAGTTTCATATTCTTACTCCTTGCTATGAATCACTGTTCTGTTGGTTGAGTAAGCTGAAGAGTTCTGTGCCTTGAGTACTGAGTGGCTGTTTGTAACTTAGCATTAAGTCTGAACTAAGGACAAGAAGCCTGAAGGAAAGAGATTTGTTTTCTTTCTGATGGGTAAATAATTCATTAATTGATTCAATGTTAGGTCACTTTCTGGTCATGGTCCTGGTTTAAATATGTAAACATTCTGATTGTGAACAGCACTATCAGACCTGCTGTCAAGCTCTTTTTTTCCTTCTTTTTTCTTTCCTTTTCCCTGAATCATGTAACTACAAATACTTCAGAGATCTTAGAAATAAAGAAGAAAAAAATGAGAAAAGGAAGGGAATACCTGGCACAGTCTTCAAACAAAAGGAGATAGTGGTCAGTGCAGCATTGGATGCAATGTGGATGCCATCAGTGCAATTCTTGGCAATGACTCCGTTCTGTAGTCATTGTCACAGGATGATTGGCAAAGAAGCAAACTGCAACCCAGAAACCATATTTCATACACTCCATTGTCAAGCCTACAGCTCTGTGGCTCAGATATGACAAGGCTCTAACTGCCTAAGAGGCTGCTGCACTGCTATTTACTTGGAATCTCATGGATTCAGTTTGTGGTTTCCATCACTTCTCCAATCCCTCCATTTAACCTGATAGATAAATAAATCAGAAAGGATTGCAAGACCGAGTTAGCTGAAAATTTACAGTGTAATGCAGCCAAAATGTTGTTTTCTTTAAGCAAACAAATAAAACAAATTGCAACATACAATAAATTCAAAGCAATACAATTAAGATGGAAAAGCTCAGAATCATAGAATCACAGAATTGTTAGGGTTGGAAGGGACCTCAAGGATCATCCAATTCCAACCTCCCTGCCATGGACAGGGACACCTCACACTACATCAGGTTGCTCACAGCCACATCCAGCCTGGACCGAAAAACCTCCAGGGAGGAAGCTTCCACCACCTCCCTGGGCAACCACCTTCATGGTGAAGAACTTCTTCCTAACATCCAATCTAAATCTACCCATTTCTATTTTTGTTCCATTCCCCCTAGTCCTGTCATCACCTGACACCCTAAAAGTCCCTCCCCAGCTTTCTTGTAGGTCCCCTTCAGATACTGGAAGACCACAATGAGGTCTTCTTTGAGCCTTCTCTTCCCCAGCAGCACTTAGTGCCGAGTGTAACACCCTCCTGTGCTGACTGTTGGTAACAATTCTACAAGTAGTGGGAGCTATAAAAGGGGCTGGTTGGTCTGGGTAGCCATTGTGTAGCACACTGCACAGAGAGGGAGGCACACAATAACATACTGCCTCATGACACTTACACCACCCAGCAGAAATGATTTCTGTGCTCCGCTTTCCGCTGAAAAATTGCTGCTGAATGGAAGCAGCTAACATCATCCCCTGGCTCTTCCCACTGAGGCACAGATTCTCAAAGCAGTAAAATTCTGAGCCCACTGAAATATAGCAGGCCATATTCTCCATGTTTTCTAGTCACAATGTGTTGACAGAGTATTAAAAATGATGTTAAGAACTGAATCGAAGTGACTCTATTGCTAGGCTTTACATACATTAATTTCGTGTCATAGGCATGGATAAATTGGTCCTTAGTGGTCATATTTTAGACTGGTGGCTGAGGCTAAGGAGCACAGATGAGTGCCTGGTTTTATGATGCACTTGAGCTTCTGCGAACACGTGAGGTTCTCTGTGATTATTGCACTCCAGCTCTGTGATCTGCAGATATTAATACTGATGGCCAGTGAGCCAGCAGACAAAAGAATGGTGGCATGCACCTTTTAATCTCATAACTCTTTAGAATAGAATAGAGTAGAGTAGAGTAGAGTAGAATAGAATAGAATAGAATAGAATAGAATAGAATAGAATAGAATAGAATAGACCAGACCAGGTTGGAAGAGACCTTCAAGATCATCGTGTCCAACCTACCATCCAACACCACCTAATCAACTCAATCATGCAACCAAGCACCCTAGCAAGTCTCCTCCTGAACACCCCCAGTGATGGTGACTCCACCACCTCCCCGGGCAGCACATTCCAATGGGCAATCACTCTCTCTGTGTAGAACTTATTCCTAACATCCATCCTAAACCTGCCCTGGCACAGCTTGAGACTGTGTCCTCTTGTTCTGGTGCTGGTTGCCTGGGAGAAGAGACCAACCTCTGCCTGTCTACAACCTCCCTTCAGGTAGCTGTAGAGAGCAATAAGGTCTGCCCTGAGCCTCCTCTTCTCCAGGCTAAGCAACCCCAGCTCCCTCAGCCTCTCCTCACAGGGCTCTGCTCCAGACCCTTCCCCAGCCTTGTTGCCCTTCTCTGGACACCTTCAAGTGTCTCAATGTCCTTCTTAAATTGAGAGGCCCAGAACTGGGCACAGGACTCAAGGTGTGGCCTAACCAGTGCTGAGTACAGGGGCACAATGACTTCCCTGCTCCTGCTGGCCACACTATTCCTGATGCAGGCCAGGATGCCATTGGCCTTCTTGGTCACCTGGGCACACTGCTGGCTTGTGTCCAGCTACTGTCAAGCAGTAACCCCAGGTCCCTTTCTGCCTGGCCACTATCCAGCCACTCTGTCCCCAGCCTGTAGCACTGCATGGGGTTGCTGTGGCCAATGTGTAGAACCTGGCACTTAGATGTGTTAAATCTCATGCTGTTGAACTCTGCCCATCTGTCCAGCCTGTCAAGGTTCCTCTGCAGAGCTCTCCTACCCTCTAACAGATCAACACTTGTCCCCAAATGGGTGTCATCTGCAAACATATTGATGATGCACTCAATCCCCTCATCCAGATCATCAATAAAGATATTGAACGAGGTCATTGGACAAGTAAGTGTGAATGGAGGACCTTAGGAGATGGAAGGAGAGGAAGGCTTTCTGGCTAGACATGGATGTGAGGAAGAGATGCTTTTATGTTGTTTCCTGTATGGCTTTGGACATGTCCTCTAGATCCATCTGTGCCATGCCTCAGGTAGTTTCACACACTGAGTCTGCAGAGCTATGGAGCAACATAGAGCACTCTATTCAGCTCCCAGCAAGCACTAAGTGCTGCACAGCACAGGTTACATTTGCATGAGGCTGCTTGGGTACTCACAGACAGGAATGAGATCCCTGGTGCAGGGGCTATAATGTTTCCAGGCAGAAGGTTCCCTTATTGCAGCTAACAACTATGCAGTGAGGACTTGGGGTGCTGGTGGGTGAGAAGCTGGACAGGAGCCAGCAATGGGCACCTGCAGTCCAGAAGGCCAGTGGCAGCCTGGGCTGCATCAAAAGCAGATGGAGAGAGGGAATCTTGCCCCTCTGCTCTGCTCTGCGGAGACCCCACCTGCAGTGCTATGTCCAGCCTGGAGCCCTCAGCAGAGAAAGGATGTGGATCTGATGGAGAGGGTCCAGAGGAGGGCCACTGAATTGCCTTAAAATTGTACTTACATGTTTGGAAACATGTGGATTGTTCCTGGAACCATCCTTCTCAGCCTCTCTTGCTCCTGCTATCGATGTAAGTGCTCTTGAGAAACAGAACACTTTCTGAAATGACCAATTCAGTGAACTAATCATAATCTAGTAGAGACAAAAGAATGAGCCCTGCAGTCACTCAGGGCTGCCCAGCTCGATGTTCCTGCTCATAGAACACACTGCAATGGGTCTCTTTCCTTGGCCACAGAGCCACAGCATGACAAAAAGCAGACCTGCTTTTTGTTACTTAGAGAGACATGTTAATCATTTATATCTTTCCTTACTGGACCACCACTATGGTCAGGCTATGAAGCAAGCTGTGAAAACACCATTGACTCACATTTAACTAATGTTTAGACAGCGAAAGATTAATTTTTAATAAGCCTTGACCCATCTGTGTTTCATTTATTGAAGTTACTTTAGCAGCCCTAGGTCTGTCACCCAGAGCTGCAGAAGCTGTGCTGCCAGCCATTTAAAGTGACACACTGCCTGCACTATCTGCATTGCTTAAACACAGTGTTTTGCAATACTGAAGTATGTCTGAGAAAGCAAAAAAATGCAGTTGGCTATCGCCTAAAAAAGGCTTCCCCTCTGGATTGATAGCTTTCTCTGAGCATGAAATAATGCTGGCACAGGCAGCCTACAAGAGAAAGACAGGGTGTGAAAAATCTCCCTTTCATTACAAATGGACTTGTCCATCTTCCAGCTGTGGAATGCCAACAATGAGATGTTTTCAGACAGGGACAGAATCACCGAAACATTCAGGTTGGAAAAGACCCTCAGGATCCACAAGTCCAACACAGAACCCTACTCTACGAAGTTCACCCCTAAACTGTATCCCCAAGCACCACATCCAAACCATCTTTAAACACATCCAGGCTTGAGGACTCAACCACCACCCTGGGTAGCACATTCCAAAGCCTGATTACTCTTGCTGGGAAAAAAATTCTTCCTGTTGTCCAGTCTAAACCTACCCAGTCACAGCTTGAGGCCATTCCCTCTTGTTCTATTGCTAATTACCTGTGAGAAGAGACCAGCACCAGCCTCTCCACAACATCCTTTCAGGTAGTCAGGTCTCCCCTCAGCCTCCTCTTTCTCAAACTAAACAGCCCCACTTATTTCAGTTGTTCCTACTGATACAGAAATGCCAACAATGAGATGTTTTCAGACAGAGACAAAGGAATGGAAGCAGCAAAGAATTTCCTGCGTGAGGAGGCAGGAATTCACAGCAGTCAGAAACAGGGAGCTTGAAAGTGGAAGCTGGAAGTATGAGTTAAACACCTGTTTTCAAGCCCAAATCTCATGAAGAATGGAAGCTGGGGGATGGGGGATGGGAAGACTTGCAATAAATGCAGAGAAAAATCCCATTCACAGCAACACTTGTAAAGGCAAGCCTAGGATGGAAAAACTCTAAGCAAATCTTCAGCTCAGGTGAGGTCAAACAGTAAAAGATTCCCTTACCTTCACCCCTGGAACACTGCCCCTCTTGGGCAGTTCTAGGACTGTAAGAGCTGGAGCAGGGCATGCTGAGCAAAGCTCACAGAAAGGCCTCCGTAACTTCCCTCCAATAAAGTATTAGCTTCATGACTCCAGCAGACCTGCCTCAAAGAAGGTTTGATTTGCCTTTCCTACATAAAACCAACACAGCACACTGCAGAATTCCCTCTCCTTCCTGCAGCTGGTGCAACAAAGCAACTCTCTCAAATGGGGTATGTGCCATAAGGGCCTGGAGAGCAGCTGTGAGAGCACTGCTGCCTACTGTATCTGGTTAACAGAAAGCCACTGTTTTTTATTCAGTGTAGCTGGGAAGGAGTGCACTAGTTTGGTTAACAGAAGACCTTAGCCTTAGCCTAAAAATCAGACTCCAGATCACTGTCAGTCCTCTGCATTTCCAGCCTGAAGCCAGAAATCAAAATGCAAAGCTCCCAGACAAAGCCCTTTGTGTTGAAAGCCCAGTGAAAGCGAGCAGTCCCCTATGCTGCTGCTCACATAGGCTGCTGCCTAGTAATCTCTGGACATATCTCTGTCCTGGGTCTGGCTGGCATGGAGTTTTCTTCCTAGCAGCCATATAATGCTATACTTTAGACTGGTGACCACAACGGTGTTGATAATGCCCCAAGTAATTAACTGTGGCTGAGCAGACCTTGCACAGCCCCAAGGGCTGTTTTTCTTTCTTGCTCCACCACCAGTGAGGAGGATGGGGGTGGACAACAACCCGAATGGGTCTATGGCCAAAACAGGTGTCCCAAACTGACTGAAGGGACAGTCCACCCTGTATGACAACCAGCAATAAAACAGGAGGGGTCCAGTTTCTCCAAAGCAGCTGTTCCTCCAAGGCTGCATGGGCATTCCTCTGCTGCTGGTTATTAAACTGCTCCTCATGTTTGCCCCTCTGATTTTCTTCCCCATCCTGTTGTGGAGGAGGGAGTGCCCCTGAGTGGGGGCCTGTGATGGACGCCGACAGGGGGTTTAATGGCCAGCTGGGGTCAAGGTAGCACAGGGTGGAAAGTCCTTCATGATACTGGATGAGCTGGGTGTGCAAAATCTTATTTATTGGGCCTGGTTGATTTCAGATGAGGCTAGGCAATGATTGAAATTCCAGAGTGTAAAGTGAGAAGTGCTTTAAGAGCACCTGCACTCATTTCAGCAGAGGTCCATCTTCCCATAGATTTTTAAGGATGACTGGAAATTATTTCCATAGATGACGTTAATGCTATCATTGCTATGCAGCTGGATGACCTCAGGGGCTGACTCAAGGATGAAAACATTCAATGCAGAAATATTTCTGTCCTTGTAAGTTTAAGTCAAGTGCTGAGTTCAGAAAAGGTCTTTCAATCTGAACATACATTTTGCTGAACTGGACAGCCCAGCCCTTCTTTACCTCCAGAGCTGACAAAGCAAGGATCACCCTTGTACAACTCATCTCTTGTTTTGGGACATTTTACTTATGACCTGAATGGAGGTGTTTCAAACACAGGAGGCCAACACCATCCATCAGATGGAAGCAACTTCCAGTTCCTCTCACCTGAGCTAGTTTAAAACCAGGCAGCCTAGACAAGTTCCTTACCTCCTATCAGGTCTCATGTCTCCAGCTTTCAGCCCCTTGGTATCAGCAGCACCAACAACGATCTCCCTTCTACACGTCAGAATGAAAACTCTAAAAAACAAATTAAGAACAACAAAGA
The DNA here is from genome assembly GCA_033816785.1 of Picus viridis. Classification (NCBI taxonomy): domain Eukaryota; kingdom Metazoa; phylum Chordata; class Aves; order Piciformes; family Picidae; genus Picus; species Picus viridis. The sequence goes on from CM066567.1 coordinate 12,880,271, forward strand.
ACACGTGCCAGCAGTGGATAAGACACAGGCCAAAGTCTACAGGCTCCTGGCACTGTGGTCCTGTTTATTCCAGCTGAGGAGTAATAATTTGACACCTCTGAAGCAGCAGGACCTCGTATCCTGACAACTGCAGCCTTGTTCTGCAGCTCTAAGCCATTCGAACACATGACAAAAATCACAGTCAGCAACATCCATAGTGGATTTTTTTCCCACCTTAGCAGTTCTCTCTCTCCTCTGATGTGGGCTTGGAGATACACTCTGTGGTATCACTGCTAAGCTGCTCATTTATTTTTCCACGTTTCCCTACACAGAATCCAACACTCTCTTTTAGACACCAGGCCAAATTACTCAAGAATACTTTCAGCGGCTGCCAAGTAATTTCAAATGATACCTTCTCGACACCACCTCCAAACAGTCCTGACAGCCCAGGAGAGTGAAACTGCCACCCACTTGTAACCATTCTGTGCATGCTGCATTTCCAAGGCTGTGCATTTCATTTAATTTCACTCCACTTCATTCCAATCTAGTTTCTAATTTTCAGTTGGGTGAGGGTCTTTGTGTTACCCTGGGCTAGAATGCACATTGCCATTTACAAACCACTGAGGTTTTCCTCCACTTGTCACCAGGAGAATCCACACATCGGCTGGCAAGATCTTAGCAGAATGTGGAGTGTTTTAAAGGATATAATTACTTTTTTGTTGGTTTTAAAGGAATTCATTATTTCAGAGAATGATCCATTAAAATATTTGACGGGTTCTGAAGCAGCCAAAACAAAGTCTTGTTCTCAAGGGCCTGACTGTACCACCTTTACATCTCCAGTGCAGCAAATATGAAATCACCTGACTAGTTTAATTCACCTGCCTATCTGTATTACTCCTTATTTGGGGAATAATTTTCTTGCACCAGTCCAGAATAGTCTAGGAGAATATAAGGGGTGATGCTGTCTGGCTCCTTCTGCAACACTGAGAAACTGTCCAGGGGCAGAGCAAGATTACCCTGTCATGTGCTTGGAATCCAGCCTCTTGACATCCAGCCCTCAGATATGTATAAACATTTATTAAATCCCCTCTCAGTCTTATCTTCTCCAGACTAAAAAGCCTCAGGGCTCTCAGCCTCTCTTCATGGGGCAGAGGGCATACAGCAAGGAGTAGGTTTGGATATGTGGCCTTCATTCAGTGCATGTAGCCATGTGCAGAAACCCTTGGGGACATGGGTATTTGACTCAGAACGCTCCCCCAGACTGAAAAAAAAATACCCAACCCAGACTGAGAGTCTGTGTTCTGGACACTCCCAAGGAGTGACATTGCAGCAGGATGAGAAGTAGGATCACAGAAAACTAGGAAACAAAACCCAAAGCCTTAGAGCTGCAACTGCAATGACATCTCCATGAGCCTAAAGCTCATCCCTCTGGTAAAAGAATATGAAGGTAAAAGCAAGGGAGAGGGGGAAAAGGACATGCCATTCCCAGCAGCGTCTCAGCAACGTTCAGAGTAGCTTTCCTAAACTAGTCCGTGCCTTGGACCAGCTACTCGCTTACAATCTGATCAGCAGTGTCAATGTGACAAGGCAAAGCACATCATTTGCAGGGACATGCAGGTAAATCTCTGAGAATAAGAAATCTGCCTTAGGGAATGGGTGTGCCTGAGCTTGAGGATACATTTCCTAGGCCTTTAAGAAAAGTCTAGCAGCGGTTGACATAACCCTGTGCAAAGAAATGGGAAAGAAGCCCTGAAGAGCATTGCCCAAGGCTCCTACAGGCAAGCTGAACTAACTCACAGACTTTCTGCTCTTTTATTTCCAACACAGAGCTGCTGTTTGAGATGGAAGATAAAAGCAGGGGACTCTCTGCACTTGAACTGGGATACAGTGAGGTTGATCATGGTCTTTGATTCATCTGATGATTAATTCACTGGCTTGGGGTAGGTTCCAAGACAACTCTATCACTTGCTTAAACCATCTGCTTCAGAGCAGACCTGCTGAGCAGGTGCTATCAGAATTGCTTCAGAGCAGACCTGCTGAGCAGGTGCTATCAGAATTGCTTCTGATATAGCTGCGAGCTACCTGTAACTAGTTAGCTTGAGAACAACTGGTCAGGTAGTCCTGGCACACCAGGGCCCCCAGTGAGGTTGAGGGGCTCTTTTTAACTTTTCCCAGCCTGTGCTAAAATCCTTTCCATGGCAGATGCCCTGTTCAAACTCAGACATAGAAGATTTCACCTCAAGACGAGGACAAACTTCTTTACAGTGAGGGTGACAGAGCACTGCAACAGGCTGCCTAGAGAGGTGGTGGAGTCTCCTTCTCTGGAGACTTTCCAAACCCACCTGGATGCATTCCTGTGCAGACTATCTAGGTGATCCTGCTTCGGCATGGGGGTTGGACTCAATCATCTCTTGAGGTCCCTTCCAACCTCTACTGTACTGTGGTAGTGTGATTATTTGAAGGTAATTACAAAGCATCTACAATGGCTGCAATATGGCCACTGTTGGATCTTGCTAGCACATCTGCTCCTATGTGACCTGACAAACCTGGAAAGCAGCTTGCATTCTCTGGAAAGGAAGATGTGTTACTGCCGTAAAGACAGTGCTCAGGCACAGGGGATTTGACTTGTGCCTGAACGGAGCTCAGGCAGGAACTGTGCTTAGATTGTGCACATCTGCAGGGTCTCACTAGCAGCCCCACAGCTCTGTGCAAAACAGATCAAAATATGCTGCTTAAAGCACTCAGTGCTCTGAAATACACTAAGCAGAGGAATATATTTAATAGACGACTTGATTCATGGCTTTGTCATCCCAAATAAACATTTTAAATGGTTAATGGAAGTGCTTTTTACTTCTGGATAAAAACTGCTAAAAGGGCTGACTCTGAAATATTTGAGAAGTTTGGTTTGTATTAATGTCTAAAGTTGGATCCTTCCCCCAAAGGTTTTTGGATATTTTTGGGCAGTGAATTGTATGTGAACAAGCTTTCCATGTGGTTTGTAGGCCTCATGCTTGGCAGGGCTGAGGTTACCACAGGAAGAGTTTTTTCTCATGGCATTTTGGCTTCCGGTCACAAGCAGGGCCTGGAAGTCAAGAGGCGTGGGAAATTAAAGTAAGAGGGGAAACAGTTAACCAGAATTCTGTGAAGAGGCTTTGGATTCACTGGAAAGTATGGGAAGGTCAGTCCTTATTGTATCCAAATCCACCCTCCCATGCCTAATAAATTATAGGAGTAGATCAACAAAGACAGTGAAATGTCTCAGGTCTTTCTCTTTGCTAGCTGAGGACTTTTCTCCCACCCATAGCCTCTGAACTGGGTGGGACAAACTCTTCATGCCCCAATTCATAGATTCTTGGGAAACCAGCTCATAGTGCCTCGAGGCTTTCCTCCCTTATACTTAGCAATAGTAGTTCACTTCATTGTTGTTTAATCTCTTTACTGCTCTTGGCTGCTGCTCTGATGGATTTAGCCCATGCCACCTCTCCAAAGCAGGACCACTAATGCCCATGAACACACCACATGCCACAGGTTGTACACAGGCTTTGAGCTAAACCAGGCAGCAGAGCCCTGTCCCAGCTATGGACAAGCATTTGAACTCCAAGTTCAGCCACCTTCTCTTGGAAGTGGAGTGGTTCACAGCTTCACAGATTGCACTGGGCTGGAAGGGACTCTCTAAGGTCATCATGCCCTACACTGAGCGAGGACACCTCCAACTAGATTAGGCTGCCCAGAGACACACTGAGTCTGACCTTGGATGTCTCCAGAGATGGGGTCTTCACCACATCCCTGAGCAACCTATTCAAGTATTTTATCACCCTCATTGTGCAGAACTTCCTCCTGATGTCCAACCTAAATCTACCCTGCTCCAGTTTCAAACCATTGCCCCTCATCCCATTGCTACAATTCCTTCTAAACAGTCCTTCCCCAGCCGAACCACTTTGGCTATTGAAATGTAGCTATAAGGTTTTCCTGGAGTCTTCTCCTCTCCAGGCTGAACAGCCTCAGTTCTTTCAGCCTGTGTTCACAGCAGAGGTGTTCCAACCCTCTGATCATCTATGTGGCCCCCTCTGGACCTGTTCCAGCAGGTCCACATCTCTTGTGTCGGGGTTCCCAATCTGGTCCAAACTGTTGTTCAAAACCACATCTGATTTGGCAGTCAGTGGCTCAGAAATCAGAGACAGTGCTGCATTCCCAGAGTATTCTTTGCTCTACAGCGCTTCTTTCCACTGTGCTGCCCCTCCAGGCCCTGACCCCTCTGTGTGGGGATACAGAGCTGCTGATGCTCCATCAACCCTCTCCCACTCTTACAATCCTCTAACCAGAAGATGGTCCCCTGAGAATGCATCCCTCAACTGTACACATTTTCCTGGCAGAAGATTCATTTTATCCTTAGTGCTGATGTCCTTTGGGATGTTCAAAGGTTGCCATGGAGTAGCTTTTCCATCAGGACTCAGAGTATTCTGGATCTTCCCTTTAGGATCCTCCCCTTCTGCTCTTGCTAGAAAGAGAGACACAGAGGTAAATCAGCCTTCAGGTTTATGTGGACCCTGAAACAAAAAGTACCAAATCTTAAATCACATAACCTAGGCCACTCAACAACCTTGGGTTTTTCATCTGAGACAGGAGGCCATGTTATAAAAGACTTGAACATTAAGTCTCTTCATCAGCACCCCTGGCCACCATGGCACGGTCCTACCTGTTTCAGTAAAACCAGCCACCTGAAGAAGGGAGATCTGCCTTTTGTGTGAAGGGAAGTAGTTTCACAGAACTGGATTGTAGGTTTGGAGAGGCATAGGTTGGAGTTAAGATTCATCTTTACTGCCACAGGTGTGTAACATGCAAACCCAGCAAAGAACAACTGACAATCCTTCAACCCATTCCATGGGTTTGTTGCGTCATTAGCACCTGGAGAAGGAAAAAACCTGCTGAGGCAGTGACAGTGGCAGTGCTTAGCTCTTCTGAATTAAAAAGAAAGACAAAAGAAACTACCAAATTGTATAGCATGCCAGGGAGACCTACCCCAGGTGAGCTGCTCCCATGTCATAAAAGTGGTTCCAACACAGTGAGCGTGCCCCCCGGGTGAGCTGGAAAAGAACAGAAACTGACAGGAGAGCTGTGCCCAGGGGCTGCTGTTCAGTACAACCAGCTGATCGTGTCCCATGTGGCCCTGCAGTGTCCCACATGACAGGCAGCATCTTCCTGTTCCATCCCCAAGCTGCTGAGAGCAGCACAAGCTGCTAGCGGCAAGCTCCGCCGGCCCAGAGGAGAGGGAAGTGGTGGCACAGGGTTGTGCAATGACTGTTTTGCTTGGGAAAGCTTTAGTCCTTTGGAGTCAGCCTGCTGAGTATTTGTCTGTCCCCTGGATTTATCACAACAGCCGTCTTTCAAGGAAGAATTCCAAGGGGACGGGATGCTCCTCACAGGATACAGGTGAGGTATGTGGATCTTCTTGCTGGGGAGAAGGGGAGGGAGGGAGAGGCTTTGCTGTGTGGTTATTTCACTCTAGTGCTCCATGGCAGCTGGAGCTCCTGGTGTGTGGGGAAAGCTGCTTAAGCGAGAGTTTAATCTTTGCGGCGATGCTGGCAGTACGAGGTGGTGGTGGTGGGGATCGTTTTAAATTCATTTGTTATAAGTCAAATATTTGTATATGGAAATAACATTTGACTAGAAACTGTCTGCTTTTCTTCAGCAGACATGTGGGCTCTGTTCTCAGAGGATCTGCCTTAATATGTTTATCTTCATGGACATCCGGCAAGTTTTACCACAGGAAACTGATAAGCAGAGATTAAATGAGTTTCCCAGTCATCTAGGAAGCTTGTGGCAGGGTGAGGAAATGAATCCATGAATCCACAGCTCCTGAATCTTTGACTACTATCTTTAAACCACCTTTTGTTTTGTTTATTTTTTTCCCTGCGAAACAAATCTTATGGTAGAATGTAAATTTCTGAGTGTATTTCAAGTCTCATTGGAAGTCCAGCTCCATACATTTAGTAGGGCCACTGTGAATTTTCTCCAAAGCTCTTCTGACTCAGAAAGTGGAAAAATAAAGTAGGTCTTTTATATAACTGTGTCAAGAGGCAACTTAAATAGCAGCCAAGCCTTTCAAGGAAAGTGGATTTCCCTTGTGTGCTCTGGCTTATAAATCCTGTCTCTTTTATTTTAGGAATATAATTGTTGCACCTTCCAAAACAACATAGGAGCAGCCAACTGCAACAGTCAGTGTCTTGTGTGCCTGTGAGTGACCTTGGCCAAGGGAAAAAGAGTTAGGATCAAATTAATGAAAAGGAAGGACAGAAAACCCAAAACAAATGAGTTTAATCACTACGAATAACTGACTTTTGGCAACAAATCATCTGCTGGGTATACATAAATGAGTCATTTTTGTCTTTATGATCCCTTTAATCAAAGGGAAGAACTGGACCCTTCCAGACGCTGATTCAGTTCTCTTGAGATAGGTTTCTAGAATAAGTGTGATGAATCATTTTCTAGCAGCTCTTGTCTCCCTTCACTGACTCCAGAGGAGCTGACAGTGGATGCATTGCTTTGACAGGAGAGAAACCCCAAACATTCTTTCTCTTTGCATATGCCAGTTACAAAGCTTTTCCTAAGATGCAGGTAAAGCAGCTAAGGCACCTTCCCACTGCTGTTGGTGTGATTTGCTCCAGTCATGTGTTCACCTGTATATATTGCCTAAGATTGGCCAAAAAAGATCATGAAGGGGCTTCCAAATGCTTCAAGGTGCGTAGGCCATGTTTTCCTAGGCACAGATATCACTTCTTGAATCTGCATGAGTTGAAATCCCCCATAGCACCAGAATTTCTGGGGTCATTTAGGTGTAGTTCTTCTTCAGCAGCTAATGAAGGGAACTGATAGACAGGAAGTAAAATCAGGTATTTCCTTGGAACACACTGTGCTGTAGCATCTTTTCCTTCTCCAGAAATTCCTGGTGGTCACTTAGTATCATAGTATCAGTCAGGGTTGGAAGGGACCACAAGGATCAGCTAGTTCCAACCCCGCACTAGATCAGGCTGGCCAGAGCCTCATCCACCCTGCTCTTAAACACCTCCAGGGATGGGGCCTCAACCACCTCCCTGGACAACCCATTCCAGGGCTTCACCACTCTCAAGGGAAAGTACTTCCTCCTCACATCCAGCCTGAATCTCCCCACCTCCAGCTTCATTCCACTTGTCCATACAGAGAGAGAACAACCAAAACTCATACACAGAGGAGGTGTGCCAAAGTGTCACCAGGACATCAATGCTCAGCTGCTTCTGCTGCCTAATGTAAATGAGTTCCTTTAGGCAAAAGAAAGGAAGCAGCTGCCTCTAATTTCCTTTCATTTTCCAATCTTATCCTCAGGTCACCTTTCACTCGACCTCATCTTTTTTAAGGCGTCCATTTAGGACCATTTTCACATCAGAATCTCTTTCAGCAGCGTGATTAGAGAAGAACTGTTTACCCTGACACTGCTGAAAGTCTAGCACAACAGCAGCCCAGTATTTCTGAGTGCTGCTTTCAATTATTGACTACAGTAAAACCAGGAAACTAAAAGATCTCCTTCCCCTTTGAGCTGGAATTCCCTTCCAAGTTAGAAATCCTTCCAATCAAATGAGCAGCACCACACTGGCACACACATGACACAGGAAGTCAGGCTGCTAGCAGCCAAAGTTCCTGCAGCAGCACCATGTGCACACGCAGCAAGAGAATAAGCAAAGCCTAAAAGTGTAAAGCCAAACCCAACTGACATCTGCACCTGCAGGGCCAAAGCCTTACTGCTGGCCCACCACAGCCATTTCTCTCCTGTGACATTAGGAGTCTCATTCCTGCTTTGAAAGACTGCACCTTGGGATCTTATATTAAATTCATCCCTGAGGAGACTTCTGCTGAAACGTACTGAGGAAGAATGTGATTATTCCAGTTTAAATCCTAGAGAGAACTGGAAAATCACACTTTTTCCACAAGGAGTGTATTACTTTAGAATAATCACATTGGTCTTAGCTATTAGTTGTCAATTTTGAAATAACTCTCCTGAAGAGCTCTTTCTGCCTGTTTTGTCTCATTGCTTACGTTTTTTTAACTTCCTTTCTTAACTGCTCTATGGAGCCTGGGCAGGTCCTTGTATGTGAGCAACACTGGGAGCCACACTGCATCTGACAAACTCACTACTCAAGCACTGACCCCAAACCATTCCCTGGTCTCAGGATTCCTTTCCAGCAATGCAAGAGCTGAGCTCACTCAGTTGCGCAAAACAGGAATTGTGCTCCAAGCAGCGTATGTTGACCTACAAACTGGATTTCATGTTTAGCTAGGCCAGCCCTGTGCCAGTGAAAGTGACGGCTGAGATGTCCAATTAAAGCCACAAAGTGATTAGGGCTTGCAGATGAGGACCATTCCCACCCAGGCCGTGCCAGGGCAACCCAGTGCGGAGTTACTCCAGACCCTGACTTTCTGATGTGGTAAAATCACAGAGAGGCTGCTAGGGGACACTGTCCAAAAGGCCTGAAGAAACTTTACCATCACGATGAAAGACAGGCTGTCAGGAAAGGCTGGTGATGATTTCCTTTCTTTTAAAGGGTTGATTGTTAGGGAGAGCTGTGCAGACATCATTTTTAGCATTCTGCAAAGCACCTGATGCAGCCCTGTGTGACTGGGCTTGTCACCTAAAAAAAGGAATAAATAATGCAGCAGAAGTGACCAGCAGTGTAGTTGCTGCGAATATATCAAATTTTAACAGGTTACAGAAGTCTCAAAAAAAAAAAAAAAGGAGCAGCAAGCAGTGCTGTTTCAACTGCTATCTCATGTACTGAAAGCATCCTGATGTCTTCATCAGAGCTCTTGAAGACTGGCAGGAAAATTAAAAGCTATGTAAATGACAAGCTGTCAGCAAGAGGCCACATGAACCTGGACACGCATCTACACAGACCGGTTGGCAAAACAGCCTGAATTTAGATGAGCATTTTAGAACCCATAAATTAATAATGGAGATCATGCCTCCAGAACAGGCCAGCCACAACTGCAAATCAGCAGCTCTGAAAAACATGAGCATTCTAGCAAACCATCAGCTGCTAGCTCTGGTGACGTGTTGAGACTCTCTTTGCAGATTTCCCTGGAAGTTTTTAAGGCCAGGCTGGATAGGCTGGATGTGGCTCTGGGCAACCTATCTAGTGTGGGGTGTTCCTGCCCATGGTAGTGGAGTTGAAACTGGATGATCTTTGAGGTGCCTTCCAACCCTGACAATTCTGTGACATGATTTTTAGTTACAAAAGAAGGAGACTACTGAGTAAAAAAGAAAAGGAATATGACCCCTCTGGCAGAAGGGAAAGCTTTTTCAGAGTCAGCTCTCCAGTTTGATGTGGACCCTGCCAAAACAAAGCAGCAAATCCAGACAGTGTTTAGAGAGAGTGATGAGAATGAGCTGAGATTAGCAGTGCACAATACAGTGTGAGACTGGTTTGGAACCACCACAGCCTGGAAGCAATTTCAGATAACCCATAGCTTTCTAACCCAGCAGAAAACACAAACAAGATTTGTTGACTAGAAGCTGCAGTTAGACACAGTCCAGGCTTGGAGTCTGCCTTTGTAACAGTGACAAATCAGCCACTGGTATTATGGAGCTTTGTTTCTTGGCTAAGAACTGGAAATCCAACCCAGATCTGGGCATATGAGATCAGTCGCCTGGATTCTTGGGGACTTGAAGGAGAAATTTCTGGGTGAGATGCTGTAGCCTGCACTGAGAGTCAGAATAACTTACAGTTTCCCCATGTGGTAGTAAGAGCAGTTTGTAGTTTCCCTCTCTGACCACCTCAGTTTACTCATGTGAAACAGGACCAAAGTTCTTGGGTCTCCAGCAGAGATGCAGCCACCTGCTGAAGTGCAGGCTGCAGACTGAAGAGTGCAAGAGCCAGATGAGGAAGGTGCTCCACTGGATTGTTTGAACCCACTGCATCTGTGACAGACCTGAGTCTGCATCTGGGTCAGGGCAATCCCAAGCACTAATACAGGCTGGGCAGCAACTGGCTTGAGAGCAGCCCTGAAGAAAAAGACTTTGGGGTGCTGGTGGATGAGAAGCTCAACAGGAGCCACCAGTGTGCACCTGCAGCCCAGAAAGCCAACCAGAGACTGGGCTGCATCATGAGAAGTGCAGCCAGCAGGTCAAAGGAGGTGATTCTCCCCCTCTACTCCACTCTGGTGAGACCTCACCTGGAGTACTGTGTCCAGTTCTGGAGCCCCTATTACAAGAAGGATCTGGAGGTGCTGGAATGTGTCCAGAGAAGAGCCATGAGGATGATTAGAGGGCTGGAGCTCCTCTCCTATGGAAACAGCCTGCGGGAGTTGGGGCTGTTCAGTCTGGAGAAGAGAAGGCTCCGAGGAGACCTTATTGTGGCCTTCCAGTATCTGAATGGGGCTACAAGAAAGCTGGGGAGGGGCTTTTAGGGTGTCAGGGTGTGATAGGACTGAGGGGAATGGAAAAAACACTAGAAATGGGTAGATTGAGCTTGGATGTTAGGAAGAAGTTCTTCCCCATGAGGGTGGTGAGACACTGGAAGAGGTTGCCCAGGGAGGTGGTGGAAGCCTCATCCCTGGAGGTTTTGAAGGCCAGGCTGGATGTGTCTCTGAGCAACCTGATGTAGTGTGAGGTGTCCCTGCCCACAGCAGGGAGGTTGGAATTGGATGATCCTTGAGATCCATTGCAACCCTAACAATTCTATGATTGAGCATCACAGGTACATTAGAATGATTGCGGAGGCTGTTATACACTGTGAAGCCCAACCATTTCCTTTCCTCCACCTCCCCTCCCAAGCCCCAAAGCTTTAATTTGCCAGTAAATCTACACTGCTCTATAAACAGAGCAGCACAATGGCTCTTCAAAGTCAAGGCAATTTTTGTAATCATATGCACTTAAGTAAAACTCACATGAATGTTACGGGCTGCCTTTGGGCAATGGCTCTTTGTCAGCCCACACTGATCAGCACATTGGTGCTGCCAGGGCAACACAAGAAGTAATTTCATCAGGTCTCTTTTCACAGGGGCTTGCAGCTCACACTCGCCCTGCAGCCTCCTGCCTTTTTTTTCCCCTAGCCAAGAAGTCTGACTCTTCAGATGGAAATTAAAACAATTTCAAGAATGCAGGGTTCTAGCCTGCTTCTAAAAATAGCCCCCATCTTCAGCAGGGGATGTGATTCCTTAGCCATGTGCAACAAAGATGACCTCTTTGTCAGGTCTAGCCTGCAGCAGGAGGTGTCTGCTGCTAGTCTGCTCTTACACTGGTTCACAAATAAACAGGCAGTTCCTCTGGCTGGCCTCCCTCGCCAAAGGCAGGCAAGGAACATTCTGTACAAGGAAGTACTCACAATCATCCCAGAGGCCAGCTCTGATGAAGGTAATGGATGCATCAGTGGTGTGTGTTGAACATTAATGCTGTGCTAATGCATTCATGGAGGGCACAGCTACCCCTGCACCAGTGCACGGCAAACACGGGCGCGCGTATCTCGGGTGTTCTGCAGGCGTGATCTGAAAGAGAATGCTTTGAGCTTGGCAAAATGGAGTCTCTGTGCTCACAGCTGAGCCTGATGCAACATGCCAGGGACACCAGAATATATCATCTGCTTTTCTGAAGAGCTGAACAAACCAGGAACATGTGTGATATTTTACACAGAAAAAAAAAACCCCAAACCAAACCAAAACACGATTAAGAAAAGGTCACTTGAGTCCTACATGAATTACATCTCTTAGAAAAACAAAACAGAGAAGGGAAAAAAATTTAAAGTTAAAGCAACATGAAAGTCACTGCAATTTGAGCATGATGGAAAAGGAACCCCTTTTTCAATGATCTTTATGATCCAGGAACTAGAAAACTACTCTAGAGTGCAGGCATGTTGGTAAAGTGGAAACTGAGGTAAAGAAGAGGGTTTATGGAATCTGAGGTAAAGAAGAGGGTTTATGGAATCTGAGGTAAAGAAGAATGTTTATGGAATCTGAGGTAATGAACAGGGTTTAGCATTGCCCCACTCCAGCAATGCAAAAAGCTTACCGTGGATAAAACAAAAATGTGTATCCAAACTTGTTTTCACTGCAAGAGAGATGGTCGGTGCTGTCAGAGCAAGAATCTGGACATGTAGCTTGTACCTTGAAGCAGCATGGCTCGGGAACAAACCTTGTCCACACCTTGCCCTGACCAGGCAGTATCACCATGGTGTGATGGACAAATTCAGAGACATGCAAGAACACTGCTGGTAATGTCTGGACTGAGGAACCATCACTTGGCTTTAGAAACATCAGAGGAGAAGCAGTGTTGTGCCTCTGTCATCACCTGCCCTTCACACAAGTTACCAGCAGTGTAGCTATCTACAGCACGATGGCTTCCACAGCTCCTGGCAGAGGCAGAGCTGCAAGATGGAAAGCCATGGAAGCTCTTGACACTTTAGAGCCATTTTGTTGCTCTAAGTCAGAGGTAACACTAAAAAAGTTTTCTTCCTGGTGTTGGCTTATGTGGTAAAAGCTCATCGCCACACAGATGAGGCACACAGAGGCAAAGGCAGGTAGGGGGCCTAGCTAATACCCTGATATGGCTCAGGAGTCATCAGCCCAGCAGTGGTTCCTCTCCATACACACATGGAGGAACAGAGAGACACCACACATGGAGGCAACCCAAAAACCTAGTCACTCACTCCAGGCCCTCCAAGGGCTGCCACAGAGGAGCATCACCTCCAAGGTCCACCAGTAACACCCATTACCACGAATCATCTGGAAATCTCTCCTGGTCACCTTGCAGACCAAGGGGGTCACACCCTGGGGACATGAGACACTACAGCATGAAGGGGAATCTTGGGATTGAACAAAATTTACTATGGGACGTTGAGCAGAAGAAATGAAAGCTGGAAAGAGGAGAGATCAAAGTCATTTGGGAAGAAGGAAGTGTGGAAACCAGGGGGAAAAAAAAAGAGGACGAAAGGTCTGATAGGGTCAAAAGGGGTTGCTGATGTCTAAATTCTTTCTTGTCAGTACATTTGTCTGGCCATGCCCCGCTGCCTGATCAGCACAGACCTGTTTTGTCTTCCTAAAAGCTGCTGCTTTTGGGTGCCAGGCTCTCTCTTCTGTGTGCATGTGTGTGTGCAGGTTCCAGGGGGAACCTCTGAGAGGAGACCATGGGTCAGAGGGCTTTTTATCCATGGTGCTAGCCAGTGCAGCAAGGGAGGGTGTGCATGTCAGTATGGGACTGCTAGTGAAGTAGTGAAGTGTCCTGAAAGCCAGGTGTGTGTTTCCCTCAGAGAATTCTTTCTGGCAGAGAAGCCCTTTTAAAGTCTGTGTCTCTGAGCAGAAGGCACCAGGGGAGATGAAGGATCCAGGACCACCCACTGGGTGAACTGTGAGAGAGCCTAGTCTAGAGAGAAGGTCTGTAAGGAGAGGGTATGCACATGTGCACACAGGCAGAAGCTGGAAGGGCAATAATAATGCTGCTCTGTTCCCAGCTTACAGGGCCAAGAGGACATCCACCAATATGAAATGAACCCTTTTGTAGTTTAATACTGCATACTTCCTTGGGCAGCTCAGTCACAGTGGTGCTACTGAGGATAAGCAGCTACCAAAGAGCCAGAATTAAAAAGAATCAAATATTAAGACTACAATGTTTCAGTCCTCAATGTGTAAAAGTCAACCTTTAACTACCTAATGTCACCAAAAGTATATTCTCTCTCAGCACAGCACATTACAGTTCTTCATTTTGGATTGGAATAGCTCCTAGGACTGCTGGGTATTCCCCCTGCTGAGTAATAAGGACTGCTTTCCCTCTGGGATGAAAGTATCCTTTCTTAATAGTGTTAAAATCTAATGCAAGTCCTTCCAGCTCTTCATTTTCTGGAGTCATGATTTAGTAAAGAACTTGACTATGGACGTTAATGGAAGACTGTGCAAGAAGAGATGTGGCAAAGCATCCAGAAGAGTGAGTGTGCCTGCAAGGACAAGATTCTGCTATCTGTAGGGTCTTCCTGAGTCCATTTCTCTAAAAAACCCACCCAGCCAGATCCTGGCTGATGAACATTGCCATGAAATCTGAACATTGCTAAGGGGCTTCTAAAAGGGAAGAATGGCAACCAGGCCACCTGTCCCTCTCGAGGTGAACACTGGGGCTCCCATCTGAAAAGCCATAAAGGTTGGTGTCATCATTCAGACATTGCTACAGAGACTGACAAACTGAGTCCCTCCCCTGCCACAGCCTCCTAGTGTGACCTTAGGCTTGCTGTTTAACCTCCCCATGCTGTGGTTTACCATTTGTAAAGGGGAGATGCTGCCACCCTCCTTCCTTAACTCACAGGTGCTTTTCTAAGCCCAAAAAGTGGCATGGTGAGGTCTTAAAAGCTGTGTCACTAAGAACAGCAGACAAAAAAACCAGCTTCTTCATTGTCCATTGTTATTCTACAGATCTTATTACCACTTTTTCCATCTAGGGGCTCTATTTATTTCCATGCTTCCTGCCTTCTCCTTGCCATTTGTTCTGGCATTGAAGCTACCATTAGACAGGCATCTGAGCCAGAGAATCCCAGATCTAAACTCCTTCAAAGACTGGAAGATGGGGGATGAAAACAGAGTTTTGGCTCCTAAAACGTGAGTTCAGCTGGGGATTCAAATTCCACCTAGACTGGGGTTGTGTGATTGTAATGTTCCAGCTCAAGCCTGTCTCTCCGGTCGTAAGGTGGAACTCATGACATTCAGATTCCTTCCACAGCATGGAAGGGATGTCACCATAAACATTACATTATGACTTCCCTACAGGTTACTGCAAAAGAAACTAGCCCAGGAACAGCAGAGACCTTTAAAAAACATCATGACCTTTCAGCAACAGAAAACAGGGGAAAATCTAAGTCTTCAAGCAACTAATTGAATTCTGGCTTGGCACTCTCTGCAAGTCCCTGCGTGAAGAGTTTAGGTGAGGGATTTCAGTGCTGCCTCCTTAACTGCAGGCAGTTTTGCATGTAAATATTTTAAGCCTGAGATCTTGCTGTACCCTAATCCAGGCACTGGTGCTTCTAAAGTGTAGGGATTCATTACGAGAGTGTCGTTGTGAGAAAGGCAACCACAGTAACATCTGAACTCTGAATCTGGACATGGAAAAAATAACAAAGCAGAAACAAAAACAAAGAAAAGAAGCAGAGTCTGTGTTGGAGCCTTTCTAAAAATCATATGTGAGAATCCAGATGGAGAGAGTTCTGGATGCTGTTCATGCCTAACATGATCAGCAGATAGATGAGTGGCTTGGAGACATAAGTGAGCTAGAAAAAGTGCCAGACTGCTAGCTGGTATTTCAAGGAGTGTTTGTGGTAAGCCACACTTCAGCTCTATCTTTTTTTTTTTTTGCTGTGGCCTGAGTGCTGTCTTAGAGACCATGAATGGAAACTTAAGGACCAAATATTTTGAGGCTGGTCATGATTTCAAGATAGCAATCCCATTTTCTAACCTACAAGTCATTTCCCACTCAAGACTTGGGATCAACAAAACAAAGCAGTCTCCCTTCCCCGGAAAGCTCCTAGCGTCCAGCTCACAGCATTACATAAAGGAAAGGGCTCTACTAGGATTCTCCTGGCTCCAGGCTTTAAGCTTGCCTCAAAACTGTATTTCAGTTCTTCCCCGACTTAACCGCCCCAGTTTTTGGGCTGGGGAAACTCTTTAGCATTGTGTCTCCTTCCCTTTCTCCCCTCCCCTGACACTGACAACATCCTCAGCTTCCCACCTTCTTCTCCAAGTGGACACTTGATACTTAAATGGGCACTTTCAGTCTGTGAGATTCAGCCCAGGCTTGCCCAAGTGGTTCAGTCGCCTTCCTTTTCCCTTTCACCACTGCTGTTATGTAAGGAGGTAGCATTTGCTGCTTCCCTGAAAGACAAACCCTGTAACATTCCTGCTGTGAGCAAGTGTGGCCAGACTTTTGTGGAGAAAAGTGGTGGTTTCCTATTCTCAGAGCTGCTGGAGTGCAGAGTCAAAAGCCCCAAGAGACAGGCAGTGTTTAGCTAGGCAAGCCATTTCAGCCCTTCTGTGGGGGTCAGGTGCATTGACTCAGGAGCAGACCTTGGTTCTTCATGCTCAGAGACAAGCTGCTGGAGGAGTCTGAAGTGACAATCAGCCTGAGCAGGCCTGACAGAAAGTCATTAGAAGTGCTTGTCATGGCAAGGGCTTCCCAGGTAGAAGAGGCATTCCTCTCTCTCCACTCACACTGCAGGGACACTTGTAGGCTCCAGAGAGTGCCCAAGACTCTGTCTCCTACTGCTCCAGCACAAGCTACAGGCTGAAGAGGGAGAAAAGCCCTCTTCCAGTTGGATTTCCCTCTCAGTAGAGCTTTACATGCCTGTCTAATATGAGACAGCTTCTTCTATCTCTGTTCAAGCTTTGGAGGCTTGGATTCCCTCCAGAAGTTTTGATTAACAATTGACTCTAAATCAGAGCTGCCTGGGGTCTCCTTTGCCTTACTGACACATTGTAATATCCTTCAATCTGCTCTTCCAAGCCAGTTCTTTCTTCTGTCAGGCAGCTCCCTCCCTCTGACAAACAGCCTCTCCCTTGCTACCACCACATGGGCTGGTTCAAAACAGGACTTCTACCACAATGAGGAGAGCTTCTTGGTTGGAATGACTCAGAGCCAGACTGCAAAAGATGCTGGCTTATGGACTGCAGGCAACCAGATGGATTCTGTTAAAGATGCTCAGCTTCTTCGGGCCCACTTCAGGACTTGCCTGGGTAGTTCACACTAGTAAAGCCACCCTGTTCACAGTATCTCACAGAGGCTGAAGCACTCTGACAGCACCAGTTAGGATCTGTACATTACTCTTGGCCATACTCTTGGCCAGAGAAATGCCCCCACTGTGACTTGACTGATGAGTAGATTCAGTTCTTGGAGGTGGAGCAGATGAGACCAAAGCAAATAAAATTAATTTACATGTCTAAATGGGCTGCCATTTCACCATGCCTGAATCAGCTAAATCACAACAGCTTTTTTTCCCCCCATTCTATTTCTGGACAGCTGGTGTGGCTGGATAGGACTGATATTGAACACAGCAAAACAAATGACAAACTGCTGAGCTTGCTTGTGCCATGCCTGTGGGGCATGCACCAATGCAGTCAGGCCAAAGCCAAGGCTCAGCTGCAGCTGAAACTAGCAAGGAAGGTATAAACTGGCAGTTTCTCTGTGTGCATTGGTGGAAGCAAGGCCAAAGACACTGTGGATCCATTGCTCAGGCAGTTGAGGGACCTATGGTGAAGACCCAAGCATTTTGTAGTTGATGTTTCACATGTAACCCAGGTCCTTAGGCCTCCCAGGTTTCAGTCTCCAATACATTCCAGAGATATGCCCAAAGGAAAACAAGTTGGGGATCACTTCACCCAACTGGACATGTGCAAGCCCATCGGACCAGACAGGGGGCTAAAGAATAGAATAGAATAGAATAGAATAGAATAGAATAGAATAGAATAGAATAGAATAGAATAGAATAGACCAGGTTGGAAGAGACCTTCGAGATCATCGTGTCCAACCTATCATCCAACACCACCTAATCAACTAAACCATGGCACCAAGCACCCTATGAAGTCTCTTCCTGAACACCTCCAATGATGGTGACTCCACCACCTCCCCGGGCAGCACATTCCAATGGGCAATCACTCTCTCTGTGTAGAATTTCTTCCTCACCTCCAGCCTAAACCTGCCCTGGCACAGCTTGAGACTGTGTCCTCTTGTTCTGGTGCTGGTTGCCTGGGAGAAGAGACCAACCTCTGCCTGTCTACAACCTCCCTTCAGGCAGTTGTAGAAAGCAATAAGGTAGAGAGCAAGAAGCTGCCTGATGTCACTGCGGCACTAATCTCTAGGACCTCTGAATGTCAATTGGAGAGGATTCCTAATGTCTGGAATAAGGCAGATGCTGCACCAACCCCAAAAAGGATAAGAAGTATCCAAGAAACTTGGGGGCATCATAACCTCAGTCCTTGGGAAGGTCGTTGAGGAAATGCTCTTAGAAGCCACTTTTAAACAGCCGTGTTCATCACTGAAAACTACAGCTGGAAGCTGAGGCTCCTGCAGAGCAGGCAGCTTTTGGGCACCATTCCATCACACAACCACAGCCTGACATGTTGGCACTTCTGCCTTTGTTTGGTCAAGGGATTTATTTTTAACCTGGGTAAAAATCTCTGCCCTGCAGCAAAGGTTCTGAGAATCCAACTTATTAAAGTGTCCCCTGCAAGTGGGGATCGTGTTGCATTCTGAATTTGCCTCATCTCTCCTCACACTGAGATGATCAGAGACTGTTCTTTCCACATTCTCTAACCTGTGCTCCCAATGGGAATGGGGCTTTCACCTTTGCCTTAGTTTTTTTCTGCCTCTGCTTTTCTCTCTGCTTCCAACAGTGGTTTCCTCCCTTGCCCATGCCTCCACCATTTTATCTCTTGCTGAGATTTCTGGACAACTGTCAGTCCTTCTTTCATCTCCCTGCTTGCTGCAGCACAAGGGCAAGGTTTCATGTACTTCCTATGGCCCTTTGAACCAACAGCTGCTCACAATTAGGGAACCATTAGTCAGAGAGAGCTGAGTTTGTCTCTGGAGATGAGATAATTCTTTAGATTCTCATATTAAAATCCAGGGATAACAAAGCAAATGTCATAAAAGAGTGATGGGGATATTTCTGAGATACAGCTGAACAAGGAAATTAAGAAAGCTTTTACACTTCTTTACTCTGGAGCTCTAACTCCAGAGCAGACCCTGAACCACTTTCTAAATAACAAACCAGAGTAGTCCCATTTCTCTTTTCCCCACTGTGGGACAAGAAGGACAGAACTACTGTGAGGAAAGCCAAGAACTTCCCAAACACAAAGGCATTGGTAGAGTATCTATTGAACCAGCCACTGAGGTGCAGTCATGTGGAGACAGCAGTGGAAGCAGAAGAGTGTTAAAAATGCTTTGCCATCTGACTATCCTTAGCAAAGACAACAGGCACTTGGGCCCAAATGATTTAGCAAAGGATTTAGTTAAGCTGCTGTAAATGTCCCTCAAGCTGATTCCTACCACCAAATAAGAACCAGTTACAGCTGAAGGGATATAAGGACAAAGAAGAGACACCTTCCCACTCTAACAACCCAAGCTTAGCCCTGAGCACATCTCACCCAACCCCCAAGCTGTTATTTCCACTGCATATTGTTCCAGAATGTCAGATTCAGGCTTCCATAATGGTTCCCACATCTTCTGACATTTTCCCCTCAGCATACAAAAGATGGAAAGGAATCCTGCAGCCTGGGCAGGATTCATCTTCCCATCCTGACTGCTGGTGGCCTTGGGAGCTTCGGGCTTGTCATTGATAAATCTATAGTTTACAGTTCTGCTGTTGCCTTTACACAAGGAAGGACAATGAGGAGATTGACTTCATTCACCAGATTAACTGGAAGGGAAACCACAGAGACACAGGACAAAACCCTGGCAAGGAAAAGTGGAGCAGGGCATTATTATAGTGTTAACTTGTGTCTGGAGATGTAAACATGAATAGGGGGCTTAAGGAACAAATGTTGACTTCTCACTTCCTGTTTAACAAGTCCATCACACAACATAAATATGTCAAAACAGCTACAGACACTTCATGCTGAAAATCAGGTTGTACTCAAACAAAGTCTGTGTGTGTCCTCCTCTGGCAGCTACCAATTCAATGGTACTGGTTTAAACACCATGTTTTAGAACGGGTTTCACACCTATCTAGATGAGCTCACAAATGCTTCCTGTCAATTACAATTTCTTCCTGTCAATTACAATTGCTTCCTGTCAATTACAACTGCCTCCTGTCAGTTACCAGACAGTTTGCTCACAAGCAGGCCTGACAGCACACTTGCTCTCTGTTGTTTGCGTGGTGGTGTGATTTACAAAGGGTGAGTGTGTGTGGGAGAGGGGCACATTGATCAAGAGATGGGAAATGGTCACCCTCTAAGCCCTCAGCACAAGACACCTTCAGCTGCCCCCTCCTCCCAAGCAAGCTGTTCCACTTCAGGTGTGGATTTTTCAGGGTCTCGGGGTGCTTTATCCCCAGGGACAGCCCTTGCCACAGCACAGGCTTCACATCAGTCCTTCACCCAGTATCACACTTCTCTAAAATTCCCAACTTTATGCCCAGAGGGAAAGCAGCAGAGGCAGTCTGTAGTCCTGTACTGCAAGCGTGGCCTCAGGCGTAACCTTGGGATACTGCCAGGGTGCTCACATCTCCCCTTCCTAGCAAGACTGCAGCACTCCATTACTCTCAGAGCAGACAGCAGGACAGATTCCAGCACTTTCCCAGGATGTTTTCCAGGATCATTTCACCTGAGGACCTTGTCTTTACTCTCCAGAGTTCCTGTGTAAACCAACACTAACTCATTATCTCCTGTAACACAGGCAGCTCGTAACTCTGGCAGCCTTTAACACCAACAGCATGAGAGCACTTTCCAGCTGAACCAGCTGATATCCCCCACCAAGCCGACACTGTGACTGTGACAGACCAGGCTGGGAGGTGTGACACTGACATCTGCTACACCTGCAAAGCTTGACACACTGCTTCCAGTGCCTGAGTTGCAAGATGAGATCCTAGCCAAATGCATAAAGGGATGGCAGTTTTTAAAATGACACAAGAAAAATGAGTCCCTTAGAGCAATCCACAACATTTTTTGTGGGAAAGGGAGCATTCTTTCCCCCAATATTTTACTACCTGACACAGACAGCTATTCAACCCCAACTCCTGGTATCATGCACAAGTGAGAGCTTCTTTGAAAGGAACAACTGAGATTGATTCTGAACACAAAACAACCTGAAAGAACCTCCCAGTGAAAACCGCTCTGACAGCTAGTGAATGGACAAGATATTTGTTGGCCACCTGATCCAAACCAATGCAAACAGATGACATATTGTGGGGACAGAGGGCTTCCTGCCCAACCTCTCTGCAGCTACAGCAAATAACCTGAACAAAATGCTTGCAGCATCATCACTCAGGGTCAGCAGCTGCCTTTAGCTGCAAAGCTCAGATCACATTCTGCTTCACTCCTTGCACAATGGTGGTCTTCTCAGCAATGAACTGAGGAGCTTTCTAAGCAATCAGAAGATTCAAGGGCTCTTTCTGCCATGAGGGACAGCAGTACAGTATGTTACCTGAGTCCCCTGCACACTTCTGCAGACAACTAAACCAAAGCAGCTACAGGCACGACCACATACATTGAAGAGGACATCGCGAATGCAACCTGACTCTGAAGGCAGAAGTAATGGAGGTCTGCTAGGACTATGACAGCCATGTCTTCAATCCTAGAGTGTGTCCAGCAGGAAGTGAGGCATGTACATTAGCTTTTACAGGAGGAGCCTGAGCCTCAAAAGCTGCCAGTCAACTCAGGACAGTACCTACCTCTGTGTACACCAAAGAACATCCCAGGTCTTGATGCTTCCCATGCTGCTGGAGCTCTTGCTCTGCTCAAACAGGCACTGTGCACCAGCACAGCCCCCAGCTCACCATCACCTACCAGAAGAACTTGGCAGTGCATGCAATCTGAAGGTTCAGGTCTAACACATCAGCCCCATGTTTCTTCCAGCTGCCCTCTGCTCTCAGAGTTTGTGGCAGGAGTAGGTTGGCTGTTAAAGAAGCACAGAGAATGGATGTGTAAAGATCCAGCAAGGGATAAATCACACAGAGCCTCCTTTGCCTCAGACACACACCAAACCTTCCTGACACTGCACTAAAACACATTCACACCTTTGGAAGCTGAGGAATGCCAGAGATTGTTCTATCAAGGCCTTTAACTCACTGACTTCCATGACATATCTGCAATGGATCTGGACCTCCCACTGACCCTTTCTCATGACCAGTCAGGACAAGCACTAAATCTTTCCCCTTTTCACAGACCCCTTGGTTGTACTGGAAGTTATTTATTTATTTATTGTGAATGTACTTGGTTGGAATTTGTTTTTCTGCTCACCTCAGTCGCTTTTACATCTGCCCCCTACTTCACCTTGGAAGTAAATTCAGTGCCAGGGTGACTGAAGGAAACGACCCTGCCTGTCTGAACATCATCTGTGAGATGTGAGCAAAAACACAGCGCAAGCTCAACTCACCCCTCCTAAGAGAGCGACAAATATGAGTAAGGAGCACTGCTCAGGAGACATCTCTGTGCAGTAAACACTTTGGAATAATATTCCAGGCAACAACTACAGAGGCTCTAACAACAGCCTGATCATTTCAAACCAAGTGACTCAAAGGAAAATGTTCCAAACAGGCACCACCGGGCCTTTGACTCAGCCTAAGCAAGGCTTTAACTATTGCCTTGCCACTACAGCCCACAGGTGTCTGCTGCCAGCCATAGCTGGCAACTACGCGTGCAGCAATGCACAGCACAGCAGACTGCTTTTCCCACCACCTTTCCTGAGTAGCTGCTAGGGCTTCCTCCCTCTCTGTGATGTCAGGTTCACGGCCGTTATTTCATTATTTAGCTATTTTAAACCTTTTCTTTTTTTTCCCCCTTTCCTTTTTCATCTTTTCTGCCCTCCTTAAACAACTCAGAGTGTTTTTGGATTAGCTGAAGGCCTACAAGCTGGTTTTAATTTAAATACAAATACCCGGAGTGCCTGTGTGATTGTGCTAAAAATAGATTGTTTTCTGTTCTCAGTGTTTAACTATCTTAAAGTTGGAGTGGAGGGGAATGGGACAGGAAGTGCCAGGGCTTTTCAGTGCCTCAGATCAGCAGCATTCGGTCTCCAGAGAAGCGGGTCAGATCTGAGATACCACGAGTTGATCTGGAAATGCTCTCAGCTCACCCCAGCAGCATAGCTACTGAGTAAGTGTTCAGAAACCATCAGGGGAAATCACTCGCTGCTAGGGCTGAGCAGTCCTGAGTGAGCACAGCCATGGCAAGTTCAGAGCAGAGAAAGAAGCTGTGGTGAGGGCAGTGACTGAAATTTTCCAAATAAATAAAGCAAACAAGTTGCTCCAGGAAGAAACTCATACCTATGTGATTTATTAGAGTGGTAAGTAGTCCATGAAGGCAAGATGAACCCAGTGAACCAGCAGTCACAGGCCACCCATGGGCTGCCTGCAGTGCCTTCACTCCTTGTAACTGGGCCGTGACAGCTGGTACAGACCTGCTCTTCTCCAAGGTGTGTGAGGCTTCTAGCAGTGCTCAGCAACTTCTACTGGCATCAAAGTTGCTGATGAGCTCCAATGTGGGTTAGTATCAACAAGGAAAAATATAGGGATCCTATTTACAGCCTGCTGGCAGCAGACAGGTAAAAAAAAAAAAAAATATCAAAAAGCCCTTCTCCAAAATCAATGTTTGCTTTACTGAGGGCCTCCTTAGGTGCACACTGAAAACAATTCTGTCTGTCTTCCACCACAGTTAAGTCACCCTCCACCTTGGTGTGCCAGCCAGTAGTAGTTAGCAGTCCAGAATCAATGGGTCTCTGCTGTTGAGCAGTACCAGACCATAAGCAGATGGAAAACATTAAATGTGACATGGCACCGGATGAACAGTGATAAGGAACAAGAAGTGGGGACTGCTGGGCATCTTGGCTGTTCTTCATGCGCCATGGCACAAGAGCCAGCACCACTGATGTGAAGAGTGTTTTTAGCAGCTGGAATCCCCCCTTTCAGCTAGCTGCTCCTCTCCTTGTCACCTACTCTCAGTCCAAAGGAGGTCACATCACAGGACTGATACTCCAGTCTAGTCACTGGCACCTTATGCAATCATTTCATCCTGGGCAAAACCACTATAAAACAAAATTCATGAGGACTCTCAATTAATTTCCTTTGACAGGAAGAACTTCATCCCTGCTGCTGAAAGCCATGGCTGGCCACCCAATGCACACAGAGCAAGAAAGAAGAGCAACCTCCAATGGCAAGCTGCAAGCAGGAGGCTTCCTGATTCGCTGTCTGCACACAGTTCTCTGTATCCACATCTCTGCACATGAGCCTTCCACTGGGAGGGGCTCCCAGATCCAGAAACTGTGTTTTGAAGTCCTGACACTCTGATTTAAGACTAAAGTCATTCCTTTTCTCCTTACCACTTTATGGCAAGTGATGGGGCTCAAATCCTATATATTCTGTGTCCCTTCTGACCTCATCCTTATGGATGCCATTTATGGTTAGATCCATGGGCTGTGGTCAGTGGGATGAGGTTTAAAAAGACCAAGTGCTGGGTCCTACACTTGGGTCACAACAGCCCCAAGCAACACCACAGGCTTGGGGCACAGTGGCTAGGAAGCATCCTGGTGGAAAAGGATCTTGGGGTACTGGTGGGCAGCTGAACATGAGCCAGCACTGCCCAGCTGAACAAGAAGGCCTAAGGTATCCAGGCCTGTACCGAACCCAGTGTGCCCAGCAGGAGTGATGGTGCCCTCTACTCAGCCCTGGAGAGGCCACAGCTTGAGCACTGGGTTCAGTTCTGGGTGTCACAGGAAAGGAAAGATACTGAGGGGGTGAAGGGTGTCCAGAGAAGAGCAATGCGGCTGGGGAGGGGTTTGGAGGGCATCATATGAAGAGAGGCTGAGGGAGCTGGGGTTGTTCATTCTGGAGAAGGGAAGTCTGAGGGGAGATTTCACTGCTCTCTACAGCTACCTGAAAGGAGGTTGGAGTGAGGCCTTAGTGATTCTATGAATCTAGGTGCTAATGGAAAAAATATTCCTAAAGCCCTTGCCATGAGGTATATTTTCTCCATCAAGTCAGTGGGGTGACACTTCCAGAACCATGAACTCTGTCAGATTTGCCACCTGGCTTTCCAAGCAAGCAGGCAGGTAATGCTCCTCAGACTGCATTCTGCAGCAGTGTTTCAGATAGGAACAGCAATCTCAGTGGCTAACACAACACTAAATCAGCAAAGTGCCTGTGTACCAAATAGTTCTGACACTGCTGAAGGTGCTGCATGGTTGGGTGAGGTTCACAGTTACTTCTAGCTGGATGTGTCCACAGAGTGAAACAGCTGACAGATTTCTGTAGCACATCATGCAGCCAAGTATCCCTGGGCAGTGAAGGCACACATGGATTGGGAGTGCTGCCATTTCATTAAAAGGAGAAGGAAAAAGACTTCCTTGCTGCCTAAAAGGCATTGGCCAGAACCAGCTCTTTACGGCCTCTGGGGTTAGTGGACATTCTATGGTTCTATGATATGCATCATCTTAGAGGCAGTGAAGTCAGAGGGACCCTACCTCAGCACAACTCTGTCCTCAGGTTGAGCCAATTGCAAGAGCGTGAGTGTTTATGCCAGCAGACTTGCAGCGCAGGAGGCTGGAACCCAAGTCCCTCAAGCAAGGAACAACCCGTGCAATGCAAGTTCTGTAGCAGGAGGAGACTTCTCCTCTGTACTTGGAAAGAATCCTCCCTTACAATGTACCACCAAAGAAGCAAGAATGCACTCCTGTGGGCAGAGATGCTGCACTGCCTAAGGAGCTGTTTCATCTTCAGCTGCTTGGTGGCACTGCAGCTGCCATCCCCTTGGTGTTCTGCTAGAGCTTCTGCTAACAAACAACACGCTCCAGGGCTTGACCTTCTTGCAGGCTTGCCAGCTCTGCCAGGGTTTAGTTTACACACTTGGCACACACTTCAATGAGCCTCACTGCAGCAGGCAGCTCAAGCAGGCTTTTTTACTTTCTCAAAAGAAGAGTTTGCTGCAAACCATCCCAGTACTATCAGGATCCCTTCTCCCACCTCCTCCAAACCTTATTAAAAATAATATGCATAGTTATTGTAGTTCTTCCATGCTGTCATAATTATATCCTGAAAAGAGTGTGAAATGTGCTTTTCCACATAATTTACAGCTTTCCTGTGATTCATGAAACCTCTTTTCACATGAATAATTGGTCACTTCTTGTTTATGTATCACCATGGTACATAGCTCCTAGCAGGCTTAAAAAAAAAAGACCCAAGGCTGATATTTAACCATTAACATTCATTTAGAAGCTACCCCATGCCTCTTGCCCCTTCACTCCCAAACTCCTTGATTTCTACCTCCTCCCATAAAGAGAGGACCCAGAGTTTTTGATGGAGAAAATGTTTCCTAATAGAAGATCCTGACTGTTTTGCTCATCTTAGCACCCATGAGCAAAGATTTTGTTTTGCTTTGTGCATGTTTTCTGTTTCAACTTTTCCACCTTAAGGAAAGCAACCAAGAAGTCCCTTACAAACAAACCGAGATGGTGGAGAAGCAGGAATGTTCTGAGTGCATGGCTACTGGGAGTGGCAGCTCTCCAAACACCAGCCTGTTTATTTCTCAGGGAACTTGTAGTCAAAATGACACTCAGCAATAATCACCTGAATTAGAAAGCACCTCGGGACGTTCTGAGAGTAGTGCCTCAGCTTCCAAACCCTTCCATGGCATCTGATTTTTTACAGTGCAGTAAACTGAGGCACAACCTGATTTGTTCACAATGACTACTCAAGTGCACATTGGCCACAGCAACCCCATGCAGTGCTACAGGCTGGGGACAGAGTGGCTGGAGAGTGGCCAGGCAGAGAGGGACCTGGAGGTACTGGTCAATGATAGGCTGAACATGAGCCTGCAGTGTGCCCAGGCAGCCAGGAGGGCCAATGGCATCCTGGCCTGTATCAGGAACAGTGTGGCCAGCAGGAGCAGGGAGGTCATTCTGCCCCTGTACACTGCACTGGTTAGGCCACACCTCGAGTACTGTGTCCAGTTCTGGGCTCCTCAGTTTAGGAAGGATGTTGACTTGCTGGAAGGTGTCCAGAGAGGGGCAACGAAGCTGGTGAGGGGTTTGGAACACAAGCCCTATGAGGAGAGGCTGAGGGAGCTGGGGTTGCTTAGCCTGGAGAAGAGGAGACTGAGGGGTGACCTTATTGCTCTCTACAACTACCTGAAGGGAGGTTGTAGCCAGGCAGAGGTTGGCCTCTTCTCCCAGGCAGCCAGCACCAGAACAAGAGGACACAGTCTCAGGCTGTACCAGGGGAGGTTTAGGCTGGAGGCTAGGAAGAAGTTCTACACAGAGAGAGTGATTGCCCATTGGAATGTGCTGCCCAGGGAGGTGGTGGAGTCACCATCACTGGGGGTGTTCAGGAGGAGACTTGCTAGGGTGCTTGGTTGCATGATTTAGTTGATTAGGTGGTGTTGGATGATAGGTTGGACGCGATGATCTTGAAGGTCTCTTCCAACCTGGTCTATTCTATTCTATTCTATTCTATTCTATTCTATTCTATTCTATTCTATTCTATTCTATTCTATTCTATTCTATATTATCTCAATGTGACAACACCTGAGAGGGATGAATGAGTGTCTTTTGTATGTGTGTGTGCAGTTGTGCTTCCTGCCTTGAAAGCTGAGGGCCACCTTGTGCAGTATTTTGACAGCAGATTTAAAAAAAAAAAAAAAAAAAGGATTAAAAAAATCAGACAATTACATTTCTGCTTGAGAGCATCTACCATGGCAATCCCAAAACACATCAGAAAACAGAAGTCAGCAGAAATGCTAAAGATCATAGGAAAAAAAAATCTGTTGGCTTAAGACCAGCTATCAATCTAGCCCAGTAGGTTGTGTGATCCTGTAGAACCAATGCAAAAACCGAATGCGAAAGGAAAAGAAAAGATTTGTTATTGAGAAGTACACAAGGACATCAATCTCCTCTTTACCACAAACCCAAAGCAACATTGGCTTTTCAGACTGGGGGGAAAAAGCTGAGTGGCTTTTACCTCATATAGACATGAGTCAAACCCAAACCCTCAAAATCTGATCTTATTTAAAAAAAAAAAAAAGGAGGGTGAGCTGTAAGGTTTGTTTTTTTTTAACTTTCTTTTGGCAGCAAGGTAAAGACAGAAGGGAGTGAGCCTTTGGCAAGTGGAGGGGGTTAGGACATGGGAGGAGAAGAGGACAAAGGAAAGAGAAAAACAACTGCTTGGAGTCTAATATTCTGATTCAAATACACCTTAGCAGCACTGGCTGGAAAGCAGACTCAGAAGTGGAAAGAATTTCTGGACCCAGATCAAGACAGCAGAAATATCTTAATCTCTGCTGGGCCATGATCTCCCGAGAAGGCTTCTGAGAATTTGATCCTGTCATTCCCAAACTAGGATCTCAAAACTGATTTGGACCAGAACTACATCAGTTTGAAAATGTTATTTCTTCCTGTGGAAACAAAAAAAAAAACACCCACCAAAAAACCAAAACAAACAGAAAAAACCCCACCACACACACAAAAAGATGGAAAAAGCCTCAGCCAAAGCCAGAGTGCATGGACTCATTACAAGTTCAGGAAATCGACTCTATTTAAGTCTCTTTCAGCACCACTCTCCAGTTTTAATAGTGCGTGAGTGGAAGCAAATATTACACAGAGGTTCATTCTCCCCTCCTGGTCCCCTGCCTCCCTGCCCCCACCCCAACCCTAGCTCTGCATCTGAATGGTCGAAATCTGTTTTTCCTCCCTGATGAGTCTTGTCAGCCCTTCTTGCACTGACCACCATCTCCATTCCTTTCAGCATTACTCACCCAGCTATCTCTGCCTGTGCTCTCCATCACGGCAGCTTTGCGCTCTGCCTTCAGCTCAGGCCTTTTGCTGGCTTCACTGCCAGCTCCCAGTGCTGCTCCTTCCTCTTATCAGCTGCTTTGCTCTGCCTCTTTATTTTATCTTCCAACCTTCAGGACGGAGTATCTCAATGGTAGTTGAGAGCTTTCCCTCTGCCCTTCTCTAGCGCTGCCAGGACTCTGCTTTGGAAGCACTCCAGTGCTGAGAGCAGCCTCTCCTCACCATGGGCACTGCACACCAGCTTCTTCCTCCAGGATCTGCTTTTTCTCCCTCTTCCCCTCTTTTTAAGCTTCTAGCTCCTGCTGAAAATGTAACAATTGTGAGATAAGGAAGGACCTATGGGATACTTGTGTTGGTTTTCTGGCTCCATTGACATGACCCAGGCTGGATGTGGCTCTCAGCAACCTGATCTAGTGTGAGAGGTCCCTGCCAATGGCAGGGGGCTTGGAACTAGATGATTCTTGAGGTCCCTTCCAACCCTACCAATTCTGTGATTCTATGACCATAGGAGGTACCAACTTAGACAGGTTATTACTGAGGGTCCAGTGTCAGTCCATGTCTAATGGGTTGACCTTGGCCAGCTACCAGATGCCTCACTTTGCTCACTCTCTTTCCTTAACTGGCCATGGGGAAATCATCTTACTGTCAACAGGCAAAGTAGACTTAACTTGGTGAAAATAAATTTACTTTGTGGCCAAAATCCTAGAACAGCTGAGGTTGGAAGGGACCTCAGAGCTCATCTACTCCAACCTCCCCACCATGGGCGGGGACACCTCTCAACTAGAATCTGCTGCTCAAGGCCTCATCCAACCTGGCCTTCAACACCCCCAGAGAGGAGTCAGCCACAGCCTCTCTGGGCAGCCTATTCACCACCCTCATACCGTTGGAGCTGGATGATCAGAAACAGAGACGAAACTTGAAACTTCTTTCCCCTCTTTCTTTTTTACCCAGGTTCTACCTTACCTCTTCATTCTCAACTCCTCTACCACTTCCTCACCAAGCAGTGCAGGAAGATGAAGAACATCAGGTTATGGAATAAGCCCACAGTTCTGCTGCTCCTTCCCC
Organism: Picus viridis; assembly: GCA_033816785.1. Taxonomy (NCBI): domain Eukaryota; kingdom Metazoa; phylum Chordata; class Aves; order Piciformes; family Picidae; genus Picus; species Picus viridis. The sequence goes on from CM066567.1 coordinate 12,909,798, forward strand.
TTCACACCAGTCCCCTGCTCCAGTGTGAGTCCTCTCCATGAGTTGTAGTCCTTCAGGAAAAATATGTTCCAGTGTGGGCTTCCCACAGGCAGGCCTCATTTCCTGTAGGAAATATCCATCTGCTCCTGCATGGGGTTGTAAAAGGACTGCAGTGTGAGTATCTGCTCCAGCATGGGGCTGGGAAAGGACTGCAGTGTGAATATCTGCTCCAGCATGGGGCTGGGAAAGGACTGCAGTGTGAATATCTGCTCCTGCATGAACCTCTTCACAGGCTGCAGAGCAATCTCTGCTTCACCATGGCCTCTCTGTAACCTGCAGGGGAATCTTTGCTCCAGGGCCTGGAGATCTTCTGCCTCTTGGTGCCCACAGGGCCATTTCTCACCACTGTTTTCCTCACAGGCTCTGCAGGGGGTCTATTGGAGCCTGCTTGAAGCATATATGTACAGTACTGCCTATCAGCTTGTTTCTTACTTTGGCTACAGCTGTCTAACCTTGCTGGGTTTATTTCACGTTCATCCCAGTTCTGGCCTGTGCCACTCCACAGCTCTTGGACTGTCTTATTTGTCTAAGCAGAGTTTTTTCTTGGATGCTCTCCATTTCCCTCATCTGCTCGACACTACTTTCTTGTGGTTTCACTAGCCCTGAAAGCACAGCCTGTGATAACTCAGAACACTCTTTGCAATCATCACTTTTTGTCTTGCTGCCCAAGGAACTCTCAAGCACTGAATTCACTTTGAAGCGAGTGGACCTCACACGTGCAGCACAACTCAGAATTATGACGCAGCTCCACAGGCTGGTCTGGCGGTAATGAAGACAGGCCTCTCCCAGGGGACGCCGGGGAAGCCTGATTGTTCTGAGCTAGCTTATCTACCTTTATTCTGTCCCTGTGAGATCACTAATGATGATGAGCCACCTGCTCCACCTCCCTTCTGCTCTCCACAACGCTGCTTTCCATGGGAATGTCCATCAGCAAAGCCTCCTGGCACAGGAGTAAAACCGACTCTGGAGTGCGGCCTACTCATTGTGCAGGGTCTCACATGTTAGGTTGGGAAAATAATCTTCACCCTTAACTTTCTCCCCTCAGTCTTACTCCAGTACTGAATCTGTGTTTGTTTATGGTATTAAATGAGACTTCCTGCAATCACAGAATCACAGAATCAACCAGATTGGAAAAGACCTCAGAGATCATCAAGCCCAACCTATTACCTAATACCTAACACCTCATGACAACTGAACCATGGCTTGAAGTGCCTCATCCAATCACAGGACTCAAGGTGTGGCCTAATCAGTGCTGAGTACAGGGGCACAATGACTTCCCTGCTCCTGCTGGCCACACTGTTCCTGATGCAGGCCAGGATGCCATTGGCCTTCTTGGCTGCCTGGGCACACTGCTGGTTCATGTCCAGCTACTGTCAAGCAGTAACCCCAGGTCCCTTTCTGCCTGGCCACTATCCAGCCACTCTGTCCCCAGCCTGTACCACTGCATGGGGTTGTTGCAGCCAATGTGCAGAACCCGGCACTTAGATGTGTTCAGTCTCATGCCCTTGAACTCTGCCCATCTGTCCAGCCTGACAAGATTCCTCTGCAGAGCTCTCCTACCCTCTAACAGATCAACACTGGCCCACAGCTTGGTGTTGTCGGCAAACGTACTGATGATGCACTCAATCCCCTTGTTCAGATCATCAGTAAAGATATTGAACAGCATGGGGCCCAGCACTGATCCCTGGGGCACACCACTAGTGCCTGGCTGCCAGATGGATGTGGCACCATTCACCACCACTCTCTGGGCTCGGCCCTCCAGACAGTTCCTAACCCAGTGCAGTGTGCTGCTGTCCAAGCCAAGAGCTGCCAGCTTGGCCAGGAGTTTGCTGTGGGGGTCAGTGTCAAAGGCCTTGCTAAACTCCAGGTAGACCACATCCACAGGCCTCCCCACATCCACCAGGCAGTCACCTGATCATAGAAGGAGATCAGGTTGGTCAGGCAGGACCTGCCTTTCCTGAATCCATGCTGGCTGGGCCTGATCCCTTGGCCATCCTGTAAGTGCTGTGTGATCGTACTCAAGACAACCTGTTCCATAATCTTGCCTGGCACTGAGGTCAGGCTGACAGGCCTGTAATTCCCTGGTTCGTCCAACCGGCCCTTCTTGTGGATGGGCACCACGTTGGCCAGCTTCCAGTCTTCTGGGACCTCTCCAGTGAGCCAGGACTGCTGAAAAATGATGGAAAGTGGCTTGGCCAGCTCATCTGCTGCTCTCTCAGCACCATAGGATGGATCCCATCTGGTCCCATGGACTTATGGGGATCCAAGCAGCTAAGGAGGCCTCTAACTACTTCCTCCTGGATCACAGGGGAACTATCCTGCTCCCTGCCTCCATCTGCCAGCTCAGGCGGCCACTTGTCTGGAAAACAAGACCTATCTTGCTATTAAAAATTGAGGCAAAGAAAGTGTTAAGTACTTCTGCCTTTTCCTCATCTTTAGTTACTACATTCCCCTCCATGTCCACCAAGGAGTGGAGGTTGTCCTTGCCCCTCCTCTTGCTATTAATATATTTATAGAATGATTTTTTGTTGTCCTTCACAGCAGTGGCCAGTCTAAGCTCTAAATGGGCTTTTGCCTATCTAATTCTTTTTCTGCATGACCTAGCAACATCCTTAAACATTCTATGGGTTACCTCACCTTTCTTCCAAAGACGGTACACACTCTTTTTTCCCCTTAATTCACCCAGATGTTGATTGCCCATCCAGGCTGGCCGTCTGCCCCGGCAGCTCATCTTCCGGCACACTGGCACAGCCTGTTCCTGTTCCTTCAAGAATTCTTTCTTGAAGTAGCTCCAGCCCTCCTGGACCCCTTTGTTTTTAAGGGCTGTTTCCCAAGGTACCTTCTGAGTTAGTTCCTTGAGTAACTTGAAGTCTGCCCTCTGGAAGTCCAGAGTGGAGGTTTTTTTGCTGCCCCTCTTAGCTTGACTGCATATTGAACACTCAATTATTTCATGGTCGCTGGACCCCAGACAGCCTCCAACCACCACATCTCCCACCAGCCCTTCTCTGTTTGTACAAAGAAGGTCAAGCAAAGCCTTACCCCTAGTAGGTTCATTCAGCAGCTGTGATAAGAAGCTATCCTTCACACACTCTAAGAATATAGAATAAACCAGGTTGGAAGAGACCTCAGGACTGCTGGGTGAAATTCAGCACGTCCTTCTGGATGCCTGTGTATCAGAAGAGGGATAAACATTTGGCCCCAATATACAATAAACCCATCAACCATCCCTTTGGAGGATGGCCTTGTCACTAGTTTAATACTAGTCTAGCAGCCAAGCAAGGATACAGTGGTACCTGCAGTGAGCATCATTCCTCCAGAGAAGCTCCCAAAACATTTTGTCCAGGACCTTCAGAAATACCTACTGACATTTGTCAGGCTAAGGTTACCTAGGCCTCAACACATCAGCCTTGCAATGTTTGCAAGCTTTACAAAACATAACCTTTTATTCTGTTTTATGTTGAGTTTCTGGGTATCATCTGAAGTACAGGTTCTTGTGGAGCACTGGTTTCTGAGAGATGAGACTTTCTGGTTGAAGTCTCCAGGTCCTAGCAGAAACCGCGGTAAAGCTGCAGAAGTTCTGAGTCCTGAAACCAATTACTCTATGAACTGGGACTCTTCAGCCTTCTTTTTTTCTCTTGACTCAGTTTGCTGTTTACATTTGAAGGGTTTGTAGGTTCAGAGGAGTATTTTCTAAAGGATCCAGAACCTCCTGTCTGCACTTCTTTCAGCCTGTCATGCCTCCCTGTTCCACAACATCACATATTTGCTTTCTTTTAGTACACCACAAAGTTCACGTAAAAGAACAATTCTTTGTCTCTTCTTTCCAGCCAAGTCCCCTTCAACTCATAAATCACAACATTATGGTTTTGTGTTTTCTGCATCTGGAGAAATGCTGTTCTTTCAGATTTCCTTGTCCTCACTACCAAGAGAATATGGGGAACTTCCACCTTCTTACAGCTTCTTCTTTCGTTTCACCATCAGGCCCACAACCATTTCAGAAACCACTGCTCTTTTTGCCACAAGAACACCTGGAAACACACAATCCCTCCTTAAAGACACCAGCTGGTAAGAGGAGATGTGCAGCTTTCTGAAATCTTGATGCTATTGTCACTGCTATTGTTTCAAGCAGACCCAAGGCAGTTCTGCTGAAATCCCCAGACACAGACACTCCCAGATAGATTTTGGCTCATTCTAACAACAATTCACCATAAAAGCAATATGCTTTCATGTGGATCACAGATCTATTGAGGCTGGAGAAGCCCTCTAAGATCATCAAGTCCAGCCTATGACCTAACACCACCACATCAGCTAAACCATGCCAACAAGTGCCACATCCAATCTTGTCTTAAAGACATCCAATGATGGCGACTCAACCACTTCCCTGGGCAGTCCATCCCAGTGCCCAATCAGTCTTTCTGTGAGGAAGTGCTTCCAAGTATCCAGCCTAAACCTCCCCTGCCACAGTTTCATACCATGTCCTCTTGTCCTGTCACTAGTTGCCTGGGAGAAGAGCCTCATCCCCACCTGACTACAACTTCCTTTTATGCAGTTGTAGAGAGTGATAAAAGTCTCCTGGACCCTCTTTCTCCTTGTTCTGACAAACTTAGTAAGATTCACCTTGCTTTTTTTCAAACTCTTATGCAGCTCTAAAATTCAGCCAGCTGAACTTCCAGGAGACTCAGAGCATTTCATAACACCCTCTTGTTTTTTTTTTTGGTTGGTTTTTTTTTTTTTTGGGTCAAATCAAACTGGTAGTAGAAAACTCCTTTGGCTTTTATAAGACAAAGTAACTGGGAGAAAGAGAATGAGTGTCAATGACTTGCCATCATCTGGTGGAGACCTGAATCTACTGATACAGAAAACATGTGAAAACATTTTTCCTAATGTCCAGTCTAAACCTACCTAGTGATAGCTTGAGACCATTCCCTCTTCTTCTATGACTAATTACCTGTGAGAAGAGACCAGCACCAACCTCTCTACAATGTCGTTTCAGGTAGTTGTAGAGAGCAATGAGGTCTCCCCTCAGCCTCCTCTTTTCAAACTACACAGCCCCAGCTCTTCATCAGATTCATTCTCCAGGGCCTTCAGCAGCTTCCTTGCCCTCCTCTGCACTGGCTCCAGCACCTCCACATCTCTCTTGTATTGAGGTACTCCAAACTGGACACAATGCTCAAGGTGTGGCCTCATCAGAGCTGAGTACAAGAGGACAATCACTTCCCTACTCCTGCTGGACACTGCATTTCTAATACAGGCCAGGATGCCATTGGCTTTCTTGGCCACTTTGGCACACTGCTAACTCATATTCAGTTGCTTGTTGCTTAGAACCCTCAGGCCCCATTCTGCCAGACGGCTTTCCAGCCACACTTCTCCCTATCTGGAGTGTTGCTTGGGGCTGTTGTGACCCAAGTGCAGGACCTGGCATTTGGCCTTGTTGAAGCTCATGCCATTAACACTGGCCCATTGATCATTCTGTGCTCTATGCTTGAACACCTACCCATCAAGAAAACTACAAGCTGGAAGGCAGATTGGGTTTGAGCCCCAGTCCATTTGATAACTACACTGACATTGTATGTGACCTGAAAGTGAGCATAAATTGTACCTCTTGTCTTGAACAACAATTGAGATGAAATCTTATCACACATTCCATTCACCCAAGGAGCAGGCAAAAATCTTTAAGCTCAAGTATGTGGATGTAGAAAATACAGAGCAGAAGAGGAAGGTGCAGGGAGCTGTGAGGGAGTTTTGGTGTAAAGAGAAAGTAGCCCCTTGAGGACATGCCTGCATGGATTGTTTCAGCCAGTCAGGAACTGACACTGGGAGAACATGAAGCAACTTTTGATCGGATGCCAATGCCAAGGTGCACCAAAATCTCAAAACCCTAAGGCAATCTCAGCCTCTGGAATGGCTACTGCTGCTGCTTTGCTTTGCCTTCTTATGATGGAGGGAAGGAATCCAAGCATCATTTGTCAGTGAGATTCTTGGAGCAAGGCAGAAATGCAAATATCTGAAGATATTTGTCTATAGGCAACATACAGAAAGTGTGGGGCAGATTATTTTGTCGCTGTTTATGACTTGTGCACAGCCTCAGAGCTATCTAGAGTTCTGTAATGGAAGCAGAGAGAGAACCAACAAAACCACATAGAAACAGAACAGAAATGTGTAGGGCTGTATGGTATCACATACTCAATACTCACATTCACAGTTACATTCCCAAGCATGTACATTTATTTTCCCTTATTTCATTTACAGCTCTTATAACTAAGGCCCGAAATCTACAATCAACAGAGCTTAGGCACAGAAATCTCCCTCTATCCTTCTGTTAGCAAGGCTAGAAACACCTACAGCTTGATCCACAGTCCAGCAGCATCAGTGGGGAGTTTAAAAAGGGCATCTGAGGTCAACGAGCTGCACTCCTTCCTCTGTCAGAAATTCCACTGCAGCAGGGCAGTATCAGTCTCCACATAATTACATACATCATCTGAAACTGAGAGCAGTCACATTAATCCTGCTTCAATCAGAAAATGAGTTTTGGAACCAAACTAGCTTTGTCAACCAGAAATCAAACCCATGCCATACATCAGCGATAGAAATGTTTTGCACTGCTCTAAAGGACACGCTGCTTAGTTGTTCAACTATATGTTACTAGAGCTGAGGTTGTTTATAAATGAGTGCAGAAATGCCTGCCAACATTCTTATGCTCCAGTCCACATCACAAGCAGCAAGAAACAATGAGCTCCTCAGGCTCAGCTGAGGCAATGTGCTTGGGCACACACTTTGGAAGTCAAGATAGATTTGTATCTACAGCCAGTTAAGTGCTTTACCCAGCTTAAAGATATCAAAAATACTCATAAGTTATATCAACACAGGATGCCAAATTTAAAACAGACTGAACAGGGAACCATTCTGATCATTGCTGGAGTTATCTAGAACTTCAGCCCTGGGCTACTAGAAAATACAATGAAAGAAAAACCATAAATAAACCCAAAGTTTTCCAGAGCTTTTTCCCCCTCTCCCATATCTGCAATCTGATAGCACCTGCAAGATAAATTAAGAACACCAACCACAAATACTTCTATCAAGCATCATTTCAGATCAGCCTTGAAGCAATGACACAATCCCACAAGATCAGAAGATATTTGCCAGTTTGCTGGGTGGAGATGTGCAGCCTCACAAACCACATGGCAGCAGTGGTACCGAGGTCAGTCTCTGCTTTCCTCTGCAGCGCTCGGCTCCTCCTTCAGCAAAACACTTAACTGCTTCTGAGCACAGGAGAGGAAAAGTTCCAAGCTGTGCAAATTTCTCTGGCGGACAACTTGGTCAAGCTGTTGAAATAGTAATAATAGTAATAGTAACAATAGTAATAATAATAATAATAATAGTACTAATAGTAATAATAACACCAACAACAATAGCAACAACAACTACTACTACTACAACTACAATAATAACAGCCACGACAACAGAAATAATAACACTAACAACAACAATAGTGATAGCAAGAACCACAACAACAGTAGTAATACAGATCAATTTTAAGAAAACCTGGAAATAAATGCCAAGGTTTGTCAGCAAACTTTCCACGGCATTCAAAGACAAAAATTCCACAAGGAAATGCAACAGCAAGGAAAGAACCCAAGTAACCTCTACATGTGCAATTCAGTAACAGCTCGTAATGAAGTACTGCAGTTTCTTGAAGATAAAATGTACATAAAGCTAAATAAAGGGTACATAAATGTACATAAAGCTAGATAAAGGGTTTGATGGGTGGACCACTAGATGGATAAAGAATTGGCTTGATGGCCGTACCCAAAGAGTGGCTGTCAATGGGTCCATGTCCCACTGGAGACCAGTGACAAGCGGAGTCCCTCAGGGATCAGTCCTGGGACCAGGCTTGTTCAACATCTTTGTGGGTGCCATGGACAGTGGCATCGAGTGCACCCTCAGCAAGTTTGCTGATGACACCAAGCTGTGTGGTGCAGCAGACATGCTGGAGGGAAGGGATGCCAGCCAGAGGGACCTGGACAGGCTGGAGAGGTGGGCACAAGCCAACCTCATGAGCTTCAACAAGACCAAGGGCAGGGTCCTGCATCTGGGTCGAGACAATCCCAGGCACAAATCCAGGCTGGGCAGGGACTGGCTGGAGAGCAGCCCTGAGGAGGGAGACTTGGGGGTGCTGGTGGACAAGAAGCTCAACAGGAGCTCTCAATGTGCACTTGCAGCCCAGAAAGCCAATCAGATCCTGGGCTGCATCAGGAGAAGTGTGGCCAGCAGGTCAAGGAAGGGGATTCTCCCACTCTACTCAGCCCTGGTGAGACCCCACCTGGAGTACTGTGTCCAGCTCTGGAGCCCCTATTCCAAGAGGGATCTGGAGGTGCTGGAAGGTGTCCAGAGAAGGGCCACGAGGATGATCAGAGGGCTGGAGCACCTCTCCTATGAGGACAGACTGAAGGAGTTGGGGCTGTTCAGTCTGGAAGAGAGAAGGCTCCGAGGTGACCTAATTATGGCCTTCCAGGATCTGAAGGGGGCTACAAGAAGGCTGGGGAGGGACTTCTCAGGCTATCAGGGAGTGATAGGACTAGGGGGAATGGAATGAAGCTGGAGGTGGGGAGATTCAGGTTGGATGTGAGGAGGAAGTTCTTCAGCATGAGAGTGGTGAAGCCCTGGAATGGGTTGTCCAGGGAGGTGGTTGGGGCCCCGTCCCTGGAGGTGTTTAAGCCCAGGCTGGATGAGGCTCTGGCCAGCCTGCTGTAGTGTGGGGTGTCCCTGCCCATGGCAGGGGGTTGGAACTAGCTGATCCTTGTGTTCCCTTCCAACCCTGACTGATACTATGATACTAAAAGGAACTTCCCCAAAGCTGTCCAGTTCTACACAAGAAAGCTGAAAATGCCAACCAGGCTTTAACTGCCACACTGGGTAAAGCCTTACAGCATCCTTTCAAACTGGAGCTGCTGCTTTGAACTGAATGCTACAGACAGCTGCAGAGTCAAGAGCTCCAATCCTGCTGTTCATGTGAGTGGCAGCAGGTTTTACCAGCTCCATGAGGACACATGGCAGAGTTTTCTGCATACTTTGTTCATTCCAACATTTTATCGGAGTCCCCTGCTGCGAACTACATGCTTGCAAGTAAAGACAGAGGCTCTCTTTTCACCACCACAACAGATAAGTACTCAGTAGTAACAGCAGTGTCATACAAATTGAGTTTGTGAAAAGGTGCTTGAGCTTGCTCAAGAGAACAACATTAAGAAATGAAATTTCTTCAAATTCCTTTGAATTTTCAGGTTCAAGCATCAAACACAATCACAAGTGAAATGTGTCTTCAACCTGACACTGACATAGATGAGACTGGAAGGGCCAAGGCTGAGAGGCCAGCAGAGCTCTGCCACTCAAGAGAAAGGAAGCCACGCCCCTTGGAAGAAGCCAAGCCCTGCACTTCTGTCATGCACAAACCCATGAGCCATGCCTTGAACTCTGTAACACCAGCAAAATGACAGTGTGAGGCCACACTGCCTAGCAGAGCAGATCAAACAGTTCAGCACACTGCTGGCTATCACCAGAACCTCTCATCCCAGGCCATCTCACTGCACACAACATACCACCCAGCAGTGCAGGTGGGTGTTCTAACAGACACTTGAACATTCTGTTCTGTAGCAGACCCCAAAACAACCCCATGCAGCACTACAGGCTGGGGACAGAGCAGCTAGAGAGCAACCAGGGAGAAAGGGACCTGGGGATACTGGTTGACAGCAGCTAAACATGAGCCAGCAGTGTGCCCAGGTGGCCAAGGCGGCCAGTGGCATCCTGGCCTGCATCAGGAACAGTGTGGCCAGCAGGAGCAGGGAAGTCATTGTGCCCCTGTACTCAGCACTGATTAGGCCACATCTTGAGTCCTGTGTCCAGTTCTGAGCCCCTCAATTCAAGAAAGATGTTGAGATGCTAGAATGTGTCCAGAGAACAAAGCTGGGGAGGGGTCTGGAGCACAACCCTGTGAAGAGACGCTGAGGGAGCTGGGGCTGCTTGGCCTGGAGAACAGGAGGCTCAGGGAGACCTTATTGCCATCTACAATTTCCTGAAGGGAGGTTGTAGCCAGGTGGGGGTGGTCTCTTCTCCCAGGCAGCCACCAACACAACAAGAAGACACAGTCTCAAGCTGCACTAGGGGAGGCTCAGGCTGGATGTTAGGAAGAAATTCCTTACAGAAAGAGTGATTGGCCATTGGAATGTGCTGCCCAGGGAGGTGGTGAAGTCACCATCACTGCAGGTGTTTAAGAAGAGACCGGATGAGGCACTTAGTGCCATCATTTAGTTGATTATCAACAGCAGACATCAGTGCACCACAAACAGCCTGATGTGTACCTATCCCACTGGTGACAACAGATTTTACAGCCATTCTAGTTAAAATGAATTTCAGAAAAGTCTTTTCTTGATGTATTTTAGTAACAGCTGATACTGAAACAAAAATGAAAGACTCGGGAACAGCAGCCAAGGTCTAAGAAAGCTGTATCTGGAAAAGACAAGTCTGCAACAAATGGACAACAGAAAGACACTGCTGTGCTGGTGCATTTAATCACAGAATTGTTAGGGGTGGAAGGGACCTCAAAGATCATCCAGTTCCAAGCCCCTTCCATGGGCAGGGAAACATCACACTAGATCAGGTTGCTCACAGCCACATCCAGCCTGGCCTTATAAACTTCCAGGGATGAGGCTTCCACCACCTCCCTGGGCAACCTCTTCCAGTGTCTCACCACCCTCACGGGGAACAATTTCTTCCTAACATCCAATCTGAATCTACCCATTTCTAGTTTTGCTCCATTCCCCCCAAGTCCTACCACTCCCTGACACCCTCAAAAGTCCCTCCTGAGCTTTCTTGTATGCCCCCGTCAGATACTGGAAGGCCACAATAAGATCTCCTTGGAACCTCCTCTTCTCCAGACTGAATAGCCCAAACTCTCTCAGTCTGGGATCTTGCCCCTTCCTTTTCTCTGCCCCAGAAGCTAAGAGATGTTTTTGTGCTTGTGAGCCACACATCTCTTGGGAATGGGCAGACATAGTGCAATTCACAGAATATCATCTGTTATGTCTTAAGAAAACATGGGAAACCTCTTTCTCTAAACATATGATGTCATTGAATTCTGCTGCCTCTGGGTAGATGTATCAGCTGGAGAAGCTTAGCATGAAGCTGATTGCCAATGGTTTCCTTTGCTTGCACATTTCATCATCTGTACTACTGCATAGCTCTTCACTGAGCTTTGAGTGAGGACTTTGGCTAAACCCTCCCTTTCCTTCTCTTGCAGACTCTCCTAGCAGATTCTGCGCTGAGGAGATCAAAGCAGCTCACCAGATGTGTGTTCTGGTATGCTGCTTTTAACTTCCTTAACAGGGCAGCAATTTCAAACTGCACATGGTTGACTTTATTTCACCAAATACAAATGCAAATGTTTCATGTGTGCAGCCAGTGGCTGCAAACACCATTTCTCCAGGCTTGAGAACAGTTTTAAAGGTCTCAAATGAATCAAGTACACATTTGAGGAGTCTTTGTGGAACTCCAGTAGTTAGTTGGTAGTCTCCTTTGTGAATAAGAAAAGTTTATTGCCTGTTAACAGTTTATGTAACCTCAACAGCATGAACATGGAGCATGCTCATTTGCTCAGGTTCTGCACAAGCTTTGCCTTCAGCAGTGCATTTCAAAGCTCTCCCATACTAAAGAAGGTGACAAAACACCGTGAAAGGGCTTGGGATCTCCACATAGCACCAAATGAGGAGGAGTAAAACGATGCCGCCTTTGAAGACAGTACATTTGAACCTATTAGGAAGGAGAACATTGATGCATCAAGAGAAGTGTGGCCAGCAGATCAAGGGAGGTGATTCTCCCCCTCTACTCAGCTCTGGTGAGACCCCACCTGGAGTACTGCGTCCACTTCTTGAGCCCCTATTACAAGAAGGATTTGGAGGTGCTAGAACACGTCCAGGGAAGGGCGCGGCTGTGCTGCTGCCTGCGGAACAGACCACAAGACGGGAAAAGTTGGAAGGCATTTCCAATCTTATTTTTCTCCACAGCATTCCCTCTGTATTTATAGGTCCTGTTCACTCCAGGGAATGATCTCATTATTTAAATAAACATCAATGGACATCTAGGAAGTCGAAAGCCAATGGGGCTGCTGTGCAAGTGCAGCCGGTGTGACTAACGTGTGCGGGATGGGGCACACACACAGCCCCAGCTGCTCCAGCTCCACAGACACTGAAACCCACATGGTGGGGGCCAGCTCTGCCACCACAGGGCAGCTTCCTCAACTACCCCATCCGTGCTGCAGTGCTGCCCATGGCTCCTCTTCCACCACAGGACATCTCTGCAGCTCAAAGGCCTCAGTTCCTTACACTGTGTCCTATTGGCACACAGCTTTCATGAGCTCCACATTTTAAGTTCCTGAATTCATTAAAGTTACTCAACAGAATCTTTATCACCCTGTACAGAAATTATTAATGATTTCTTTACTAATAACCAGGCATTGCCTCTCTATTTGTATGGAATTCACTGAGCAGCTGGCTATACAAGACTGGGAAAAGCAGTTCCTGAACACCACAGGGTCTGCACCCCTCCTGAAATTCCCACAGAAGGACATTTCTTTTCCAAAAAGGAGCTGATTCTTGCAGGATACTCTAACACATTCACTGCTGGGTTTTCCCTTCTGCCTAAACCTTAAGTCTACTTCAGAGGTCTGAGTATGATTCCAGCATCCTCAGTCACATCCCTAGCCTGTGCCTTTGAACCACACAAGCCATGCCTGGAAGGGAGGTGCCAGCCTCAGCAGAACTCAGATGAGCCATAGGGAAGATTCATCAGAACACACAGTAAGGCCAACTTCCCCATTTATCTCTGCCACTCAAAGTTCAGCAGAAAATAGCAAAAGAAAAAGACGCACTTGGATGTAAGAGTTACTGTGCAGAATGAGGCCACCAGGGCACTGCTTTCAGCCCAGGCTGCTCCATTTAATTTTGTCACTCCACCTTCCCCTGTGTTGCTTCACAAAGCCATAGCTCAAACCGTAGTTCAGAGCCATTTTAAGCTCTGCATTTTCTTAGCTTTCACCACACAGCTCCAACTCCCTGTAAAATGGTGATAGCTTCAGGTTGTGCCTTTAAGAAAGATAGCTGCAAATTCTCTAGCTGAATAGTTGGGTGCAAAAAGGAAAAGAAAGATAAACGAATTCCATTGGTCAGATGAGTGAGTTGTGGTTTTACGATCCTTACATTCTTCTCTCTGTCTCTTTCTGCTGGCAGGTCTGGTTTGCGAAAGAGTTATCTAACCACCTTGAGATAAGCATTACTAACTTATTAATGATGCTTTTGAGCTAACAAAAAATCCCCCTAACATTTTCTCCTTTTCTCTTTTCTTCCAATTGACTAGAGAGAAAAGGGAAGGAGAGGTTGGGGGAGGTGAGGTGAAATCCTCCTGCCCAAGGATTTCTGTGCTGTTTGCTTTTTGTAAATAGAATAGAATAGAATAGACCAGACCAGGTTGGAAGAGACCTTCAAGATCATCACATCCAACCTGTCATCCAACACCACCTAGTCAACTAAATCATGCAACCAAGCACCCTAGCAAGTCTCCTCCTGAACACCTCCAGTGATGGTGACTCCACCACCTCCCCAGGCAGCCCATTCCAATGGGCAATCACTCTCTCTGTGCAAAACTTCCTCCTAACCTCCAGCCTAAACCTCCCCTGGTGCAGCCTGAGACTGTATCCTCTTGTTCTGGTGCTGGGTACCTGGGAGAAGAGACCAACCTCCACCTGTCTACAACCTCCCTTCAGGCAGTTGTAGAGAGCAAGAAGGTCTCCTCTGAGTCTCCCCCAGGCTAAGCAACCCCAGCTCTCTCAGTCTCTCCTCATAGGGCTTGTGTTCCAAACCCCTCACCAACTTTGTTGCACTTCTCTGGACACGTTCCAGCAAGTTGTGGTGGTTTGGGCTGGGTGCCCCTGCTGCATGGTGCACTTCCTGTGTCCAGAAGTCCAGCCCAGTGGGTGGACACTGGAAAACCGTGTATCTCCTACCACAACCCCTGCACCGCTATAAGATCTTGCATGGGGTCCACCTCTTTCTCTTTCTTCCCTCGCCAGCACCTAGCAACTGGGGAGATGTTTCCCGGCCTTGGGCCTGGCTAGGCCCAAGGCCAGGGGGATGGGCGGTCTCAGGCCTGGCCAGCTGAGACTAGCCTAGCAGTGGCGGGGGGGAAGACCGAGCCCTGGGGGTCTTGAGCCCACCCTCAAGTGGGGAAGGGGTGTATCCGGGTCTGTTTTGGGGTTTCTTCTTTCACTGTTTCTGGTTCTTTTGTGCACCTTCACCTTTTTCTATTTAAACTTTTCCATCACTTTTGCAATCCGTTTGTCAGAGTCATCATTTTGCCTGTGGTGGGGAGGGGGCTGCCTCAACCCACTACACAAGTCAACATCCTTCGCAAACTGAGGGGCCCAGAACAGGACACAGTACTCAATACTTGTATAATAATGTAAGTATTGTGTATTTTAGTAGCTATTCATTGCATTACATTATTGCTTGTAAAATACAGCTTCATCTGCTTCTCCGACTGACTTCAGCTGAGCTCTTGTTTGACATGGGTGGGTTAAACCATCACAAATGGAATGGAAGCCTGCAGGGCTGATTCCTAAAGCAGAAAATCTTTTCTTACACACTCTAACGAGCATGCACACCCTCCACATTTTCCTCTTGGAACATCTACCTGCAAACAGGTATTTTCATGGAATATGTGCTCAGGTTCCTCTGTTGAGTGTTCTCCAACCTGTTAAACATTTAAATTGCTAGAAGAGAAATCCAGATAGAACTCTGTAACTCATTACTACATGTCAGAATTATGCTTCCCACTACTAGCAACTAATCAAATATCTCATGGAAAGTAGAATTTGAGGTTTAGCACTGAAGATGCAAGGGTGCAATTCTGATCTCACCACAGCAAAGATATGTTTTGTTATTAATCTATTAATCTTTTGTTATTAATCTTCTGTGAGCCTGAAGCTCACACAGAAAAGGGAAGGAAAATTCATGTTACCTGTGGTCTTGCATTGTCCCTCTTGTATAAGCACTAAGATGTTTAAAAGCATATTTCCCAGAACTATTTCTCAGCTGATCAAGAGGGGCAGGGATCTACTTGAGGGAGTCCGATGGAGGGCTACCAGGATGATGAAGAGACTGGAGCACTGCCCTGTGAGCAGAGGCTGAGCAGCTGGGGCTGATTAGTCTGGAGAAAACTGAGAAGAGATTTAATTAGTGTTTCTAAATATCTGAGGACTGGGTGTCAAGAGGGAGGGGACAGGCTCTGCTCACTTGCACCCTGGGATAGGACAAAGGGTAATGGATAGAAACTACAGCATAGAAGGTTCCACCTCAACATGAGGAGGAGCTTCTTCACTGTGAGGGTCACAGACCACTGGAATAGGCTACCCAGAGAGGTTGTGGAGTCTGCTTCTGTGGAGACTTTCAAGCCTCATCTGGATGCATTCCTGTGTGACCTGTGCTAGATTCTATGGTCCTGCTCTGGCAGGGGGTTGGACTCGATCTCTGGAGGTCTCTTCCAACCCCGAACATCCTGTGATCCAGTGCTCCCATTCTAAATCTACTTGTACCTCTAGACAATGGCAGCTACACTGCCACAACTACCTATTTAACCATTTACTTGCACTTCAAGTGATAACCTGAATAATGAAGGCATTCAAAATGCAGTTCAGCTCAGTAGACTGGCTCTGTAACAGTAACACAAATAAAAATTGCAGTCCTCTTTTCATCATGACATTCAACAAATACAATGACCAGAGATGAAACTAAAAGATGTTGAGTACAAAGGTTTTGAATTTGCTTCTCTTACTGGTGTTTTGCATAGCTGATCACACACAGGTACACTGTCAAATAAAGACAAATGGACCATGTCAGCTAAGCTCAGAAGTTCAGCTATATGATTGCATTATCAAGTAAACATATGTGCTCAGAACTGTCTCAGTGCAGTAACCTGAACTTCTCACCACTGACTCAACAGAAGGCTTACAAAAATGCCTGGCATACTGAATAGACCATATTAAAAAATATTACGTTGAGGGACCTGCAAATCTGAGAGCTGGATGAGGAAACAATGAACTGTTTCCTCTTATTTTGGTAATGGATGAGAGGGAGAAGAGATCCATACGGTACACGTGTGTAGCAGAGCTCATTTCAGAGTTAATCCCAGGACAGGACATTCTTGTCTGTCCACCCGTGAGTCTCTTCCATTGCTAACACTGAGTCCATAAACCCACAGCTCTGCCTGGCTGTAAGTCAGACAGTATCTGCTATGCCTTAGAAAGTCATCAGAGCTCAAGACTGACCCTCTAGGAAGAGTGATGCTTAAATTATGTTGTCATGTGAAAATGTTTCTTTCTCCTTAAATAAATAATGCTGTAAAGCCGAAACCTTAAGGATTTTATGCTCTGAACTTGATCAGTGAAGCCATTAAAATGACACCAGATGTTGGACACATCTTTAAACCAGGTTTGCCTGGTTTGATAAAGGTGGTGGGAAAACACCCTGTCAGCTCTCTCCGAATCTCCACTGTCTCCCAGCTGGACACAGGCATGTAAGAAAATACCAACTTTCCTGCATACAAATATGAGAAGGAGATTTGCTTTCAGTCAAGGAAACTGGACTGAAAACAAAACTGGTTGCAGCACCTGCTGGGACTACTGTAGAAGGTGAGAAATGGGCATCATCCAACCACCCCCAACAATAATGAAATTATCTATGTGCAGGAACACACCAGCAAGCTGTGGGGTGACCTATCTGCTTTGCAGAGCAGGAACAGAGGATTCCTTAATCACATAGAATATGAAATGTTTAACCCTCAACATTCACTTTCTTACTACAATGGTAAAGTAAAGGTAACCATCATCCTTGATACCCCAAGATCCAGAGGGTTTTATGGTTTGGTTTATTTCATGCTGTTTGGTGTGGGTTTTGTTCTTGGTGGTGGCTTCTTGTTTGTTTGGGGGTTTTGTTTGTTGTCTTTGTTTCTAAAATGTTTTTCTTGAGTCAGTCTAAAGCTCTCATGAAAGTACCCATGGACAAGACTCAGGAGCTGCATTCAAGATGAGTAGCTGCACAAGTGAAAATAAGAACACTTTTCCTTCCCCTTCTACTTGATCTCAGAAGAGATTTTGAGAAAGTTGGACACAAGGCAAAATGATGAATCCCAAACCAAATGATCTGGTTGGGCTCTCAGGTTTCGAGAATTTACAGCACAGTTAAAGCAGGGAAGAATCAATCAGGATTAACGCAGGGGAGCTCCACTCGCGAGGGCAGAGCCTCCTATTAATGAAGAGTCACATTAGATGTTGACCTTATGTCCCTGCCTATTGCAGGGGGTTGGAACTAGATGATCCTTGAAGTCCCTTCCAACCCTAACAGTTCTATGATTTTATGAAATCTGGGGATGGTTTAATAAATAACTCCTGGTGAATATTTTCTCAGCAAAACCACCACTTCTGTTTCAATGCCCGGGTGCCCAGGCGGCCAAGAAGGCCAACGGCATCCTGGCCTGCATTAGGAATAGTGTGGCCAGCAGGAGCAGGGAAGTCATTGTGCCCCTGTACTCTGCACTGGTTAGGCCACACTTGGAGTACTGTGTCCAGTTCTGGGCCCCTCAGTTTAAGAAGGACATTGAGACACTTGAACGTGTCCAGAGAAGGGCAACAAGGCTGGAGAGAGGCCTTGAGCACAAGCCCTAGGAGGAGAGGCTGAAGGAGCTGGGGTTGCTTAGCCTGGAGAAGAGGAGGCTCAGGGGAGACCTCATTGCTCTCTACAACTACCTGAAAGGTGCTTGTAGCCAGGAAGGGGTTGGCCTCTTCTCTCTAGCAACCAGCACTAGAACAGGAGGACACAGTCTCAAGCTGCACCAGGGGAAGTTTAGGCTGGAGGTGAGGAGAAAGTTCTTCACAGAGAGAGTCGTTCGCCATTGGAATGTGCTGCCCAGGGAGGTGGTTGAGTCACCACCCCTGGAGGTGTTCAAGAGGGGATTGGACGTGACACTTGGTGCCATGGTCTAGTCATGGGGTCTGTGGTGACAGGTTGGACTTGATGATCTTCAAGATCTCTTCCAACCTTAGTGATACTGTGATACTGTAATGGGACCCTAGCCTGACTAAATTAGAGTATGAGCACAATCTCAGTCTGTAGATGTGTGCAGGAAGGTACAAAGGAATATAGGAAACAGTTTCAGCGAAAAACATCAGACTCTGGCAGTTTTAGTCTAAAGTAACTGCAAAATATCAACAGCAGGTTACCTACGCAGTTGCAACTAGATTGCTCTCATCAGCATAAATGATTACTCAAGGCGTTTGAAAATGCAGTTATTTAACCTTTTTCATTGGGTTTAAATGAAGCTAAGTAGGTGGCAGAGCACTGTGTGGGGTTTTTTCCCCCTTCCCATTTTTGAAGACAGAGTGCCAGCACTTCCAGGAAACTGAAAATTCTCTTAAATGCATG
Source organism: Picus viridis (assembly GCA_033816785.1). NCBI lineage: Eukaryota > Metazoa > Chordata > Aves > Piciformes > Picidae > Picus > Picus viridis. The sequence goes on from CM066567.1 coordinate 12,928,355, forward strand.
GTTTCAGTATTGAAAAGTGTCAGAAAAATGCCATAAAATCCTTTGAAGAAAAATGTATAGAAGTATCTCTGGACTGCAGTCCCATTTGCCTCCATAAGCAGCCCCCATTCCACTTGACTATTTAGAAGCAATGCCGTATCTTACAGACTGCAAAGCTCAGGAGAAACGCCAAGGTCCCTTCTTGAATGTGTCCAGAGAAGGGCAACAAAGCTGGGGAGGGGTCTGGAGCACAGTCCTATGAGGAGAGGCTGAGGCAGCCGGGGCTGTTTAGCCTGGAGAAGAGGAGACTGAGGGGTGACCTTATTGCTGTCTACAGCTACCTGAAAGGAGGTTGTAGCCAGGTGGGGGTTGGTCTCTTCTCCCAGGCAACCAGCACCAGAACAAGAGAACACAGTCCCAAGCTGTGCAGGGGGAAGTTTAGGCTTGGGCTTAGAAAGAAGTTCTTCACAGAAAGAGAGATTTGCCATTGGAATGTGCTGCCCAGGGAAGTGGAGGGGTCAGAGTCCCTGGAGGTGTTTAAGAAGAGACTGGATGAGGCACTTAGTGCCACAGTCTAGTTGATCAGTTAGGGTTGGGTGATCAGTTGGACTTGATGATCTTGGAGGTCTCTTACAACCTGGTTGATTCTGTGATTCTGCATCACACAGGGTGCACTGCTGCAATGCCATATTCAGAGAGGAGACAAAGCACAGCCAGGTGCATCAATTCACCTCACACGTTACACAAATCTCTTTCTTAATCCTTTGGACTTCGAGTTGGGTAAAATAGCAACATGAAACTGATCCTAAAAAGCCTCAATGTAAATGTTTCGTTAACTCTATTAAAGCAACAAAATAGAGCCAGATGAAGGAGCAGGAAACTGAGCTAAGGAACTCTCCATGACCCTATCACTGCTGCCTCTCTTGGCACTGTCCTGCTGGCCACGAGCTCATTCTAGGTATGGCAGGGATGTTCTGACATCAGGCTGGCTTAGGGCATCCATACATAGACTCCTTTATCACAGAATCTTAGGGGCTGTAAGGGACTTCCAGAGATCATCCAGTCCAATGCCCCCTGCCAGAGCAGGAGCACCTATACCAGCTCACACAGGAACTCATCCAGGCAGGTCTTGAATATCTCCCCAGAGGTATTATATACAAACAGCTCAGGAGGTGTGTTCTGTAGTGACATCAAATTATATATTGGAGACTTCAAGCTGAATTATTCAGAGTTGGTGCAGAAACAGGAGATAGGATTAAAAATTAAGTGTGACTCTGTGCCATTACATCAAACTTTCTGTTCCCTGAAGGTGACACTGAATTCACCCCAAAATGGGAAGGGCTATGGCCTTGCACTCAAAGTTAGGAGAATGGGGGGGTGGGGGGTGTTGGTGTTTAAAAACCCAACAAAACAGTCAAGGTGATCCCACATTTTAAAAACTAGGAAGCTTGTCTGTTAAAATGTGTTGGTGGTAACATTTAGGGTTTGGACTCTCATTAATGTGGCTCCAGGGAAAATATAAACACTCTTGCTGAAATTAAATCTGGAGTTTGCCCACCGCAGTCTTGTTTTCAGCTTCAGCTGCTGGCACTTCAGCCTGCAATTGAGGCCTTGCATCAAATGCCAAGGCAAACACTCAGGAACAAGAATGGTAATGACACCCTATTTTGTTCTAAGTCATATTAGAATATAGCAAGTATTAAAACAAACAAACAAAAAACCCAGAGTCAAATCAGTTATCTGAGATTAATAACCCAAAAGAAACTGATTTTCCTACCTGCTCTCACTTGTCTTCAAATAACAAACCTCCAGAGGAAGGCTGTGCCTGATGCTCAGGATCAGGCATCCTTGCAACACAACCCAAACCAAAACTCAAACTCATTTTCTAGGCTCTTCCTTACCTTCGCTGCTCCTCTTTGCACCTGCTCCAGCCCCTTGATGTCTTTCTTGTATGGAGGTGCCCGAAACTGAACCCAGCACTCAGGGGTGGCCTCACCAGTGCTGAGCACAGGGGAACAATCCCTGCCCTGCTCCTGCTGGTCACCCTATTGCTGATCCAAGCCAGGATACCATTGGCTTCCTGTGCCACCTGGGCACACTGATGGCTCGCATTCAGCCTCTTGTTGATCAGCACAGCCAGGTCCCTTTCTGCTGGACAGCTCTCCATGAACCACATCAGAACCTCTCAGAACTATGAAGTCAATGCAAAGCATGCAGATGATACATGCACAGCCCAGCTGGTGAGGTCAGCACCTTCACCAGGGCAGCAGTTTTGGTAACAGCTGTTTGCAGTTCAATCCATCAGGCAGTATCTAGAAGCCTTTCCAAACAGGCAATCTCGGGTTCACATGCAGCACACCACTGAAAGGTAGGCAAAGGGCTCTCTTTCTTCACTTCCCCTCAGCACCATGTCAGGCAGTGCACAAACACAGACTTTCTGAGAAACTGTGAAAGTCTAGTTAAGAGTGAAAAAGAAGGCAAGACTGCATGGGCACAGGGGAGATTTTCTAATTTCTAATCCAATTGTAATTGTCAGCCTGAGAAGCTGAGCTCTCACAATGCAATTATCACAGATTAAAAGCCACGCTAGGATTCAAGTTTCAGGAGGTTTGACTTGAGATTTACTCACGTTGCAGCACAAGTGGCAAATAGTTCCTGTCAACAGCTGCACAGAAGCAAGGGTGCAGTTAATGAGAGGTGAAGGAATTCTCAGCCAGAGCAAGCTGAAAGATGTTACCTACACACCAAAGGGCTGGAAGGCCACCAAAGGATTGACTTCAGGAAAGACAAAACACAGAAAAGGAGTAGCTGGACTCTGCAACTCAGCTGGACAGAAAGCCAAAGTGCTATAAAGATTGCTTCAACTGCAATGTGCCACAAGCATGATAATGAGCCTGAAGACTCAGGTACAGCTAAGATGAGCGTGGCTGCAGCCTTGTGACATTTTCTCAGTGGCACAAACACCACCTACATGCACAGACCTTTCTGAAGAGGTAATGCCACCTTTGAAAGAAGGATATTGATAATCATTACCAGGAATATCAAGGGAAACCATACATGTGTACCTGTCTGAGAGCAGGGGCTAAAGAGTCCTTGCTATTTTCTACTAAAGGGATGTTTGGAGGTGTTTCTGCTAACAATATTGGTTTTAAAGGACTTCTTACAACACAGCCAGTGTCAGGTACCAGACAGGTTTCTTATCTCTCTTTTGCTGTGCTGATCTTCCTCAGTAGTCTGATCTAATTCATGCTACAAAAGGGTCCTTCTGAAGACTGTAGGAACCACGTGCTCACTAAGGTAAAGCACTCAACTATGGCATTTTCTGTGATGTTTTCGATGGATGAGCAACAGAGCAAGTCCATAGAGGTACACCTGCCTGTGGTAGGTTGAAGTTATTTAGACCTTTTTACATCCAGTGGTAATTTATTTACATTCTACCACTTCTCTGCTCAATCTGTGGAAAATCTTCCTAGGCACAGCCTACAACTGCCACACTACCTTACAGCACCAGACTTTAGGAATGAATTATGGACAGTTCCTCAGACAGTTTGAACAACCTAAAGAGATTTGCTGCCGCTCCTTAATGGGGTGGGTACATCTAAGAGTGAACATTTATCCTGAACTTCAAGCATCCTTTCACAGTCTTCACCTTGAATAACAGAGCGCAAGATACTCTATATTGGTACAGAAGCTTTCAAGATAAGACTGTATAGGCTTTGCAGCTGACCCATAAAAATCACAGGTTAAAAAATCCCAATGTTCTAGAAATGCCTTCATGCCAAATCACATCTGTCTGACTATGTGCAATTATGAAATGTAACACATGGGACTTCAGCACTGATTTCATATCATAACCCACCTCAAGAAGACGACTACTCAAAAGGCCAGAAGAAAAGTCTAGTTGTTTCTTCAGACAGAGTAACGGAAAACACACCTCACAGACCCAGTGCACTAATAAAAATAACCCAGCTCCAAGGTGACCTAATTGTGGCCTTCCAGGATCTGAAGGGGACCTACAAGAAGGCTGGGGAGGGACTTCTCAGGATCTCAGATAGTGACAGGACTAGGGGGAATGGAATGAAGCTGGAAGTGGGGAGATTCAGGCTGGACATGAGGAGGAAGTTCTTCACCGTGAGAGTGGTGAAGCCCTGGAATGCGTTGTCCAGGGAGGTGGTTGAGGCCCCGTCCCTGGAGGTGTTTAAGACCAGGCTGGATGGGGCTCTGGCCAGCGTGATCTAGTGTAGGGTGTCCCTGCCCATGGCAGGTGGGTTGGAGCTGGATGATCCTTGTGGTCCCTTCCAACCCTGACTGATACTATGATACTATGACTGGGCATGGAGGAAATTAGCAGTGCTAATCTCATTTATGAATGGGTAACTCCTGCTGCTTTAGGTGTAAGTTGACCACTGCTTTTCCTGCCCTAAAAAGCACTGTGACTACAATTGGTCTGTGCACAGAATGGAATGCACAATTCTGTCTCCAAATATTAAACACCTGTTTCCAGAAGAACCCCACTGAAACTGGGAAAATGCAGGGCTTGGCACTTTTATGGACAGCCACTCTAGAAATGGGTGTTACTAGGGCAAACTCCAGTGTCCTCCAAATATTCCAAGCATGTTTTTTTCAATGAAGGGCACAAATATTTCCACTTCACATAAATAGTTCAGCAGACTGTCTTAGGCCATACCACAACTCCTTAGAGGTAACTTCCCAGGCATCTTGCTGGCTAGACAGAACTGCACAGCAAACACCTGGTCAGGGAGGCAGGACAGGAGCCTGAAAATCATGTTTCCAAAAGCAATGGTGTTATTAGCAAACCAAAGGAGTCATTCACCTGTGAAATGTGCCAGCTTTTTCTTCATTTTATGATAAGACAGACATGGCTTATGCCAGCTTGCCAGGGATTCTTAAATATAAAGGAAACACTGTGGCCGAGATAGGTCCTTAGGGAAAAAAAGATACATATATTGGTTATTTGCCATGGCTAGAGTTGGATCTGCTGCTGATATTCAACAGCAGGCTGCTGTCATGCCAGTTTCACCATGGAAGTGCAGGCTGGACTTGAAGTTCAGATTGGAACACCAGAGGCTTCCTATTCTGTTTGCTGCTTCTGGTTTCTGGTTTTGGGGTGTTGGGCTTCACAGCTGGGCTGGCTGTGGGCTTGGGGCTCAGTTTATGTCTGGCTTCTGCTGCTGCTGCTGCTTTTGCTGTGCTAAGGTACTGCAACACCACATCATCTCATCCAAATCCTTATCTCAGCCCAGGAGGGTTTTGTGTGTTACTTTCCCTCCTGATCTGCGTGTGGGAGGCTGGCTTGTAAGAGCTGTCTGAAACCAAGCCAGTACTAAACTCCAAGGATATCTCCTTTGGATGCTTCCAATCCTGAAGTGTTTGCTTCCATGTTGGTAAATGTTAGTCAGAGAAAGGCAGCACTGAGTTGTGCTCTCCTCTAAAGGTTATGAGGCACAGCTGCACAAACCATATGGGACCACAGAGCAATGCAGTGCATTCCATCACAATGGCTGCATCTCTGCCCCTGGAGTGGGGATGGGAGTGCAGTTGTGACAAGTGACTGTGTCTTTCAGGGAAAGATGAGCTGCATGAAAACAAGCCTGACATTTAAGTGATTACTCAAGACCTAACACGTAAGCTTTCCCCTGTAGGCCCAAATATGCCCTTTAGAGTCCATGAGAGCTGCACAATGCAGCAGACAGAATGTGGCTGCTTCATTAGCATTGTTGTCACAAAACGAGCAGGACACTGTCCTGAGGAAGGTGACTGTCAATGCAAACAGGAAAAATCCCAGGCTGCCTGCTGGCTGGCTCTGTGAGTAGGAGCTCAGCAGGACAAATGTAAGAAATGCTCACTCTAAGCACTTATCTCTTGAAGTGAATCCTTGTCATTTAGAAAGGTTTTTCAAACAACCCATTCAGCAGAAGACCTGGGTTTCTCCTGTGCATGCCAACTACAGGAATTCACTTCTCTTTAGTGCTGACAAAACCAGAACAAATAGATAACATTAGGCATGATATTAGAGTTCTGGGTTTGTCTGCCATAGACTGCACACTGCAGCATGAAGAATGAAGGTGCTCTGAAGCACTCAGTAAATTACTGACCTGTGACCTATAAACAACTTGCAGCCTGCACACCGACAGCAAGAGTGCTGCATCTGGACAACAGAGCACTTTTGTAGAGCCCACTGCACAAAACCTGCTGACATTGGGGTGATTTACAGAGTTAACGATGCCTGGGGTTTAACTCAAGGCATTTGCAGATCATGTAGAAGCTGCCTGAACACCATTCAAGTTTGAAAAAAGTAGGAAGCAGACTAAAGAATTTCCTGACCTTTCTTTCTAAAAATGAGTAACTGGCAACACCTCACTTGAGGTATAGCAGTGACCAATTAACTGATTTAATTATTAGAGCTTTGATAAGACACCTGGAAAGATTTTGGGTTTCACCTTTTTCACTTCTGTTTTCACTCCAGCCTTATTCAGTTTCTGGTCAGTTTACAAAGACATCATCAACATGAAAAAAAAAATCAAATTTCTGTCAGAAAGTTTCATTTTTACTTGTAAGCAACCCCTAAAGTGAAAAAAATCCACACACCTCCTTTTGTACAAACACAACTCCAAACACCTTCCTGCTTTGCACTTACTGCACAAGGGAAGACCAAGAAGAGGCTGAAAGAAAAATTGTCTGATTTTGCTCAGTTCAGCATGAGCCAAAGAAGTGGCTGCCTGAAGCACAATCCATGAGGGAAGTTCTCCCCTTCCCAGCTCTCCTTCGCTGCTAAGGCATCTATTGTGGAAACTGTGAGCCCTTCCTTGCTGGGAGGCAGCCATGGGCAGAAAGGTGGCACACACACAACACCTGCGAAGCAAGCACAGTGCTCACACAGCAGAGAGGAACTAGTATGAGGAGGAACTCAAACTCAGCCTGAGCTCTCTGTGGGGGGGCATCCTGGTCTGTACAGATCTCTCACTCCCCTGACAAACAGGCATCTAATGGCTTGAAGCAGCATCACATGGCAGCTTCAAATGGGCAACATGTCAATGGCCTCAGCTAGGAGCCTAGAAGAGGAGATTTTTTGAGTGACTGCTCTCCAGGGAAAGGTATCCTTTGGGAGCATAAACATCCATTGAGTCCAACTCCTGCTGTCATAATGAAAGAACTTTACTGCCTATATTGGTGTTTTTCTGTTCTTCTGTCTGAGGAAGACCACATCCAGCACTATTTCCACTGTGTAGAACTGCCTTCCATGGAACCCTTCCCTCCACAGGAGCTGTGGCACTAAGACTATAATGAAAGTAACTTCCAAAATGGGTCCTGGGAAGTGCTTTTTTTAACCCTAAAATAATCCTACTTATTTTCCACCCACAAAAAATGGTGCAATACATGACAGCTCCAGAGCTTGTGGGTAAGAAGAACAGGCAACCACACAGGGATAAGTACAGCAAGCTCCACTTGCTGCTGCAGCAGGTGATCCAAAAAAAAGAGGACAGTGGCAGGCCTAACACCTTGGATAACACCAAGTGCATTTATTCATCTCATATATGGCTTTGCATCTCCCATGGAAAACACAAAGTATCTAGAGTAAAATGAATTCATGGAACACCTGTGGCAGTGCTCCCAAATCCAGGTTCAGATAGTCGCTCAGAGATGTGATCTTCTCTTTCCAAGCAAGCTTCTATTACAGTGCCTAAGGAGATGCATGGCTCATGAAGAGGCAAGATTTAAAACAGACTGCCAAGCTGGTAACTTTTAACACTGTTATTTGTTTCCATCCCTCAGCAGGTTTACAGAAATGCTTTAAAGTACCAAGTGACTCTCCTGGTCTAGATGATGTGCTGAAGGCAAGCACATGATCCAGGAGTTTTTACTTCTATGTACCAGGTCTTAAGGCCATCGTTTCACTTTTAAAAAGTCTGGATGAACTCCATGCATGACATGGAACTGCTGCATGACATGAAGACATCATGGATTTATCAATAGCTTGTTTCTCCAAGCTGCCTGAGACAATGAAAAGTGGAAAGTGGGCAATGACTTCATTTTTTAGCATCTTAGCACTTTCCACAGGTCTTTCCCTCCCCACCCCTTTTCTGAGAGACATAAAAGAGTTGATTGCATAAATACTAAACTAAGAACTCAAACCAGAAATATCCCTATTTGGCAAAAATGGTACACAGGTCTATGCTGTGGTAGCTGCTGCACTGCTCCCCTCAAGGAGAACAACCAAGCACTTTCTTTTGTAGTTCCCTATGACACCACAAAGCCAGTGGGGTTGGCACTTCTTACAGACATGGTCTTGTGGGTTGTTTGTTTTGACAAGTGCACATTGGTTTTGCTCTCTGTTCTATCATATCATATCATATCATATCATCATATCATATCATAGAACAGAATAGACCAGACGAGACGAGACCTTCAAGATCATCGCGTCCAACCTATCATCCAACACCACCTAATCAACTAAACCATGCAACCAAGCACCCTATCAAGTCTCTACCTGAACACTTCCAGTGATGGTGACTCCACCACCTCCCGGGCAGCCCATTCCAATGGGCAATCACTTTCTCTGTGTAGAACTTCTTCTTAACCTAACACGATGATCTTGAAGGTCTCTTCCAACCTTGTTTATTCTATTCTATTCCTCATAGGGCTTGTGTTCCAAACCCCTCACCTACTTCATCACCCTTCTCTGGACACATTCCAGCAAGTCAACATCCTTCCTAAACTGAGGGGCCCAGAACTGGACACAGGACTCAAGGTGCAGCCTAACCAGTGCAGTGTACAGGGGTGCAATGACTTCCCTGCTCCTGCTGGCCACACTATTCCTAAATGCAGGCCAAGATGCCATTGGCCTTCTTGGCCACCTGGGCACACTGCTGGCTCATGTTTAGGCAGCTGTCAATCAGCACCCCCAGGTCCTTCTCTGTTTGGGAGCTCTCCAGCCACTCTGACCCCAGCCTGTAGCTCTGCATGGGGTTGTTGTGGCCAAAGTGCACATAATTGCTTTATCGACACTTTGTAAAGAAACTGAGACATACAGATTATTGCCACACTGTAATAGAAAAGGCAGCAATTTTCAGCTCATCTTAAAAAAAATAGCAATAAAAAAAATCATACTCTAGCTTGAGAGATTTATTTATGAATGCTCACATTTGTGACTGTTCTCTGCACCAGCCACATTGATTGAAATGATCTAAGAGGTACTACAGTAAGAAGTGAATAAGAATTTGAGCATATTGAGTATTAAATAAAACTATATCAAATTCCTCCTCTGACCTAGAAAAAGAGGAATAAAATATCCTAGAATCATCAAAGAATTGCAGAATGGCTCAGGCTGGAAGGGACCTCAGGGCTCACCTCCTCCAACTTTCCCACCATGGGCAGGGACACCTCCCTGGGCAGCCTGTTCCAGAGCTTCACCACCCTCACACTGAAGAACTTCTTCCTCAGATGCAGTCCAACTCTGCTCTCCCTCAGCTTCAAAGCATTCCCCCTTGTCCTATTGCTGGACACCACGATGAAAAGTCCCTCTGCAGCCTTTTAAATCTTGACTAAAAACAACTGTTCAAACATAAAAACTATGGCTGCAAAAAGAAAGAAAGTGTGACGAAAGGGATCTGCAGAGATCTGCTCCCCCTGAAAGCTGCTTTGAAAACATGAAATAATCAAAGGAGAATAAAGATGTCTAGATAGAGACACAGAGACAAAAGAGCATTTCAGATGGCACAGGGGCATCAAAGTTTAGATATCTGAACAGAAAAATCCTAGGCTGTTTTTCCAACAGTTTCCCAGTGTTTTGGAAGTGGGAAGAATATCTCAGAATCTCCTCCTCCTCTTGGCTCAATTAAATAAAAAAAAGAAGGTTTTGTACATGAAAAGTTGGTAGAAAACTGAAAAACTACAGGAGATACAAATATCTTCACCAGGTTGCTATAGTTTACCTCCAGTGTACCCTCACAGTTCAAGTTCCTGCAAAACCACCCTTGCAGAACCCAGGTCAAGCATTAATTTGACACTGCCAGACATCCTTCTTCTAAAACACAAACTGCACACTCCTGCAGATGGCAAGAAGTCAACCATGGGAATGGAGAACAAATGAAACCCCAAGAGGAAACGTTGCACAAACCTCTGGCACAAAATCCAGTACACATAAGTAATCACAAAGAGAAGAGAATCCAAGTCATTAATTTCAAATATCAAAGGATCCCACAGTAAAAACCTCAGCACAGATAACTTTTTTTTTCTCCTCCTACTGAAAGCAAATCAAGGTGTGCTCTAAGTGCCATTTATTGTTGGCCCACAAGCATTAAGCAGCACTAAGGAAATAGCTGAGGCTGAGCTACATGCAGAAGGTGCCATCTCCCAGCAGCAGCAGTGCAGTGGCTGGACAACATGCTCACCATAACACCAGGACACCTGCACACTGTCAGCCAACATATGCTGGTGGGGAAATTTCACGGCCTTTGTGTGAATGCAAGCTGCACAGTAGAGTTCATTTGTGACCACAAAACAGCATCTGCTGTTAACACTACAATGCTGTCAGTGACCTGAACTCAGATCACAACTGGAATCTGACAAGACTGCACTTGGGCCCCATCTTTAAGTTACTGCAATAAAGAAACACTGTGCATTTCAGCTGCTGCATTCATTGATTCAAATGATCTAAGAGGTACTAAAACAAGAAGTGAATGAGAATTTGAACATATTGAGTATTAAATAAAACTAAACCAAGTTCCTCCTGTGACCTAGAAAAAGAGGAATAAAATATCCTAGAATCATCAAAGAATCCCAGAATGGCTCAGGCTGGAAGGGACCTCAGGGCTCACCTCCTCCAACCTCCCCACCATGGGCAGGGATGCCTCTCAGCTAGACTCAGATCATAGAATCAGTCAGGGTTGGAAGGGAACACAAAGATCCCTGCCATGGGCAAGGACACCCAACACTAGAGCAGGCTGGCCAGAGCCCCATCCAGCCTGGTCTTAAACACCTCCAGGGACGGGGCCTCAACCACCTCCCTGGACAACCCATTCCATGGCTTCACCACTCTCATGGGGAAGAACTTCCTCCTCACATCTAGCTTGAATCTCCCCACCTCCAGCTTCATTCCATTCCCCCTAGTCCTATCACTACCTGAGATCCTGAGAAGTCCCTCCCACAGCCTTCCTGTAGGCCCCCTTCAGATCCTGGAAGGCCACAATGAGGTCACCTCAGAGCCTTCTCTTCTCCAGACTGAACAGCCCCAACTCCTTCAGTCTGTCCTCATAGGAGAGGTATGCTCAAGGCCTCAGATGCTCAAGGCCTCATCCATCTGGCCTCATCCACCTGGCACCCCCAGGGAGAAGGCAGCCACAGCCTCCTTGGGCAGCCTGCTCCAGAGCCTCACCACCCTCATACTGAAGAACTTCTTCCTAAGATGCAGTCCAACTCTGCTCTCCCTCAGCTTCAAAGCATTCCCCCTTGCCTTTTGTTATTATGGTCATCTTAAAACTCTACAAACGCCTAAGACAAAATACATCCCAGTGAAAAAATGGTTTGAAGAATGGAGTGCCGAATCTGAGGACATAAGTCCTGATTCTATTTTCTTATGAGCTTTAAAACAGGTTTCAGGATCAATCAACTTCAGTTTCTCCCTGTATGAAATGAACCAGTAATAACTCACCCTTTTCTGCTCTTTAATATACTCCATCAGCTCCTCTCTTGTCCTTTTCACGGCTTCTTCAATTGCCTTTTCGCTTTGTTTTCGCTCCTCCATTAAGGCTTCCTTGACAACCTCCTTTTCAAAAGGACAACACAGAAGTGTAAATGTTGGCAGTATTGCAAAATGTGACACAGGCTGTCTCTTTAATCAGGACCACACTCCTTCCTCAATGAGAGTGTTCCTCAGCACACACAATTATCCATACAAGGATGTGTAAATTCAGTCCTGCAAGCACAAAAGGACCTGCAACAGAGAGCAGAGATCCATTCACAGCTCTGGCAACAGAAAGGTGCTGTTCCCTGGGAGCAGAGGGAAGGAAGCAGTGCAAGCAAATGCTGCCCAACACAAGCAGGGGTGTACTGGTTGCTGTGAAGAACACAGAGGAGAACCAATTCCAACTGGAAGGGACCCACCATGACCATCTAGCCCAAATGCCTGATCAGTTCAGGGCTTACCAAAGTCAAAGCATGTTCTAAAGGACACTGGACAAATGCCTCTTAAACAGTGACAGGCTTGGGGATTGACCACCTATCTACGAAGCCTGCTCCAGTGTTTGATCACCCTCTCTATAAAGAAATGTTTCCTAAGAGCAAGTCTGATGTTAAGAACCTTCTTCAATGCAGGCTGGAGCCATTCCCATGAATCCTATCACTGGATAACAAGCAGAGGAGACTGGCACCTTCCCTCCACTTGCCCTCCTCAGGAAGCTATGGAGAGCAGGGAGGCCACCACTCTGTCCCCCCTTACTCCAAACTTCAAGGGCTACTCTGACATTATATTAGGCAGAATCCTAATGACAATTAATTTGCTTCCAAAACTTGGGAACTGCCAGGGACGCTCTGTGCAGAGGACTGAAAAGCAACAACGGATCCTTATTAGCATTTCTGGATCCCCAATTATCATTACACAAAATGTGATTCAGCACTAGAAACACATCACAGCAGAGAAAGGCAAGGACCTCTTTGTAAAACACCCCTATCCTTCACTTACCTAAGTTAAGGGCCAATGGCATCGTGGCCTGCATCAGGAAGAGTGTGGCCAGCAGGAGCAGGGAGGTCACTCTGCCCCTGTACACTGCACTGGTTAAGCCACACCTTGAGTCCTGTGTCCAGTTCTGGGCCCCTCAGTTTAGGAAGGATGTTGACTTGTTGGAGCGTGTCCAGAGAAGGGCAACAAAGCTGATGAGGGTTTGGAACACAAGTCCTATGAGGAGAGACTGAGGGAGCTGGGGTTGCTTAGCCTGGAGAAGAGGAGACTCAGGGGGGACCTCATTGCTCTCTACAACTATCTTAAGGGAGGTTGTAGACAGGCAGAGGTTGGTCTCTTCTCCCAGGCAACCAGCAGCAGAACAAGAGGACACAGTCTCAAGCTGCGCCAGGGGAGGTTTAGGCTGGAGGTTAGGAGGAAGTTTTACACAGAGAGAGTGATTGCCCACTGGAATGGGCTGCCTGGGGAGGTGGAGTCACTGTCATTGGAGGTGTTCAGGAGGAGACTTGATAGGGTGCTTGGTGCCATGGTTTAGTTGATTAGGTGGTGTTGGATGATAGGTTGGACACGATCTTGAAGGTCTCTTCCAACCTGGTCTGGTCTATTCTATTCTATTCTATTCTCAGCTCGGGAAACAAATTTCTGCACCAAAGTCACTGTCCTAGAACTTAAGTCCCAGCCTCCCAAATCCACTCAAAATAAGTACTAACAGCATTTAGACATATGTTTTGTTCCTATAATGACGGCAAAATGAAGTGACAGAGGCAAGAGTCCTGAAAACAAACCAGAGAACAACGTAACAGTGTCAGAGAAATACACAACAGCAAAAACCAAACCCAGAAGAGTCTTCAGTGGCAGTCTTGCTACCCATAAAAGAATGTGTTATTTCTTACCTTTAGCTAGCTAATGGTCACTCATTAGTCCAGGTGAAAAACCTCCTATTTACTTCTTTTCGCTCAAAACCCAAAGCAGAATGTTGCTGTATTTAGAGCAGAAAAAGTCTAAAATTCTGAATTTGCAATGCTCAACTATGTGGTCCCCATTTTTCTGGAGTGCAGCAAACAGGAGAACCATAGCAGTGAAAAATTGTTATGATTTTGTTTCTATTTTAATTCAGTTCAGCAAAGGAAGAATCCTGAGACAAAGGTCTCTTTCACTACAGAACTCTGGCAAGACTGCAAAGAAAAAGCAGCAGAAATTTATATACTATAGAAATAACCTTCTCATAATGATATTCTCATGCCAGCTTGATTTGTCAAAAGCTCCCAAAATGCTGTCTTGCACTGGAATGGAAAAAAATAATCCCAACAGTTACCCCATTAAACTCTTACAGAGCTGCTAAGGTGCTAGATATTAATATGTAGAAAATGTTAAATGACTGAAATATACTTAGAATCAATTGGAGTCTGCTGACAGCCCTTGCTGTCATGGTGTGTGACACACTACATGAGCCAAAGTCCAAATAAAAACAGAATTTAAGTCAACAAGTCTATTAAAAAAAAGGCAAGGAAACAGAAACAACCTGCAACACTTTGATGGAAGAGTGTTTTACTACACAGAGATCAAAGCAGAAAAATGACAATGAAAATAATACCTTCCTTGAATCCCACAATGGCTCAGGCGGGAAGGGACCTCAGGGCTCCCCACCTCCAACCTCCCCACCATGGGCAGGGACACTGCTCAACTACATTCAGCTGCTCAAGGCCTCATCCAACCTGGCCTTCAACACCCTCAGGCAGGAGGCAGCCACAACATCCCTGGGCAACCTATTCCAGAGTCTCACCACCCTCATACTGAAGAACTTCTTCCTCAGATGCAGTCCAACCCTGCTCTCCCTCAGCTTCAAACCATTCCCCCTTGTCCTATTGCTGAACACCCTCAGGAAAAGTCTCTCTGCAGCATCCTTGGAGGATCCTTTCAGGTACTGGAAGGCAGCCTTAAGGTCCCCACCCCAGTGTCTTCTCTTCTTCTGGCTGCACAGCTACAGCTCCCCCAGCCTGTCCTCACAGGAGAGGTGCTCTATCCCTTAGATAATGTTTGTGGCCCTGCTCTGGTCTTGGTCCTTCTCCATCTGCAATGGCAAGTTCACAGAACTGAGAGCAGTGTTAATTCTCTGAAGAGCAGACAGCTACCAATAACAGTGAAAGCAAAGCTGAGCAGCATCTTGTGGGGCAACAAGGAAAACCTTCCATAACCACACCGGGTTTCCCTCTTTGCAATCAAGCTTTTCTCAAGAGCTACAAGCAGATTAAAATAAAAAGCACCCTCTTATTTGTTTTATCACAAGGACTCCAAGATTACTGATTGCTCCTACTCTATTCAAAGAAGTTGCCTTAATTGTTAGTTTGTGACATTTATCATACTCACAAAGTAATAATTTTATAATAAAGAGATCCAAGGGGCCTCAGCTTAGAATAGAACAGAACAGACCAGGTTGGAAGAGACCTTCAAGATCATCGCGTCCAACCTATCAACCAATCCAACCCACCTAATCAGCTAAACCATGGCACCAAGCACCCCATCAAGTCTCCTCCTGAACACCTCCAATGATGGTGACTCCACCACGTCCCCAGGCAGCCCATTCCAATGGGCAATCACTCTCTCTGTATAGAACTTCTTCCTAACATCCAGCCTAAACCTGCCCTGGTGCAGCCTGAGATTGTGTCCTCTTGTTCTGGTGCTGGTTGCCTGGGAGAAGAGACCAACCTCCACCTGTCTACAACCTCCCTTCAGGTAGTTGTAGACAGCAATAAGGTCACCCCTGAGTCTCCTCTTCTCCAGGCTAAGCAACCCCAGCTCCCTCAGCCTCTCCTCATAGGGCTTGTGTTCCAAACCCCTCACCAACTTTGTTGCCCTTCTCTGGATACATTCCAGCAAGTCAACATCCTTCTGAAACTGAGGGGCCCAGAACTGGACACAGGACTCAAGGTGTGGCCTAACCATTGCAGTGTACAGGGGCAGAATGACCTCCCTGCTCCTGCTGGCCACACTCTTCCTGATGCAGGCCAGGATGCCATTGGCCCTCTTGGCTACCTGGGCACACTGCAGGCTCATGTTCAGCCTACCATCCACCAGTACCCCCAGTTTCTAGCTTCACTAGACTCGGAACAAAAACAAGGGAAGAGTGAAGAATTCAGCCCAGTCCCTCACTGCTTTTCAGTGCCTCACTCTACAGCAGAAATATTGAGGGTTTTTTTCCTTATATTTTCTCAACATCCAGCAGTTCAGAAAAACGTGAATAATTCTGAATCAGTGGGATACTCCCAAAATCCCAGAGGCTCAAAAAGCAAATGCCTATGTCCTGAAGGTGCTGGGGATAGCTAGCGTGTTGAAGAGCTATTCCCACCTGAGCGCCTGTACTTTCTCAGCTCTTCCAAACTACCAGGGGATGCCTCCCAGCTGAGTGAGCACAACTGCACACCACACTCAAATGTTAATTTTAAGTGAACACAGTAGCCACAGCTTCACAAGAGCCAAGTCTGACGGTGTTTTCCACTGCATGCTCCTGGAGAAACTGGCTGCTCATGGCTTGGATAGGAGAACAGGCTGATGGCCAGGTGCAAAGAGTGGTGGGCAATGGAGATAAATCCATTTGGTGGCCAGCCACAAGCAGTGTTCCCCAGGGCTTTGCAACCAGTTCTTGTTAATATCTTTATCAATGACCTGGACAAGGGGATAGAGGGTATCTTCTGTAAGTTTGCAGATAACCCCAAGCTGGGCTGCATCAAGAGAAGCACAGCCAGCAGGTTGAGGGAGGTGATTCTCTCCCTCTACTCCACTCTGGTGAGACCCCACCTGGAGTACTGCTCCTATTACAAGACGCATCTGGACGTGCTGGAGCATATCCAGAGAAGGGCCACGAGGATGATCACAGGGCTGAAGCACCTCACCTATGGAGACAGACAGAGAGTTGGGGTTGTTCTGTCTGGAGAAGAGAAGGATCCAAGGAGACCTTATTGTGGCCTTACAGTATCTGAAGGGGACTACAAGAAAACTGGGGAGGGACTTTTTAGGGTGTCAAGTAGTGAAGGGACTGGAGGGAATAGAGCAAAACTAGAAATGGGTAGATTCAGATTGGATGCTAGCAAGGGTGTCAAGTAGTGAAGGGACTGGAGGGAATAGAGCAAAACTAGAAATGGGTAGATTCAGATTGGATGCTAGCAAAAGTTCTTCACCATGAGGGTGGTGAGACACTGGAACAGGTTGCCCAGGGAGGTGGTGGAAGCCTCAGGCTTTTAAGTCTAGTCTGCATGTGGCTCTGAGCAACCTGATGTAGCATGAAGTGTCCCTGCCCGTGGCAGAGGGGTTGGAACTAGATGATCCTTGAGATCCCTTCCAACCCTAACAACTCTATGATTCTATGGGTGAGAGTACTGATCTGCTGGAAGGTAGGAAGGTTCTCCAGAAGGATCAGGACAGACTGGGTTAAGGGGACAAGGCCAATCATATCAGGTTCAACAAGGTCCTGCACTTGGGTTATTAAGAAACCCACGAATGCTCCATACTTGATAGATTCAAGAAAGAGGGAAGCCCAGTTTCCCATCAGAAGCTGAGGAAGAACACTGCACAAATTGCACTTCCTGTGCAGCTCCTTCTTTTCTTTAGAAATAAAACCCAGATCAGAGGCTGAAGTACATCAGCCATAATCTTGGCTTCTTTACAGGCCTTTACACGCATGTGCTTGACACAAGACAGAGGATTAGAAAAGCTAATAGAAAAAGAAAATAAAGTCATTCAAGCACTCAGCTGAAAACTCACATTCAGCAATTAGGAATCACAACTGTATGACCACAAAGGATCCATCTGCAGCGAGACAGACAGGAAAACCAGGGCACTGTACAAAGCAGGGCACTCCAGGCAGTGCTTTAAAACCAGAAAGCTTCATGAGGGTTTGCAGTTTCATAGGAAAATTCTGGTGTTTCCACACAAGGATCAGGTGGCAGTGCTGAATTTTATCTAGGAAATGCAACCACAGCCTGCAGTGTTTGTGGTTTTTCAGAACACAGCAACCTTCCAGTTATACTGCCTGTGGTTATGGGCTGATCCAGACTCCTTCTGAAGGCAGACATGGGTAAAGTCTGCATGCAGTGGGCTGCTCCTTCTCTAGTCTTTGCAAGCACCACATTAAAAATAAACTGATCTAATGGGAGGGATCTCTCTCCACTCAGTGCTTCCTCACACACTGAAGACTGCACTGCATTTTGTTTCCATGAGAAACACTTTTCCTTGTCCTTATGGAATCACCATGGTCTCCAGAAGCACTGGACACAAACACCTGCAAGATGGAATTCCAAAAGGAAAGAAGAAAAATGATGCTGAAAATAATGGTTGGATATCCTCTCCAGAGAAATGTGAGTCAACACTCAATGTGTTAAAGGCAGTAGGAGCAGAAAAAGATGTCCTCTGAAAAGTGAGGTCTTCTCTAGCAACAGCCTATTTGGGTAGGAATCATGGTAGTGAAAACCCCCACCACAAAAGGTCTTGTATCAGCCCAGAAGACACTGAACGTGCACAGCAACATTCTATCACAGTATCACAGTATAACCAAGGTTGGAAGAGACCCCAAGGATCATCAAGTCCAACCCGTCCCAACAGACCTCACAACTAGACCATGGCACCAAGTGCCATGTCCAATCTCCCCTTGAACACCTCCAGGGACGGCGACTCCACCACCTCCCCGGGCAGCCCATTCCAATGATGAATGACTCGCTCAGTGAAGAACTCCTTCCTCACCTCGAGTCTAAACCTCCCCTGGCACAGCTTGAGACTGTGTCCCCTTGTTCTGGTGCTGCTTGCCTGGGAGAAGAGACCAACCCCCTCCTGTCCACAACCACCCTTCAGGTAGTTGTAGAGGATTCTGCTAGCCCAAGCCTGTTGCTGAAAACAGTAGCTACTGTTCTTCAAACATTAACACTCTCCCACTCAATCAACACCCTACAAAGTCTAATGAAGTTAACAGCAAATCTGCCATTCTGCTTGGGACTGCAGAAACACAGAACCAGTGGAGCATTCCAAACCTGCCTCCCCTGGCAGATTCTGTAACTTATTTGTAAGAAGAAACAAAGCACAAATGGACACAGACTGATAACCTGATACTATTTTGAATTAACTTAATTTGGCAGCACACTCACTGCTCTCTATAGCAGAGATGAGAAGGGTTTGGAGGATGTTTAAGGAAATTAAATTAATATATGGCACACAGAAATCCTCCCAAATACCAAAGCTCCACAAAAGAAAGGAAAGCAATGACAACTTTGTATAGGTAACAGATATCATAGAGTGAATAATGAGGAGAGAGAGGCAAAACCAAACTCTGAAACAGGGATTAAAAGCAGTTTATAGCCTATTTAATGAAGAGTGCTGGGAAACCCAAGGAAAGTGATCATTTGGCAGTACTCTGAAAGGACAAACTACAGTAGTTTGGACAGGATTAATAAGAATAAAGTGTGAGCTTGGATGCAGGCTGCAGCTGTGCTGTTAGCAAAGATGTTTTACAGAT
Source organism: Picus viridis (assembly GCA_033816785.1). Taxonomy (NCBI): domain Eukaryota; kingdom Metazoa; phylum Chordata; class Aves; order Piciformes; family Picidae; genus Picus; species Picus viridis. The sequence goes on from CM066567.1 coordinate 12,947,530, forward strand.
TTGATGCTTCAGTAAACCAGAGAGACACAAACAATTCTCTTCACAATCAGATCTGGAACAAAACCTCCACACAATCCAGAGGAACAGGAAGCACGTTTGGTGCTGAAGGTAGCAGAAGGTGTTTGGAGAGTGGGAAAGAGAAGAAAAGGCTCAGGGTCCTGCTGACCCCCAGGTGACAGTGATTCATTTCTAAAGCACCTGAAAAGATTTTGATCAGCATTTGTAGTGCAGGCAGCAGCAGTGTTCCAAGTGGGCACTGAGAAAAAAGTGAGTCAGGCTTCTGAATTCGATGTGAGCCAGGAGGCAGCCTTGCACAGAAAGCATGGAGCAGCCATCTGCACCTAGGACTCAGTGGTGTGATGCCACTGAAGCAGCAGAACACCAAGGAGGACCACAGGGAACTGCTACCATGCAGTCCCCCAGTGGTGCTTGTCCACCACACAGGGTGACCAGGCTGGCCTTGCAAGTTGCCAGACAGCCTGCTGTGCCACAGAACCAAGATGCAAGCTGTGCGGGTTACAGGAAGCATAGCTTGCTGGCAAACAGCACTGGCTCACAAGCAGGATGAGGGTTTTATCATCTGGCTGGAACAACATCATCATTCCATGCCGCACGGCACCCACAGGGGTAGAAGAAACAGATCTTGCACCCTCATCATAGGAACAGCAGCTGACTGACTGCATGCTCTCACACAAACAGTTCAGGAGAAGCAGCATGTATGAAATATGTGGGTGAACAGACAGAAAGAGGGTCTGCAAGAACAGCCTTGAAAATAGAATAAATAGAATCACAGAAATATTCAGGTTGGAAAAGACCCTCAGGATCACCAAGTACAACTCAGGTTCACCACTAAACCATATCCCCAAGCACCACATCCAAAACACCTTCAAACGTATCCAGGGCTCATGACTCCACCACCTTCCCGGGCAGCCTCTTCCAATGCCTGACCACTCCTGCTGTGAAAAATTTCTTCCTAATGTCCAGTCTAAACCTACCCAGTCACAGCTTGAGGCCATTCCCTCTGGTTCTATCACTGATTACCTGCGAGAAGAGACCAGCACCAACCTCTCACAATGTCCTTCCAGGTAGTCGTGGAGAACAGTGAGAAATCCCCTCAGCCTCCTCTTTTTCAAACTCAAAAGCCCCAGTTTCTTTGCACACAAAAGAAAAGAAGGCCAGAGAAGCAGACCCAGTAGGAAACCCATCCACAGCCTTCAGAGTAAGGAAAGCAGCATGCACCTGCGCTCTGTGTTCTCTCTGGGTTTGTAAGGCAAGGAAACTACAGTGCCAACAAACATAAACCCGGAGTTCTGACACCTCAAAGGGGTACATGAGGAAATCTACCTGCAAAAGCAGTCTCACTGGACAATAAAAGAGAAGACAGCTGCAGAATCCCCATGGGTTTGAATTGCCCCCTACGATCCTCCAAAGTCTCCATGGCACACCTCTGGATTTGATGTGTGAGAACAGAAAGTGGTTTTATTTACAGATTATAGGGCTAAGAAAGGAGCATTCTACAGCTAATAAACCTGTCTAATATTTGGAGTGGGAAATAAATTTTTAGTCAAACTTTTTCCCTCTTAGCTCTTCCAACCCTCTGAAATACAGGACAACGAGGAGAAACACCTAGAAAAGTGTCTAGAAAAAGAGTCATTTTCAACAAAACCCCCACACAATTAGTTTAAGCAAGAGCAGAAAAGAAACAAAAGCCACTTCTTTTAAGTGTGCACCAAATGCTTTCATCTTCCCACCTTTTTTTTTTTTTTTTTTTTTTTTTTTTTTTTTTTTTTTTTGTGTGTCTTTGCTTGGTGTTTTTTTTTCACTTCCACATGACAGCATGGAAATGAAAGCACCAGTACAGGCTGGGCAGTGACTGGCTGGAGAGCAGCCCTGAAGAAAAGGACTTGGAGGTGCTGGTGGATGAGAACTCAACAGGAGCCACCAGTGTGCACTTGCAGCCCAGAAATCAAATCACATCCTGGGCTGCATCAAGAGAAGCATAGCCAGCAGGTCGAGGGAGGTGATTCTCCCCTTCTACTCCACTCTGGTGAGACCCCACCTGGAGTACTGCATCCACTTCTGGAGCCCCTATTACAAGAAGGATCTGGAGGTGCTGGAAGGTGTCCAGAGAAAGGCCAAAAGGATGATCAGAGGGCTGAAGAGCATGAAGACAGATTGAGAAAGTTGGGGCTGTTCAGTCTGGAGAAGTGAAGGGTCCAAGGAGATCTTATTGTGGTCTTCCAGTATCTGAAGTGGGCTACAAGAAAGCTCATGAGGGACTTTTTAGGGTGTCAGGTAATGACAGGACTAGGGGGAAGGGAGCAGAAGTAGAAATGGGTAGATTGAGATTGGATGTTAGGAAGAAATTGCTCCCCATGAGGGTGGTGAGAGACTGGAAGAAGTTGCCCAGGGAGGTGGTGGAAGCCTCATCCCTGGAGGTTTTGAAGGCCGGGCTGGATGTGGCTCTGAGCAACCTGATCTAGTGTAAGGTTTCCCTGCCCATGGAAGGGGCTTGGAACTAGATGATCCTTGAGGTCCCTTCCAACCCTAACAATTCTATGATTCTACAAAATCCTTAAGATTCTGAGTAGAAGAGGAACTGAAGCTTGCCAAAGCTGTCAGCATCAGCACTGCCTAAAGCGGCTGAGCAGCCTGGTGCATTGGTGATGAGATAGCAGGTAGGCAGCCACCCTATACATCCCAGGCAATCTGCTTCCACCTTCTACACAATAGCCTCTCCTGCTTCATCAATTCCTGCAGAGCGTTCAGCCCTTTAAAGCCCACACAGTCCAGAAGAGCCAACGTTTTTCCTAACCACATTGATGTTTGCCAATAAGATGATGTTAACTCATTCCAAGATCATAAATCACAAGTGTATCATTGTGCAAAGAACACCACCACATGAACCCTCAGGAGTGAGAACACATCCCATTGTCCTGAACACTCAGATCTGCACAGCAAAGGCCATTGGGAAGGTCACATTCCTGTTTTGGTTGTTGGGTTTTTTTCCCCCCATAAGCTTTTCAGTTAACTTCTCCTGTGAGAAGTGATTTTTCTCTGTATATCTCAGGATATTTAAGTTGTGGCTTGGCTGAATGAAACACTGCAGCCTCAGTTTTCCTGAAATCCTTTCCCATTGGTAAGATCATTTTGCCTTGGTGCTTTTTGCTCGTGCTCAAGAGGAAGCCGAGTTTATGTTGGTTCTTTTCAAAAATTAAAGGAGCTCTTACTTTATTTTTCCTAATTCTTTGCAGCCATCAGAACACTGAAGCTCGAATGTATCTGTTTGTGACCGGTTTAGGCTGTGCCTTTAAGAAAGGGACACTTTCTGAACACTCTGGGCGAATATTTTGATATTAGAATGAAAACAAGAGATATGCTAATTCAATTTCATTGGTGGGACACGGCTGTAAATTTTTTGTTTAGTCTTTCAGTCGGGGGAGTCAGTCAGGCAGTCGTCTTTTTCTTCCCCCTGTGCTGTGAGCTGGCTCGTTTCTCTCTACGATTCCTCTCTAACCAGATAAGGAAACTAACTTTTTGCATTGGCTTTGAGCTTTAACAAAGTTTTCCCCTTTTAATTACCTTCCTTTCTCTCTCTCTCTAACCCTTTTGGGAAAAAGGGGAGGTAGGGAGGGAGAAGGGAGGGACAGGCCGAACCCCCTGGCCGAAGGGGGGGGTTGGGGAAAGGTTTCCTGTATTACATACATTGCTGTATATTTCTGTATATATTGTAAATATTGTATATTTTTGTACATATTCACTGCATTCCATATCTGCTTGTAAAATACAGCTTTCATCTGCTTCTCCGGCTGAGTTAGCTGTGGAATTCTTTTGTGTGTGGGGGGGGGAACCTTCCTACTCCACCACACTGTTGCATGGATTATGGCAGTGCTGAACTCAGGCTCTTTTGTCCTGGAGAATTAGGGTAAAGGACAAGATTGTAAAACTTAAACCTTCAGGAAATGACAAAGATGATTCTCTGCTTTGAGTGCTACACAAGAGTTATTAATTTCAAGTTATGCCATGGACCTACATTTCCAGGGCTCACCCTGCAGCTGCCAGCTTTCATTTTACTTGCAATGAATTTTCTTTAGAACAAGACTTTTGGGGCATAAATTCTCTTCAGCTTCTTTTGCTACCTCTCCCTCCTCCTTGAGTTCACCTCATTTACATCATTTAGTGTTCAGCTTTGTGAAATGCAGACAGTGCAGGACAGTGTCACAGCTGCAGCAGCTACTGCAGTAAGTGCTCTGCATTGCCCACTGATCAAATCAGCCTTCTGGTTTATGCAGAACTGGATGGATATTCCCAAAGAATGTGTGGGTTTTATTTATTCTAAAGAGAAAAAGCAAGAAGAAAGAAGATGCCAGTGGAGAGCACTGTCCATGTTGGTTCACTGCAGTTTACACCCCAGGAGCTTCACTCAGCTTTCAATTCTGGGGGAATGCCCCAGTCAAATAACCTACTGGAGTTTCTCCTTATCTAGAGGGGGGCCAAGTCTCTATTCAAAAGACGAGTTCTAGAAGAAACACACCAGTGCTCTAGCAGAAGAGTTTCACCAAGCATTCCTCTCAATGCTGTTAACTACCAGACAGACAAAACTTCCCTTGAAGGGAGGCTACCACTGTAAAAACCCTACACAATGTACAAAAATAGAACAGAAAATCCTGGAGCAAGGCCAGGCTACACCAAGCCTGCTGGATATATACTTTATTTCCTCATTTAGAATGACTTTTCAATGTCCTGTAAAAGGATCATGAGGTTACTGTGCAAATTAACTCTACCTTCCAGCAAAGGCTCCTCAAGTCTTTCAAGGAGAGCGTATTCACCCCGATTTCAAACACAAGTCCACTTGCCCCAAAACTAGGATTCCTCTTCTGAACAACAGAACCCCATCTCTATTACAGAGGCACTGAGAGGTAACATCTGTGTGGAACCTGGAGATGCTGCCAGTCTCAACCGAAAGAAAACCTTTTCCTAACTCACACAGCTTCCAGAGACAGTGGTCAAGAAGAGCTGTTACCACACAGCTCATTTATCCCTTCAGAGCTACATGCCTTCCAAGAATGGTATCTTCAATTTACCCCCAAATTCCTATGCCTCCTAAGTAATGACCCCCAGTCACTGGAAAAGTGACAGCTGTTCTACAAAGAAATCCAGAATGCATTTGACTTCCAATTCTTCATCTGCTGTAATAAAAACAAGCTGGGGCACATTCAGGTTGCTGCATGTTATCTCACTATGGCTTTGTCCTTACTTACACTTGAAGTTTACCTTTACTCTGCTGCTTCACATTTGGTAACAAAATATTTGATATTCATCAGGAATTATTTAATAAACCATGCCCAGATTTCATAGAATCATAGAATTGTTTAGGGTTGGAAGGGACATCAAGGATCACCTAGTTCCAACCCCCTGCCATGGCCAGGGACACCTCACACTACAGCAGGTTGCTCAGAGCCGCATCCACCCTGGCCTCCAAAACCTCCAGGGATGAGGCTTCCACCACCTCCCTGGGCAGCCTGTGCCAGTGTCTCACCACCCCCATGGGGAACAATTGCTTCCTAACATCCAATCTGAATCTGCCCACTTCTAGTTTTGTTCCATTACCCCCAGTCCTCTCATTACCTGACACTCTAAAAGTCCCTCCCCAGCTTTCTTTTAGCCCCCTTCAGATACTGGAAGGCCACAATAAGGTCTCCTTGGATCCTTCTCTTCTCCAGATTGAATAGCCCAAACTCTCTCAATCTGTCCTCATAGCAGAGGTGCTCCAGCCCTCTGCTCATCCTCGTGGCCCTTCTCTGGACATGTTCCAGCATGTCCATATCCTTCTTGTAGATTTGTCTCTGGCAACATTATAGTAATTAAATTTTCCATGGCCTCAACATGGATCTGGCTGAGGAGAGACTTTTTTTAGGACAGGCAGAAATAATCTGCATATAGCTTCTGGTTTTACATCCCCTATGCCTCTCAACAAAACCACCACCAAAAGAGGCTAAAGGAAACCCCTGTGCCACCCCTGCACAGCAAAATTGAGACTTTTCTTCTTCCAAACATGCTGTTGAGAAGAGGGAGGGAGATCTCACTGCCTGATTCCACAGAGCTGTGATCCTCACAACTTGATTCCTGCTGAAACTGACTGACTGAACAAAATGTGAACCAGCACAATTTAAGGTTTTTCCCCAACCAAGTTCTACAAGGTTCTTCCAGGGCTTGTGTTAAAAATGGTGGAAACAACAACAATCAAGAAAAAAAACCTTTTACAAACTAAAGAAAATTAGTGGATTCCTTCTTCTGAACAAAGGATCAAAACCCTTACAAGTATTTTCTAGCTTGGAAGACAAAGGAGAAGGCAACAAATTAATGAGATTAGACACAGAGACTGATTCATTCATTCATTCCCATCCCTTAAATATTTTACAGCTACAATGTTTTGACATTGCCTTTCCCACCTCGTTTCCCAATTCTTGCCCGCAGCATGGAACAGTGACCCAGTCCCTACAGGCTCATTCAGTGTTACTGCTCAGTGTTGTACATTGATGTGCATCTTTCTGTTCTCAGTTAGCAGCCATTTGGCAGAAATTCTCTTTCTGAAGTCCAGGGCTGTGGGTTCTTGGTCCATGGTTCTCAGTGTCTTTAACTTCCAGTACCAGAGTCAATTCTCTCAACTTCCTGTTTGCATGCTGGATTCAAACAACAGGTTTTGATCTTACTCAGCTCTGATAGAGACCAAAACGTATTTAAAACACACAAAGTGGGTTTCTATCTCAAAGAAACTTAAGAAGCTTGAGTGTCTTTGAATCTTTCCATTAATTATTCCTGGAGTTACTCACGGGTACCAAGAATGGAAGCCACTCCACCTTACCTGTTTGCAGAAGTGTCTCTTTCTGAGCCTTCCATTTTGCATCCTTACAGTATTAGGGAAGGAAAATTCCTTCTCTTTAATACTACCACTTCATTTCTTTGAGTTCCAATTGGTAAAGCAAGCCTCTTCAAATTAATTTAGGGCAGCAGAAAATTCAATTTTAACCTAACCTGCAATGAGAGTTGCTGGTGTGATAGAAAAATAAATACAAGCCCACATTTTCTTTTTCTCACATACAGATTATTTCCTCTGGGAGAAGCTGAAGAAGATCAAGTCAGAGAAGAGCAATTCTGTTACAAATGCATAAGGCTTCTTCTTCCTCAACTTAGGTTCAAATTAGGTTCCAAAATTCTGTGTTAGTCTGAAGGAAACTTTTCTTTCTTGAGGTAACAGCACTGCTCTTCAAGCTCTTGTTATGTATCTGATAGCAAAAATCACTTTGTTCACTCACATTCAGCTACACTCAGCTGTTTCATGACTCGGTACTAAATAATGATAGTATCAAGTGACCATTCTGAAGCAGGAAGCATCAAGAGCACAGCGTAAAGAGTTAAGTGAGGCAAAGGCCAGTCTGACATTACCCCAAGTCGTCAGATGTGCATTTCCCTTTTGGCCATGGCAGAGCTGGTGTTGCTGTCTAACCAACACAGAGTATAATGATGGCTTAGCACCAAAACTCAGCTTTGTGCATTTGATTGGGTTTGAAGGTACCACTGGGAAGGGAAACAGTGCCAAGTTTCCTAAGGGCTGGTTTTAGGACTTCTGTGCTATGCCATTTTAAGTTCAAATTCCAAAGGTCTTGATTTCAGTTGCATAAAAGTTTTTGTTACAAATCAGTAACATCAAATGACAACACCAGAATGAAACAGATCTTGCTTCCAATTCTTCAGCCTATAGCAGAGCACCAATAACCCAGTGAATTTACAAGCTCTTCCTTCCAGTCTTTCCAGCATCAGAAACTGAAAAACCCAGCCTATGGGAAAACATGAACCTAATACCTGTGTCTCTTGCTCTGGGCAGGAGCTTGCTGCCATTGCCCACTAGCTCCTGAGCCAGTGCAGGAGAAGGCAGGGAGCTCTCAGTAACACGACCTCTGCCGCTTGGGTTTCTCTCATGGGGACAAGGTGACACTTGAGAGACTCACATCCCCTGATGGTTCTCAGCTTGCTTCCCTCCTCTTGGAGCTCCACCACTGAGCAGAGGAGGTCCTGCTCCTGATCATGGCTTTGACAGGTGTCACTGCTCCTGTTAGTGTCAGACTGGGGCACAACCCTGCAGCCTGAAGCCTGGCTGGCATCTCTCCCCACAGCATCTTTGAGAAGCAGCATCACCGAAGCAGGACTCAGGGATGCCATGGCCTTCTGCTGGGTGCACACCATCACTCCCTGGCTGAGCTGAACAAGCTTCAGCACCTTCCTTGCACATCCTTCTCTGCAAATGGCTGTGCCATGCCCAGCCATACCCCAGATAATGTCACATGCCCTGTGAGTTTGCTCAGTGCACAGCAGCTAGATCACTGTGCCACTTCAGGGCTCCTTATAACGGTGTGAGTGTCACTGCTGTTGCACTGGGAAAGCCCACACCTCATCAGCCTGGCCTACAAGAGCTGCTGTCTCCCGGTGGGTCTCCCTGCTTCCCTGGTGCTTCCTCATCAAGGAAAACCATAGGAAACCTCCTGTACACCAAGATCTCTCTCTGCACTACTGGGCCAGGCAGTTCCAGAGCAGGTGCTCCGGGCCACTGACTGCTAGCTCAGGTTACAGAGCACTGAAGCCTCCAGCTGCTGCACTGGGAGCACCTGGACAGCCTGTCCTGCAAGAGCTGCTGCAGAAGTCAGCTAATTTCAATAGCTGCCTGAAAAGGCTGCAGGAGTTGGGTTTGTGTGTGTCATTTCTTCCCAGACACAGAGCCTATGGGAAAGTAACAAGAGCTCTGCACTGCAGCTATCAACTCAGTGCGGTGAAGAATGACAGCTGTCATAAGAAAATTCCCCCTCCAGCATAGGGAGACAGAGACACAGCAGGTCCAATCAAAGGTGAAATATACCTGGTTATGCTTTCTTTGCTCCTGCATGGCTTCCCAGACAGCCTGGGCAATCTTCTCTTTATGTCTGTCACGTTCTGCTTCCCATGATTTTCTTTCTTTTGCGTGAATCTTCTCCATATTTCTCCTCTCCTCTTCGATGGCTTTCAGAACAGCTTCCTGCACTGCTTCTTTTTCGGCCTTTGAAACAAATCAAGCATAAATACATGACCAAAACAGCACACATGGGTGACTAACTCATGTATATTACTTCTTCTAAGGAGATGGATGAGCTGGCAAGATGTGGGACACAAAGATTTTTCACTTCTGACCCACTAGCTTAGATTTACCTTACGGTATCACCACCAGACAATGACTTACAGAAAGCTAAAGCAAGGATCTTCAGTTCCCACCTACTGAAAATCTGTAATAATGAGCACTGCTTTGCTTCATGCCAAAACAAAACCCACACAGTAGAGATGCAGGACCAGGGGCAGCTTTGGCCTCAGTGCACTGCTTAATATTCAGATATAGGAATTAATCCTGGCCTTAGCTACTAGTATCTACAGTCCCCAAAGAGACTGAGACAATGCACAAAACAAAAGCATCTTCCCTCTTAAAGCTCATTATCTCTGCATTCTACAAGAAGCAGTTTCACCCTTCCCCCTTGTGACAGTTTCAGGCTATGCCTTTAAAAGTCAGCTGCAGATTTTTGAGCAGAAGAGTGAAGAAGTACAAACAAATCCACAGTTGGGTGTAAAAAGGAAAACGAGAGATTATTCTAAACAAGTTTCATTGGTCAGATGTGTGGGATGTATTCTACCAGCCTCACATTTTTGTTCATTCCTTTCTTCCTTCACTGGCATGCTGCTTTCTGCTTCTGTTTTGGCTGGGAGGATTTTAGCACTACTAGCTGACCTTGCAGATAGGACTAACTGAGCTCTTGAACATCTCTTTTCTCTTTTCTTCTAATTAGATGAAAAGGGGTGGGGGGAGATTAGGTGGAAAGCAGAGCAGTTTCCCCTGCTCCTTTTGGGGATCCCATTAGGGGCTCAGGGGGATTTCTGTGTTGTTTTCTGATTGTAAATATCTGTTAAATATTGTAAATACTGTATATTTATACATATTCATTGCATTCCATTGTAGAGTGTCCTTTTGCTTGTAAATATAGCTTCCATTTGCTTTCTCCAACTGTGCAAGACGAGTTTTTGTTAATGTGGTGGTAAAGTTCCAAACCATTACATGACACAAAATAATTGGTGCCCAAGGTGAGGCAGGATTGCTTGCTTTATCTCTGCTCAGATAAGGGAAGCAAAATGAAACTATTTTGGATTCTGTGGCATTTGGTATATTCTGCTCTGACCCTGATAGTTTATAAGTATCTTATTGGTTTGATGTGTGATAACACCCCTCCAGTGTTTCTATTTAACTATTGCATGAAATCATCACACCAGTGTTTTCCCAGCACACACAGCTGAGCTTTCTTTTGTACTGAACTATACACAGATGAGAGAGCCTCCCATTTCCAGCATGACTGTCCTAACTCAAATGCACCTAATAAAAGAGAAGAAAGTCATATAAAAAAAAAAAAAGAGTGAATACTCACTTTTAGTCAAACACCAACAAATACAATCATTGAGAGCCTGTTAAAGTGTCAACATTTTTACATGATCTATAGAATAGCTCTATCCTTCCTGGAAATCACCATATTTAACAAATGCTAAATTAGACATAATGCTAATTGTCATCAGTTGACCCTGCTGCCTACTTCATCAAGGTGTATTGACATTGTTAACTCAAAGAGCACAAGCCCAGACATTCAGGTACCACCACCAATTCAGCTGCAACACCAATAGTAGTTACACAGTAAATCAGAAGTTACAGAGTGTCTGTATTAAGGCACAGGATGGGGCAGATGTGTTTCTGATTTACAGAACTAGCTGCTTTTAAAAAGGGATGACAACACAGCCTTACAAATGGAGCTGGGAAACAAGCAGGAGTTGCTGAGCTTTGTGATGCCACATAGGCAACCCAAACCGTGTACCTACTGCTCAGTGAGAGATACCTTTGCAGCAGCTGCTATGGCCTCCTTGCTTCTTTGTCTCTCTTCGTCCAAGCACTTGTCAAGCAATTCCTGTGAATGGTATGAAAAATTCAACTGCAACACACAACACAGGAGTGGCTGGAAGTAATTTCAGCCAGCCAAAGTCCTTGGGATTGCTTCCTCTTCATGTTAATAACTGACAAGATCATGCCCAAAGGACTCAGCAGTGCACATCAGACCCCCAGTTTTTGGGTAGGTAAAAGCAGTACCTTGTGCTTTTGTGACTGCTGCAGTAAAGCCTCCTCTATCTTTTCTGATAACACTTCTTTCTCAGCTTCCAAGATGTCAAGAAGTCGCCAGTGCTGTTGAGAGAAGAGGTTCACATTCTTGTGCACAGTCTGCTAGAACAGCCAAAGAACTTAAGTTGGTCAGCTGCTTATAAAATGACCTCAGGTGTAGATTCAGCTGCGTGACACACAGCACTTCTTTAACTGATTTCTTCTCATGAAATAAAAGATTGCAACAAAAACCAGAGCATGAGGAAAGATGCTGAAAAAATAGTTACTGTATAAAAGCAAAGCTCTTACAAGCTTTGTAAAGATGACCTGAGCAACACCATACTTCAAACAGCTGCAGAATTCATGACATGCTTTTACTGCTTCCCAGTAGTAGGTACAAGGAAAAGAAGACAAGGATATTTTGCTCAACAGTTTGTGAGACCATCAACTTGACAGCCAGGAAATGGGAGCAAAAGAGAATGCCACTTCCTTCTTATAATCAGAAACTCTTCAGGGAGAAAATGGCCACTGAAGGCACTAGGCAGTCTGTGTGCAGAGGTGTGACCTGTCACTGTCCTTAGTCACCACCCATCTACCTGCCTGTCATTAAACCAAGAGCAGCACTTAAAAGCTGTGGGCTTGGCTGTAAGAGCTCAGCTGTTTCCCAAAATTAAAAATGGTGACTGGATATCATGGATGCTGGGCATTTGTCAGGACAGAATTCCTAGCAGGTCTGTGCACTTTTGCAGGTTATTTAAGAGGCTACAGATAATCACAGAATGTTGGGGGCTGGAAGGAACCTCGAGAGATCATCCAGACCAACCCCCCCCCAGAGCAGGATCACCTATGGCAGGTCACCCAGGAACACATCCAAGTGGGTTTTGAATATCTCCAGAGAAGGAGACTCCACAACACCCCCCCAGCAGCCTGTTCCAGTGTTCTGTCACCCCCACAGTGAAACAATTTTTTCTCCTGTTTCCATGTAACTTCCTATGCCTCCACTTCCACCACTGCCCCTTGTGCTGTCATTGGGCATCGCCGAGCAGAGCCTGGCTCCATTCTCTGGGCACTCACCCTTTATGTATTTACAAACATTCATGAGGCCACCCCTCACTCTCCTCTTCTCCAAGCTGAAGAACCCCAGCTCCCTCAAGTCTCTCCTCATAAGGGAGATGTTCCACTCCCCTGATCATTTTTGTGGCTCTGCACTGTACTCTTTCAAGCAGTTCCCTGTCCTTCCCGAACTGAGGGGCCCAGAACTGGACACAATACTCTAGATGCAGCCTCAGCAGGGCAGAGTAATGAGCTTACTCTAGCAGCAATACTTGAGAATTCTTTGCAAGACCACCAAAAGGAGAGTGTAATGGTCTGATTTTAATACAGGTGTATACACAAACATTAAGCGTCTTTCACGCCTTCACCCAGCACTGGTAGGAAGCTGCCATTTCTCTTTCCTGACTTCACTGTCTGTTAATCACAAGTGTCTCCAAGACAGCAGCAATCCCTTTCCAAACTGCAGCCTCCTGAAAAATAGCAAACTTGTAGGCTGCTGGATAATATAAACCAGCTATCTGCCCTCCCAGGATAAACATGTAAAGAGGCATTTCCTTGTGAATGTCCTTAAAGCAGGGCTGCACAAAGCAGACAGTTTCTAATGGGAACCACCTGCGGCAGGTGCAGGGCAGGCTCACTGCTCTCAGGCACTTGCTGTTTGTAGCCATCAGCTTCAACTGTCAGGGCACTTCTAGAAATCATTTTGTCCAGTAACTCAGATTAAACAAGAAATGGGTTTTACCTAACACCACCACGTCAGCTAAACCATGCCACCAAGAGCCACATCCAATCTTGTCTTAAAGACCTCCAGTGATGGTGACTCCACCACCTCCCTGGGCAGTCCATCCCAGTGCCTAATCAGCCTTTCTGTGAGGAAGTGCTTCCTAATATCCAACCTAAACCTCCCCTGCCACAGTTTCATACCATGCTCTCTTGTCCTGTCACAAGTTGCCTGGGAGAAGAGCCTGGCTACAACTTCCTTTTAAGTAGTTGTAGAGAGTGATGAGGTCCCCTCTAAGCCTCCTCTTCTCCAGGCTGCACACCCCCAGCGCCCTCAGCCTTCCCTCATACAACTTTCCCTCCAGCCCCCTCACCATTCACTCGACCCACTGCACAGACTACAGCGCTGTTATTTCACTCCCATTCAAAGAGCAGCATGACAGAAGACAAACAAATGCAAATATTTTATTGGTCATGCCACAGATCAAAGTTTACCAACGTCAGTGAAAAGACTGGAAGTGTCTGCTTCAGTTAAGAATCAACAAGGCCCTTCATAAGGAGAACTCATGAGAGACAACCACTTCCACCTTTAAAGCCCCTGCAACAGAATGGCAGTCTTGTTCAGCAAGACTAGGATTTCTACTGTAAGGCTTGCAGAGAGGTAACTCCAGTTTCAGTCTGACCATCAGGTTAGGGGTTGGAAGGCACCTCTGAAGGTCACTGAGTCCAAGAACCCCTGCTAGAACACAATCACACTCAGTTGAGCCTTGAAAGTCTCCAGAGATGGAGACTCCATCACCTCTCTGGGCAGCCTGCTCCAGTGCTCTAACACCCTCAAAGTTCCTTCTCACATCTAGAAGGCGGTTGAAGGTTAAAAACATAGAGAAGGCGACAGTCCCACTTCCCTGCTCAACAGGAGTAAAAGCTACAAAAATGATACAAATTGAATGAATCTCATTCAGCATTTCCAGTTTCCAAAGATAAGAATTATAAACTACTTCCTTTCTCTGTTAGCCAGCATTAAAGGAGTCAAAGAAGAGCACCTGAGCCTTAAGGCCCCATTCTGAGCTATCCAGATACTGAATTTTGATTCTGAAGCACTGTAAAGGCCACATTCTTTCAGGCTTGTCTGGATGTCAGGGGTGGTAACTGGACCTGTCCAGAGGATATGGCCCTTGCTTCAACAAACCAAACCAGGAAAAGTTCTCAGCCTCCTGCAAGTAGGCTAATGGGTGAGCTCATCAGACCTCACATTCCTGTGAAAAACAAAAAAAAAAAAAAAAAATCAAGCCTACCTCCAGCTTTCCTGGGAAAGTTATGATGAGACCTGCTATGGAGCCTTACTTTTGCAGAGAAGAACCTGAGCTGTGCTGATCATCGGCCAGCATCCACAAAGGTTCCAAATGGAAGCTGAAGCAAGGATTGCCTTTAGTACTCAACAATGCAAGAAGCAGAGAAACAACGGGAAATGCTAAATGTGCAGGGGCTCTGAATCCAATGATGCATCTGCTAAGCAGCAAATACACCTGACTGACTCTTGGGGCTGAAGTGCAAAGGTGGAAAGTGATGGAAAGTTACAGCTGAGGATTAGAAAACAAAAATCAAGTTGTGCCCTGAAAGTCCAAGAGGTGAATCAGTGGGAGGCCAAAATAAACCTCAGTGAAAACCCCACTGAAGTGCAACAGGAACGTCTGCAGCCATTCTGTTTGCTGGTCTGTACATTACATTGTGCATCCTCTTCATGGGGTACAGCAGACAGCAAAACACTGCAGACACTCCACCTGATCTAAAGACCTTCCTCCTAGCTACATATTGCATCAAATGCATCATTTGAACCTTTCTAACAGAGCTGTCACTTGTTTCCTGTTATTCCTTAGGGAGTATAGGGTTGAGAGTGCAAAACTGTGCCGTGTAAAAGCTCTGAAGAGCAAGTGGTGGTGAGATATGGTGTCCCAATGAGGCACGAGAACATCACCACAAATCAAAGGAAAACCCCAGACTTTAGAAAAGCAGTGCTGCAAAGTGGACAGAAGCGCTCCTGTTCCTGCCATACTCCCTGCAAGAAGGTGCCACAAATTGGCCAGAAATGCTCCTACCTCTGCCATACTCCCTGCAAGAAAGTGCTGCAAAGTGGACAGAAGTGCTCCTGTTCCTGCTATAATCCCTGCTAGATGTTGCTAAGTGGACAGAAGTGCTCCTGTTCCTGCCATACTCCCTGCAAGAAGGTGCCACAAAGTGGACAGAAGTGCTCCTGTTGCTGTCATACTCCCTGCAAGATGCTGCTAAGTGGACAGAAGTACTCCTACTCCTGCCATACTCCCTGCAAGAAGGTGCCGCAAATTGGACAGAAGAGCTCCTGTTCCTGCCATACTCCCTGCAAAATAGCAGGAGAGGGTCAAGAAGAGCCTTCTAAAAAAATCAGCTTAGAACAAAAGGCATTAAAAGAAATAGGTTATAACATTTTCCTCCCTGCCAGAAGTTCTCTAGGCAATGGTTCCAAATGAGACTCGTTTGATGTAGGTTCAAATACAAATACAGAGGTCCTGTGGTTTGTCTTGATTCCTGTAAAAAATTAGACATTAAAAAAAAAAAGAAAATCTTTCCTTTATTTTTTTCCCCTGGAATGTGAGTCACAGAAGACATTGTAAACAGCTTTAATTGCAATAGCAACTAGTCAGGGTTTGGGTGGGTTTTTTCGGGGTGTTTTGTGGGTTTTTTTTGTTGTGTTTTCTTGTTGTATGGTTGGTTGGGTTGGGTTTTCTGGTTGGTTGGTTAGTTATTTTTGTTATTCTTATAGATTAGATTTATTTTTGGCTTTTTTTCTCTCAGGCAAGCATCTTTTGAAGGCTTACACAGGCTGTAATTCCTGGAGGGAATGTAGGTTGCATGGGTTAGTTGATTAGGTGGTGTTGGATGACAGGTTGGACGTGGTGATCTTGAAGGTCCCTTCCAACCTGGTTTATTCTATTCTACAGTGATCCAGGATATGACCTATTTTACAGCTACAATCCTGTATTAAACCTACTACCAACTAAAGCTAATTTAGTACAGTTACAATTCCTTGCATATTCCTAATAATCCTAACCAGCATGTTTAAAGGAGGGGGGAAAAAAGCAAGCAGGATGTCTTGCAGGGACTGAAATGCTTTTAAAGAACTGTAGGTAGTGTCTCCCTGGGTCCTGCCCTGTTCCATTTGAAAGGTGTGAGGTACAGGATGTTATCCACAAGGAAAGGTGCAGTTCTCCTGATGTAACTAAGAGGCAGCCAGCTTGCATTTCTGCAAACTGGTTCATTCACAATCCTGAATAAACCATCATGCACTGCTCATCAAATGCAGGATGTTTAAATCCATGGTGTTAGCTGCTACTCAGAGCTTCTGTATAAGCAGTCAGATCATCATTCAAAAACAAACCTGCAAGCAGGATCAGGGAACAATCAAAGCTATTCACACTCTAACACCAAATAAATAATGCTGTTGCACAGATTCACAGATCTTTTATCTGAGGAAACAATCTTCACACATTTGTGAGATGGAACCTTCCTCTAATGGCAGCCTCCTGAAAAGCCAGGGTGTAAAGACACACATGTGCCTAATGCAGAATCACAGAATTATTGAGGCTGGGAAAGACCTGAGATCATCAAGTCCAGCCTATGACCTAACAACACCCCATCAGCTAAACCATGCCACCAAGTGCACATCCTGTACTCAGCACTGGTTAGGCCACACCTTGAATGCTGTGTCCAGTTCTGGGCTCCTCAGTTTAAGAAGGACATTGAGACTCTTGAACATGTCCAGAGAAGGGCAATGAGGGGGGGGGGGGTGTGTGGCCTTGAGCACAGCCCTATGAGGAGAGGCTGAGGGAGCTGGGATTGTTTAGCTTGAAGAAGAGGAGGCTCTCTACAACTACCTGAGGGGTTCTTGTAGCCAGGAGGCGGTTGGTCTCTTCTCCTAAGCAACCAGCAACAGAACAAAAAGACACAGTCTCAAGCTGCGCAAGGGGAGGATGAGGCTCGAGGTGAGGAGAAAGTTCTTCACAGAGAGAGTTGTTAGCCATTGGAGTGGGCTGCCCAGGGAGGTGGTGGAGTCACCGTCCCTGGAGGTGTTCAAGAGGGGACTGGACATGGCACTTGGTGCCATGGTTTAGTAGTCATAAGGTCTTGGGTGACAGGTTGGACTTGATGATCTTTGAGGTCTCATCCAACCTTATTGATTCTATGATCCAATCTTGTATTAAAGACATCCAGTGATGCCAATTCTACCACCTCCCTGGGCAGTCCATCCCAGTGCCTAAATGCACCCTCAGCTCTTGCAACAAGGACCTGCTGAATTGTTTCATCTCATCAAATAGCACTGTAGTTAGCAGCTTAACAGAAAAAACACAGCTAGAAGGCAACTTTATTTCCCTTCTCCTATAGATAGATATTTTTAATCTTTACAGCATATGGACCTAGAACAACCCCTGTCCCTTGAGGTTTGGGAAAAATGCTTTAGCACTGCACTCAGCAGCAGCAATGCAGAACAACCTGGTGAGGCTTTCGAAGAACTCACTGGTTCCAACATTTTCACCTATTTTAATAAGAACTCTTCTTCACCCACAGAGTTCTGCATTCCTGCCTGTTTCTCATGAAGGAATCCGAAGATGGAAGAACAGAGGTCGCGGGAAACACTGTCTATGTGCAAGGAGGGAGATAACCTAACAACACACAAACAGCTACAGCATCCTGACTCTGTCATGTTAAGCCAAACGTGCCCAGTCCTACATCCTATTCAAAACATTATCCACCTTACTGCCACACCAACAGCCTTCTGCTGCTGGGCAGAGGCCAGCCACATTTACCAGCATGCTCTTTTAGAGGGCAGCTGCACCACTGCTAAGCCATCCCAGCCCAATGACAAGATCCGGTAACCAAAACTGGTTTCCTACACTGTCCTCGCTATCTGTGGCATCTGACTGCTTGGCAGCGCAAGGTGGAAAATCACTCTGAAGAATTCCAACATCTGTTACATATTTCCACTTCCTCAAATTATGACTTATTACTGCATGGCTCAGCTGCAGCTTTTTTTGCCAGTTTGAGGTCCAAGCAGCTAAGAAAGCAGCAAAACTTTACTAAGAGAAAGCTGAGGAATCAGCAAAGCTTTATTAGAGCAGGAAAGTCAAAACAGTGAAAATATAAAGAAAAATGATAAAAATGGTAATAAAAGAACCCAGTCTGGGCTTGTACTCAGGGCTCCACTCAGCACTATACAGACAGCACATGGAGGCTATAATTTAAGATATCAGAAACTGAAATGACACTTAAAGCATTTTGCTTCATTGCTTGTATAGAAAAGCAGCTACAGAAGACCATCCACCAGCAAGAATGCTTTGCTCAGAAAGCAGTTATAGCAATTCAGAAAACTAGAGAAAACCCACAAACTTTGAGCTACTAAGGATGCAGAGACAAAGAAAATATAAAGGAAAAGAAGAAAGTATTAAGTAGCCCTTCTGTGTTTGTGTTCACAGAAACATTCAGGTTGGAAAAGACCCTCAGGATCACCAAGTTCAAATGATAACCCAACTCTCCAAGGCTCAGCCCTAAAACACATTCCCAAACACCACATCCAAATGAGTTCTAACTCATTTCACAGCCTGGCCTGGTTTAAGGCCCTCTGCTCTAATAAGCTGCCCCTCAGACTGGGAGCAGAAGTGACACAGAAAACCCTGTGGGCCAGAAAAAAAAGAGAGTTGGGCTAAGACAATGGACACTTACCTTGGCTTGTTTCACAAAAAAGCAAAAGAAGCAACAGCCAGCCAGAAGATGACTCCTCCCACCCCACAAGCCTGCAGCCAGCCCAGAGGAAAGGACCTGATAAGAAGCACTCCTGAAGACAATTTGTGCTGATGGGCTGCTGGTGTCCTCCTGCAGGTGAGGATGATGTCACCTATAGCTTGCCAGCATGCTACAAGAGCTCAGATGTAAGGACCAAAGATGAACTGCAGAAACTAAAACTGTGGAGAGACACCACACAGCTCTCAGGTCTGCTCCAACAACAGTTGGTGAGTGAACAGAATCTGCCAGTGTAGAGTCTATTAGACCTAGAAATCCTGGCCTAAGAACTCACACCTGTCTGATTGATTAGGCTTCAACTCCCCAGTTTTATAATACAAGAAAGAGACCTTCAAGATCATCGCGTCCAACCCATCAACCAATCCAACCCACCTAAACAACTAAACCAGGCAGCCAAGCACCCCATCAAGTCTCCTCCTGAGCACCTCCAATGAAGGTGACTCCACCACCTCCACAGGTAGCCGATTCCAATGGGCAATCACTCTCTCTGTATAGAACTTCTTCCTAACATCCAGCCTAAACCTGCCCTGGCGCAGCCTGAGACTGTGTCCTCTTGTTCTGGTGCTGGCTGCCTGGGAGAAGAGACCAACCTCTGCCCGGCTACAATCTCCCTTCAGGGAGTTGGTCTCCCCTGAGCCTCCTCTTCTCCAGGCTAAGCAACCCCAGCTCCCTCAGCCTCTCTTCATAGGGCTTGTGTTCCAAACCCCTCACCAACTTCGTTGCCCTTCTCTGGACACGTTCCAGCAACGAAGTCTCAAGGACAGTCTCAAGCTGCGCCAAGGCAGGTTTAGACTGGATGTTAGGAGGAAGTTCTACACAGAGAGAGTGATTCCCCACTGGAATGGGCTGCCTGGGGAGGTGATGGGGTCACCGTCATTGGAGGTGTTCAGGAGGAGACTTGATGGGGTGCTTGGTGACATGATCTAGTTGTTTGATGGGTTGGACGCGATGGTCTTGAAGGTCTCTTCCAACTTGGTTTATTGTATTGTATTGTATAAACATCCTTCCTAAACTGAGGGGCCCAGAACTGGACACAGGACTCGAGGTGTGGCCTAACTAGTGCAGTGTACAGGGGCGCAATGACTTCCCTGCTCCTGCTGGCCACACTGTTCCTGATGCAGGCCAGGATGCCATTGGCCTTCTTGGCTGCCTGGGCACACTGCAGGCTCATGTTCAGCCTACAATCAACCAGCACCCCCAGGTCCCTCTCTGCCTGGCTGCTCTCCAGCCACTCTGACCCCAGCCTGTAGCACTGCATGGGGTTGTTGTGGCCAATGTGCAGAACCCAGCACTTGCATGTGTTAAATCTCATGCCCTTGGATTCTGCCTTAAAGGTGATAAACCTTGAGTGATTTGAATGAGAAATTACTTGGAAGCTGAATACCAAAACACTGAACTTCTCGGGGATCCAAAGGAGTATTAAATGTGTTAAATGCAGACATGATGTGAACTGGGCACTGTGTTACGTCCTAAGGCCCTTGCCTACAACCCAGAGCAGGTCCTTCACATTGTTGGGTTCTCCCCAAGTGCGTCTGAATCTCTTGAACACATTTCTGCATTTCTGGCTGTACCTTTTGGCTTGTGATGCCAACATAACAAGCCACAGGAGCAATAGTTTTGCTCAGTCTGTAAGCACAGTGTCATCCCGGAATGTTTCCAGATTTCATGCACTCCAGTCCTTTTCAACACTCAGAGAATGATATTAGGCTAGCAAACAGTATGTTCCTTTCATCAACCCGTTTTCTGCAAATTCCTCTGTACTTGCTTTGTAAGCAGAGCTTTATAGTAAGCACTGGATAACAGTAGCTCTGTGCAAGACACTCTTCTTGGGGGCAATCCCAAGCACTGATAAAGGCTGGGCAGGGACTGACTTGAGAACAGCCCTGAAGAAAAAGACTTGTGGGGTGCTGGGGCATGAGAAGCCCAACAGGAGCCACCACTGTGCACTTGCAGCCCAGAAAGCCAACCAGAACCCAGGCTGCATCAAGAGAAGCAGAGCCAGCAGGTCAAGGGAGGTGATTCTTTCCCTCTACTCCACTCTGCTGAGACCCCACCTGTAATACTGTGTCAAGTTCTGGAGCCCCTATTACAGGAAGGATCTGGAGGTGCTGGAACATGTCCAGAGAAAGGCCACAAGGATGATCAGAGGGCTGGAACTACTCTGCTCTAAGGACAGACTGAGGGAGTTGGGGCTGTTCAGTCTGGAGAACAGAAGGCTCCAAGGAGACCTTATTGTGGCCTTCCAGTATCTGAAGGAGGCTACAAGAAAGCTGGGGAGGGACTTTTTAGGGTGTCAGGTAATGATAACAGGAAGGCCACAATAAGGTCACCTCGGAGCCTTCTCTTCTCCAGATTGAACATCCCCAACTCCCTTAAGTCTGTCCTCATAGGAGAGGTGCTTCAGCCCTCTGATCATCCTCGTGACCCTTCTCTGGACACAGTCCATCACTTCCATATTTTTCCTGTAATAGTGGCTCCATAACTGGACACAGTACTCCAGGTGGGGTCTCACCAGAGTGGAGCAGAGGGAGAGAATTGCCTCCCTCAACCTGCTGGCCACAATTCTCTTGATGCAGCCCAGGACACAATTTGCTTTCTGGGCTGCAAGTGCACACTGGTGGCTCATGCTCAGCTTCTCAGCCACCAGAGCTGTTTCTTATTGGTTGATGTAAGATTTCTGTGAAATGAAAATAGGTTTGGCCAGCAGAAGTCTGTCAACCACATGAGCCACACCAAAACATTTGAACTGTCTGTGGTGACAGGTTGGACTCGATGATCTTTGAGGTCTCTTCCAACCTTGGTGATACTGGGACACTGTTAACTAAAAATGCAACCAAATCCTACACAATCAGATCTTGCACTTAACTGCACCCATTAAAAATAATTGAATGCTTTCTACAAGACTACAGAAAGTGGCAGCAGTTAAAGAAGAAAGAACTAAGTTACTCTGAGAGCTTTTCCCCTTCTCCATTCTATTCTAAACAGGTTTAACTGTTAGAAACCTCCTTGGATCCCCCAGACCAAGAGCCATCATTTATTTTACATTTTTAAACAGGTGTTCACTGCTGTGCTGAGGACGTAAGGTGACGACTGCTTCTCTTCTTTGGTCATCACGGAAGTTAATATTTTTTGAAAGAGGGAAGAGCTGAAACTAAAAGCAAAATCACAGCTGCCTGGCTGTGCAGATCCATACCTGAGCACTAAGAAGTTCTTCACACTTCTGAGAATGCTTTTCAATGGCCAGCAGATACTGCTTGGCAATAGCTGCTTCTTGCTGCTCCACTGTGGATTGCAGCAGCGCCTGCAAAGGGAAAGCAGAGCACATTCAGAGGCAGAACTGTTATGTGTCGGTGTCCTAAGGCTTGTGCGCAACCCGATTGTGGAATGTTGTTGTGGATTTGGAATGCACAGCTGCTGAAGTACCTTTCCATGCACAACTACCTTGCTTTCAGCCAGGACTGGCAGGTTTGTGGATCTCAGATTTCTTAGGCACAGCCTGCTCGAAAGGCAGCAGTGGAGAGCAGATAGAGGAGACTATTTCTGACAAGCACACTCAGCCAGGAGGGACCACACACGAAGAGCAGCGAATGAAAGCTGCTGAAGGGGAAAAAAAAGCCAGACAGACTTCCCTGGCTGACAAAACTCCACATCCTCTCGGCACAGGGAGAGCCCCCATGGGCCAAGCATGATCTTCACAACCACAAGGCAAGTAAAAGCAGATGGAAATTCTGAGTCATTTCAAATACAAAAGTGCACTCCGCCCCCCCACCCCTCGAGGGAAGTTCACACCCCAGGGTGAAGCAGTGCAAGTCCAAGTGTGGAAAGGCAAGGTACCAAGACAGGAACACCAAAAAAAAGAGAGGGCACAGTTAGGCACCTGCGCGGGAGCACACGCGTGCACAGGTGCGCGCTCCCCGGGCACTTGACTGAGCCCTGCAGAATTTGCAGCACCTGACCACAAGATAAGAAACATCAACCCATGCAGCCAGGTGAAAAAGCCCCAGGTGTGATTGAAGGCATTCCCCTTAGGCTTTCTAAGGCAGAAGGGCTACTTTGAGACAGGATTTACTCATGTTCTGTCAGCCTTTTCCCCCAGCATTATCGCATATTGATGTCACGTTCCGAATACTCCTGGGGTTATTTACACACTGTGCAGCAAACTATTTTTACCCAGCAATCAACAGGGTGAAGTGGCTGAAATGACTGTGAGTTCAAACAGACATAGGTTTGTAGACAACAGACCTCTGGCCCAGGTGCAGACACAAACAAGACTCATCTTTCGAACTAGCTGTATTTTAGGTATTTACTGAACAGCACAGAACACACAGGAAACAGTCTTTTGAATGCATAAACCCCAAATATCTGCTGACAATTCCAAGACACTTTCACAAATTTTCCACTCATTCGCCTCTTCTGCCCAAAACAGTGCTCCTCAGTAATAGAATATCAGAATCAACCAGGTTGGAAAAGACTTCAGAGATCATCAAGTCCAACCTATTACCTAGCACCTCCTGATACTAAACCATGGCTCCAAGTGCCACATCCAATCCCTTCTTGAACACCTCCAGTGATAGTGACTCCACTGCCTCCCTGGGCAGCCCATTCCAATGGCCAGTTACTCTTTTGTGAAGAACTTTCTCCCCACCTCAAGCCTAAACTTCCCCTGGTGCAGCTTGAGACTGTGTCCTCTTGTTCTGTCACGGGTTACCTGGGAGAAGAGACCAACTCCCACCTGGCTACAACCTCCTTTCAGGTAGTTGTGGAGAGCAGTAAGGTCTCCCCTGAACCTCCTCTTCTCCAGGCTACACACTCTCAACCCCCTTAGCCTCCCCTCGTTAGGGCTGTGCTCCAGAGATGTTCTCCAGCCTGTGCTCCAGGCCCTTCTCTGGACATATTCATGTATCCCAAATATCCTCCTTAAACTGAGGAGCCCTGGTGCTCCTCAGTAATGCACCTGGTGAGAAGAGGGAAACAGTCACCAAACATTTGGGAAATGGTGGAACACCTCAAGTGGATTTTTCATGTATTGAGGCCTGACACAGGCCAGAAAAATTAAATAAACAAAGTGTTACCCTTTGTGTTTTCAGCAGCAGCAGTTGAATTGAGCAATGAAATTGTGTGGCAGTGGTTTTCAGCACAGATTCAGCAATTCAAAAGGTAAGAAATGCTGCTTACCACAAACCCAACCAAAGTGCCACAATGTGTTCACTGCAGGGCAGCAGGCAGCCTGAAGTTTACTTTCAAAAAAATAAAAGCCAATTTCTTTGCACTTTTAGTTCTTTTACTGACAGAAATGAAGGCAACCAAAACCTTAGCACACAGAAGTTAGGCTTCTTGGAGAGTGAAACTTCCTCTGCTAAACCCTGCTGTCTACACAACAACAACTGCCACACATTGCTGCACAAACTAAATCTGTCCTCTGGGGCAAGGGGCTTTTCATGCCTGAACTGTTGGGACAAAACTGTTTCAAATAACTGGCACAAATGAAAAACAGAAAATAAAAACCCAAACAAAACCCTGATCTTGGGGAGAAGAGCACCAGAATGGTCACGAGGCAGCAGTGCCCTTTCTCAGCTTCCTGCTCACACCAAGGGCTGAGTCATTTTGTGCACTCTGCAACTTGTTAAATTTGATTCAAGAGCATAAAGAACTTGCAGTTTCCAAGGAATTAATGATTGTTCCTTGGCTGGGATGTGGAGTTTGATACCTTTTAAATGTAGTTTTTATGATTGTTTTCTTTGGAGAATCCATCCATTCCATGTTCAGAAGGAAAAGCCTTCCCTTTCCACTGTACACACTACTAACGGAATTAGTACCACACAACTGATCCTGGCTTTAACTATCCCATTAGCTGCCTGGCTGAGAAGAGAGAAAAAGCATCCCCCTATGTGGCACAGGACTTCAGAGAGAGCTTCCAAGATCATCAACTATGCTAATTACTAATTAAAAACTCTTACATACAAGTTACATAAGTTACTAAACTTAGCTACCTACCAACAGGTGTCTCTAACTTCTGTAGTTACCTCTTTCAGACAATGGCACCGGAAGTCTTCAGACTAATTGCTCCTCTGAGCAACTACTGCGAAGCATCTCTTTCCTCCTTACCTAGTTACAAATGGATCCTGGAGGGTTGATGTTCCACAGATCTGTGGCCACTGACTTAATACTAAGCTGGCATTCTTGAAGCAGTCTCCTTCGAACAGTTCACTGAAGCAGCAATGCAGTCTCTGGCATCTGCTGCATGGAGTACTGAGGAAAAGGAGGGTTAGACTGGACCTTAGGAAGAAGTTCTTCAGTATGAGGGTAGTGAGACTCTGGAACAGGCTGCCCAGGGAGGTTTTGGATGCTTCCTCCCTGGGGATGTTGAAGGCCAAGTTGGATGAGGCCTTGAGCAGCAAAGTCTAGTTGAGTGGTGTCCCTGTCCATGGTGAGGAAGTTGGAGCGAGTGAGCTCTGAGGTCCCTTCCAACCTGAGCCATTCTAGGATACTCTGAATTCAAAGAGTAACATTTCAATACAGATGCTCTTGGCAATTAATTTTTCCTCCTGTATATTGTGTAATGAAATTCCTTGACACAGGGTGGCAAAGGTCATCCTGTACCAAAAGCCAATTACAGGACTGCGATGACAAGAGGTGTCCACACCCAAAATGTGGATCTGTTTCTACCACATCTGCTGCCTCAGTCTATAGTTTGGAGACTTGATAGGGTGCTCAGTTGCATGGTTTAGTTGATTAGGTGGTGTTGGATGATAGGCTGGATGTGATGATCTTGAAGGTCTCTTCCAACCTGGTTTATTCTATTCTAGTTATCATGGTCAAAAGGAAGTGGCAGGTTCAGATACTTGGGAGGTCTTTACATTTATCAAGTAGCCATTACTGCTTCTTGGCTTCACTTCCTCAGCTCAACACTTTTCACAAGTCCTAACTATGACTGTCCTTAACCAGAAGTGAGGTTCCCTTCTAGGTCTCTCCTAGGGTCAAATTAAGTCACCTCTTTCAGGCAGCTACCAGATCTGCTTTAGCCATTTGTCCTTTTCTTGACTTACAAAAACCTTCTGCCTCCCAAGCAAGTCCTTGCAGCAGGGAACAGTTCAAAGGGCTGTGGTACCTTAGACAGACAACTGCTGAAAGTGGTTTGCTTACAACTGGAGAACAAGGCCAGTATAAGCACAAGAATGAGCTGCAGCTACATGACCAGAGTTCAGACCTTAGCACATCATCATCGGAGCTGATGCCTTTCCACAGGTGCAAAATAAAAGACAGAACTCACAAGGCCTGATGTACAAAATAAAGTCTAGTTAGGTGTAATAAACCAAGATTAGTGACATCCTTCCTCTGATGCCTGAAAAGGAAACAAACAACACGGCCACAGCTCCAGCTACTCAGACCAACATACTGTTTTACATACATACACAGCTGTTTTATACTTCCTTCATTCCCTTATCTGACACTTTTACCATCACTAAACTGGGGGGGGGGGGAGGGGGACCAAAACCAACATTAACTGAGAAAACCAAGAGTTAATGTCTACACTGACACTGTTCTATGTTATATGGTTCAATTATAATTAAATTACAATTAAATTTCAACTGGGCATAATCTCAGCTAATCAAAGCTAAAATTTGGTCAAGATTGAAGCATCAAGCCTCTCTCTATAGTTCCTTTGGCTTCTAGACCAATAAAAGAACATTACAGTAGGAAGTAGCAGTGGGAAAGTTATTAAGGGGAAGAAAAGTGTGCCAGATTAGCACATCTATATTTAATTCCTCTAGACCCAGAACTGCTTCCAAAACTCACACTGACTTAAGGCATCCAGTGGGCTTTATTCAACCGGAATAAAACCTATCCTATTTTAACAGTTTATCTAGCTCAGTATTATCAGTTTCAATACAGGAAGTGAAGATGACTGAAAAAAGTGACGAGGAGCTCTCAGGATGGATCAGCACACCTTCAGGCCCCTGCCCAGAACCTCCCAGTGATCAGATGGATTGCAGGCTGATACAGAGCTGTATTTTCTTTCTTTCAAGAACAAACTAAAGAAACTACTGTATGCTCCTCTCATCAGGACTACAAGTAGTGGAATTTGACCAAACAGGAACATCAGAAGTCTGCACTCTGCTGAGGTCAGAGTTAGCTTGCAATTGACAGCAAAGGGGTTCTCAGTGGAATACACCAAAAGGTTGAGCTGAGTTTCCTGCACTGTTTCCACTCCTCATCAGAGCCTGCTATCCAGGGCTGAAACACTGCTCGTGCTGTGGCATCTTCCCCGGCACCTCAGAAAGTGATTCCATGGAAAACTCTTCTCTCAAGTTGTTCTGTACAAAAGCTCAATGTGTTTTGATGTGCATCAGGGTAAAAAGAAGCTCATAGTCTCACTTCCCACTGCCAATTCTACAGTGGGCAATGAATTTTAGTCAAGTGTTTCAAAGCAACAGATGTTTGAACCAAACATAAGAACAGAGCAATCTGTCTTGGACAATAATACAACTCCTCCAGCTTTATTTTCAGCCTCTTCTGCTGTACTAAAAACAATCAACAATTTGGTTTGCTTAGTTTACCCAGACAGCTCAGGCTTGCTGACTTGGGACTGCACAAGTTCTTTATATTTGCCATGTATTGCTCTCTCAGACTCCTGTAGAAGCAAAGTACACACCCACTGTCAATCAAGAAGGCCAATGGCACCCTGGCCTGCACCAGAAATAGTGTGGCCAGCAGGAGCAGGGAAGTCATTGTGCCCCTGTACTCAACAATGCTTATTCCACACCTTGAGTACTGTGTCCAGTTCTGGGCCCCTCAATTTAAGAAGGGCATTGAGACTCCTGAACGTGTCCAGAGAAGGGCAACAAGGCTAGGGAGAGGCCTTGAGCACAAGCCCTATGAGGAGAGGCCAAGGGAGCTGGGATTGTTTAGCCTGGAGAAGAGGAAGCTCAGGGGTAACCTCATTGCTCTTTACAACTACCTGAAGGGAGGTTGTAGCCAGGAGGGGGTTGGTCTCTTCTCCTAGGCAATCAACACTAGAACAAGAGGACACAGTCTCAAACTGCACCAGGGGAGGTTGAGGCACGAGGTGAGGAGAAATTCTTCACAGAGAGAGTTGTTATCCATTGGAATGAGCTGCCCAGGGAGGTGGTGGAGTCACCACCCCCAGAGGTGTTTAGTAGTCATGAGGTCCTGGGTGACAGGTTGGACTTGATCTTCGAGGTCTTTTCCAACCTTATTCATTCTATGATCATTGAGTCCAACCCCCTGCCAGAGCAGCACAGGTCACACAGGAATGCATCCAGATGGGTCTGGAAAGTCTCCACAGAAGGAGACTCCACAACCTTTCTGGACAGCTTGTTACAGCACTCTGTGCCCCTCACAGTGAAGAGGTTCCTCCTCATATTGAGGTGGAACCTCCTGTGCTGTAGTTTCTATCCATTACCCTTTGTCCTATCCCAGGGTGCAAGTGAGCAGAGCCTGTCCCCTCCCTCTTGACACCCAGCCCTTGGATATTTGGAAACATTTATTAAATCTCCTCTCAGTCCTTTCTTCTCCAGACTAAACAGCCCCAGGGCTCTAAGCCTCTCCTCACAGGGCAGTACTCCAGTCCCTTCATCATCCTGTCAGCTCTCCATTGGACTCTCTCCCTCTTGAGCTGGGGAGCCCAAAACTGGACACAATACTCCAGGTGAGGTCTCACCAGGGCAGAGTACAGAGGGAGGAGAACATCCTTTGATCCGCTGGATGCACTCCTCCTAATGCACCCAGGATCCCATTGGCCCTCTTGGCCACAAGGGCACATTGCTGTCCCATGGAGAACACCAGGACTCCCAGGTCCTTCTCCACAGGGCTGCTCTCTAGCAGATCAACTCCCAGCCTGTACTGGTGCAGTTTATAATTCCTTCCCAGGTGCAGGACTCTGGACTTACCCTTGTTGAACCTCATTAGGTTCCTCTCTGCCCAGCTCTCAGTCTGTCCACGTCTCACTGAACGGCTGCACAGCCTTCTCGTGTCTCAGCCAAGCCTCCCAATGTGGTATCATCAGCAAACTTGCTGAGTAGACTCTGTCCCCTCATCAATGCCATTGATGAAGATGTTGAAGAGGACTGGACCCAGCACCGGTCCCTGGGGGACTCCACTAGTTACAGCTCTCCTGGTTTTAGATAATCTTTTGTAATGAAGTCTTTGACATTTTCCTTTGCTCATCAGAGGGCAAACTTTCAGCTCAGAGCTCTATTAGTGACAAATATTTCTGAGAGACAATGGAATGGCTCCCATGTGTCCCACACTTCGCAAAGCTACCCGTTCTGAGATTCTGGAAAGCTGGAAAACCTGACCACCTAGCGCTAAAAACTGATAGCCAAGACTCTCACTGCAGGAAGGGCTGCAAAGGGCTTTGCATTGTGAAGTCCAGCGCTATAAAAGGAGACATCTGGTTCACAGAAGCTGGTTTTTAGAAGACTAATAATTGCACAAAGGAATCTAAGGAAAGAAATGCCATCAAGTAAATCCACCTGCCTGTAACCTCATCTCCTTGAAAGCTTCCATTAGAGGGTATTTTGTATGGTGAGCAATCTAAACAAAGCAGATTAAAAATCTTCACTTGTCTATTTACAGAACTCCAACAATTTCAGAACAAAAGCTTGACTAAACAAGCAGAGCACAAAACCCTTATGCTGCTTGTGGAAACATCTCTTCAAAGGTGACACCATCCCACCAGCACCCTTTCCAAGAGCTACATTTACTTTTCTCTACTGTAGTTAATTACAGGGATAAAAGTGTAAAAACACACTGACATGAAAGGCAGAAATTAAACAAAATTGGGTGAACCTGAGAAGGAGAAACTTGGCCTCCACAGATTACCAAGTTCACTTTTCATTTGCTTTCTCATGGTTTTCAATACAACTTTTTGCCTGTGCTGTGGATTGTTTATTTGTTGAAAGGAGGATAAGAATGCAGGATGCTCAGCAATGGACCTGAGGGATTGTGCTGCAGTGTCTAGTGGTCCCTGTTAATGGACTTCCCAGCATATTTGTCAAGTTTATATTGCAAAGACAACTGCAATAATTCACATGGCTTGGGTGCATTTGAGTCCTTGAAACTGGATCATTCGCTAGCTCGCTTCTCGTGTAAACTCCCTTTTCAACACAGTTGCTGCCTTTAAAATGACCAGTCACAACAAGGGCAGGAACTGAAAAGACTGGGTCCTAAACTGGAGTGCCTGGTGTGCTGAGGGGATACCATGGTAACGACAGATCAGCTTGGAGAGAGATATTCACCACAGAGCAGTGTAACCCATTTTCAAGCACTGAAAGATGCAGCAACAGGAGATCTTCAGGGAGCAGTAATTAGCACTCAATTAAGACAAGAGTGAGGCTTTGGTGACTAACTTGGCAGCCCTGCAGACAGAAGTGAAAAAGTGGCAACTCTCTTTTTCATTTGTATGAAAAGAGAGGGGCACTTCCACAAACTTCCCAGCAGGAAGGCTCACCTATGCCAGCAATACGGAAACCATTTCTGTTCACTGCGGTTTCAGTTCCTCATTTAGAGCATCTGGGGCTTGAAGGGTTCTGAGGATTTTCTGGGGCTCACCATGAATGGTTTCTATTTTCATACAGCTATCCTTACACATTCAACATTGGGCATCACATTCACCCACACCCCAGCTCTGCCTGGAGCAGCAGCACAAAGCCATACTGGCTGGTGTCAGGGAGGTTTGCTCATAACGCCAATAGCCCAGCAGCACCTACCCTGAGCCATGAGCAAGCACTGCTTTGGAACAACCTGCATCAGTGCATCTGATCAAAACCCAAGGAATGCAGAACAGGGCTCTCCTGTCACCCTGAAAAATAACTTGCCGCATCCAAAGCAGCATGACCAGAGATGGGGAGAGGGGATTCTGCCCCCCTGCTCTGGGGAGACCTCACTTGCAGTCCTGTGTCCAGCTCTGGAGTCCTCAGCGCAGGACAGACATGGAGCTGATGGAGAGGGTCCAGAGGAGTGCCACAAAAATGATCACGGGGCTGGAGCACCTTTGCTACAAGGACAGGCTGAGGGAGCTGGGGGTGTTCAGCCTCGAGAAAAGACGGCTCCAGGGAGACTTGAAAACAACCTTCCAGTACCTGAAAGGTGCTACAAGAAAGCTGCAAGGGACCATCTGCAAATTCCTGCAGTGACAGGACAAAGGGCAGTGGTTGGAAATAAGAGAAGAGCAGATTTAGATTGGATGTGAGGAACAAGTTCTGCACCATGAGGGTGCTGGAACACTGCAACAGGTTGCCCAGGGAGGTAGCTGAGACCACATCTGTGAAGCTACTGAAGGGCAGGCTGGACAAGACTCTGAGCAACCTGCTCTAGTGGAGGGTGTCCCTGCTGACTACAGGGGGATTGGACTGGATGACCCAAACCATTCTATAATAACCTGAAGACAAAGAACAGAGAAAAGCAAGCTGCATGCATGCTGAATTCCACTGCAAAGCCCTGCAAGCCTCTGCCATGGGTCCCTGGCAGGATGCCTGTGCAGCAGACAGCATGCCCAGCTGCTCGGCTGAAAGCAGCTCACATTGTCAGCACAAACCTGCAAAATATCCCAGTGTGGCTAGCCTGGAGCTAGGCTTCACCTCCTTCAGTCTGATTTGAATTCTTAGCCTTACCTATTACTTCTCCTAAGTGGCTCAGTTTGTGTCCTGTGTATTTCTTACTGTTCCCACAACAGCACAAACCCCACGGACTGATCCTGCCTGGTAACACCCAGTTCTCTCATCTTAACCAGCTGAGAGCAACGAGGAACAAAGTGAGAGAAACTGCAGATGCAGCTGCTTCACCCTTAACTCCTTCTTTTAGTACTGTGTGGATAAAATCTGATCAGTTACTCTGAGGCTGCTACCCTGCAAGTGCAGTTTGAGACAGAGGAGGTCTGAAATGAGGCTGTGTGTTAAACAGTCAAACCCAGAGTTCACCACAGCAGCTTGAGCATTTTTGGTTTGCTCTTAAGTTTCCTTAGTGAAAATGGCTGACGTACTTTGTCTGAACTACCCCAAAGTGCAGTGAAAAACATGCCACACAACATTGCAGCCCAAAGAGGCTGAATTGGAAGCAACAGAAGACATTTGTGAAATGAAAGGGGGTTGAGCAATCAGAAGCAGCAGCACTAAAGCAGACTCCCCGTAGCGCTTGCTTGTTATTGTCATGCTGATGTTATTGGGAAACTGGGGGTCTTGGCAGCTTATTTACCTTGAATTCTTCCACAATCATACTCAAGGCTTCGTGTCCAGCTTTCCTCATGTCTTCTAACTCCTGCTTATGCTTTTCCTGTACAAAAACAAGGAAGGCTTATACACAGCACAGGCAACCAACAGCATTTTAATGAGAAGAGTAAAGACCACTTCTTTTCCTCATTTGGGGTTATCTTTCATGCAGAAATGCAGACATCTTGGCTCTTTAGATATTATCTACATGCTCAATTCAGGTTAGACCCAGTACTAAACTTTATTAGACCTGACAATTCTAAATCCTTCTCCAAATACTTTTAAAATTCCCTTTGTCACTCTGATTTTTCTGGTTTCTGGCATACCTGTCTGGCAGCACTTCAGAATCACTCCCTCAGCAAATGTTATTTAGAACCTACCTATATCAAGAAAAACGTTGGAATGGAGTGGTTTCAGATTCAGCTTCCCTTCTACTCATGACACAGATCCTTCCTTATTCTCATTCTTTATTCCTAAGGTTCTTGCCTAAGATCTCCTGAACGTTTTTCCAATAAAGCTCTGCTGGTTCCTTTGTTTTCATTCATAGCAGTATGTAAAAATAACACCCACATGAACAGTCTCATAGTTGTGCCAAACCAGTTAGGCTCCAAGGTTGTAGATGTAAAAAAAAAGTGCTGAGCCAGAAAACTTTTCACAGCACAAGACTACAGAATTAGTACAAGGAGGAAAATTGTGATCCAGTGCTTAACTCCAGAGCTTCAAAAATCATTCAAAAGTCATTGTGCCCCTGTACTCTGCATTGGTTAGGCCACACCTTGAATACTGTGTCCAGTTTAAGAAGGACATTGAGACACTTGAACATGTCCAGAGAAGAGCAACGAGGCTGGGGAGAGGCTTTGAGCACAAGCCCCAGAAGGAGAGGCTGAGGGAGCTGGGGTTGTTTAGCCTGGAGAAGAGAAGGCTCATGGGAGACCTCATTGCTCTCTACAACTACCTGAAACGTGCTTGTAGCCAGGAGGGGGTCGGCCTCTTCTCTTTAGCAACCAGCACCAGAACAAGAGGACACAGTCTCAAACTGCACCAGGGGAAGTTTAGGCTCAAGGTGAGGAGAAAGTTCTTCACAGAGAGAGTTGTTATCCATTGGAATGTGCTGCCCAGGGAGGTGGTGGAGTCACCATCCCTGGAGGTGTTCAAGAGGGGATTGGACATGGCACTTGGTGCCATGGCCTAGACATGAAGTCTGTGGTGACAGGTTGGACTCGATCTTTGAGGTCACTTCCAACCTTGGTGATACTGTGATTCACAGAAGCATTCCTGTGAGAAGTGAGCATCAGGGGGGGAAAAGCTGTAATTGCTAGAGCAGCACATCCTGGGTTCACACACATGAAGGATTCTACAGAAAGAGAAGGTCAATGGTCATTAACTATTCCAGGTGAAAAAAACTCCAAAGCAACAACATCTAAGCTAAAGGAAAGCATTCAGTGTAGAGAAACCCCCATCCAAAGCAGGACCTACCTAGAGCAGCTTGAGTACTGTGTCCAGTTCTGGGCCCCTCAGTTTAAGAAGGAGATTGAGACACTTGAACGTGTCCAGAGAAGGGCAACAAGGCTGGTGAGAGGCCTTGAGCACAGCCCTGTGAGGAGAGGCTGAGGGAGCTGGGGCTGTTTAGCCTGGAGAAGAGGAGGCTCAGGGGCAACGTCATTGCTCTCTACAACTACCTGAAGGGTGGTTGTAGCCAGGAAGGGGTTGGCCTCTTCTCCCTAGCAACCAGCACCAGAACAAGGGGACACAGTCTCAAGCTGCACCAGGGGAAGTTTAGGCTGGAGGTGAGGAGAAAGTTCTTCACTGAGAGAGTGATTCGTCATTGGAATGGGCTGCCCAGGGAGGTGGTTGAGTCTCCGTCCCTGGAGCGTTCATGAGGGGACTGGATGTGGTGCTTGGTGCCATGGTCTAGTTGTGAGGTTGTGGTTACAGGTTGGACTCGATCTTGAAGGTCTCTTCCAACCTTGGTAATTCTATTCTAGAGCAGGTTACACAGGAACATGTCCAGTCAGATTTTGAAGATCTCCAGAGAAGGAGATTCCACAACCTCTCTGGGCTCCCTGCTTGAGGGCTCTGGCACCTTCACATAAAGTTTTTTCTCATGTTAAGGTGGAATTTCCTGTAATTGAGTTTACATCTATTGCTCCTCATTCTGTTGCTGGGCATCACCGTTAAAGAGCCTGGCTGCATCCTCCTGACAGCCACCCTGCAGATACTGTAGACATCAGTAAGATCGCCTCTCAGCCTTGATGATTCTATTACTAAACAGAGCACTGAAATCACTGAAAAACTGATGTAGTTATGATGAGCATTACTTTGTGTTCAGTTTCAGGCCCCTCACTTCAAGAAAGACACTGAGGGGCTGGAACACACCCAGAGAAGGGCAATGGAGCTGGGGAAGGGTCTGGAGAACAGGGCTGGTGAGAGGCAGCTGAGGAAACTGGGGTTGTTTAACATGGAGAAGGCTGGGGGAGACCTCATTGCTCTCTGCAGCTCCCTGAAAGAAGGCTGCAACGAGGCAGGGGTTGGGCTCTTCTCCCTAGTAAAAACTGATAGGACAAGAGGAAAATTGCCTCAGGTTGCACCAAGGGAGGTTTAGGTTGGACATCCAAAGAAGCTTCTTCATAGGGTTCTCAAAGCCTGGCACAGGCTGCCCACAGAGATGGTTGAATCCCCATCCCTGGAGATGTTTAAAAGAGGCAGAGATGTGGTGCTGAGGGATGTGGCTTAGCACCAGCCTTAGTAGAGTTAGAAAATGGCTGGACTGGATGTTAAGGATCTTTTTCAAGCCAAAGGACTGCATGGTCCTGTAATGGTTATTAATCTACACACTAGAGTGTGCTGTTGGACATGAAATACAGAGGGGTCACCAATGCTCTAGTGTGCAGTGTGAACTCCCTACAACACAGACACAGGAGCGCCTCCAGGTCTACAGCAAAGGGTTTACACTGTGGTCATGTCAGCAGGATCCTAGGGGAAGCTAGAGCTGAGAACCTAAAGAAGAGAGAGAGCATTTTTATGGGAAGGGAAAGCCTTTCAGATTTGCCTCCATAACCTTAAGAACAAACAGTGTGCACAGGGACCAGGAAATGCCATTTATTTGATACCAGTCAGTATCACTACTACCTGGGTTATATAGCAAGAGAAGGCTTGGGGTGAAGGAGGAGGTGAGACAGCAAACAAACTCTCATGAGCAGCTTCCTAAGAGAGCTGTGAGGACGCTTCCTGCTGAATACAGGCAGAGTGCAGGCTGTGAGCTCCTGTTCTAACCAGGCAGGGATAGTTTTCAATGCCCCAAATGTTCCATTCCATACAGCAGTGATTTAAGGTTGCTGTAGCATGTTCCAATTGGTTGAGCTTTTCAAACACTTGCATTAATCAGCTTTTTGGTCCAGGCTTTGCTGCCCTGCCCTTCATTGCTAATGTCTTTTTGCTGGCAGTGAGGAGGGCCAGATTGGAGTAAAATATTCCAAAGCACTCAGCCTGGGGAGTATCCCCTGGATCCAAGTTATTACTGCAGTGATTGGGAGTGGGCTATTTATTTTTCTCAGTTTATGACCCAAGTATTAAATCACAACATCACACAATCCTTCAGGTTGGAAGGGACCTCTGGAGGCCACCTCACTGAACCTACTGCTGAAGGCAAGAGCAGCACTGAACTCAGGCCAGATTGTTCAGATTCTTGTCCAGTCAGACCTTGAAAGCCTCGGAGAAGGGAAATGTCACAGCCTCGGTGTCTGAAATATCCCAACATCCCAAACAACAGTGCCTTTCCTTGTACCAAGCAGCAACTTCCCATGCTTCAATTCATCACCATTTCCACTCCTCCTTCTGCTCTGGATCTGTGCACGGCCTGCCTGGCTCTGCTTTTCTCCACAGCCTTGCAGGAACTGGACACTCTGCTTCCCTAAGCCTTCTCCTCTTCAGGCTGAGGTCAAGATACACCACATCCACTGCAGTCCTCTCACCCACAGCCTAGGTGCTTTATCACAGAAGGCAGTCAGGATGCTCAGGAAGAATTTAGCTCTTGGTAAATCCATGTTGGCTGTTCCCAGTCACCTTCTCCATGTGCCCAGAAATGGCTGTCAAGAGCACCTGAGCCATAACTGCCCCAGGGCCCAAAAGCCTAGCAAACCTGGATCCCTACATCCATTCACTCTGGATGGCTTTTCATGCTATCACATTGTTTCTAGAACCGACTCTTCCCTCCCTCACTGCCCCTTTTCCCTCCAGTGACAGCTAAGCCACAGCTCTCATCTTCCACATTTTTTTTTCCAATGGACACCAATAACTGTCTTTAATCTATTCAATATGCTGCAGCTTAAAACAGCATCAAAACACCACCCAACAATCCCCCAAACGAAACGCTATAACAAAACCCCATAAAACATCACAAAACTCCCCAGCAATAAAAGCAGACCCAAATCCCCACTGTGAAACCAGCCCCCTACCAAGATCAGAGATCACACTTTCCAGCCAAACAAACAAAAAAAATAATCAAGAGTAGGACAAAATAATAGCAAGAACCCTTCTGCTGCTGAAAAAGTGAGAAGGATAAGCAAAGTGATTCCAGTTGGGGCACTAACACCAATTTCTCTGACTCTCCAACTCAAGCCCATCCATTTGGCAGCCCTCTCTGGAGTCCCCCAGTCCCTCTGCAGAGGCCAGCTGGCAGGGCTGCAGCAGCAGGCTCACACTTGCCTTGTTCTACCAGACAAATTAAAATGCAAATAGATTTTACAGGGCTGCAGTGCTGGGCTGGGTTTGACAGAAAGCTTGAGCTGTGTTTAACTTCGCTTGAGACTCCTTGGTGCTCTGCACTATGACAGACCTCCCACAGCATGGCTGATCCAGATGAGAAGAGTCGTGATGAAGACACATTCTTGTTGTGAGCAGCTTTGGAGGGCACAGACACTGCCTCCACTTGGCTAACAAGTGACAACAAAGCCTGCTGGAATTCAGCCTTCCCCAACTGCATATGCACAGCGTATAAGAGACTACAGACCAGTTACAAACCTGAAGTAGTGCAGCACAGAGTAAATATACAAAAATAGCATCAAATTACTTACTAATAGGGTTTCTCCCTAAAAAAAAAAAAAGTCAGAAGTCATCCTGGGCTTCAATTGTGCAAGGAGACTCCTCAGCTGCGACAGCACTTGGTACAGGATGAGATAATTGAACTGGTGGTGAAAGAACAGCCATGTGCTGAAAGTTTATGAAATGCTGTCAGAGGAACTGCAGCGTGGATCAAAGACCTGCCGCTATTCCATGCACATTCAGCTCTCACGAGAATGCACGAGGCAGACAACGTTGATTTAAGAGGGCCCTCATCCATGTGAGAGCCATCTCATGGAAGTGTGTGAAACAGGAGATCTCTTCAGCCTGCTCCTGCAGGCTGTTACAGCACAGCTACAGAATCACAGAATTACTGAGGCTGGAAAAGACCTCTGAGATCGTAAGCCCAGCCTGTGACACCACCACATCAGCTAAATCATGCCACCAAGTGCCACATCCAATCTTTTCTTAAAGACCTGAAGACTTTAAGCATTCATTCACTGAAGCAACTTCTCACCACTCCAGCTCAATGCAGCTGCTTTCTGGACAGTGATCACACCCCATACAAAGGTCAGGATCTGTCCTCAAGTGAGCAAAATTACCCTTGTCTCTACTTGCAAGGGGGAAGTTCCCAAATGAAGCAGATTCAGTGGAAGGGATAATCATCATAGAACCCTCACAGAATGGTGTGGGTTGGAAGGCACCTCTGGAGATCACATTATCAACCCCCTGCTAAGGCAGATTGCAAGGAACACATCTAAATGGGTTCTGAAAGTCTCAGAGAAGACCCTACAACCTCCTGTGCCATTGTTCCAGCAGCCTCAAAGTAAAGTTTGCCCTTAAGTTCAAGTGAAACTTCTTGTGTTCTAGTTGGTACCCACTGCCCCTTGTGCTGGCCATCACTGATGGGAGCCCAGCCCCATGCTCATGGCCTCCATCCTTTAGATACTGATAAGCATTGATAAGATCCCTTCTCAGTCTTCTCTTTTCCAGCCTCTCAGCCTCTACTTGCAAGACAGATGCTCCAAGACCAGTGCTCTTCCCTCATCTACCCAGCTAGCTACACCATCACAGAAGGCTATAGACTGGCCAAGCATCATTTCCCCTTTGAGAATCCATGCTGACTGTTCCTGACAATCACCTTTTTCCTCCATGTACTTGGAGATGACCTCCAGAACAAGCTGCTTCATCACCCTTCCAGGGATGGAGGTGAGGCTGATTGGCCTGTAGTCTCCTGGGTCATCCTTCATGCCCTTTTGGAAGGCTGGACTGGCATTGGCTTTCCTCCAGTCCTAGAATCATAGAATCAGTAAGGTTGGAAAAGACCTCAAAGATCATCGAGTCCAACCTGTCCTCAGGCACCTCTCCTGTTCTCCAGGACATTTCAGAATGATGGAGAATGGCTGAGCAATAACCTCAGCCAGCTCCTTCAGCTCTCATGGCTGCATCCCATCAGGACAAATAATGCTGGAAAATACCCAATAAACACTGGAAAACTCAAGAAGGGAAGGACAGCAAAATCTCTGTGGAAGCAGCTGATCTCATCCTCTTCTAGTAGTGATCTTCCTGTGTTCAGCACCACTCATTGTTAAAAGGAAAAAAAAAATCAATGGAAATTGCATCTGCTACATAAAAGCAGGAGATTAACTATTCCTTAATGGAAACAAGCACCAGGTCTTAGGGACTGTACCATTGTAGGCCTGCGATATGAAGATGTTCTCAGTAGTTATTAGGTAGCGCCAAGGATTGCTTTGGGGGTTGGGATTTTCTGGGTGTGGGTTTTTTAGCTTTTTTTTAACCAAACAGTTTCACAAAATAGTGCCACAAAAGGAAGCAGCAAACTGAACCACAGCCAGGTGCTGCTTTAGCTCACAGGAGTGGGAATAACTATCACCTTTTCCTCTTCAGCACTGACAAGGAGGCTCTTCTGTCTCAATATAAGGGACATCCAGAATATTTCTCACTGCTTCCAGGTCCTGAGCTCAAACCATGGTTTTCCTTCCTAGCTTCCCTGAAGTTACCCAGGCTTATTTCAATCCCTGTAAATGAATGGAAATTGGATTTTCAATGGAGAAGTCACTTAATTCTACTGACTCCTCTCAAAACTCAGGGGACTGCTTGAGAGAGTCCAGCACAGAGCCACAAAGCTGCTCAAAGCAACGGAAGATCTCCCTGTGAGGGCAGGCTCAGGAAGCTGGGGGTCTCGAGCTTGGAGCAAAGGAGCCTGAGGGCTGCCCTCATTCCTGTTGATAAAGATGTGCAGGGCAGTGTGGGGAGGACACTAGTGATCTCCACAAGTAACTAATGCATTGTCACTGCATCAGTGAGATGCTGCACACCTTGGCAGCAGCTTACAACACCAGTGACCCGCTGCAATGCAGGTGCTGGGTGTTCTGCCCAGGGATTAAAACTTCAGCAGCTGACTCAAGCAAAAAGAACTTAAATCTCAAAGGCATAATTAATAAGGGTGTGAACAGGGAATGCAGGAGAATAATTAACTCTGACACGGGAATCACAAGAGTTTGTCTGTGTGTTAACCTCTGCAGTGTGCATTTGATCAGAACACATTTATAGGAATGAAGGTGTTCAATGCTTGACAAATTCTGATCGACCTGCTCAAACATCAAGGGTGTACTAAATAAAATTCAATCCAGGTTAAATAAATGGATGCAAAGCTGTGTCAGTAACAGGTTAATTAGGCAATACAACTGCCACCCATGCAGTAAGCTGGGTACTGCAGCCACTCCTAGCTTACTGGTGAACTATGAACCAAACAAGATGATGAAGCAGTTAAGGGGCAATGAAAAGATAATTCTTCAAAGCTGTTCCCCAAACAGCATCCCAGCATTTGTTATGCATCTGATCTTTCTCAAGTACAAAACCATGATATTAAAATTGACTAAACATTACTACTATTGGCTAAAACTGAGTATTTTGCTAGCATGCATTGCTCAAGTACTCAGGAGAATTACACTACCTCAGGTATCTCACACTGAATACAAACAGGACTTGTGACCTGGAGCTGCTTTGGACCTATTCCCTCCATTGAAGGAAGTGCACCCCAGGCAGCACAGAACTGATCCAGAAGACCTGCCCTGGTGGCTACCCTTACCCAACCTTCTCTTTTGTCTGGGTTTCCTCATTTTCAGGACACCTTGTCCATTTCCATTGCCCTCCCAACAATTTCACAAGATTCTGTTTCTACAGCAGCTAGGCCTAGTGACAATCCCAATGTGACAAGCTTGGTGGTAAAGAACTTCAGCTTAGCAGGCAGTCTTAGCTGGAGAACAGCTGAATCTGTCAGTCTTTTCCTCCTCATCTCTCTGGCAGATGATCACCTTTGCAGTCAGACTATACCAAATTCACTTCAAAGGCCACCTGCACTCTGAAGGAGGAGCACCTCCTGTCAGCTTATGCTGAGCTCATGCTGTCCTTTATTTTAGGTTCAGTAAAATAGCAACAGAAGAATTCTGATATGTTGTCTTCCATCACTATCCTTT
This sequence comes from Picus viridis, assembly GCA_033816785.1. Lineage (NCBI taxonomy): Eukaryota > Metazoa > Chordata > Aves > Piciformes > Picidae > Picus > Picus viridis. Next base: position 12,988,128 of record CM066567.1, read on the forward strand.
CCCTTTTTGGTCTCTTCAAAAACATACCTGCTTGCATGGGGTATACTGCATTCACTGGAGTGCTAACCCCAGGGAATGCTTCCTCCAGAGAAAGTTATGCCTTCCAATACAGAATGCAGACCTTACTCATCACAGGGCCAGCTAGCATCAGAGAACAGGGCCATGATCTGTTAAGGTCCCTCCAACCCAATCCTTCAACTGCAAGTGCTCCCAAGAGCTACTTTTGCCAGGCCTCCAGCTGCAAGATTGCTTCATGAAATTCCTTTTGGAGGTGAATGTTCAGGCATGCCCAGGACTGCTTATGTGCAGAAGCAGCACAACACTAGGGTCTTCCAGAACAAGAAGCTCTCTCTCCCTGGCATTATCTGTGTTTATTCCAAATGCACAGACTGACACCTTCCTATTGTCACTAAGAACAGGTCTGTCATTTGAGGAGGGTGTGCATCTCAGATTTCTCTCAGATTTCAGCCACTGGAACACCACACAACACAGACGGTTGATAGATCACACTTTGTAGGTCTATGATAGACAACATTCCTGTATCAACAACAAAAGAGAGGCTGGGGAGACCAGAGACCCCAGGCTGTTGTTCTCTCAAATGCTGGGAAGTACCCATTTAGAGGCAAAATTGTACTCTTCAGTTGTCAATGCTGGATAGAGAGCCTCCCATGGAAGGGAGGTTAGAGTAGATGATCTCCAAGGTCCCTTCCAACCTGAGCCATTCTGTGGCTCTGTGAAAGCGGACAGAAGGCTCAGAAGGGCTAAGTTTATCCCTTAGGTAACACTAAGAGAAGGAATACAAAGACAGGGGAAGGGACAAAAACTTGATCACATCAAGCCACACTATTGAACATTCCTTTTCCAACTCCTTCTGAAGAGGAACAGATTTTTACATGCATCAGGTGCAGTTTTGGAGATGACATTCTCTTCAGTCCTGCATGGAAGTACATCCAAATCCCTCTTTGTACACTTCTACTCCAAGGCAGACTGGTGTGGTGAACCTGGCATTGACATGAAGTTTTCATTCCTCTGTACCTCATAAAACACTTTAAAGCTCTGAAGCACTATTTCCAAACCTAAGGAGACAGCCACAGCTAAGTGCACATTCTGTTAGGTCTGACTGTGTGTGTGATGTAGGGGTGCACCACATAACCCCTCCCAAAATCAACAAGCAATGCTCATCAGAACTCAAACTCATCCCTCAGAATGAGGATGGAAGAAATTAGTCCAAAATACGTATTTTACCTTTTTCTGTCTCAACTGCACTTAAAATACTTGCCTCAGTTTGAAGCTTTATAATTGCACTGTGACACCTGCAGAGGTACTCACACGAGAAATCCCCCACAGTAACAGTTACAACAATAGAGAACTGAAGGAGCATCCAAAAGCAGTGATGGCTGTGCCGATGTTACATGTCATTTACTGCCAGCTAGGTGTCAGAGCATGACCTAACCAAGTTTCTTTGCATCATAAGGGACTGAGCTGTTCATGTTTGCTTCAGTTTCAGCCTCCTCTCTGACCTAAGACATGATTTAAGCAGTGAGTCTCTGGCCTTTTTTTCCAATCTATAAAATATCATTACCAAATGAAAATACAGAGCTAAGCTCGTTGATTTTTAACCATGACTATTTTGCAACAACAGGAGTGCTGCTAAATAAACCAAACAACCTTAAAGGCACTTTTTCAATCAAAATTGTAAAGATACTCCCTAAACAAAGTGGAACACAAACAAAGGATCCCAAAAGGCGCTTTCAAAGCAGCTGTGGACTTGTTGCATTAGAAGAAGAGATGTCAGTGGCCAAAAGGGGAGAGAGAGAGAGATTATTTTGACATAAATCTCACCCCACATCAGCTGCACTGCTCCCTTAAAACCCAGCCTGCTCCACTCCCAGAAAGGGTTGAAAACCCAGGCACTGCTTTCCCTTCTCCTGTCCAATGCTCCCACTCTGCACACAAGCCATCACCCCCTGAGCAGGCCTGTGTGGGTTTCACTACTGTACAGATTGGCCCTGGCATGTTTCAAATCCCACATTGATTTGTTTCTCCAGCAAACTGTAATGGGGCTGCAGTAAGAGTTTCAGATGTCTAGGATTCAAATGCACATTAAGCCTACATTTAGCCAAAGCCACAGATTACCTACCAGCACTGAGAGTCTTGGAAACATGCAGAAGAATCATAGAATCGCTAGGGTTGGAAGGGACCTCAAGAATCATCTAGTTCCAACCCCCCTGCCATGGACAGGGACACCTCACATTAGATCAGGCTGCTCAGAGCCACATCCAGCCTGGCCTTAAAGGCCTCCAGAGGTGAGGCTTCCACCACCTCCCTGGGCAACCTGTGCCAGTCTCTCACCACCCTCATGGGGAAGAATTTATTCCTAACATCCAATCTGAATCTACCCATTTCTAGTTTTTTTCCATTCCCCCAGTCCTATCACTATCTGACACCCTAAAAAGTCCCTCCCCAGCTTTCTTGTAGCCCCCTTCAGAGACTGGAAGTTCACAATAAGGTCTCCTTCTCTTCTCCAGACTGAACAGCCCAAAATCTCTCAAACTATGTCCATAGCAGAGGTGCTCCAGCCCTCTGATCATCCAAGTGGCCCTTCTCTGTACACGTTCCAGTACCTCCAGATACTTCTTGTAATAGGGGCTCCAGAACAGAATGCAGTACTCCATGTGGGGTCTCAACAGAGTAGAGTAGAGGGGAAGAATCACCTCCCTCAACCTGCTGGCTGTGCTTCTCTTGATGCACCCAGGCTCTGGTTGGCTTTCTGGGCTGCATTAGCTGTGCCAGCAGAAGGCATCCAGTGTTCCAGTCCCACAAAGGGAATTCTGACTGTCAGCTCTTGGAAGCATGTAGGGGGCCTTACAAGAAAGCTGGGGAGGGACTTTCCAGGGTGTCAAGTAATGACAGGACTAGAGGGAATGGAACAAAACTAGAAATGGGTAGATTCAGATTGGATGTTAGGAAGAAACTCTTCACCCTGATAGCGGTGAAACAGTGGAACAGGTTGCTCAGGGAGGTGGTGGAGGCCTCATCCCTGGAGATTGTTAAGGCCAGGTTGGATGTGGTTCTGAGCAACCTGATCTAGTGTGAGGTGTCCCTACCTATGTCAGTGGGGGTTGGAACTAGATGATCCTTGAGGTCCCTTTCAACCCTAACAATTCAATGATTCTATGACTCCTCCTCTCTGGTTTGGCTCTGGCTGCAGTCAAAAGCCAAGAGGAGCTACATGAAGTTTTCTGAAAAAGGTTATGACCCTTTCATTGCCATTCTGGAAAACTGCAGGACCTGACTCAGGTGTGACACAGACCTAGCAAACCCCACCAGCACCTCCGCTGCCTTGATCCTTCTACTGAAGAGCATCATGTGAGCACTACAAGCTACAGCCACTGACGGCTGCCAGGAGCACAGGATGGCCATCACCTTCAGCCCCTGGGTATTCCATCAGTCAGAAGGCTTTGAAGGAAAACTTGTGTCCAACACAGCCAAGCACACATTTCTTTCATTGAGTAGGATGTTACATGCATTAAATGCCTGGATGATTATATAAACATAAGTTGTAGGAAGCACAGCAGCCAAGAGCCCAGGACACATCATCACAGCAACGCAGCAGCTGCTTAAAGACCATCAGCAGAAGCAAAAGAGTGAAGTTATGATGAACCACCAACAAGAAACTTTTGAAATGCAAGCCTGTCAGACTTTGGCCTGATGTAACACTGGAAGAAGAACGAAGACTGCAATAAAAGACTTGTCCTGCATGGGAGACTTCACACCTCTCTGGTGGACTTCTACAGGGGAAGACAATTTAATTCCATTGTCCATCTAATTGCATTTCACAGATTTTTATCATGCAGCACAAAGTATTCCATATTCCAGTCAGCCAATGCTGAAATAATTGCCCACAGCTACTCCAGAAGATGTGAAGTCATCCTGTTAGACACCTCTGCTATGGTAAGGGGTTTGTTTCTCAAACTGATCATAGTAAGGTTGTGTTCTGAGTTACAGAAAAGGACTTGTGCTAATGGGTATTACACCTAGACTGCCCCTAATGTCCAAAGCCAGGACCTCAGAAATTCCTTAACTTCCAAAGGCTTTGCAGGAGGCCTGTACATAGTATCATAATATCAGTCAGGGTTGGAAGGGACCACAAGGATCATCTAGTTCCAACCCCCCTGCCATGGCCAGGGACAGCCCACACTAGATCAGGCCGGCCAGAGCCTCATCCTTAACTCAAAACCCTCCTGAAAAAGATGTAAGCTACTACAAGAAATGAGTTACCTGGAGTGTCCTGTGATGCTCTTGATGTGAAATTCCCCTTTGGTTTTTTTTTTCAAGAAATCCATCTCCAGAACACTGTGTTTTTCCAGCAAATGTTGCAACTCCTAGAAAGTTTGCAAAATAAAACATGGGCAGTTACAAATATTTGCAACTGCTTCAAATCCAGTTGCAGTTATTGGCTGCAACAGCTTTCATTTCTGAAGACAGTGACATTTGCCATCATACAGAGATAAAAGGTGGTGCCATAAAGCTCTGCCTGCAGCCTTTACATGGAGACAGTATTTTGAAGTGCAAGGTGTTTAAAATCAAGGGCAAGCCCTGTGAGCAGCAGCCAAGGTCCCTGGTTTGGACTAGCCTACAGAAAATGAGGCTGAGCAGCAATCTCATTGCTCGCTACAGCTTCCTGAAAAGGGGAAATGCAGAGAGATGTCCTGGTCTCTTCTCCCCAGGATCCAGTGATAGAAGACATGGGAATGGCTCCCAGCTGCACCAGGAAAGTTTCAGCCTTGGCATAAGGCAGCACTTCCTTACAGAGGGTGGGCAACCACTGCAACAGGCTTCTCAGGTGGTTGATACAGAATAAACCAGATTGGAAAAGACCTTTGAGATGATCAAGTCCAATCTATCACCCAACACCTTCTAATCAACTAAATGATGGCACTAATTGCCTCATCCAGTCTCTTTTTAAACACTTCCAGGGATGCTGACTCCACCATCTTCCTGGGCAGCACATTCCAATGGCAAATCCCTCTGTGACGAATTTCTTCCTAACATCCAACCTCAACCTCTCCTGGCACAGCTTGAGACTGTGTCCTCTTGTTGTGTTGATGGCTGCCTGGGAGAAGAGACCAATCCCCACCTGGCTACAACCTCCTTTCAGGTAGTTGTAGACAGCAATAAGGTCTCTCCTGAGCCTCCTCTTCTCCAGGCTAAACACCCCCAGCTCCCTCAGCCTCTCCGCATAGCGCTGTGCTCCAGACCCCTCCCCAGCTTTGTTGCCCTTCTCTGGACACATTTGAGCAACTCAACATCTTTCCTGAACTGAGGGGCCCAGAACTGCACACAGTACTCAAGGTGTGGCCTAACCAGTGCTGAGGACAAGTGAAGAATGACTTGCCTACTCCTGGCCCCAAGCCTGTCAAAGTCTTTGAGGCATTTGGACAATGCCCTTAATTAAACACTATATCTTTTGGTGAGTCCTGAGGTGCTGAAGCAGCTGGACCAGATGATTGTTGCAGGTCCCTTCCTATTAGCGCTATTCTGTTCTCATTTTTATATCTATACTAGCTTGTTCTCTCTGTCTGCATTTGAAAAGCAGCACATTAAATGTGCTTTTAACAAAGGGTTTGACTGAAAAGGCAGAAATCTCCTCACACAGGGTCCTCAGGACCTCTACCTATGGCTCTGAAATTCGACCCAGTTTCAATATGCTGTGATTTCACAGGAAGCCATTCTAGCACCTGCCCAGCATGATCCAGTCAAGACGAAGGAGAAGGATACTCTGACAACTTCACAGCTACTTACTACATGAAGAGCTCAAGGGTTTTATTATTTCTCACTGCAGCTGCTGCTCCCACCAAACTCATTCCTCCTCTACACAAGCTGCTGGCTCCCTTTCAGCTGCTCCAGAACGATTTCTGCAGCCATGCAGGAAGGCAGAATAGAAGCTAAAGGGCTGCCAGAGCACACTGCAGCTAATCAAACAGCAGCACAACTGAGAAGGTCATGAGAAGGACAAAAAGTCTGCTTAATTCAGTCCTGCTTTGGGATGAAATAATAAAATCAGTTCTTGAGATTCAAAGTGTTTGGTTCAACTGTGGAGACAGAAGCAGAAACTGGTCATGCAACACTCCAGCCCAAAGTCTACCTCTCAGCTATCTCTTCTTCAGCCTGTAGCTGTGCTTCCCTTTCAGCCCTCCTCTGCACACTTAATTCCTAGCAAAACCAATTCATTCCAGATTCCCTCCTCCTCCCCTCTAGTTACTCATCCTCAGTTTCACTTCCAACAAGCCATTTCCTCCTTCCCTAGCACACCCTGATAGTTACCAAGAAGCACTTCTAAGAACAGCTGAAACTAAACTTACTGTGCTGTGCCTCAGGTACCTTCTGCTAACTCAGACACATTCCTACAGCCACAGTCCTGCCTGCTATTCCTCACAGCCAGGTCAGAAGGAACATCAAGAGTTTAGTTACCAGAGCCTCCAGAAGAAAAAAAAATAGAAAAAGAAAAAAAAAAGAGAGCGAGAGAGAACAAAGTATTGGGTGTTCTGTTCACACTTTCAGCTTCAGTGACACACAGAAAACACAGGAGAAACCACTGTGCCCTCGAACCAAATGAACAGCTGATTGCTAACAAAACTTTGCTTTTTCTTCCTGAAGTCTCAGAAGAAATCAGCCTAAAATAGACACCAGGTATTAACAAAAGTATTTGGGGTAAATTTGGCTCATTTCTACAACAAAATGCATTGCAAATCTCTGCCAGCTCTGGCTATGTAAATGCAAAGGTTTTCATTAACAATGCTTTCCCATACCTTTTTGATTTTTAGCTGTTCTTCTTCAGCAGAACACAGCTTGATTTCTGGGCTTGCACCAGGCTGTTGAAGAGACCTCTTTGCTTCACCTGTTCTCTGTGCCTCAGCATCCGCCAAAGCTGTGCTGGGTCTACTGGAAGCCTTGTCCTCAGCTGCATTCGAAGAGGCAGCTCCAGTGTCTGCTGGAATCTAATTTGTGTGGGAAACAGAATGGCAAAGGAAACAGTCAAGGGACCTGACCACTCCAAGTCAAACTGCATTTCAGATGCCAGCACAGAACCTAGGAACTGTAAATCCTGTTCCTGTTTGACAACACTTATAATACAATACACCAGGTTGAAAGAGACCTTCAAGATCATCGCGTCCAACCTATCAACCAATCCAACCCACCTAAACAACTAAACCATGGCACCAAGCACCCCATCAAGTCTCCTCCTGAACACTTCCAATGATGGTGACTCCACCACCTCCACGGGCAGCCCATTCCAATGGGCAATCACTCTCTCTGTATAGAACTTCTTCCTAACATCCAGCCTAGACCTCCCCTGGCACAGCCTGAGACTGTGTCTTCTTGTTCTCGTACTGGCTGCCTGGGAGAAGAGACCAACCTCCATCTGTCTACAACCTCCCTTCAGGTAGTTGTAGACAGCATGAAGGTCACCCCTGAGCCTCCTCCTCTCCAGGCTAACCAACCCCAGCTCCCTCAGCCTCTCCTCATAGGGCTTGTGCTCCAAACCCCTTCGTTGCCCTCCTCTGGACACGTTCCAGCAAGTCAACATCCTTCCTAAACTGAGGGGCCCAGAACTGGACACAGGACTCGAGGTGTGGCCTAACCAGTGCAGTGTACTTCTCTGAAGCTTGCCCTGCACACTGATACTGAGGGAGTGCTGGCCAGAAAGAAACCACAGAATGTCTGGAGGCAGAAGGGACCTCAAAGATCAGCCAGTTCCAGGTCCTGCCATGGGCAAGGACACCTCCCACTAGACCAGGTTGCTGAAGGCCCCATCTAGCCAGGGCTTAAATGCTTCCAGAGCTGAGATATCCAACAATGTAACAAGTAATTCTAGATGGATTCTAGAAGCTCAATATGAGCCACCAATGTGCACTTGCAGCCCAGAAAAGCAATCAAATCCTGGGCTGCATCAAGAGAAGTACAGCCAGCAGGTCAAGAGAGATCATTCTCCACACACACCCCCAACTCCACTCTGGTGAGACACCATCTGGAGTACTGTGTTAGTTCTGGAGCTCCTGTTACAAGAAGGATCTGGAGGTGCTGGAACATGTCCAGAAAAGGGTCATGAGGATGATCAGAGGGCTGGAGCTCCTCTGCCATGGAGACAGACTGAGAGAGTTGGGACTGCTCAGTATGGAGAAGAGAAGGCTCCAAGAAGACCTTATTGTGAACTTCCAGTATCTGCAGGGGACCTACAAGAAAGCTGGGGAGGGACTTTTTACAGTGTCAGGTAGTGAAAGGACTAGTGGGAATGGAGCAAAACTAGAAATGGGTAGATTCAGATTGGCTGTTAGGAAGAAATTCTTTCCCATGAAGGTGGTGAGACACTGGAACAGGTTGCCCAGGGAGGTGGCAAAAGCTCCATCCCTGGAGTTTAAGGCCAGGCCTTTGCCTCTCTAATTTTCCTCCTACATGTTCTAACAACATCCTTAAGCATATCATGAGTGCCTCCCCCCACTTTCCAAAGGTGATGCATCCTCTTTTTTTCCCCCTTAATTCCTTCAGGAGCTGCTTGCTCATCCATGCCCAGAGCCTTCCCTGCCAGCTCATCTTTTGGCAGATGGGAACTGCCAGTTCCTGTGCCTTCAAGAGCTCCTGTTTGAAGCAGGTCCAACCGTCCTGGACCCCTTGGTTCTTGAGGGCTGCTACCCAGGGAACTTTGACTAAGTTGCTTAAACAAGCTGAAGTTTGCCCTCCAGAAGTCCAAAATGAGGCTTCTGTTATTGCTCCTCCTTATTTCCCTGCATATTGAAAACTCCACTGTCTCATGGTCACTGCACCCTAGACAGCCTCCTACCATCAAATCTCCCACCAGCCCTTCTCTATTTGAAAACAGCAGGTCAAGCAGAGTGTGACCCCTGGTAGGCTCACTTAACAGCTGCATCAGGAAGCTGTCCTCCATACATTCTAGGAACTTTCTGGACTGCCTCCTCTCTGCTGAATTAAGTTCCCAGCAGATGTCTGGCAGGTTAAAGTCACCCACAAGGACATGGTCTCATGATCTTGAAACAGCCTCCAGTTGCTTGTAGAATATTTCATCTGCTGCCTCATCCTGGTTGGGTGGTCTATAACAGACTCCAACCAGGATGTCAGATTTGTTAGCCCTCCCTCTGATTTTATCCCACAGGCTCTCAATCCCTTCATCCTCAAGTTCTATGGCATCAAGAGATTCCCTAATATACAGAGCCACCCCTCCTCCTCTTCTCCCTCACCTGTCTCTCCTAAAGAGCCTGTAACCCCCCAGTGCAGTACTCCACTTATGTGAATCATCCCACCATGTTTCTGTAATACCAACTATATCATAGTCTTCCTGGAGAACCAAGACTTCCAGTTGCTCTTCTTTGTTACCCATACTGCGTGTGTTGGTGTACATGCACTTCAGCTGGGCTCTTGATTTCTCAATTAACCTTAATTTATGTTGCACACTCTCCTCTCTGGAGAGACTGGTGTCCTCACCCACCCCCTTCAGACTTAAAGCCCTCCTAATGAGCCCTGCCAACTCCAAAGCTAGTACCCTCTTGCCCTTTCTAGATAAATTCACCCCACCTAGGTCCAGCAGGTCAGGTGCAGTAAAACTTGCCCCTTGATCAAAGAACCCAAAATTCTGCAGCTGCCACCATCCCTTGAGCCAACTGTTGATGGTGTGGGTTCTCCTGTTCCTCTCAGTGTACACCCCTGCCACTGAGGGAACTGAGCAGACCACCACTTGAGCTCCCACCCCATCAATCAATTGAATTCCTTTTTAATCATCCTGGTGACCTTTTCATCGATTTTGTCACTGCCAGCTTGGATTACCAGCAATGGGTAATAGTTAGAGGGCTGGATTAGCTTTGGGAGTCTCCTTGTGATGTCCCTTATCTGGGCCCCAGACAGGTGGCACACTTCCCTATGGGATGGATCAGGATGACATACGGGTCCCTCTGCTCCCCTCAGGAGAATCTCCAACAACTAAAACCCTTGTCTTTTTCTTTGTGGTGCTGTTCCTTATAGTTGGTGGGGGCTGATTTGCCTTAGGTATCTCCTTCGATGGCTCCTCTTCCAGCTTCTCATCCACATTGCCCTCGGCCTGCAGGGCCTCACACCTACTGTGCAAGGGCAATGGAAGACGGAGGGAGGGCCAGGATGGATTCCCCTTGCTTCCCCTAACAGGGACCTGTATCCATCCCTCCCTGTTTCTGGGGACACCTCCCTCAAAAGGGGTGGGGGGGGGTGTGTTCTGCAAAGCCTGTTCCCACATATCTAGCTCTCTTTCACATTCCTGTATAGTCCTGAGCCTAGATACTTCATCCTTTAGCTCAGCCACTTCATCCTTAAGCTCAGCCACCAGGTAAAGGAGAAAACTCACCTGGTCACACCTGACACAGGTGTTGTCTCCTTCCCCCTCCATTCCAAGTGCCAGGTTCCAGCACTCTCTGCAGCTAGCAGCCTGGACACCTGTGTGCTTATGCACCAACTCTGCCTGGGTACCTACTGATTTTCTAATAGTCTTTGGCTGAGCTGTTACCATGGTTCAGAGGATACCACAGAGGCAGTGGGAGGAAAAAAAGCAACTCGCAAAACAAACTTTAAATTAATTAGGTAAAGATTAAATGCTAATTCTCTAACCCTAAAAGCCCTTGGGAACAGCCATAAGTATGACATCTACACACACCTGGAATCTTTACAGTGTTAAGAGGAACAGCTCCTGCTGCTGTTCCCTAGCACTAGCAGCATGCTTTTAGCAGCTCTTTAACACACGGACCCCCTTGCAGTCCACACCAAAGTATAGGGGGTGTCTGATAGAGCATTTTATTTCAAAGTCTGCATCCTAGACATCCAGTACTCCTGTGCTCTTTGATGGCAATTCCACCTACATTTGCAGAACAAAGACACTGAACACAACAAGGTCCCCTGTCAGCTGGGGCTTTACCTGTTCTTCAACAGCCGCTGGGTTTGTAGCACTGCTGGCCCTCTGGAGAGCTTTAGCCACGTTATCACTTGATAAACTGAATGAGTCAGAAGGAACCAGGGAGGCAGAAGGCACAGAGTGCTCCAGAAGAACATCAGGAGACACACGGACTTCAGATACTAATGCAAGGAATGGAAACAGAAAATGCATGCACAATAGGAAGAGGCAGTCAAAGATTCACTGTTTCTGAAACCTGTACTGGGAAAAAAAAAAAAAGCCCTCCCACTCCAACTCAGCAATGTCAGTGAGAAGCAAGTTAACTCACAGCCTGGTAGAAAAGACAATCTTGTTTCCCAGACAAACCACCAAAACCAAACAAAAAACCCAACCCAACCAAAAAACCACCACAACAAAAACAAATCAGCAACAAGTACTACATTTAATTGAAGATGGAAAACTTCTTTCCTGTGCTTACACTGCTTTGAGCTCAGCGTGAATGGATAGCTGCTAGGAAGCGATCAGCTGCTTACAGAATGAGCAGCTCCATTAGCAGCTGTCAATTAACAGTCAGTACCACCATAAGCGCTGGAAGAGCCTCCAAAGGCATGCACAGCATTATGCAAAACTGTGGAGCTTTAGTCGTTTCCTCAGCAATTTTCCCTCTTTCAGCTTAGCAAATTTCTCGATTTTCCCCTTTCCAAAGCCAACACTTTCCATCACTGTGCTTGCAGACCTGGGATTCACCAGCACCAGCTGCATCTCCCCAGCTCATGGGCAATGAGCAGCGGGATCAGCAGGCAAATGCTCTCTAGCGCTGAAGCTGACAGCAGCTGCTGTGGACTCCAGTGAGGATGAAGGTCCCCCGCCTAGGGAACACTTGGCTGCATCTCCACACACATCTCTCTCAGCAGCACAGCAGAAGGAGGAAGGAAAACCACTTCGGTGCACCTTCGAGATGGTTCCTTACAGTTCACAGCAGAAAGCTCTTCCCCAGGTTTTATTCTTCCAAAGCCAAACTCTTTGAGGAAATAATTAGTCTGGGATTCCAACTTTGTAAATCCAGAACCATATGGAAACACAAATTTTATTTCCCAGCTTCTTATTTAAGTAACACTTAAAAACAGCCTCCAAATGCTTACAAGCTGCAACCATTTAGCTAAAGCTCAGAAACAAACATTTCAGCATCCAGTGACCACACAACATAAAAGGCCTGGCTTGGTTTGTATTTATTTGGGGTTGGTTTGTATTTGTTGTTTCTGTTACCTTGGTGGCTTTGGGGTTGGTTTGCTTTGCTTGTTTGTGGAGTTTGCTCCTTGCTCGGTTCTTCTGGTTTTTGGGGGGGTTCGTTTGCTTGCTTGTGGGGTTTGCTTTTTGCTGGATTGTTCTGCTTTGTTGGGGGGTTGGTTGGTTTTAAAGAAATTGGTTTCCAGAGAGCTGCCCAAGTATTGTCAACAACTGCCTTTTAAGATAGTTTGGCAGCTGCAAGGATGAGCCAGAGGAGATGGTTATCCAGTAAAGGTACACCAAGACAATCCTTTAACCATATGTAAGTTCCAAAGAGCCAAACCTGAAAAGCTCTGTGGCTCACATTTAAACCTACAGATCCTGGCAATGAAGAGCAGTCCAGAGCTGAATGAAGCCCTGCACCATTACCAACAGAGACCCTGGAACCCTGTCCAGTCTCCGTAAGGACATATTAACTTTCTGCTACTGTTTCTCATTTCTCCACCTCCCTGTATTATGCAGAAGCCAAGTATTTCTTAAGAGGAAACTGAAAATCACCATAAAATATAACAGCCGAGCCCCCTGCAAGCCCTCCAGCACAATGAACAAATACAGCAGCTTGTCACCACTGTCTGCTACTCTTCTGAGTGCTAACAGTAGCAGTGATGACAAGCCAGCCAAGCATCAGCGGTTTTTACATCAGGGTTATCAATACCTGTGGGAAATGCTGCCCAGGCAATGGCAGGGGATGTTGTCTGCTTCTCACCATCTCCAAACTCGTAACTCTCTGCTGCCTACAAACACACACACCAAAAAAGGGTAAATATTTCCCCCAAAATGGTAACTATTTCACCAAAGGCTCAAGTTGTTACAGAAACAGTTCCATTTCCAAACTAACTCACTGAAGGGACGTACCTCGAACCCTCCAAAGTCATCATCGTCCATCTTTCAGCTGGCCCTGGAAGAGAGCAGAAATCTTGATTCCAAAGCAAACCCAACCCTACTGAGTTGTTACACCCCCTTCACTCACAAACCAGCACAGCTACAGGCATGGTGTGAGTCTCCAAGGAGAGGCTCAGGTAGAAGCAATCACTGTGCCCAAGCCCCAGCAGTATGCTCACACCATGCACTGTATTTCAGGGAAATGGGAGCTTTTGTTTACCACTCCTGTAAGAGGAACCTGGTGATCTCATGGTCAGCTGGGAGACCCAAAGCCATACTGGGCCAGTCCTTTGTATTTCACAGAATTACAGAAAACATTCCAGCTGGAAAAGACCCTCAGGATCACCAAGTCCAACTGAGAACCTGACTCTGCAAGGTTCACCCCTAAACCATATCCCCAAACACCACATCCAAACCACTTTTAAACACATCCAGGGTTGGTGACTCCACCACCTCCCTGGGCAGCACATTCCAAAGCCTGACCACTCTTGCAGGGAAAAAAAAACCACCATTCCTAATATCCAGTCCCTTTCAGACTGAATCTCCACTTGGATGCTACCTGGATCAACAACGTGCTCCTCCTAACCTCATCACATTCTCAATCACAAATGAGTATCCAGCCTTTCACCCAAGCACTCATCTCCACGGCTTACCTGAAGCCTTCCTAATCTCCAAGGTCTCCCAAAGGTCGAGGGGCTTGCATGAGAACTTTCTCACATAGCACCAGAACGTTTCTCTTAGAAAAGCACTATTTAATTGATCAAGATAAATGAAATAAATTGGTATTTTACAATGGGATTTGAATGTCTTCAAGGGGAAAACAAGCACTGGTCATGCTCAGGTGGCCAAGAAGGTCAACAGCATCCTGGCCTGCATCAGCAATGGTCTGGCCAACAGGAGTAGGGCAGGGATCATGCCCCTTTACTCACAGCACTAAGAATCCCACACCTCAAATACTGGGTTCAGGTTTGCACCTTTCAGTCCAAGAAGGACATTGAGGGGCTGGAGCAGGTCCAGAGAAGGGCATCAAAGCTGGTGAAGGGTCTGGAGAACAGGGCTGGTGAGGAGCAGCGGAAGGACCTGGGGGAGAAGAGGAGGCTGAGGGGAGACCTCATTGCTCTCTACAGCTCCCTGAAATTCTGCCAGGGAAGGGTTAGGTTGAAGATTAGGGAAAATTTCTTTGCTGCAAGAGTGGTGAGGGATTGGAACAGGCTGCCCAGGGAGGTGGTAGAGTCACCATCCCTGGAGGTGTCCAAGAAACGTGTGGCCATGGCACTTGGGAACACAGTTTAATAGCCATGATGGTGTTGGGTTGATGGTTGGACTCAATGATCTTGGAGGGCTTTTCCAACTGAAACAATTCCATGATTCTATCAGGATTGTCAGATATCTTGTGAAAGTTAAGACTGTAGCTTTCTAAGACAGGGAAACAGAGAGATGGTGCTTTAAAAGCTGCACCTATTGCACTCAGACAGAGCGGTCAAGTCACTTGTACCTCAACACATGGCCCTGAAAGCAGCAAATAACCCAGGCTGGCTGTAGATCTAGCAGCAGGATTGCTGCCCAGCAGGTTCTTCTGCCCAGAGGAGTCTTCTGCAGCAGAAATGAAGATGACCCAAAGCAGTGCAGCCCAGACCTACCCTCTGCAGCATAGCTCTGTGCCGAGCAGCAAAGAGAGCCAAACATTTTCCATTGCAAAGCTGCTTTTCCAAATCAGCACTGTGATTAAATCCAAATGATTTCCTGTCTTTCCCATCTCTCCTTAGCTGTCTGGCAGCATCAGCACAAACTGCAGCAGAAAAAGCCTGTGGTGAATTTCTGGACATTTTTCTGCTACCACAGAGGTCCTTCCCTAGGCTTGTGGAGGGGCTGATTTACAAACTGAGCAGCATTTTTGAGTTGTAGCCCGAATTTTTATCTATTTCTAGTTAAATTGCAATTCCTTTTACAAAAATACAGGGTATTTTTCTCAGCTTATGACAGGAACTCAGGATATTCATGGCTGGCCAAGGAAGGGCATCCGATGTATTAAAAAACAGTGACAATTTCTGAGAGGTGTGTAAAGGGTGATCCAAAAAAACCTTCGGGGTCCTTAGAAAAGGTCTGAACTCTGTAAAGTTAATTGTCTTCAGTTAGAATACACCACAGGCTGGAGAAATATTTCTTACTGTGGAAGTACTTGTTCAGAAACACCAGAATCCAATGGGTTTTGAGCAAATCTGCCAATGCAATGTTAAAATGTCAGAAGGGGACACTCAGGTTATATCCACTGCCAAAAGTCACCATCAAGACAGACTTGGACTCCAACACACATCTTCCAAAGTGTGACTCAGGAATTTCCAAGTCCTTATTGACAGACCTCATTAAAATCCCTTCCAAGCAGGTTTGGTTCAATCTATGTAAGCAGAGACTTGGTGAAATCGGAGTGTCGCCCAACATTCACGTAGGGGTAAATACATTTGGAGAGACTTGGAAGAGCTCTGCTGGGTTTGTGCTAGCTTCTTTAAGAGAAAGAAGGCAGCTGGGTATTTTCCCCATCAGTGCTACCCTCACACATCCTCTTACCATTCAGAGGTAGAATACAGAACTCAAAACACTAAGCCATGCAGACACAAATGATTGCTGTCAAAGCTGCAGAGCTGGAACAGCCTCGCTGAAGCAGACAGCAGAGTTAACAAGGCCAGAATGCCACTGCTGTCACACTGCCTGCTATGAACTGAGAGGGAGCTGGTGGAGTCACCGTCCCTGGAAGTGTTCAAGAGGGGACTAAAGGTGGCACTTGGTGCCATGGTTTAGTCATGAGGTCTGTGGTGACAGGTTGGACTTGATGATCTTTGAGGTCTCTTCCAACCTTGGTGATACTGTGAACTGCCACCCTACCAGACTGGTGACTTCTACAGGTCTGCAGAAGGCAGCACTCAAGCATCAATCAGAGCAGCTGTAGAGAGACTTCAGACAGGCAGACAGGCAAACAAGCATCCACCTACACACCATGGATCACAACAACAGCTCCCGCAGCAGTTATTCCAAAGGACCACAGCAGATTTTCTCCCAGCAGAGCAAGATTTCCATGGTCTCAGAACTGGAGAAAGTACAATCAGCTCTGTGTTTGAAAGCACCAAGGGGAACACTTTGATAGCCCTGAACAGCACAAGGGCATTTAGCTCGAAGAAATGTTTGAATCATTTACCACCTAGATAACAATGCTAAAAACATGGCCAAATACACAACTCTGAATTCCACACTTTATTTCGGTGAAGGAAAAAAAACCAACAACGTATTTCTGGTATAAATCAACAGCAGAACCAGCCTAACATCTCACACAGAGCTGGGAAACAGCACTTGTTAATTCAAAAGGAGTAATCAGACTTCTCTTTCCTCACAGACTAGGAACACTCTTTGTGGCACTGAAGAGGAAAAATCACATTAAGTGCTGACACTCTGCAGGAGGACATACAAAATAGCACAAAACCCTGAAACAGCTCTCAGTCTCACCATGGCTAAATGTGGGCTCTTAAAATATATCTGATACTAGAGTTAAGTAGCTGTAAATTTGGGCAAGGAGAAGTCAACATTGAAATGACAGATTCATAGAAGTTGTAACTGGAAAAGACACAGGAGGGCATCCAGCTCAGGGCATTTCCAAACACTACTCTTCAAGTCACTTGTATCCTATGGGGCTTGAGGCAAGTCTCCTGTCAGACTCTTGTAGAAAGCAGGAAACTTTTCCTGGATGATGAACAGGTAGGGCTCTGCATTTTCAAGAGATGTTATCAGCACATTTCAATTCTTCAAATCACACAACACTTCAAGCCAGAGTTCAGAGCAGTGGGTCACCCAATCCAAACTCCTGCTCAAGGCAGGGTCAGCAGTGCCTTCAGCCCAGGATGCTCAAGAACCCCTTCTCTATGGCTGATAAAGTGCATAACTGATATATTCTAACAGGCAATTCAGAGCTGAGAGGCTGGCAAGCTTCCCAACTGATGATGCAGTCACCAGCCCCTGCCTATCAGCTTCACACAGGTCAGAGAGAGGACTTTGTGGAATGCAGAATTGTGTCAGTCACACCAATCATGGCTTTGAATAGAAGAGGAGCAGGAGCCATTCACAAGGAATAAAACAGAAAAATACAAGCAAGGAAAAAAGTCTCTTTTCTCCCTTCCAACCATCAGGAGGAAAAGCAATGTTGTAATCCCACCAGAAGCAGCAAAAGCAGCAGCATTTAGAGCTGTTTCTGTCCTGGTTTGAGGCTGGACAGATCCTCTATTTCCCTGAGAGGGACAAAATAATGACACCCACACAAATGGATTGCAAAGTGATGGAAAGTTTAAATGGCAAAAAGCAATTAGTGCTTTACAGAAACTACAAAGCATAGTGGCAAAGAATCCCAAGACGTACAGAGTCCCTCACAGCACACTCAAAGGCCTCCCAACACTTCCCTTCACCCCAACTGAGGGTATACCAAAGACTGCCCAGGGCTCTTTTTCCCTGCCCCCTGCTACTGCTAGGCTAGTCTCAGGCTGGCCAGGTCTGAGACTGTGCCGTGTTTCCCCCCGCCCCAAATTTCTCCTCCTGGCAGTAGGCCTAGCCAGGCCTAAGAGGCCTTGAGATACTCCCCCATGGTTACCCAATAGGGAGCACCTCCCATGGGAGCAGAGAGGGAAGAAAGAGGAAGAGACAGCCTTTGCAGCTGGATTTATAGGGGGCAGGATATCATTGGTAGAAACACTATTTCCTGTGTCCACCTACTAGGGCGGACGCTCAAGACACAGGAGGTGTAACTTGTGTGGCAGCAAGGGGAGGCACCCAGCCTAATCTGCCACAGTTTCACACAAGAGGAACATCTCATGCAACCCACAGGACCCCTCTAAATGCCTCTCCCACTTAGTGGTGGCTTGAAAATTCCCACCAACATAAAATTGCCAGACCAGCTCAGCTGAAAGCAAAGCAAGCTGTATTTACAAGCACAACTACGACCTAGAAATATGGAATGAAATGAATATATACAAACTATACAACATTTACATATATGCACCATTTATAAACAGCACAAGAACCCCTCTGGACGAAATCAGCAGGTTACCAACAGCTTCTCCCTCCCTGCTTCCTTCCCTTCCCCCCTGTACACAGTACAGGAGAAAGAAAGGAGAAAAGCAGAGAGTTGCTTAAGTTTAAGAAGGACATCGAGACACTTGAATGCGTCCAGAGAAGGGCAACGAGGCTGGGGAGAGGCCTTGAGCACAAGCCCCAGAAGGAGAGGCTGAGGGAGCTGGGGTTGTTTAGCCTGGAGAAGAGGAGGCTCAGGGGTGACCTCATTGCTCTCTACAACTACCTGAAGGGAGGTTGTAGCCAGGAGGAGTTGGTCTCTTCTTTCAAGCAACCAGCACCAAAACAAGAGGACACAGTCTCAAGCTGTGCCAGGGGAAGTTTAGGCTCGAGGTGAGGAGGAAGTTTTTCCCAGAGAGAGTCATTCGCCATTGGAATGTGCTGCCCAGGGAGGTGGTGGAGTCACCGTCCCTGGAGGGATTCAAGAGGGGACTGGATGTGGCACTTGGTGCCATGGTCTAGTCATGAGGTCTGTGGTGACAGGTTGGACTTGATGATCTTTGAGGTCTCTTCCAACCTTGGTGATACTGTGATACTTAACCACAAAAGTAGCCAAGGTCAGAAAAGCCAGCAGAAGTAGCTAGCTAGAGTGAAGAAGCCAAAGAGGGAAAATCAGTGTACAAAACTAAACTTTATATTGGTTTTCAGACCAATGGCATTATTCAGACCTTATCATTATTTTCCTTTTTACATGCAATAGTAATTCAATTACATTCTACCACTCTTCTACAAAATACCTGTGGAAAAATTTTCAGGCACAGCCTAAGACTACAGAACCACAGAAAAGCCACTTAGCACAGCTCTAATTATTAGGCAAGCCAGGATATGGCAGCAATGCCACCAAACCAAAGTCTGTATCTAGTTTTGGGCTCCCCAGTTCAAGAGAGACAGAGATCTGCTAGAGAAAGTCTAATGGAGAGCTATGAGGATGATTGTGAGACTTAAAGATCTCTCTCCTGTGAGGAAAGATTGAGGGAACTGGAACTGTTTAGTCTTAAGAGAAGGCTGAGGGAGGATCTGATCAATGTCTATAAATATCTGAGGGTAGATGTCAAGATGAAGGTGACCATCTCTTTTCAGTGGTGCCCAGTGGTAGGACAAGGAACAACAGGTACAAGCTAAAACACAAGAGGTTCCACCTCAACATGAGGAGATACTTCTTCACAGTGAGGGCCACTGGGAAAGGCTGCCCAGAGAGCTTGTGAAGTCTCCTTCTCTGGAAGCTTTCAAAGCCCACCTGGATGTGCTACTGTGTGTCCTGCCCTAGGTGATCCTGCTTGGGCAGGAAAGTTGGACTCGCTCACTGGAAGTCCCTTCCAAATCCTAGCCTTTCATGATTCCATGAAAGCCACTAGCATTCATTGGTTACCCCTGTATTTCCAGCACAGAGCAAGACTGATCTCTCCAACTAACAAAACTCCTGCCATCAGCTTACTCCAAACCCTGCCTTCCACAGGTCACAGGGTTAACCTGAGGCAAGAAAAAGCTGTTAACCTGTTTCTCTGACCTGAGATGCTACTACCCAAACAAGTAAGAATTACAGCTCATATTTTCAAGCCTTAGTGATTTCCATGCCTCAGTCTTACAACAGATCATCTTTAATCACAGCAATAATTTTCTCTTTTCCCCCACCCCCAACCAGATGCTGAGTAGGTTTAATCCAAACACTGAAACAAGCCATGACTGCTCATTCCAAACTGAAACCCTTTGCTTTGCAAGCACCGTCAGAAGCAGAAAGCCCAGGCCTTGCTCCCTCCACAGTATCACAGTATAACCAAGGTTGGAAGAGACCCCAAGGATCATCAAGTCCAACCCGTCCCAACAGACCTCACAACTAGACCATGGCACCAAGTGCCATGTCCAGTCTCCTCTTGAACACCTCCAGGGACGGCGACTCCACCACCTCCCGGGCAGCCCATTCCAATGACGAATGACTCGCTCAGTGAAGAACTTCCTCCTCACCTCGAGTCTAAACCTCCCCTGGCACAGCTTGAGACTGTGTCCCCTTGTTCTGGTGCTGGTTGCCTGGGAGAAGAGACCAACCCCCTCCTGTCCACAACCACCCTTCAGGTAGTTGTAGAGGGCAATGAGGTCACCCCTGGTCCTTCTCTTCTCCAGGCTAAACAACCCCAGCTCCCTCAGCCTCTCCTCATAGGGCTTGTGCTCAAGGCCTCTCCCCAGCCTCGTTGCCCTCCTCTGGACACATTCAAGTGTCTCGATGTCCTTCTTAAACTGAGGGGCCCAGAACTGGACACAGGACTCAAGGTGTGGCCTAACCAATGCAGAGTACAGGGGCACAATGACCTCCCTGCTCCTGCTGGCCACACTATTCTTAATACAGGCCAGGATGCCATTGGCCCTCTTGGCCACCTGGGCACACTGCTGGCTCATGTTTAGGCGGCTGTCGATCAGCACCCCCAGGTCCCTCTCTGTTTGGCAGCTCTCCAGCCACTCTGACCCCAGCCTGTAGCTCTGCATGGGGTTGCTGTGGCCAAAGTGCAGCACCCGGCACTTGGACTTGTTGAATGTCATCCCATTGGACTCCGCCCATCTGTCCAGTCGGTCGAGGTCCCTCTGCAGAGCCTTTCTACCCTCTAACTGACTAACATCTATTCCCAACTTGGTGTCATCTGCAAACTTGCTGATGACTGACTCAATTCCCTCATCCATATCATCAATGAAGATGTTAAAGAGGATGGGGCCCAGCACTGATCCCTGGGGGACACCACTGGTGACTGGCCGCCAGCTGGATGTGGCACCATTCACCACCACTCTCTGGGCTCGGCCCTCCAGCCAGTTCCTAACCTAGCGCAGAGTGTTACTGTCCAAACCATGAGCTGACAACTTAGCCAGCAGTTTACTGTGGGGGACGGTGTCAAAGGCCTTGCTGAAGTCCAGGTAGACCACATCCACAGGCCTCCCCACGTCCACCAGACGGGTCACCTGATCATAGAAGGAGATCAGGTTGGAGAGGCAGGACCTGCCCTTCCTAAATCCATGTTGGCTGGACCTGAGCCCTTGGCCATCCTGCAGGTGTGCAGTTATTGCCGCCAGGATAATCTGTTCCATCACTTTCCCTGGCACTGAGGTCAGGCTGACTGGCCTGTAGTTTCCGGGTTCCTCCATCCGTCCCTTCTTGTGGATGGGGACCACATTGGCCAGTTTCCAGTCATCTGGCACCTCTCCGGTGAGCCAGGACTGGAGGAAAATGATGGAGAGCGGCTTGGCCAGCTCATCTGCCAGCTCTCTCAGCACCCTAGGATGGATCCCATCCGGTCCCATGGACTTGTGGATGTCCAAGTGGCTCAGCAGGTCCCGAACTAATTCCTCATGGATTTCTGGGGTACTACACTGCTCCCCAACCCTACTACCCAGCTCAGGAGGCCACTCATCCTGGACTCCTACCTTGCTGTTACCTTGCTCCCACACAAAGCAGAATGCATCACCCTTGACTTTCCCTTCCCTTTGCTAAGTACTTGAAGTCTCGATGCCTTTCTGTTCACACATCAAGCAGACGAATCTGACTTCTCATACTCCCCTACAGTTTAGGTCACAGGGAAGCAAGACACGTTTAAATTCATTTCCACACGACTCTTCTGAAGCCGCCTGGAAAGGCTGCACGCTGCCCAACTCCCAGCCCTCCCAGCAGCAATGGGAAAATGTCCATCTGCTTTCCAGCAGCAGCACTGCCACAATTGCTGCGGACATGAGCCTGCCTTCTGGCTCCGGCACTTCTGCTCTGCTCCTACAAATAGCACACAACAAAGCTCTCAGCCTATGCCCTCTGACCAAACAGATGTGACTGACATCCTCTGCTGCTTTCAAAAACAATGTTTCCTTCCTGTGGCAAAGGCTGATTGCCACCAACACCTCTGTAGCGTGGAGAGGAAGCTGGCACTGGAGATCATGGATCAGAGCACAATGATGATGGGATTAAGCCTCAACACTTCAGTCCTTTCCCTTTCAATCAGAACACAATGCTGGAAAACCATTTCTTTCTCCAGGCTGACACTTTATATCCACTGCACATTGCTAGAACATTCTTTTCTAGTCCCACAGCATGTGAAAGAGTTGTGCAGGCTCTGCTGTGGCCATTTCAGGGAGGTATTCTCTGGAAGTTCTCCTATCCAGCATTCACCGGAACATTTTAGTACCAAGAATGTGATAAGGGCATTGATAGCATGAATATTACTCATCAGTTAACAACTTAGCAAAACATATTTCTCATTCAAGAGGAGTTAAACTTCCCCCAAAAAGCCAAGAAGCCACCAGTCAGATTCTCCACCCACCTTATACCCCATTCTATTCTACCTCCTCCCCCAGCTAACCTACAAGGCTAGGCAGGGAGCATGTCAGGCATGCCCCAGAACACAACCCAAATGTTTGGTTTTATCCAAGCTCTGCACAAGGTCTCCTCAATTCTATCAGCAGTTAAAATACCAGCAAACAACAAGCTTCAGCAAGCAGCTCCTGCCACAAACAGAACAAACCCCAAGCAGACATGGATCAGAACACCTCTGCCTCCTACAGCACTTTGCAGCGCTGGGGGCACTGGTGCCAGAATGGTGTTAGAGGAGTAAGGAGCCCCATGCCCACGTTACACCAGCACACACAGAGCCCAGGTAATTCAGAGAGCATGCCCTGGCTGGCAGCACAACTGGATGCACACCACTCATGAGGTACAGGCAATACACGCAGACCAGCCTCTGCTCACCACCGCACCCAATTCAAACTGCCCCACAGCTTCCCAGTCTCACAGAAACTAATGGAACTGGTTTTAAAGCAGTTTGCTATATCCCCCAACCCCTTTCTTAAACTGGAAATAAATGCATGCCTACCAGATAGTCATCCTAACCATCATGTCTGAAGAAAAGAACAGCACCAAGCTGCAGTGCACAGTTATTTATTGATACACGGATATAGTGAATCTGTGTATAACGTGCTTGAGAATCCATGGAATTAGTTAACAAGGATCTCAAATATTCACTTAGCTCAATGCCTTTTGAAACCAGCACTGTTTAAAAAGAGAATTACTGAAATTTATCCAAAAAAAAGTCTTAAGCAGAAGTGATCCCTCTGGCAACCCTGAGAACAGAGGCAGAAGGCTCAGATTCCAAAGACTAAACCATGTATAGAGTGGTATCTTTTAACTACATTAATTGCTGGGCAATTACATCCTCTTTAGTCAGCAGAATTCCCAAGGAAGACAAGTCTTGCTTGACTAAATCAAGCAAGAAAAAGCTTGACTATTCTAAGAACAGCCATTTCATACCTACACTTGCACTCAAGGACTATAAAACCCCCACTGCATTTCACAATCGCAAGTTTAAGGTAATTGCTGTAATTTTCTGTAGAGATTTGAAGGAAAAAAAGCCCTCTGTGAAGGGAGCACTTCAGCTGCTCTGGACATTTGTAAAGTATCAGGCTGGTGGAAAAGCATCAACAAAGCTCTTCTCTCTTTGTTCACAGTAAGTAGCACACTGGGCCACTTCTATAATCCAACCACCACTTTTCCCAGGACAAATCTTGCTGAGCGCGCAGCTTACACAGAAAATTATTAGCACAAAACATCTCACTACATAAGAACAAAAGAAAATATTTTTTTCAATTCCAATTTAATGTAAGAAATTCAAGCCTAGTGCATCTAATTAGAGCAGCTCAGAAAGCAGCCTGGCTGGCTGTCACCAGGAACCTGAACAGGGGGTGAAGTGACCAATCCAGCTCTGCAAACTCTTGGTCTCTCACCCTGCCCTCACCATTTGATCTAGAGCGTGGGTCTAAAACTCAAACAGGATTGGACTATGAAGCAAGAACTGCACAGCAGCCACTGCTGAGACAAAAACACCCTGACAGTGTTCCATCCTTCACCAGTTCCACCAGCAGCAGCTGTTCCACAGCCATTTCCAGCTCAGCCAGGTCAAACCCAGACCTGTGCATTTCTTCCATGGGCTCCAGTGTTAACACACAACTAAATACACCTGCATGTCTCAAAACAACAACTCCTCTTTATTCTCTAGATCTCTACACTAGACACTCATCAGACCACAATGTATTTTACACTAGGAGGAAATTCAAACAATTTCAGCTTAGTTACCACCTGAAGACAACAAAAGCTTTTTAGAAGAGAAAAACTTCTGGGTTTGCAACAGCTTTAACATTTTTTTTTTAAGATACAATTATTCAGATGGGTTATCAAGACATTCACTCCATTGCTGACTGTTTTGCACATCCCATGTCAATCAGCTTTGCTATGTGTCCGTTTGCTAAAGCTTCTTTAACACAGTTCACAACAGAGTAGCTGGAGAAATGAACTGGAACACATGAATGCAAGCCAGGAGGTCAGCACCCTCACCCTTGTAAAAAGCATTCTGAAGCATCTTACTGCTGAGTTCATTTTCTAGCAACAGCACCTTGGTCCTTTCCAAGGGACTGTGTGATCCAAAAGTATTAAGGATTTACTTATTCTGCTTGCTGTAATCAAAACCAACAATCATCCAACTCATAACTTTGCTCAACCACATGTGCACAACTGGAGCACCATGTATGTCGCTGGGTAGCTGGCTAGAAGAGAGAGGAGATTCTGTCACTTTACTCTGGGGAGACCTCACCTGCAGTCCTGTGTCCAGTTCTGGAGTCCTCAACACAGGAAGGACATAGAGCTGATGGAAAGGCTGCAGAGGAGACCATGAAAATGATCAGGGGGTTGGAGCACTTCTGCTGTGAGGACAGGCTGAGGGAGCTGGGGTTGCTCAGCCTGGAGAAGAAAAGGCACCAGGGAGACCTAAGAGTGGCCTGTTAGTACCTGAAGGAGGCTACAAGAAGGCTGCAGAGGGACTGTTCGCAAAGGCCTGCAGGGAGAGGACGAGGGGCAATGGTTTGATATGACATAGAGCAGATTTAGATTGGATGTGAAGAATAAGCTCTGCACCATGAGGGTGCTGGAACACTGCAACAGGTTGTTCAAGGAGAGAGTTGAGGCCCCATCTCTGGAGATACTCAAGGTGAGGCTGGACAAGGCTCTCAGCAACCTGCTCTAGTGGAGGATCCCCCTGCTGACTGCAGGGGGTTGGACAGGATGAACTTTGGATGTCCCTTCCAACCCAGACCATTCTATGAACCTATGTATAAAAATACATGCCTGTACATTTGATGTATAGAAAAAAGAGACAGGACACACTTATTTTCAGATAGCAACCCAAAGTCTTTGTACACCCAAGTCTTTACAGCACACAGTAATCTTAAATTTAATAGTTTCAGAAGGAAAAAAAAAATACCCTTTGACTCTAGTTTTGAGATTTTCAAGCACATTGGCACTTGCCTCTCCCCCTTAAGGAGACAGTTCTTAAATACTGTTCTTTTAACCCCAAGAAAGGGCAAGTCAGGCCCCTCTGCAAATGTTAAAAGGCAGCTTATGCTTATATTTATAGGGGGTAACTCCAACAGCAGAGAAGCTGGACAGCTGGGTCACTCACAAACTAGAAAGCATTCACAGAAATCCTGAAGCACAAACTCTTGTGTCTCTTCCCACCTAAGTGAATCTGGCACTGCAGTATCACAGCTCACTCCAGCCTTCAGCAGAAAACCATTCCTCTGCCTTTTTTGTGTGAGTCATTTTTGAGTAGGCTGCCACTTCTCAACAAAGCATTTCTAGCACACAGCATCAGAACTGTTCATCCAACACCCACAAACTGAGCACCATGGGCTCTTAAATCCCAGCTACACTCCTGGGAGCAAGGCATGGTTCTGATGGCCTTTCCCGGGTCTGTGAACCCAACACCCACAGGCAGGGCAGAGTCACTTCAGCAAGTTCTCCTCCTCCTCACAGCCCACACATTGCAGATACCACCACAGTCAGAAGCACCTTAGATCAGCAACCTTTTAGTCCCTTCCTCCACTGCGGGAGACCAGCAATCAGAAAAGCAGTGCCCAGATATTCAGCTTGAGTCCTTTATTGTTGAGAGCAGGATCTGCACCAGCACAACGATGACAGGATCCTACCAGGGCTTTATTGTATCTTCATGTGCAAATGGCAGTCCTGAGCCTTACTAACAGGAGTACTCCTGGCACTTTGAATGAGTTTGTCAATCAGCAAAACATCTATTAATATCTTTTACACTCAGTTACATTTTATTAACTTCTATTACAAAGTTTATTTAACATTCAAATGGTTCTGGTTCACATTTCATTACTTCATTCTTAGTAACACAAATGATACAGAAAAACTTTAGCAAAGCAGACTGGAAATGGGGACCATATGAACTTCACAATACCAAACTGCTAAATTGAATCCATTTCTGGAACAACTCCCAACTCTACAACCCAGGTCTGAAACGGACTCAGCTCATCTCAGAATGAATCTGTGGTCAGAAAAAATGAGATCCCTTTTGGCTCCTTCACATTTTCCCTAATGCTCTACCACGCAGCAACTGAGAGCACTTTACACAACCTTACACTGCAGAACCTCATTATCATGAGGCTGTCATACCCTTTAGGTACTGATCTAAACCCGAAGAAACCTCATTTCTCCACTGAGATGTCCAAAGCTTTAAGCTTTCTTCACCATTGCAGAATCACAGAACCATAGAATTGTTAGGGTTGGAAACGATCTCAAGGACCATCTAGGTAGAACCCCCCACCATGGCAGGGACACCTCACACTATATCAGGTTGCTCAGAGCCACATCCAGCCTGGCTGCAAAAACCTCCAGGGATGAGGCTTCTACCACCTCCCTGGGCAACCTGTGCCCGTGTCTCACCACCCTCCTGGGGAAGAATTTCTTCTTGACATCCAATCTGAATCTACCCTTTTCTAGTTTTGCTCCTTTCCCCCCAGTCCTATCACTGCCTGACACCCTCAAAAGTCCCTCCCCAGCTTTCTTGTAGCCCCCTTCAGATACTGGAAGGCCACAAGAAGGTCTCCTCGGAGCCTTCTCTTCTCCAGACTGAACAGCCCCGACTCTCTGTCTGTCCCCATAGCAGAGGAGCACCAGCCCTCTGCTCATCCTCATGGCCCTTCTCCGGACACATTCCAGCACCTCCAGGTCTTTCCTTAATAGTGTCTCCAGAACTGGACACAGTACTCCAGGTGTGGTCTCACCAGAGCAGAGGGGGAGGATCACCTCCCTCAACCCGCTGACCACACTTGTCTTGTTGCAGCCCACGCCATGATCGGCTTTCTGGGCTGGCGTGGCTCTGAGCACAAGATACATCTCATGTAAATACATGGACAGAGAACTCGGGAGCCCAGCTCTTCATCTGCAAGAGACACCTGCATACCCCATTCTTTACTTCGCTCAGTGAAGGCACAGGGCACCCACTGAGCAAGTTCCAGTCCCTCCAAAATAGCCCTTAGAGATGGTCACAAGGATCCTCAATCCTCTGCAGCCAGGCTCAGGAGGCAGCTCCTGACAGACAGAACCCCTGCAGATCTTTTAAAGCCCCACACAGTACCAGGGAAGCATGGACCCAGCCTCGGCAAAGTCTCCTGAGTAGGTTTTTCCAGAAAGCAGGTACCTATTTTGAGTGCAGAACAGATAAAATGCTTCTTCATCTGCCCCTCTTCTTACCTTAGTTCAGTGTGCCCATAAGAGCATGGCTAAGAAGCAGGCTGTCTGCTGCAGGGAGCTTTGAAAAAGGCTTAGAGTATTTCATCCCTTTCAGTTCATATTTATTCACTGTCCTCACCCAGAGCTGCATCTCCTCCCCCAGAGCGTTCACAGAACAGAACAGAATAGATAATTTCAGTTGGAAGGGGGCTACAATGGTCATCTAGCCCACTGCCTGACCACTTCAGGGCTTACCAAAAGTTAAAGCCAGTTATTAAGGGCATTGTCTAAATGCTTCTTGAACACCAACATGCTTGGGGCATTGACCACCTCTCTGAGGAAGCCTGTTCCAGTCTTTGTCCACCCAATGTTTCCTCATGTCCAGTTTAAAACTTCCTTGGCACAGCTGTGAGCCATTCCCACATGTGCTGGCACTGGATACAGGAGAAAAGAGACCAGCACCTCCCCCCTCCGCTTCCCCTCCTCAGTAAGCTGTAGAGAACAATGAGGCCACCCCTCAGCCTTCTCTTCTCTAAACTAGATGAATCCAGTCCTTGGCTGCTCCTCATAAGGCATTCCTCCAAGTTCATTATATTCATACTGAAGTAACCATATTTTAATTGTATTTTCATACACATTTATTGCCATTTGAAACAGATGATTGCAAATGGGCTATTTGCTTGCTTCTATTCAGAAAGAAATGCCATCCCTCCAATCCCAGCTATGGTGCCTTGGCATGGCTGAGCTGTCCCACAGTGACTCCTGGGAGCATAACCATTAACAACTGCAGCACAACTCTTCCGTGCCTACACCACCTGAAACCCAAGCAGCATGCTTGGGTCATTCCCTGGGTTAATAGCACCAGGAGCAAAACAACTGCTCTGGTAATAGATTCGAGCTCACAATTAGGAGATTTGCAACCAGAAGAGTCTGGGGTTGGAAGCTTCGCACCTCAACATGAGCTTGCACCCCTTGTATCTTTTGTTGCCAAAGAAAACAGTTTGCAATGCTAGCCCTTAGTGCCAGGCTCCACCTGGACTGTGCAGACTGCAGTCTCCTGTGCAGCACAGATGGCTTTACCCTGTACACATCTCCTACAGCTTTACGATCCAAAGGGATGATGACCAGAAGCAGAAGCCACAATTTGGAACCACCTAGACTAGCAATATCTATTTAAACTACTGTTTCCTAAGCCAAACAGAAAGCCCCAGCTGTTAACATTGCAGTCCCCTAGGATTAGTTCAGATACAGGCACAAACCTGACAGGAGGGTTGCACTGAAAGGAGTCTAAAGGTGGACGAGCTGGACAAGCACTGACTCAGCCTTTCACTGCCCCTAAAAGTGTGCCTGAGCAGTTACTGTTGGATCATTAGCATGCCAGATGTTAGCAGAGATGTACAAATGCTAATTCACACACACTTGGTTCTTTGATGAAGAAAAGCACTGAACTGATGAAACCCTTCCATTCTATCACCAGAGCTGCCAGTGGGAGCCTCTACAGCTCTGGATTCCAACCCTGTATCACTTTCGGACACTGCAGGTTTCTGAAGCCAGTGCTCCACAAACTGCCTGAGATCTCACTCCCTTTCTTCCTGACCCAGCCCTTTCATTTGCCTAGGCTTGAGTTTCTGCAGCTGAAAGCTTAGAACCCTGTGCAGATCATAGTATCAGTCAGGGTTGGAAGGGAACACAAGGATCAGCTAGTTCCAACCCCCTGCCATGGCCAGGGACACCCCACACTAGATCAGGCTGCCCAGAGCCTCATCCAGCCTGCTCTTAAACACCTCCAGGGACGGGGCCTCAACCACCTCCCTGGATAACCCATTCCAGGGCTTCACCACTCTCATGGTGAAGAACTTCCTCCTCACGTCCAGCCTGAATCTCCCCACCTCCAGCTTCATTCCAGTCCCCCTAGTCCTATCACTGAGATCCTGAGAAGTCCCTCCCCAGCCTTCTTGTAGGCCCCCTTCAGATCCTGGAAGGCCACAATTAGGTCACCTCAGAGCCTTCTCTTCTCCAGACTGAACAGCCCCAACTCCTTCAGTCTGTCCTCACAAGAGAGGTGCTCCAGCCCTCTGATCATCCTCGTGGCCACATCCTACGGACACCTTCCAGCACCTTCAGATCCCTCTTGTAATAGGGGCTCCAGAACTGGATGCAGTACTCCAGGTGGGGTCTCACCAGGGCTGAGGAGAGGGGGAGAATCCCCTCCCTTGACCTGCTGGCCACACTTCTCTTGATGCAGCCCAGGATCTGATTGGCTTTCCGGGCTGCAAGTGCACACTGAGAGCTCCTTTTGAGCTTCTCGTCCACCAGCACCCCCAAGTCTCTCTCCTCAGGGCTGCTTTCCAGCCAGTCACTGCCCAATCATCAGACATATTTAACATAGACTGAAATCTAAAGGTGAAGCTAAAGCCATGGCCAGATTTCTCTGTGGAAGACAGAGTCTGACTTGTGGTCACTTCAGTGCCAAACAGCAAAAGGTGCATTCCTTCAAGGCCTGACACAGGCATGGGGAATGTGTTTCTATCTGAGGATCCCAAATACCTTCACAGACATTGTGTCTGTCCCTACAGCTCTGTCACAAAGGCTTGAAATCTTTACTAGGCAGTAACTGTAATGATGCAGCCAGCAGGAAATCTTAGCCTCGTGTATGCAAAAAGGCCAGAGGCAAAGGCCACATCCAGCTGCTGCAAATCTGCAGAGAAGATCCCTAAAAACACCAGTCTAGGAGCAGCCATCAGCACTTAAACACATCAGCACATGGAAAGTAATAAATCCAATTCACTTTCTTTTAAAAGCCTTCTGCAATTGCTTAAAAATGATGCATACATAATTCTGCTTCTCCAGCCACACTCTGCAATACAATTTACATTTTCAGGGCTTGGTCTCACTGGAAGAGCGGAGAGAAGCCCCAGAATTCATTTCAGCTACTCTGCAAATCAATCTGTCAGCTGAACAATACAAATGAGACAAGCCTGCTACAGCAGAAAAACAAAACTTCACACTGACCATCCTCAACATCTCCAGGAAGAGAGAATCAGGATCCTGTCGCTGATGAAGGAAGCCTGGGGACCGTGGTACTCTGTACTGAGGAGAACAACACCTGCTCCATTCCTTCCACTGCTGAAGGCTCCACGCTGCTACCTAGGTACCACTGCACCAGGGACACCAGAACGGGCTTCATGAGAAAAGCTAACTCCAACTTCACACTTCAAGGTGTTTATTGACACAGCATGGGGCATTTTCTACACAAGTATGAAGTCTTTAGAAGCATGAGATAACCAAAAAGGAAAAGCAACCCCTCACTGAACTTCTGAGCTGCTCTTACTAATACCAACAGAGCAGTGGAACAGAACAGATGGTAAAGCACCACCCCTGACAGTCAGCTCCCAACAGTCTTTAGATAATCACAGAATGCCAGGGGCTGGAAGGGACCTCAAAAGGTCATTCAGTTCAACCCCCTGCCAGAGCAGCATCACCCAGGACAGTGTTCAGGCAGGTTTTGAATGTCTCCGAAGACAGAGACTCCACCTCTCTAGGCAGCCTGCTCCAGGGCTCCACCACCCTCAACTTAAGTTTCTCCTCTCCTTGTGTTTAGATGGAATTTCCTATATTCAGGTTTGTGCCCCTCACCTGTTCTCCTGTCACTGGGCACCACTGACAAAAGCCTGGCTCTGTTTGTCTTTCAGACAGTTTTCAATCCACCCCACTGATCTCACACACACTTCCTAAGCCTGGCTGTGGGAGATGCTGTCAAAAGCCTTGCTCAAGTTATGGTAGACAACATCCACTGCCCTTCCCTCATCCATCCACCCAGTCATGCCCTCACAGAAGGCTATCAGACTATTCAGACATGACCTCCCCTTGGTGAATCCATGGTGACTACTCCTGACAGCCTTCTTTTCCTCCACATGCTTTGAGATAATGCCCAGAATGAGCTCTTCCATCACCTTCCCAGGGACAGAGGCAAGGCTGACTGGACTGTAGTCCCCCGGGTTTTCCTTCTTGCATTTTTCAAAGGCTGCATTGACATTGGCTTTCCTCCAGTTCTCAGGCACCTTGCCTGTTCTCCAGGCTCTAACAAATCTACCCCTTACAATGTATTTAAAGGTTGATGTAGTTTGCATGACTTCATATTTACACTGTTTGTACCCCAAAACCTCTACCGTGCTAGGGAAAGCACCCTACACAGCAGAAAGAACACAGCTGAAGGAGAGCCAAGAGGTGGCTTAACAAGCTTTTGCTCCATTATTATGATCTAAGTGGTTTTACATAAGCAGAAGGAACTTCCTTGTTAAGGGGATTTAAGCATCAAAAACTGCACAAAGGGAGAAGAGCAGTTTACAAAGCAGACAAGAACATGAGAGCACTGGAGACTGACACAACCACCCTGTGAAGCTGAAGGCACTCAGAAGAACACAGGCAGAAGGCAGTGCGAACTGCTAAGCCTGAAAAGCCACCACAAGTTTCTTTCTGTCACACCACAAACCTTCTTCCATTTTGTGTTGTAAGCTTTCCTGGAAGTTGGCTTTCAGTAGGGCAGGAGGAATCTGGCCCACTTCTCAGACACACAGCACGCTAAGATGTCCTAGCAGTTCTGTAAGCATCTAGAAAATGCCAGTCATGGTCCTTAGGACTGCAATCTGGACAAGAAACGTGCATTACAGCACAACTGTGCTTTGGCACCGACAAAATTATGGAACCATCCTCATCCTGAATACCAGCTGACAGCAGACAGGCAGCTACCACTGTCCAGATACACACATTCTTCAGCAGCCTCTGACAGTAGGTGTGTCAATTGCAAAGAAATGCAAAGCAGCTGGTCTAACAGCCCATGGTGCCCAAGGCATGCAGAATACAAGCAAGGAGCACATAATTAAATGCACAAACACTTAAACTGCATTGAGAGCTCTCCGGATCAATGTCTCAAGTAACAGCAATGGTCAGTGCACAGATGTGGATTAAAACGTGTCCAAAGGTGACTAACTCTATGTTCAGGTCCACTGTCTCAATCTGGGGTGTATAAAATCCACCTACCTCCTCCGATGAGCTGCATTAAAACACCACCTCACCTTTAGGGTAAAAGGAGTCAGTGTGTGGAGCCACGTCAGGCTGAGACCAGAAGGCATTACTGGTCAAGCTCTTCACCAAGATACATGGAGGCAGGTGGGACAGAAGTCACTCTCCTAGTCATCTTCCTTTCAAAACAGCATGAAATGAATTTACAGCTCATTCTCAAGAACCTCTTTACCAGGTTCTGCAAAAAGCTCTGCAATCCTCTCCCATTCAGCATCCAGGTACCACCTGGCTGGCATTTCCTTTCCTATTCTGCCAGCATGGAGTTCATCACTGCACTTGTGAACAGGCACTGTCTACCCTATAAACCATTTGAAAACGGTCAGCAGTCAGCTTCCTGCATTAGTGACAAATCACAGCTAGGGAGGCACTCAAAACAAAGCCCTAAGCTTAAGAAATGTATGCAGAAGAGCAAAACCTGAACGGTAGGAGAAAGCAACACAGCCAGAAAGTGCTGAGACCAAGCAATTCAGCAAGCCTATAGAAGGAGGCATTCAAGCGCTCTGACAAAAACCACCCAGATGCACTGCAACACTGCAGTAAGACAGCAAGAAAGGCATTTACAAAGGGTAACTGACAGGCACAAAGAATTGCTAAAATAAGAAAACTGCCTCTCAAGAAAACTACAGCCTGCTGAGAAAAGAACAAAGCAGCAGACAGGTCATCAGGGTAGCATCCCAGAGCAAAAAAAGCTAAGCTCAGGTGCTGAGGTATTAAGGGGATACAGCCAACCCTATTATACATGAGAAGCCTCAAAAATGGTCATGTTGAAAATCCAGATTTACTGAAAATAGTTTAGAAGCCTGAAGATTCAGATTTTCAGAAATATTTCAGCACCTAACTCCATGTTTAGTCATAGATATTAGGCACACCTTTGAAATACCAGACTGTATAGTCTCCACAACTTCAGACTGTTGACAGTGTTTGAAAATTTGACCACACAATTTGGCCTCACAAGTGGAAGAGCAGAGAAGTCACAGCCAAGACTTCCAAACCCTCAGGCTACACAACTACTCACGAGGTTCTCCTCCTGTTGACAGGTACTTCAATTTTCTGGAGCAGGGAAGAGAAACTGCTGTTCCTCTAAGATACTTTTTAAAGCACCCTTGGTAGCAACCCTTAAGTTACACCACTAAAGCAGCCAGCACAGCACACGGGTATCAAGACTGGCGGGCCGCAGCTGGGGCACAGGTAGGGCCTGGGGGCAGCACTGGAGGAGGAGTCAGCCCTCGCCGAGAAACCACCTGCAGCAACCGCTGCAGCCAGACTCTAGCACGGCCGGCACGGGGCCAGCTACACTCCCCGCAATCCCGGTTAGCAATGACCCAGCTGGAAGCAGCACCTGCCGCTTCCTCCCGCTAGGCTAACGCGGTGAGCAGCCACCGGCAGAGGACGGCTGGGAGCGGCTTCCCCTCTTCACCGCAACCCGCCCCGCAGCCGGCGGGACCGCTGGACGCTCCGAGCTCTGCCGACGCCGCCGCGACCACCTCGCGGCTCCGGCCGCGGTTACCGCTCCCGCCGCCGCCGCCCCGGGACAGCGGCTCCCAGACAGCCGCCGCTGCCGCGCAGCCTCACCCGGAAGTTGATTTTCACGACACTTCCCGCCCCACGTGCCACGCCCGCCAGTCACGTGCTGCCGGCCCCGCGCGCGCGCGCTGCAGGTTGGGCGCCGGCGAGGGCCCGGCGCGGGGCTGCCGCCGGGAACGGTCCCCGCTGTCCCCGCGGTCCCCGCTGTCCCCGCGGTCCCCGCTGTCCCCGCGGTCCCCGCTGTCCCCTGCTCTCGGTGCCCGGCGGCGGCGCATGGGCCGCTTCCGTCGGTGGTGAGTGTCGCGGGGAATGGTTCGAACGGCTCTCCCGGCCGCCACGGCGCCGTGCTGCTCCTTACCGGCCCATCACGGAGACGGGACGTCACTGGAATCACCGCCTGGCGCCGGGCTCGGAGCAGCCCTGGGCCGTGGGTGGAGCCCTGCCTCTTGGCCTTCGGTTCTGCGGTCAGAAATTCGTGTCGACCGTTGCCTTAAGCTCGTTACCTCAACCTTCGTCCTCAAGCAGCAGGAACAAGCTTAGTGAGCACCAGCGGCCAGCCTCCTGCAGCACCGCAGCACCGGAATCAGAAACTGACTGGACAGCGACCACAGAATCGTAAAACCATTTAAAGTAAAAAAGACCTCCAGGACCATTGAGTCCAACAATTATCTAACTACCTGAAGTCTGGTGCTAAACCACATCCCCCCACCACATCTCTGCCTCTTGTAACACCTCCAGGGATGGGAACAGCAGCCCTGGAGGTGTTCAAGATACTTGTGGACATGGCACTTTGGGTCATGGTTTAGTGGTCGTGGTGTTGGGTTGATGGTTGGACTTGATGATCTTATTTCCAGCTGAAACAGTTCCATGAGCCAGCAATGTGCACTTACAGCCCAGAGGCCGACTCTGTCCTGGGCTGCATCAAAAGAAGCCTGTTGAGCAGGATGAGAGAGTTGACTGCCACTGCTCTGGTGAGACCTCACCTGCAGTGCTGCATCCAGCTCTGCAGCCTTCAACACAGGAAGGACATGGACCTGATGGAGAGGGTCCAGAGGACCACAAGAATGATCAGGGGACTGGAGCACCTCTGCTATGAGGACAGGCTGAGGGAGCTGGGGTTGTTTAATTTGGAGAAGAGAAGGCACCACAGAGATCTTCTAGCTACATTTCAGTATCTGAAGGTGATCTGCAGGAAGGCTGGGGAGGGACTGTTTACAAAGGCCTGTGGTAATAGGATGAGGGGCAATGGTTTGAAATTAGAGCAGATTTAAGGTGGATGTCAAGAGGCAGTTCTTCACAATGAGGCTTGTGAAATACTGGAACAGGTTGCCCAGAGTGGTGGTGGAGGCATCATCCCTAGAGACATTCAGGGTCAAACTTGATGGGGCCCTGAGCAGCGTGATCAAGTTAAAGATGTTCCCGCTCACTGCAGGGAGGTTGGACAAGATTACCTTTGTGGGTCTCTTCCAACCCAGTACATTCTGTGAGTCCATGAAAAGCTAAAAGCACAATGGAATTTCTGAAACACTCACCTGCACCAGATGAAACCAGGAGTTCCAGGGCTCTTGTGTTCTGCAGCAGCTCATCTTCCACTGCAGCATTATATGGACAGAGTTTCTTCTGAGATGTGCAAGGGGAAAGGCTCTTGATTGAGACAACATTTTTAATATTCTCGATTAGGATGTGGACATTCAGAACATTTAGTCAGCAGTTACCTTACTCAGATTCTCAGGCCTTCAGGAGATCCTTTCCAGACTGGTGCTCAAACATGCTCTCAGGCCAGGAGTGCCAATGCTCTGAAGACTGAGCTGGGTTTACTACCAAGGGATGACTCTTTTTGCACAGATCCATGCAGGTTTCTATTGTGGGTTCCTGCGGGCAGCCATCATTACCTGTGTCAGGTTTATGATGAGCATGTCGTGGTTTGCCTCTGCAACACTTTCCTTTTCTCTTGTAGAGGTTGCCACACTGTTTCTGCCAGAAGGAGTGGGCGTATTCTGGGCCAAAAGCCAAGCAAAAGTAGCTGTTACCAAGCTAAATTAGGGAATTACATTTTCCCCTGTTTTTAAAGCACAGCTCTATCTTTGGAGTTATGAGAACTACTTTATAATACACTTCACTTCATACTTTTCTTCTGTAAGGGAAAATGTCCCTGCCAGCTGCAAACTTCCCTAATTAGCTCATTTTCTCCATCTGAAAATCAGTAAATGCACAACTTACAAGATTCCACACACACCCCTGGGTTTAAAGGTTTATAGAGACCATTACCAGAGGTCTCTGACTTTTCTTGTCAGAATTTGGTAGATGAGAAAAAATGAAGTGACTTTTGGTTTGAAAAGCAATTGCATGATTCTTGCATCTCAGTGCTTTGGAGCAATATTTCAGTGGCAGGTAATGAGGATCAGTGAAAGCTCCTTTGTACTCACTCAGTTTTCTCCATGATAAGATCACGACACCACCAGTGCCATTCCCCCAGTAAGTGCAGAAGGCTGGTAGAAGTGATGCTGCGAGGTGAAGCAGATAGGCAGTTAGATTACCATGTCTTGCAAAGGCCCTTGAAGCACACAATCTAAACAATCACCAATGTTCAAAACCTTCTTAGTGTCTAAACTGTGGTTAAGCAACTTGGCTGTGCATGTGTAGTCAACTCATGCTGGTTTTAGAGTCAAGTTCATCAAGTATTAAATGTCTGTTTCCCTCACGTCAGGTGCTCCAAACACGTCCTGAAGCAGTGTGCAGAAGTAGCTTCTAGCCTTAACTGATGCACCAGCATCTCAAGGCATGAAAGCATTGCTAGGACATGGAATCTCTAGCTCCAGAAGGAATCCCTGGCTCCAAAAGGAATAAAATACTCAGGTTTTTCAGCTACGATAATGCTTGGCTTGTCCCAAAATCAGTTTCAACATCATCTGTAGACTGTTGTAACACAAGCCTGGCTCTGATTGTTTATTTTTTTTTCCCCCAAATCAACTCAAGTGGGACAAGTCCCTCAAGTCTGTAATTTTCTAAATGTCTGTATTTTATGGTTTCCTTGGGGTCTGATGTGGTTTTGTTTTGATAATCATCTGCCCTTCTGGGCTGCCACACTGTACCCTTTTGGTGAAGCCGCTTCAACTGCTACTTCAGCTGACCCGTCTGAAAGCACTGCTTGGCTGCTTTGGGAAAGCTCCCTGGATAGTGCCCATTATACTTTAGGAATATTTCCTATTATAATGCACCCCAAGGCAGCAGAACAAAACTTTTCTTCTTGCCCAGCACTGCAGCTCACTGAATACCCCCATTTGGACAGATCCTCAGCGTGATCTGCTGGCATTGGACCAGACTAGGCGGGGTTCTTGATAGCAACCATGCTGTGGGAAAATAAAGGATGAAGAAACGAAGTGAGACAAGAAAATCCACTTGTCTCACTCACTCTCTCAAGACTGACATGGGCAATTTAAAAACGTAAATCCAGCAAGTTAAGATAAGAGGAGGAGGCACATTTAAAGCTGTGCACTGATTGTGTTTTGGAAAAGGAATCGGGCAGCGGAAGTTGTAAAGGAGGCTTCTGTTGGGACTTGAGATGGAAAGTAGCAGTTAACAGAAGCTACTGCTAGCTGCACTCCGCTGCACACTGTGCACCTTTCTTTGATGAAATAAGAAAAAAGACCTTTTATACTACTTAGATTTCTGAAAAACAGACCAGTAGAATTGCACCCGAAATAGTTTGAACCAATTCAAGACCAAGAACTTCCTAGTCTGTTATTGTTATGTCTCCTAGAGAGCAAAGTTTATGGAGATTCCTGTCACTTCTGTGACTTTATTTTTCTTTTCTTTCTTCTTCTTTTTTTTTTTTTTTTTTTTTTTAATGGATTCAGCCTTCCATGGCCAGATGAGGTGGTTATAAATAAGTGGGTAATAGCACCCTGCATTTCGTGTGGTATGAAGCCAGTCATATTTGTGGGTCTTCCAAAACAAGCAATGTTTGCAGTGTTTTCAGACTGGATGATGTTGAAAATCTTTGGAGAGAAGTAAGAAAAACTGAGCTGAACCAGGGTGGTTTCTGCAGTGGCTGTAGATGGATTTACTACTACTGAATGGCATCATTAACCAAAAGGGCTAGCTTCCTTACAAAGAGGAATTGGTGATACGTCTGGCAACAGAATTAAGCAGTCACTGTTCTTGTTCTGAAGCAGACAGAGACAGTAGGGCATAGGACAGTAACCTTTCTTTTAAAGATCACCACTGTTTAAATACCATGCCATTCAGTGTGTTAAAACCCAGTCCAGGCTTAGAGCATCAAATGTCTTTGTGGCTCTGTTGTTTGGAGACCAGCAGGAAAGAATGGTTTTTCATTTCTGTGATAGGAACCAACATTCTCTTCTCATGGCCAGCATTAGGAACAGGATCCAAGCTGTTCAATGGTTTGAATGGGCAGGAGAAGAAGATCCCATGTCAACCCTGAGGCTACCTATCATGTGTAGGCTAATTTAGTCTGTTTCATCAACTTAAATCTCTGATTTGTCCCACACTGAGGTCACTACTCCCATCACCACCTGGCTAAGTTCTCACTGTTGTTACCACATCTGGCACTAAAGCAGACCTCATACATGTTGCTAGACCACAACCTGCCTGCTTAGAAAAATTCTGCCCTCCTTTTATCCCTGTTGGAAAAGCCACAGGATACTGGACATTTGCCTTTTAAGATTTTATAGGAAAACCCATGGGAGAGAAACCATCACCTTTTCCTTTCCAGAAAATTCACTAGCACATAGACATCTAAAACTCCTGCTGGGAAGCAAAGCTCCTGCTATAGGGTACCTTCTTACCCCAACCTGTCGTCATATAGTTCTCCTTTTGGATGGCAGTAGCAGAACCCATAGCCCAGGGGGTCCCAGTTGTAGAATCTGTGTCCTGGCAAACTCTCTGGGTGGTTACAGGGAGAACAGGTGGTTGCATCTAGAGGCACCCTGATAAAGTATTGTGCTGTACCTGCCATCAAGTCACGCAGCCCTGGCCGTGCAGTGAATTAGCAGTGTCCACTTCACTGACCTTCTGCAGTTGTTCCAGCTTCCATGCATCTCAGCAGACCCTGCAGCAGGCTGCTTTTGTGGTTTGGGTGGTTTGGTTTGGTCCCGTGGCTCTTTAAATCCTGTGGAAGTACTTTCAAATCTGCAGTCAGTGATCTATTCTTCGGCTGCTCTTTGCAGATTTCATGGATTTGCATGTGCAGTGCATTTGTCTAAGCAGCAGTGCTGCACTGCAGGCTTCTGGGTAAAATCAGCTCAAAAGGTTACAGGCAGATTCATTCTGTACAAGAGCAGCTCTTTTTGTATCAGTTATGGAATCCACCTGCAAGAGCAATTTATAAACAGTACTCTTACTGCAAGGGCTATTTTCCTACAGTATGTTAGTTTCCCTATTTAAATGCTAAAATCAATAAATATTTGAGTTCACAGAAGTCCTAGGGTAAGCAACGTTGCACAGAAAGCACCCAGGCAAGCATGGAAACCTCCAGACGTGCTGGGAGTTTGCTTGAATCATAGAACGGTCCAGGCCAGAAGGGACCTCCAAAGCTCATCCAGTCTAACCTCCCTGCAGTCAGCAGGGACATCCCCAACTAGATAAGGTCGCCCAGGGCCTTGTTGAGTCTTACCTTGAATATCTCCAGGGAAGGGGCCTCAGCCACCTCCCTGGGCAACCGTGAGTGAAATGTCCTAGAAGTCCCTTTTAAAGCCATTACAAGCACACTTGCAGCACTTTCAGTCAGTCAGCCCTCAGCAGCAGCAGCCAGGACTGTGTTCTTCAGCTGGTAGCTAATGGACACACATTTGATGGGGATTTGATTGAAAGTGTGGGCAAACAAGGTGCATAAATTCTCTCAACACCAGATGCAAGAACTCTGAGCTTTACCCAAAACAAAGAGTTTCTGAGGACAAAGGTATTGGCATTTGAAAATAGTTCTATTCTGCTGCTTGGCTGTCTTAGAACTTCAGTACTCAAGAGCCCTGAAACATGATTTCTAATATCATCAGTACCTTCTCTGCAGATGTTGTGGGTTAACCCCAGTAGGAGATAAATTCAATGGGGCAGAAGTTTTCCTAAAGCTTTTGGTCCTGTTCCTAAGATTTTGCTGGTTTGCTGTTTTCCTGTTTTCCTGTACTAGTTGTTAATAAACACATGAAAGGATGAGCTTTGCACCACTGCTGGATTGATCCCATCAGCATGGTTTTGTGGAGACTGCCTCAAGCCATTGGAGAACAGTTCAGTTATGCCACTTCTCTTAGTACCTCTACTCAAAGTGCCAATATTTGAAAGGCAGAGTTTTATAAGAAGGATTTCTTACCTTTTTTGTTTTCCTTATTTATGTTTTAATTGTTGAGAAAATTGCCAAGTTTGCTGGTTTGCCCTTAAACAGGAACCTATCCAGTTCTGTCTAAGCTGTGGAAAGCCAGAGCTGACTGTGTGAACAGATGTGTCCTGTGAGTCTCATTTACAGTTTTACCATAGGTTTAAATTCTGGCTTTAGGATTGAAGAATATGAAAAAAATGCAGCCTTCAGCCCCACTCACATGGCAGGGTCCAAGGAGTGCTTTACAGCATCAGGCACTATCATAAGTGATGCTCAATAATCTGCATCTAGCCTGGAATCATTGCTGACATCAGACTCTTGGGCAAGAGTCGTGTGTCCCAGTCCATACATAGAGAATTAACCAGGTTGGAAAAGACCTTTGAGATCAT
This sequence comes from Picus viridis, assembly GCA_033816785.1. Taxonomy (NCBI): domain Eukaryota; kingdom Metazoa; phylum Chordata; class Aves; order Piciformes; family Picidae; genus Picus; species Picus viridis. The sequence continues at coordinate 13,029,203 of CM066567.1, forward strand.
CAAGTCCAACCTATCACCCAACACCATCTAATCAACTAAACCATGGCATCAAGTGCCTCATCCACTCTTTTTGAACACTTCTAGTGATGGTGACTCCACCACCTCCCTGGGCAGCACATTCCAATGGCCAATCTCTCTTTCTGTGAAGAATTTCTTCCTAACATCCAGCCCAAACTTCCCCTGGCGCAGCTTGAGACCTCTCATTCTGTCACTGGTTGCCTGGGAGAAGAGACACCCACCTGGCTATAGTCACCCTTCAGGTAGTTGTAGACATCAATAAGGTCTCCCTGAGCCTTCTCTTCTCCAGGCTAAACAACCCCAGCTCCCTCAGTCTCTCCTCAAAGGGCTTGTGCTCTAGACCCCTCACCAGCTTTGTTGTCCTTCTCTGGACACATTCTACAAAACCATTTGCAGAATTCCACTAGACAGAATGTCAGAGATCTCAGGTGGGGGCTTGAACAACTAACAGCTAGGTGCAGATTGTTCAGAGAACTTGAGTGAGGATCTGTCCCAGTTACCAAGCCAGGGACGAGCTGGAATGCCACAAGTGAGCAAGGGCAGGATTCTGTAAAGATCATCACCTGAGACCAAAGAAGGACAAATGCTTGGGGCTGCAGGTCCTCGGGTGCAGAGCACAAGTCCTGTGCAGTAGCTGGACCAGAGGCACCACCCCTTAGTCCTGCAATCCTCTCTCACCAGAGGTGCTGGAAGCAGGTACTGAATCACACTGGTCAGTGTGTCAGCATAGCATTCCTTATTTAACAGCCACTCCTAAAGATAGCTTGCAGTAAGACCCAAGTGCATTGCAGATGAACTCCACAAGTGCCTCCAAGAGAGTTCCTTACTATCTCCCATTATAATCTGCAGCCCAGCAGTTATTTATAACCCCCTGGCCCTGCGCTGTGTGTGAGAAGCAGGCAGGCAGCTCGCCACACTGCAGCACGAATTCCTCACTTAGTTCCATTTGTAGGACGCCTGGATCCCTGGTGAGCGCTGGCCTTTGTCAGCAGCGGTGGCTCAGCCCTGGCTGCTGGCCAGGTGTGACACAGGCAGTGGCATTCTTTCCGCCGGCCGTCAGCGGGGCCCGACCGTTCCTTCCCTCGGCGGTGAGCTGCGCATCACAGCCCAGCGGGAGCCCTGCGGAGCGGCAGCCTGGCTGCCTGTGTCCGTCGCTAGATAGAGGCAGAGACTGAGCTGGAAACTGCAATACCGAAAGAAGGCAAATTTCTATTCCCTCCCTGCTTCCTGAATGAAGGCATCGTTTTTTCTATCTCCTCACGCTACCATTTAGGGATAACGAGCTGTCTCTGGAAAGAGGCAACGAGGTTAATTATTGTTGCTGATTGCCCACTTGCCAATTAGCCACACGAAGGATTTGTACATAGTAGAGTTTGGAGTAACTTATCTTTAAGTGCCAAGAGCTGAAATGCAGCAGTGGATAATTGCATTTATCTTTCAGTCCTGTAGCCAGGAGGGGGTTGGCCTCTTCTCTCAAGCAACCAGCACCAGAACAAGAGGACACAGTCTCAAGCTCTGCCAGGGGAAGTTTAGGCTCGAGGTGAGGAGAAAGTTCTTCCCAGAGAGAGTCGTTCGCCGTTGGAATGTGCTGCCCAGGGAGGTGGCAGAGTCACCGTCCCTGGAGGTGTTCAAGAGGGGATTGGACGTGGCACTTGGTGCCATGGTTTAGTCATGAGGTCTGTGGTGACAGGTTGGACTTGATGATCTTTGAGGTCTCTTCCAACCTTGGTGATTCTGTGATCAATTAACCTCTATTCTATTAATTAAAGCGACTTTAATGCTGTGAATCGATGTGGCTTAACAAGGAACTTGTGTAACCCATGTAGCTGTGGTCTGTGTGGAAGGGAAAAACAGAAAACCTGTGGCATGAACACCTGCAATAATAATAATAATTTCTTGTATTGCTGTCTGGTACAGAGAACCCCTGACATGCACACAGCAATGTTTGGAATAAATCACATCTTTGTATTTGCAGCCCTGTGATGAGCCCTGCTTTGGGATAGCATCCTAGAAATAATCATCAAGCACACAGGTGATTACTACCCAACTCCCGATTGTGATTAATCCAGTGGAGCTTGGTTTGCCATTAGAAACACTTCTAAACAATCCAGCTGCTGTGCAAAAAAAAAAAAAAAACTAAAAAGAAAATGCTGGTTTGCCTTATTGAAAACAGATAAAGCACCAAATGTTTGCTAATGCCGAAGTGTAAGCCAAGGACCTAACTGCCAAACAAAGGAATACCAGCAGCGCTGCAGGCTTGTGACGTTCCTAACACACAGCAGCAGCAGCAGTGCTGCTGGTTTGTGTGCTGTAAGCTTCCCAGCCACCAGTGAGCCTTCTGCTGACGGTGGCTCTGTCAGCACACACAGCTTATGTAATGACTGCAGAAATGAAAACACTGTACTCAGAGAGGACTCACTGTATTCACTGTACTCTGACAACCTGTGCTCTGTCAGCCCCACCTCTGTGTCTGCAAAGGTCAGCAACAGATCTTCCTAGAAGCTATCTTAAGGCACATGCAGGACAAGATGGTGATTTGAGACGACCAACGTGGCTTTGCCAAGGACAAGTCTTCCCTGACCAACTTAGCAGCCTTCTATGATGGAACAACTACATCTGGAGAAGGGCCACCAAAATGATCAGAGGGCTGGAACACCTCTGCTGTGAAGAAATGCTGAGAGATTTGGGGTTATTCAGAAGAGAAGACTCCAGGGAGACCTTGCTGCAGCCTTTCACTACTTGAAGGGGGCCTACAAGAAATCTGTTCTGTACATTAGGAACTAGCTCAGGAGTTTCCCCATCCTTGGGTGCTGTTAGGATATAGCTGGGCATGGTGCCGAACCATCTCATCTAGACTGTGCTTTTGCCAAGAAAGGTTGGACCAGATAATCCTTGAGGTCCCTTCCAAGGTGGTATTCCATAATTCTACAACCCTGATTTTTTTTTTTTTCACTGCAACAAAATGGTTCCACTGCTTTCTTTACAGCTGTGGGGGAAGCTTTCTCCTTCCAACACCCCTGAGCAAGTAACGCAGCATAGTGGTTTTGTGGTCTAGAGCCGAGATGGAAATGGGACTTGAGTCTGCAGTACAGATCTTGTAACACATAATCACCTCAAATATTTCATTGCTATCAAATGTCTGCACTGCTACAGGAAGGGGATTTCTGCTCATTTGCTGCTGAATGGATGAATGACTCCATTGTTAATTAGAATCAAATTGCAAAAAGAGTTTGCATTTGTGTAAGGAGACTTCAGATTGCAAAGTCACTGTTGGGTCTTGCCCACGGGCGTGTGCATATGCTTTCTACAACCCACAAGAGCTGCCTAGAACTGGAGCAGATAAAGGACACACATGCGTGGCTGGGGGCAAGACTGACCCCACAGGCTGTTGGACTTGCCACCACCTAGGTTTCTCTGTGGAATGTGAAGAGGTAATTCACACTAAGTGTGTGCCTGAGCATTTTCAGTTCTGACAACATTACTATCAGTGCTCTTCTACAGTGTTTAAACATGTATAAAGCAAAATGGGATGTGACTTCCATTCCTGTGTTGTCCCTCAGGTTTAGTTTACCAGGGGTTTGTATTTGATAGGGGTGTCCTAATTGGAACTACCAAAAATTCATTTTCGGGCACATGGCAAGAAACTTCAGAAAGGTATCTAAGGAATTTTCATCAGGTGGCTGTTTAAATGCCTATTTCCTATCCTGTGATACCTGTTCTCTGGTGCTTTGCCCTTCTCCTGTGTCTGCATCTCCGTGTGTTTGTCAGAGATACCAAAGATCTGCAAAGATACAACCTCTGGAGTTGTGCACAAACTGCTCCCAGAGCTCGGGTTTAAACTCATCCTAAGCTCAGACAGAGAATGTTCACAGTGGGAGTTTGGACTTGTTATTCCCTTTATACTGCAGTCCTCCTGACATCCCCACACCTGTGTCTTCAGCTGAAGAAAGTATAAGACATGCACCTGTGACAAGAAGATTTCCAAACTCAGCCTTCTGGCTCCCAGGTTAGGGGCAAAGGTCCCATGGTCTCACACCTTGAATGCATTATGAGGGCTGTGGCTTGGCGTGCATGTTTCATTCAGTCACATAAGGTGCTCAAGAGTTAGGTGATGTCTGCCTGTTGTGGATGTCCCTGCAGGGCCAGTAGAAGTTCTGTGTGTACCAGGACACAGTCTTCAGGTATAAACCCTGTAGGTGTATTCTGATTGGAGTCATATTCCCTCTGTGGCCTTCTCTCTCTATTGGTAAGAGATCTGTTACCAGAAAACCTTATCTTCCTTTAACTATTTCCGGATGTTCTCCTAAGCCTGTGTGTTCCCTTCTGTCCTGTTATTTACTACCCCCACGTCCCAGAACAGCTACAGCACTACAGAAAGACTGCCCCAAGAAGCAAGGCTGATCCTACCTGGCAGACTGCTAGGAGAACACAGAGATGCTGTTGCTATTGAGTGGTGATGGAAGGCAGTGGCAAGCTAAAGCAGTTTTGGAGGAACAGAGCCAGGGTGACTTGGTCCTGCCTTGCCTGTGGCCTTCTGTAGCAATAGAGGGGAAGCAGAGATCAGCTCTCAGGCCTTTGTCATTGATCCTTCTCCAGCACAGAGCTTCCCTGCCAGTAAGCAAGCTGGAATGGGATACAGCTGGATCTGAATGTGCAGCAGCATGCAGCTAATGAGGCTGTTACAGCTTGGGACTGTGCAAACATGGCAGTGCAGACTTGTCCCAAGGAGCCAGCAGAGCTGATGCTCCAGAGCAGAGGCTGCTGATAGAAAACAGCCTTTGTTTAGGAGGCAGCTCTCATTCTGAAGGCCCCTGAGACACTCCAGCTTCACTGCTCTGTGAGAGCAGGTATGGTAAGAAGGCAGCTTTGGAACACAGAAACAAAGGTGTTGTGAGTTCTGGGAAGGGACTTGTTCTCAGAGATGCCATGTTGGTTAGGGTGGGTTTCTCCAGTAAATATGCTGAGGTTTCAATGAGACTTCTGTTCAGTCAAAATTTATGCCAGAAAAAAAAAGCAAAGACATTCATCAGGCACATTGTTTCGAAACAAATGGTGAGGCTACATCAACACTGCCAGTCATGATTCTGTGGTGAACCAAAAGATTAAATGAGCTGTGAGGCTGGAGGTCCTCTGCTGTGAGAACAGGCTGAGGGACTTGGGGTTGCTCAGGCTGGAGTAGACTCCAAGGGGACCTTAGAGCTGCCTTCCAGTACCTGAAGGGATCCCACGGGGAGGTTGCAGAGGGACTTTTCATGAGGATGTCTGGAGACAGGACAAAGAGGAATGGTTTGAAGCTGAGGGAGAGCAGGGTTAGACTGGAGCTTAGGCAGAAGTTCTTCAGTAGTAGCATGGTGAGACTCTGGAATAGGCTGCCCAGGGAGGCTGTGGCTGCCTCCTGCCCTGGGGATGTTGAAGGCCAGGCTGCATGAGGCCTTGAGCAGGTGAGTCTAGTTGAGAGGTGTCCCTGCCCATGGTGGGGAGGTTGGAGTAGATGAGCTCTGAGGTCCCTTCTAGCCTGAGCCATTCTAGGATTGTGTGAGAGAAGAAAAGTTTCATGAATTATGTGTGAGTGTGGAGTCTGGTTGTGGGGGATTGTCAGTGACCATGATGGCTTCTTATGGGGACTCCGAATGGAAGAGACTTGGCACTTCAGGACACTCATGCCATGAGCATTCCTGAACAGCTGTCAGAGGCCCAAGAGAAGGGGTTTGGTGAGAAACTGCATCCAGTTTCCAGAAAGGTCTTCCTCTTCCCAAACTGGGGATTCTTCACAGGACTCATCTTCTGTATGGTTTGCATCACTCATCTACAGCTGAGCTGTCTGAAAGGTCACAGGGCAGGGCAGCTGGACGAAGCCTTTCCCCTGGCAGGGAAGCAAAGCCTCTGCCCACCACCCTTCACACGATGCCCTTCTCTGCAAGCCTCACAAACAGGAGAAGGCATTTGCAAGACAGAGAGGTGGTATCTAATGATACCAGATCTGCCAATTTTCAGGAATAAAGTTGCATTAGACACCATTTACAGTATTACAGTACAGTATTACCAAGGTTGGAAGAGACCTTGAAGATCATCGAGTCCAACCTGTAACCACAAACCTCACAACTAGACCATGGCACCAAGTGCCACATCCAGTCCCCTCTTGAACACCTCCAGGGACAGCGACTCAACCACCTCCCCGGGCAGCCCATTCCAATGACGAATCACTCTCTCGGTGAAGAACTTTCTCCTCACCTCCAGCCTAAACTTCCCCTGGTGCAGCTTGAGACTGTGTCCCCTTGTTCTAGTGCTGGCTGCCAGGGAGAAGAGACCAACCCCTTCCTGGCTACAACCACCTTGCAGGTAGTTGTAGAGAGCAATAAGGTCGCCCCTGAGCCTCCTCTTCTCCAGGCTAAACAACCCCAGCTCCCTCAGCCTCTCCTCATAGGGCTTGTGCTCAAGGCCTCTCCCCAGCCTTGTTGCCCTTCTCTGGACACGTTCAAGTGTCTCGATCTCCTTCCTAAACTGAGGGGCCCAGAACTGGACACAGGACTCAAGGTGCGGCCTAACCAGTGCAGAGTACAGGGGCACAATGACCTCCCTGCTCCTGCTGGCCATACTATTCCTAATGCAGGCCAGGATGTGGTTGGCCAATTTGGCTGCCTGGGCACACTGCAGGCTCATGTTCAGCCTCCCATCAACCAGTCCCCCCAGGTCCTTCTCTGGCTGGCCGCTCTCCAGCCACTCTGACCCCAGCCTGTAGCACTGCCTGGGGTTGCTGTGGCCAATGTGCAGAACCCGGCACTTGGATGTGTTCAATCTCCTGCCCTTGGACTCTGCCCATCTGTCCAGCCTGTCGAGGTCCCTCTGCAAAGCCTCTCTGCCCTTCAGCAGATCAACTCCTGCCCCAGTAAGATTGTTTTAACACCATGGAACCCAGATAACATTACTTCTGATTAATTAGTGACCAGCTATTTATGCTGCCCTGACCAACCTGACCTGCCAGTGGTTTAGCAGCAAGCAGCACAGCAATGTCAGAATTATTTTATCTCCCTATACTTAAAATATTTATCGTTAGAGATTTCCTTTTTGAAATGACTTTAAAGGAGTGCTGTTCCTGCAGGCAGCTAGAAAAGCAAATACTGGGTGTGTGGGTGTGCCATAATAAAGGTATTTTGTATTGTTAGACCATTTTCTAGCTAAACTCTAAGGGATTGAGCTTGGATAAAACATAATAAGGTACGCTGCTGCCACAGTAGTAAAATGACCACTCTTTTTCAAAGGGAGGGCAAAGGCTGTTACCCTGAAGAGATACTCTGCTATTCTTCATGCATTTAACATCCATTTGTATCTAATTACTTCCCTTGATTGCTTCTACAAATCTCTCGGGGAACAGTAGAAGGGAAAACCCCTATCAAAACAGGGTTATGATTCACTGTATTTAACTGCTAGTACTTCCAGCTCATTTTAGAAGCACACTGAGTTTCTTTGAGTTTTTCATATGGCACACTTAGGCTTTTGTTTCCTCTGCAAAACAAAAATAATCAGGCAGTTTATGAAAGGCTTTAAACCAAATCTGGACCTCAGGTTCCTTTTCTGAACTGTTTCGTGTTTTCAGTGTGTGTTATCAGGTTACATTTCATTTTGGATGCACAAAACTAGTTTTAGTAACTACTCTCTACCAAAATAAACATCAGGACAGATAACCTGAGACAGAATTATCCCCTTAGCCCACCCTGTTATCTGTGCAGAAGGTGTGTCTGCATGGCTTCTGTAAAGCTTCAGAATGCAGCATTTGTCTGTAAATATTTTAGTTGAGGTTTTACTTTAATATAAACATGAACTGCATGAACTTTGGCACTCAAGGGCTCCTGGAAGCTCTCACTGGTATTACAGGGCTGTAAGCACTCATGTATTGTGAGGATACTGCATCAAAGCTGTCACTTGGTGAGCATATCAGCCTTTCACTTCTGTCTTGGAAGCCAACAGGATGCTATCTAAGTGTGTTTAGCCAGCTGAAAGCTATCAGAGAGCTCCTCCAAACAAACAGTGTTTGAATTAATCCGTTATTTCCAAACGAGTTCCACTGGCAAGGTCTAAGGTAACGTGGGGTTTGGAAAAACAAACTGAAACCAAGTGAAAACAGGAGCAGCAGAAACTCTGCTTGAGTCCTGTGTGAGTTCTGTAAGGATTTTATCTTGCATGGTAAATGACTGAGAATTAGAAGTAATGTTCTGAGGAGAAAAGGTCAAGACCCAGAGGAAAAATGTTAGTCTAGTGGAAGCACCCATCAAGGCTCAGCTAAGTGTGGAAGTGAGCATTTGGTACCATCAGTGAAGTTACCACACCTTCTGTGCAGGTGATGCTCAGTTCTGGTAGCACTGCTGGCATCAGAACACATTTCCTTTGCAGGGGAGACCTGAGCCAAAGGCCAGCAGTGTCAGTGAGCTCCTGATCAGCTCTGTGACTTCTAAATGGACAAGGGTGAAGATGTGGGGAAGCTGGGATGGAGAATGACTGACTGAAGAGCTCATGGGAGAGAGCCAGCCAAGCACTGCTGCAGACTTCTCAGCTGGCACTGTGATAACAGCAGGAAATTGCTAAGGAACAGGTTACAGATGGCTTTTCGAGAAAGCTCATCTCCATGGGACCTGACCATGTTAAAATTGTGTTCTCAGACACTAAGTATGCTAAGAAAATGCTGCTTCTGTATTTCAAAGGAAGGGATAAAGCTCATGGGGAAAAAAAAACTGAGCATGTTAAGCTCAACATGAGCCACCAGTGCACTTGCAGCCCAGAAAGCCAATCATGTCCTGGTCTGCATCAAGAGAAGCACAGCCAGCAGGTCAAGGGAGGTGATTCTCCCCCTCTATTCTGCTCTGCTGAGACCACATCGGGAGTACTGTGGCCAGTTCTGAGTCCCTGTTACAGGAAGGATCTGGAAGTGCTGGAACATGCCCAGAGAAGGACCACAAGGATGATCAGAAAGCTGGAGTTCCTCTGCTGTGAGGACAGACTGAGAGACTTGGGGCTATTCAATCTGGAGAAGAGAAGGCTCAAAGGAGACTTTATTGTGGCCTTTCAGTATCTGAAGGGGGCTACAAAAAAGCTGGTGAGGGACTTTTGAGGATGTCAGGTAATGACAAGACTGGGGGAATGGAACAAAACTGGGAATGGAACAAAACTAGAAATGGGTAGATTCAGATTGGATGTTAGGAAGAAATTCTTCCCCTTGAGGGTGGTGAGAGACTGGCAGAGGTTGCCCAGGGAGGTGGTGGAAGCCTCATCTCCGGAGGTTTTGAAGGCCATGCTGGATGTGGCTGTGAGCAACCTGATGTGTTGTGAGGTGTCCCTGTCCATGGCAGTAGGGGGGTTGGAACTGGATGATCCTTGAGGTCCCTTCCAACCCTAACAATTCTGTGATTCTGTATTGATAGGTGAGGTTCGGGCATTACTGGGGAATGCATCCACAAATCCACATCTCCTTCAGGCTAGTCTGTGCAAGTAGAAAAGCACTGAGCTCTGCCATTCTGAGCTACAACGTACAGAACCAAACTAGTGAGTGGCACAAGAAGCATGAGAGATGGAAAACATGAGACAGATGCCTTGCCTAAAGAACACTGATGTGGAGAAGGCTGATGCAAGGAGAACTGTCCCTGGGATTTACTGATATTCTCTTTGCTCATAAACCCACATGGATACTAAACATGAATTTGTAAAACCCATCCAAATGCATGTTGAAAGGTTCCCTGAAATTCATCTCTAAAAGGCACTATTCATTTCTTTTGAAGAAAAGAATATTATTTTAGTGATTTTCATTGGTGGAGCCTCTTGGTCAATGGCTAGGCAACTTCAGTGTTCAGTCAACACACAGTGTTCAGTTGCTGATAAATACATAAAAGCCTGTTTAGCAGGAACAGAGTACAGCATGGTCCTCAGGAGGGACCCTTTGGGATTTTAATTATGTATACAAACTATTAGATATAGGGAGCTGGGGGTGCTGATTGAAAACATGAGCCAGCAGTGTGCCCAGGTGGCCAAGAAGGCCAGTGGCATCCTGGCCTGCATTAGGAAGAGTGTGGCCAGCAGGAGCAGGGAAGTCATTGTGCCCCTGTACTCTGCATTGGTTAGGCCACACCTTAAGTACTGTGTCCAGTTCTGGGCCCCTCAGTTTAAGAAGGACATCAAGACACTTGAACGTGTCCAGAGAAGGGCAACGAGGCTGGGGAGAGGGCTGGAGCACAGCCCTGTGAGGAGAGGCTGAGGGAGCTGGGGTTGTTTAGCTTGGAGAAGAGGAGGCTCAGGGGAGACCTCATTGCTCTCTACAACTACCTGAAAGGTGGTTGTAGCCAGGAAGGGGTTGGCCTCTTCTCTCTAGCAACCAGCACCAGAACAAGAGGACACAGTCTCAAGCTGCACCAGGGGAGGTTTAGGCTGGAGGTGAGGAGAAAGTTCTTCACTGATAGAGTCATTTGCCATTGGAATGGGCTGCCCGGGAGGTGGTTGAGTCGCCGTCCCTGTAGCATTCAAGAGGGGATTGGACGTGGCACTTGGTGCCATGGTCTAGTCATAAGGTCTGTGGTGACAGGTTGGACTTGATGATCTTTGAGGTCTCTTCCAACCTTGGTGATACTGTGAATTTAGTATTCAAAAGCTTTCTTTGGGGAGCAAAAACTACTGTTCAGATTTGTGCTGCTTTTGAGCACTGTTGGAAGCAGCACCCAGCATGATGACAACTGCCAGTATTTGAAGACAAAATTACTTTTTCCACTTTCAGCAGTGTCAAATCTCACCTGATCAAACCTGTTGGATTTACCTCAGATCATCCAGCCTGCATTAATTTATACAGCATGTTACTTTGAAATAATCCTGTAGGAAGTGACAGATCTGTACTTACATACTTGTACAAGGTTAACCTAGGGTAAAAATAACCAATTTATGGTGTGGTGGGAAATACAGCTAAGACAGCTTGCTCAGCCACTATAAAAGAGATTCTGACCCTATAATCATAATAAAGGAAAGCAGCAGAAGGTTAAAAAAAAAGGAAAGAAAAGATGATAGCAGAATATTCTGGTCAATCAGTGTGGTGAACATTACTGAGTTCAGAAAGATGTGTCTCTTCCATAGCTAGAAAACTGCAGTGTAGAATTTCTAGGTGAGTTCACTGTCTTGGCCCCAAATTTCAGAGCAGATCACAAAATAGTCTATTCAATGGAAATCTGAATCCTCAGTAAAACTGCCAGGATGCACTCAACAGCAAAGGTCAGCCTAGTTCTCATTTACATAGGAACCAGATGGGGAAGGGACGGAACAGCTTTATAACCATGGGACTGGAATTGCTCTATTGCTTGCAAGTGATGAACTAACAAGGGCAGGTTCTCGTAACCACGTAGGGTGCGGTGGTTTGGCCCTGGCCTGGAGGGCAGATGCCCACCAAAGCCACTCTACCACTCCCCCTCTTAAGTGAACAGAAATATAACAGAAGCCAGGAACAGGATAGGAGCAATTTTAATAACACTACTAAGCAAACAGCAAGAGACCACGTGGAAGCAACAAGCAGAAAGAGAGATGTTAGTCTCTACTGCCCATCAGCAGGACGATGGTCTGTCTTGGGAAGCAGGGCTCCCTAAGCTTGGTGGTTCCTTGGGAGGATAATCCCCCCACTTCCTTCTTTCACTTCATTCTTATACCTGAGCTGATGTCATATGGTATGGAATACCTCTTTGGCCAGTCCGAGTCAGCTGGCTCAGCCATGTCCCCTCACAAGATTTTGCTCACCCCTCAACGTACTCTTGGGGCAGGGAAATATTGAAAGGACACGGCCTGGATACTAGATTCAGACGTAGCCAAAACACTGCTGTGTTATCAACTACTGCTGCAAAAAACCCACAGCACTAGAAAGATGCTGTGAGGAGAATTAACTCCAGTTCAGTCCAACCTAATACACATGGATTTATTGATCCTAAGGAAGAGATGACAGAAGAAAGCACCCTCTGCAGTGGTGTTCTCTCCTGTAGGAGTGCTTTTGAAGGAGGTTCTCTCCCTCTACTCTACCCTAGTGAGACCTCACCTGGAATACTGCATCCAGTTTTGGGCTCCCCAGTTCAAGAGGGACAGCGATCTACTGGAGACAGACCAAGGGAGGGCTATAAGGATGCTTAGGGGACTGGAGCACTGCCCTACAAGGAGATGCTGAGAGACCTGAGGCTGTTTGGTCTGGAGAAGAGACGATAGTTTAATCAATGTTTATAAATATCTGAAGGCTGGGTGTCAAGAGGGAGGGGACAGGCTCTGCTCACTTGCACCCTGCAATAGGACAAGGGGTAATTAATAGAAATTACAGCACAGGAGGTTCCACCTGAACATGAGAAGGAACTTCTTCACTGGAGAAGAGGAGGCTCAGGGGAGACCTTATTGTTGTCTACAACTACCTGAAGAGTGGTTGCAGACAGGAGGGGATTGGTCTCTTCTCCCAGGCAACCAGCACCAGAACAAGAGGACACAGTCTCAAGCTGCACCAGGGGAAGTTTAGGCTTGAGGTGAGGAGAAAGTTCTTCCCAGAGAGAGTTGTTAGCCGTTGGAATGTGCTGCCCAGGGAGGTGGTGTAGTCACCATCCCTGGAGGTGTTCAAGAAGGGATTGGACGTGGCACTTGGTGCCATGGTTTAGTAGTCATGAGGTCTTGGGTGACAGGTTGGACTTGACAATCTCTGAGGTCTCTTCCAACCTTATTGATTCTATGACTCTGTGTTCACAGAGCACTGGAACAGGCTCCTCAGAGAGGTTGTGGAGTCTCCTTCTGTGGAGACTTTCAAGACCCATCTGGATGCGTTCCTGTGTGACCTGTGCTAGATTCTATGGTCCTGCTCTGGCAGGGGTTGGACTCAATCTCCGGAAGTCCCTTCCAAGCCCTAACATCCTGTGATCTTTTGGGTTTTATGCCTTGTCCTTCATTATGAAACTGGTTTTGCTCTTTGCATGGCCTGAGGATGCTCATGGAGTGGCACAGGCCAGAAGCCTTCTATTTCACAGGTCTCCAACATTTATGTTTAACAAGGCCCATAAAAAAGCAGAAGAGGAACACTAAATTCTCTGGCTATCCCTGCCTTATATTACACAAATCAGAGCAAAGGCCCAGATCTCCCTCAGAATTCCACTCCCATGGCAGCCAGCTGCATGTTACTTCTAGCAAACAAGGGGGTTCAGTAGGAGAGGAAAAAAAGCTGCTGCATGCCTAGAGAGGACAGATGCTCTGTGCCTAGTCTTCTGTCTTTAAAGTCAAGAAGGGTTTCATTGGAGTGTTTCCACACAATCAGCCTTTGTTGACAATGTGTTTGGGCAGGCCACAAGAACTCAGGCACTCAGGACTCGCCACCACCACCTTAGAGCTGAAACCAATTTCTTAGATTCCACTCAGGAGCCATCCCACAGCAAGGAGCACCAGGGGCACAGATTGCTGCTGACAACAGCAGCCCTTCTCTTGGTATAATGCCTTTTAGAGAACTTTGGGTTGCTCCTCTGATGTAATCCAGTCCTGAAATATGGAATCAAGGATCCCAGCAACAACTTTCAGGTTCAAGCACAGAAAATACAGCAATTTTGGTGGCTTCTGCTACATGATCAAAGAGCAGCTGGTATCCAACAGAACTATGAATTTGCAACCAAAGGTAAGAAACAGTGAGATGATGATGATGATGGATTTAGTGGGTTTGCAGCTTAGTAACTATGCCCTAAATGCCATCAGTTTAATCTCAGTTGCAGCCTGAAGTTTCTCCAGACCCTGGGTGAGACACTACTGCACTAAAAGGTGGAGAAGCATGACGGTACTAACATCCCAGAAACAATACCTGGATCCTCCTCTTCTCCACTCAGCAGTCTCAAATACACATTGAACAGGAAAGGTGACAAAGCATATCTCCAGTGTACACCTCCCTCTCCACTCCCCAGTACCTTAAGGGGAGAGAAATGAATTTCACTTTAAGGGAAAAGCAAACTAAGAGAGATCTGCAATTTAAAGGCAGTGCTCACGTGTGCTGTGTCACATGGAAGGCAGTGAGCCTGGGACAAGCAGTCTGGCAGTGCACCCACAGACATGCAGCCATAATTCATTTCGGCATCCATGGAAGCAGTGCAATTTCCTCCCCTACCCATGCAAATGAAGGGGCTGAGAAGGATCAAGGTGCTCTGATATAACCAGATCATTGGGAATTCCCTTTGACACAGCCTCTGCTGTGTTTTTAATGAAAAGCAGAATGCAAAGAGTAGGTTGATAGTTAATCAAGTCACTGGGCTTCAAGTGTCCATTGTTCTTTCTTACTAAAGCAGTTGTTGCACATGGCTCACCCAGGGAAAACTGAGTTAAAAAGCTCAAAAGATCATAGAGGATTTCAAAGTCATAAAGTGCTCAAACTAAGAGACTGGCAGAGTTTTGGGTGACCTTTTGCATATTCATTGAGGTCAGGAGATTAAAGACCATATTGGTTTTCATTTTCTCCAGGGGAACCCCTGTCTCACTGAGCACACAGGGTGGACAGTGCTCAGGTAATGAACAGCCATGGAGCATCTCTGCTGGGGGCTTTCTTTCAGCAGGTGATTTTGTGGGCTGTGTATTGCAAGCTGTTCAATCTGTGACGTCAAAGCAGAATTGCTCATTTCTCTCTGGCTTTTTATTTAGTATCCATGTCCACAGTTTATGAGTGCTTCACAGCTGTCTGTGGTATTATTTTCACAAGACAGTCTCAGGGAACATAGGATTATAGGTAAGGAATAAAAGCACAAAGATCTTGAGGTCAAAAGTTTGCTCTGATGGTGTGGGCCAAGTCTTGCATGGCTAGGAACAGAGCTTTTCAAAATATCAAGAATTATGAGGGCAGACTGAAGGAGTTGGGGCTGTTCAGTCTGGAGAAGAGAAGGGTCTGAGGTGACCTAATTGTGGCCTTCCAGGATCTGAAGGGGGCCTACAGGAAGGCTGGGGAGGGACTTCTCAGGATATCAGGGAGTGATAGGACTAGGGGGAATGGAATGAAACTGGAGGTGGGGAGATTCAGGCTGCACGTGAGCAGGAAGTTCTTCCCCATGAGAGTGGTGAAGCCCTGGAATAGGTTGTCCAGGGAGGTGGTTGAGGCCCCGTCCCTGGAGGTGTTTAAGACCAGGCTGGATGAGGCTCTGGACAGCCTGATCTAGTGTGGGGTGTCCCTGGCCATGGCAGGGGGTTTGGAACTAGCTGATCCTTGTGGTCCCTTCCAACCCTGACTGATACTGTGATACTATCTCGTGCTTAATGTGCTCAAAGCACAGGTTCCATACACGTCAAACATGGTCCAAGGTGTAGGCATTAATGCATCGGTCCTAAGGCAAACACCTAGGGCATGGATAATATGCTTACTGAGCAGCTGAAAGGCAGCAGGTGTTATAGATTTTATATAGATGGTAGATTCACCTCGAGCAATGCTTCCAGGACAAGATGTAAGCAGGCAAAGATGTTTATTATGTTATACAGCAAAGTTGTATAGTCTATCAGAAGGCACATGTGTCACAGCTTAATTGGTTGTTTTCTACTGGCATGCCTGTAATTAAGGCATACAATAGGTCACAATAACAAAACAATATTTTAACACATCCAACCAAATTCTGCCTAGTTTCTCTCCTTCAGTTACAAGGTGTTTACATTCTTTTCAGAGTCAAAGGCAAAACACTGCTTTCTCTAACTCGAGCAAAGGCAAATCTTCCCCATAGCCTTCCAAAGTTATCCAAAAACAACCTCTTCCTACAAGCAGGTCCAGAGGTGGCCCTGGAGATGATCAGAGGGCTGAAGTACCTCCCTTATGGGGACAGGGTGAGAGAGTTGGGACTGTTTAGCCTGGAGAAGAGAAGGCTTCAGGGAAACCTTAGACCAGTCTTCCAGTACCTGAAGGGAGTTGCAAGAAAGCTAGGAAAGGACGTTTTACAAGGGCTTGGAGTGACAGGACAAGGGGGAATAGTTTGAAGCTTGAGGAGGGCAGATTGAGACTGTAGATTAGAAAGAAATTATTTATAGCAAGAGTGGTGAGACACTGGAACAGGTTGCCCAGAGAGGCTGTGGATGATTCCTCCCTGGAGGTGTTCAATGGCAGACTGGATTGGGCCTCGAGCAATCTGGGCTAGTGGAAAGTGTCCCTGCCCATGGCAAGGGGGTTGGATCTAGATATCTTTGAAGTGCCTTCCAAGCCAAACCATTCTATGGATCTCTGAATTTAGGCTTTTAGAGCTGAGTGAGACACACCGCCCTGTGGTAGCTAATCCTGATTCATCACAAAAATAAGATCTATTCCTACCTTTTGAGCCCATGTGCTGCTTGATTTTGCTTCCATTGAGAATTAATACAAAATCACTGTTGGACTTCCTATCTGAGAGCATTGGCCACTGCATTCAGATCCATTTCCAGCATGGCTGCACCAAGTGTCGCTGCTTCCCCAGCTGGTTTAATGAGTGCAGTTTGAAGTGCTGTGAGTTGTTACAGAGCCACATTTCAGTGGGCTTGCTTTCTGAACTCACTTTCTTTCCAACAGCACAAGTCTATGAACAGCTGCTTCTCAGCAACAGGAAGGCCTTTTGGAGAAAGCTGGGGACAGAGAATGGAAAGTGATGTCAAAGAGCCTCAGCACTTCCCTCCAGGGGACAGCCAACTCCTCCTAGGAACTGTGGAGTGGGGTGAGAAAGTGCTCTGAGTACTTCTGCATGCTGGGGAGTCCTGGCCAGAGCAGGTTCTGTGGGCCCACACCCCTTTCTTTATCCATGGTGACATTTCATTTGCTTTCCTGGCCTTTCCACATGAAGCTCTCCAAGGTGACACACAGGTCATGTTCTTGGGTGGTTACTGTAAATGCAAGCTCCAACAATGTGTATTAGTAATATCCTCCCTCCCAACACACCTTATTTTGGATTTTCCATCATGAACTTCCTCTGCCATTGTCTTGCCTAATTGCTGAGGTTTGTCTTGCCTAATTGCTGAGGTTTGTCTTGACTAACTTCAGTAACTATTCATTGAAATGACTGTCACTTGTTAAAACACCACATCCGTGGCAGATCTTGACACCATGCTGATTAAGCCCTTCTCCAGAAGGTTAATTAACAGGGATGTTCTGGTAGTCTGGGTGCTCTGTTACTAAGCACTGCCATAGTGAAGGCTGGCCATGGGATTCTGTTCTCTTTTAGCCTTTCTGTGATCAAAACAAAGCTACACCTCCCACTTCACAACTTCTTCATTTCCTCACTAGACTCTGGTGAGTATACTTTTCAAAGTGCTCTAAAACTCCCAGTCAGTTATGTCAATGAAACAACTCTTGCTCCTCATCCAGATGAGCTCTCTCAGATGTTCTCTGAGAACTCTCACAATATACTGATCTCATTTAGAAAAGGAGACAGGGATTCTAGTAAATTGTGGTTGATTTATTTGTTTTCCATAGTTGCCAATAACTGTATTGATGCTAGGTCTGGCCCAAAGCCACTTACACTCATGCCAGAAAAATCAGCAGCGTTAATTGTTGCTCTGGGGCTCCACTGAGCCCAGCCAGTTTCCGCTACCAGAGAGAGGTTAAAAGCTCTGGGTGCACACCTGGTCTGTCTGGGAACTCTGTGTTCAGAACTTCTGGGCAGTGGTAGCGGTGGAGGTACTGGGGTGGAGGTCAAAGTGCACTCTTAGAACCTGGATGAGGTCACAAGTCTGTGTGAAATGAGTCCCACCACATCCCGCAGTGTCTGCTGTCCCACTGCCAGAAGGCTTTAACCGATTCCATGGAGACCATCTCACAGCTGACCCAGCCTCTGCACTGCCAGGTTTACAGACTGGGGAACAGGAAACATTTTTGGCAGGGAGAAGACAGAGAACATGCTGAAGGTAACAGAGGGAAAGCACAATCACAAAGAGCTGGAATTATTTCATTGAGCTTGCACCCTGGCTGGGGAGGAGGGGAAGTGCCTTGACTCTGCAAAGTGAAGGTCCTAGAGTGACAATCTCACAGGTGATAGAACAAGAGGGAAGGGCCTCAAGCTGCAACTGGATAGGTTTAGTCTGCACATTAGGAAACATTTTTCACAGCAAGAGGGGTCAGGGATTGGAATGAGCTGCCCAGGGAGGTGGTTGAGTCACCAAGCCTGGATGTATTTCAAGGTGGTTTGGATGTGGTGCTTGGGGATATGGTTTAGGGGTGAACCTTGCAGAGTAGGGTTCTCAGTTGGACTTGGTGATCCTGAGAGTCTTTTCCAACCTGAATGTTTCTGTGATTCTGTGATCTTGAGGGCCAAGAGACATCTCTTATGGAAAATCCTCTGTCTACAGCATGAAGGTCTAGCCAGCCTTTCAGCTTCCAAAATGGAACTGGCATTGCACATCTCACCTCAAGGATCCAGCCTTGAACACCAGCACCCTGTCAAAGATGACACCTGAAGGAACACTCACAGTTCTGTCTTTCAAAAGCCTGTTATCACTCAGCAGCAAACACATCTGCTCAGTGGACATCCCTAGCTGCAGCCAATACAGCCCTGCTGGGCACACCTCAAAAGGCAAACATTGCCCAGTGAGTCACCCTGTGCTTCCTGACTCTTCACCAGAACCCTTTTCTCCAGACTGTGTAAGTTATGTTGCTGCTTATTGGAGTCTGAACTTCCAAAGAAATGGTGACAGCCTCTCTTTACCTTGGCAGAGAAGAGCAGCAGTGCTGAGGTACAGCCCAGAAATGCTTTACACTGAAGTGCAGGAGCCAAGCTCTGTCAGAAATTCTCAGGTGAAAAGCGCTTAGGCTGGAAATCTCCATCCAGCTATTTGCAGCTTTGGTGGTACAAGGAGACAGCTACTCTCTCATTCCCTATGCTTTCAGGTTTGAGGAGCATTTCCCTGCAGATGAAAGATTATTTTAATGGAGGTCTGGCTGATACAGCAGTCAAGGTTCATCTTTATCAGGTTCTCACTGACTGGCTGATGGAAGCAGTTTAAAGTGAGTTGCAGCCTTGCCTCCCTCGTATTAAGGGGAGCTGCACCATCAATACCTTCTGAAATGGTATCACCAGGGGATCACAGTATCCCAGTACATTAGAGGTTGGAAGGGACTTCCAGAGATTATCAGGTCCAACCCCCTTGCCAAAGCAGAATCACCCAGGATAGTCCCCATAGGAATGTATCCAGATAGGTTTTGAAAGCCTCCAGAAAAGGAAACTATACAACATCTCTGGGCAGCCCATTCCAGGGCTCTCTCACCCTCACTGTAAAGTTTCTCCTCATGTTGAGGTGAAATCTTCTACGTTCAAGCTTGTACCTGTTGTTCCTTGTTTCATTATTGCTGTGCACCACCAAAAAGAGCTTGGCCCCCTCCACTTGACACCCACCCCTCAGATATTGATACACATTGATCAGATCCACTCTCAGTCTTCTCAAGACTAAACAGCCCCAGGGATCTCAGTCTCTTTTCATAGGGGAGGTGCTCAAGTCCCCTAATCATCCTCATGACTCTCCATTGGATTCTCTCCAGCACGTCTCTGTCTCTCCTGAACTGGGGAGCTGAAAACTGGACACAGTATTCCAGGTATGGTCTCACCAGGGCAGAGGGGGAGAAAATCTCCCTAGCCATGCTGGCCGCACTTTTCTTGCTGCACCCCAGGATCCCATTGGCTCTCTTGGCCACCAGGGCACATTGCTGTCCCATACAGAACTTGCTGTCCACTAGGATTAAACTTTGAGTTCTGCAGTGATGCCAAGCAGGAGGAATGCCACTGTAGTTCTAACTGTAATGCCAAAGCAAAGTGAATGAAACCCCCTGCAAAGCACAGATGTGGACTCTGCCTTCTCTCTTTTTATTTTCATCCTAAGGCCTTTGCAGCTTCAGGCTAAATTAGTGCTTGTGGCCCCATGTCACACATTGCTGGCACAGACACCGAGTGCCCCTAGCTCTTACACCTAGGCGGATTTAACACCACCTGGGGAACGTCTCTGTCATGCCACCGGCCGTGGCTACAGTGGGATGTGGAATATTCTTTTCTCCCTTCTCTGCTCATTTTAACTCAGATTGTTTCAGACAGCACATGGCCCACGGATGGCACCTGGAACTACAGCATCTATTCCAAAAGAAATTCCAGCCTCCTCCTTTTCCCTCATCTTCTTCCAAGAGAAAAAAAAGCACACATAGTTTTTGTGTGTTATGGCCTTCTGTAGAACACCACCCACAGCCTCACCCTTTTTTTCCCCTTCCATGGATAATCTTTTCACAGGGTGGAGAGGGGATGGGATGGGAAAAAAAGAGTTGCTTTCATGTTTTCTTGCAATGATTTTGTCTACAGCTATTTCCTCCTTGACTTCTTACTCACTGTTTGTGAAATCTCCCCGTGCTTTAACAATGGTATTGTTGCCACAGCTGCACTGATTATGTTTCCCTAACTCCCCTGGTTTTGAGGCCTGGAACCACTGTGGTTTGTTTTCATACATGGTAACTTGGCCCAGCCTGCAATAACATTGCAGAGAGCCCTGATAACCCAACTGCAGCATGCACACACGCTGCTTGCACTGCTTTTTGGGCTCCAGGATCAAATACCTCATTTGTTGGGGTGGGTTTTTTGTTCTTGCAGTTTTGGGGTATTTTTTTAATACTCTGTCTCCAACACAAAGCAAGGTGTGGATTCCAGACAGGAGCATTTCAAAATGTAGACTTTTTTAATCATCATGTTAATAAAGAGTCAGTGACTGCTCTGGGTCTTTCACTGCACAGTCACCACCTACCTCTGCATGGTTTGGGTTTTTAATCTGCTCTATCATGCTCCTCTTTAAAAGAAAACCACCCAGAAAACCATTCTAAATGTGTCCTACTTTGGGTTTATTTTAGGTTATCAAAAGCCTTCTGCCCTTTCCAACTTGTACTTAAAATAAAGATTTGGTTCTTATTTATGCTAAAGCCTATCTGAGCCCTTTCGCAGGGCAAAGGAATTTGACAGTGCAGGGTTCACAGAATCACAGAACTATTGAGGCTGGAAAAGCTGTCTGAGATCATCAAGTCCAGCCTAGGACCTAACACCACCACGTCAGCTAAACCATGCCACCAAGAGCCACATCCAATCTTGTCTTAAAGACCTCCAGTGATGGTGACTCCACCACCTCCCTGGGCAGTCCATCCCAGTGGCCAATCAGCCTTTCTGTGAGGAATTGCTTCCTAATATCCAGCCTAAACCTCCCCTGGCACAGCTTCATACCATGCCCTCTTGTCCTGTCACTGGTTGCCTGGGAAAAGAGCCTGACCCCCACCTGACTACAACTTCCTTTCAGGTAGTTATAGAGAGTGATGAGGTCCCCTTTAAAGTCTCCTCTTCTCCAGGCTGAACAACTCAGCATTTCCTCATCAGTCTTTCTCTCCACCCCCCTCCCCAGTCTGGTTGCTCTCCTCTGGACCTGCTCCACTACCTCAATATCCTTCCTGAAGTGAGGGGCCCAGAGCTGCACACAGTGCTCAAGGTGAGGTCTCACCAGTGCTGAGTACAGGGCAGAATTCCATCCCTAGTGCGGCTGGTCCCACTATTCCTGATCCAGGCCAGGATGCCCTTGGCCTTCCATGGACCCTGGGCACACTGCTGGCTCATGTTCAGCTGTTGTCATACAGCACTCCCAGGTCCCTCTCAGCCAGGCTGCTTTCCAGCCACTCATCCCCCAGTCTGTAGTGCCTGTGGGGTTATTGTGACCAAAGTGCAAAGCTCATCCCCACTCTGCTGAAGTGCCCCCTCTGAACTTCAGGGCAAGTCTCCTTTTGGTGGAACACCGCTCAGTGTTCCCAGTGTCCTTAAACAAGGAAACTGCACATTAAATATAGCAGCTTAAGAAGTGATACATTGGCTGGATTGCCACCTGGAGACATACAGCCTCATGTAATGAACACCTCCAGCAATCAGCAGGTCCCCATCACAAACATATGAGTTGTGGGACCTTCATGCAGACGTATTAGGTAATGCAGCAGGGCTGTCTCACATTCAGATTGCATCAGATACCTCTGCAAGTCTTAACACATTTTATGCTTTTCATTGTTTCCTAGCTGATTAGAACTAATGAAAGAAGTCTCAGTGGCAGTCAGGGACACAAAAATTCCCTTAATCTGCAAAAGAGAGACAAGCATAAATGTGGAAGCCAGGACATCACCCTCCTGCCCTCCACTGCCACAAAGACACCCTCAGAGAGCTTTAAGGCATTGGGGCACACATGAGAAGGTGACCCACTTAGTGTATGAGGGGAAGTCTGTGGATTTTGTTTGCCTAGACTATAGCAAAGCCTTGGATACCATTTCCCACAGCATTCTCCTCCAGAAATTGCCTGCTCATGGCTTGGATGGGTGGACGCTTCACTGGGTTAAGAACTGGCTGGATGGCCATGCCCGAGGAGTGGTGTTGAACACAGCTAAATCCAGGTGGCAGCCAGTCGCCAGTGCTGTTCCCCAAGGTTCAGTACTGGGGTCAGTTCTGTTTAACATCTTTATGAGTGATCTGGAGGAAGGATTTGAGTGCACTCTCAGTGCATTTGCAGATAACACCAAGCTGGCTAGGAACTCAACGGTATGAAAGCACTGCAGAGGGACCTGGCCAGGCTGCATTGACAGGTTAAGGACAATGGTGTGACCTTCAACAAAGCCAAGTGCTGGGTGCTGCACTTGGGTCAGAGCTACCCAGGCAATACTAGAAGCCTGGGGCAGAGTGGCTGGAAAGCTGCCTGGTAGAGAAAGACCTGGGGGTGCTGGTTGACAATCATCTGAACATGAGCCAGCAGTGTGCTCATCTTGGCCAAGAAGGCCAGCAGCATCCTGGCCTGCTTTAGCAATGGTGTGGCCAGCAGCACCAAAGAAGTGATGGTGGCCCTGTTCTCAGCGCTGGGCAGGCTGCACCTCAAATACTGGGTTCAGTTTTGAGCTCCTCACTACAAGAAGGACATCGAGGTGCTGAAGCACATTCAGAGAAGGACAATAAACCTTATGAGAGGTCTAGAGAGATAGTCCTCTGAGGAGCAGGTGTGGGAACTGAAGAAAAGGAGGTTGAAGGGAGACGTCATTGCTGTCTACAGCTCTCTGGAAGGAGGCTGGAGTGAGGCAGGCATGAGTCACCTTTCCAATTAATAAGTGATATGAAGAGAGGAAACGGCCTCAGTTGTGCCAGGGGGAGGTTTAGGCAGGACATCAAGAAAATATTCTTCATCAAAAGGGTTGGCAAGCACTGGAAAAGACTGCCCAGGGAAGCGGTTGAGTTACCATCACTGGAGCTATTTGAAAGATGTGTGGATGTGTGGCTTAGGGCCATAGTTTAGGCAGTGTTAGGTTAATGGTTGGACTCAGCCATCTTAACATAAATGATTCTGTGAGAGAGAGTGCACATTGTTTGCACTGCCCTGCTGGAAGAGAGCTGCTGAAGGGGGCACTGTGTGACAAGACACTCCTGAGCAAGCTGGACTGGCTTGCAAGACAGAAGAAAGTATCTTCTAGTGCTGTCCTGCATTCAAAGTTCTTTCTGCAAAGATATTGTATCACATAGGAAAGTAAAAGGAGTCTGACACTGAGGGCATTCCACTGCTACAACCAAGTCAACCAGTCTCCAAAAGTTATCTCAGGAGCAGAGCGCTTTCAAAAAAATGATTCCATTAATGATTCCAATTATTCCATTCCTCACGTTCTACCTAATCCAAGCCCATGACAGTGTTTTTCCTAGCGTGTGGGATATAAAGAGGGTGGTTATTAAATCCAGAGTCAATGAGCAGCCTTGTCTCTTGGCTTGGCACCATTTGCTTGCAGAGGTGTTCCCTATACGATGACTTCTGATGAAGCAGCACTGCAGCACTCACAGGTTCTTTCTCTAGTACAATTGCCTGTATGCAGCTGATAAGGAGCAGGAGGCAGCATGCTCAGATTCCTAACACATTAACGAAGGAAGTGAATTGAGAATGCAGAAGGTGAGGGGTTTTCACAGCTCCTAGGAATTGCTTTTTTGGCAAATGAGGATTGAAAGGAGAATCAAAACCCCTTTAGAACCGGTCCTGGGAACCAGGTGATGTGTTTCAAGGCTGATCAGTGCTCTCACACGTTGTCTAGCAGATGCAGGAAGCCCTTGACACAATTCAAAAGCAGGGCTGTCTGCACAGGCCACAGTAGACTTTTCTCTCAAATAAGGAGATGGTTAAGAGAAAGTAAGTGTCAGCTGTCGAAAGGAAGTGTTTGCACCCAGCAAACGAGAGAGGTCATCAGTCAAGACTGTTTAATACTACTCAGAGCGGTACCCTTGCAATAAGCTGGCAAACTGAAGCTCAGCTGGAGCTAACTCCTCCTGCAGGCACACAAGTGGTGTGTGCCTGAGGGAGTCTGTTGTAACTCGAGTCTTTCAGGTGCCCTTTCCCTTTCATTCACTGAGCACTTTTCTCTTCCTCCTCCTTTCACAAGCTGGCTGCCTCTTACTTTATCAAACACATTTCTAAGCTACCAGATGCATGTCTGAAGAGAAAGCCAGGCTGGAGGCTGCAGGCTAAGGCCAAATGATAAACCTCCTGCACAGCTGGTGGATTTTAAGCTGCCCCTTATACAAAGTTGCTCAGGTTTTATGGAAGCCAAAAGCTTTTCCTTAAGATGGCAACCATCCTTTGCCCTGCTGGCTTTGCTGCAGTGGGAAAAGCTCTGGGGAGGCACACCTAGGGCAAGCTTGCAATCCAAGTCGTGAGGTCTGAGCACAGCCTCAGCTCTCCTATGTGCTTTCAGACATTCATCTCCCTACCTTTTAAGGCATTCTAAAGCTGTGGTAGAGTGGAAGTTAGATACCTTAGTGTCTTTTGTACTCCCCAGTGTATCTCTTTGAATCTAGGGGTAATTACAGTAATTAAAAGCAAACACTGATAGCTTAGACTTAGTACTGATATCTTAGATTTGGGGCTGGCAATACTTCTGCACATGCTCAGCCTTGAGCACACTAATTTATTCATTTATCTTACCTTATCCCAGTTCTAGCATCTCAGAAGTCTATGCAAAGATATTTGCAAGGTGGGACTCTTATTTTCCCCAAATCAATTAATATTTAAGGGGCTGTGAGGGAAATTTATGGATTCTTAAAGTGTGATGTGGTCCTCAGATTCAAAGCAACCTCAGCTTGTGTTAACTCCTATGAAGAGTGGTCACACTTTCATGCAATGGTTCTACATACCAATGTAACAACCCTTCAGAATCACAGAAGCATTCAGGTTGGAAAAGACCCTCAGGATCACCAAGTCCAACTGACAACCCTACTCTGCAAGGCTCACCCCTAAACCATATCCCCAAGCACCACATCCATACAACCTTAAAACACATCTGGGGTTGGTGACTCAGCCACCTCCCTGGGCAGCACATTCCAGTCCCTGACCACTCTTGCTAGGAATTTTTTTCCCCCTAATGTCCAGTCTAAACCTACCCAGGCACAGCTTGAGGCCATTCCCTCTTGTTCTATCACTAACTACCTGTGAGAAGAGACCAGCACCAACCTCCCCACAATGTCCTTTCAGGTGGTTGTAGAGAGCAATGAGGTCTCCCCTCAGCCTCCTCTTTTCCAAACTAACCATCCCCAGTGTGGTGGAGTAGGAAGGTTCCCCCCCACACACAAAAGAATTCCACAGCTAACTCAGCCGGAGAAGCAGATGAAAGCTGTATTTTACAAGCAGATATGGAATGCAATGAATATGTACAAAAACATACAATATTTACAATATATACAGAAATATACAGCAAAGTATGTAATACAGGAAACCTTTCCCCAACCCCCCCTGCGGCCAGGGGGTTCGGCCTGCCGCTCCCTTCTCCCTCCCTACCTCCCCTTTTTCCCAAAAGGGTTAGAGAGAGAAAGAGAAAGGAAGGTAATTAAAAGGGGAAAACTTTGTTACAGCTCAAAGCGAATGCAAAAAGTTAGTTTTCTTATCTGGTTAGCAAGAATCGTAGAGAGAAACGAGCCAGCTCACAGCACAGGGGGAAGAAGAAGACGACTGCCTGACTCCCCCCGACTGAAAGACTAAAAAAAAATTTACAGCCGGGTCCCACCAATGAAATTGAATTAGCATATCGTTGTTTTCATTCTAATATCAAAACATTCGGCTAGAGTGTTCAGAAAGTGTCTCTTTCTTAAAGGCACAGCCTAAACCGGTCAACACCCAGCTCCTTCAGTCATTCCTCATAAGATTTATTCTCCAGACCCTTCCCCAGCTTTGCTGCCCTGCTCTGCACTGGTTGCAGCACCTCCACATCTCTCCTGTGTTGAAGTGCCCAAAACTGGACACAATACTTGAGGTGTGGCCTCACCAGAACCGAGTACAACCCTTGCTGTGGCATTCTTCTTCTTTATGTTAAGCAGTTAGTGTAGATGTGTAACAGGTCCCTTGACCAGGAGTACCCTGCCTGCTAGTTAGCCTAAAATGATTACTCTCTGCATTTGTCTCTTTTGATAGCTGAAGTACTAAACCAGTCGCCATGTGATGACAAGATTGCTCATTTCAAAATGGAAACAGCTACTAGAGGGCAAGGAAGAAACCTTTTGTAACCACTGCTGCTGAATCAGCCTTATCTATGGCACAAATGGCTCTGATGCTCACAGAAGTGCCTTGGCATGGGAAATACCCTCCCCTCAGACCACAGATGTCTGTCACCAAGAAAAAGAAAGGGTTACCTCATATGTCATTTGAAGCCTGAGTGTTTCAATATTTCAAGTGTTATTGTTTTTTCCACTGAAAGTGGATTCTGAGTTTCCAGATTCTTATCTCTCCCCACCTTTCTTTGGCGCTCTTCAGTGTCAAATCTACATTCTGTTTTCTCCAGGAAATGCATCAATGCATTTTCAATCTCTTTCCTTATGGCTGTGAAAATTGTACAGCTCTGTGGCTGTTCAAACAGCTTTGCATCTTTTAGTGCTTTAGCTCTGGACATGAAGATATCCTTAGGAAAGACAAGTGTGCAGTCTGCACGTCTGCAATTACTGCATAGCAGATTTAATTGGAAATGAAATAGAACCTGTTTTGTCAGGTTATTCTGAAGCACAGACACGGGAAGGTGGTAATTGTTTTTGTAAATTGCAGGCAGAGAAGGGCATTTTCATTAGAAGACAGCAGGTTCCCCAGGAGGACTGTGAGATGTTGGCAATCACCAGAAAAAATCTTGACTAGTTAAAGTCACAACCAGCAACCTGCTTTTTTCATTGCAAAGCACGGAAAGAAGGTAAGGCAAAGAGGCCCTGAAATGGAACATCCCTCTGTGAGAGGGGCTAAGTGTGTTGCTGAGAGGTTTGTGCAGAAAAAAAAAGATCTGAGCTGCCTGAAGTGTGTGTTTTGGGGAGAGTGCTGCAGCTGCTCCTAGCAGCCATTGGGGCAGCTCGGCAGCCACCTTCCTCCAGCTCCCTCTGCGCGCCAGTGCTCAGGAGAATGCTGTGACTCCTGCACTCCACCGCTGCCATCCACCCTTGCCAAGCTTCCCGTTATCAAGCTGTCTGTCTTCAGGTTTACTCTGAAGGAAGACAAAACCCAGGGATGAGTCTAGTCACTAGAAATCTGCCTTATTAATCTCCAGCGTGTTTGAACAGGAATCTGCTTTCCAATAATGTTACCACTGGGCCTGGTTTTTCAGGCCCCTTATCTTGCCCATGGCAAAGAACACACCAGAATTAGACACCACAGGGGTGCTGTCAGAGCAGCCTGCAGCACACCCAGCCACAAAACACTCCTCAGTGACTGCTTCAGAGCATGCTTCTCTTTGGAGGAAATGTCACTGGCCTGCACTGTCTTTACCAAGTTAAGGACTGTAGAGCCCAGTGGTATTTCAGTAGCTACATTTTTTACCTTCTTTATCCAGGACAATGTGGGTAAAAGTTCTACCTTTCTCCCATCTTTCCTTCACTGCTCATAAAAGGAGAATCTAGGGTGAGCAGTGATTAGATTTTCACATGCCATCAACAAGCACCAACTCTTCTTCTGGAAAAAGAAAGAGGGTGGAAGCTGGATGTGCTAAATGCTGTTTTAGTACTGCAAGTCTCAGATATACCCCACTCTGGATCTAAAACCCACATGGAGAGAGGGCACTGCCCAGCCCCAGCACTGCCTGTCTGTCTGCTGCCTTCCAGGGGGCTAGCTCAGCATCAATGGGTAAGGACCTGGCTGTCTTCTGAAGCTGTCAGTTGCCATCACATGTGGACGTGAACATAACTTAGCAAATGGGCTTTACTGGTTCTGAAGAATCACCTGTGAAGAGGAGTAAGTCTGAGAATTTATGGGACCTAACCCAAAATGTGCCTGACAAGAACTACTGAGAGACTGAAATGCTTTCACATGCACATCTTTCATCCTGCATGGGGCAGGTACCTCACCCTGGCCCCATCACACAGATGTAAGATGAAAGAAGACACTGGGCTGTATCGCCTTCACTAACCATCTGTGTTGTAGTCTTACTGGATGCCCCAGTGGCAGTGCCTTGCAGAGCAGCCATGAACACAGGCTCTTTCCAAGCCATAGCTGTTTTCCAGCCATGTGGCTGCTCCACAGCCAGCCAGCATCAGTTGGAAAACGAATATATTTGTGAGAGAAGAGGGGTCCCACTCCATGTTCAAGAGGACTTGCTGTGGACATACCTAAAGCTGTGATTTCAGGTCGGAAACATCAAATAGGTGATTCTAGTCTGAGAATAATGCAGTGATGGAGTAGGATGAGATCTGGGTAAAAGACTCACCTCTGTTTCCACATCTCCTGGCATGAGTCAGATTGTCAAGAGTTCCAGTCCCAGCACTGTCAACACTGGCTTCACCTTCAAGCCAGTTGTTGTTTTCCCTTCTCAATGATCATAGAATATACTCCGTGTCTCAGCTCTGTGGGAGGAAGACTGAAATCAGAACAGTGGAGGCTGAAGGAACAGAGTAACAGCGACATCATGCTAGGACAGAGTGAGGAGTACAAGTGGAGCAAACACCAGATGAAAGAAACTTCCACAGCAGAGTGGAAAGTCTGCGGAATCATAGGGAAAAAATTCAAAACCATTCAAAGACATAACAAATTATACTCTAATAATTAGCATAGGGAAAACAAGCTCAAATGGGGGAAAACCCAACACCACCAAAACCAAGATAACCACCACGCCCCCAAAAAAAACCCCACCCAAACCCCACCAAACAAAAACCCCAAACCCATAGCACAGTGAGAGTTTGTTATTTGTATGTCATGCCGTGCAAGCCTCGCTCCAGACTTTCATTTGCATTTCATATTTCAGAAACTGTGCTAGTTTCTAACCCACAACAATTTCCTCCTTTGCTTGGAGAGGTTGGACGTTGTATGGCCACTCATCCTCTAAGATCTGGACACTTTCTGAATGGAATCAGAAGCCACAGTGAAATTCAGAGATGTTTTGAGCCCTGAAGCAACCTCAAGCATTCTTCTGGGTACAGATTTTAATTTTGCCACACAACTCTTACATTTAAGAGAGGAGAATCAACATCCCTTGTAAGACCTCACCTGGTTTTGGCTGGATTTCATAGAATCATGGAATTGCCAGGGTTGGAAGGGACCTCAAGGATCACCTAGTTCCAACCCCTGCCATGGGCAGGGACACCTCACACTACAGCAGGTTGCTCACAGCCACATCCAGCCTGGCCTTCAAAACCTTCAGGGATGAGGCTTCCACCACCTCCCTGGGCAACCTGTGCCAGTCTCTCACCACCCTCATGGGGAACAACTTCTTCCTAACATCCAATCTCAATCTACCCATTTCTAGGTTTTTTTTTCCCATTCCCCCCAGTCCCATCACTCCCTGACACCCTCAAAAGTCCCTCCCCAGCTTTCTTGTAGCCCCCTGCAGATACGGGAAGTCTACAAGAAGGTCTCCTGGGAGCCTTCTCTTCTCCAGACTGAACAGCCCCAACTCTCTCAGTCTGTCCTCATAGGAGAGCTGATGATGATGATGACTATTTATTTATTCAATCAGATCAGCTTTCTGATGGCCCTTCCTATGAGATACTCCATGAACACATAACCCTTGTCCTGAACGGCTTCCAGTCACTGAATATTGGGACTAAAGCCAAGTCACAAGGAAACAACACAACACTTAGAAGGCTGATGAAATTCAGGGTGGGAGCAGTGGTACAGAGTCATTATCAGGTTTTGCCCCGGAGCTTGCACACATGTTCATGGTTACACTGAAATACTTTTAAATGAGACCAATTCCTACTAAATTAAATCAGAAGGGGTTTTCAAATGGAATTAGGCACCATCCAGTACTGAAACTTCCAGCAAGTCTGTATCTTGACAAAAAAAGAGCTTTCATGTAATTCAGAGCATCTCAGACAAGGACATCAGAAAATAATAGCAGAGTTGTTCATATTAGGGCAGAATGTATAAACCACAGTATCTGTGAGGAAGTAGACTTCCTGTCTGCTGGGTTTTGTGTGTCCAATTGAGGACAGATTCTTTGGCTACTAAAACATTTTTCCAGAGCTACCAAGAAATAAAACCTAAACGAGTCAAGTGAATGGATAAATGCAGTGAAAGCCTTTCCTAGTAGACCTGGGAGGCTCCACCTGCAGGTCAGCCCACCTCATCTAGCGTGGCTGTTCTTCGGCCAGCCCACCTCTTCTAGCGTGGCTGTTCCACAGCCATGCTCTCTCTAACAAGTACTCACATGCCTGCCCTGGAAAGACCCTCTCTAAACAAGCATTGGTTTCACTTTTGTGTGCTCAAGAAAAATCACTGGAATTCACCATTTGTCTCCAAAAGAAATGTTTGCACCAAACAGACAGTCATGCAAGTGTCTCCCAAGCCACCTAGCTGCTAAAAGAGACAGAATCCTAGACTCACCTGATTGGAAAAGACCTAAAGATAATCGAGTCCCAGAGAGAATAAATGGAGCAGGGAACTGGGATCCATGCTGCTGAAGATTGTGGTTCTGCCCCACATCATCGATTCCAAGCTAGGGCTCCATGGCAGCAGCTACACTCAAGTTTGCCCTCTTTGACTGACTGACATCCCATGATAGGCTCTACTCTGGGAGTCCTACACAGAGCTGCGAAGGGTGCAGTGTTGCCTGATGGATCCACACAAGCTCCTAAGCACTTTTGTCAATGGAACTCTCACTGCACACACATTGCTGCAGCTCTTGTGCACATACCTTTTGCTCCATAATGGTGTAGGGCCACAGAACTTACAGCAGGATTTCCTGCTAGTCTGTTCCCCCTGGAGCTTTGCCTGTGGCCCTCTGGGCACATCTGACACAGATGCAGCCAGGGTGCATGTGGAGATTGTCAGTGACAATCTTTCTTCATGGAGATACAGGAAGCAAAGGGGTTTCCAAGAAGGCATGTGGACATAAATCAAAGGATACAACTTCCACATTTCTTTAGTGGTGCCCAGTGACAGGACCAGAGGCAACGAGTACAAACTCGAACACAGGAAGTTCCATCCAACGGTACCATAAAGCTCTGGAACTCAGCTACCAGTGCTGCAGCTCCTCTGTTCTGTTTGCACAGATGTGGAGCACTCCTGCAGCACACAGAGACTCCCTCTTCTGGCTAACAAGTCACCACCTTCAGACCATTCAACAGGCTTGAAATGTTTTTTGTGCTGTGTTCATTGCCCTCTCACCAACAAGGACACCCAAAGGTAGGAAAAACTCCCATATAGGTCTCCAGGAGCTGATTACCACCCACACTTGATGGGAGCATTTCTTATGGATGGAAATGAGACATCAAAATGGCTCAGAAAACACCTGAATTAACCAGGAATGGACACAGAACCCAAAGAAGAAGGGGGAAAAAAGCTTAAACTATTGGAAATGGCA
This sequence comes from Picus viridis, assembly GCA_033816785.1. Classification (NCBI taxonomy): domain Eukaryota; kingdom Metazoa; phylum Chordata; class Aves; order Piciformes; family Picidae; genus Picus; species Picus viridis. The sequence goes on from CM066567.1 coordinate 13,060,992, forward strand.
GCAGGGAGCCCACTCTTGGGACGCTCTCCCTGAGTTTCCAAGAGAAAGAGGCTTCCCAGTGAGGCTGGGCTGGTTTGCAGAGGGCTGTGCAAAGTGGAGTATACCTCAGACAGAAGACAACTTTCTTTAATCCAAATGATTTAAAAACTCTTCTGAGAGTTTCTGCAAGCTGACAGGTCAGGGAGACACTCACTGGTTATGCTGAGAAGTTAAAGGATGCTGCTGTAAAGAAGAAAATGGTAGCAAGCTCCTTTTGTTTTTGTCAGTGCTCTGGGACATCCTTGCAGACCTAGCTACAGCAGGACAGGGCTTTGTTCTGTTATCCAGCTTCAAAAGGGTCACCTGCTGCTGCTGCTGCTCCTTAATGAAATGTCATCACAAGCAGCTGCTTCTTAACTCTCAGAATCATAGAATCATAAAACTGTTAGGGTTGGAAGGTGGACCTCAAGGATCATCTAGTTCCAACCCCCGTGCCATGGACAGGGACATCTCACACTGCATCAGCTTGCTCACAGCCACATCCAGCCTGGCCTTCAAAACCTCCAGGGATGAGGCTTCCACTACCTCCCTGGGCAACCTCTTCCAGTGCCTCACCACCCTCATGGGGAAGAATTTCTTCCTAACATCCAACCTGAATCTACCCATTTCTAGTTTTGTTCCACACACACCCCCAGTCCTATCACTCCCTGACACCCTAAAAAGTCCCTCCCCAGCTTTCTTGTAGTCCCTTTCAGATACAGGAAGGCCACAATAAGGTCTCCTTGGACCATTCTCTTCTCCAGACTGAACAGCCCCAACTCTCTCAATCCATCCTCATAGGAGAGGAACTCCAGCCCTCTGATTGTCCTGGTGGCCCTTCTCTGGACACATTCCAGCACCTCCAGATCCTTCTTGTAACAGGGGCTCCAGAACTGGACACAGTACTCCAGGTAGGGTCTCAGCAGAGTGGAGTAGAGGGGGAGAATCACCTCCCTTGACCTGCTGGCTGTGCTTCTCTTGTTGCATGTCTAAATCCAGTTGCTTTAGAATCTGACGTGGTTCAGAACGAGGCAGTTTCTCATTTTTGCAAGACTTTCACAACTGGCTAGGGAACAAGCTCTTCACTGACAGATTGCCTTGCTTTCCTCATTGAGGGGTTGAGAACTTCACCATATCTCTAGCCCTCAGTTTTCACAAATGGGGAAACTGTAAATGGAGACCTTATCTTGATCCTGGGAATGTATCTGTTCTGCACCCTGAGGAGATCAGCAGCAGAGCAGTCACTACAGTCAAACCTATTCATTTCCTTTTCAGATAGGAGCAAGTAGAGAAGTTGGAGACAAAAATTTGAGATCTTGCATATGTGTGGTTAGTGCAAGATTGAAGTAAGATGAAAGATTCATCTTATTCATCTTAATAAATGCAGGGAAAGCCACAAAGAGTATTCTCATTCTTTTCTTTTGTAGCCTGAAGGTTATTTGCAGGGGAACTAAATCACGCTTGTCCAACCTCTTTCCCATCCATTCCAAGCCTGAAGTTACAGATCACTGGGCACATTTGCATGTATTGCATCCTTCTGCAACATCTTCCTGGCTGATAGCCAGTGGGGTTAGTGGCATGCACAAAACTGTGGAGGGTGAGCCCCTAAAACACAAAACAGGGTGGTCCTTGGAGTTCAGTTTTCACTTAATGTACTGAGTCATTTGGTGACCTCAGACAAGCAATTCGACCTTTTGGCACTGTGGTGAGGCCAACTGGATAGCAGTGTATAGCCAAGTGGGGAAGATTAATTGCTGCAAGGAGTCCTTTTGGTAGGGTAGCACCCCTCAGCAACCCTCCTGCTCACCAGAGAAATCCTAGATAAAGCAGTACCCTAATGTGTGTTTGCTTGTGTCCGTAGTGATCAAACTTGGAAGAAAAGTTCCTCTTTGAAGGTATCTGCCAAGCCTTACTGAGCTACTTCCTCTCTCTGCAGTGTTTCTTTTCTAGACTTCTCCATTGCCAGACTGAGTTATGAACTCCAAGAAAGAAAAAAAAAAAAAAGAGAGGAAAAAAAAAGGAGAGATCTGTATCTACCACCAGGCCTTTCCATGATTCCAATTTTTCTAAGCTTGGGAATCAGAAAGCCTGTTTCAGAGGAAACTAATCACTAGGTTCTGAGCCTATTATGAAAGCAAAATTTTGAGGTTTGAAGGGTCCCTTCTGGTTTTCCTTGGTTTTGGTTTTGTTTTTTAATGTCTGCGAGGTGAGCCCAAGGCCAGACTGAGGATTGCATCAGGAAAATGGAAAGACTAAGAGAAGAGAGGAAGAATGGCCTCAGCCCTAAAATAGCACTGTAAAGGGCGTTTTACTTGGAACTTCCTCTTAGCTGACATCAGTCAGGGTAAGAGAAAGATTTTAGTTCAAAAGTGTAAAGCTGAAGCAGAGCATTTAAGGCCGGATGTAACACTCAGATCTGTTTGGTGTCTTGAAAAAAAAAAAAAAAAAAAGAGGTTCCACCTGGAGCAGAAGCTTGATGGGTTTCTTATTTTTCAACCTCAGAAACATTTGGTTTGTTTTGATGTCTTTGACCCTGGACGAGAAAAAAGCAGCACACAACTCAAGACACACTCACAAAAAAACATAAGGCACTGACGTGCAACTGCAGCTATGGGGTCCTCTTATTCCCAGTGAGCTGGAACTGTCAGGAAAAGTCAGTTTACAACAGCAGAGTTTCAAGCCAGGCTTCTGATAATCTCTGGTGTCCAAAGCCAGCACCGCTGGCAATGTTCTAGCAAAGCCAGCGTCTGATAATCTCTGGTGTCCAAAGCCAGCACCACTGGAAATGTTCTAGCAAAGCCAGCGTCTGATAATCTCTGGTGTCCAAAGCCAGCACCGCTGGCAATGTTCTAGCAAAGACAGCGTCTGATAATCTCTGGTGTCCAAAGCCAGCACCGCTGGAAATGTTCTAGCAAAGCCAGCGTCTGATAATCTCTGGTGTCCAAAGCCAGCACCGCTGGCAATGTTCTAGCAAAGCCAGCATCTGATAATCTCTGGTGTCCAAAGCCAGCACCGCTGGCAATGTTCTAGCAAAGCCAGCGTCTGATAATCTCTGGTGTCCAAAGCCAGCACCGCTGGCAATGTTCTAGCAAAGCCAGCGTCTGATAATCTCTGGTGTCCAAAGCCAGCACCGCTGGCAATGTTCTAGCAAAGCCAGCGTCTGATAATCTCTGGTGTCCAAAGCCAGCACCGCTGGAAATGTTCTAGCAAAGCCAGCGTCTGATAATCTCTGGTGTCCAAAGCCAGCACCGCTGGCAATGTTCTAGCAAAGCCAGCGTCTGATAATCTCTGGTGTCCAAAGCCAGCACCGCTGGCAATGTTCTAGCAAAACCAGCGTAATCTGATAATCTCTGATAATCTCTGTGTCCAAAGCCAGCACCGCTGGCAATGTTCTAGCAAAGCCAAAGCCAGCACCGCTGGAAATGTTCTGATAATCTCTGGTGTCCAAAGCCAGCACCGCTGGCAATGTTCTAGCAAAGCCAGCGTCTGATAATCTCTGGTGTCCAAAGCCAGCACCGCTGGAAATGTTCTAGCAAAGCCAGCGTCTGATAATCTCTGGTGTCCAAAGCCAGCACCGCTGGCAATGTTCTAGCAAAGCCAGCGTCTGATAATCTCTGGTGTCCAAAGCCAGCACCGCTGGAAATGTTCTAGCAAAGCCAGCGTCTGATAATCTCTGGTGTCCAAAGCCAGCACCGCTGGAAATGTTCTAGCAAAGCCAGCAACAGTGCAGTTTTTCAGGAAAATTCATAAGCAAGAGACCATTTCCCTTTGGTCCAGAAGCTGCAGTGCCATCAATGGAGCTCCTTCAGCCATGGCTTGGAAATCAAAGTAAGGGTTTATGCATATTTTTCACTAAGTAAGGCAACATGGCAAGCCTGGGACCACATAGCTGTGGCTGTACTCGTCACTATCTGTATCAATACCTGCAGTGAGGCATTTTAGGGGTACCTCATGCTCAGAAAACCCAGGGAAACTACCATCTTACAGAGACCAAGGAACCTCCTTCTTCCACCAAACTATCCATCATAGAGCCACATAAAACTGGCAACAAGCAACTTGCATGTGAAATTTCACCTCAGCTTCAGCAGCGGACATAAAATCATAGAATAGTCTGGCTTGGAAGGGACCTGCAAAGGCCATCTAGTCCAATCCCCTCTGCAGTCAGCAGGGGCATCCTCAGCTAGATCAGGTTGAGCCTCACCTTGAATATCTCCAGGGGTGGGGCCTCCACTACCTCTGTGGGTAACCTGTTCCCGTGTTCCACCACCCTCATAGCAAAGAACCTGTTCGTAACATCCAATCTAAATCTACTCTTCTCTTGTTTGAATCCATTTCCCTCATCTTATCACTGCAGGCCTTTGTAAACAGTCCATCTTCATCCTTTTTGTAGGCCCCCTTCAGGTACTGGAAGGTTATTAGGTCTTTCTGGAACCTCCTCTTCTCAGGGTGAACACCCCCAGCTCTCTCAGCCTGTCCTCCTGACATCCTTTCTCAAAATCCAGGAATGGGTGGGGAAAACAATGCCAGCATCAAGGGTCAAACAGGAATATTTTAAGAAGGACCTTGTACCACATGATTAGAGCCCCCAGTGATGAGGGACAGGAGGATTTGTTGCTCTTTCCACTTCTGTGTGTTTCACATATGCTTCTATGCAACTAGAAATGGTTTTCAGCCCTCAAGAACTCTCCATAGACTAATCCCAGCAAGGAAAAGGGAGGCTGGAAGAAGCATTCTCCAAACACCAGCAGGCATACAGCACAGCTCCTTGTTCTATAAATCAATGCTGTGGCCAAGAGATTGGCTTCTTTAATTAAGATGACTTGCATTGATGAAGTGGTCCACTGGCAAGCGAGGAGATTGAAAACATGCTGATCACTTTCCCTAATTCAGAACCCTAACCACTGTGTTGCCTAAGCTGTGTTTCATCTCTGAAACTAAGATTAGCTGGAAAAGAGGGGGTGAGGGAGAAGGAAAAACAAGTCCTTTCATCAGGCAGGTTTGCACACGCGTAGCCAGCTCCTCTGTTCTGGTTTTAAGGCAGCAGGAGGAAAAAAAAAAGCCAACCAAACCCAACACTGAAACATAAAGCAGTGTGGATTGTATGGAAAATTTGACTCAGAACTGAGTGCCTGGCCAACACCACAAAATGGACTGGAGACAAATCTGATAATTAGAAAAAGCAGTGAATAACAAAATGTTTTTGACTCATGCTGTATCGGGCAGGCTCCAAAAGTTCTCAGAAGCAACAAACCAGGACTTCATTGCCCACAGCTTGTTACAGCTGTGTGCTAGAGCAGTGCCACTGCTCTCACAGGCGCTGTACTGGTGCGACACTGGAGCTGGGAATTCAGCCCCACCGCACCTCGTTCTTCCACGGCAGTGCCTTTTCCCCACTGTTTGTTGGAATTGCACATACAAGCAGCTCAACCAGGACTGACATCACTTCGGGCAGCTCTGTGCAGCTGACAGGAGCAGATCAGAAACACTCCTGCTGCATTGGTCTGATTTACAGTGCTTGGGGCTTGGGCTTGTTTTCTCTGTAGACCCATTGGCCAGTGTAAACACGTGTCCTGAGCAGACCACTGCAAGGGTGGGATAAACACCATGACCATCGCTCCAGGGATACCATGTAGGGGTAAGTATGTCTGATGCCTGGTTTGCATTTACTGCTCCAACTGCCACTGCCAAACCAAGCAGGTAGTGGAGGCTGGAAAGCAAGGTGATAAGAGCTGGAAAAGAGAAAGGATTTGCCAGAAAGTAGCCAAATAAGAGCAAAAGCTCTGGAGAAGAGGAGGCTCAGGGGCGACCTCATTGCTCTCTACAACTACCTGAAGGGTGGTTGTAGCCAGGAAGGGGTTGGCCTCTTCTCCCTAGCAACCAGCACCAGAACAAGGGGACACAGTCTCAAGCTGCACCAGGGGAAGTTTAGGCTGGAGGTGAGGAGAAAGTTCTTCACCGAGAGAGTGATTCATCATTGGAATGGGCTGCCCGGGGAGGTGGTTGAGTCGCCATCCCTGGAGGCGTTCAAGAGGGAACTGGATGTGGCACTTGGTGCCATGGTCTAGTTGTGAGGTTTGTGGTTACAGGTTGGACTCGATGATCTTCGAGGTCTCTTCCAACCTTGGTAATATTGTGATACTGTGAAGAGAAGAATAATGCCTGCAAAGACACCAGACCACAAAACAAGAAGATCTCCAGGTAAAAGGAAAAATAAGAAATAGCTGGACCAAGTAGTAAAGTGGAGAGATGAGGAAAGCCTCCAGAAAAGCCAGAGCTGAGAACAGCTGGAGCAGGAGGAGTTACAGAAGGAGGAAAGAAGTCCCTGAACAATAATCTGCAATGGGGAAAGAGGATGCACAGCTATCTCGTCGCAGCTGGGGCTCAGTGCATCTGCCCCCACTCAAAGGATCAGGATGGCAGCAGTCGAAACTAGAAGAGGTGTTTCCACTGTTCCTGCCTGCATTCTTTAAATGGCTTCAGAAGACTTAAGTCAGTCTTTGGAAAGCAGTTCTGGCTGATACACACTTCTTATACACAGCAGGATTGCTGTTTCTGCTCAAAGAGAAGCTGAGGATTTGTTAGAGGCATCCAGGGTGGTCTCAGGTGGCTCCATTTTTCCTTTGGAGGTGTAGGAGTAAAGTCAGGTGCTGTCCCTCTCTGCAGAACATTTGATTCTTACGGGATTGCCAACTGGATTTTCTCACTCCCCTGAATATGGATGCACAGCAAACAGCTGTTTCATGTAAAAATCCTGCCTGGAAGTTTCTTTGTCTGTGGCAGTGTCTAATGACCACTCTCCCAGAGGCCTCCCTCCTTCTGGTACTTCACTTATAGAGCATTGCATGAGTGAGCCAGAGGAATGGGGAAATGCAGTGTGAGGACAACCTGTAAGTTTTGGCTTGGGAGGAAGCTTCCCATGTGTAAATCTCAAGGAGGAAAAACTGGGAGTGAGTGAAGAACTCCACCTTTTCCCAGCTGCAGTGAGCTTTCCTTGGGTTTGTGATTGCATTGGGTTCGTGTGGCAAGGTTTTGCAACAGGGGAGCTGCAAAGGTGGTCTCTGTAGGAACAGACCAGAGGCTACCCTTTACACATCTCAGCCCATCAACATAGTTGGTGCCCCTCTGGGAAAACATCTTTCTAAAGGGCCAAACTCCACTCATGACAGTGCAATTAATGAGGAAAAGAAGTGTGAGAAACACCACTATTAAGAGCAAGGTGAGAGGAGGAGGAGGTACTATTCACCCCAGTGATGCACACTTCTGGTTTGCCACTCCCTTACTCATCTCCCTTCCCTTCCTCCTTCTTTAGCAATCCTGAAGCCTGCTCAACCTGGAAAGGTAACTCATGATGGCACCCACAAGGACTCTGCTCTGAGCAGCAAGTCAGCAGAACCACATAGCCCCCATGTGTAGGAGCTAATGAAGAGTTTGAAGAAGAGGAATGCTACAAAATACAAAGCAGAGAAGCAAGAAGTGCCAAGTAAAGCTTCTCCCCCTTTGTGATTCATGTGGTGCAGTTGTTGGACAGGAGGAAAAGCCTTGCTTCCAAATGAGCCAGAGCCAGACAGCTCAGTGCCCACTGCGTCTGGATGCTCCTTAGCACAGCACGACGTAGCAATGCTCTCAACTTCCAGGTGCTGTTCTGCCATGTGCATGATACACAGAAGAAGCAAAGCCAAAGCTGAAGACAGCTTTGGTTCAAAATTGAAAAAACAAACACCAAACCAAACAAACAAAACCACAAAAAAACCCAAGCAACCAAACAAACCCAAACCCATAACAGAAAGCTTTATATGGAATTCATCATCACCAAGGAGGATCCTTTTGAAGCTCAACCTTAGCTGCCCATGCCAAAGTCTTTTTCTGACCAGGCTTCCCTTGCCAACAGCAGCAGTATACCCACAAGAATCACCAGCTTTGCTCCTTTCAAACCCTGTGGACTTCCCATGCCACTACAGCTATTGTCAGAGGCCCAGTGCACTGAAGGCATTAGGGGTTTACTCTAGTGTCCACCCTGTAGCAGATTCAGACTATTCTCAGGTGTCCTACACATTCTGATGGTTCATAACTCTTTCAAGGTTTCAGTTCAGAGCAGAAGATGTCTACAGCCATGTTGAGTTTCTGGACTAAACTGGAGTGAGTATTTCTAGTTGAGTTACCTGGACTGGGTGGTTAGCATTTAAAAAAAAACTGAGTCAGCATTTTCTGTCAGCTGCCACAAAGAGATACCAGAAATGTATTATTACTTCTGCTGCCAACTATCCCTATTTGGATGACAATGCTTTTGAAAGTAACTTGTTTGTGTAGGATATCTGCTAATGTTCTAGATACTGACTACTGAATCTTAAATAGAATTCACAGAATCACAGAAACACTCAGGTTGGAAAAGACTCTCAGGATCACCAAGTCCAACCCAGAACCCTGCTCTACAAGGTTCACCCCTAAACTGTATCCCCAAGCACTACATCCAAACCACCTTTAAACACATCCAGGGTTGGTGAATCCACCACCTCCCTGGACAGCACATCCCAATGCTTCACCAATCTTGATGTGAAATTTTGTTTCCTACTGTCCAGTCTAAACCTACCCAGTCACAGCTTGAGGCCATTCCATCTTGTTCCAGCTTTTTAACACTGTTGAGCTCTCCCTTTACAAAAACCATTCCCTGTCCTCAGCAACACTCTCTGCTCAACTTACACAAAGACTTATGGCTGAAAAATTGGTTACCAAAACAGAATCACAGAATCAACCAGGTTGGAAGAGACCTCCGAGATCACTGAGTCCAACCAATCATCCAACCCTGACTAATCAACTAGACCATGGCACTAAGTGCCTCATCCAGTCTCTTCTTAAACACCTCCAGGGATGTTGACCCCACCCCTTCCCTGGGCAGCACATTCCAATGGTCAGTCTCTCTTTCTGTGAAGAACTTTTAAGACCAAGCCTAAACCTCCCCTGGCACAGTTTGGGACTGTGTCCTCTTGTTCTGTTGCTGGTTGCCTGGGAGAAGAGACCAACTGCCACCTGGCTACACCACCCTTCAGGTAGTTGTAGAAAGCAATAAAGTCTCCCCTGAGCCTCCTCTTCTCCAGGCTAAACACCCCCACTTCTGGCTCCTCACTCCTGAAGGCTTCCTGTCAAATGCAGCAAGCATTTTCTGAAGTCTTTCAATTTACCATCCAGAAACTGTCCTGGTGCAGGCACATTCCACAACATTTTTCCATGGTATTAGAGAGTTCACTTGGGAATGCTTTCAAAGCTGCAAAGCAGATGCAACATTTGCTAGAATAACTTTTATAATTAAAATCATTTGAAAACTGCTTAGCAAACAGCTATTCTATTTAAAGAAAAGCAGGGAACTCCAAAAGGAGTCTTTTTCTCATTTGCTTCTGCCCTTTTCTGAGTTTCTGTTAACTCTTTGGTAATAGATCAACAAAATAAACACATTTGAATTAACACAAGTCAAGCATTCATGTGCCTGCATTTGCTATATCTTTAATGGAGTTATTTTTAGAGACAGAATCAGAGAATGGTTCAGGCTGGAAGGGACCTCCAAAGGTCACCCTGTCCAACCTCCCTGCAGCCAGCAGGGACTTCCCTAACTAGATCAGGCTGTCCAGGGCCGTGTGTATCACAGAATCATAGAATTGTTAGGGTTGGAAGGGAGGCCACAATAAGGTCACCTGGGAGCCTTCTCTTCTCCATACTGAGCAGCCCCAACTCTCTCAGTCTGTCTCCATAGGAGAGGAGCTCCAGCCCTCTGACCATCCTCAAGGCCCTTCTCTGGACACGTTCCAGCAGGTCCATATATAATTCTTCCGTGGAAATACATTATAGCATGGCTTAAAGTTGGCAGGAACTTCAGAGATCATCTACTCCATAGTATTAAAAAGTCACCAATCTGTGAGCAAAATGCAACATCTTACACAAAACTCGGAGACTACAGAGTCAGCATTTTCATCTCTCCAAGCACCTGAGGCTTAGACTACTTCAGTTTCTTGCTGTGTAGTATCTCTGCTGGTGAGACTGACAAAGTTATCGGTACCATGAAATGATCAAGGCTGCTTGACTTTGTTCTGACCTGCATCAGAAGCTGAAGATGAAAATTCTAGAGGAAACAGAATCAATTCCAAAAACGAATAGTGCAGAAAAGCTGACATCTAAAAATGCCTAATGAATGAAATTGGCCAGATTCATGCAGTGACTGTTACTCATCTAACATCAGAACTTGCTGAGGTCACTAACTGGTGGGAGTTTTTTCACTTATGTCACTGGAATCTGGATGACACCCAGCGCTCTGGTAGCATCTGCAAACTGCTTTAAAAATAGACGGTGTAAGGAAAGTGGTCGGTGATGGAGCTTTTCCTCCTTCTTGTGTCAGAGGCAAAGAATGTCCTTCTGTGTTCTGCTTACATGTGTGAGGGTTAGATGTGAAAAGAGAGGTTTCATAGAGCAGAGCCATTGTACCAGACTGAAATGAGGGATTGCAGTACAGAAAGGACAAATAAGGTCCAGCTGACTATGAGGAACAGCTGCAAAATCAGGTTAATTGCTGTCTGTCATTTCAGAACTATAGGAGCTTCCCAAACAGGAAGCACTTTGCAAATCACAGAATGCTAGGGGTTGGAAGGGAGCTCCAGAGATCATTGAGTCCAAACTGCCCTGTGCCACAGATGAATTCTCCTGGGAAGATCGTTTGATACACATAGAATCACAGAATTGTGTAATTCCAACCCCCTGCCATGGCCAGGGACACCTCACACTACATCAGGTTGCTCACAGCCACATCCAGCCTGGCCTTCAAAACCTCCAGGGATGAGGCTTCCACCACCTCCCTGGGCAACCTCTTCCAGTGTCTCACCACCCTCATGGGGAAGAATTTCTTCCTAACATCCAGTCCAAACTTCTAGTTTTGCTCCATTCCTCCTAGTCCTATCACTACCTGACACCCTCAAAAGACCCTCCCCAGCTTTCTTGTAGCCCCCTTCAGATATTGGAAGGCCACAATAAGGTCTCCTGGGAGCCTTCTCTTCTCCGGACTGAACGGCCCCAACTCCTTCAGTCTGTCCTCATAGCAGAGCAGCTCCAGCCCCCTGATCATCCTCTTGGCCCTTCTCTGGACACACTCCAGCACATCCAGATCCTTCCTGTAATAGGGGCTCCAGAACTGGACACAGTACTCCAAGTGGGGTCTCACCAGAGCAGAGTAGAGGAGGAGGTCACCTTCTCCACTCCTTTAGCTCCCATCATACTTGACTAATGGCCAGCATTAAGGGAATATGTTAGAAACATCACCAAGTTACACCACAGCAATTCTCACTATCATTTCCACCACACAGTCTACAGATGATGACTGGAGAGGACAGCTGTGATGATGTACAAAACACAGCTAGTCAAGTGAGAAATGAAAAGCTCAATGTGTTTGATGTGTATCTGTACAACCTCTCATCCTAAGAGTTGTTTCCAAGTTTTGGTTGAAGCACCTATTTTTATTCCAGCCCAAGACTGTGCAGGAATTGCCAAGTGTGACAAACCATAAAGGGTTTGTCAGCAGTTTAGAGCACGGTGAACACAGGGCTCCATGCTGAGTTTATGGCTGAATTATGCTGACTGCTCTATTAAAGAAGCCTGTGCTCAATCATTTAATCAATTGAAGAGAGAAACACTTTCAGTTTTCATGTGATCAAGCCCACAGTTATGTCAGGCTGACAGCAGTGCTTGGCAAGAAACCTTTGCTTTTCTCTGGAGAACTGCAAAGGAACAACTGAGTGAGTTAAAAAGCAGGTTTGGTTCTTTCCAGTGCACAAGGGAAGCAGAGGGGTGAATTCCATGCCTGAGACACAGAATCACAGAAACATTCAGGTTGGAAAAGACCCTCAGGATCACCAAGTCCAGACGAGAACCCTGCTCTACAAGATTCACCCCTAAACCATATCCCCAAGCACCACTTCCAAGTCACCTTTAAACACATCCAGGTTTGGTGACTCCACCACCTCCTTGGGCAGCACATTCCAATGCCTGACCACTCTTGCTGGGAAAAAATGTTTCCTGATGTCCAGTCTAAACCTACCCAGTCACAGCTTGAGGCCATTCCCTCTTGTTCTATCACTAATTACCTGGGAGAAGAGATCCATGGCAGGGGGGTTGGAACTAGATGATCCTTGTGGTCCCTTCCAGCCCTGACTGATACTATGATACTATGATCAGCACCAGCCTCTCTACAACCTCCTTTCAGGTAGTTATAGAGAGCAATGAGGTCTCCCCCAGTCTTCTCTTATCCAAACCACCCATCCCCAGCTCCTTCAGTTGTTCCTCATAAGACTTATTCTCCAGGCCCTTCACCAGTTTCATTGCCCTCTTGCTCCAGCACACAATGACCACAAGGGAATTCTAGCTAGAGATACTCTGCTTGTCTCAGTTAAGACTGGAAATGTATTAGATTAAAAAATCTATTTCTGGCAGAGTGTGTAGAGATCCCAGAAGATGCCACCCATAAAGGATCACCCTGCAACTTTTATAATGCTGCTGCTGGGACAGATCTCCAGCTGCAGTTTGTGACCACTCAGAGACACTGCCAGTGGCATTTAGAGCGCAAGTCTTTGTGCACTGGTTTAAAAGACCTCTTGGAGCTGGTACTCTGCAAACAGCTCCAGCTGACTTCACAGTATCACAGTATCACCAAGGTTGGAAGAGACCTCAAAGATCATCAAGTCCAACCTGTCACCACAAACCTCACGACTAGACCATGGCACCAAGTGCCACGTCCAGTCCCCTCTTGAACACCTCCAGGCACAGTGACTCCACCACCTCCCTGGGCAGCACATTCCAATGGCGAATGACTCTCAGTGAAGAACTTTCTCCTCACCTCAAGCCTAAACTTCCCCTGGCACAGCTTGAGACTGTGTCCCCTTGTTCTGGTGCTGGTTACTAGAGAGAAGAGGCCAACCCCTTCCTGGCTACAACCACCCTTCAGCTAGTTGTAGAGAGCAATGAGGTCACCCCTGAGCCTCCTCTTCTCCAGACTTACTGATACAACAGTGCAGCCTCTAGATTACACAAGCACAGCTGCGAAGCAAAGTCTGGAAAAGTCTTGGAGTAAACCACCCTGGAACTACAAAGCTCCCATCAGTGAGCAGCAGTATTTCATACTGCTATTGTAAAGGATTCCTGTTTACTCACCCAGCTCTTCACATTACTCCAGAGTATCCTTATAGCTGACTGCCACTTTACGTTTCCAGTTACGCTTTGAGGTCAGAGTCTGATTTATTAACTTGTCCTGAATCAAGATTGAAAACGTTTGGTGGCTGGAACCTCTCGCATTTGTGCTTTGTGATTATGGAATCAGCTTCTTATTTAGATTTGGAAAGCAGAACCCAGTTTGATTTTTGAATCAAAGCTGGTGAGGCTTGTGTTTGATGCTGGGTTTAATTAGGTCTGATCTGTGGAGTTTACTGGGAATTTTTCTGAGTGGTGAGGTAGAAAACTGCTCTGAAAGATCACTGCCTTCTTTTAAGGATTAGTGCATTGTCAGACTTTTGAAACCATAGAGCAGTCCATAAATCTCAAATATTTATCTGCCTAAGCCTTACTTCATGCAGAAGAAGGTAGTGAAATGAGATACAGGAACTCCGATACATAAAAACTGGATAAAATACAGCTCCTTAGTGCATGGATGGAAACGTGGCTGCAATTCTGGGTCATTCTGACACAAAATTAGCCTGCCTTTACAAATGCAACCAAGACATCAGACCTCAGCAAAACCTTGCCCTAGATTCTTATCTTCTTGTTAGCAGCCTCCACCCCTCCTGACACCTTTCCTCAGATGATTTCCTAGCCTCGTGTTTTTCTCCCCTCAGCTTTCCTGTTGGTACAGAACTGAACAGTATTGAACGGCTGGAAAGTCCTGCATGTGAACCTGAACTGCTCAAGTAGTGGCTTACAAATTCAGCACAACATTTTGATCTTTTTGTTTAGTCACACATGGCATTAGGGCTAACTACTGGGGAGGAGTTGAGAAGAATTCCATCCTTACTGATTGAGGGTGTGAGGGGTTGATGGGCTTTCAGAGGAACAGAAGGGAAGAACAGACCCAAACACTTCATGCCATCGAAGAGAAACTGAGTTGTAGAATAGATATCCAAAGGCTAATTAAAAAGGATCAGGTAATGATAGCATGGAATTGCTCTTCCTGCTATGGAAGGGTATCTCCATCCAGCTTGGCAATAGCTGCCAGAGACTTGCTTCAAGCTTTCTGACTTCCTCTAAGAAGGGAAGTAGAGAGACTAAAGACTAACTCAACTAAGATTTTTACCTCTGTTTCTGCTACCCCATTTCCAGGCATTAAAGCAAAACCAGTGTTTGCTTTCAGGCTAATATGCTTCTCTTGGGATCTTTTTCAAGGCAGCCTGGAGAATGAATTCTTTAGCCCCCTCTCAGAGAGCAGCCCCTCCAAAGCCCCTCTAATGCTAAATGGAAATACAACATATGAAAAACATGATGAAAGAAAAAGCTGTCACTGGGCTAGACTAAGCCCAGCCCTCGGCAGAGTTCAGGGTACAAACTGAGCTGTGTGAGGCCTGATTTACCCTTTCCTTCTCCAGAAGAAACTGTGATTGCCTATTGCACTCAACATCTGATGGCAGACAGTGGTAGCAGAGGTGAAGAGGAAGAATGGGGAGGAAACTCCTTCAGAGGGTGCCTGATGTGCTTTGGCTAAGATCAAGACTTCAGCTTTTCACTCCCTATGCTCTCATGTAGGCTTGGTGTAACTCAAAGACTGACATTTGTGTTTTCAGAAGAATATTTGAACTGGGTTCCGTAGGCTGTGAAGGGGTGGGGTGGGAACCCACAAAACTCTTAAAACTACTGTCCTCTTCTCAGGCAGAAGGTGATTGCTACATATGCAAGAGGAGACTAGCCAGGACTGCAAACAAGGAAGAGGAAAAAAGAAATCTTTTACGCCCTACTACAAATTTCCAAGCCATCCATTCACCCTAGAAGTATATTTGTTTTCACCCTCCTGTCTCAAAAAGACCTACAGGAAAAAGCTGAATGAGGCCATAGGAATGCTACAAATGTTTGCTCATGAAAGAAGACTGTTGGTAACAGCTCCCAAGGAGGCAGAGAAGAGTTCATGGGAAAGGCTCCAGACTGAACCATGGTTTTGGTTTCCCAAGCTCTCCATACAGCTTGGCCCAGCTGGCGAGGTCAGGGAACCAAGTGGTGTGCAGTGCTCTTCCAAGGTGCCAGGAGCGACGGCAGGAGAATATTTTCCTCCAAAGCAGCCCTGGTAGATGGGTGTTTCTGAAAGATCTTTGGGTGCAACATGCACACCCTGTTTCTTAACTGCTTAGTGCTGCCAGTCACTCAGACACAGCAAGAGGGCAGCCGAAGGGCAGCGTTGTCTTTCGGAAAAGGCTGCTGAGCTTTGCCTTCCTCACTACCTTTTCGTGACATAACCTTCTGAGCAGGCACGAGGCAGCATTCACCAGCAGCCTACTTGCAGCAATAGCAGCTCATTCCCTTGCAGTCAGAATACAGAATTAACCAGGTTGGAAAAGACCTTCAAGATCATTAAGTCCAACTTATCACTCTACACCATCTAATCAACTAAACCATGGCACCAAGTGCCTCATCCAGTCCCTTTTTAAATGCTTCCAGTGATGGTGACTCCACCACCTCCCTGGGCAGCACATTCCAATGGCCAATCTCTTTCTGTGAAGAACTTCTTCCTAACATCCAGCCTAAACCTCCCCTGGCACAGCTTGAGACTGTGTCCTCTTGTTCTGGTGCTGGTTGCCTGGGAGACCAACCCCCACCTGGCTACAACCTCCCTTCAGGTAGTTGTAGACAGCAATAAGGTCTCCCTTGATCCTCCTCTTCCCCAGGCTAAGCAACCCCAGCTCCCTCAGCCTCTCCTCACAGGTTTGTGCTCCAGACCCCTCCCCAGCTTTGTTGCCCTTCCCTGGACACGTTTGAGCAACTCAACATCTTTCTTAAACTGAGGGGCCCAGAACTGGACACAGTGCTCAGGGTATGTCCTAACCAGTGCTGAGTACAGGGCAGAATGACTTCCCTGCTGGCCACACTATTCCTAATCCAGGCCAGGATGCCATTGGCCTTTTTGGCCACCTGGGCACACTGCTGGCTCATGTTCAGCCTACTGTCAACCAGTAGTCATGGTGATGCTGCTTACAACATCACTCACACACCTGGCATATGCAAGCAGTGTTGAAAACATGGAAGTCAGGAAATGGGTATTGTTCCAGCAAGTGTGTGTATGAAAATCTGTAAATATGTAAAACACCAACAGAAGGAAATGGATATACACCACTAACCATGAACCTCTGGAGTGAGCTGTGGCAAAACTCAGAGATCCAAAAGGCAGGAGGCAGAACTTTCACAGGCTTGGTGACTCAACCACCTCCCCTGGGCAGCACATTCCAATGGCTGATCACTCTTGCTGGGAATTTTTTTTCCTAATGTCCAGTCTAAACCTACCCAGTCACAGCTTGAGGCCATTCCCTCTTGTTCTATCACCTGTGAGAAGAGACCAGCACCAACCTCTCCACAATGTCCCTTCAGGTAGTTGTAGAGAGCAATGAGGTCTCCCCTCAATCTCCTCTTTTCCAAACTAACCATCCCCAACATTCAGTCCTCCTCATCAGATGTATTCTCCAGACCCTTCAGCAGCTTCCTTGCCCTCCTCTGCACTGGCTCAAGCACCTCCACATCTCTCTTGTATTGAGGTGCCCAAATCTGGACACAACAATTTGTGCTCTTGAGGAAGGAGACAAGAGAATCCCCAATGCCTTTGCCCCTCCTTGCCCTGACCTCAGTGCAGAGGCCTGTGCAGACTCAGGCATGCTGTGGTTCTGGCTGTGTCATCCATCCAGTAGAACCTAGTAGTAAATGCAGCAGCTCAGATTGCCAGAGTTTGTAATATGGCCTCAAGTGCTGAGCTGTACTACTCTTGCTCCCTTCTTTTCCTCCTTCTGCCATGGTAGGGTAGAGGTATTATTCCTACTCATAGCTACCTGACAAAGTCTCAGTTTGCTTCCCATCAAGGACAGCTCAGGTCAAAGATTTCTCACAAGAACAGATTAATGCCCAGCCCTAATTCATCACAGGAAAATTACCCTGTCTCATGCTTCCTTCCTTTCATTGGGTTTCACAAGATCTTTCAAAACCCAGCACCAGTCAGTCTGCCAAAGCAGATGATGTACCTGTAAGGATGAGAAAGAAAACTATTTGTGATCACCCAACAAAAGGAGCTGCTAAAGGCCCCCTGAACATGATCCAAAGTCCATGAAAATGAACCAAAGCCTTTCCATGACCTGCTGGATGAGGAGTGCTGCACTGGTATTCACATTTTCTTCAATGTCTGGCTCTTACTAGTGCTGCATCAGCTTTCTGACTGCTATTTTCTCCAGCCTGTTGACATGGTGCTCTCCTTTCCAACACGTTACTCACTCCTGCATGTTGGCTCAAACTGTGGACTTTGTGTGGGCTCACTCCAGCCTGACAGCCTGGTTGATAGTGATGTAGAAAAACATCAGTCCCAGCAACCACCTGATATTCCAACCTCTCACCACTACCCTCCAAGCAGAACAGTCCAGGCTGATATTCACCCCCTTGCACTCTGCACACCCAGTCTCTTCTGCTGCAGTTTCCTCTCCAGCCTGCTATAGAAGCCATGTGGAAAGCCTCACTGAATTGAAGGCGTCACCTTTTAGTGTTTCATCTCTGTGCATTTGAGATCCCTGTGTGAACCCAGCCACAGCAATGCCACATGGAATTGGGTATGGGAGTGGTCAGTTACCTAATGAGAGATGATTGTGTGAAGTGTCCTACTGCTTAGAAAACCTTCGGCATGAAGAATAAGAGTGGGCATTGTTACAGACCCACCAATATGCCTTTCTCTTGTCTGGCAGATAGCCCTTTCTTGGATCATGCCAAACTGCTCAGCAATGAAGACAGTTGCCTCCTCTGGAGACACATAGGGATGTCTTTCTTCTGAGACAGTTATTTAAGCCAGAGGCTCCTCTCCAGTCTCAAGAGGTAATGTTCATTAATTCCCTGCATGAGTTCCTCTCCCCTAATCCAGCTGCACAGAGTCTGCTTACTCTATCCCAGGGTAAACCTTGTATTAGAATCACTGAACCTCAGGATGGGTGAGCATCTCAAGCCACAAAAATAAACATTTCCAGCCTCTTTGTTTTCAAGCTTACTCTAAGCTTTTGAGATATAAACTCAATAGCCCTGAGAGGCCAGGTCTGCCCTACAGACTGAAGGCTGCAGTGAATTAAGCACATCTGCTTTGCTCTGCAGATGTTAGAAGAACTGTGGCAGGTTCAGCTAATTTTATCTCAGACAAATGCAAGGAGCATCTGTTTTGGTTTTGTTCAGTCACTGATACGACTTCCTCTCAAACTCGCTCCCAGCTGGTTTACACAAGTGTGTAAAAGTTGTAAACAGCCAAGGATGAAGCTGTGCCAGCGCTGAGGATTCATGGTGCTGTTGCCTCTATATTAATGACACAAAAAAGAGTCAGGAGTGTTTCAGAAGGCAGCAGAATGGTTAGGTATCAACAGGGTCCTATTTACAGAAGTGTTTCACCTGTCTGTGTAAATATCCTATCCAGCATATGCATAAATACACGAGTGGTATTATCCTCGTGGTAAGCTTAGGATAACGAGATACACTGCAGAGCTGTGCACTCAGCAATATTTATTAGATGGCTTCACAATTTATTATGTGCTTCTGAATACCTCATCTGGCCCTTCCCTACTAAGCTGCCTCTCCTGGGACTATTCCTACCATTCCAGTCTTCTCAGCACCTTCCAACAGCTGCTCTCCTCTCTCTGGGCAATGCACCACAGCAAAAAGAGACTCTTCTCAGAAGATACATCTGCAAAAATTCTCTTTCTTGCGCCTGGGCTGCTGGAGGTGAGAGATGCAGGCAGCACCACCAACCTCCAAAGAGGTTTCTGAGCCCAAGTGCCAGCACGGCCTCCTTCTCTCATCACTCTTCTAGGCACGCACCAAGATGGCAACTCAGTGTCATCTCTGCTGCCGAATGCTTGTCAGCACTCCACGGGGCATACGCACAGAGGGGAGCGGAGAGGCCATTTTTCATGTAACCACAGAGCCTGCTCTCTGCTATGACGGGGATGTGAAACACCACAATGGGGCATGCTTAGTGTTACTGAATGCAGCACAGAAGGGTTTCAACAAGTTTCCAAACCTTACCCCTAGAAAAAAAAATCCTCAAACAACAACAACAAGAAAATAAACACCCAAACCCCAAACCTCCTAAGCTCTTCAAAACTGTGGGCTGGAAAATGCCCATTCTGCAATTACCAATCAACCAAATGTAAACTGACATTTTTGGAACCCACAAAAGGCACCTCCCTAAGTTCAGTTCTATCCTTCCAGGAAATTTTCAATCATACTGTGAGTGATAGGAATATTAGGATAATTAAAACAGGATGCACTGATGTGTCCTCGCATGAATGAAGATGCAACAACAAGATCTAATGACAAATATGGGGGAGGAGTGTGAAGAAGAAGCACTAAACAGCTTCCCAGGGATTTGTGATGCAACAGCAGCTCTGGCAGCAGACACTGCATTTGTTTCCTGGCTAGAAAGCCTGACCACACAGCCAATTCAGCTTGCTTGAATGCACTCAGCTCTTGTGAAGAATGCTTCTATTTTTTTCCCCATTTAAATTCCAATGGATCTTGAGTATAACTCAGAGGTTGAGAGACTAGTAGTAGGAAGATAAATGAATGGAGAGGTCAAGGGAACTGAATTCTGTCATTTGATGATGTTGCCTAAAAGGCTTCTGTATCTTGTAGAAAATAGATGCAAAAATACCCTGGCTTAGCATTACTGGAAACACATCATAAAGACATTGGTCTTCAGGAGTTCATCTACACCAGTAAAGGCATTATCAACCTCGCTGTGCTGAAGCCAAAGAGGACCCTCAGTGGATGAAGAGCCACTATGCTTGATTTGCACTGGTAAAACAATAGAACTGGACCCAAAACGCATGGCAAGCCAAGGTACAGGGGAGGTTTAGGCTGGAGGTTAGGAAGAAGTTCTACACAGAGAGAGTGATTGCCCATTGGAATGGGCTGCCCAGGGAGGTGGTGGAGTCACCATCATTGGAGGTGTTCAGGAGGAGACTTGCTAGGGTGTTTGGGTGCATGGTTTAGTTGATTGGGTGGTGTTGGATGATAGGTTGGACACGATGATCTTGAAGGCCTCTTCCAACCTGGTCTGGTCTATTCTATTCTATTCTATTCTATTCTATTCTATTCTATTCTATTCTATTCTATTCTATTCTATTCTATTCTATTCTGCTGTCAGATGCCTTTAAAAGCCACTACTCCATGGTTTCTTTGTATTCAGTTTTAAGATAACCCTTGTTTGTGAAGATGCTGCTTGCTTTCCTTGCTGAGACAACAACCTAAGGCAAGGGAAAGCTTCAGCATTTTGTTTACAATGGTCCAGTAATTCGCTTGCTCCTTGGATGCCAATAGGCCTAATTGAGACATTATTCATTAGATGCAGCAGCTTTCAGCATGCTGTTTCCTGTAGTTAAGGATGGGTTTCTTCATCATCTGTGTTGCACATGGCATGGATTTTTTTTATATTTTTTTTGGGGGGGGGCAAGTACAGGCTTGCACAAGGAGGCAATGTGAATTGGGGTAAAGGGAAAAGATGGAGTGACATTTATTTGTCTGTTTCTTAGGTTTAATTACCTTAGCATTACTTTGCATCTGTGTGGCTTTTCAATACAATACAATAAACCAGGTTGGAAGATGCCTTCAAGATCATTGCATCTAACCTATTAACCAATCCAACCCACCTAAACAACTAAACCATGGCACCAAGCACCCCATCAAATCTCCTCCTGAACACCTCCAATGATGGTGACTCCACCACCTCCATGGGCAGCCCATTCCAATGGGCAATCACTCTCTCTGTATAGAACTTCTTCCTAACCTCCAGCCTAAACCTCCCCTGGTGCAGCCTGAGACTGTGTCCTCTTGTTCTGGTACTGGCTGCCTGGGAGAAGAGACCAACCTCCACCTGTCTACAACCTCCCTTCAGGTAGCTGTAGAGAGCAATAAGGTCTGCCCTGAGCCTCCTCTTCTCCAGGCTAAGCAACCCCAGCTCCCTCAGCCTCTCCTCATAGGGCTTGTGTTCCAAACCCCTCACCAACCTCATCGCCCTTGTCTGGACATGTTCCAGCAAGTCAACATCCTTCCTAAACTGAGGGGCCCAGAACTGGACACAGGACTCAAGGTGTGGCATTTTATCTCAACTTGTCATTGCATTTATCTAACAGAATCCTATACAATAGATAATAGTTTAAGATAATAGATAATAATTCCAGAAGGACCTCAGGGAACTGCTTGAAAGAGTCCAGCACAGAGCCACAAAGGTGATGAGTGGAGTGGAAAATATCTCTGAGAACAGGCTGAGGGAGCTCGGGCTCTTTAGCCTAGAGGAGACAGAGGGGTGATGTCAATGTTTACAAATATGTGGAGGGTGAGTGTTGGGAGGATGGAACAAGGCTCTTCTCAGCGATGTCCAGTGATAGGATAAACAGCAATGGGTGCAAGCTGGAGCATGGGAGGTTCCACAAGAACATAAGGAAAAACTATTTCAGTGTGAGGGTGACAGAACACTTGGAACAGGCTGCCCAGAGAAATTGTGGAGTCTCCTTCACTAGAGACTTCCAAAACCCTCCTGAGTGTGTTCCTGTGTGACCTTCCCTAGGAGATCCTGCTCTGGCAGGGGGCTTGGACTAGATGATCTTTCGAGGTCCCTTCCAACCTCTAACCTTCTGTAATAATCCTCTCCGTATAGTACAACACAGGCAGTAACAGTCACAACCCTTGGGCTTGTGCCAGCATGTCAAATTCAGATGACCAGGAGGAAAGCTAGTATTTGTGATGGCCCAGATGATGATAATGCCTCAGAAGTTTTATAGGAATGCTAACAATATTTCTTTCTTCCCTGCCTTCAAAGATTTGTTCCTTTAACTGAGGAAGTCTTGTAACTGCTCTGAAGTGATCACAGGCTGCTGTGCTATGAATGAGTCATCCTCTTAACAGGAGTTTGAAAGGTGGAATGGAAAGAATTGACCTTAAGTTAGTGGAAATAGGAATGCAAATAGCCGATCCCAAGCCTGCAATCCAACCTGTGAAGGTGGTCAAGTACTCTTGGCACAGCCGCATGGAGAAACAAACCAAAGTGGCTTTACCATCCCAGTTAACAGGACTCTCAAGACAGAAAACACTTGATAAAAAATATGATTGTGTGATCAGATCTTCTAAGAAGCCAGCCAACCTTTCAGTTTATTCAAATTAATCTTGATTCTACTTGGACCATGGAAAAGCACATCATGTGGCCAGTGGTGTTCCACAGGGATCAGTACTGGGTCCGGTTTTGTTCAATATCTTTATCAATGACCTGGAAGAGGGACTGAGAGTATCCTCAGCAATTTCACTGAAGATACAAAACTGGAGGGGTGGCTGACACCTATCAGGCTGTGCTGTGTTCTAATGAGATCTGGACAAGTTGAGAGCTGGGTGCAGGCAAATCTCATGAAGTTCAATAAGGACAAGTGCAGGGTCCTGCACCTGGGGAGGAATAACAGCAGGCACCAGTACAGGTTAGGGGCTGCCCTGATGGAGAACAGCTCCATGGAGAAAGACCTTGAAGTGCTGGTGGACAGCAAGTGTTCCATGGGACAGCAATGTGCCTTGGTGGCCAAGAGAGACAATGGGATCCTGGGGTGCAGCAAGAAAAGTGTGGCCAGCAGAGCTAGGGAGGTTCTTCTCCCCTCCACTCAGCCCTGATGAGACCACACCTGGAATACTGTGTCCAGTTTTGGGATCCCCAGTTCAGGAAATACAGAGACCTGCTGGAGAGAATTCAAAGGAGAGCCACGAGGAACATTAGAGGACTTGAGCATCTCCCCTGTGAAGAGAGACTGAGAGCCCTGGGGCTGTTTAGTCTTGAGAAGACTGAAAGGGGATCTGATCTGAGGGGTGGGTGTAAAGTGGAGGGGGCCCAGCCCTTTTCAGTGCTGTGCACTAATAAGCGAAGGAACAACAGGTACAAGCTTGAACGGAGATTTCACCTCAACATGAGAAGAAACTTCTTTCTGGTGAGGGAGCCCTGGAGCAGGCTGCCCAGAGAGGTTGTGGAGTCTCCTCTGGAGACTTTAAAAACCCTCCTGGATGCATTCCTGTGTGGACTACCCTGGCTGATCCTGCTCTGGCAGGGGGTTGGAACCAATGATCTCTGGTGGTCTCTTCCAACCTCTAATGTACTGTGAAACGCTCATTTAGAGGTATAATACTTCACTGGTGCAGAGTGCAAGCCTTTGGAAATGCTTCTGGGTAATGACAATTTTCACTGTAACAGTCAGATTAGTGCCAGTGGTGCCATCATAAAAGCTTCTCTTTAAATCCCTGGCAAGTATTACCTGTAAGCCATAGAACCTAACAGCTGGTAGAGCAGACCAATGCTCCTGCAGCTTTTTCTGACTGAGAACTGCAACAGTCCCATTCCCAGAGCAGCCACCTGCTTTTCTTGAAATGTAGCTTTCAGGCTCACACTGTAAAGCAATCAGCCTCTTCTATAAATTATCATTTTATGGTGTTCTTTTCTTAAAATAGAGACCTTGATTTCCTACAGGGGGTGTATTGAAGCAAGTGTCTGGAAAAGGCATTCTTCTCCTGTTAGTGGCACTGCTTATGTGAAGTTAATAGGATGTAAATCTTCAGAGAAACTTACCAAGTCGATTCCATTTCTCTGTTTTGAACTGCAGAGGCTGATAGAAGAGAGATGCTGTAACGCTGGCACTCAATCAGCCCTGGGAAAAGAGGGATGAGAGCAAAATCCAGCTTTGTAAGGACCTTTGGCTGATTGTTATCCATCCATGGAAACCCTTGATATGCTGTTTCCAAAACTCACCCTCAACTTCCAGAGCACACATATCCAGTTTCATCACATCATTGTGGTGTCTTCAGGAGCACTTGCTGTCTATCAGCAAATGTCTTCTCTATGTAGGTGCGTTGGCTCTGCTAACAAGGCCCCCAATGTTGTTGTCATTGCTAAACTGAGCAGTGAGGTCCTTTGCATTTACTGTTCAGCATTCTCCTGCCTTCTATCTGAACCATAAGGTTTATCAAAACAGGTTTGGAGTTCTGGCCCAGACATCCTGGCTGTATCTGGCTTCCTCTGCTAGAACTGCCTCAGTGAATGTTGCCAACCTGCCTCCGGTGGCTTCCGTCCCCCAGAATACCTCAGGCATGGAAGCACTGTAAAAAGCTGAGCTGGCCTTGGGATTATCCACTGCTCTGTAAGTCCTTGCAACATACTGAACAAAGCACTTCTAGCACTCTTATTCAGTGGCTCTACCTTTGCCTTCAGATGATAGATCTGCTACAGAGCCTTTTATAAGAAGCCCCATCCAGTGCTGCCTCAGGGGCAGATTGAGAGGGGATTTAATACATGTTTCTAAATATCCGAGGGCTGGGTGTCAAGAGGGAGGGCACAGGCTCTGCTCAGCTGCCCCTTGTGATAGGACAAGGGGCAATGGGTAGAAACTCCAGCACAGGAAGTTCCACCTCAACACGAGGAGGAACTTCTTCACTATGAGGGTCACAAAGCACTGGAACAGAGACCCTAGAGAGGTTGTGGAGTTCCCTTCCACTTGAAAGTGGAGACATTCAAGCCTCATCTGGATGCATTCCTGTGTGACCTGTGCTAGATTCTATGGTCCTGCTCTGGCAGGGGGCTGGACTCAATGATCTCCTGAGGTCTCTTCCAACCCCTAACATCCTGTGATCTTGTGATTCACGGAACTCTTGTCACTGCACTGTACTGCAATAGGACACTGGCACCAAGAAAACATGAAGTTCAAACACTGCTGCTCTGGCCTGTTCCAAGAAGGGGACTCTCACATGTTACAAGCTCACCTAGGTTATTCAGGGTGCTCCCAGCAAGCTGATGTTCACCATGTCTCAGAGGTTGGGAGTTTTAGCACATGGATGTAACTCCACAGGCATGCTCATGTTGCTCAGCGGTGTAGCAGCTGGCCATGGACTGCCCATTGGGCCATATTCATCATGGAGGTCTTGGTGGTAACATGCTGGTAGGTCTGACCATGTCACCTTGCCATTCAGCACACCCAGCTCTGCAGCAGCTTTAATGAGTTCCAGTTTGCTACATGTCAAAAGGGCCTCCAAATTATTCTGACTTCTGATAATGCCACCTTGCTTCAGAGCCAGAATCTATGGATCTCAATAACCTGTGCTGCTCAACTGCCACAGCTTGGCTCCCCTTTTAGATTTAATTTTTTCCCCCCTCAAATCCAATATCTGTTTTAGGAGAGAATCCAATCCCCACTACCAGCATCACATTTAAACCCTGTGTTTAGAAGTAGCTGCATGTCTGCCAATACCCTGCCAGGTTTTGTTTGTGGGCTTACTGTGGCAATTCTGACCCAAATACATAGTGCAGCTTGGTCCTTCCCTTTTGTCCATTGACCCCTAAGTACACCTGTGGGGTCTTCAAGGGTAGCTGTTATTTCCTACTTAGTCATCTGGACATCAGCACAGAGAAGAGCACTGGTAGGATCACAGTGATGAGTTTCTCTTCTCTCTACAATCCATCATGGTGACAGCAGAAAACCTGTCCAACCTGAATAAAAGCTGGATGTGCTTTGGAGACGCCTCCTGTCCTACTGACAGAGCCCTGGGATGTGTTATCCTCAGTGGATGTAGCTCTGCTCAAGAAAAGGCTTTGCAGTGTATCTTGATGTGCTATTGTGCTTGCCTGCACCTTTCTGTCATGGCCTCATAACTTGGCTCTGCCTCACGTCCAGCTTCTTCTCTCTCCTCCTTTTCCCTCCCTCCAGCACATTTTCCTAAGCTTCTCCATATGCACTCCTCCATTGCCACGATGTTGGGAACCAAGGTAGCCTCACTGCTGGTGCCAGAGTTTCATGCTTCCTCCATCAGAGTTCTTCATAGTTTGAAAAATGTTTGCTACCTCTTGGACTCTGCTACTTGAATAAAACCAGGGAAAAAGCTTTGCTTCTGATGCTCTGGAGAGCATGCCTGACAACACACCGTGCTGACACACACAGCAACTGCAATCCTTTCACACACGCCTTCTTCCAAGTCCTGATCATGGATAGGGGAAGGAAGAGATGCAGTTCTGATCTGCGTTCAAGGTACCACAAGGTAGCACCTTGCACATCTGCCAGATAGCAAAAAACACCCCAGGGGATGTGGTCTTTCAGCTTCTCAGTCACACAGAGCTTGAATATTCTATTAACTTTACTTTTTATTTAAAAGCAAAGCAATAAACCTGAGTAGGGTTAATTTCTTTCCTGTTCTGCAGCTAGATCTGCATTTGTCTTTACTGCTTTGGGTCTTTTCATGACAACTAGGTTCCCTCAAAAGCAACTTGCTCCCCCTGAGAGACAGTGGGCAGTCTCCACAGGCACTCCCTACCTGGAAGGCCCTTGGTTTCACAGGGAGCAGCCAACAGTGGTAGGCACATTTACCTCTGCCAGTCCCCAAATGAGCTCCAAAAGAGCTGGGGGCAGCTCCTGCACTCCTGAGATCTCAGTTTTCCTCTGCCTCTCAAACCAAAACAGCAAAGGAGATCCCCATTTTCTCAGTTCTAACATCACAGGCTGCCTTAGACTCCATACTCGCATCTTAAATTATGTGGGCAGAGAGAGTTTCCTCAGACTCCTGGAGTGTTTTCGCAAGAGAGCGCCCGCGTAAGACCCAGCAAAACGACTGCAGTGACCTCTGCAAGGCTTTCCTTCCCGAGGACACCTCACTGCAGTGCCTGAGGAAGCCCAGCAGCTCTCTGTGAATGCACTTAAGGCATTTTAACCACTTTCCCTACACACCACCTGCAGCCTCACAGATTCACAGGTTTGTCTCACTCAGCAGTCGATAAATTCTTTAACGACTTGCAGTAATTCCACAAATCAGTGGAACTTCAGCCTGCCAGTACCCAAAGGGGGCTACAAGAAGGCTGCAGAGAGGCAGTTTGCAAAGGCCTGCAAGGACAGGACAAGGGGCAATGGTTTGAAATGACATGGAGCAGATTTAGATTGGGTGCGAGGAACAAGTTCTGCACCATGAGGGGGCTGGAACACTGCAATAGGTCACCCAGGGAGGGAGTTGAGGCCCCAGCCCTGAAGATATTTACAGTAAGGCTGGACAAGGCCCCGAACAACCTGCTCTAGTGGAGGACATCTCTGCTGACTGCAGGGGAGTTGGACTGCATGAACCTTGGAGGTCCCCACCCAAATCATAATATGATTCTATGTAGTCCAGTGTAGTGGGAAAAGGTCATGTGCTCCATGAAAGTCTCCCTTACAGAAACTGCTTTTCTAGTTGCTACTAACTGCTTGAACAGCAGAAGGGATGAATTTGCTTCTAAGCACATCTCAGGCTGTGTTTCACACAGATGCAGTCTCGCTCTTACTTCATGCTGCCAGGTCACCACCCACCATGGGGGTGTCAAGCACTGCTTTTGTTAACACAGCCATTATAGATTCTAACCAAGGAGTTCAGGTTCAGGAATTGCCACTGGGAAGGATCTGCTTCATTTACCTAAGAGATTCTGTGTGCTTCTAGATGAAAAGTACAATATTTTACCTCCTTCTTTGAAAAAAAAAAAAAAAAAACAACAACAAAGGTGTGCTGAAATTGGCTCCATGAAACACCTTTTGCTATTGTACAAGTCAGCTTGCAATGAACATGCAGATTATTTTGTATTGCATGGTTATGCTGGGTTTTAATCCACTGATGTTGCACAATAAAGTACTGTTAGGCCTAAGGAATTGTAACAGCTGTGAGAGAGATCTTTGTTGCAACCCCTTTCCAGATGACAATACAAACATTTCCAAAAGAAAAACACATTTTGTAAGAGTCAACACTATTCAGCTGCCATTAAGCAACACAGTAATTACCATAATAGTGTCTTACACCAAGTTGTCTTGTGGTTCTAATGCTTCAGTCATTTTGCTTTAGCAGTTAAGGCCAAATTCTGCTTCCACACAAATCAATGGGGAATTGTGCAGACTTCTGAGACAACTCCCATGAGCTGCAGAAGCTACTCCTTTGTCTATGGTAGCTCCTCAAGCATCAGCCCTTTCAATTACACACATAGGCAAACTTGTAGTTTTCCTAAGCTTAGTCAAGCAGGGGCCACTACCTTACAGGACTTAAAGACGTCCAGTCTATCTCCACTACATTTTCACAGGATCACAGGATGTTAGTGCTTGGAAGAGACCTCCAGAGATCATTGAGTGCAGAGCAGGACCACACAATCCAGCACAGGTCACACAGAAATGCATCCAGATGGGACTTGAAAGCCTCCAGAGAAGGAGACTCCACAACCTCTCTGGGCAGCCTGTTCCAGTGCTCTGGGACCCTCCCAGTGAAGAAGTTCCTCCTCATGTTGAGGTGGAACCTCCTGTGCTGGAGTTTCTATCCATTACCCCTGGTCCTATCCCAGGGTGCAAGTGAGCAGATCCTGTCCCCTCCCTCCTGACAACCATCCCTCAGATATTTATAAACATTTATTACTTCCCCTCTCAGTCTTCTCTAGACTAAAAGGCTAAAGTAGATCTGAACCCCACCCACAGCTCTTCACTGGGCTTTGAGGCCTTCTCTTGTGCGTCAGCAGAAAGCAGCAACAGCAGCCGGGCTTTTGGCTCCCAGGTGCTGCGCTCTGCCAGCTACATGGGCAGCATTCAGTTGTTCTTTGAAAGAGTTAAAACTTTTATAGTCTACCTGGTGTCAAAGAGGAGCCTTTGTGTCTGCAGAGGTGGCCCACATTCAACTGTCTCAACAGCAGCTTCTGCTAGTCAGTGCTGAGTTACACAAGAGCAGAGGAGCCGCTAAAGCTTTCTCCATGCGTTAATGAGAGGGTGATGAGAAGCTGCTGTTACAACATGTGTGCAAGGCTGGGCACTGTTTGTAACAACAGCACTGACTACATTCATTAGGCACAATCTACCCTTCTCCTTACTAGCAGAGCAAGCACTTAATTAGCACCATGTGCCCCACTATCAGTCACCACCTCCTAGGCTTACACAGCCTGATGCTTGTGCTGGTAGAGCAGTAATTAAAGAGCCAGGCTTGCAAGCTGGCTAATGTACCACAGCCATGCCACCGTGTGCTGGCCAAGAAAAGGAAGTGGGGAGTACTAACTGACCAGAATTACTCAGAGGTCCACTGTTTTTTTCCCTCATCATCTGCAAGTGATGTTTGTCTGTCTTGCCTTTGAATTCGATAACAAAAGACAACTGGAATGCATTTCAGCTGCCTGTATTGGCAGGCTACAGAACGTTGTTGCTTTTTTTACTCTTCACAAGATCCAGCAGAAGGTTGGCAGCATCTGATCCTGCTGCACTACTGTCCTTGGAGCTGGCTTATTCCAAAAACCAGTGCTTACCAACAGATCCCTCCAACCAATCGTGAGCTATGCCAGGCCTGTGATGATCAAGGTAGTTTTGTTTTCTCACTGTGATTAGCTTTGCCAAGCATCTGACTCCTTAAAGCCAATCAGCATACTTAGACCATTTTCAGAGGGCAGATTAACCCTTTTATAGACACATTTGTCACCAGATAATCTAAGCAAAGTATCAGTATCTAGCACACTGCACTCTTACCAGGCACTCTAAAGGCTCTTTCTTCTTTGGTTGAGGTATCTTAGAATCATGCAATTGTTAGCGTTGGAAGGGACCTCAAGGATCATCTAGTTCCAACACCTCACACTACAGCAGGTTGCTCACAGTCACATCCAGCCTGGTCTTCAAAACCTCCAGGGATGAGGCTTCTACTACCGCCCTGGGCAACCTGTGCCAGTCTCTCACCACCTTCATGCTGGAGAACTTCTTCCTAACATCCAATCTGAATCTACCCATTTCTAGCTTTGTTCCATTCCCCTTAGTCCATTCACTACCTGACACCCTAAAAAGTCCCTCCCCAGCTTTCTTGTAGGGCCCCTTAACATACTGGAAGGCCACAATAGGATCTCCTTGGAGCCTTCTCTTTTCCACCCTGGGGCCATAAGGTCTCAGAGAAACTGACATCTGCTCCTTCTGCAGGTGCATTGCTGGTGTTCATTGTAAACAAACAAGAAATGAAAGCTCTCTTGAGAATAAAAGGATTCTTGTAAGGATGAAGGACTAGACTCACTGCTGAGCCAAGAAGCTTGTGTAGAAGAGGAAGCAATGGAGGGGAGGGGCACCAAATCCAGACATTACCTCAGGCATTACCGCCTAAGGTCTAGCTAGAGATACGTTAGTGTGTTTGTAGAGACAGATTAACAGCGGATTTCACACCTAGATATCTAGCACACCAAGGGTTATGAAAATCCTCCTTGACTGGTGAAAGCACAATAGCAGAGACATTGGTTGCCCATCAAACTTGAGGAAGCTTGGCTCTAATTCATGCCAACAGACAATAAAGAAACCACACAATGAACAATTGCTTTTTTACCAGACTCAGATCTCTTTCCCTCTGAAGAAACCTCCTCAAATGAAGCAGGACAAGATCTAAAGGGTAAGCTGGTAATGATACAAATCTAGCCTGTCTTCTAAGTACACCTCAGTAAACTACTGCTCAGCCTGTGAAACCATGGGTTCACCTTCTGTGCCTCTCACAGGATCACAGGATGTTAGGGGTTGGAAGGGACCTCCAGAGATCATCAAGTCCAGCTCCCCTCCCAGAGCAGGGCCACAGAATCTAGAGCAGCTCACACAGGAACACATCCAGGTGGGTCTTGAAAGTCTCCAGAGGACTCCACAGCCTCTCTGGGAAGCCTGTTCCAACTGTCCCATGCTGAGGTGGAACTTCCTGTGTTGTAGTTTATATCCATTACCCCTTGCCTTCTCCACAGCAAGTCTTAGATAGTCAACCACTTCTTTAAGCCTTTGAGCAAGCTTTTTCTTCGTGCCCTCACCTAACACAGTGGGAACGCCAACATGGCATTCAGTGTGCAGCCCAGAGCCAGGACTGCAAACATCTTGAGCCATTGCCAGCCCAGCCTGCTCCTTCTCTGAGCTGCCCGGACCAGAAGCAGTCAGTGACGAGCTGAAGCTAATATAGCTATGCCAAAACTAATAACACTTCTCTTCCAGCTGAGCTTAGGAAGCTTTGTGATGCTCTTGGAATGACACAAGCAGAGCCCCATCAGCTTGGAAAATACCATGCAGGTAACTGCAGTGTAGCTTTCAAAGAAGGCAAGAGATGTATGTGCCTGCAGGCAGAAGAGTGAGGCCTCTGCATGCTACCTGTACCTCCAAAGGATTTAGCACGTGTCATACAAACCAAGCAGCTGAACTCCCTGAACTCTGTCACCCTGCAGCAGTAAGGCATTTCCTATTGCTGGCTGCCCTACAGGCATGCTAGCATGCAGCTCTGGGTACTCCCAGTGACCCAGTAACTTCTCTGCAGTCTGGATCTCAGCTCTTTACATTCAGCTTCTGATCTAAAAATCATGTGGGACCCTACTGAGACAAGATACTGGAAGGACATTCTCACATTAAAAAAGGAAAGCAAGCAGCTTCAGTATCTCTCTTTGCTCCAATAGAACAGAATCACAGAACGTTAGGGGCTGGAAGGGACCTCGAGAGATCATCCAGCCCAACCCCCTACCAGAGCAGGATCACATAGAGCAGGTCACACAGGAATTCATCCAGGCAGGTCTTGAATATCCCGAGAGGCAAACTCCACAACCCCCTTGGGCAGCCTGTTCCAGTGTTCTGTCAACCTCAGTGAAATAATTCTTCCTGCTGTTTCCATGGAACTTCCTATGCCACAACTTCCACCACTGTCCCTTGTGCTGTCATTGGGCATCACCCAGCAGAGCCTGGCTCCAGCCTCTTGGCACTCACCCTGCACATATTTATAAACATTGAAGAGGTCACCCCTCAGTCTCCTCCTCTCCAAGCTGAGGAGCCCCAGCTCCTTCAGTCTCTCATAAGGAGAAGTTCCACTCCATCATTTTCGTGGCTCTCTGCACTGGACTCTCTCAAGCAGTTCCCTGAGGTCCTTCTTGAACTGAGGGGCCCAGAACTGGACACAATATTCCAGATGTGGCCTCACCAGGGCAGAGTAGAGAGGGAGGAGAACCTCTCTTGACCTACTGACCACAGGCCCTCTACAGCCCTTCTAATACAGCCCAGAAGTTGTGCACACTTCTTTTTCAGCTCTGTGCTTTATTAACAGAAGCAAGGCATTTCTACGCTGTCTCCTAAAGGGGCACTCTTGGATGTTTTCCATTAAACAAAATGAAAAGGCAATATTTCTCCATTATGTTTTTATGTCATTCCAGCTCAAGGAAACTCATAATTGAGACTCTCACTGGGGTCAAAAAGCAGGAATGACACAGGCTCAAACTGCAGGGACAATACTCCTGCCTCACAGACAAGAGAAATAACTCGATGACATCAAATTCATGAGTGTTAACAAATCCATGCCTGCATGGAGATGCATTTACAGAGTCACAGCACAGAGCTTAAGGCAGCTGAGGCTTATTGGGAGTATCAGTGAAGCCCAGGGAAGCACACACATATGGCTGGGCAGTCAGAACTCTGCACTACAGCTATAAACTCTGACTAGGCTTTAGCCAAAGGTTTATTATTAAAACAGCATCTTAGCTGACTTCCCCTCCTGGTTTTGTGCTCTGGATATGCACATTTTTTAAAGTCATTCTCTACTGTCTTCAAGTAGACTGGACCTTCTGCACAGGAAATGCAAGGGAACTGTGCCTGCAAATCTGTGCAGCTCTGGCACCTTTCACTACCTGGGACCATTTCTATAGGAAAATGGCCAGGGGATCACACTTCAACACACTGGTAAAGTCATACAAGCATAACCCTGGAAGATGTCTCAGGGGGTTAGAGAGTCCAAAACAAGACCAACCAACTCAACCTTGACTTGAGGTGCCTCCAATCTGTTGTTGCAGAGTGTAACCACCACAAGCAATTCCTCTTAACAATGGAAAGATTTTCCCTAGTGTGCAGATGGAACGCTCCTCCCTCCAGCTTGGCCTCTTTTAGTCCTACCTGTCAGAGACATGAGAAGTGATTCCCTTTGTCTTGCAGCAGCCTTTTTAAATACCTAGCTGAGCTACCTTTTTTTGTTTGTTTATTTGTTTTCTGTAGACTGTTCATCCACAACTCAGTTTTCTGTATGCGACTTTTTTGGTCCAAATCATGTTTGTCGAAGTCCTGTTGGCTTCCCCTGCCTGTGCAAAGCCAAAGAGAGCAGGAGGTGCACACACAGCTTCACACAACTTTAGTGGGACCTTTGCCTTTGTGCTTTTGTTTGTTTGGGTTTGTTTAGTTTTGTTTTTGCAATTACAGTATCACAGTACAGTAGAGGTCGGAAGAGACCTCCAGAGATCACTGGTTCCAACCCACCTGCTGAAGCAGGATCACCCAGGGTAGTCCACACAGGAATGCATCCAGGTGGGTTTTGAATGTCTCCAGAGGAGATTCACAGTATCACAGTATCACCAAGGTTGGAAGAGACCTCAAAGATCGTCGAGTCCAACCTGTCACCACAGACCTCATGACTAGACCATGGCACCAAGTGCCACGTCCAATCCCCTCTTGAACACCTCCAGGGACGGTGACTCCACCACCTCCCTGGGCAGCACATTCCAAAGGCGAACGACTCTCTCTGGGAAGAACTTTCTCCTCACCTCCAGCCTAAACTTCCCCTGGCACAGCTTGAGACTGTGTCCTCTTGTTCTGGTGCTGGTTACTAGAGAGAAGAGACCAACTCCCTCCTGGCTACAACCACCCTTCAGGTAGTTTTAGACAGGAATAAGGTCTCCCCTGAGCCTCCTCTTCTCCAGGCTAAACAACCCCAGCTCCCTCAGCCTCTCCTCATAGGGCTTGTGCTCAAGGCCTCTCTGCAGCCTCGTTGCCCTTCTCTGGACACGTTCAAGTGTCTCGATGTCCTTCTTAAACTGAGGGGCCCAGAACTGGACACAGTGCTCAAGATTCCACAATCTCCCTGGCCAATCTGTTCCAGACTTTTCTCACCCTCAGCGGAAAGAAGTTTCTCCTCATGTTGAAGTGAAATCTTCTATGTTCAAGCTTGTACCTGTTGTTCCTTGGCTTACTATGGCTCACCACCAAAAGGGCTGGGCCCCCTCCACTTGACACTCACCCCTCAGGTATTGATACACATTGATCATATCCCCTTTCAGTCTTCTCTTCTCAAGACTAAACAGCCCCATGGCTCTCAGTCTCTCTTCACAGGGGAGATGCTCAAGTCCCCTCAGCATCCTCATGGCTTTCTACTGGATTATGTCCAGCAGTTCTCTGTCTCTTTTGAACTGGGGAGCCCAAAACCGGACACAGTATTCCAGGTGTGGTCTCAGCAGGGCAGAGCAGAGGGGGAGAAGAATCTCCTTAGCCCTGCTGGCCACACTTTTCTTGATGCACCCCAGGAGACCATTAGATTGTTACTGATTTATTTTCAACCTGCAATCTATTATCTATAGTGCTTCTGTGTTCCTTCCAAATGCCAGCTTTATTTCACTCCTCAGCAAACACTGAAGTATCTTATCCTGGATCATGAAAGGTACTGCAGCAGGCTAATTTCAGCTGGATAATTGGCTCCCAACACACCAATCCATCTTCCTTAGTGTGGGAGATGGAAAACCACAAAAAATTCGGATATTGTCACAGGAGGCTCAACTTGGGCAAGGTTCTGAGGCAGGCCACAGCTTCTGTACCTACATGTACATAATCCATACACACAGAAACATTTAATTATCTGAAAGTTTGATAAATTAAAGCCCTCTGGGGTTAGATAAGGGAACTTTATCTGTTGGAAGAGGGAATTTCCCAGCATCCCAACACAACACACAACTGTTGCTTCTAGCCATGTAAGGACCCAAAATAAAGCTAATTAAAGATTAAGACCAATGTTAGTAAAATTCCTCTAAAAAGAACTCCTTCCCTCCCCCAAAAAAAAATAGCCCAGCCTGAAATACCTCAGCTATTTTATTCTGCTTTGGGAGTCCATGCTCAACAAAAAGAATTCAAAGCTCTTTAAAAATGTCACTTTTGTAATCTGTGCACAGATTTGCAGTTTGGTTTTTTGTTTTGGGTTATCCAACTAGGATTATCCACACATTTAATCCATCTTACTCCCCCTTGCTCCAGCCTTGGGTGTTCCCATGTACCTAGGTATTCACACACACAGCAGATGGATGTGCTGTGGGTGACCATTTCTGTGCTGAAACTTGAAACGGACTATTTTGAAAACAACCCCCAAAAGGTTTCAACATGTGCAAACTCCAGAGGCATTTGTCTAGGGACTGAGTCATCTGGAAGCACTATAACTAAACAAAGATCATGTCCTGGGCTGCACCAAGAGGAGTGTGGGCAGCAGGGCAAAAAAGGAGATTCTGACTCTGCTCTGCTCAGACCCCACCTCCAATCCTGCCCCCAGTTCTGGTGCCCCCAGCATAAGGATGACAGAGAGCTGTTGGAGTGAGTCCAGAGGAGGCCACAAAGATGATTCAAGGGCTGGAGCACCTTTGAGGACAGGCTGAGGGAGCTGCGGGTGTTCAGCCTGGAGAAGACTCCAGGGGGACCTTAGAACTACCTTCCAATAGCTGAAGGGATCCTACAGGAAGGCTGAAGAGGTTGAGGGTGTCAAGAAACAGGACAAGAGGGAATGGTTTGAAGCTGAGGGAGAGCAGGGTTAAACTGGCGCTTACAAAGAACTTCTTCAGGGTGGTGAGACTCTGGAACAGGCTGCCCAGGGAGGCTGTGGCTGCCTCCTGCCTGGGGGTATTGAAGGCCAGGTTGGATGAAGCCTTGGGCAGGTGAGCCTTGTTGAGATGTGTCCCTGCCCATGGCGGGGAGGTTGGAGTAGAGGAGCTTCGAGGTCCCTTTCAACCTGAACCATTCTAAGGTTGTATGATTCTGTGAGTAGGGTTCTTCAAACAACAAAAGCTTTCCTTAGAACAGTGCATCTCCAGCTTCTGGAAGCACAGACCCTATCCAAGTATCTTTGTAGCTAGTTCACTCTAACTAGTCAGTGCCCTCAGATTTCAGTGTGTAACTGCGCACATTGCACAAACCTCCAAGAAACAGTCATGGGCTTCTTTACACTCCAAGTTGGAAAGGACGTGAGGGGAAAGTGAAAAAGTTGTGAGTAAAATCAGACCTTCAGTATGAGAAGAAAGTACTGGATCACTTGTGAGTTTTAGTGACAAAACAAAGCCGAAGACTAAAGCAAAGAGCAGGATCATAGTGAGCATTCCCTAGGCTCTGATGGCTTCACTTCTTGTTCAGAGGAGCAAGACTAAAGGTAATAAAATACTTCTGTTCAGGACATCCTTTCAGAAATTGGGAAAACTGTTAGCCTAGCTCTTTTATTCTGAGATTAATTTTTCCCAGAGAAATGTGAAAATGGGAGAAAAACCAGAAGGAAAATAGAAAAAGATCCTTGACAAACACCAGTGATTAAAACCAATTGTTCTGTCTTTAAAAGGGTCTTAGTATGGTGCTGCTAAATGAGTACCATAAGAATTTGCTCTTTTCAGTACAAGGACATTAGGGTTAACAAGAGAAGAAATTACTTCTGGTACACAAGGTTTAGCAAACAGTTGCTCAAAGACATCTCCAGAAAGTTTTGGATGCAAAGGAAGCACACAAGAGGAATGTACTGCCTTACTTTTGCCTACCCTGACACACACTGTGTTAGAGTAGGAGCCATGTGGTCCAAGGAGCCTCGTCCTTCTAACCCCTTTTTCTAGTCCTCTTTCAATTTCTGAGACTGTTGTTTTTCCTCCCCTGACTCAGAACTGATGTAATTTCATGGAAAGATCAACTTCAGCAGATCAGCACTTTCCATAAACAACAAAATCAGTAGTTTCAGATGATTCTCTGCTGGCTCTCTTATGTGTGTCTCCTGAAATCTCTTCTTGGATAAATGGCATTCTCCCTGTGACTCCTTGGAGAGAAGCTTTGTGCCTACTTCATACAGTTAGTTGGAGTATGGGAGCAGAATCTGGCCCTTGCAGTTGAGGAAGGTTAGTGAATGACGAAGGTGGAGCTGCAAAACATGTTTGCTCCTCAAGCTTAAACAATGGCACAAGGAAATCTCCCTTCTTTTGTTCAGCATGCAAATCCATGCAGGAACAAGCAGCGGACACACAGGTGAACAGGAAGGGGTTGTTTGGAGAGGCTTAAAAGAGGCAGTGGTAGCGTTAAAGGAGGAAGAAGAGCAGCTAATCTGGGAAGGACACCAAACCCTTGGGATTATATCCATCCATTCCAAGAAGGACTGACTTAATAGTAGAGGAAGTGTATCATCTACAAATCCCATTGATTGCACATACTGAAATTGCCTTAGTTACAAAATTCCCTACACCATCATCCTGTGCTCATTCAGAAGAGCAATGACCTCACTCCTGTCTTAAATAGCCACTGTGAGGTTCAAAAACTGGAAAGAGCTTTTGAAAGCTTGCTTCCACAGGAGCAAATTTGAAGGGGAACTGGATTACTTCAAAACAGGCTAACTCTTCAACCTGGATTATAGCCCCCTGGAGCTGAGTAAGATGGAGAATAAAAACCATTTGCAAGCCTTTATTTACAGAGTGCTCTGTTGCCTGGCCACAAGGTTATTATTCTCCTAAGTAGACTAGAATAAACCAGGTTGGAAAAGACCTCCAAGATCATCGCATCCAACCTATTATCCAACACCCCCAATCAACTAAACCATGCAACCAAGCACCCCATCAAGTCCCCTCCTGAACACCTCCAATGATGGTGACTCCACCACCACCCGGGCAGCCCATTCCAATGGCCAATCACTCTCTCTGTTACAAAGTACTCTGAGTTTCACTTCCTACAGGTGATTTCTTCCTTGCTTGAGGAAGCTTTCTGTGAACCACAGACCAATGTTGCTTCATTCCTCTAAGAAAATGGGCAGCTCCATCTACTGTGAGAGACTGAGTGAAACAGCTTCAGCCAACCCGAATTGCTCTGTCTGCTTTTTAAATGTTTTTGTGTGTGTGTGTTACAAAAGGGATAACAAACCTGCAATAAATCAGGATAGTTGTGAACTCTGGAGGAGGAACTTCTTCACTTGAGGGGTCACAGAGCACTGGAACAGGCTCCCCAGAGAGGCTGTAGGAGTCTCCTTCTGTGGAGACTTTCAAGACCCATCTGGATGTGTTCCTGTGTGACCTGTGCTAGATTCTATGGTCCTGCTCTGGCAGAGGGGTCAGACTCAGTGATCTCCAGAGGTCCCTTCCAAACCCTAACATCCTGTGATCCTGTCATTCCAGTTGGAAAAGATCTTTGAGTCCAACCAGCAACCAACACCTCATGGCCATTAAGCCATGCCCCAGCGTGCCATGTCCACATGTTTCTTGAATACCTCCAGGGATGACAACTCCACCAGACTTCCAGTCAGAGTTCACCTTGTACTACATTGATGGAGGCTAAGCACCAACAATTACTTTACCAATATATTCTCATATGGGGGGGGGGAGGTAGATAAGGAGCATGAAGTAAAGGTAAGTTTTCTACCTGGTTTATTTATACCACACAGTGCAGTTAGGAAACCTCTTTTGTTTTAAGCAATTAAAAGGTTAAGCAAGATGCTTAATGCGTAGGGAAATAACTCATTAGACTGAGCTCCCTTGAAATCTGAGAGGCTGCAATTAGATGCATTCTAGCCTACAGGATGATTTGTTTGATTCATTCTCTACCAAACAAACTGCAGAGCACAAAAGATCTGAAAGCAGACATTTCGCAGAGCTAGCACAATCCTACTGGAGCTAATCTTCCCTAACAACCTAACCATGCTATCCAAATGGCCCGAGGTGAAGGATGGCTCTAAAGGGAGAGTGCACCTCATGTTTCACTGAGGAGAATGTGTGCTCATTTAATTAAAGAAAGAGCCTCCATGGGGCTTTCAAAGGAACCACAAATGTAAACACATTTAAATGCCTGCAAAAGTATCTGATAGAGGAGATGGTCCCACTCAGCTGCTGAAACTGCATGGAGGCATGACTAGAGTCTTCAAGTGAAGTCAGAGAATCATGGAATTGTCAGGGTTGGAAGGGATCTCAAGGATCATCTAGTTCCAAGCCCCTACCATGGGCAGGGAAACCTCACACTAGATCAGGTTGTTCACAGCCACATCCAGCCTGACCTTCAAAACCTCCAGGCATGAGGCTTCTACCACCTCCCTGGGCAACCTCTTCCAGTCTGTCACCACCCTCATGGGGAAGAACTTCTTCGTAACATCCAATCTGAATCTACCCATTTCTAGTTTTGCTTCATTCCCCTTTGTCCTATCACTACCTGACACCCTAAAAAGTCCCTCCCCAGCCTTCTTGAACCCTTCTTTGTGAAGTGAGACTTGTTAGGACCAGAACTTCTGGATTGTTAAATGACCACGCTCATGTCTCTGCCAGACACTGGCTGTCCCGCACTTATGGCATGATGGCACTCCAGGTGGTCTGCTCCATGATGCCTCATGATTGTCACATGTTGAGTCACACACATTCAAGCACCTTTTCTGCAAGCCAGATGAATGATAGCGGAGGGAAGTCCTTGCTTACAAAAGCTTTCCTGCTGTATCTCCTGGGCTCAGATAGGCACCTTGGCACAGAAGATACCTCTTGGCGGTTCTTTTTCATGTCTCTCCATGTGCTCTGAGAAAGGCTGCAGAGGAGCATTTGCAGACATTTTCCAGACACCAGGAAAACCGAGCAGGACACTTTTGCATCATCCCAAGTTTTGCATTTTGTCGTGCTCTGAACTAAGTGAAACAACTTCCCCACCCTTGCCCCAAGACACAGAGTTAAATGCTTCCTTTCATCAAGATTACTAATACATCTGTGAGAACCACAGTGGGTGCTGTCACCTTCAGGGAAGGAGTCATGGCCCAGTCCTTCTGAATTCTGATACTCAGTGCAGCACATGCACAAAGAATTACCAGTGGAAGGGGGAGCTAGCTACGGTTTCCTGAACTGGACTATAGTCATGCTGAACTTCAAAGAAGATGTGAAAAGCAAAAGAAAAAAAGAGATGAAAAAAGGAAAGGTGCTGGAGTGTGTCCAGAGAAGGGCCACGAGGATGAGCAGAGGGCTGGAGCACCTCTCCTACAAGGACAGACTGAGGGAGTTGGGGCTGTTCAGTGTGGAGAAGAGAAGGCTCAGAGGAGACCTAATTGTGGCCTTCCAGTATCTGAAGGGGCCTGCAAGAAATCTGGGGAGGGAGTCTTTAGGGTGTCAGGGAGTGACAGGGCTGTGGGGAATGGAACAAAACCAGAAATGGGTAGATTGAGATTGGATGTTAGGAAGAAGTTCTTTCCAATGAGGGTGGTGAGAGACTGGCACAGGTTGCTTGGGGAGGTGGTGGAAGCCTCATCCCTGAAGGTTTTGAAGGGCAGGCTGGATGTGGCTGTGAGCAGCCTGCTGTAGTGTGAGGTGTCCCTGTCCATGGCAGGGGGGTTGGAACTAGATGATCCTTGAGGTCCCTTCCAACCCTAACAATTCTGTGATTCTGAAAGATAAAAAGGAGAAAGGGGGGAAAGGGGGAATAAGATGGGAAAAGGGATGAGAAAGTGATAAAAGGGGCAAAAGGAAAGGGGGGAAAGGAGAAGGGTGAAGCAAGAGAGAGGGAAAAGAAAGAAACTTGGAAGGGGAAAGGAAAAGGAGAGGAAGGAAAAGGGAAAGTGGGAGAAATACTGGGAAACTAAAGGCTCCATCCAAGACAGGATGTAAATCCATACAGCTTGGTCTCGTTTGGGTTTACGTTTATATCTCTAGGTAGATCCTGACTGCTCCTTTCTCTAGTGCAGCAGCTCCTTATCCTTTTAAGATCAGTGCACACACTAAGGCATTGCACATAGTCAGACTGCAACATAAAGCCCTTATCAGTCACCATGGGAAGGCAACTGCTACAAAAACAAGATGTCACTTTGATAGCAGAGCTTCTGCTGTCACATAAGCACCTTCTTTATTTCCCCTTAGTCACCTATCACACAGGGGTTTACCAGGGAAGAGTAATTGTAGGGACAAGTCCTTGTGCAGAAGAAATAATTTCCTTCATCACATCCCCTACTAAGCCTCAGCTTAGAATGCAACCTGACAGAAAATGTAGGCTTGTCAGCCCAGCATCACAGTATCACCAAGGTTGGAAGAGACCTCAAAGATCATCAAGTCCAACCTGTCACCAAGACCTCACGACTAGACCATGGCACCAAGTGCCACGTCCAGTCCCCTCTTGAACCCCTCCAGGGACAGTGACTCCACCACCTCCCTGGGCAGCACATTCCAATGGCGAATGACTCTCTCTGGGAAGAACTTTCTCCTCACCTCCAGCCTAAACTTCCCCTGGTGCAGCTTGAGACTGTGTCCTCTTGTTCTGGTGCTGATTGCCTGGGAGAGGAGACCAACCCCTCCTGGCTACAACCACCCTTCAGGTAGTTGTAGAGAGCAAGAAGGTCTCCCTGAGCCTCCTCCTCTCCAGGCTAAGCAATCCCAGCTCCCTCAGCCTCTCCTCGTAGGGCTGTGCTCAAGGCCTCTCACCAGCCTCGTTGCCCTTCTCTGGACACGTTCAAGTGTCTCGATGTCCTTCTTAAACTGAGGGGCCCAGAACTGGGCACAGGAATCAAGGTGTGGCCTAACCAGTGCTGTGTACAGGGGTACAATGACCTCCCTGCTCCTGCTGGCCACACTATTCTTGATGCAGGCCAGGATGCCATTGGCCTTCTTGGCCACCTGGGCACACTGCTGGCTCATGTTTAGGTGGCTGTCAGTCAGCACCCCCAGGTCCCTTTCTGTTTGGCAGCTCTCCAGCCACTCCGACCCCAGCCTGTAGCTCTGCATGGGGTTGCTGTGGCCAAAGTGCAGCACCTGGCACTTGGACTTGTTGAATGCCATCCTGTTGGACTCTGCCCATCTGTCCAGTCGGTTGAGGTCCCTCTGCAGAGCCCTTCTGCCCTCTAACAGATCAACATCTGCTCCTAACTTGGTGTATGGCTATCTGCAGGCAAAGAAATATTTCTGTGTTCTTATTCTACATTTCTACGGTGAAATCTCACTTTAGAATTCTACCTTGAGACTGTTTTTGAGGCTCTGATGTTGCATGAGCCTCACTCTGACTTTCAGCACAGGTATTCATTCCTTCCTTAGCACAAGCAGTTCCCTTCACTGCATTTGGAATAGCATGCTTATAAAATGGTTTCCTTCTGATGCTAATCTTCATGCAGACATGGAAATGCACACACATTAATAACTTCAGCAAATGTCAGAATGTTTAAGGAAATATTCACTAGTTAATTCATAACTGCGGCCTCAAAGCAGAGTTTCAAGAGCAATTAGTTGTTGCAAAGATTAAGACTCCAGAAGACAAAAGCAGAAGAGGTGTGGCAAAAAAAGGAATAAATAAAACAATTCTCCCAGCCTTTCATGTGGGTGGACCATGGCCAGAGGCACCCCCTTTCCACCTCCTCAAAAAAAACCCCACAATAAAATCCCTCCTGAAAGCATATAAATGCCTTAACAGAAGTCAAGACTCGGCATGTATCCACTGACCTGGCCATGAGAGCTTTAGCAATAGCTTGGTTTAACAGAACTGTCACAGGCTGGGCTTCTTTTCCTCCTAATAAAGTTTGATGTGCTTTATTTTGATTGTGCAGATGATAGAAGTTATAATTGCCACTTCACAAGGATTCTTCACAGACTAACCGTATAAAGACGTGAGGAAGGAGGCAGGGCAGTGAGAGCTGTGCAGCTAAGACCTAGGATTTACTGTATCCCACTCCTAGTAACTTGCTTTTGTTCAAAGTCTGCAGAGCACTGAGCACACCAAAACTGAATGAAGCTGGAAAGGGACTAGCATTCTGTGCTGCAATGGCCACGACAGCACCCACTGACTGTCCTGTCATTCTCCTTTGTACTGAGAAGGCATAAAATAGCAGTGCAGCCCAGGGGTAATTATGGCAATTGTCTCCTCACTCAGGTATTGCTGCTCAGCCTTTTCAGAAGGCAGTGAGTAATGTCCCAGACCATACAAA
Organism: Picus viridis; assembly: GCA_033816785.1. NCBI lineage: Eukaryota > Metazoa > Chordata > Aves > Piciformes > Picidae > Picus > Picus viridis. Next base: position 13,104,156 of record CM066567.1, read on the forward strand.
CCCTCTGTCTCCATCACCTCTTTAGATCAAGATTTCTGTTAGGACACTGTTTATATTTAGCAATAATGGTGGATACAGTCAGAGGAATCCATGAATGAGCATGGGCAGACAAAGTTTTCCCCTACAATCATGCTTGCCTGGGCAAAGATCTTCAGTGTAATAGAGCTACATAAAATTCTTGTGCTATGTGTTGCTCGATAGTAAATTCTTTTCAACATAGGGAAGATAGAATGTGCAGATAGATATTCTCAAACATACCCTCATTAAGGCTCCAGGAGTTAGTTGGAAATGGTGTCCCTCCCCTTCCTCATCATCTGTTATCATAGCATTGCCATAACCTAAAAGCCAGAGTGAGGAGCACTGCCGGAAAATTCCCCTGGAAGGTGCAGATTTCACTCCTTGCCAAGTGAAACAAAACAAAGAAAGGAGCTTTGGACCTCACCCTGTACATGTGGATTGAGGATATTGGCAGGTACTTCATAGAGATGCAGAGCACCAGCAGCCTGCTTTCACATTCCAAACAACTGGAATTGCAGACCTTAATTTGGAGTATACAATGTAATACCATAAAAGCAAATTACTGTTTGGGTTTGGTTACAACAGTTCAGCTTTCACAACAGCTGACCCCACCCACACAGACAGTTTCATCTTACAAGAATGGGGATAAGCCCTGCTAGCTCTAATTGCGTCTGTAGGCATCTGCATGGTTATGGTCCCAGGGTATGTTCTGGCCAACGGTCCTTCTGCACACAGCCCTGTCCCATTCAAGGCTTAACTAGCTTCACAGAATGCCAGGCTGGAAGAGACTCCAAGGCTCATACGGTCCAACCTTTCTAGATGATGTTGGAGCTGACCCAGCACCCTGCCAAGCTGAATCAAAAAACTGACCAACGTAGGGGAATCCACTGATTCCCTTGGGAGATGATTCAAATGTCCAGCTGTTCTGGGTTTGAGTGGGAATCCCCAGAGCATCTTGCTTGTCAGCTCTCTTCTTAGACAGTCCACCCCTGAAGACCAGCTCATTTCTTTGGGATCACTTCTTCATGATGGCCACAATCCCCTTTTGAAGTTTTGCTTTGCTACACTCCCCAATGGCCTCCATCCTTCCAGTACTAACTCACTCCACTGTAACAGCACACACACACACAAAGAAACACAGAATCGCTGAGGCTGGAAGAGACCTCAAAGATCATCAAGTCCAACCTGTCACCACAGACCCCATGACTAGATCATGACACAGTGCCACGTCCAATCCCTTCTTGAACACCTTCAGGGATGGTGACTCCACCACCTCCCTGGGCAGCACATTCCAATGGTGAACGACTCTCTCAGTGAAGAACTTTCTCCTCACCTCCAGCCTAAACTTCCCCTGGTGCAGCTTGAGACTGTGTCCCCTTGATCTGGTGCTGGTTGCCTGGGAGAGGAGACCAAGCCCTCCTGGCAACAACCACCCCTCAAGTAGTTGTAGAGAGCGATAAGGTCTCCCCTGAGCCTCCTCTTCTCCAGGCTAAACAATCCCAGCTCCCTCAGCCTCTCCTCATAGGGCTTGTGCTCAAGGCCTCTCCCCAGCCTCGTTGCCCTTCTCTGGACACGTTCAAGTGTCTCAATCTCCTCCTTAAACTGAGGGATCCAGAACTGGACACAGGAATCAAGGTGTGGCCTAACCAGTGCTGTGTACAGGGGCAGAATGACCTCCTTGCTCCTGCTGGCCACACTATTCTTGATGCAGGCCAGGATGCCATTGGCCTTCTTGGCCACCTGGGCACACTGCTGGCTCATGTTTAGGTGGCTGTCAGTCAGCACCCCCAGGTCCCTTTCTGTTTGGCAGCTCTCCAGCCACTCTGACCCCAGCCTGTAGCTCTGCATGGGGTTGTTGTGGCCAAAGTGCAGCACCTGGCACTTGGATTTGTTGAATGCCATCATGTTGGACTCTGCCCATCTGTCCAGTCGGTTGAGGTCCTTCTGCAGAGCCCTTCTTCCCTCTAACAGATCAACATCTGCTCCCAACTTGGTGTCACACAACACAGTCCTGCATCATAGAGACTATATTTAATATGGCAAAGTGAACCTTTCTGACTTCACCATCACTTTCTTAACAAGGGGCCTTTTAGCACTTGAAAAACACCCCAACAAAAGCAAACAAGCAAGCATCTTCCTTGAAACGTTAATAGCTCACTTGCTGGTGGGGGCTGAGGTCAGATTGACACTACTGGAGAAGAAAGCTTTCAGCGATGCATGCACAGGTTCCAGTTAGACACTGATACTCCTTTTGCATCCTCTGCTATCCCTCAGACCTCCCCTCATGTTTACAACATGGTGCTGAAGCCATCATCTGGAGAGACCACCTTGAAGAACAGTGTAATCCCCGTGCCAAATAAACGCTGAGGCTCCCAGCTGACACTGCCAAGAGAGGTGCCAGTCCTGATGGTCTTTGCAATGTAGATACCTGCCACCCACTGAGACCCAGACTGAGACACCAGCAAATCATAAATTTATTCTATTTATTTTATGACATCACATCAATTAAACTTCTATTCCAAAACCCTGGGCTGTAGCTGGAAATATCTTCAAGCAATACTTTCACATTTAAATTAAAAAAAAATATTTCACTTCATCTGGCTTCTTCTCTTCCTCCTTCCCCTTCATTGTGGCTCAGAAATGACATACAACAGATGAAGGAGGGTGGAAACAAACTTAAAATCACTATTTTAGACATTATCCCAGCAGGTGTGCCTGTTTCAATTTGAATTTATGAGAAGTAGTAAATATTGCTAATTCAACTCTGCCCATCGTGCCACAGACGCTTTCTGGCCAGCATCCCATTGCCACTGGTGGCAGTGGAGGTGGCCACGAGGATGATCTGAGGGCTGGAGCACCTCTCCTGTGAGGACAGACTGAAGGAGTTGGGGATGTTCAGTCTGAAGAAGAGAAGGCTCCCAGGTGACCTAATTGTGGCCTTCCAGTATCTGAAGGGGGCCTACAAGAAGGCTGGGGAGGGACTTCTCAGGCTATCAGGGAGTGATAGGCCTAGGGGGAATGGAATGAAGCTGGAGGTGGGGAGATTCAGGCTGGATGTGAGGAGGAAGTTCTTCACCATGAGAGTGGTGAAGCCCTGGAATGGGTTGTCCAGGGAGGTGGTTGAGGCTCCATCCCTGGAGGTGTTTAAGACCAGGCTGGACGAGGCTCTGGCCAGCCTGATCGAGTGTGGGGTGTCCCTGCCCATAGTAGGGGGTTGGAACTAGATGATCCTTGTGGTCCCTTCCAACCCTGACTGATACTATGATACTATGATGTAGCTACCAAAACCCACTATTGTAGGCTCTGAAGAGCTGAGGCTTTCTAGTATTGCTTTCTAGTAATATCCCAGCATTGTCATTAACGATTTTGTATTTCATTTGTTTGAATGTGTCACAGCAAGCAGCAGAACAAATCTCTCAGTAAGGTTATGATTTGGGCCTATTTCTGTTCAGCTGTCAACCATCTGGCCTAAGCAAGCGGCCTGTCACTGCTACATTTCATTACTCATTTCCTGTCATTAAATGAGATTAATAAATAGAGACTGATAGGAGGCCAGACTCAGCCCTCCAGTGAAACTCATCCCAAAAAATAGTGGAGAGAGGCTGGTCAGAGTGTGCTGTGAAGATGCTCAAATACAGCTACCAGGGTGATTGAGGGACTGGAGCACTGCCTTATGAGGAGAGGCTAAGAGATCTGAGGCTGTTTAGTCTGGAGAAGAGAAGACTGAGAGGGGAATTAATAAATGTCTATAAATATCTGAGGGCTGGGGGTCAAGAGGGAGAGGACAGGCTCTGCTCACTTGCACCCTGGGATAGGACAAGGGGCAATGGATAGAAACTACAGCACAGGAGATTCCACCTCAATATGAGGAGGAACTTCTTCACTGTGAGGGTCCCAGAGCACTGAAACAGGTTGCCCAGAGAGGTTGTGGAGTCTCCTTCTCTGGAGACTTTCAAGGCTCATCTGGATGCATTCCTGTGCTACCTGCACCAGATTCTGTGATCCTGCTCTGGCAGAAGAGTTGGATTCAATCTCTGGAGGTCCCTTCCACCCCCTAACATCCTGGGATCCTAATCTCCTAACTCTATTTATCCTAGAGAGGCATCCCATTTGTACACCTGGGAAAAAGCACTGCTAAACACCAGGCAGTTTTGAAATTCATGAGAAGAGAATGTAAGCACAGAGCAAAAGGAAGGCAACTCAATGACACTCCAGCGGAACACCACCAGTCACTCTTGTCCTAAGGAGGCCAGAGAGGAGAAAGCATTCAAAAAGAGTGGCCCCAAGCAGCCTAACATAGCTTTCAAAGCTGTTTTCTCTGCCAGGGCATGTGGTAGTTTTAGGCTGGGAAAATTTTCCCTAGATTGAGCAGAAAGTGTAGAATGTAATCAATTACCATTGGATGTAAAAGGAAAAATAATGATAAGGTCTAAATAATACCATTGTCTGATAACTAACAAAGTGAGCTGTATAAACTAACTCTCACTCTTTTTGGTTTCTTTGCTCTAGCAGATACTAACTGGTGCTTTTGCTTAGCTGTTGCTGACCTTGGCTGTGTTCTGTGTTGTGGCAAAGTACTAACAAGCTACATTCTGCCCTTCTCTCTCTCTCTCTTCTACCTTTCATAGGGTGGGGGAAGCTGTTGGTAACCCTCTGGTTTTGTCCAGGGGGTTCTTGTGTTGTTTATAAATTGTAAATATGGGATATTTGGTACATATTCATTGCTTTCCATATTTCTACATTGCAGCTGTGCTTGCAAATACAGCTTCATTTGCTTCCTCTGAGCTAGTCTGGCAGTTTTATTTTGGGGGTCAATTCCAACCCACCACATGGTATCCAATGCCACACAACCCACTAGTGCCCATTCTTCCAAGGTGCTGAAACTGTCCCTCACATCTCTGTCTCCCCACTTTCCTCCCCAAGATTAGATCACTTGGTTAAGCAAAGTGAGCTAGGAGAAACGCTGAAAGAGAAGTAAAAAGCAGACTGCAGCTGAGTCTTTGCCCTGAATCTGAGCCTCTAGTGCCTGGGCATGGTGAGACAGAGGAGTCTGTTATTGTAGCAGGAGCTGGCAGCAGCCCCTCTGTGCGAGTCTCTTGGTGCTTTCCACTATAAGATTATTGCAATCAATTTTTGAGTGATGTTAACACCTCTTATTGTTTGCCTTTGAAACCTGGCAGCGGCAGAGACTGCCTTAGGGCCAATGTCATGCCTTTTGCTGGTACTGGTAGTAAATTCAGATTTGGACAAGTAACAGAGGTGATGAAAATCACCACTTTTTTTACTGCATTTTTCAGAACCCAGAGTTATGTTGGCAAGTAGCTAAAGCCCCCAGAGAGCAGATATAGGAAACGACCTACAACGTCTCCACGTATGGCTTTCTTGGCCTGGCATGGTCAGAACAGCCCTACCAGTCCATCAAGGAGACTGGTGGACTAGAGGCACAGCATTATAGTGGGCAGCATGAAGACATGGTAGACTAGCAGCTACAGAAGGAGACAAGAAAGAACAAGTGTCTGGGATGAGCTGTGGCGTGTGGGAGCAGCTGGTGAAGAAAAGAGACAGGAAGGAAACAGGAGGGTAATGGGCAAAGATGTGACAAAGACTTCAGTGCAAAACTAACCCAAGGAAATACAACTCACCATGCACATCCCTCAAATGCCCATCTCACACCAGGAATAAAGTTTATCTATTAAGCTGAGTAACCTGTCTGTTTGATGTTGCTTTTCCAGTTCAGGCCCAACCAACAGCCAGGCCCCACACAGCAGCTCACACAGCTGCTCCACCACCAGCCCACCTTGGTGGGATGGAAAGGAGAACCAGGCAAAGCCTAAGGAGAGTTTAATACAACAGCACAAGGCGGTAAGGACAGTTAGGGAGAACAGTAGCACTAATGAAATAGTAAACACTGCAAAGGACAGAAAACACAGCACTAACCTTGATGCTATGTCCCAGCCCAGCAGCCATCACACCACAATCACAAACACTTCTCACAGCCAGCCCTTCCCTTATATAGCAGGCAGGACAGCAGTGTAGGAGCAAGTCTCCACTGCCTGGCCCAGCAGCCTGTCTTGGCTGTGGCTCCTCTCAGGAACAAAACAAAACAAAACAAAACAAAACAAACAAAAAAACCCTTAACCCTGTCCTACCCAAGACAGTTGTTCAGTCAGAAGTTGTTTATTTTTTCATGATTGGAGGTCAGATTTTTATCAATGGAGAGCAATAAATGACTGTTAGAGGGTAGCTTTTTGTGTTCAATTTGTTGACTAAAAGCCCACAATAAGTCAAATGACTTGCATAACAATAGAAGGGCGTCCTATGTTCCCACAGGAATCCTGTGTCAGCCTGGAAAACAACTTAGCTCTTTGTCACCCTGGAGGTGTGGCAACTGCAATCTGGTCCCCCAGATGAATTTGGACCTAATATACCAAATGCTGGGAAGGGAAGGGAAGGGAAGGGAAGGGAAGGGAAGGGAAGGGAAGGGAAGGGAAGGGAAGGGAAGGGAAGGGAAGGGAAGGGAAGGGAAGGGAAGGGAAGGGAAGGGAAGGGAAGGGAAGGGAAGGGAAGGGAAGGGAAGGGAAGGGAAGGGAAGGGAAGGGAAGGGAAGGAAGGGAAGGGAAGGGAAGGGAAGGAAAGGAAGGGAAGGGAAGGGAAGGGAAGGGAAGGGAAGGGAAGGGAAGGGAAGGGAAGGGAAGGGAAGGGAAGGGAAGGGAAGGGAAGGGAAGGGATTAAGGAAATACAACAAATCTCCTTAGGCCACATATGTGGTCATCATTTGCTTCTTTTGTATACATTTTTGTGCTTAAAGGTAGACCCCAAAGTAGCATCAGAAAGTGATGGAGAGGAATAGAGGAGCTCGTGTTTAAAAGAAAGCAGTGAACTGTGAAGCAGTTACATTGGTGGTGGAAAGTGGAGATGATGGCAAACCCTTAAGGCATCATGAACGAGGCACAGTACCTATGCCTAAGAAAATGGGAAGCAGGGGTGAAACCTAGTCTGCTCTGAACTAGCCACAACTCCTGCTTTTAGCTCAATTAGCCCTGGGGACTCACATCCAGCTTCAGCCTACATGCAGTTCTTGCCCAAACCTGAACAAGCAGTGCTCCCCGGCCCAGCACTCTGGCACGCACTTCTTGTCTGCTACTGTCTTCAAAATCCAGGAGCCCCAGGACTTCAGCTGCATGTTTCCAACTGGGGAGTCAGTTACGGAGTTGCTCTAACAGAAGTTATAGTAATTGAGTACATCTGGTTTAGCTGAGATTTCTACGTACAACGATAGCCTGTAGTTAGATTTTGTAGCTGTTCAGCAGGGGTTGAATTCAAAACATTCCAATAAGGCAGAAGTAAGAGTGGCCTGCTTTGGCCCAGGACAGGAAAACTCTGCTCCTATGCTTTCTCATGTCATTTCTAGACCAATGTTACTAAAATCTCACACTCAGCATGCTGTAAAAGCAGATTTACAAACAAACCTTGCTGAAGCCTTCTGAACTTCCTTGGACTATCTAACAAAAGGGAAGAATTTGCAACTTAAAGTGTGGAAATAAGCAATTCCCATTCTGGCTGAGCCTATCAGGATTGCCTTTGGGATTACTGTTTAGTCTTTTCCAAGTGGCGCTTAAATATGAATTATTTCCCCAGGACGCTGTGGCTGCCTTCTGCCTGGGGATGTTGAAGGCCAGGTTGGATGAGACCTTGAGCAGCTGAGTGTAGTTGAGAGGTGCCCCTGGGCATGGTGGGGAGGTTGGAGTAGTTGAGCTCTGAGGCCCCTTCCAACCTGAGCCGTTCTGGCGTTCTATGAATATTCCAAACCATTTTCCCAAGGGGCTGTGTTAATGTAAGTTTTCTGAACTACTCCTTTGGTTAGCATGTGCCAACCAAAGGCTGCACAAAGATTTGACCCCATACAGGTAAGTTCTTTTGCTATATCCACGGCATGTGTAAGCAGACCAGGAGAACACAATGTCCACGTCCCACTGAAATGTTTGTGAGGAACAGTGCTCTAACTGCAGCGCAGCTTTCGATGAGTGTTAGATCATTTCTCTGTGTGCATTTTACAGTATCACAGTATCACTAAGGTTGGAAGAGACCTCGAAGATCATCAAGTCCAACCTGTCACCACAGACCCCATGACTAGACCATGGCACCAAGTGCCACATTCAGTCCCCTCTTGAACACCTTCAGGGATGGTGACTCCACCACCTCCCTGGGCAGCACATTCCAATGGCGAATGACTCTCTCTGGGAAGAACTTTCTCCTCACCTCCAGCCTAAACTTCCCCTGGTGCAGCTTGAGACTGTGTCCCCTTGATCTGGTGCTGGTTGCTAGAGAGAAGAGGCCAACCCCTTCCTGGCTACAACCACACTTCAGGTAGTTGTAGAGAGCAATGAGGCTGCCCCTGAGCCTCCTCCTCTCCAGGCTAAACAATCCCAGCTCCCTCAGCCTCTCCTCACAGGGCTTGTGCTCAAGGCCTCTCCCCAGCCTTGTTGCCCTTCTCTGGACATGTTCAAGTGTCTCAATCTCCTTCTTAAACTGAGAGGCCCAGAACTGGACACAGGACTCAAGGTGTGGCCTAACCAATGCAGAGTACGGGGCACAATGACCTCCCTGCTCCTCCTGGCCACACTATTCTTGATGCAGGCCAGGATGCCATTGGCCTTCTTGGCCACCTGGGCACACTGCTGGCTCGTGTTCAGGCGGCTGTCGATCAGCACCCCCAGGTCCCTCTCTGTTTGGCAGCTCTTTTCTTGCACTGTTACCAAGTACTGCTAGGCAGAAATCTTTCTCTGTTGCATCCCAATTTAAACAATCAGTAAAGCTGTGGTATCTAAGACAGAGCCATCCAAGATAATGGAAGTAAAAAAAAAAATTCCTTGGGCTTTAGATCAAAGTCACAGTAGGACTTGCAAGTTGTATTTTGAGTCTGCACAGGATTTTAAATGTTCCTGGGAGAAAGGTGCTCTGCAAAGAGCAAAAATCATGACAAGGTGTAGCTGTTCTTACAGGATAATTCACTCTTGAAGACTAGAATACAGAATGTAATTTTGATAATGTTTAAAGTTTACATAATGAACTTTCATAGCCTCCTAGAATGGCTCAGTTTGGAAGGGACCCTGGAGATCATCTACTCCAACCTTTCCACCATGGGCAGGGACGCCTCTCAACTGAAAAATAAAAGCAGCCTCAAATCCATCAAATCCAACCCCCAAACCCACAGTTTGTTACAGTGCACATTAATCATAGTTTCACAGCACACACACACAAAAAAAGGACCACTCCTTTTTATAATTCTAAATGAATTCTTTCCATCCAGCAGTTAGAGCATAGCGGAGGAACCGGAGCAGTTAGGGCATGGAAATAATGGTTCAATAGATATATTTAACTTTAGGGAAAGGGCTTGTTCAGCTCTGCATTAAATGGAGAATGATTAATACTTCAGCTATTGTTTTAACACCTAAAGGCAACAGCTCCTCTTTTCCCATTGACTATTAGCAGTGACTCAGCATGCGGTTACATGAGGTGTTTCTCTGTGGATGTGTCAGCTCCAAGGTGAGCCTACAGCAGAGCAGCTCCAAGGCACAGCCAGTGGAAAGAGGCACGTACTCAGAACCTGACAATCAATCACAGAATCACAGAATTATTGAGGCTGGAAAAGACCTCTGAGATCCTCAAGTCCAGCCTAGGACCTAACACCACCACGTCAGCTAAACCATGCCACCAAGTGCCACATCCAATCTTGTCTTAAAGACTTCCAGTGATGGCGACTCCACCACCTCCCTGGGCAGTCCATCCCAGTGGCCAATCAGCCTTTCTGTGAGGAAGTGCTTCCTAATATCCAGCCTAAACCTCCCCTGGCACAGCTTCATACCATGCCCTCTTGTCTGTCAGTGGTTGCCTGGGAAAAGAGCCTGACCCCCACCTGACTACAACTTCCTTTCAGGTAGTTATAGAGAGTGATGAGGTCCCCTTTAAGTCTCCTCCAGGCTGAACACCTTCAGCTCCCTCAAGGCTTTCCTTATCAGCCTTTCCCTCCAGCCCCCTCACCAGTCTCGTCACTAGTAAAAACTGATTATTTCTGTCAGTGAGGGAAAGTGAGGGCAAGGGGGAATAAGGTGGGAAAAGGGATGAAGGATGAGAAAAAGTGAGAAAGAGGGGAAAGGAGAGGGGTGAAACAAGAAAGAGGGAAAAGGAAGAAACACGGAAGGGGAAAAGAAAAGGAGAGGAAGGAAAAGGGAAAAGTCTACTACCACATGAAATGGCAGGTTTGCTTTAAGGATTTTTTATTTAACCACACCTGTTGATCTTCTGGCTCACCAGTACTGTGTACTGCTAGGTGTGTGATGTGCTGGGAGAAACCAGCACAAACTCCCAGTGGATGCTTTCTAGAGGCAGATGTGCAATTTACAGCACAGATTAGCATTGTGGAGAGTAAAAGCTAAAGTCCATTTTAAGTGGATTTAGTGAGGGAAAGGAGGGAAGGGGAAAGGACTTGCAGCTCCCTCAAGGACACACTGGTTGGTGTGGTAAATATTTCCCTACCACAAGATGCAGTCTCAGACATGAGGTTTCATAACCCCTTGCCAACCCTTTCTCACTATAACCAGATCAGCCCAGAGACCTCTCCTTCTAGACACATTTTTAATCTTGGATCGTTGGTTGCTTAAAACTTTCCCAAGTCAATTCACTTCGGGATGAACTACCCTGTGCCAAATTTCTACCAGAAGCCAACCACTGTGGCTTAGTTTCAGTCTGAGCAAATCTCATTTCTGTACATGCAAATCTCATTTCTGTGTATCTGTTCTCTCAGCTCACATGCTTCCCTTATGTTCCAAATAAGGTCTTGCACTTTCGTAGCTCAAAATCAGAGCCAAAGCTGTAACTTTGCATGTGGATGCAAGCAAAGGTTCCTGCATCTCCTGCTGACATGAAAAATGCCACCAAATAATGCTATGGATTTAATGGGACAGCTCAAGTAAATGGTATAACTGATATCACAGTACCACAGTATCACAGTACATTAGAGGTTGGAAGGGACCTCCAGAGATCATCAGGTCCAACTCCCCTGCCAGAATAGGATCACTTTGGGTAGTCTACACAGGAATGCATCCAGGTGGGTTTTGAAAGTCTCCAGAGGAGACAACTCGACAACCTCTCTGGGCAGCCTGCTCCAGGGCTCCCTCACCAGAAAGAAGTTTCTCCTCATGTTGAGGTGAAATCTTCTCTGTTCAAGCTTGTACCTGTTGTTCTTTGTCTCATTATTGCATACTACTGAAAAGAGCTTGGCCCCCTCCTCCTGACACCCACTCCTCAGATATTGATACACATTGATCAGACCCACTCTCAGTCTTCTCAAGTCTAAACAGCCCCAGGGCTCTCAGCCTCTCTTCACAGGGGAGATGCTCAAGTCCCTTAATCATCTTTGTGGCTCTCTGTTGGATTCTCTCCAGTAAGTCTCTGTCTCTCAGGAGCTGGGAATAAAAGAATGCCCTAAACAAGGGAAACAATAACTAAAAAGAGAGTGAATGGGCAGTGACTGGCTGGAAAGCAGCCCTGAGGAGAGAGACTTGGGGGTGCTGGTGGACGAGAAGCTCAACAGGAGCTCGCAGTGTGCACTTGCAGCCTGGAAAGCCAATCAGATCCTGGGCTGCAGCAAGAGAAGTGTGGCCAGCAGGTCAAGGGAGGTGATTCTCCCACTCTACTCAGCTCTGGTGAGACCCCACCTGGAGTACTGCATCCAGTTCTGGAGCCCCTGTTACAAGAGGGATCTGGAGGTGCTGGAAGGTGTCCAGAGAAGGGCCACGAGAATGATCAGAGGGCTGGAGCACCTCTCCTATGAGGACAGACTGAAGGAGTTGGGGCTGTTCAGTCTGGAGAAGAGAAGGCTCCCAGGTGACCTAATTGTGGCCTTCAAGTATCTGAAGGGGGCCTCCAAGAAGGCTGGGGAGGGACTTCTCAGGCTATCAAGTAGTGATAGGACTAGGGGGAATGGAATGAAGCTGGAGGTGGGGAGATTCAGGCTGGACGTGAGGAGGAAGTTCTTCCCCATGAGAGTGGTGAAGCCCTGGAATGGGTTGTCCAGGGAGGTGGTTGAGGCCCTGTCCCTGGAGGTGTTTAAGCCCAGGCTGGATGAGGCTCTGGGCAGCCTGATCTAGTGTGGGGTGTCCCTGGCCATGGCATAGGGGTTGGAACTAGCTGATCCTTGTGGTCCCTTCCAACCCTGACTGATACTATGATACTATGAATGCAGCCTGGAACTGTAAGGCATTCAGCACTACCAAAGCACAGCTTTATGTCAGATCCTCAAAAGTGGAGTGAACACAAGTACTACAGCTCAGCTGCTTACCTCAAAGAGGGTGTCTCCACACAGAAAAGCTTCCTATTGCTCCCAGACTCACTGCTCTCTGCAAAGCTCTTCATACCCACACAGCATGCATGTGTCAAGGATGAGCACAGGTGTGTCTGTGCTACACACACTCCAAATGAAACACACTATTTTTCCTGTCACACCTAAAGCAAACCCTATCTAGACACACTCATATGGATTAGGAAAGATCACATTCTCTTTTTAGACATTGGTTCCCATACAGTCAAAGGATCAGTGCTGAGCAGCCTGAAGCACAGCACTCCATTCCTTGAGCAATCTTTCTGTGCCGAGTTTCTCAATAAAGTTGAGCTTTCCCCCAGCAGGACACAGCTTAAAATGCTGGGCATGTTTTGGGTTTTTTTCTCTAGCCAGACCACAAAACCCTTTCTCAAGAAAGAATGACCTCATATCTTATTAACCAAGTGAATGAGCTCACACAGACACCAGCATACACACACATACACTACCAAACAGCCAAGCAAAACCCAAGAGACAGATTTTTAGGAACAGGACTTACAGAATCATGGAATTTTTAGGGTTGGAAGGGACCTCAAGGATCATCTGGTTCTAGCCCCCTTGACATGGGCAGGGGCACCTCACACTAGGTCAGGTTGCCCAGAGCCACATCCAACCTGGCCTTCAAAAACTCCAGGGATGAGGCTTCTACCACCTTCCTGGGTAACCACCCTCATGCTGAAGAAGGGAAATCAAACATGGATTTTGAAATCTCAGTGCTTCTCTAAAGGTAACGTCTGATGATGGCTCCCCAAGAGTTCTGAAAATGACATCAAGAGATTGCAGACATTAATTTATTTATTCCTTCTCTTATTTGAATCTAATAGACATATAATCAACAATAATAATAATGAAGATCCCTACTTTCCATCCTTTTGGGTTGCTTAGAAGAGACAATAGATTTGATATTTTCTTTGCAAATACTTCAGTAGCACAGAGTAGGCAGAAATCATTTGAGACAAGGATCACTGCAGCTGCATGCACAAGCTTCAGCAGAACAGGGAGGACCTGGACATTACTGTGGAGATGAAATGCTGTAAATGTGTGAGGGAGAAGCAGTCTGACTTCTGCACATTCTTGCACTCTTTTGAATAATGTCCTAATTCTGAGTGTGCCTTGTTGATAATGATAGGGCCCAAGTGAACGAGAAGCTCAACAGGAGCTCTCAATGTGCGCTTGCAGCCCGGAAAGCCAATCAGATCCTGGGCTGCATCAGGAGAAGTGTGACCAGCAGGTCAAGGGAGGTGCTTCTCCCCCTCTACTCAGCTCTGGTGAGACCCCACCTGGAGTACTGTGTCCAGTTCTGGAGCCCCTATTACAGGAGGGATGTGGACGTGCTGGAGCGTGTCCAGAGAAGGGCCACGAGGATGAGCAGAGGGCTGGAGCACCTCTCCTATGAGGACAGACTGAAGGAGTTGGGGCTGTTCAGTCTGGAGAAGAGAAGGCTCCGAGGTGACCTCATTGTGGCCTTCCAGTATCTGAAGGGGGCCTACAGGAAGGCTGGGGAGGGACTTCTCAGGATCTCAGGTAGTGATAGGACTAGGGGGAACGGAATGAAGCTGGAAATGGGGAGATTCAGGCTAGATGTGAGGAAGAAGTTCTTCCCCGTGAGAGTGGTGAAGCCCTGGAATGGGTTATCCAGGGAGGTGGTTGAGGCCCCGTCCCTGGAGGTGTTTAAGACCAGGCTGGACGAGGCTCTGGCCAGCATGATCTAGTGTAGGGTGTCCCTGCCCATGGCAGGGGGTTGGAACTAGCTGATCCTTGTGGTCCCTTCCAACCCTGACTGATTCTATGATTCTATGATTCTATGATTCTATGATTCTATGAATAGAATAAACCAGGTTGGAAGAGACCTTCCAGATCATCGCGTCCAACATATCAACTAATCCAACCCACCTAAACAACTAAACCATGGCACCAAGCACCCCATCAAGTCTCCTCCTGAACACCTCCAATGATGGTGACTCCACCACCTCCCCAGGCAGCCCACTCCAATGGGCAATCACTCTCTCTGTATAGAACTTCTTCCTAACCTCCAGCCTAAATCTCCCCTGGCACAGCCTAAGACTGTGTCCTCTTGTTCTGGTACTGGGTGCCTGGGAGAAGAGACCAACCTCTGCCTGACTACAACCTCCCTTCAGGTAGTTGTAGAGAGCAATAAGGTCATCCCTGAGTCTCCTCTTCTCCAGGCCAAGCAACCCCATCTCCCTCAGTCTCTCCTCATAGGGCTTGTGTTCCAAACCCCTCACCAACGTCGTTGCCCTTCTCTGGACACATTCCAGCATGTCAGCATCCTTCCTAAACTGAGGGGCCCAGAACTGGACACAGGACTCAAGGTGTGGCCTAACCAGTGCAGTGTACAGGGGCAGAATGACCTCCCTGCTCCTGCTGGCCACACTGTTCCTGATGCAGGCCAGGAAAGTGGCAAAGACACAGAGCATAACAATTCTGAGAAAAATAAGGCAAGAGAAGAGAAATGGGCTACAAGTTCCTTGCTGGGAAAGAAAAAAAAGGGGGAAAAAAAGAGATGACAGTGTAGAAATAGAATAGGATCTACAAAATGATGAATGGTAAAGAGATGAGCAGAAAATGACTATTCCCAATTTCTCATAGCATAAAAAATAAGGAGAATTAAGTTCCCTCCACATTAAAAACAAACAAAAGGAAGTGCTTCTTCGCACAACATCATAATTTAGCTGTGGAAGCCTACCACAGGATGTTGTGGAGGCCAGCACTGTAACCAGGGTTGGAAAAGGCTTTATTAATGCTCAGAAAGTTTAGTAAAAGTCATCCTGCTGGTGGCTGCTCAGAAGGTTAGTGCAGCGCAGCCACAGTTGCTCTCTAAATCAGGGATTACTGAGAGGCAGGAGGATTTAATTGGGGTGATTCATTTTATATTAGCCTGTGTGTCTGCTGCTGGCCCCTGCAACAGGCAATCCAATGGGCAAGCTGCACCTTGATTCTGACCTAATATGGTTATTCTTGGCCGCTCTGAGCCCTTCAGGGCTGGCCACCCAACCAGTGACAGGCACTCTCTGCTTAACCCCCTCCCAAAGAGAAAGAGCAAGGGAAGGAGGGAGCCAGACTTTCGCACTGGAGAAGGAAACTAAAACTACTTGTGTGGAAAGAACAGCAACAAAATTAACTACATACAGCCCTAAGACTGAGTCCAGCCCCCTGATGGCAGTCACCATCACCACTGATGCTGTGGCAGAGGTACCTGACAAGAGTCAGGGACAGATGGGAATTGGATTCAGTAACTGGATTCTGGGACTGGACTCAGGAACTCATGGACCTTATACTGGTCTTCCAGCATCTTAAGGCGACCTACAAGAAAGATGGGGAGGGACTTTTTAGGGTGTCAGGTAGTGATTAGGACTGGAGGGAATGGAGCAAAACTAGAAGTGGGTAGATTTGGATTGGATGTTAAGAAAAGTTCTTCCCCATTAAAGGTGGTGAGAGACTGGAACAGGTTGCCCAAGGAGGTGGTGGAAGCCTCATTCCTGGAGGTTTTTAAGGCCATGCTGGATGTGGCTGTGAGCAACCTGAGCAACCTGCTGTAGTGTGAGGTGTCCCTGCCCGTGGCAGGGAGGTTGGAACTGGATGATCCTTGAGGTCCCTTCCAACCCTAACAATTCTATGATTCTGTGACTGGGATTGAAGGAAGAATGAACAGAATCCTTCTCAGATGTGAGCCATTGAAGAAGAGGTCTTGATCCTACAATCCCTCAGCTTTACACTGACTATGATGTATATGGAAGGCAATACCTGGGGGTCACCTGTCCTGTGCACTCCTCCCCACACGTGTGGCTGTTTACTCTGAGCCCCAGTGTGGTACCCATGATTCAGCAGTGGCCTTGGCCTGCATACCAGTCCTAGGTACTAACTACAAACATCAAGCTTTATCACTCCAAAAAGCAGGCACTGTCTGTGAAAACCACAGAATCAGAAGCACTAAGGCTGGAAAACGCCTCTAAGGTCCTCAAGTCCAACCATGAACCCAACACCACTGTTAACCACTGAAGCACATCACAATATGTCTTGCCAACACCTTTTTTGAACACCTCCAGGGATGGTGACTCCACCACCTCCCTGGGCAGCCTATTCCAATGCCTGACCACTCTTGCAGCAAATAAAATCTTTTCATGCCACGAATTGCAGAAAGTGCAGTCACTGAGAAGGGACTGAGGTGAAAATTAAAATCACCGAAGTTTGTTCTGTTCTGACTCAAACCAGGACAAAGACCTACGAAACAACACAGGTGACAAAAGAACTACACCTTCTTCCTTTCTTTTCCATTGCAGTGTAATATCCTCACTGGTTGTGGTGGGTTGAAAATTCCCCCCAACATTAAATGGCCAGACCAGCTCAGTTGGAAGCAAATGAAGCTGTATTTACAAGCACAACTACAGTCTAAAATGAAATGCAATGGATACGTATAACATATGCAATACTTACGTATATTTACAGGTATTTACAATTGATAAACAGCACAAGAACCCCCCTGGACAAAATCAGGGGGAGCTACTGATAGCCTCCCTTCCCTGCTCCCTTCCTCCCACACATACATAGTAAAGGAGAGAAAAGAGCAGAGAGTTATTTGTTATATTCAGCCACAACTAGAAGGCATTCAAGGTCAGCAAAAAGCCAGCAGAAGCACAAGTTAGTATCTGCTGGAGCGAGGAAGCAAAAAGAGAGTGAGTTAGTTTACCTAACTGGTCTTATGTTTGTTATCCATCCAAGGGGATTGTTTAGAACTTATCATTATTTCCCTTTTTACACCCAACGGTGATTTATTTACATTCTATCACTTCCTGTTCATGATTCATGGAAAATTTTCAAGGCACAGCCTGAAACTACCACACTGATGAAGAGAGGAAGGTCCCACACATATTGACTGAACCAGCAAAACCCTTCCCAAGACATGGTAGAGGGTTATTTCTCCCTTGAGTCTCTGCAGTTCCACAGGTTGCTCACCTTGGCTAGGAGTGCATGTTTTGACGTGTGAATGCCAGTTAGAAAGAGCTATTTGCAGGCTTCGTGCTGGGCGTGTGCTCAGGCTGCTTTGTGTCCTTGGTTTTACAGCAGAATATCCTCAAAGAGTTGCCTTCTTTATAGAATTGCCAAACACACAGTCTAGAGTGATGTAGGGCATTTTGTGACCCTCACGGAACCGGCTGATACTGTGTGAGGCCAGGTATGCACTGGAAGTTTTCCATGCAGCCCTGTAATGCTTCTCAACCTTGACAGAGCTTCCAGCCCTCTTAGTATTTTAGCCACTGTTGTGCTTGGTTCTGAACCAGAAAAGCTCAGCAGCCTTTCCCTGACTTCTTAGGCGCTTGGGTAGTCTCTGTGAAGTCAGTTTGGCTATTTGTGCTTCCTATGTGCTTTGTTTTCTCACAGGTCTAACACAAAAATCTGGCTTTCAGCACACTTTCTGCTCCACTTCTCCGGACTGCCTCAAAGTATGGATTTCATGGCAGCTGAATCTTTGTTATTCATTAGGTATCAAGATGAAGAAACCAAACTCATGTCAACTTATTCAGGATGTTAGCCTAGCTCTTAGGAGATGAAAAGTCAGTCAGGGCATAACTAAAAGGGCACTGAACTAAATCAAAGGTTCATAATTTATTCTTAACAGATCCCACCGCAGTTTCCTTAGGAACGCCACACATTTTCTAGGCTCGGCATTGCTTCTGGAGTGCAGAATGCCTAAGTAAGGATCTTACCTGAAAACTGGGAGGGATAAGTGGGAATTTTTTAATTGCTTCCCTTTGAACTTCTGCAAGCACATTACTCTGTTAGCATCCTTCCCGTGGGCATTGTTGTGTGCAATGCTGGTGAGTTTTCTGCCAGCCCATAACCCACAGGAGCTGCTCATGTCTGAGACACGCCACGCTCCTGACACGCTGGGAAGTCTCACAGCCCAGTACAATATTTGGCCTTTGCATTTTTGTTTTGCAGCAAGAGGACCAACTGTCTAGATCAGCAAAAGTGACTTTGGTTGTTATTGGTTATTAGAGTCTGGACATGAACTTGGCTTGCTAATGCCAGAGAAATACAAGAGCCTCCTTTCATGCTCTTAATGAAGTCATTAATTATGTCAGCAGCTCCAGCGATACATCTCCAAACACTTTACATTACTTTGCAAATGGGTAGGCACGCAGCAAGCTCAGAGAAAATACTCTCCAGCTGCAGATTCACCACTCCTCATCAGAAATAGATTTCTGGTAGCAGAGATCTGTACAGTCATTTTCTCTCATCCTCTTCTGCCACGCTGTGTAATTGCTTCTGGGGAAAGGGAAACTGAACAATACATCTCTAGACTGTTGCCTTATTGCAAGAAAAATGAACTTC
Source organism: Picus viridis (assembly GCA_033816785.1). Taxonomy (NCBI): domain Eukaryota; kingdom Metazoa; phylum Chordata; class Aves; order Piciformes; family Picidae; genus Picus; species Picus viridis. Next base: position 13,122,907 of record CM066567.1, read on the forward strand.
CTGAGCCTGAAAACGTGCCATGCTTCTGATCAGCAAAGAAACCATTTCAACAGGCTTCTTTCTTTTTGGCTAAGAATTTCCTCTACACGTTACCCTTGCCGCATTTCCTATTGTTACCGAATAGATTATTTGGGTTAAATAATCAACTTTTTTGACAACACTACAAATAATAATTCAATTATTTCTCATTCCTGACTGAAGTATGACTAGCTTAATCTTTCAAAGCAGCCTCTATTACAGAAATGAGCTTTTCTATATGACAAATAAAAACAGATTTCAACCCTTTGAAACAAAAGTGGTGCTGGGCAAATCTGTTTCTAATCACAGAGCTCAAATTATCTTGTCCATGGTTTACTCTGTAGCACTCTTAGAGAGACAGAGAACTCATGAAGTAAAGCAAGGACAAATGTTCAGGGTGGTTTTGCTCATCTTTCACTGAAAATAAAGGATCTAATTCTTGATCCAGAGAAGTGGTTCTATCACTTTACTCTGCTCTGGTGAGACCCCACCTGGAGTACTGTGTACAGGTCTGGAGCTCTCAGTATAGGAAGGACATAGACCTGATGGAGTGGGTCCAGAGGAGGGCCACAAAAATGATCAGGGGGTTGGAGCACCTCTGCTACGAGGACAAGCTGAGAAGGCTGGGGGTATTCAGCCTGGAGAAGAAGAGGCTCCAGGGAGGCCTAATAGCAGCCTATCAGTACCTGGAAAAGAGATTGCTTGCAAAGGTCTGCAGTGACAGGACAGGTGGCAATGGCTTCAAACTAGAGAAGGGCAGATTTATATTGGATATCAAGAAGAAGTCCTTCACATGAGGGTGGTGGAACACTGGAACAGGTTGCCCAGAGAGGTGGTTGAGGCCCATTCCCTGGTGATATTCAAGGTGAGGCTGGATGAGGCCCTGGGCAGCCTGATCTAGTTGGGGACGTCCCCAGTGACTGCAGGGAGTTCAGACTGGTTGACCCTCCCAGGTCCCTTCCAGCCTGGGCCATTCTACGATTCTGTGAAGGGCAGCTCCACTGCTACCGCTTGCTTCAGTAAACAGCAATCCATTGCCTTTTCCATGTGACTGAAAGATGGAGTTTGTCTGTTGTGTGGTGGCATAAAATGAATCAAAACTATAACAGCATGATGAATAAGGCAAAAATAAAGAAGACTCAAAAGAAGATGACTCAATAATAATTAACACGATTTGTTCCAAAGGCTGCCCCTGTGCTTTATGGCCAAGAGTTGTATTCACAAGCCTTGTCTTAACATAATGAAACTTAGAATGGAACTTCTGCAAAAGCAACTGGAAAAACCCTTCCAGGACTACTCCACACAGCAGTGTTTTCATGAAACTTTGTAGATGGACTTCAAAGTGTCATTATGTAATTTCTAAAAGTGCTTCCAGCAAGACCCTGAAAATAATGACAGAAATGCAGAAAAAGACTTCAGCTGTGCTCCCTGGGCAATATTCTCAGGGAACCATTCAGTAGAGAGGATAGGTTGGGCAAGGAGTTTAGGTCAGTGAAATGGCCAGCTTGGTTTGCTTCTGTGGAGCAACCTGGAAGACTCAGCATCACCCATACAAATTACTGAAGGTGGTAATTGTGGTGGCTTGAGCCTTAACTGGGGCTTAAAAGCTCAGATGGGGGCAAGGCTGAGAATCCCCTTCCCCAACAGAGAGAGAGAAGGAAGGGAGGGGAGCAAATCCACCAAGAAATAATTTGGGTTCTGCTTGGAAGTAGAGAGGCAAAGATTTTTTTCTTTAAATAGTGTGTATGCATACATATTACAATGACAGGCAGGGTTCACAAGGGTAAGGAACAAAGATGGATGGGAGGAGGAAAAGGAAAGGAAAAAAAAATTATGAGATACAGAACCAGTCCTTTGCCAAGTGTGGAAGCAGCAGGAAAGAGGGCAATGGCCACAATTCTCCCCCCTCTTATACCCCTGCTGGACAAGGAGGGGGAAGTGGAACAGACCAAGTCAGTTTCCCAGGGGAGCAAACACCAGCCCCCCAGGATGGGTGTAGCCCACCACAGTAATGTAAAACTGAAGATGTTTCTAAAGCAGCAATGAGAGCAGAGAGGCATCATCAAACTGGACACAAAACCAATAAAGCCACAACAGAAAGATTGGGGATAAACCAGCTGTAGGAGAAAAACTCGTTACAGAAGTGAGGTGTTGAGTGCACCCTCAGCAAGTTTGCTGATGACACCAAGCTGTGTGGTGCAGCAGACACACTGGAGGGAAAGGATGCCATCCAGAGGGACCTGGACAGGATGGAGAGAGAGAGAGACAGGCTCATGAGGTTCAACAAGACCAAGTGCAGGGTCCTGCATCTGGGTCGAGACAATCCCAGGCACAAATCCAGGCTGGGCAGTGACTGGCTGGAGAGTAGCCCTGAGGAGAGAGACTTGGGGGTGCTGGTGGACGAGAAGCTCAACAGGAGCTCTCAATGTGCACTTGCAGCCCGGAAAGCCAATCAGATCCTGGGCTGCAGCAAGAGAAGTGTGGCCAGCAGGTCAAGGGAGGGGATTCTCCCACTCTACTCAGCTCTGGTGAGACCCCACCTGGAGTACTGCATCCAGTTCTGGAGCCCCTGTTACAAGAGGGATCTGGAGGCGCTGGAAGGTGTCCAGAGAAGGGCCACGAGGATGATCAGAGGGCTGGAGCACCTCTCCTATGAGGACAGACTGAAGGAGTTGGGGCTGTTCAGTCTGGAGAAGAGAAGGCTCCCAGGAGACCTAATTGTGGCCTTCCAGTATCTGAAGGGGGCCTCCAAGAAGGCTGGGGAGGGACTTCTCAGGCTATCAAGTAGTGATAGGACTAGGGGGAATGGAATGAAGCTGGAGGTGGGGAGATTCAGGCTGGACGTGAGGAGGAAGTTCTTCCCTATGCGAGTGATGAAGCCCTGGAATGTGTTGTCCAGGGAGGTGGTTGAGGCCCTGTCCCTGGAGGTGTTTAAGACCAGGCTGGATGAGGCTCTGGCCAGCCTGATCAAGTGTGGGGTGTCCCTGGCCATGGCATAGGGGTTGGAACTAGCTGATCCTTGTGGTCCCTTCCAACCCTGACTGATACTATGATACTATCCATCCACACACGACAGTGATGGACTTGAGGCGTTAGAAAAGGAGAGCAAAGACATACTTTTCATACCAAAGAAAAAAGGTCAAGAACAGGAAGACAGAAATATGTTGTGTTGTAACCCAGCTGAAGCTGACTGAAGTTCATTGCAAGAATTACAGCTTACAAGCAAATTTATATACCTATGGACTTTGCATTTGGCAGAATATTCCTGCCCTACACTAATGGGATGAAATAAGACAAACAAAGCCACAGCTCTATTTTAAACATGCTGCTGTTTTTCCTGTCTTTAAAAACCTGTGCTGGACCATGTTCCCATTTTCTTTCTCACCTCAAAGGAGGAGGCCTGCCTTTTGCAACACCAAATCCTGCTCCTAGAATCCTTCACACTAATACTATTAAACAGCTGCCTCAGCTGTCTCTCTCTAGTTTGATTTCTAACCTCTTCTTTAGACTAATGCAGCTATCAGATAAGTTTCCAGCCTCTCACTTGGCTAAGGGATGTGATTTTCCTAAAGCTCCTCCCTAGGGAGCTGTTCACTCTCTGTTTAAATTCCACATTGCACTGGGCACTTCTTTTTAATTGGCCATGAAGAACCTTATCCACAACATCTCTTTTCCCCCTTTCCCTTTCTTTGCCCTTTACACTGTGCTGCTGTTGAGCCCTTCCTTTATGATTATGTGCTTGCTAAGTTTAACTGTGGATGAAGACCCATGGTATGAGGCCTCCCTAACACAGAATCACAGAACCATTTGGCCACTTCTAAATTCCACCTGAAGCAGGCTGGACTGACACAAAGATAACTGAGATGCATTTGGGTTTATTGCTATTGCTAATACAGAAACCTTATTGTGGCCTTGCAGTATCTGAAGGGGTCATATAAGAAAGCTGGGGAGGGACTTTTGGGATGTCAGGTAATGATAGGCCTAGGGGGAATGGAGGAAAACTAGAAATGGGCAGATTTAGACTGGATGTTAGGAAGAAGTTATTCACCATAAGGGTGGTGAGACACTGGAACAGGTTGCCCAGGATGGTGGTGGAAGCCTCATCCCTGGAGGTTTTTAAGGCCATGCTGGATGTGGCTGTGAGCAACCTGATGTAGTGGGAGGTGTCCCTGGCCATGGCAGGGGGTTGGAACTGGATGATCCTTGGGGTCCCTTTCAACCCCAACAGTTCTGTGATTCTATGATTCTATTTGTCCTCTCCCTGCTTGTTGCTTTTGTTTCCCTGTTGCAAGTCATGCTTAAACCAGATTGTTAAGCAGAGCCCTAATGCTCCCCTGCAGCCTGCAGATGCTCTTGTGCAAAGGCTCCATAGAGAATGCCTGGGATCTTTAAGGCTCTAGTGCTTGGCAAAACTTGACAAGGTTGCCTTATGTCAGCATTTGTGCATTTATGGAAAAAGGCCCTAAAAATTAACACAGAAGTTGTTCTGTGCATTTTTACATGCAAGGGTTGGGTTTGTTTTGGTGGGTTTTTTTTCTGGTGTTGTTTTTTTTTTGGTAGTTTTGTTTTTTCTTTCTCAGCAAATGCATTTTGAGAACTAGCGAGTAAACAGCTCACACAAGTCTGGGCCTGAAGCTGAGCACCTGCAGCTTAAATAAGATCATCATTGTTTGAGTAGGGTTTAAATAATTTAGTACAAATTGGCTTTTCTATAGGTGCTGACAAGCACATCATCACTACTTACTAATGAGTACATGACTCCAGAGGACTGCACAGATCCCGCACTCCTCCCCACATGGCGCGCGTGTCCCTCCAAACAGAGTGTTTCATAAACAGGCACCTGGAGACCTTGATTAAAAGCCACCTGCTCTGGAAGCTGCACCGAGGACAGATTGCACAGTCTGCAGATGGCCTGCACAGAGTTCTGATAGCCACAGTCACTGAAATCAAGCTTGTCTCCTTCCCTCCCACAGGTGGACCCAGCCTTTGGTGCTGGCCGGTTTCATGGAAGGAGTTTATGAGTGTGCCCTCAAAAGAGGTGGTGGAGGGAGCCTGGCGTAGTCTGACAGTGACTGCCACCCCAGAAACGAGTCTAACAAACCCTGCCTTTGTGGCAGCGCTGTCCATTGTTGTCACTCATCACCTTTTGGCCTGCTGCTGCAAAAAGAGCAATATTTGCTGAAAAGAGGCTAAAGGCATCCCAGGGGTAATTAGTGATAAGCCACCATCTGATAAGCTTCACCACCTGTTGCACAATTTTCCCCTATTCATGCCTGTGACTTCATGGATTGTTAATGAAAACCCAAACAGATTTAATCAGGGCTAACATTCTCCCTTGAGTCCTGCAAGCTCTTCCAAATGGGATCTCTCAATTTTAATGTCAGCGTTGCTGATCTGCTGGTCCTGGCACGAGGTTCTTGTAGGAGTTTCAGTGCTGTGCTTTCAAAGATGGGAAATAATAAAGTGAGGAAGAGCTCTGTCAGGTCTGGGCACATATAAGGAATTTCTGCAATAACTAGGGTCTGAAAGGATCTCTGAAAAGGACTTGAATAACCACATGCCCTGAATGACTTAACTCTTTATGAGAAGCCCAGGAGCCTGTTCTGTCTGTGTGTGTGCATAACTTCACAATTAATTCAGCACTCAGACCTGGAAGTGAGAAGCTTCTCACGGTGCCATGCTCAGCACTTTCCAGAAAGCAACATCAAGCAGGCACATTTTGGCTACTTAAGGCATGCTTGTCATACTGCAGGAGCAGGGATTATTGAGAGGGTACAGTGAGATGGACAGCAAGTGCAATACTCTGACAGGGTAAAGATGGGAAAACCAGTAAAAGGTTTTGTTTCTAACCTGGTAGTCTGCAAAGCAATTGAGAAATTTAAGCATTCCAGATAAAACAGAAGCCAATCCCTCGCTGCTGTTCTGATTTACACAGGTTGAAACGATGCCTGCAGCCTCCTTTGGTCAAGGAGGTGTATTGCAACCTTGGATCTCAGTTCTTGCCAGCACGGCAACCTAGAGATCTTTCCTAGAGCTGCACTAAGTATAGCTTGCTTTGTTTTCACATGCCTTATGACTACAGAGGCCACCCCTGAGTCATACGGGTTGCTCTCAGGAAACCTTCCTGTGTGCCATTCCCTCATTTGCCAGCTCAAGTCATCTCCAAGGCTGGGAGAATGGAGCAAGCTTGACAAGGGCCGCAAAAACCAAGAACTCTGACTGTCAATGTCCAGTCCTGTTCAGAGCCAAAACTAACGACTTTTTAACTTTTTTTTTAGCAGAAAATCAGACTTTGACATCTTAGCTTGCTAAAGCCAAGTATTGCTTTACCAACTCTTTGGCACCTTTGCATTTCCATCTCCCGGTGAAATTTCTTCGAGCAGCTGGCGGAAATGATGCAGCCAATATTGCTACAAAACAAAAAGATGGCTTTTAGAGAGCAACAGTGATAGGTCTGATCAAACACAGAGTACTGCTTCTGTTTTCTAAGATGAGGTCTTAGAATGATATAGGAAAGCCCTTGATCATCTTAGGATAAACAAACAGCAGCCAACGTATAACTTTTATAGTTGGTCCTTATTTATTTCTTCAGGTTAATTGAATTTCATGAATGATTACCTTGTAAATCGAAAACCCTAACCTGCCAGGGCTAATTGAAGCTCCTCTAAAAATGTGTTTGCTCACATTTGCTGCTGTGGAAGCTGATTAAGCAGCATGCCATGGGCAACTCTATGGGCTACACTTCACTATGCTTGGCCTCTTGAAAGCAAGTCAGGTGGTCACTCCCCTTTGACTGTTCCTGTTTAGGCTTCACACCCTAGGGGACATCATGTCTGAAAAAGTAACCACACTGCAAGATCAAAGAGCATTCAAAATCTGGAATAGGGATGGTCATGTAAGATGCTGACCACCATCCAAATAAACAGAATGAAGAGAATCAGCTTGGGCTCAGCGAGAGCTGGACCAGATCCCATGGCTTCTGGGAAAAGTTTAAAGATGCAGTTTGTTGCACTGGGAATTAGAAATATGAAAAGGGATAATTGATGTGGTATGAAAAGAGAGAATGAAGGATCATTTTACTTGTGAGGGAGCAGAGGAAGGCGCAGAGCAGATGCAAGTCAGAGCAGAGGATGCGCATCGCAGTTCCAGTCATCTGTGTTTTAAAACAAACAGCAAGAAGCAGCAAAGTTCCTGAAAGGCAGGTAGGATATTGCAAAAATATAATTAAATGAATGCAAACAAAATGCATAAACCAAAGATATGTATGAAAGAAATGCTAGGAAATAAAGGCTGTGCTCATAGCAGAGCACATTACAGTACCTTGCTATCCAGATTCACGGGCAAGACCTCACACAAACAAGTTATTTCCATCAGCCAAGTGTGGAAAGGAAGTCTGCCTTCCAAGCTGGAAATTCAATCCTATCAATCCTAAGTGCTATTTTCTCTCCTGCTGCATTTGCTAAAGAAATAGCAAAAATGTAACTGAAGTGTATCTAAGGAAAGTATACCTAACCACAGAGCACCATGTGGCCATGGGAAAGGAGAGGGTCCTCCTTTTTCCAAGATAATCGGCAAACCCAAAGATAAAGAAAGTATGTCTTAACTACGTTAGCCCCATGTCTCACCAGAGGAGGAGACACCTTCCTTTTGCCTAGAATACCATTTTTTTCACAACTTGCAATTGTTGTACAATGCTAGTCTGGACTTCTCCTTGTTTAACCAAAAAAACACCCAACCAAACAAAAAAAAAAAATATAATATTCATTTTTCAACCCCTGGGAAATACCTAATTCATCACAAATGTCATTGGAAAGGATTTTAGGCCTGGGATGGAACTGAGAGAAGCCAACAGTCCAAGGATTAGGGCACTGAATCAGAGAAGTAAAGGACTTGAACTCTGGTGTCCTGTATCTCAAACAAGTACACTAACCACAAAGCTATTCCAAGGCAGGAGGTGAGTCTGTCTCCTCTCAGAAAAAATGTCTAAAGGGATGGATTTTTGTTCCAACATAGCACAAAAACAAATTGCAAAGCTTCTTTCTACCCCCAGTCCTCCCTCCTTAAATTGAATTCTTGTTCTCCAGCTAGCCCAGCTTGGTAACAGTTTTGTGTAAGTGAAATAGACCAGACACATTTGTTCCTGTTGGTCATTAACAGCTATTCAGTGAAAGAGATAGTTAAAGCTGAAGAGCAGATCTAGGGAGAGGCAGCACAAAGTTTCAGAGCTCTGACTGAAAACACTGGCATGACTGAAAAATAGAATCACAGCACCACTAAGGTTAGGAAAGACCTCTAAGGTCACCAAATCCAACCATCAACCCATGGCCACTAAACCACATCGCGAAGTGCCACATCTGTACACTTTTGAATCCGCCCAGGGTTGACGACTCCACCACTTCCCACTGCTTGGGAGTATTTGGAGGGGGTATGTTGGCAAGTCTCCCTTCCACAGGGGTTTGAGAGAGTTGCTTGCTTCTTTCAAGTCACCTCTCTGCAGGTTAGGGTTCAAGCCGGGGCCGAGCGGCAGCGCCCCGCAGGGGGTCAGCGGCGGGGGCGCCCAGGGGCAAGGTGACCGGCGGCGGGGCCGGGGCGGGCAGAGAGGGGCGGGGAGGAGCGGGAAGCCTGTCTCGGCACCACCATGGACAGCTCACAGCTCCCTGGGACTCGCCAGCCCTGCTCCGCCAGCCCCGCGCTGCTCCGCTCTGAACTCAGAACTGACTCTTTGCCCTCAAATTTGAAAATTGTTCCCTCCGGTGTCTACTGGATTCTAGGAACCAGACCGAAGATTTGGCAAAGCACCTCTGCAGTTCCGCACAGCTTTGCTGGGTTTCCCCCGCCCGCCTCTCCCGAGCGCATTAAATGAACTGCACATTGTGTAAATAAAGCCCGCATTGTGTCAATAGGCGAGCAGGGGGAGCCCTGGGTGGGAGAGGCAGCGCTGCTCCGCCGCTCTATCATTGTTTAATAGAGGAGTTTATTGTGTGCAGATGGGAGCGCCACGAAACGCCTGGGTCTCGCTGATGGGGAGGCAAACAAGAAAAACGACGGTTTGCTCCTTCTCCCCAAGCTATCTGTCCACCCAGTTAGAAGATGACACCACGTCAGTGGTGTGCTAAGGAGTTTCCCATCCCTGGAATTCCCGGGAGAGTCAAGAGGGGAGGACGGCAATGAGAGCAGGGGACAGCGGAGCACAGCAGGGCTAGGCTGCGGCCAGGAACCAGTATGTGCTAGAACGCCTGCCGCAGCCTGCAAGCAATCGTGTCTGCCGCTAGCTGCAGAAAAGCCTGGCCCTCAAGACCACCCTGGGAGCTTTGGTAATAACAAACCAAACAGCAACTTCTGGGACTTCGCACCTCGCCTGCAGAGAGCTGAGCTCGCTGGCTTTGAACCTGGCAAGATCTGAGAGCCTGTTCACGTCCCGGGGGATTTCGGGTCCTCACAGGACGAGTCCAGCGCTCGCTGCTCTGCCGCTCCCTTCCCCGCCAAGCTCCCCAGCAGTCAGCACGCCTGTGTTGGATTGGTCATTTTTGCTGAACACCACTTTTTCCACCCTGTGAAGACTGGGGAGGTTAAACTCCCCGTCTGAACCGACGCCCTGAACGAGTGCAACTGAGGTTGTTAGAACTCCTGGAGGGGAAATGACGAAAACGTTTTATTGTGAATAAAACAAGAGGGAGGAGGGAGAAGCGGAACTTCACATAGGTGAAGGATGGGAAGTTTGCAGAGCTGAGGGTTTAGCCTGTTTCTGAGCACCGGCGGGCGTTAGTTATGATTCCCCTCTGTCCCTCTAAGGCTGCGATGGCACCTCCTGTCCAACTGGCTGGACTTGTCCCACTTTTCTCTCAGGGGAAGATTTCGCTCCCGAGCGGCTTTTGAGGAGGGTCCACTCGCAGCCCCTGGCCTTATTCCTCGCTCGGGAATTATGTGCCAAACCTGGAGCAGGGACTTTTCTTCCTAGCCAAGCTCCCCAGGTCAGCTTCCTCATAGGAAAGCTGATTTATGCCTGTTCATACATATGGAAAAAAGAGGCAGAAGCCAAGCGTGGCATCCCTCCAAAAGCTCATTGTTTTTGAGGCTGGAAGAGGGGAGAAAGGCGAGGCAGAAAACCTAAAATGATAAGGTTCGCCTTGTCGCGGCAGGGAGGGCTTGACCAGAAAGGCAAACACAAGGCTTTGCTTCACAGGGGATGCCCCGTCGGCGGAGCGATGCTTTGGCACAGGTGCGGGGACGGGAATCGCGCCACGGCCGCTGCAAAAGCATCGCTCCGCTGGTCCTGTCTCTGTCTCTCGTCGAGCCTCAGACTCTCACACCCCTCTCACTCCGAGCTCAGAGGACACCTGGTTTGGCAGGGGGAGCGGCCGGGGCCGACGGGGTGAGATGCTACAGGTGGCGGCGGATCCCTCCCGGGAGCCGCTTCCCCGGGTGCGCATTCCGCCGGCCAGGCTCCATCCTGCAGAGAAAGGGCGGGGGTCGGGGCGGGGGAACGTTAAACGCCGGTAGAGGGGATTTTTTCACCCCGTCCTGCAAGGAGGAGGGCTTAGGCTTGCGGAGAGGCTAGGTACCAGGAGGAGTAGGCTCACGGGTTAAGCATTTGTGTAGGTGGCATGAGAAAAAAAGTGCTGCTCAGGTTGCTGGAGATGACAAGCGGTCTTCCGAGGGCCGCGGGGGGGGGTGGGAAGTGCACGGTATCCTGGTATGATAGCAAGTCTCCTAAACGGGTTTGGCGCTGCTCAATTCCTGCTGTATTAGCAAAGCCATGGCAGGGTTGTACCTTTTTTTTTTTTTTCAGGGATGAGGCAAACTCAGCCATAGGAAGGTGGTTAGTGATGTCACAAGTTTGGTCTTTTCAATAAAAGCAATAGAGAAGGGTCTCTCTCACTATATATATTAGGAGAATTTCTGTTCTTCATTATAAAAAAGAGCAGCAAGGGAGGAAAGCACCTGCTTTTAACACCCTCTGTTTAGCACTAATCTGTTGCAGGCAGAATAAAAACTCCTAGGGCTGGATTTCCATCGAAAAAGTATTACTTTAAAATTTTTATTTCACTTTCTTTCTCTTTCCTTTCTTTTCTTTCCTTTTTTTCTTTTTTTTTTTTTTTTTTTTTTTTTTTTTTCCTTTTCTTTGTTTTCCCCCTTCCTTTCTTTTCTTCTCAAGGACAGAACATAGTTTTGGAAGCGATTGCTGAGAAGATCAACCACTGTTGGCCAGACTGATCCCTGAGAAGCACAGAGGGCTGTAATTCAAGGAAAAGGTGAAGTAATAAATTGCGAAGAAACTTCAGCACTCCCAGTTTATAAAGGCTATTTATTTTTCCTGAGCCTGTAAGGATTGAGGCATTGGAGGGTTTTTTGTTTGTTTGGGTTTGGTTTTTGGGTTGTGTGTTGGTGTTTGGGGGTGGAGTGGGGTATTTTCTTAAAATTATTATTATTTTATTTCTGGGGCAAAGGAAATTCTAAAAATATTGGATGGACGTTTTACCTTTACCATGAGCAATAGACCTGTGAGTGTGTGGGGGCTGTTTTCAGGGGATCTCACAATTATTTTTAATTGGTCGAAAGGGCAACGTAAATCAAAGAAGCCTATTAGCTACACATTTTAGTTTATAGCCTACCAGGTGTCCAGGGTATTTATTTACAGCATAAACGGTTTAATGTTTTCAGCATGATTTCTATTTCAGCTCTTATGTTTTCGTTTTTTATTTGCCTGTGTGGTATGAAATTTGGCCGAGGAGCTGGCCTTTTAAATTGTGGCAGCAAGTGTCGTGTCACGTAAAATAACCTGCAGGTAGAAAAAGGGCTTTGCTTTGCACCTAGACTTTCTGCAGAAAGCGTCCCTTAATACGAGGAGAGGATGAGAAAGAGCAACCAGCCGGCACACCTCAATGTTTTGTTGCGGCTTGTGAGGGCGTTGGGAAAGAATTAGCTGTAAATCAGGCTGTCAGGGGCAGAAACCAGCGACCCCTCTGTACTCGGAGGGCAGCGGATCTCTCCAGGGAGGCTCCAGAGCGACGCGGAGCGGAGCCCTGAGGAGGGTGAGCGGTCGCGGAGGGGCTGAGAAGGGGTCCCGGGATCTTACAGCCCGCATCCCCCAGGTCTTCACTGCTGCCCTCCTGGGCAGGGCCACAGCGAGATAGCCCATCCTCTGGCACTAAACAAGAGATTGGTTTGCAAAGTGTCTGCCTTGCGAAGAGCTGCCGGGGTGGGGTAAGAGGTGCACCAACCTCCCCCCCTCCCCAGGCTTTCTCCCTTCCTAACAGCCGGGGGCAGTTTGTTGCGCAAGCAGGCTGTATAAGCGGCGGATTGTGTTGCCTTTGGTTTTTACATAAGTGTTTTCCCGTGATGGAAAAAAATTCTGGTACCTCCGTCAGGAGGGTGCGGGGCTGCCGGAGGGGCTTGGGGTTGGGGGGACCAGACGCGCTTCTGCTGCTCCGGGCACTGCCGCTGCTGCCCGGCAGGGCAACCTGACACGGAGACGTTCAAGGCTCTGGTCAGGAGGACGCAGGGCGAAGTGGAAGGCGAAAGAGGGAGAGGAGGAGAAAACTTTCCACTAATTTACTTTTTTTGGCGGGGAGCGCCTCTGATCACAGTCTGCGAGTCCTGCCCCCAGCCCTCCCCCTTAGCCCCCCCCTTCCCCTCTCCCCGTTACTAGCCTAGAATTAACATCATTAGGAATCAACCCTCCAATTAATAGGGCAGCTGCGACGAACAACGGTAGGTGTGTGAAAGGAAAGGCGGCAATGCTCCCAGGCTGGGCTTTTGGAATCGGTCTGAAAAGTGCCCCCAGTGATGGGGCGATCGCCCTTGGCACGGCAGGGGCTGCGCTGACCTAGAGGGGTAAGGACAAAAAGGGAGAGGTGGAGCGGGAGACAGAGAGGAGCTCTGCTGCAGAAGATGCGAAGGGCTTGGCCGGAGTCGTTAGGGTCTGCTGAGTGCTGCCGGGTGTTTCCCTTCGCTTCGCTCCTTTTTGACGCCGATGCTGGGAAGCGCTGATCTCTAGTCTCTTCTCTGGCTGTGGGTATCCAGCCCGGGCTCTGGCTCACTCCGCACATGTTCCTAGGGCGCCATCTCTTTGCAAACCTCTCCGTCCTCCCGCAGCTCTCCCAGAAGGCTGCTTCGGGGCGTGTGAACACTGCAGGATTCAGCCCAGTCCAACCTGCGGAGCCAAGCGTGATTCCCAGCCCCTCAGCCTCCCCGGGATACTGCTCCCCTGAGCCATCTCGGGCTCTCCAGCCTGGCAGCGCTCTTTGCTGAGTTCCCTTTCCTTGTCACAGCTGTGGACCCAACTTTCCGGAAGCAGAGGACGTGAACTTGACTCTTTTTTTTTTTTTTTCTCTTTTTTTTTTTCTCTTTTTTTTTTTTTTTTTTTTTTTTTCTCTTTTTTTTTTTCCTCTTTTTTTTTTTTTTTTTTTTTTTTTTGGGTATTGGAGAGGTGTATTTGGAGATAGATGTATAGAGACATCCTCTCTTCCCTCGCCTGAATCTCTCTGTATTTAGCGAGCAGAGGGTAGCTGAGATGACTTTCGGGAATCTTTCCCTGTCTGCACAGAAGGCTTCTCCTGTGACATACAGCCCGGAGACAGAGGCTTAGCCGACTAGAACTGAGCAGGGCTCAGGGAGACAAACCGACGCGCTCTCTAATCCGGTTCAAATAGGAGCTAGATGGCTTTTCAGCCCATACTGAGGGAGAACTTGCCTCCGGGCACCGAGAGACAGAGAGGGAGAGAGAGAGGGAGGGAGGGAGTGAGGGTGGGAAGGAGGGAGGGAAAGAGGGAGAGACAGACAGCAGGGAAGAGAGAGAGAGTGAGAGAGAGAGAGAGACGGAGCGAAGTTTGGAAGAAGTGAGCCGCTGCCGAGAGCTCAGAAAGTTTGTTTTTCCTTCATAGCCTGGGAGCTGGGAGAGCTGAAAGCAGAGACTGCTTGAGGACGGCGCTGGCGCATGTGTCCCGCGGGACTGATCTCCCTTTACTTGCAGGTTCTAAGCCCCGGAGGATACAATGTTCACTAAACTCTTCCAGCAGTGGAGTTTCGCAGTGTTTCTGCTGAGCTATTCCGTGCCCTCTTACGGCAGATCAGTAGAGGGGATCAGCCGCAGACTGTGAGTGCCTCTTTTCTTTTTTTTTCTTTCTTTCTTTCTTTCTTTCTTTCTTTCTTTCTTTCTTTCTTTCTTTCTTTCTTTCTTTCTTTCTTTCTTTCTTTCTTTCTTTCTTTCTTTCTTTCTTTCTTTCTTTCTTTCTTTCTTTCTTTCTTTCTTTCTTTCTTTCTTTCTTTCTTTCTTTCTTTCTTTCTTTCTTTCTTTCTTTCTTTCTTTCTTTCTTTCTTTCTTTCTTTCTTTCTTTCTTTCATTTTTCTTTCTTTTTTTAAAAAATAATTTGTTTGTTTGCTTAAAATTATCGTTGTTGGTTTATTTGTGGTTTTGGTTTGGTTGGTTAGTTTGGGGAGTTTAAAGTCGCTTCGGAGACGGTGTGGGTGGGGAGGAGGCCACCGGGCCCCCCATCAGGAGCATCCTGAAAGGTCTGTAGCTTTCAGCAGCGCTCCCGGCGCCTCTCTTGCAAGCCGGGCGGCTCCGGATTACCTGCCCCAGGTGCTCACTGGTGGAGTTTAGGCGCTAGGCAGAGGGCGTCTGGGGCAAGGGAACTTAGCAGCTGGCTGACCTCACAACTCTGTTGGGAAGATGTTAAAGCTGAGGTTCTCGCAGTCTTCTTAGGGTAGCAGCTGTGCATCTGTGTGCTCGTCCAGCATTTGCTGTTGCCCCTTTGCCCCTGCACCTTTCTGTGCCCTGGGAGGGTGCTGGTAGGTGGCATCCCATTTTATCGGACAGCTATATACCAGACTAGATAATGTATACTCCTTTGGCCCTGGCATGGAGCCAGGATTGATAAGGGTGACACTCAGTAGCGAGGCTGTCACGAAAATTAAGTACTGGACAATTTCTTTGGATATCTGCCATCTCAGAAAAAAATAATGGAAAAAGAAAAATCCAAGGGGATTCTGATATCTGGCTTGGAGGCAGAAGCATGTTTTTTTGATAAATGATAATGTAACTTAAGAGAGTCTGTTCAGGAAGTGACTCTTTCGCTCCTTCCAAAATAATCAGCATGGTTTATATTAATACCCCTACGCAAAGTGCAGAAGAGAAGCCACTGGGCTGATGTAGGTGCAGCTGTCTCACACGTCTAACTCACTGGCTTTCACTGGACTTGCATCAGATTTTCTAAGGAAGAAACACCTCAGTCATACTGTGGAGGCTCTATTGTTACTAAGTCCATAAGGAAGTCAGGTCGGAGAAAGAGGGTTGGAAAATCCAATCACAGCAAATCATTTCAGATGCCTTTCCTTTGTAAACGTTTTGATACACACCTAAGGACAAGATCTCCAAATATCACTTTCTCTGCCGTTTAGGCAACCAAAAAAAAAAAAAATAATCCCCCAGGTGAAGTGACTTCTGACACACCTAAATTTTGGGAGCAGACAGAGAGTTATTACAAATTTCCTAGAGCGATTTGTGTAGAACATGTTATTGCTGATAATGCTGTGGTGCATTCTTCCCACTCCATTAATGCTTAGCTCTTTTGTACTGCTGCAAACTCTTGCTGAGCTACTTCTTTCATGTGAGACCATTTCCTGCTCTTCGGATATAGAGGGACAAAACTTCAATTTCAGAAAAAAAATAATTATATATATATAAGTACAGCTCTGAACTGGATCTAAGGCAATTTGTTTTTTTTTCCCTTTCTTTCCTTTCCTTTCCTTTCCTTTCCTTTCCTTTCCTTTCCTTTCCTTTCCTTTCCTTTCCTTTCCTTTCCTTTCCTTTCCTTTCCTTTCCTTTCCTTTCCTTTCCTTTCCTTTCCTTTCCTTTCCTTTCCTTTCCTTTCCTTTCCTTTCCTTTCCTTTCCTTTCCTTTCCTTTCCTTTCCTTTCCTTTCCTTTCCTTTCCTTTCCTTTCCTTTCCTTTCCTTTCTCTCTCTTTCTTTCTTTCTTTCTTTCTTTCTTTCTTTCTTTCTTTCTTTCTTTCTTTCTTTCTTTCTTTCTTTCTTTCTTTCTTTCTTTCTTTCTTTCTTTCCTTCCTTCCTTCCTTCCTTCCTTCCTTCCTTCCTTCCTTCCTTCCTTCCTTCCTTCCTTCCTTCCTTCCTTCCTTCCTTCCTTCCTTCCTTCTCTTTCTTTCTTCCTTTTCTTCTTCCTTAAAGATAGATTTGCTACAAAATGCTCTCTCGCTCTTTTTGAAGTTAGTGTTGTTCTAACACTTGTTTTTGCAGGTCAGGATTAGAGGTCTTCCCAACATCTCTATTCCATCCCAACAGGGGGTGAGGGGGTGGGGGGTAGGGGTGGGGAGCAGAGGAGAAAAAGTGGAAACTAAACATTGAGAATGTATTTCTCAGCTCCCTCTTTGCTATGGTATGCAAAACACACACAAGAAACCAGCCAGTTGTCAGTTAGTGGCATTCACATAGTTTTGTTTGTGGGTAGAGCACAAACACAGACACCACACTCAAACATGTGTCTTGTTTTAATATCACCACAAACCATTTCTAGAGTTAATGGTTAATAACTCACTTAAGCCTAGAGATTTTTTTTTTTTTTTTTTTTTTTTTTTTTTTTTTTTCAGTCAAAGGCTTAAACTAGTAACGGCTGAGAATACTCATGCACATTGTTATAGCCATGCAAAAATAATCAGAATGACAGAGGCCTGGCTCTACAGGCTGTACTGAGGGAAATCTCCCATGGAGAGCAATAGCAAATTGTCCCCAGAAAAGACTGCCAGGCTCGTTATTTGTTATAGAAACACTTTAGCTGCTAATGAACCTCTGAGAAACCCAGTAATGCCTCAAAGTACAGCTGGATATCTTTATCAGCGTGCCCAGACACTGCAGCATCACGTCCCCAGATCTCACCAAAATATTTTTCCTAACTCTGAGATAGGCTGAGCAGCTTTCACTCCTTTTGCAGCTAGTGGCAAGGGCACTCGGTCTTGAAGACTATGGGCAGAGAGATGACCCAGTTATTTTGCTTGTTTACAGTTATTTTGCTGAACTTCTGGTGAGACCCAGTGTGAACAGTCAAGGATAACAACAGTTAAGCAAGAGAACTGCCTCTGACAGAGAGTTGTCACTTGAAGAATGCTGCCTCTCAGTGACGCTAGATATCTAGTGCAAAAGATTAAGAAAGAATGTGCTTGAAGAGAACAGCTTATCTGGAGGGACATGAAGTCATGATACCCCAAGTTAAGAGTTTCTCCTATTCTGCCCATAATGAGACAGTGAGTCTCACAGATGCATAGCGTACTTGCATACAGCAATTAGTTATGACTCTCTGGTCACACACCAACACCGGCAACATCGTTCCCTCAGAAGTGCCAAACACATGCAAGCGTAGCCCTCACTGCACTCGGTTTGGGCACAGGCTCCTTTCCCTTGAACGAGAGGTACACTTACAGCAGGATGGAAGGGACCTCTAGTGGGTCGTCTTAACCCTAACAGCCTCATCTCTTAGCCAACATGTGAATGCAATCAGGCCGGTTTCCATTGCCTTCCTGCTCTCTGTGTGTGGGTGAGATACTGTTGATATCTCCATTCTTCTTACATCAGCCTTCTTGAGCAAGTGTTTCCCCCAATTTACAAACACGGAAATGGTTTGAATAACCATGGCAGAAGGTCAGAGAGATACACATCTAATACATCTTCTTAGTGTTAAGGGGATTTCTGATGCAAAGCACACAGAGGAAGCTGGTAGGCAGAATGTCATCCCCCAGCCCAGCTGAGTAATCGGAGTCATGTGAAACGTAACACTATGTAATGTTATACAATCATCTGGACAGCAGTATGTTCTCTGGGGCCAGACCTGATGCTAAGTATCAGACAGACATTTAAACAGCAACCCACTCTCCTTGGCACAGGAAACCCTCATGCGTCAGCCCTGGCACTAGCTGGGCAGCGCATCCTTGCTCGAGATGCAGATCTAAGGATGCTCCTGATCTGCCTTTCGCCTGCTGGAACCGAATCTTTAGGTTTCAGCTCTGTAACATGGAATAGCTTCTCAATCAAGAGAATTTTAATAACAGGCTTCAGAGGTTCAAGATTTTGTCATGGTGGCTAAATTGACCGAATTCACATTACAGTATTAAGGCAGATCTAGGTTGTCTGTGATAAAGGCAATTATCCTTGGTAGCTTACAAGGGGCAATAGGAAAGCTTTGCTCATCATATGTTAGACTCAGTAAAGCACTGAGATTTTGTATGCTTTTCATAAACTAGAAGAGTGAAAGGAAAACTGCATTTCCCATGCAGATATCCTGGGAAAAGAGATTACCGAGGCTAGGAATGTAACATGAGCCACAATGGAGAGCTTGACAAGCAGCACAGAAGCATGGCCACTCAGAGGAGCTCAAGGTGCTAGCTTTATTGGTGTACTTGCAAATCAGAGTGACCTTAGTGTGAAGGATGTTAGAGATGGCTCCTGGAGAGCTTCAGGGAGTGCACTGACCAAAAAACATTTCCCTGAGCAGATCCCAAGCTTACGCCACAGCTGCACCAAGGAGAAAGAAACAATGTGGGTTCAGATCACATTATTACACTACATTTTTGCTAAGTGCCATTGATTTGAAGGGCATAAAATACTTGCCCTAAAGCCTGAAGTAACTCAAAGCTGATTTGGAGACACTTAGAACATGGCCAATGTTTGGACAAATGTGAGCTCACAAACCTGAGTATATCTAGGGCTGATGGGGAGCAAGTGTCACCACTGTTTGACTTCATGCAAAAACAACAGTCACCTTTCAGTCTCACTGTGGAGTGCAGAAAAGCTTCTGTTTGAATTTTACACTGAGTAGCAGAGCTGTAGCATCACTTGAAGCCATTGCTTGAAGCCAATACTTCAAAAGTGCCACTCTACAATGACAGACATGAAGGTGATGCTCTGAAACCAGTGCTGCTTAAAGCTGTCCATTTCAAATAGTTCCAGCACTGATCAAATCACAAATCTAGAGAGCTCAGCTGAAGGGAGAGAGAAAAAATGAGTTGCACAACACCCCCCAACCATTTAGCATGCTACCTTTTTCCTCCACACTTTGAAACCTGGTAGCAAAGCAGGACAGCTAGGGCTGAGATTCAGAGTTATGCCCTCTCCCACTTCACCCAGATGCAGAAATAACTTCTCATCCAGCTAACTGCCCAAGTGACAGACAAGGCACTGAATTAATTTCTTTGACCAATAAGAACTCAGTCCCATGCAGTACCCTGATGCAAGATGAGGGGATACATTGCCAGTCTCTGCACACTGAAGCAGGGCATTGGAAGGCTAAACTGGGTGATAGAATTCATGGGAACACAGCTAAAATCCCAGCTTTTACTCTTTCTGTGGTTCCCAGTGCAGCTCTGCAGCCCTTCCACATCAAGAAAAAAGCAGGAGTTTCCTCAGAGTTCTTTATTACCTAAGTGCCACTTGTACCTTCTTCCATACCTTCTTTGGCAGTGCAACCTCTCTGAAAGACAGCCAGCCAGCCACCTCCCGGTTCCTTGAAAATGAGACAGAGGTCACTGAACCCAAAGGTCAGGAGCTCTGGCAAAGCAACAGACACAAACCCAAGGACTGAAGAGACCCCAGTCAAACAAACCAGCATGCTCTTGAAGAAGATCAGTGCAGAGGGCTAGTGCAGAGCTCAGAGAGCAGAGCGCACAAGCCGTTTGCCAGCAGCAGCAGCACACACTGAAAGGAACACTAGGAAGTTATGGAAAGCCATAATTAGACACAAGTGGCCAAGCAGTAAAATCCTCAGGGGTG